>JAWNNI010000078.1:3107500-4538750 GCA_035043065.1 Hirtodrosophila confusa
GTGGCACTTAACCAAATACTTACCGATGAAGCAGCGTACATCATAGCTGGTGCCAATGGGAGCTCCATAATAGCGCTTGGCCGGCACTAGCTGAACGCTGGGCGGGGCCTGGGAGGTCAGGGACAAGGTAAACGGATGGGCACCATCGCCCAAACGCTTCATGAGTGCCTCCTGCAAAGTACAAATAAAACTGGTTAAGTCCGACAGATTCATTGAGTCGGGCTAACTCGCATTTGCCAACTGCCTGACTGCAAGTTGAAATTTAGCTTTTTAATTGAGTTTCATTAACAATGTTGTTCGGGCCTGGACCACAGCTGGACTTTTGCCACAAAACGTGGCTTAAATTTACAAAGGCAGCCGCATCATTCGCAAATGTGGCCACTCACATCCGCATTAAATAGTTTGCATTTATTATTTGAGCTCCCCATAAACGTAAGCGTCTATATTTGTTTGGTTTTTAATTATGCGTTTTTGGCCTTCTGATTAGCCATTGCAGTTGTTTTGGCCTCGCCAACATTTGTTTGTGTTAGCTTTTTCTGGTTTCATTTGGATTTGATTACACGCGTACATCATTTCTATAGAACAATACATTGTGTAGCCCTGGGAGCTGCCCCTTGTCCTGCCAGTGGATTTGTGCTCAAAACTGTATCTGCGTATCTTCAGTTCCAGCCAAGTAGCGCTGGGCAACGGACTTTGACTTTGACTTGGGCCCCTATTTCAAAGAAATACATTTAAAGACACTTCTCCAGCTCCAGCTCCAGCTGAAATTGTTTTGCTCTGGAAGCGCTTTGTTCTAAATACAGTGAGCTGTCAGCGAAGAAGGGAAAGGAGCGGCAAGGATGTCTCCTTAAGCTCCAATTGTTCGGCATGGGCACCCAAGGTCTTTTGGCTTAAAAGATAAATGCTTAAAGGTACTCGTACATGCGGAGGACAAGTTTATCCGTCGTACTTAGTTGATATTGTCTTGAATGTATTTACATTTGTCTAACCTTGAATGAATTACTTATCTGCAGCCAGGAAAATGTTATCAAATCAAGAAAACTTCATCTATAATCAAATTATGGCGGTCTACTAATCACAAAAACCCCGTCTGATCATGAGGAACAATGAACAATTAAAAGATGTTATAAGTTTCATTATTGAGCAACTTGAATATTCTCAAAGCTGCTACCGGAATCATTCGAGTTTTTGGATTTGGTTAGTTCTACAAACATTTCCATGCCATCAAGTCTTTTACAATTTACCAATTGGAAATCGGGAAAAGTTTTTGAACAGCTGTTCAACGAACATCATGAGACAACTATTAAGAAAAGGAAAGTAAATTGATTGAATTGAAAGTTATTAAGAAAGCCGCTTAAGTCTATTCAGCAAGGCAATCGATTGTCCTTATCGCTGTCTTATTTATTAGCTCAGCCTCAGCCCCAGCCTGTTATCCATCAATTTAATAGTCTATACCAAACAATTTTCAGCTTCCTTTTCACACAAATATTCCCCCTACAGTTCTCTTTACCTTTTCGCTTTCCCGTCGGCAACATTTTGTGCTATTCTTGAAACACTTTTCCTTGGCCTTGCCAAGTTATTAAAGTCAAATTTATTTAATTATGCATATTTGTGTTTGTGTTAGCTTCTGAGAAGCACGAGCTGCTGGCTCTGGCAAATAAATATTTATAATATATATGTGTATGTATATATGTGTATGTATGCTATTATGCAAATCGAACAGGACAAGCGAGAAAGCCGAGCACTGATAACGGAAAACTGATTGCCTAACCGAAAGTGTCGGTCAACTTGGCTGTCAAAAATGTGATAGCTAAATAAATGATTGCATGTCAAATTTAATAAAACGGCAAGCTCAAATTGAAAGTTTGCTGGCGGCCAGCTCTTTGGCCCCCTATCTGTCACACACACACACACACACACACACACACACACACACACACACGCACGTGAATTGAAAACAATGTAAAAGAGAATCGCAAACATTTCTTTAGCTTTTAGTTAAATGAAATTGATTTTCAATTGGTTTAAGTGCAGCAAACTGCCCCCTTTAAATTAAACAAATGGAAATCGAACGGGATGCAGACGGACATCAATGAAAACAACAACAACATCAACATCAACATCAACAACAACAACAATAACAACCAAAACAATAGCTGTCTCACTGCAAACGTGTAGCATACCTCAAGGCGCACATGAAATAATAAATACCATTAAGTTAGAACCAAGACGCGCGAACTTTACTCATAAATGTGTCCCCAACAGAAAGTGTATTTTTGGATTTAAAGGTGTTTGCAATGTCATATCTAGGTTTACTCAGGCGATTGAGCGAGCAATTACATTCAAATCAGACGGAAGTTTTTGCTTTTGTTGAAACTTTGCATGTTTAGTTAACTTGATTCACAGATTGGCAAAGCACATCCCACAGGCATTTGACAATCTAGAATATTGTAATGCTGTCTTCATTGATATGCAACAAGCATTCGATAGAGTTTGGCATGTTCGCCTACTGAGCAAAATTAAAAAGCTGTTCCCAGCACCATACTACGGAGTTCTACGATCGTACTTGGAAGAACGGAAGTTTATGGTCAGGGTCAGGAACACCTACTCGACTCCTTGCCATATGAAAGCTGGAGTTCCACAGGGCAGCGTCCTTGGCCCGCTGCTCTACTCGATATATACTGCAGATTTGCCTTGCCCAAGCGTGTATCATATGGAAGCTCCCAGGAAGGCTCTACTTGCTACTTACGCCGATGACATTGCACTACTTTACAACTCTAAATGCCGCAATGAGGCAGCAGGTGGACTTCAAGAGTACCTTACCACATTGGCTGCCTGGTGCAAAAGATGGAATCTAAAGGTCAATCCTCAAAAGACCAACAATCCCTGCTTCAGCTTGAAGACCCTCATTGACCATACCCCACCCATACAATTGGAAGGCGTAACATTGGACCAACCCTCGCAGGCTAAGTATCTCGGGATCTCCCTTGACAAACGTTTGACTTTTGGCCCTCACTTGAAGATGTGGTCAAAGAATGCAACAACTACGGTGGCTGATCAACAGAAGAAGCACCAGGTCCCTTAGAGCCAAAAGAGCAGTTTATGTGCATTGTGTAGCCCCGATCTGGCTATATGGAGTGCAGATTTGGGGAATAGCTGCAAAGTCAAACTATAAATGCATAAAGGTACTACAAAGTCGTGCCATGCGTGCCATTACGGACTGCCCATACTATGTACGTGGTACCACCCTTCATCGTGACCTGAATCTGCATACAGTGGAGGAGCAGATTGGAAGGCACACTAGCAGATATAGTGATCGACTAAGAAGACACCAAAGTATGCTCGCAAGACGCTTACTCCCTGCCAGGCCTTTAAGGAGATTCAAAAGAGAGGGTTTTGCCAAAACAATTGGCCAACTTTAAAGTTCCCCTCGCAATGTGGGAATATTTGCAAGTCCTCATGCGCCTAGCTTGAGGTTTGGTCCTTTTATTATTTTCTATACTTGTGTTGTTATATTACTATTTTTGTATTGTATGGATTCAACGCTTAATAAAAAAATAAAAATAATAAAAAAAGTTAACTTGAGCACAGTGCGCAGATTGATTAACTTCTGTAGCTGGATAAATACATAAGCACTCACATACTTGTTAAACATTATGTTCGTAAGCTAGTAAGGGTCACATTGACAATACTCTGTAATTAACATAACACCAAGTTAACTGGAAGCGCGAACTGTAATGTTAAAGAGATCGAGCGTCGTTGCTTTGCCGTGTGCCGTGAAATAAAGAGCTATAACAAAGTAAAAGTCGGCATATTAAATAAAGCCGCTCACACTTCATCAGGCACAAATAAATTGTAGCATTACTGAAGATTATTCTTGAGCTATTCTATCCTATTCATTTTCTATAGGTTGTTTGAAAACTATCTCTGTATTTATTCTACTTCTACTTAGTGATGGCGAAAGAATTGCATTTATCGATAATTGAATCATTTGATTCATTTAAGACGAGCGATTATTAATCGGAAGATGAACATGAAATTAATCGATTAGTCAAATGATTTTTTAAATGTGCACCGATTCTTGCAACTTTTGATATTTTGACATGTGAACAATTAACAACAATTAACAAATACCCAAAAGTGCACATAAATGATCCTTTGCATTAGCTTTGGAATAATATTTCCACACTTTGCTGTTTGTTGATGCCATATTCAATCTTTGCCAGCTTTTATTTTGCATTAACATTCAAATAGTGATGCGATTAACTGAGCATATAATCGATTAATGATTCAAATAATCGAAGCCCATTTTGCGATACATTTAAATGGTGAGTTAAGACAAGATAATCGATTAATGTGTATCATATGATTAATCGTACCATCACTACCTCTTCTATATATTTGACTTTATATTATAAAAGGGATTCTAAAAACTATGACATTATTTCATAGCATTTCCTAACTTCTTGTTTAATGAAGTTAATCAATCTGCGCCCTCCCGGCTCGTTTGCTAATCAAAATCCTGTCCTACCCTGTTTTGTTTTTGTTGTTAAAGCTTGTATATTTATTTAACTTGTTGAACTGCTGCCTAATTGGCCAAATATTACAAACATATATAGGTTTGTTTAAAAAAGACTCAATTCTGGAATATACTGACTGAGACGGGGTTATGTCTGTTATATCTGCACTTAATATAACCTTTTTATCCATGTTTAATGGGTTTTCCAAGCGTATGGAATGTTGCTGAAACCGAACGCTTCAAAAATGTTATGAACGCGAGGCAAATTATTTAACAGACTCTCCAGTCAGCATTTTATCAACAATTTTTTACATGCCCGAACATAAATGTATACCCAAAAATAAATGTATTCTAGCGCTTGCCAATTAAAAACGTTCAGCGCTTTTCTTTTTCATTTCACACTTGACGTTGAGCCACGTTCTTATACCCTGTTTCCATAATAATGACTAAATAGGGTATGATACCTGAGCACTAACATAACTTAACTTGATAATTAGCCAAGGATAGAAACGATTTTCCGCCGTATCTTATTATCTATCAGTCAAACTAACGATGACCTTATCGATATTATCATTGCTGCATTCAGGTCTATCGATTGCTCTTCCTCCACAGTCGATAGTTTTAATTTAATTGTTGAACGTACTATTAAATAAACAAAAGAACCTTTCCGGAACTATCAATATTTAATGTTTCTTAAGTAACTCGTAAGCTATGCAAATGTAATGGAAATGAAGCCCATATAAAATGGTTTAGCGTCTCTCTTCTACTAGCTTAAATGGCATAACAAATGCAGAGCTGCTCTCGCCAAAGATTAAAGGTGCTAAAAGCCGACGTTCCCAAGCGCTTAAGATGCTTCACTTTTTTATGGCGGTGCCTCTTTGGGGGAGGTAGGGAGGTACCACAAAAAGTTTCGCCCGCTGTATTGTACCTATCAGTTTGAAATGATGCTAAAAACTTGGTAGCCCGAGTTGCCGAGCTGCGGAGCTGCCCCTTGTCTGCCTGTCAGACGGGTGCTCGAGCTACTTGGAAAGTGCTCGTCTCGCACTCGTCCCGCCACCAAAGTGTCCGCTCAACAACACACAAGCTGGCACTCAGCGGGCTGGCGGGCAGCCGGGCAGCTGTTGACCATGGCTCAAAGTACAAACATAAAAACAAAACCCGCTCGCTTTGGCCTGCATAATTTCAATTACAAGGAAGTTGCAGCGCGTTACGGCTTTGGTCTTGCAACTTACCTGAAGTGGGCTTAGGTTATCGCGAGTTGGCTCCTCGATGCGGGGCCAAATCTGATGGAGCGACATGATGGCCTCGTTGCAGAAGCGTAGTCCCATTACCTCCTCGTCCTCACGGCCATAGCTGCAAGGACAACGGGCACAGCAATTATTTATGTATTATGCACGTTGCTACAGCTGGCAGTGCAGCTGAAACTGAAACTGAATCTGAAACTGAATCTGAAAGTCAAACTGAAAGTGCGCAGGCAACATTGAGCCTCAGGTTGTATCTGATAAACAGATATTGCTACAGCTGCCAGTCAAACGGAAACTACAATTTCAATGTCAAAATACACACACAGTATCCTGTGTCCATCCAGAGCACGACCTGTATCTGTATCTGTATCTGTATCTGTATCTGTATCTGTATCTGTTTCTGATGCTGATGCCATGCCGTACTGTTTGGCAGTCACCTTACCGAAATGTCAATGTCAGCTGCGCATAGACGCGATATCCTTGAATGGCCTTCGGGTCCACAAAGACAATGCCACGCAACACGGATGGCTTGTTGCCGGTCAGAGTCAGCTCACGAGTCGGCAAGTACATGGTGAGTACGCAGTTTGGCGACGTCTTCTTATACACACGCTGGGTGCCGAACTCCTCCCGGTGTGTATGTCTGCAAAATGATTGTAGTCAGGGCATTAGAAAATGACACAACACATAACTGAAAGGACCTGACAACCCAGCAAAAGCATTGCACTTCACTTATTGACAGAAATCAGGCCGAAAACTATATTTATAATATACTTTTAAATACCTTAAAACATAGTATTAGTTGAGTTTTATTATGCGATAATCAAACTCATTGCTTTCGGTTCATTTTTCAATATTATATCTGGAGGTTTTTCGTTTGTATTTAGAAAGTAAACGTTTTTATTGCATTTTATTCTTTAGAGCCTAATTTAATTTTGAATTTTTCTAAGTATAATATATAAGAAGTATAAAAAAGAGATTATTATTATCTACTTTTAAAATAGGAGCGCTGATTTAAATAAAGAGCGTGAGTTAAGATCTGAAGATCCAGATCAATCTGATAGTAATATAAAAATAATAAACATCAAAAATTTTACATTTGTATTTTATTTCATAATTTGTAGTAAAATTAAAGATACAAAATGTGCAGCAAAAATTCGAACAATGAAGGTATTTGTAGTATTTTGTATTACGAAAAAAATTACAAAATTTATAAAATAATATAAAATTTTTTTTTTTAAATCTAAAAAATGTTCCTTAGTTTTTTCTTTGCATTTAGATTTAAAAAACTTGCAAAAATTCAATAGAGTTAAATGCTAAAAAGCATTTGCTAATACAATAAATATATTTTGTTTCCATAGTATGAAACAAACATTTCATTTGATGTAGTAAAATTTATCAAAATAAATAAGCAGTAAACAATTTTTTTTTTTTTTTTGAAATACTTTTTTGCATTTAGATTTGTTTTTTTGGCTCTTGCTATTGGGACAGCTTGATGAAATTGGTTAAATATACAATTTGTTCAATAGAATGAGTTTATTCAAATATTATCTGTACAGAGTCACAGAAAACTGTGCAGCATCATTATTGCAACAGCATGTTAGGCTTAGGCGAAGTGTGTGCCCCAAAAAGTATGCTACACAAATTATGCGGAATTGCTTGGCAAGTTGCATGCGGCATGGAGCTGGGAAACTAATCCCCAATTATAGCGAACCTTGGCAAATACAGTTCCACTCGAAATATGTGGCATATTACCGAGCTAACCAAAAATTCCTTCAAGGCTCGTATGCTCATTAGCTGCTGCAAGATATGCGTACATATGGCTGTTTGTGGTTCTGGGTGTGTGCGTGTGGGTGTGGGTGTGCGTGTGTATAGTCTTCGCTCTGTCTAAAAATAGTTATGCACTCAATTTACCAAATTATCGCTGCCCACAGAGCGAAAGCAGCTGCAGAAGCTGCCTTGGCAACTGTTGTAAATTTGCATGCATTTAGCATTTTGCGGTGGCTTCATTGATTTGTGCTCCCGCATAACTCACTGACAGGCGGACGGACACGCGGGGTGGTGCGGGGCGCACAGTATACATTCGCATAATGATATGCAAATTGTGAGTGAGTTGTCTGTTATTGTTAATGTTGGCAGCCTTAAAGCCTGAAAAAGCGACGCGAGCCAAAAACAGTTGGCCAACAAATGGCGAACAACTGCTCTGGATCAATGCGTTAACTGAAGCTGACAACTGGCAGTTGCACAATTAGCTGGTGACAGCTAAGCTGAATTTGCCATCAACTTTGAAGCATGCCGCATGTGGCATGCTGCGTCCGCAGTGCCACAACTATACACAGTCCCAGTCTCAAATAAAGATTGCTTATTCAACCATCACTCAAATGGACAGACTGAGAGATAGAGGGACACAGACCACAAACAGCTTTTTGGGACTAAGCATTTTAATTAGTTTCATATCAAAATTCTATGGAAGTTCTTGGCCGGGCCCTGCCCCAAGTCTCGGAGGGGGGGCAGCAATGTGAAATGCAGCTTTGAATTCAGCTCAAATTGTAAATAATATCAGCAGAGTGCACAAATGCACAAAATGAAAATAAAAATGTGCAAATTTACAACATTTGATGGACATTTGATGGAAATTTGATTGAAAATCCCATATTGACCTTTGCCGAACTTAAATGCATTTGCAATGAGATCCTTGATTGAAATGTGGCATCGAATCCGAGCCATGCTCCATATTTGGCTGCATTTGTCAGCGCCGCGGGAATTTGTAAAATTATAATAATTGTGTTGTCTAGTTTGCTGTTGCAACAATTTTCATTTCCGCAGATTGTGTATACGCCACGTGGCAGCACCAATAAATACAAATGCGCTCATTTTGAAAGCAAACAAACACAGCATGAAACAAGTAAGAATGTTGCAGTTGATACTTCCCAACTGCCAGCATACTCTGTTTGCAGTCTGCGTGAGGGAGGCACAAACGCCATTAAACTGCTTTTTGTGCAATTTCATAAAAACTGAGCTTAAACAAATAACAAATTTGACTGCAGCCTTATTGGCTTTATGATTGCCAATACTTGTTATTCGAAATCAAATATTTATACGGCTTAGCCTCTTGGCCAACAGCGCTTGAACTCATTTAGGCTGCTCTCGACCACAAAATAAATATTGTCTAACATATGGCTCTCAATTACTTCAGCTTTGGTTGGCAAAAGCTTGCAACTTAAAACTTACAATTTGCTGGCTTATTCATTTGCAAAAACTGAAAATTTACGTGAGTTATTTGAGACGACCACAAAGATTTCTTATGTTTGTATTTCACTAAAGGCATAATCCAAATTGAATAAGAAAATCGGCTTAGTGTATGTCTCTCTAGGGCCCTCAAGGCGTTTCCTGTATGTGCTTTCATACTCCTTACACTTACACACACACACACACACCAACAGTGTATTCAAAAGTATCGAGTAGTTACTAAATGGAAACAAAAATCATTATTTGTGCGTAATAAGTCTGGCGCAGTGAATGCATTGAATTGGAAACAATTTTCTTGCATACTAAAAACATTTTTCACTCTATACCAACAATTCAAATGGGCATATTCAGATTTGTTTCATTTGCATTTTTGTTGAGCATTTAAAAAATGCAATATTTTCATATTTTGTGATTTTCTCCCTACAACATTTGTACACCACTCCTAATGGAAGGGAATGTTGTGTGTAACCTTAACAGTTTCAACAACCTAGTCGTTCTAGCAATATCCAACCATCTATCCCTTTGTTTGTCCGATCTCGGATGCCAAAAGACCTAGAGGCACCAAAGTTCGCTCCTTTATCAAGTTTGCTTCATATTTTGATTACAGCCACAATTCTAAATATATATTCTTGATTTTTACTACAACTGTCTACATTTCATTAAGAAATTAAGCACCGAGATTAGGTTAAGTTAGGTTAGGGAGTAAGGGAGCCCCTTGGTTAGAAAGGAGTCCATCCGGAAGTACGGATGAATTCTGCTATCTTCCTAGGAGTTATATCGGCCTCAGATGTTTTTAAAGAGAGGGTGAGCTGAAGCCTTCTATAGCAAGGAGCTTGGCAGGAGCAGGAAGACCCTCCGTGACTGCACCTCCGTTAACAGGGTAGTTTTTCCAGCCATCCTGTAGATGGTGACTCGAAGTCGAGCATGCTCAGCACTTATTATTTTTGCTGGCATATTTATGTGTTTACCGAACCAACATCAAATGGCGCTCTGGTAATTGTACATCTAATTAATTTTAAAAGCATTTGCGGACTGCGTCTTAATTACGGAGTACATTACGGTTGATTTTGCCGTATTGCCCAGTTGAATAAAAATTCGTGTATTAACGTATTTTACATAATTTCAATTTTTCAATTTTTATTTTTTTGTGAATGCAACCACTCAGCCGTAAATATGAAAATAGAATAAAATTGTGTGTGTGAATAGGAATTTCAATATAATTGTTGAATATTCATTTAGCTCGAGCATCCTGGAGCTGCATAAACAGTTATGTTAATTCACATATGAATCGTGTGAAAAGTTTCTCATTAACCATAAATAAAGCAAGGCCAGCAGCATTATTTTAAATATTTCATAACAATTGAGTTAATTTCTGCCAACCATAAGTACTTATGCTGATATCGTAGTATATAAATATAGTTGATACCAAAACACACTTGTCATTAATAAAATCAGCTCTTATTTGACATAATTTGTTAATTCTGCCTCACTCGCTTTAAATTTGGTTCAGCCACCCTATAATATACTATGAATGTTTTACAATCTTTCATAAATTTGTAAGCTTCCCTCGCTTAATCAATAAATATTAAATGAGCTATGTAACGATTCATTTGCATTGCCATTTACGTTAAGTAGAAACGACAAATGTTGTCTTTAATTATTCATTTCAATTCCGATTTTGCAATGCAGAGAACAGAAAGTGCGAAATGTGCTTTTGGGGTTTGCTCAATTTAGAGTTGATGCTGTCGACAGGAGTGTTATTTTACTTAACAATAAGGCTTTCGAGTATATATCTGCATATATAGAGATTGGTGTGGTGAAAACAGTGCAGTACCATCAGAAAATATAATCCTAAACACAAAACAACACATTCATTTGATTTTTGTTTTGCTGGCAAGCTTGTATCAAAGAACTGTGCAGAATGCAATTTATTCTCAAAAAGGTTGTGCTGAAGTCAGGTAAAAGCCAGGTACAAGAATGATGGTTGCTCGTACACAGCGAGCGGAGTTGAGGGTAGAGGAGCAAATGTAATAGAATGCAGTCGAGTAGGTCGAACGGAGGACGTTCTCTGGCATGCATAAAAGGTAATATTGATTGCTTATTGACATATAAGCATATCGATCATTATCAAATGGGAATGCAACAAACTTCCCCATCTTAGAAGCTTCAGGCTGTTGCTTTTGGTGAATGGGCAGTGAGTTTTGAACAGAAGTCGTATTAATCATATAATTAAATTAAATTCCAACACAAGCAAGGTGTTAAGTTTCTTACACGTGTTGAGTCCACTTGGGGAATTGATACCTGGTTAACCCCTTCGCCACCCCTTGCTATCAGTTGTTAAGTGTGTTCAAAATCCAAGCATATATTTATGCATTGGCTCGTTCGCTGGGCTGTCATGGCTGCAAAGTAAACCAAAAGCTAACCGATGATAATTTGCATTTATTTACAATAACATTAAATGTCAACGGCAGGCAACTAACCACGCACACACCCCACCACCCAACCACCCAACCACCCAGCCATCCAACCGTCCAACCATCTGCCCCCGCAGCCATCGGTAATGCTTTGTCTATAAACTTCTGGCTTCATAAATTAGGCGCCGTGCTTTTGTTTGCATGCCATGACAGCTGCCCCATTGCCCCACAACCCGCTCCCGCTCCCACCGCCCCCCCTTTTGGCGGCTGCCTTTCTAAGTTTAGTGTAAATTTAATTTGCGGCCAGGTGGGCAACAAAAACGAGCGGCGAGGGGACAACGGGAAGCATTCCCTAATTGATATAAATTAAGCAAAACGGCTATTTAAAGTACCCTCTGCCTGCTGCTGCGCTGCTCTGCGGCTGGGAGGCGTAAGGGGTGTAGTCCTGTTTTGGCAGGGCGTATGCGTAACGTGGCTTATTAAGACGAATCGACAGTTGGCTGAGTGTGGGCTGCGGCTTCATGAGCTCTGCGGCTATTGGTCGGCTCATCTCATGCGAAATGTGCTTGCTTTGGGCAACCGAGAAATCAATTCCCAACTAATGTAATTACTAATCCTCAAATTATCACAACTCCTGAACTGAATTTGGCTTTGTAGTACAATTTAAATGATTAAGAAGCATTTCTGTGACGTTCAGATCTAGATTCTACTTGACACAGAGGGTGCTACTAGGAACTGGGCACTACTTAGTGCCCCCTGAAACAGGAGGGTGCTACTAGGCACTAGGTACTACTTAGTGTCCTTTGAAACTGGAGGGTGCTACTAGGAACTGGGCACTACTTAGAGTCCTTTGAAACAGGAGGGTGCTACTAGGTACTAGGCACTACTTAGTGTCTATTGAAACAGGAGAGTACTACCGGGTACATTACAGTACACTACGTAGTGTCCTTTGAAACTGGAGGGTATTACCAGATACAAGGCACTACTAAGTACCCTTTGAAACTGGAGGGTACTGCTATCTACCAGGTACTAAGCACTACTTAGTGTCCTTTGAAACTGCAGGGTACTGCTAGGTACTAAAAACTGGAGGGTACTACCAGGTACTAGGCACTCTTAGTATCCTTTAAACTGGAGGGTTGTGTGTACTGCAACCTATAAGATCTATTGTACCCCCTTCTGAGCCTAAGTCTCACTCAGCAACCCTATCTCCTGGACGAAAGATAGATGATAGAGAGTTCCTATGTCCCTTGCTTAAGCGATATACCTACCCAGGTGCCTACTTATTCTTCTAGCAAGGACAGTGCATTCTGTTAGTATGTGCAACGAGGATTTTAGTTAGTCATAAGTGCAGAAAGAGGCAAGGAACTGAGCTCATTACATTTTGAAGTACTAAAGAATGAGTAACAGTAAGGAAGAATATTAAAAATTTAAATGAATCTAATACAACAAAGATGACTAAAGGAGGAATTCGCATGGAAATCGGTTCAGTTATGAGTTGAAAGCATAGGAAGAGCAGCTTTTTAAAGAGTACCATACTCCTGGGCTCCTTAGAGGAGTATACTCGTAGTACGAGTATACTAATATCCGGTATAAATATCACATTTTGTCAGCGGGTCTGACCTTCGGCTGCTCAGTCAGCCAGGTAATTGCAAAGTAATTAACGTCAAGGCAGCGGCGGCTATGCATCAAGGATAACGCGGCAAATCAAAGCAGAAATCGTAATCAGCAAAGCAAAGCAAGGCAAATCAAATAAATGAGCAAGGCAACGATGAGAGCAGCAGCCCGATGCCAAGGACATCGCTCAAACGGCACTTTGCCGTACAGGATATTCGATTTGCGGCGCTCAGCAATCTCTTACGTTGCGACCTTTTGCGGCCGTTGCGTCCACCGCTGGGACAGCTCAGCAGGTGGTTGCCTGGGGCAGGATGAAGATGAAGACGGTGGCAGGAGGCGGAAGGCAGAAGGGCAGAAGAGCAGAAGTTACGTGCCAGCTGAGGCACCTACTAAGCAAGCCTGTCAGGTGCTGGCAGTCGCTTCCATCGCTTTAATTGCATTGCATTGGCCATTGTTGTGCTCTGCTCCCAAACTGCAACAGAGTCTGATTGAATTTGTCCGGAGTAAAACAGTTTTATAGGATTGCACATCTCTATATTCGGGTATATCTATATCTCCTATATCTATCTCCCATTCGACCACATATATTGCCCCCGAAAAAATCTAGATTTGCGACCATTTTCACCAAAAGTCACCAAATTGGTTATCGATAATATCTATATTTCTCATATCTATATCCCCCTACAAATTAAGATCTCTCACCATTTTCACCAAAAGTCACCAAATTTGTTATCAGGACTGATCACAATATTCTTGAGATATATGATCTAGATTGCTCGAACTACCAAAATATCTACTATACTCGAGTATTTCAATATCTCCCAAATCTATATATTTGACAACATCATGGGGATAAATCCATAAATCGAGTCTCCCACCATTTCCTAGATAGAGTCACCAAATTGCTTATCAGGTTGTCCTATATCTTATTCAAGAATATCTACAATTTATCCCCTCGATCTATATTCGAGTATATCAATATCTATATTCGATTACATCTATATCCCCCTACAAATTAAGATCTCCCACCATTTTCACCAAAAGTCACCAAATTTGTTATCAGGACTGATTACAATATTCTTGAGATATATGATCTAGATTGCTCGAACTACCAAAATATCCACTATACTCGAGTACATCTATTTCTCCCATATCTATATATTTGACATCATGGGGATGTCAAATCTAGATAAATCTAGATCTCCCACCATTTCCTAGCTAGAGTCACCAAATTGTATCTATATTTCCCATATCTATATTCGATTACATCTATATCCCCCTACAAATTTAGATCTCTCACCATTATCACCAAAAGTCACCAAATTTGTTATCAGGACTAATGACATCCTTGATAGTTAAAAAAGTTCCTATAGAGTATCTCGCAGTCGGTGCGTTTCTTTTTCTTGTTGGCACTGACGTAGGTATTGATATTGGGGCTGATATGCGAGTACAGGCTGACCAAGGCCTTGTGGGTGGCGCATTCAGTTGAGCGCTCGCTGCAGCGTCTAATTAATATATATTACGTATACGCCAAGTCGGTTATCAAAGGATATAGATCACGGTGGCTGGGAATTGACATTTAGCATTTGAATGCGTATCGCAAATCAAAAATAATATTAATAATAACGTTGCTGGGCAGCAGTCTAAAATAACAATTTCCGCGCATTGTGTCCTTCAATGGCAGCATATACGATTTCAAGTGAAAACAGCATGATTTGTGTTGATGTCCTTGTTGTGGACATTTCTTTGTGACCAAACACTTTCAACGGCACTCCTTTGTTACGGCGATTGTGAAATCTAGCACATTGAGCTCGGCAGCTTTGTGTGGATATCCTTTCTACTTGGTTACTTCAAAAACCCCTTCCTGTGCACTCAAAAGTTTCCAATTTTCTTGTTACGCCCAAAAAGCTGCTTTTCAGTTGACTACTTAAAAGTTCCATTGATAATCCAAAGTTTATAAATGATCATTTATGCATAAACTTGAGCGCATTCTCTAAGCACTTATAAGCATGCCTTGAATCCATGACTGGCTGATAAACCTGCCTTGGCTGACAGTATCAGGCAAGTGTGCAGCACCGCACCACCGCACCACCACGCCATTTGCTGATGCGGTTAAGCCTGAAGTGCGCTCTTCAACTAAACCAAGTCCTTGCCAGCATCTCAGCTGCAACGTCAGCATTTGGCTCATTATAATTATGCCCTGTCGCCGGCTGCTCCTCAGACGCTTTGTCAACCGCAACACTTGCCATAATTACTTAATTTTTGTTGCAAATGGAATTCACTTTGCTGGCGCATAGAACCCCAAGGGGGCACGCTGGCAACAGTCTGCTTTATATTCCAATCTCCTAACGCGCTTCGCTGCTCATGCGTCCATTGTTGGCCAACTTGCCGAGGACCAACTGAATTCAGTCTGAAGTGAGCCAGCCAGAGGCTCCGTCTCCAGATTCAGATTCAGTTCCACTTTGAGTCTTGTTTGACACATTGTCTTATTGCTATGAGTATTAAGTGTGCAACAAGTTGCATGATAATCAGCCTCCTTTCCTGCCTTGTCTTGCCTTGCCTTGGCCACTTCTGTGCTGTCAGGCATGACTTTAAGTAGCGAAAATAACTGGTATCAGTTACTACTCCGTTTGCAAGTAACTGCCGAGACATTTTATAGGAAGGAGTCGCCTTCTACAGGTTAAGAGAGACCCGTATCCTTGTCCAGCAAGCTGACTGGACACGGCTGATGCCTTGAATATGTAGGTGAGCTAAAATGACAGGGCCAATTACGAGTATAATAACAGTAGAAACACAGAGAGATTATGGCTCGATTTTGATGAGGGATTCATTTACCAATTATTATTACTCTGTGTGAACTATCCTGCTTGGGAGCCGGTCTATAGCCAATGTTGCTGTTCAGCTGGTCCAAATATGATCAACCAGTTAGCAGCACGTCAAACTGTAATTGACCTAAGCCCAAGGCTCCTTCAGTGGTCAGAGCCAAAGGAAGCGCTGTCTATTTGATTTCAGTTGCAGAAATTATACAAGAACTTGTGCAAGATATTTATTACATGCATAAGTTCAATGATTGCCTTGATTATTAAGTGTATTGATAATTGATTAACTACTTAGTTAAATGTTTATGCTGTCAAATGGCTGAATGCATAATTACATACTTTGGTAAATAGAAATGGGTCGGGAACACACACCCGCTCCTATCACTGTGCATGTGTGTGTATGTGTGTGTTAATAATTTATGCATATTAGGCAAACATGACGAGCACTCAAGGACACAACGAATACGTTTTTGCGCTGCTCAAAGGCGCATTAAGTACTCGTATTAAGTATACGCACCGTTGCCTGTCACAGGTACACATGTAAGCCTGTTCTGTTGTGTTCTGTTGTGTTCTGTTGTGTGTGTGTGAGTATGTTGCTCTAATGAATGACTACTACCTGTGTCCATTCGTTAGCTCCACCTCGCATAGCAGCTGGGCCGTGCCCACATCCAGCAGCAGCTCCTCGCTCTGAAAACTGGCCGAGCGATAGAGGCTGTCAATCGCATCATCTGCATTTAACTGGATGCCGCTGGCTTTGGGGGGTTCGGGTAGCGATAATGTTGATTGTTGTTCTTGTTGTTGCTGTTGTATTGTTGTTGTTGCTGTTGCTGTTTCTGTTTCTGCTTCTGTTGCTGCGATACTTTTACAGCTGACACTAACGCTGATGGGCAATAGCCCCATAAAATGCGTGAGGCGGCGCAGTCCCCAATTGTTGTTGCCATTGACATTGGCATTGTTGTTGCCGCTGCTAAATGTCAGTCACATCGTTGTGCGTCGTCCATTGGCCATAAAATATCATCAGCAGTAAAAGCAGCAG
This sequence comes from Hirtodrosophila confusa, assembly GCA_035043065.1. NCBI lineage: Eukaryota > Metazoa > Arthropoda > Insecta > Diptera > Drosophilidae > Hirtodrosophila > Hirtodrosophila confusa. The sequence continues at coordinate 3,124,393 of JAWNNI010000078.1, forward strand.
CAGCAGCAGCAGCGGCAGCAGCAGGACGAGCCGCAGGAGCACAAGTTGCAGGCACACAAATTACATGCGAGTTTAGAAAAACAAAACTTGTTTATGCATGTTCAGCATACATATAAATATATATATATATATATAGGTAGCTACTACTATATACAAACATATTCATATATATATTATACTATATATACTACACTGCTGCTGCTGCTGCTGTTGTTGTTGTTTTGTTTGTAAGTATTCTGCTTATTGGATTTTTTCTTTTATTGCCACAGAAAAGTCATTTAGCATTTTGTTGTTTTCTTTTTGCAACTGCCGAAATATATTATATACATAGTATATATATATACATATGTTACATATATGAGCGTCAAAATTTGCTCATCTGTTTTCTTATTTTTATTATTTATATTATATTTTGTGTTTTCTGTTTTTTTCTTGCTTGTTTGCATTTAGTTGGCAGGCAATGTTCCATTTTTATGGACTTTTTTAATGCGTCGTAAAATAAAAAGTTTGCTGGCTTTGGGCCGGTTTTAGCCGCTGTTTTGCCGCTTTCCTGTTTGTTTATTGTTCTGTACACAAATGTTTACGTTTTTTACATATTTGCACTGATGAACAAAGTCGTTTTCACTGACAGCTTTTGTTTTGATCAAGCTTTCCAACTTGCATGCAGGGCAGGGTGTGGTGGAGTTTTTTTTTGGGGAGGGGGGTGGGAAGGAAGTCTGTTGTCAGGGCTTTATGAATTAAATAAACTTTGGGGCATTAATGATGGCTTCGTTTGGATTTTGGCATGCTACCCAATGCGATACTTTCAGTTATAATTGGTAATTTAATATTACTTGCAATACAATTTTAATGTTATAGTTTGTTAAAACAGGGGAATTTCATTTAAAACACATACAAAACAGTTGTAATAACGAACTTCAACAATGGGGATTCATTCACAAGCATTGAGTATGGGAACATTGAAAACTGCTGGCCAGGATGCTGGCGAACATCCATCATCAGTGACCCTTGTTAGAATTCCCTTGCTCAAGCTGTCCTTAGAAGGGTGCCTGGCGGGTCCTGTGAGAAGTCCGTCGTCAACTACCTACTTACATCAGCAGACCCCATTTGCAATTCTGAGCCCTGCACTCAAGCTTAATTACTTTACTTAAATTTCTAGCCCGAGCATTGCTCTCTCTCTATTCTTAGAATCTGTCTTTATCATTTGCATTAATTGAACCAAGTCAGCCGAATATAGTTGAAATAACTATTAAAAGAAATATTAATTTCTTTGGAATGTGCGTGAGTTCAATAAGTTATCCCTAAGAGGGAGTAAGAATCTATCTATATAAGGCTTAGCGGAAGGGAGTTTCTCCTAAATGTTTCCATTTCACACTTTAAATAATATTGCGGATTGAAATCACTTTTCATTGAGATGCAATTCACGCCACATGCTCAACAATAATCATGAGAATTGGAACACCTACGCAAATTCACTTCCGCATAAAGTGAAAACCAGAACAGGTTCGATTTTCATATACAAATTCTAAAGTAAAACTCTCAATTGTCGAGTTTAGTTGAGATATCATGCAATAACTTATTATTCTACCGATTATTCCTATGGCAGCTATATGTTATAGTAGTCTGATACTGATCAAATTTGCTCAACATCTGAAAAACTATAAAGAAACTTTGATTTGTTGAATATGGTTGAAATCTGCTAGCTCCCTTTTGAACCGATCCTTCCTATGGCAGCTGTGTGTTTTAGTAATCCGATCCGGGTGGTTACAATCTATGTATTGACCACCGCAAAATAAAGATTCTATGCCAAGTTTCATGGAGATAGCTCGAAAACTGACTGACTAGTTGGCCAGGGAGGCAACAGAAGGACCTTTGACTGTGATGCTGATCAGGAATACTAGTTTATATACATATCATGTGTTGTCGCAAGCTCCACCTTCCCGTGACAATATGATGCTACCCTCTGCAATGGATTATATGCATGTATATATATATACCTACAAGGGTGACACGGAACCCACGCAACTACGAGCTCATCTGTTTGGCTAAAGGGCAATAAATCTGAATTATCCCTGAAAATGACACATTCAATTACACGGCCGTAAAATGCCGTGCATTACAATACCAAATACACATTCATAATTACGACCAGCTTGCAATTCCGAACTGGCTTCTGGCTTTTGTGGCATTTTTTCAAAATGATTCAAATTCGGGCAATGAAATTTAAAATATTTTGCAGCTGCCAATGTTGCAAAAGTTGCCATTTCTTTGAAGTTGATAATATTTTAATTATTTCATTGTTGTGGTGCTTGCTGCTATTGTTGTTGTTGTTGTTTTTAAATTAATAAAGAACAATTTACGCATGGAGAGACAACAACAATAAGAACAGACAGCTGACAGCAACAGTAATAACAAGTAAGAATGCTATAGTCGAGTATACCCGACTACGAAACTCCCTGTACCCAGGTCAAAAATTTCCGATCGCATCTTCGTTAACTTACACATACATACACAGATACGCACACGCACGAGCCACAGCGCAAGCCAGGCATTTTAAGTTGTGACTGTGCTTCTTCTTCCCCTTGCTGCAGCACTGAATCTTCTTTCGTGAATAACTTAGGTGTTTATTATCCGATCGACTTGAAATTTGGACAGTAGATTAAGAGGGACTAAAGTATTGGACATGCCAAATCTTAAAGCTATATCTTGAAAATTGTAACTGTAAAACGGTTTTTATCGAATAGCGGGGGAACGGGGGGAGATATCTCAAATCTAAAATAAACTTGACCTGCTCCCGCTATACACGAACCTACATTCCAAATTTGGTGTCTCTAGCTCTTATAGTTGCTGAGATCCTTGCGTTCATACATACGGACAGACAGACGGACAGACGGACAGACGGACAGACAGACGGACATGGCCAAATCGAAATCTCTTTTGATACTGATCAAGAATATATATACTTTATAGGGTCGGAGATGTCTCCTTCTGCCTGTTACATACTTTTGCACAAATCCAATACCCCCTTTTTACCCATTTTATGGGTACAGGGAGTAAAAATGTACAAATTTATTAAATGTTTTCGCTGGTTTATTGGACTTTTCTTTACATTACGCCAATTGTTGTTGCTGTTGTTGTTGCTGCTGTTGCTGTTGCTGTTGCTGTTGCTGTTGTTGTTCTTCTTCCTGCTGTTGTTAAGTTTTGAGAAATTTCATTTATTTGTGCGGGCCTTTGAGCTGTTCACCTGCGTTTCCTGCCGTAAGGACAACGTGCGACTCTGCAGGCATGCACATGCCTGTGTGTGTGTGCGTGTGTGCTTGCGTGTGTGCTTGCGTATGTGCTTACGTATGTGCTTGCGTATGTCATCCTTGTCCTGTTGTTATCATTTTTTATTGTAATTTAATGGCTTTTTTTGCCCAGGGCAAGTGCTAGCCAATTGGCATACGAGTCGAGTCGAGTCGAGTCGAGTCGAGGCGAGTCGAGTCTCGTATTCCTCAATTCCCCGCGCACTTTTCAAAAGTAGCTCAGCATCAATCTCCAAAAGATGTCATTACTGTATTTTCAATTCACGCTGAAAACTTGACAATCAAACAGATTTATTTGTTTGCGGAATTCGGAAAATTACGAAAATTCAAGTTGCGGCCTATTTACATTTTGGAATCTTTTAGAATTTTTGGGTTCTAATTTTTGAGTGAAATCTCCAGAGTTATTTTCCCTTGCGAATTTTGAATTTCATTTCCAAATGATTTGAGAGGAAACGGAAGCGAAAACACGCCTGTAACTTTTTTTGCTAAAAAGGAAATGCCCTCTGTCTGTGTGTGTTTGTGTGTGTGTGTGTGTGTGTGTCATCTTAAGAACCTTCAGCGCTGCGCCTCGTCCTTTAACCAGCTACGCTGCCACACAATTGCGCCCTAATCAACATCCTGCGCCCTTTTCCCCCGCCCATTTCCATCTGTTTTATTGACCAAACACAAAATGGGCAAATCAAGTGCAAAACTTTGTTGCAGCCGGGCATTTATTATTGAATTTTCAGGCCTCAGCACAAGTCAATGGTCAGCTCAGTCGAAGGACAAAAGGACATACACTTACAATAACAATAAACATATCACAATTCATTTGCCATATAGTACTATGTATATGCCGCAATTTGTCGCATGCGTTTCACGCCGTTTGCAGTTTGTGGCAGCGCCACCTGGCGGTCAACAGCGTCAATACATCAAGGGTGCCGCAGCGCCCATAATTATGCTACAAAAGTTTTGCCACCAACCGCAAATCAATACGATATCAATTACACACAGCCTAGCTAAGCTACTACATATGTGTGTGTGTGTGTGTGTGTGTGTGTGTGTGTGTGTGTGTGTGTGTCGGGGGTGTGCGTAAATTGTGTGTTGTGTTGTGCGACATTTTGTTTATTAATAAATCAATGGGAGCCGCTGCAAATGGAAGCAACTTGTCAGGAACGTGGCTAACATGCCAAAATTACTAGCAATGAAGTCTCTGGCGACATGTTGCACACACCAAATATATATACACACACACACACACACATACACATCCACACAGACACACAGACACAGTCGTTAGCTGACTAGCCTATGCAGTCTCTCACACATTTGGTGACATTAATGACAATTTCCCGGCAACATTCGAAAGAAACGTTTTACTAACTAAGCTAGAGCTTACTCTACACATACTCACACACACGCATATGTGAGTGTATACATGAATACATCCATAACCCACGCCCGGAAAGAGCGACCAAATGATAAATGAATCCACATTGCTCCTGGCATACTCGTTAGCAACTTGATTACGCATATTTAGTATGTACGCAATGCATAAGAGTTGGTATAACCCAATATTTAATTCAGTTAACCAAAGCAACTCGAACTATTCTCTTCTCTTCTATGGACTGGGCATACCCTTCAGCACAGCCTAATGCAGTAAATTACTTCAAAGCCCAACTAGTTTACTGTCTAGACGGCACGGCAATGAACCCATTTAATGGGGCCTCAAACCCAACTCACATCTCTGAACCTTTGGGAACACACATTTTTCCGGATAAGCATAAGCCAATTGAAGTGTATTCTTCATCGTTTTGGTTTGCTTGTCATCAAAATGTGATTCAAATGTTGCAATATTTGGCTTACATTTAAGTTGTTTTGTTTTCCAAACAAAACCAATTTGCATGCTTATTTTTTGACTGACTCGCTATCCGAGCTTGTTATATTTGCGAAATTAAACTTGATGCGAATATATCAAGAATTTATCCCGAAACTCAACAATGACAATTATAAATAGTCAGTTATTGAGGCATGGACATAGAAAGAGTAAGTTTTAAACATATTCTGTACCCCTAGAATGGTTAAAAGGGGAACAAATAAAACTGAGCAAATGGAGAAATTATATATATATATTTGGATAAAGTAAAGTCAATCTGACGCTGATCTTTTGCCTGTAGCTTCCTGAATATGTCCGTAAGGTAAGTTTGTTTAAGACTTTGAATAATCCCCTAGACACCTCCGCAAATCTCCTAAAAACCATTTACGACGTCGATTGTTCAGATTTCGCCTGGATAATGATATTCTGGAACTGAACTGAAGTTATTCAAGAAACTATTTGCAGTTCTTTCGAAAAGGGGAAAATGCGCTGCTTGCTTGCGCTGCCGCTTAGTTGCTTAATCTGCTTGAACTGCTTGTGTATCTATAACGCCCCGCAGAGTTGTGTGTGCAAATCGGGTATACTCGAACTCTTTCCTATTTGGTCCAAGAGAGAACTCGCAAACTTCATATTGAAGACTGTAACTTTGTTAGAATCCAATTAATTTTCTGGCAATTTTATTCTATATGCTCATTGTTTTACGCTTCAGATTGAATTGGCAACTAAGCTTGATTCAATTTCGAAAATACATTTTCGGTTCGGAATTTGTGAGAGCTGGTGCCTTGGGAGAACAAATGTTTGGAAATTAAAATCTTAAGATTCCATTTTGTGCCGATTGTGAGGCCTCAGGCTGATGGTGTGTGGCATTGACAGTTATTCAGTTTTGTTTATTATTTTAATTAAGTATGTGAGCAGCACACAAGGGACAAGGGCAAGGACGAGGCTGCCTTTGATTTGAGTTGCTTTCTTCCAGCTTGTTGGCAACTTTTACAAGGAAACACACACACACACGCACAACAAATGGAACTTGAGTCAAATTAGCAAACATTTTCCCAAATATTTGCAGACAAATTCGCCGCCTGCAAAACAGTCGCTTGGCAATTGGCCAAGCGCAGCGATCAAATGAGCCACAAATGTGTACACAAGTGTGTGTGTCTGTGTGCGTGTGTGTGTCTGTGTGTGTCTCAAGGAATTGGGAGACAAAGTTTCTTTTGGTTAGGCAAAGCAGCTGCCGCAAGGCTGACAACAACTTGGCAACAGTTTTGTGCACACAAATTGCTCATACGCCGTGTTGGCTGCTGCGTGCTAATTAAACCAGAAATACATATGTTCTATATGCACAGAGAGAATCGAAGGCACTATTCGTGCATTATAAACACAGCTGGTACAAAATCAGGCAACAAACCGAGCCTAGATTAACTCAGCACAAATCTAAAGTTTATTAGACTATTTATTCACCGTTTTTTTGTGTACTGCCGTCAAGTGCTTAATTCAAGGACAATGTAGGAGAAAACAAAGGAAGAAGGCAACTTTGAAATACTAATTTCACATTTTAAAAAAGAGCACCTCCTAACTCGAAAATGAACATCATAATAATTTTGAGAAATTAAACTGTAACAATAATCTGAATAATTTTACTTAATAAATTTTATAATAAACAAGAATATTTCCAATAAATATATTTAAAACCCTTTCTTTCTTATTCTAGAAAAAAGAATAATACTTCTTAAAATGTAAAGAAGTTCGAGCTTATTTTTAGAACTTTTATTCTTGAGTATTTAAGACTATTTGGTCTACAAATAAGACCAATTCTTCTTAAAATGTTAAGAATTTATTTCCTATTCTTAGAATTGAGTTCTTAAGCTTGTAATATAGTTTTTAGTCTATAAGCTCCCCAGATTTTAATCTCATACATATATTTGTGGTATTGAAAATATAAGAACATTGGATCTTCTTTTTAAGAACTTGGTCTTCTTTAAAATGTGCTTAGAATCAAGATGATACATTATTTTAAGCACTATTAGTTCTCGAGCTACTTTTTAGACCAAAATCTTAACTGTAGACCCTTTTTTTGCAGTGTATGCCTTGGAGACAACACAACCATTGCATGATTCATGCCTTACTAATTCACAGATTGTGCATTGCCAGTCACTGATTGTGCATTTACAATGTACAAATGGCACATAACTAGTCACCGATTATGCATTACTAAGCACAATTTGTGCATAAAAATACACAATTAATGTCATGGCTGAAAACCAACGCTCAAAATTCAACTCGTGACTAGATATCACAAATTGTGCTCACAAAAATGTTCTCAGTGTATAGTATGTAGTTGAAAATTACAAAATGAAAGCCACAAAATGCGACTAAATTATTTAATAGCATTATGAAAATAATTCCCTAAATTGCACAGGACATGCAACACGTTAATTTCGCTCGCTAAGCTGGCAACTGTTGTTTTTGGACACCGCCGTGCCCCCTCCCGCTGACTGGCCACTGCCAGAGAGTTAGCAGCTTAGCGGTCGCTTACCCAACGCTGGGAGGTAGCAAAGGGATATAGAGGAGGATGCAGTGTTGCCTGCACACAATTGAAAGCCACATCAAGTAGCCGCCATGTGTGTGCACGTGTGTGCGTGTTTGAACACGTTAAGTGTATGTGCTTTGAACTTTTCATATTTACATACAAATGCGTTGGCTACATCTCAATGCATGTGTGTGTGTGTGCGTGTGTGTGCGTGTGTGTGTGTGTGCGTGTGTTTGTCTAGAGGAAGTGTGTTTGCTTTGCGTTTTGTTTTGTTTGCGCTAAACCAAAAAAAAAGAGTGTAGATAGAGAGAAAAAGATGATAAAATGAAGAATCCCACCATGACTGCTGCTGCTGCCAATTCCCTTTGGGCTCAATGTGTGTGTGTGTGTGTGTGTGTGTGTGTGTGTGTGTGTGCCTGTGTATGTGTGTGTGTGTATGGGTTGATTTCATTTCAGTTTGCGCTTTGTTTTTTTATATTTTGTTACTTCTGGAATGCCATTCATTCCCTTGAAGCCCAACGCAAACGAAATTAACTTATGCCAACGGCGAAGGATGTAAATACTCGTGCAAGGACAACCTCCCTGTCTTACTTATTCAATGCCGACTTGTGGATCTGAATCTGTGTGTGTGTGTACAGAGGATATCGCCCAACAGCAAAACGCATTGGGTTAAACCAATTTTTTAAGCAATTTATGTCGGCTATCTCCACAAATTGTGACCAAACGCCGTAAAATTTGAGGGACTAGGTAAAGGTAACCATAGATGTGATCTATTATAAATAGTCCGTCCAGCGTATTACATTTTCTATAGACTCATATTGTCGACCCACATACCAAATTTCAGTACAACTCACACACTTTCTGAGATGTGCCCCTAAACTTTGTCCCTAACCTTTCTCAGAAGACTACGAAACCTTTCAAACTTATTTATAATACAGAGAAATTAAAAAGGGAAAATATAAGTAATTAAAGTAGGGTTAAAAAGTAACCTAAGCTTAAAAATATAGATATTGTTATTTATATTAATGAAAATATAAATATCGATGAAAATATCGATAGTATCGACGGTGCGCTCCTCACTTTCACTATCGATTGTATTTTGCCACCAGTATTGTTTGCATACCCTCTTCAGGCGTGTTATAATTTCACAAAGTATATATATTTATATACTCGATATGCCTCAATAGCCGATTCAAACTAGTCCGTCTGTTTCTCTGCAAAGTAGATCTCTCAGTTTTTGGGCGATCCTAATGAAACTTGGCACAGTTGCTGCCTTTTGGTTAATATCTTACACATTTCGAAGAAAGGCGGATTGAAACACTATAACATATAGGAGCTGCCATGAGAACGATCGGTCGAAAATAAATGAAATTGTTATATGAAAATCGATTCTGTTTTTTATGACATTTCAACAAAAGTCACCAAATCAATGTTTCGTGATACATTTGATGAATATGAAAAGTGCGAAGTTTTGCTGTGCAAAGAGTTCGTCCGGCCTGAACAAGGACGAAAATGTCAGCGAAGGGGCAACGATGGCGATGTTGTTACTTGTCTACGGGCGAGCTATTGATTTTGTAACTGTGACGTAAAGCGAGTACACACACACACGCACACACACACACACACACACAAGCACAAAAAACAATCACGAGAAGTTCAACTCATGGATAATTCACGTGCGCCTTGAATTTTGCTTCAATTCTCAATATTTCTTCAAGCCAGCAGCGAATCCTGCAGCAGAAATAAGTTGAAGTCCTTTGGACTGCACTATTATTGCAGCAAGGGCCATTTCTGAGATGTACTAAGTAAGTTTCTCTTGTGACTCAAGGCCCTTTTAACTTTACCATGTAGCCATTAAAGGCACTGCTTACTTGCACTGCCGCTGAACTGCATGTTGCATGTGTGTGTATGTACAAAGTTGTGTTTGCGAAATTTCGGGACTATTTCATAGCCATTCAAAAGTGCACTGCTTAGTTGCACTGCCGCTGAACTGCTTGTTGCATGTGTGTGTGTATGTACAAAGTTGTGTTTGCGAAATTTCGGGACTATTTCATAGTCGGGTATGCTCGACCAGTCGTTATGCTTGCACTTCGCCTTGTTCACAGGATACGAAAATATCATATTTTATATGCATGGCACCAAGACACAAGCACTCCCAGTGCGTATACGTTATTAAGTGTTCTTAACGTTTTATGCATTGGCTTGAAAACTGTAACTGTGGGCGTGTCGCCGCCCATCAACACCTCTCGGCCCGCCCCTCTGCCGTTTATCCACAGTTTACGATGATCTCACTCATATTCATATTATGACACATTGGGCACCCGTTTCGCCACTCTGTCGATATTTGGTCTATCTCAAGCTGTCGCTTGAAGGGCTTGGTATGGGATTGGGATTGGGGTTGGGGTTGGAGTTTGGGGGAGTAGCTTTTAGGTTGTAGTCAAAAAGCCACACTCAAAAGTGCTGGCAATACTGACCACATACAATAGAAATGCGTGCCCGGTGTGGTCATAAAATTAACCAACACAAAAGCCCATTAAAAGGCCGCGTAATAAAATTCCAAGTGCCCTTAAAATGTTTGTAATAAAAGGGCATTCAGCGTAGTTGAGGGCGTGCGCCTTATCTATAGGGTTCGTAGTGCTGAAGATGAGCTTATCGATATCAAAACCGAAAGTAATATGAAAAGAATCAAGGAAATGTCAAATGGCCCTAATATTCCAAATAAGTGTGTAAAAACATAGAAAGCAAACAGCCTTTATCGGCACCAAGTTAATCGATATTTTTTGCATCGATATTCTTAATAACATCTGTATTTGTTTGAAAAATTCGATTAAATATACATAGATACTGAAAATATATGATGAAGATTAACTTTTTTTTCAAATATCGATGCAAAAGATACCGATTAACTTGGTGCCGATAAAAGCTGTGTGCTCTCGATGTTTTTGGAATATTTAAGGTTTCTTTGGTTCTTTTCATATTACTTAATTATTCATTCATTCATCAGATTTATCAGATACATTCCAGATCTGCATTTATCTCGAATGTGCGGTAGAAACACTAGAAACATCCCTAGAAACACCCCTAGAAACACTAAGGACATTAAATAACAATTCAATTATAGATGTCAAATGGGTTTAAGCCTCAAAATATAAAATAATACACAATCAAACATGTTTCCATTTGCAGCATCGCAAAATTATTACAATTTTCTATGAAAACGCAAGAAGGCGCTCCAAAAATCGTAAAATTTTTTGCGATTTAAAAAGTTAAATGCTTTTTTCGTAGATATAAGCTACAGTATAAGCTTATGAAAATTGAATTACTTAATCGAGCTAAGTATATAAAGTGTAAACTATGAAATAGCAGTCTTAGTGTTGAGAAGTAAGCTAAATGCTAAAAAAAAGTTGAAACATCATGTTTGATAACAAAACTCACTTTCGGAGCACTTTAAAGCTAAAAATTTGTGAAACCGCAAAAGTAAAGTGAAAATGCGAACTGCACTTTCAAATCAATGCTTCTCTGTGCACAACAACATTACCAAGGTTTTTAATTTATTTATTGCCCTCTTCTGTGGGATTGATATGAAAATGTAGTTCGAAGTAGGCCACAGAATAATAGAAACAATTGTGAAATGTGGAGAAAAAGCCTTGTGGTTAATGCAGCAGTTTTGTATAAGCATAAATAGTATCTTCAAGATACGAGTGAATATGCAAGGAATTACAGTTTGGCTGCCTGACTGTCACTACATCAATCATGGAGCACTTAACCATTTGGCCTCTGCCGCTGTTGCACAGTCAGCTAATTGTAAGTAGCTGATATACGAGGCTAATTCAATAAGCCATTTGATATGTCAACTGAGTAGTTTTGACAGCGACACCAGCGGCTGGCGGCTGGCACAACACGATGGCAACATTCACTCAGGCACTCAGGCACTCAGTCGCACTGTTTTAGCCTTGGCTAAATGAAAAGCGCATTATGGGCTTCCTTCCAACTCTCAGCCGCATGCCGCATGCCGCTTGCCGCTTGTCGCATGCCGCATGCCGCGTGTCGCGTGTCACATGCCGCATCCTGAAACCTCGGGATGAAACTTCAGTGCGTTTAAGCCAATTTAAGCATTTGCACGGCACGCAGCCACTTGAAGGCGACAGAAAGTCGAAGGATTGCTGCTAGCCAAACTTCGCCGTCGAGTCCCGACTGCCTTGAGATATTGTTGGCTTAAGTGCGGCATTTGAGATGCCATGAAATATGCAACAGCAGCCACACTCAAGCTCAGCATTGGGTGTGAAGAGAGTGTGCCCAAGACAGGCGGAGTGAGATTGCATACCAGGCAACCTAAGCCCCTCGCCCTTGCTGTCCTGCCTAGGCGGGTACTTGCCAGATGTGTTTATTTACATGCAGGCGCCAGCAGCAAAGCAACCACAAGACCCAAGACACACACACACACACACACACACACACACACACACACACACACACACACACACACACTACACCACAACACACACAGAGAAAGCCAGGGACACTGAAAGTGCAGCAGCTGCCATAAGGAACTGAGATATCCAAGGGAAGCCAAACTCGTTGCGTGTCACTTAAACTGTTTGCACTGCTCAGAGCATCCTGCGTCAAAACAAGACAGCCCTCCCATTCCCCTGTCCCATTGTCCTCCTGTCCTCTTTCAGCTGTCTTCAGTTGCGTCTCCTGAGCTGCTTTTATGAAGCGCGTTTTCCATCTACGGCTCGTCATTGTTTGCTTTTTATTGATATGTTTAGCATACTTTTAGGCTCTGGGCCCCGTTTTATGTGCAGCCATTAAACACACACACACACATACACACACGCACGAATAAACACATCTATGTCCTAGACCAGCCGTCCACTCGATGTTGTGTTTTCCCACATTTTCCCATCGCTTTTTGGGTTCTTTCTTATCCGCTTTTCAGGGGCATAGTGTATTACAAAGGTGAGGCATTTCTGTGCCTATAAAGGATATTCTGGACGGCTTTCAACAATCCATAGGACTATAAATTCTTGAGAAACCAGCTGACTTAAAATCTATCTTTGTTGCCTGCAAATTTCATAACCATATCTTGATCGATTTCTTTTTTATAGATTAAAATATTTCATTGAATTTAAATTAGCTTTTTGCTATCTTTCGAAATCTTGATAGAGGCACACACAGGTTATTCAATAAACTTAGGCTTAGTATCGATATTCTGCAAAAAAAAATATCAATATTATCGATATTAATATCGATATCGCTCTTATTCTAAAAATATCGATACTCAACAAATAATTTCGATATTTGTCAGATTTGCTAAGGATCCATAATATCGGTATGGACATCGATACTTGCCCAGCTCTTGTGTTGTTCCAGAGCAAAGCTTAGGGTAGCTTCCAGTCGAGCACGCTCCACAACAACTGTGCATACCCGTCAATTGCCAGCCGTCAATACGCAAGGTGAGGGGGAGGGGCATGTGAAGCTGCGGCGGTTGCGATGTAAATGTCAAAGATGACTTTTGAAAACAGTGTCCTAACTGAATCTGTTGCGCAACTTGGCAACATTTAAATATAAATTAAAAGTTACGCATACGACACTTTGTACAGCCGCGTAAGCCGATACTCCTATCGCGTCTCGCGACTCATAGGGCGCACGGGGGGAAGGTCGAACCACACGCTTGGCTAGCCGCGGAGGGACGCAGCGGAGCGGGAGGAGGGGAGGCCTAAGGCGGAGTTCACTGTGACATTTGCATATTGCCATTGTGACTGGCAAACGTCGAGCACATGTCGTGCAAGTCGAGAAAAAAAAAGCAGCAAGACAAAAAAACATGCAAAGCAAAAATCACACAATTCCCTTGTGTGTGTGCGTGTGTGTGTTGTGTGTGTGTGTGTGTATGTGTGTGAGAGAACACAATTTAGCGTGACAACAATGGAAAAACGACGCAGGCATTTTTTGTTTTGGGACATGCCCTCGCCCAAGTTGAGGTTTTTTTCTTCGTATTGTGTGGAGTAATTAAAATTAAGAGCAGCGTACAATTAACGGAAGAAAAGCGCACAGGAATTTTTACCTTTCAGCTGAGTTAGTCAAAAACAATTGCGGCAAGTGCACAAAATAAAAATTAAAAAAAATAAACAAAAGAAATTCACGTGACAAGCCCAGAGAGCTAAGGAATACTTAATATTAGTAATTAAGTAAGTTGAGTTACTTAAAAATGACAAAGAGAGTGCCAGGGATTGTTAGGAAGCACGCTATGTGTGATTCAGGCACCCAAAGCTGACTAAACACCAATTATAGTCAGAAGAAATTCAAAACCAAATTAAAATTATCTATGATTTATGATTAAAATTAGATGGAATATACCTATCTATTCATAAACACAGCAATAAGCTACAAGGGTGAAAACCAAACAGGAAATAAGGGAATAAGATTGAATCTTAGCTAAATTCCTTCTACAGCAGCTGAGTAAATGATATATTATTCTGATTTTCAGCAAATCAAGACTTAGTAGAGATCGATGTTAAAAGCAAAGCAGTCAAAACATTTTAATATATTTTATTTTGTACCATCCTGTACCCATGTCAAATATTTCCTAACATTTCTTCTTACACTTAGACATACACACACACATACACAAATAAGCTCGTACATAAGCGACAACGAGAGCGAGGCATTTTAAGTCGCGGCTGCGCTTCTGCTTCCCACCAGCTCTGGGGGGAATCTTGAATCTTGATTGTTAAATAACTTCCGTGTCTATTATCCGATCAACTAGAAATTTGGACAGTAGCTTGAGAATGACTCAAGTATTATACATGCCAAATCCCAAATCTATATCTTAAATATAGTTGCTGTAAAATGGTTTTTATCGAATTGCGGGTGTGCGGGGGGGAATATCTCAGATCCGAAATAAAGAATATATATACTTTATAGGGTCGGAGATGTCTCCTTCTGCCTGTTACATACATTTACACAGATTTACTACCCCCTTTTTACCCATTTTATGGGTACAGGAAGGAATGAGATCGGAGATTATCTGCTGTGTTCTAATTTTCGACGACATTTGCAGGCTTATAAGGTCGATTCAATTTTTAGCACTGGACAGAATCATGCACAACATCCTTAATAGACCGATATGTTTGACAGTCCCAAACATTTCAAATAAATATGACTTTTCGCATGTTCAGAGTTAAAGGGAATTGAAGCAATTAGTTTGTGAGATGCACTTCGATCGAAAAAGCAGGGTTAATGAATTGTAAAACACAGTCGGATAATTAGGGTTCTATGCAAAGCAAGAGGAAACTAAATACGACAATAGTATATAGACGAGTGTAAGCAGCTAATTGAAAGGAGAGTCTCCATCGGTTTCTGTGTCCTTTACTTGTTCATTAGCATCCTTTCTGACCTCTGCTAACAGACGAGATTTCTCTATGCCATGCTCTGACCCTTCCTTATAGATGAACTGCTCGTAAATGATACCAATAAATGAGCAGCAGCATAACCAACAAGTAGCAAATGTAATCAGTGAGAGGGGCAAAGTCAAAATTGAAATAAAATATCAGAACATGCCAGCACAAAATTAACAAGGGCTGGTGATAGCTCTTAAGGGAGCATTAACCTCAGCTGCATATCGTGTGTGTGTTGTGTGTGTGTGTGTGTGTGTATGTGTGTGGGGGGGTGTGTGTGTAGCTGCCTGCCTCAGTGTTGGTTATTATTTCCCTCGAGCTCTGCAACGGCACTCATAATTAAGCGCACTTTGAATTTAATTATGATTATGCGACAGCAACAAAAACAGATGAAAGCCCTCCCCCCGCCAACGCCCAAGGCTGTCAGGACCCAAGCCCAGATCCTAACGTCCTTATATTGTTGGCAGTGCCCCACTTGTTAGCCTTTTGCGTTAAGCTTCGTTTGTGGACTGGACTTTATTGTTGACGCTCTTGAGCCATTTTGCATAATCATTTTTTTCTATTTCTTTTTCTATTTTTTTTTTTTTTTGGTCCAGCATTGAAGGCAAAAGTCAAAACCACAGCCCACCCACCGCCCCTCAGGGCGATTACAAGCTGTTGGCCAAGACAGCGACTGAGATTGAGATAGAAAAGGTAGCAACATGAACTGACAACAAAGAAAATGAAATATCAAATAGCTCAAGCTGTGGCTCAGAGTCAGCTTGTAGCTTGCACAGGATAAAGCTGCGACAGGGATTGCGTCTAAGGACGTTTAAGGACGCTGCAAATGCGACTGTTGATTTGCCATGCTAAGTTTGACTGATTTTAAGTGCCCTCTACCAAAACTGAGAGCTGTATATAAATATCTTGTGATATTTGACATCAATTTTGACCAAGGAAGGAGCTACAATAGGATGGGCTTTCAAGGATAGTTTTCATTTTCAACAAACGTTCCCATTCCAAGTTCCATTCTCTCTGAGTACCTGTCTTTTACCTGCCTTATATACAAGCTCCTCTGTAAAAGCTTTTCAATAAAACAAAAATCACGCGTTCAGGTTCTGAACTACGCTAATTTATAAGTATATTGATTTTGATCTCCACAAGGGATTAAAAGTTCAAGATTGAGAGTTTAATTACTGCAACTTTTTATGACTTAGACATAAGTAAGAGTTTTTGCATTAACGCTGGCATCCTTGCAAGTTCAGATACTCAGGATAAAAGGCAGATCTTAACACTTTATAAGACGAAAGTTAGCTTCAAGGAAGTTCGATAAAATGGCATTCAGTTGAATGAAGAGACGGATATACAGACGCACATGGCACAAGCCTAATATACTCTGAGTTCCAAGAAAGTTTGTGAGATACATCGATAGAGCACTGGTATATGGTATTGCCTGGCTGAGGGCTATCGACTGGGCCTAGAACTAGGAACCCGCTGAGCCAGAAGAGATACTTGTATATTTTCAACTGTCGCTACAATTCGCAGGACAAAGTCAACGCCACAAAATTGGCCATCAGCGAACGGATGGGCGATGGTTGCAGGGCTGAGTGTTGCGGGTAGGTGGGGTGGTGGAGTGTTGCTGATGCGGAGGATGCGAATAAATGAGATCTAATAATAAAGGCAAACTTTATAAAGGAAAAGCGAAACAACACAAAACGAGACAAAACGAAATGAAATCAAATGAAACGAAAACGAGAACGAGAACGAGAACGAAAACTTTTAAGTATGCTATTAATGTTTAATTCGAGTTATTTAAGTTCGGCACTTAATTTAGCAGCGGCGGCCACTTGAAATTTCCAAAGCAGCCCCTACATTCCCCGTGCCCCACAATGCGAGCCTTTCGATAGTTGGCAGTCCAGGACATCGGGAAAGCTATGGACCCAACTCTCGGCGCTGTGTGCGTGACCTTTTCTCATTAAATGTTAATAATAAAAACACAGGCAACAACAAGGACAACAACAACCACTGCGGAAATGTGAAAATAACTGTGTGAGCGAACAAGGATGAGTGCGAAAAGAGATAGCAAGAGAGATTTAAGCCTGGGGAGCCAATGAAGTTGTCTTAATCCCGTAATTAATTTCTGTGGTCTCCATCAGGCAACAACAGCGAACAGTGCGAAATTGTTGGGGCAACTTTGTGGCTTGGGTCCGAATTCACATGACGGGGCCCAGGGGGCCCAGCTGGCCCAGATGGCAAAGGGCTGCAGCACTTGTTTAATGAAACGCAATGAGAGCGAAAAATGACAGGATAACAAATTAATAAAGTTACGCGCAAATCTACTTCAGCCTAGAAACCGACCAACTCAACTATTTATTTAACAATCACAAGCAACCTTGCGCCGAAGGAGAGCTCAACGATTTGATTTTGTGGCTTATACTCAAGTTAGTCGTTGGCTTAGGCCAAGTAAGTAAGCCAAATAGAGCAGTCCCAACGGCTAGTTACTCTCTTTTGCTTATTTGTGGCGGTGGGAGTAAGCGTGGCAATAATATGTTCGATCTCATCTTTCTGGACGATCATCAGCAGTACTCAAACCAAATTTGATGAGCTTTCCCACAAGCTTTCAGATTGTGGGTCTTATCAAGAAAAATAACCGGAAAAACAAAAGGTTGTCCTATGCTACTATATGTGATCCGATCCGGATGCTTCCGGGCTCTGGTTCTAACCTGGAGAGAGAGTGACGGACATCCTCAGATATTATTGGGTCGAAATTGTCTCCTTCAATGTATTGCGGATACAATGTATTAGGCTAGGTTAGGATCTGTCTTAGGATAAAAAGCAAATCAACAGGATTGGTTGCGCTCTAGCGTATCCAATACACTACAGTTAAATCTTCCTTAAAATGTTCCTTCAAATCTATAAGGAAGATCTAGTACATGATATCTTTTTAGTCGCCTGGTGTCTGCGCTATTATCTATTTCTATAATTTTGTATTACACATTTGAAAGGATATAATGAAACCATTTAATTGTTGTAACAAACATGTCTTATTGTCTTATTCCCAACCCCTGATAAACCAAGGTTCCAACCAAAATCTGTGCTCGGGTATACGTATGTTTCTGAAAGCAAACAGAACCCAGAGATGAGACAGATATCATTTTCTCGCTGTGAACAGAGTATTACATAACCAGTTAGCAACTGCCAAGCAACACACATTTGATCTTTTTAACCATTAAATGGTTAAGCTGACTGCCAAACTGTGGTCCTTTGTTTAAGTGACACTACAAACTTTTGGAAAGTTATCAAACTTGAACTTACTTCGTGATGAAACTTATGGTCGGAACTGGCATTGCGGGCACTCCTGCATGCAGCAACAAATTTATTATTGTGACTGTTTTCATTTCTCTGCAATACTATGCCACATATGCCACGCCGCGAATAATTTATTTTGAAATGCAATTTGATCTGCCTTTTAAAAAAAAAAAAAAACAACAAAAACAAAATATTAAGTTTGGGATTTTGTTGCATCGGAGCATTATTGAACTTATCTCTCTCTCTCTCTCTCTGTCTGGTTCACGCTACATTATTAAGCCAAGTAGGACTATTAATGTCCTGCCATATAAGCTGGGGTGCAGCCAAAATATGTATTTTTTCAGTAGTCAAAAAATACCAAAAATACTCATTTCGGTATTTTTTCGGTATTTTTTTAATAGTATTTTTGACATCTAGTAACATACTGCGTGCGGTATTTTTTTTGATATTTTCGGTATTTTTGACTACTCAAAATACTATATTGGGTATTATTTGATATTTTTCGATACTAAGTAAAAATGTTCTTCAGAATTTTCCTAAGCTTCTGATATTTTTTTGGACTGCTGAATACCAAATACTTCAAATAATACATAATAACAATGCAGTATAATTTCAATACAGACTTGAGTTTTATTTCTTGAACAAAACCAAATATATAAAACTCAAGAAGTAATTTGCATTTAAAAAAAATAATTACCAAAAAAAGTTTTATTTCCTGTGCAATAAATAAAGTCGAAAAATACTGATTAAAAAGTAATATTTATATATATTACTTATAACCGTTACGGTACCTGTTCCAAAGTAAATCACCAGATTTGAATGCACATAAATACCAGCATACCTACATCTAAAAAGTGTGAAAAAAGAAATGCAAAATAGCCAAATTGTTTGAAAAACGCGAACAAAAACATTTTAATCTTCTTCTTTTTTCATTGACCATTCACAGAAGAGCAGCTTATATTGAACATATGTATATGTGTGTATATCTATCTATATATAAGAGCTCGTCCTGTCTGACTGATTGGCAATCAACTGGAAGAGCTAGAACGCTCAAATTTGCACAGTACATAGTTTCCATGGTTTTAAAATGAATCCAAAATGTTGCTAGCAACATTGCTACTTGCAAAAATGATATAAATGTTAAAGCATTTGAGTTTGTTGCACAAAAACTGAATACACATATATAAAAACAATACTATATTCAACAGCGAAATATATGAAACGAGGCAGACACTGTCTGCTCTCCTGTGGTCACAATTCTAAATATATACATATATAACACTCATCTATTATACCAGAAATGAAAAGAACAGCTACTAAACACATAAATGTTGTGGCCAGCCGGGTGCTGAATGGATATTATAGATTTGCCCAGATGTTTGTGGCGCCTAGGAACAACGTCTTTACAATGGAAGGCGCTAAGGACGGATGTGAAGGGTTTCAGGAGGAGGGTGGATGCGGTGGCGTGTTGGCCTGGGATCGACAGCGAAATATCTGCTTTGCCATCAAAGAGAATTGTCGGGAACAGCAGGTTGAACACTTGCTGAGCTTGAAAGGTAACCATAGAAATATTCTGCGATTCCCTACCAGCCTTTTGGCTGGCCCCACCCAACCCAAACAGACCCAGGGTGAGCTGGGAGCCCCAATGTATTTACTGCTGCATTTACAACGCATTTGAGGAGCAATTCTTTGCCTTTGGCCAGCGAACAATGACAGAGAGGAACAACAATACGCCGCAGCAGCAGGAACAGCAGCGGAAACGGAAATCGCCTGCCCCGACGGATGGGCCAACAGCTGCAGCTGACATTGAGACTAACGGCACTGGCCAAAGAGGCAGCGCAGGGGGCCAGGGGTATGTAAAGGGATATATGAAAGCGAATAAAAACGTTGCATTTGTTGCGCTTTGCTCTCTTTGCGACTTCGGCGTTTGCCATTTGGCGTTTGTCTTTTGTTAAATGTCAATCGACTGCCGTCAATTGTTGTGTGTGTGTGTGTCTGAGGGTGTGTGTGTGTGTGTACTAGAGACGGACCGGTATTGAATATCTCCAACACGAACTACAAACTGCACACTTGATTGATCAATCAGAGACCGCCACTCTCATTGCTTATAAATGGTAAGCTAATTACGATTCAGCATAAAAATATAATTATATAAAAACCAGAAAAAGCTACATTTTTTTATCATAACAATTACTTTTTCATTTGATACTAGCGGACCCGGCGCGCTTCGCTGCGAGGGCACGGTAAAAAAATTGCTATGAAACTTCCTTCCCCACACACTTACACACTTACACACACTAACACTCGTGGATATTATAGTTTTTATTTAATGTAAAATTATACTCATGAATATTATCATTTTTCGTTTATGAGTGGGTGGTTGTGTGGGGGTGGTGATGACACAACAAACTATAGCTATAAACATTCCCTGGACTTCAAGGAATATATTATAAAAGATTTCATCAAGATCCTTTAAACGGTTTTCAAGTTTATCGCGAACATACAGACAGACATTCACTTTTATATATCATTTGATTTGATATAAATCTTAATAAATTTAAAAATAAATAAATTTTTTTTTTCAAATCATTTTTTCTCTCCTTTGAAAATCATACTTAAATATTTTTTATATATTTATATTTTTTAATATTTTTTTATTTTTTAAGTAATGCTTACTTGCGAGTAAACTATAGCTTAACATGGTAATAAAAACAAAAGTGTTTTTGATGTTTTTAGTAAAATTTAAAATGTATAATTCATATCGATCATAAATCATATAGATTTCTAATATTTTTGAATTTGATAACTTCTTTCACAACAATTTGTATTTAAAATTAAAAACCAAAGTAATTTCTGTTTTTTCCAGTTTTTAGACATCCCTGAAACCAGCTCTCTGTTCGAACTTTAATCATTAAAATCGTTAAATAAATAATTTATAATTTTTCTATTTTATAAAGTTTTTGTCTTACAGTACGTCTTCCGTCTTCCAGCAAGCTTTACTGTATGCTGCCTGCTAAGATCAGAGTATGTAGATTCTAAGGAAAATTGCTTGGGAAAAAATGCTTAAATTCTGCATGCCAACTTGCTTTGAGTTCAACAATAGTTCAGTGCGAGGTTGGTTATTTTTCGGAGAAACAGCTCATTTCACATTGGAGTTCCGGTTCGGTGCAATACAGGACCTTCGCCATAAGTGCCATTTTTCGTCGCATTTCCTTTCGATTTGCCTTTACAATTGGACGACAAAAAGTGGATTGGTACAAGTATATTTTACAACAAAATACTAGACAATGCAATAATATACTTGATTTTGATGTAAATGGGATTGTCTTGGCGCAGGCACATCGTGTGGAGCCCTGCGCGGTCGTGTCACGGCACAGGACACGCCAGGCGCCCAACTCGACTACTTATTGTTGTTTTGGTTGGATATCCTAGCTCTTGTTCTTGCTGTCGAGATTGCTTATAGCTGCTGTTCTACGCAGCTGGCGACACGCAGCACGCAGTTTGCCTTCTCAATCGATATCAATCAATAAATTTTGTATGCTTAAGTTACTGTGTGTGTGCGGTTGTGTGTGTGTGTGTTTGTGTCAACGCTAAAAGAAAACTGTTGCATACAAAGAAATCGCTGCACAAGTGTTGCCCTGTGAACATCAAGAATGAAAATTAATGATCCTGCTAAGCAGTCAAAAGTACTTGGACACAGTTCCAGCTGCTATTGAATTACTGAAGCCATTTATCCTGCTAGTGGTAAGCCGTTAAGCTGTTAAGTTACCAAATTGCTGGCCAAACAAGCAAACAAACTTGAGCTATGTGTGCTAAACGTAAGCTGATTGTTGGTTCAAAAGTTATTCACACTCTGTGTGTACGTTGCACTCAATTAAGTGTGAACAATCCATTCTTTGATTCCCTTTTGCTTTCAATGTCCTGCCAAAGGAAAGCACAGCTGAAAGTTTCAGTCACGCAAGTGAAGTCATTTGCTGTGACACCATTTACTCAATTCACAGTTGACGCGTTGTATTTGTCGATGTGATTCTGCCAATACCGAATATATACTTGGAATACCGAATAACTTTAACTTTATAGACTTCAATTGGTATATAGGATGTTATATTTCGGGGATTCAGGTGGGTTTCGGCAAATGTGGAATAGTTTGATAAGACCACGGCACGGAAGACTTCCGAAAACGAAACTTTGTCTCCCGTTCTTATCACTAGTTACATATATCTATTATTTTCAAGGCTAGACTGACCCAATTTGGGATAAGTACAAAGAAATATACCATCCTAAAGTGGGGAAAACGTAAGATGTTTAGGGATAATGCTCGACGAACAATTAACTTTCCTTCCCAAAGGGGGGAAGCATAAGATATTTGGTAATGCTCGAAGAAAACTTAACTTTCCCCGACCATACCCAGCACTTATAATAAACTTAGTATACTACTGCGTACTCTACATCCTTTAGACAAATTTATCAATTATAGTTGTCTTACCTAAATTCCTATGTTAAGCTGTCATTAAGCTTGATTACAATTAATAATAATATAAGAAAATGTTGAAAGAAAGCAACACAAGCTATCAAAAAGAAGTGCAGGAAGCCGGAGATAACCAAAACCCTGGAACATCTCCTCTGCATCTCCTTCCATATCTTCACTTCCCTGGAGTGTGTATCGAGGACACCGCTGAACCAGCTCCTAAAGTTCGCAAGAATATTCTTTAAGGAATCCTAGACTGCGCAAGGTATCACTGATGACCAAATGGTCTATGTGAGGCCACCCTGTAGGGGTCCTAACCTAACCTAACCCATGAAAAACCCAACGAACATGTTTGAGCAAATTTGGGATAACAACAATTAATGATCTACCTGAAACAATGCGTTGAAGCATACTCATTTTATTCTCGTTTCCGCAAACATAAATAATCAAATCTCTGGGTATACACAGTATATCATCATTTGCTCGATAACCACATCAATTATGTCATGCGGCCACTCGTTTGTTTTAATACTGCTATGGTGTGTGTGTGTGCTTGTGTGTGTGTGTGTGTGTGTGTGTGTGTGCTTGTCACCTGCACAGCTGTTGTCCAGAAGCGAGCATTACGAAATTTCAACACTCATGGCATTGAGCGTTCACAATTTCAATGGCGATTTATTACCGTTACCGACGTGCCGCACATCTATTCTTGCGTGTGTGTGTGACTGTGTGGGTGTGTGCGTGTATGTGTGCGTGCCTGTATGTTTTACTTGTATTTTTTGTACCGTCACGCAAAAATCGATGATGCGGCGACCAAAATAAAAGCCAACAGCACCCACAAGTCTATCTGATAGATACCTTTTTCTCTTTTACCTCCACCAATCTAACACTGGAGTGTCACGCTGCCCCAATGCCCCACTGTCACAGTGGCTCACTCCGCAGCGCCCTTGCCCCCGCCCTTGCCCTTGCTCCGCACCTGTTTGAGCATCTGTGTGCGGCCTTTGACTGATTTGTGACTGGACCTTAGACAAAGATTCGCTTTGAAGTCGCCTCTCCGCCTGGCAATTAAGCAACCGAAACGAAGCAACAGACCCTTCGAAAACAACTACAAAACACAAAAGGAAATCAACGATACACTTGGCCAAACCAATTCACATTGAGTGTTGTAAAGCGTGTGACGTCATTGCTGCTGCTGCTGCTGCTGCTGCTCCTGCTGCGGCTGCGGCTGCGGCTGCCACGTGCCCCAAAAAGCAACACAGCAAACAGGGAGCAACAGCAGCAACTGCGTCAGCCAAGCCGCCAGTTGAACGTCAAAGTTGCCCCCAAGTGAAGGGCAATGGGCGTGGCAGGAGCAGCTGCTAGCTGTCCGTTTGTTGTGACTGGCGTACACACGCACGCACAACCACACACGCCTACACACACACACACACACCTACGCACACACAACTGAGCTGGAGCAATTGCCGCATGCTTGGCATGCCCGCATACCCGAATAATTATTTGCTCAAATCTCACAAAAGTATGCAATGCTTTTTTACTGCTGCGCACGCTGCCAGTTAAGAATTCCTTAACAACAACAAACAACAACTGCCACAGAGTGTCCAAAGTGGCTGCTTAAGCCGTCAGATTTGCACCCTCGGACTTGCCACAACGTAATGTCTTCTAATTGTAATTTCCATAAATCTAAATACGTATAAGATAATAACAAGAACCCTAATTTGTCCATATCGCAGCTATATAGACTGTTGTACAGCTGATATAAGTAGTCTACGAATACGTTCAACTAGTTTAAGCTGCCAAAATGGCACAAGTTAAATAAATATGCAAAACCTTAATAAAAAGTCCAAAGAAAATAGCCGTGAGAAGAGCCATTAAACAGCAAACAAGCAGCCAAAACCACATTGCGGCCAACTGCGATCGTTATGAAATTAATGCGATAGACAAACAGGAAAGAGCAACCGGATGCGGCTCTAACTTTCCATACAGAAACTCAGTTTTTGCCCGATTCTGCCTATATGATATGGTAATAGATATAGTAGACTGTTATCAAACTTACTCCCTGTACCCATAAAATGGATAAAAAGGGGTACTAAATCTGTGCAAATGTAACAGGCAGAAGGAGACATCTCCGATCCTATAAAGTGTATATATTCTTGATCAGTATCAAAAGAGATTTCGATTTGGCCATGTCCGTCTGTCTGTCCGTCTGTCCGTCCGTCCGTCTGTTCGTCTGTCCGTCCGTATGTATGAACGCAAGGATCTCAGCAACTATAAGAGCTAGAGACACCAAATTTGAAATGTAATGGTTTGTGTATAGCGGGAGCAGGTCAAGTTTATTTTAGATTTGAGATATCTCCCCGTTCCGCCGCTATTCGATAAGAACCGTTTTACAGTAACAATTTTCAAGATATAGATCTGGGATTTGGCATGTGCAATACTGGGGTCTCTCCTAATCTAATGTCTAAATTGCAAGTCGTTCGGATAACAACACGGAAGTTATTAACGAAAGAAGATTCAGTGCTTCAGCGCAAGTGGAAGAAGAAGCACAGGTTGGTCGCTGTGTTAAAATGCCTCGCTTGCGCTGCGCTCGAGCTGTCGCTCGTGTGTGTGCGTCTTTTGTGTATGTGGGCTTGTATGTGTAAGTGTACGTAGATACGATCGGAAATTTTTGACCTGGGTACAGGGAGTTTAGTAGTCGGGTTTTCTCGACTATAGCATTCTTACTTGTTTTTTAAATATTTTTGCATGTCATTATAAAAGGAACCCAGAGAAACCAACCAAGGCAAAAAACAAGTAAGAATGTTATAGTCGAGTATACCCGACTACGTAACTCCCTGTACCCAGGTCTAAAACATTCAATCATATCTACGTCCACTTACACATACACACACACATACACAAAGACGCACGCACACAGGCGGCAAAAGCGACAGCGCAAGCGAGGCATTTTAATTGGTGGCTGTGCTTCCCCTTCCCCCTCTCGCTACATTTCTGAATATTCTTTCGTGAATAACTTCCGTGTTTATTATCCGATCGACTTGAAATTTGGACAGTATATTAGAGAGACTAAAGTATTGTACGTGCCAAATCTTAAAGCTATATCTTGAAAATTGTTACTGTAAAACGGTTTTAATCGATTTGCGGGGGAACGGGGGGAGATATCTGAAATATGAAACAAACTTGATCTGCGTATGGTATACAGGAACCTACATTTCAAATTTGGTGTCTCTAGCTCTTGTAGTTGCTGAGATCGACGCGTTCATACGGACAGACGGACAGACGGACAGACGGACAGACAGACGGACATGGCCAAATCGAAATCTCTTTTGATACTGATCAAGAATTTATATACTTTATAAGGTCGGAGATGTCTCCTTCTGTCTGTTACATACATTTGCACAGATGTAATACCCTTTTTACCCATTTTATGGGTACAGGGAGTAAAAAATGTATTGACCATTATTGCTTAACTATCTTGTATATTTTTTTTTTTTTGACAGACCTTTTGTTAAAGTTAAAGTTTTGCAAACTTGACTATCAATATTAATAAATAAATATAAAAAAATTATTTTTGCCCTATTATAGTTTGATTTTTATAAAATTAGTCAAAGTTTATCATTATTTTTGACAAAAATCCTTAAAAACCCAAAAATTTCAATCAGGGCAAATATGCAAAGATTGTTTTGAAAGGATCATTATGGAGTTAGTCTTGTTCCTGTATGTGTATGCAAAGTCATTGATTTTTCAATTGAGATTGGGATATCTTAAGAAACGGAAGAGTTTTGCATAGAAAAACTCATTGTTCATCCGATTGCTTCTCTGGCAGCTACAAGATTGGTCTGATTTTGATCAAATTCGGTTGAGATATGAAAACTATTTTGATACAACTCGTTTTTCTATGGATTCTTACTATGGCAGCTAGTTTATGATCCTAACCCAATTCAATTAGTTTGCTAATTTTCGTTTTTCAATCTCGATCTTCATAAGACAACAAACATTATCATATCCTATCCTTTGAAACGTTTTTATTTGGTGCAGAGTATAGAAAATGTTGGAAATGTTGATTTGAGCTGATTTCATTTGCGCAGTGCGGTTGCTGGACGTTGTGCCAATGGACGAGTGAACAAATCACTTGCACAACCACTAATACACACACTAACACACACTAACACACTCTAACACACAGCAACGCCTGGGCAATCGGTGCGAGTACATGCGTATCCTTCAGCTGGTCGCTTGTTCGCTTTGATTTTCAAATCATGTCACGTTTCTGGGTTTTACTTGAAATGCCATTTGGCCAATTGCTTCTCTGCCTGCGCCTATGTGTGTGTGTGTAGGTGTGTGTAGGTGTGTGTAGGTGTATGTGTGTGTGTGTTTGTGTGCTTGTGTGAGTGCCAGTGTGATTGTCCTGGACTATCACAGTACGGCACGTAACTCAGCATACTCGTATTTGCTTAGCTGAAGCATTGCAAGTGCCATTGCCAGAATTGCATACCAGGATGAAAATTCCACAATTTCTTAGAAACCAGCCTTAAGTGAGCTAACTTTCCCCCATTGCCCCGATACCCCGATCCACGATCTCCCAAGTAGCTCGATGTGATTTGCTGCATTCGACACATATCAGGAAACGGAGTAAACGGAGCCTGTTAGTCCTTTGACAATTTGCATTGCTTTAAATTGACAGCATTTTCCGGCGCTATTTGAAGCGACTTTGTTTGTGACGCATCTAAGTACTATATAGTATGTTGGGTAAGATGTTTTTCGCATGACAACACGACGTGTGCGTAATTCAAACACTCCAGGACCCATCCATCGCTCTGGCTCTGAATCAGCATCAGGCTCAGGCAGCCAGAAACATAAAAGTATAAGCAAGTCAGAGAAACTTGTCTTTGACTGACTGGATTCGAGTAAAATTCTATTACATTCTGTAGCAAATTAAAAGGAATATCTAACATACTACAAATACTACACATTTGTTCCCTAGTAAGCCACCCCAAAGATGCATATAGATGTGTATTCTTAGAGCTGATTTTTCAATGTCTACTTAAAGCATCGCATAGCTAACAAATGTTAGTTAAAGTTATCTGTTACTTAAAGTCTCCTTAGCAATTTCAATTTATCAATCGATTAATAAGTTTTGGTATCCACTTGAAATGCGAATGCCAAAGATTTTCGCTGACTGTGATTTTCTTAAAAGTGAATTCAAAAGTTGGAAATAATTAAATGGCAGCAATTATTAAAGAAGCAGCTCTTCTTGCGTTTGTTCAACATGGTTCTGGAGTGTACAAAATCAAAATCTTCAAAAGAGGTAAGATAAATCGCACAAATTACACTTAAAGTCATTTTTGTATAGTTTTATTTGTTTGCAGCAACGGTTGGCAAACGGTTAGTCAACGGTTGCCATCAGCTGTTTTTATTTATAAGTCTCCCTTAGCTTATATGTCAGATAAAGTACCAGATATCGCACAGATAAGTCACATTGCCTTATTGGGGTATTGAAAAATCTAAATTTTCTCTATCTGACAGTTCATCTGACAAATAGCGTTTATTGAGACATTGAAAAATCGGCGCTAAATAACAATCTTTTACTTTTACTGATAGTATCGACCATTTCTTTCGTACAAAAGTATATTCGCCTACTGTGCCTGCTTCTCTCTTATGCAATTTACAGGATATCTATCCTTAATGCTTAACTACGCTCGTTATAATGACAAGTATATGAAAGCCTTGTACCCTTTGGCCGATTAAATACGTTTTATATTTGATTTTTAGGGTTGCTAATGGAAATATTGAATACTTTTTGTAAAGCTTTCACTGCTATTAATAACTGAGAACCTGCTCTATTGACATGGGCTATTGAGGCACACCAAGAATACTTGCTGGAGTTAAAGGCAACCTTCATCCTCCGCTCAGTCGGTAGCATTTTACCAAATCCGTTTAGGTGCAGAGTAAGGAAAAGTTGATGGCCAACCAAGCCAAGCAAGCTAACCAAGCAACATCAGCAACTTTATAATTTCGAGCAAAAGCTCATAAACACACACACACACACACCTACACACACACAAGCACACATACACACACACAGATACTTTTACTTTAAATCGCAGACTGGCAGATGAGGCAAACTTTAAGAAAACATGAGATTTGCATAAGTAAATAGGTGGCAGAAAAAAAGAGCTACGAGAAACGCAAACGCAGCTGTTTATGTGTGTGTGGGTGTGTGTGTGTGTGTGTGTGTGTGTGTGTGTCAGTGTACATGTGTGTGTATCCATGTGTATGTGGGTTATGCCACACACAATGAGTGAGTCAATGTAACGGCCAATCTGCTGACAACTAAAAGGATGTTTAGTATGTTTCAAGGCAGCTGACTCCACAGGCTGTGATTTTGGATATTTATGGTTATGCCACATCTCTATTTACAAGCATCCCAATCCGATTTAAAGCCCTGAAAGCATCTTGGGTCGACCTAACCCAACACATTTCTGATTGAGCCGAAACCCTTTTAAGCGTAGACCAAACATTCGCTTATTGCCCATGTTGGCTGTCAACAATACCAGCATCAATTTCCCATACTCCCCACCAGCCCGCTACTCAGTTTGAAAGTGACCCGATTCATCTTGGCACTGACCATACAATTAATCCACCCAACCGCAGCGAAATTGACAAACGCCTGAGACATACTCTCGGTCAAAGTCAATCAACATTCTATATTAATTGCATTTGACAGCTGTTTAAATGGAATTCGCATTGCTCCTTGCGCTATGCGGTTATTAAGCTAGCTAGGTATGCCTAATTAGGGCTTCAAAACCGCAGCCTAAATGACGATATGTCTAAATAACTACACCCACAAGCCTTAATGGTCGGGAACAGAGGCGGCTAATGCGGCAACAATCGATAATCAACATACCGCAAATAGTCAACAGTGTTGCAGTCTAATTTGTCAAGGAGGTGAAAAGTAGTCTGTAGAAATTTGGTGACAATGTAGAAGATAATGTGGATGGGAGGGGTTGGGTGGAGCTGTTGACACCTTTATAAGCTGAGTTGGTGTGTACCAAGTTTGGTTGCTCTACCCTTCAAGGATGTGAAACAAAACTGCGTTCATGCGTACAGACAGACGGACATTGCATACTCTTCTTTCCAAACAACGTTTTGGAAACAGAGTATAAGAAGTTCCGTACAAAATGGCACTACCGACATATTGAACACAGCCGCTGATTGTGAATGTAATTCAGAACTATCTGTACAATCGAAAATGCCAGCGGCCTTTGCCAGCCATAATCGGAACCATCGAGAATAAAGACAGTTTTAAATTACGATCATTGGGACACTTAAATCTAAAATGTAGAGCTAGCATAACGAGTCAGAACGTCACAGTCGGTTGCTCCGACTGCGTATACTCTGTTTCCAAGTTTGTTTTCATTCTCAGTCAAAACTTTCAAGGAGTAGGGTTTTTGGTGGGGTATCAAATCTGACATAAGCTTGTATTACAAATTTGTAAGAATGTGGAAGATACAGGCTTTCCCGAATTGCGGGGGAAAAGGTAGGGACGTGGGAGAAACCATGACACTATATAAACCGAGGGTCTTTTCGTTGCTCTAACTTTAAGAGTGCCGAACACTGCGTTCATACAGACAAACGGAAGACAGACGGACATTGTACAAGCCCAACATACTCTTACTGCCAAACAATGCCGTGGAAACAGAGTATAAGAAGTTGCACTCAAGTATTTTCTTATAACACAATATTTCCGTTGATTATGAGTACAATTTAAAACTATCGACCGAATAGATGATTCCATCAGTGATAGCCACCTTTAATCGGAACCATCGAGACCATCGATAGTTTTAAAGAGTATCAGTGTGGCACTTAACACTTAAACTAACAGTTAACACTTAAACTTTGCAGTCGGATGTTTCCGACTACGTACATACTCTGTTTCCAGTTGGGTTTCTTCTGCAAATTGTACGGGCGGACGTAGGTAAAATATTATTAGTCAGATCATTCAGCGAGTTCTTATATAAAACTTGGTGATTCTAGCCTTAAGGGTGTGGGAAATATTAATTTTCCTCAATTTCTGGGGTGGGGGTGACATATCTTTTTGGTAAAAACTGTCCAGCAGGTCAAAGGTTAGTGAAAATGTGAAAGATATGGTTTTATGCGAATTGTGGAGGTAATAGTGGTGGTGGGAGAGAAATGTTTTGGAAACAGAGCATACAAAAAAAAAACAGTATAGATTAAATGAATTGTTTTCATGAAATATTAACTAAACGACACTTTTTAGGCAGACATTAATAACAGTATGCTTGAAAAATGTAGAAACAGTACATTGAAAGACAGTTGATAGAGGAAAGGACATGGTCGAGAGTGCAACGATAATCGATAGTGCCATCGATAACATCTATAGTGCCGTCGCTAACTTCGCAACGCTGTTACCTAAGTTTTGTTAAACGTTTAAATTATAGAACCGCATATCCTGCAGTCCAGACTGCACTTGAACTTGGCTTCCAAACCCGATTCCAATCTCTGTCCTCTGGCAAGCTTGTGGCTTTCGGTAGAGAGTGATGCATTTGGTTGCTGTCGCTGCACTCTGGCCCTTTGCGGTGCAGAGATTGCAGCTGGCTCGTTGGCTTCAGCTAACAAATGGCTTAATAATGACAAGTTGGCTAGCTGGCCGGACTGCTACTGGCTGGTCATGTGTCACACCATTGTTGACTTTTACCACATCAATTTCTCACAAACCGAAACGCACTACAAACAACTGACAGCCAGTGGGTGAAGGATGTGGGCAGTGGGTGGAGGTACACCCAAGCAAAATCAGCATATTCAAGCATATCCTGTCTTTTCTCCGAGATTTGACAGCATAATTAACATGTTTTTCTTTGCAGGCGGCATACAATTTGTACAGTCGCCTTTTGCTTTATGCTTCCATCCGGTTATCCCTGATCCCTTATCCCGTATCCCTTATCCACTATCTTTTATCAGCAATGGCTCATCTGAATGTTTCGCTAGGGTCAAAGTATATCTGACAAAATCCAAAGATTTATTGCTGCCTGGCATTAACAACATCATTAACTGGGCGTGCCCACCACCCAACTATGCCCCCAGAATAACCAATGAGCTCGACAGAGACCGCACGTGAGCTGACTACCCAAGGAGCCACAGGACTCACTGGAGTCAAAGATGCCCAGCAAGCTCCTGCCTGTTCGCATCCCTCCCTAACACCTACTTTCGCTCATCCCCGAACTCGAAGAGCGTTTGCCAAAATTGTTATTGCAAATTATTGGTTATTAGCTAACTATTTTGCATATTACACCCCAACCACCACAAGGGCCAAGGACAGCTGCTCAATTTCAAGTCCTGGCTGGCTTGTCAACACGCTGATGTGGACAACATTGCAGGTGAAGTTGAAGAGATGTTGAAATTGATTATTTACTGTTTGTATGATATATTATCTGATATACTGATATTGTCAAATTTGTTCATCGGAATCAGAAAGCAAAGCATCCAACAGGTAAAATCATGTATCATTTAGCATATACTTATTAGATACGATTGATTAAAACTCTCTTCTGAATACGCTCCATGAATAATTGAAAAGCTTTCTAGGGCTTGGAAAATATTAGCTGCCTTGAACTATTGACTGAGTAAATACGTAAACTAAAAGTTGAAGTTATCACTAATGAGCCGAAAGCAAATTATAGTCGGTTATCACCGAATTGGACACCTTCTTTTATATAAAGAATAAGTTATGCTAAGAATCGGGTAATAGACATTAAATTATCTGAAACTGGTCCCATTTCTCTACCTCTGCCAAAGCTCTGTACCCTTTCCGCAAAATAGTAATTAAGGATTATGGGTGTAGACAGTGAGATTTTATTCGCATAAGCCAAATAGCCGGTTGGCAATCCCTGCGCGGGCGCCAAAACAAAGTGCTTCTAGCATTAGCATAATTATGAAATTGAAATCCTTAAGCCAGTTATTGGGGATTATATAAGACACACTTTTCATTTCTATGCACACAATATGCTTTCAACAACGGCAACTGTACACAGTCCCTGCTCGGGCGCCAGTGCAACAGTGTTTTGGTTAATATATAGCTATGCAGCTGAATATATTTATGGAATTGAAATCCTTAACACAGTTATTTTCATTCGTATGAACACAATATGTCCCTGCTCGGTGGCAAATGAACACAATATGTCCCTGCTCGGGCGCCAGTGCAACAGTGTTTTGGTGAAAGCATAACTATGCAGCTAAGCTAAACTGAAAACAATGTGTTCAAGCTGTTTCACGTAAACTTTTCCAACCCATGCAGATAAAGTTGAACTCAATGAATCGATGGGATGCCCGAAGCGAGACAACAACACTGTTGTGTTAATAGAGCGTCCTCGAAGGCGCGTGTGTGTCAACTAATTGGCATCTAATTAGCTACGAGTACAACGTAAAAAATGTCGTCAGCGCCAAAATTGACAACTCACCAAAAGACAAAATCACTCTGTGCGAGTGTGAGTGTGAATGTGAAAGCTACTACTTATACACACAGCTACCACATCATCAAGTGTGGGCCGCATAATTAAACGAGCTTAAAGCGAATTGATTTACGCCCAAGCTGAACCTTCAGTGGTTAATTCTGTATTCGCCGATGTCAGTGTGTGAGTCCTTTCATAGAGTGTGAGTTTGAGTCCTTTTCCACGTCCCATAGACGTAATAACGCTCATAATATTTACGCATGTTTCAAGCTATCTTCCGTCAGCAAGGAATCAAAAGTCTAAATTGACAAGTTATGAAACAAGTCGACAACTGTTTAACTGACAGAATTTCTTATGAATTTTGCACATGTTGAATTCACAGAAATGTACTCATATTTATGTAGTTTGCATTCAATTCACAAGAATTATGAGGTCTTTATATTAGTTTAGCACAAACAAAATATGAAAATGTTCCTGTGAACTCAACAGCTGTCGACCTGTCAGTTGTTTTAACTACTATTTGAACAACAAAACAGACAGTTGCAACAATTATAATTCTACCAACTTCCTTGAAATGCAAAGCCGCATATCACAAATTTGTAAATGTAAATTTAGTATGCGTTGAATTCCCAGAAATTACACCCTGTTAATAACAGTTGGTTTCCAAGAATTTTCTTAAGTATATCATAGCGTATAATTGCCAGAATCGATAAACTAAGTAGCTAGCTCAAATTGCAACTGAATGCCAATATAATTATTTATATTTGACCCACAATACACAGTATGCGAATTGAAGTGCATTAATTGTAGTCAAAGTTCGACAACTTTTAGGTAATTTTTAATGTACGTTTTAAATAATTGAATTTTAAAGTTTGATTGCTCCACCTAAATCAATTTGCATGAAACTTTGGTCGATTATTAAGTACACAATTAAGGAAACTTGTAACTAGGGACGATAGTATGCTAATTTGCTTAATTAGGGATACTCCCACAACATTTATCGCGATTTATCGAATATATAATAGTTGTAATAGGGCAATAGATAGCATGTTTGATTAGATTTATACTTAGCCTAGGTTATATTAAGTTTCTTACAATTGTTAAATACAGTGCACGCTCGATAAATGAACCAACTAATGTCCTAACCAATTTCAAAGATAATCGAACTCGTAATTAGGGTTAAATATCAAAGAAAGTTGTTCACTTCATCGAGCCCACACTGTACATACTTATAACTGGTTTTTGTCTGGGAAATATATGATAGTATTTAAGTGGGTTTTATAGGTCCTAGGTTAATAATCTTTTTAAAATTGTTATATACACAGACCTTATGGGATATACTTATGGCAGCAAGGGGGGCAATCGAAAGGATTGTTCTTGGAGGTGTGTTACTTACACATATGCACATGTACTCGTATGTACAATACATTCTCAGAGGGTCGGTTATTTGGGCCTTTTGGGCAGATGGCCCAATTAGCTAATGGATATTAACAAGGACAGCAACACGCAGGCAAAGGTATATTTTTTGTAACACACACAGATGCAGATATGGCTATCGTTATATACGTATGTACATATTGGGATATATGTAGATACAGTTAGTGGATAAGGACACTGCTTGGACTTACCTTTCGCCATGCGGCTCCCTCTCACCCGCCTCGGTACCGCTGCCACCAGTTGCCAAGGAGGCCGTAACATTGCTGCAGCTGCTATTGGTGCAGCTGGGGCCATCCTGCTCCTCGGTTACGGGTGGGGCTGGCGATTCCGGTGGTGATGATGGGCACTGGCTGCCGCTGCTGGTGTCCTGTTGCTCAGACATGCTCTTGGCTAGTTTTTGACTTTGGCTTAACAGGCGCTTCGGAAGTGATTTGAGTTTTGAGGTTGAGGTTGCGTTTGCGTCCTTGCCACACGCTGCATAAACCAAACATTGTGTTAGCTTTCCCAGTGTGCGAAAGGATATGAATGTGTCAGTGGCCAGTGCCAGTGCCAGTGCCAGTGCCAGTACCAGTGCCAGTGCCAGTGCCACTGGCAGTGCCAGTGCCAGTGCCAGTGCCAGTGCCAGTGCCAGTGCCAGTGGTAAGTGGTAAGTGGTAAGTGGGCAGAGTGTTGTAATTGCTATTTAATGAAGCCTTTTTAATGCTCTCAGCACGGCTTTTGGCCCCGTTGTTGGCCTGTTATTGCAAAAGCCCAAACATAAAAATAAATAAAAAGAACAAAAAGTTCGAAGAATGAAAACAAAACATAATGGAAACTAATTTGGGAGTCGTTGGCAATCTACTTAGCATTATTGTTGCTGGTAATAAGCGGACATTTAAAAGTATGCACTGAATACTGAATAATAAATAAATTACAGAAAACCTGCCTTTATATTTCAGTAAATAGAACAATTAATATAATTGCATTATGGATTCAGCTTGCATTTTAATTGAACGCTGTCCGCCAAGACTAATTAATGTTGATTCATTTTGCACTTCATCTAATATACATATATGTACATATATAATAATATAATAATAATATATATATAATATTTATTTGTAACAATTGTGATTTAAATCTGAACACTTACGCTTCAATTATGTGCAATCAAATGAATTTGTGGATAGTCATAAAGTGTTTATTGAATAAATGTGCTAAAAATGCATTTTTCAAGGAATGCAAACTTTAATTCAATAAATTCCGTTCGAAACCTTTTCATTTTTTACGAATGCTCGCTCATTTGAATTCAATTTAATTAACTTTTTTGCTCAAATGAATCAATTGAATGTTGGCTTTTTGAATGTGCTTGATGAATTCGCAGACTCATGCCAATATCAATCTTTTCTAAATGGCTCTGTGATGTTGGGCTTTCGTTTCATCAGCACACATTTTCATCAGCTAATCGATGGAAAATTAGTCATTTGCTCGAAACTGTAAAGCTGTGCCACAATGTACCGGCTGCTTTGAGCGTGTTAAGATACGTTTAAGGCAAACGGGAAACCAAGAGGCTGCGGCCTGCCACACACACGCACTCCACTCTCCCAATGGAAATGAGAAAAAATGGAAAAACTGTGAATGCCAATGGAAATGGAAAAGGAATTGAGGAGGGAACGGAAGCGGGAGCGCAACAAATGGCAGCAAATTTAATACGCACTTAATGTGCCATCAACAGCATCAGCATCATCATAAATTTAACATTTAAGGTTAAACCAACAAGTGGTCGATGATAAATGACATTGAATTGATCATTTGCATGCGCACAGCGTTAAGCCAAAGCGAATGTAATTAAAAATAAATACAAATTGAATGGGCACGGGCCAACTGAACTGAACAATTGACAAATAAGCGGGCCAAAGCGCACAAATCCACTCACTGCGAGCTAACTGAATACAGTGTGAATGCCAAATGAGTGCCAAATGAATAGAATAGGATAAGCGTGACAACTGCCGACAGCGATTAGATTACAATAGCGCTCATAAATAAGCCGCTCGCCTCGAAATCACACTCGAAAAGCCATTGCGCTTGCTGGCCCTGATAAGTATGCTACGCTTTTTGTCATGCCACAAGGCTGGCCAGCACGGCCAGCAGGCAACACTGTCAGCTGCCAGTGGCAGTGGCAGTGACAGGTGAAAGATGCCCAAATACAATACACGAAATAGCTGCAGCTGGCCCACGCTCCCGACTGCCATACACTCTGTTCGCAGTTAAACCATTTGGCGCACAGCCAAACCAATATACTCGCTTGGCCATTTAGTAAAATGCGGCCCAAACTGACCAAAGGCACACGGCTGTAGGTGCCATTGGCCATTGGCTGCGGGTAGCGAGTGATGGATTAGGGGCTGCGGGCAGCGGGCAGCGGGCTGCGGGCTGCGGGCTGCGGCTAGACGGCTATCATAAACGGAAACTTTTCACAGCATTTGCATATGAATGATTCACAGAGCCATGCATAACAAAAGGCATAAGGCGCGGCAAGAGCGCGCAATTGTGAACATAAATAAAGCAGCAGCTCAACTGCTTGGGTGCTGCGGTGGGTTCGGGTGGGATGAGGATGAGGATGGAGTGTAGTGTGCGGTGTGTGTTGTGTGTTGTGGGTGTGCAGGCATGGCCAGCAATGTTGGACGGCTGGGGCGGCGTTTGCCTGTTTGCCAAGCATAAATCCGCAGCGCTCAGCGCGACACGAACCTTGATTGTCCTTCACACAAGCCCACACACACACACACACACGCTGACACCCACACACACGCATACACACACATATATGCTCATCAAATATGAAAAGGCACCAAAAACTTACCCAAAAAAATATATACAAAAATTAAGAATAAGAAGTTAAATAAAATCAAAAAGAAAATGTCGAAATGAAACGAACTTAAAGAAAGTGACGACAAAAGTGCAGATGTTTGCATAAAATGAAATCGTATTCGAAAACGCAAAGGTTAGCATTAAAATGGCTTTATAGTAGCGGGTACCTCAATACCTGACCCGCTCGGCTAAATGACGTTAAAACCTCTTAACCAACTTTCTCTTACCATACAAATACACACACACATACACACACACAAATACACACAGTTACAGTTACCTTTCTCGTTTGCTGCTGTTGGTGTTGTTATTATCGCTCTCCTTCCAAATATACAACACAATCGTTAAACCCTTATCGCTCTACTGCTGTATTTATAAGGTTTATTCAATAACACTAAAAACCACTTGAAAAAAATTGTGGCACGTCAAAAAAAAGATGAGCAAAACTTTAAATCAATTAATACGCTATTATTTGAGTTCCAAAAATTCTAAAATGCTGAATTCTACAAGTATGCTTTTAGCCCTTGGCACAGGACACTCTGACTTGACTGAGCTGTAAGACTTGCTTGCGACTCTCGATGTGGGCTTTGAAATCAGTTGGTCTCTTGACTGTTTGCTGGCTACTTGGCTGGCTTTGGCTTGGCAAACGTAACCGACAAAGGCTTGACAGGAACTGAAGTCGTTTACCAACAGGACACGTTATTTTAAATGATTCAGCAGCAGCACAAGCAGCAGCAGCGGCAGCGGCAGAAGCAGCAGTCGACGCAGTGTCTCGACTGTTGCTTCCTCCAATTCCTGTTCGCCAGCTGTTGAATGGCCGCCTCTGTTAGCCGTTAACAGCGGCCAGCTCTGTTAAGCGACTCCGAAAGCTTTTTGTCGCTCTCGTTCGGAGTAAGCTTTAGCTGAGCACAGGCTAAAGCCGAAGCTCACGCCCTGTCCCTCTCCCTGCCCAGCCAAAGCTCTTAGCTGTGAAATGTTAAATGGATACACGTAAGCTATGTTATCTAGCACTTTATTTGGTTAGAGACGATTCTAGAACGATCCTACATATATAAACAGATACTGGCATACATCTATTGAAAGTACTTGCTGGCTTTAGCTTTCTGTACAATTATTATTGACTAATATAGTACTAACTTTTGTAAAGAATAGATAGAATATGTAGGAAACTTACCGTCCTGTAAACATGCTTCTTTATCAGTTCACATATATTTGTGATATTGGAACGATCGGTAGACAATTATGTGTATATGTTTTTTTAATATATTCTGACCAAAGGCAACAAATCGAAGCTACAGTATAGCTTATAGAATCTAACCAAATTTGATCATTATCTGATAGGAACAATCAGTCAAATATTGATTATAAGTCTGTATATATTGTGCCCAAACTGAGCAAATGCTTTGTTTTTCAGACTGAGCAACGAACTACTATATCTCATAGCTGCCATAGGAACAATCGTATTGAAATTTGTTTTGTCTGGGAAAACTTTCTTGTTTATACAGATATTTCATTCATATGTTTTTATATATTTATGTGATGCTTGTGATCGGCACCTTGCTATCTTACCCAACCATGTATAGAGTTTAATAAGCCAGAATCTACATATTTACTGAGTTAGTTAACTAAAGACTAACTTAAAACAAGTGTGGGAGAAAAAATATAAAAAAATACAAAATATTATGTACATTATTAGAGGATTCACCTTATGGAGGAGGTCCCTTGGCTAGCAAATGCGAGTTTTATTATACTTGTATCAAAAATGAGCCACAAGAATTGGTCGAAAATGGAGTTATTGTATAAAAAACATTGCTGCAAGGATAAATGCACACATACATACATATATCTTCGGCAGGCTGTCCATTAGAGAGTATTTTAGAGTTAACACAAATTGAATATAAAAGGAACAAACTACTATTAGCTCTTCCTAAAATATTCCGTGGCACATTCTATAAATGCTGGCAACTAATAGA
Organism: Hirtodrosophila confusa; assembly: GCA_035043065.1. Classification (NCBI taxonomy): domain Eukaryota; kingdom Metazoa; phylum Arthropoda; class Insecta; order Diptera; family Drosophilidae; genus Hirtodrosophila; species Hirtodrosophila confusa. Next base: position 3,163,953 of record JAWNNI010000078.1, read on the forward strand.
TAGAAGAGTGCCGTTCCTTTTTGTATATTTTATATTTGCGCAATATTCGTTTTGCAATTTTTAGCGCAGTTTTTGAACTGTGCGAATACTTTAATCCATAAACGCTGCACAGGTATAATCAGCACTATGATGAAACGAAACCTTTTAGTCGTCTGTGAATATATGTTGTACTTTATTTGAATATTTTCACAATACAATTGCCACTCCGATTTCTAAGTAGGCACCTTTGTTCTGTCCGCCAAACTCGCCTCTCGGCGTCAGTTTGTATATGAATATATACACAATACAGAGTTCAATTAAAATGGACAAAATCCAATTAATACTTATACAGTTGAGGTCCTTTGAATTTAAGGCTTACAAGCACCATTCAAGTGCCATCCAGCTGGCACAAAATAAAATATTAAACTAAACACCGTTGCACACATTCATATTTATATGCATGCTCATAGTTATCCTAGGCAACCTGTTGACAATGCATTCCTTGTCCAGGACAAATTGATGAACAGGAGCCAAAGTAAGCCCGGAGACAAACGATTGTTATGCACCGAGTTTTTAGCATTTAATTAAACGTACGTCAAAGGCACAGTAGAGGTGCTAAGCGACCCGCAGTGCAACGAAAACAGACAGGAACGCTGCAGCCGGATAAGCTCCCGACTGCAGCATACTCTGTTCTCAATCTGCTTGCAACCTTTCAAACGAACCATAACGTGAACCGAACCAATTGTCTAAAGCATAGCCGAGCCAAGACCAAGACAATACTTCTCAAATTAAGGTTTGGTTCAGTTAACATTTTTCTTGTTTGTCCTCACTGACTGATAATCATCGCACAGCCCAAACCTTAAGAGCTAGAATGCTGAAATTTTCACAGTAGTTTCCATCTATGATGAAAGTGCATACTAAGACGGGGTTTTGACAAACTTCACTCACAAGCTTGGAAATTTGCGAAAAACTATTGTATGCAACTTTTTTGTTTACCATTCAATCGGCTTGAAACTCATTTTCAGAGATCTATGCAAAAAATTATTTGACACGTGTCGCAGGGATTTCGGAAAATTCACCCCCACGTTCGGAAAATTGGTGGCAAACTCTGGCAATCGACAGTTTTAATTTTCATGCGATTGGCTTCAAACTCATTTTCAAAGTCACAAAAAATCATGATGTATCTCTTACTATACAGTAAAGTAGTAGTAAACTTCAACATAGTGCGTCATAATCAAAATATTTTTCCGGGCCACGCTGGATATATTTATATAGTAGTATACCTTTTAAATGGTGTACAAATCTGACATAACAAAGCTCAAGCCATAGCCTAAGGTCAGGGTCAAACATTGCACAAACTGAGCATACCCCTCTGCCCTTTTGCGAGCAGAGTATACAAATGTAATATATTTTGACGCACAACACAATGAATTTACACAACAGCTGAAATATTAATATTGTTTGCAAAAAAAACTGTGGCCAAGAGGGTGCTCCAAACTATGTTTATTCGTTATTAATTTTTGTATAATACACAATGGCAAAAAAGATCCTTTGTCAAATAGGAATTTATGTAGTTGTTTATTTGTTTTTCCGCTAGCATGCAGTGTTAAATGTTAAATGTTAAAATCAGAGTGACGGACGGACAAGCGTCGAAACAGGGCAATTTACTGGCTTATTGCTATTAGCCACAAACCGTTCAGCTAATAAACTATTCAATTACAATGAGTGCTATTGAACAAATAAGTGTATTTGTAGCAAAAAGGTGAAATTAAATTAAATCTAGTTTTCAATTGAACACGTTAGACATGTCATGTCAGACAGCAGGTCACGAATGTCTGCAGGGATTGTCCTTGCTGTGCAATAACAAATAATAAGCACAAATAATATTGTTAAATATGTGCTACAATTTGTATAATTTACATGGAAAACACACACACACACGCACACACCCGAAAAGCCAATTGAAATTAATTGAATTTCACAGTCAGTGTGAGAACTCTATTCATTTTGAAGGAAATTAGCATGTCAGGCGTTGTAACGCATATGTGCTTATTTTAATTAGGACATTTGACACTTCAATGGTCCTTAGCAGGTAGCAAGAGGTGTGGTGGGGTCTTAATAGTTATAGTTGTCGATTCTAAGCAGTTATTATTAAAGTAGGCGCAATAATTATGCCAGCGCAGGCACAGCTGATAATTGGCAATTTGATCCCTCATCAAAGGCAAAGCGCAGCTTGTGGGCTCGGGTATCCTGGGCAGGATGAAGCCTGCACTTTTACTTTGTTATAATTGACTTTTTTATTTCAAAAGCCAGCTGCATATCTACACGCACCCGCCGCAACAACGCCCAGGCATCAGCGAAGATGCTGCAAACTTGTTATTGTGCGCCTTTTGCCAGGACTTTAAGCGCATATTGTTGCGTAATTGCAGCACTCCTGCATGCAGCCACAAAGTTGATGTTGCTGCTCGTTCATTCTGCTGCCAGGCAACACATGCCACGCCCCAAACAATGAGTATTGATAACTTGTCAATCAATCCAGCCAGAACACATAGGAGTCTGACATTTTTGCCAACGGCTGTGAAAACTTTATTAATAAGCCAAGCAAGGCCTTAAATGTCCTGCCATAGACTTCTCAGATTCTGCTAAATGCAATAATAATAATCTGATCCTTTCTGCTGAGCTTAATGTTCTTTTATCAACATTCTTTAAAGTTATTTTCAAGCAAGTCTCTCTGCACAAAAATGCAGCAACCCAAGCCGCATCTAAATCTATTTATTTGGTTAGAAATCGGCAAGTTCAATAATTACATATTGTAAAGTTTTGTAGCTGCAACTGATTTCCAAAGCAAATGCAAATTTGAGCCTACCAAAAATGTGGAAAAATATTTTTGTGCTGCCTCTGAACATTTTCTTTTTGGAAGCAAAATGCTCCTTTTCTTTTCATGAACTCCGAAACTGTTGATTATATAGAAAATGGATTATGTGCTGCCTTTGTTCCTCTGGCTAACAATAGCCAAGCCCATAGCTGTGTGCAGTTTTGTTAAAGCCAGGACTATCTTCAGCTGCAGTTGCATTGAGTTTTGCCTTTCAATGATTTGAAGCAGGCCGACCATTCACTCTATCAAAATGCCAAATCGCATGGGGTTTCTTTCCGAATTTTCAATTAAGTTGGGAAATTGATTGGAGTGAGCTGCTTAGATCCTTTTAATTACTTAGCATAACGATATCTGCATACCGTATGCTGCATACAATGCCAACTGCAGGCACTGACAATGCAGCTGCTGCTCACAGGACTCTCGACTCAGAGGGTGGGAGGAGCTGTTGATGCTTGGGGTTTGCTTGCGCTGCGTATACACAATATTTCAGCATTGGCCTGGAACGTCATAAATTTTGGCAGCTTGCTGCCAATAAATCATCATGGCCAACACCAACAGCAACAACAGCATTCAAAACTTTCAAATCGCAACAGCAAAGACAAAGGAAACCACCGCCTGTTGCAGGACTAGCATACACAGTGTTTGGTTGCTTAGTTACACACTACACACACACACACACACACACACACACGCACACACCGAGACAGACAATGGCAGCTCCTATGTCCGGAATATGATTTGGGCATCCTGCTGGCCTGCCTGGCGCTTATTATGTGAGGGTTAGCTGCGATTTGATAAGGATTTTATTACTCCACAGCTGGAGTCAAGTGCATGTGCCCTCTCACCCATACTCGCACATTGTTGTGTGCCATGTCCATCTATTGTTAAGCAGTCGCAGCTAGGCACTCCATTGTAAGCCATACGTGTGCTGGCTACGTGTGTGTGCGAGTGTACGCAAGTGTGTGTTAGAGCTGGCACACAAACGCTGCTGCTAACGATACTATCGATGGTCCTTATAGCGGCTCGATACAATAAATAGAAAGGCTTATTAATAACATTTAATAAGAGTTTAGTTATTAAAAAAGGCCAGCGAAAATGTTGTCCAATAGGAATATTAAAGCCATACAAAATGAAAGAAATATGAATGCAAGAAACAACAAACTTCCTTTACTTTTATCGGCTATTTAAGAAATAAATACATTTTAATTGTTAATTTATTGAAAATACATTAATTTCCTTGCTTATTATTTGACCCAAGAAAGTAAGTTATAAAATATTAATATTTAATTTAAAATCTTATGCACAAATCGCAAAATTACTCTCATTTTCAACTTTGATAATCAACTTTTAATTGATATGCTGAGAAAAATCTATATACTCGCTTAAATATAGATACGGGCAAAAGCATTCAGTACCATTTGAAGGCATTAAAAACAACTTATTTGTTTGATTTTGCGGAATGATATATTTATTGCAATATGTTCTGTCCAAGGCAGTTAAAAGCCAGGTAAATTAACTGGATAGTTTCGGCAGAGCTTAAGACTAGAATTAATTTTATTTTATGTGCGATCTGTCTTAGGACAATAAACAAATTGTATAATTACAACTAAGAGTAACAGGATTGGTTGCACTCCAGTGAGCGAATCCTATATATAGTTATATCTAAATCTATGAGGAAGATCTAAGGCTAGAATGCTGTCGAATTTGTCAATCGCAGGACATGCTCTGCTCGATATAATTTGGACATATTTTACACACAAATGAACAATTGTTTTATGTTATTTTGAACAAGTTTTAGCTGGGCTGCCTTTAAATTTGTTATTTTAAAATTGAGAACAGCCAGAAATGGTTGTTTTCCTCCCAAAACCATCGAACACATCAAAGTTATTGCAGCACTAATGGTTTAAGTATGTGAGTGCTTTAGTTCGCATCTGCAGCGAGTTAGGTTAACTAGGATTAATTCTACAATATGCATACAGGCTTAGTGTGCATTACATGCATAACACACACACACATGTGCACACACACTGTGTGTACTGTGTTGTAGTTTGTTTGATTATGATAATAATATTACGCATTGCTTGCCTGCGAACTTTTATCATTGGCATTTTGGCACATTAATCGGCTTAAATATGCTATGAAAATGGCTAAAAGCACATAATAAAGTTGTGCGAAATTATTTTAATTGGGAAACTTCATCGTTTATCTGCATCGGCAAGATAAGTGCGCCAAATTGTGTTTTGGCTGCATGTAAGCCCATTTTCTATGAAATGATTCAACTTGGCTGCATTTTACACTTAAGTGCCTCCCGTCAGCGGTAAGATCCTTAGACTACACGACAAACAGGCAAGGCAGCGGCACAGCCTAAGAGCTCCTTTAAGACACTTCATTTCAAAGTTGAAAATACATATGTATATATTAAGAACTATATTAAACCATATCGATTCTCGTTTATTATACGCAGATCAGGATACCTCCCAGGCAACTACAGTATTCTTACTTGTAACACTCGGAGAACCCATATGATTATTCCAAAACTCCCCAGCTTCCTAATGTTGCTGGCTTTTATATTCTGTTTATTTGATGACTCTGGGCATACACAGAACACTAGCTGTTCCACTCTTGAGATTGAAATTTAGGCCAAAACTCTGGTCACACATATAATCAAATCTAATCAGCTTCAAGACTGATGATTTTCAGTTGATTATATTGTTAGAATATAGATTTTTCATTGTTTGGAATATACATAAACATATAAATATTTTACTGTGGCACATTGTTGTTGCAGGGATGAGAATGTAAGAAATAAACAAATATAGCTTACCACTATTATCCGTCCCTTGCCCCATGATTGTTTATATAGGCTATGAAGAACTTAGAAACTGATCTAACAAAAACCTTCTCTGAGACATTTGAGCTTTAGTCCATTTCTCGTCCGTGGTGATGGAGGAGTAGATTTTTCAAGTTTCATACAACAGTTTTCCGCCCGTGTGGGTAGATTTTCCAAAGCGCCATGCCGTCAGTTTCTAAACTGATTTCACTTATATTCTTTCAATTCTATTCAAAATTAGAGCATAATCCGTGCCTAACTTTTCGAGTTATTGACGGATACGCAAACGTAAAATATATGCAATAAGTGCATTTTAGCATTGCACATATATATGTATACGTAACTAACATATTTAAATGGTATAATACCCACATACATATATACTAATCATCTGCCTTATATGTTTTAGAGAAATCGTTTATAGAAATATTAAGGCTTGTTCCGAATTCCATTCCGAATCAATTCCACAGAATATCGTGTAGCATACTTTTTGGAGTTGAATATAATTAAAAACCTTGATCTCTTGTGTATTCATTTATTTTATAGTCGTTCCCAAAAGTATGCGCCAATTATTTCTGTGGAATTGATTCAACAGTGGAGTTCAGAACAGGCCTGATTGTAAAATATTTGTTGTACATTTTAGAATATTCAAACTTTAACCAAAACTCAAGCAGACCTTTATCATAAGCAACATCAGGAACGGCACTGAAATAAGCCCCTACCCTCCCAATCCAGCAGGTCCTGGCTTAAACTTGGTCCACGCAACTAAAGCGTATATCAGTGTTATGTCATGCAACTGAACTGAGAACTACGTGTGCAACTGTTACATCAACAACGTGATAATTAAGGCCACAACCCGAACAAGGGAATGCAATTCCGAGTGGGCATTCGTTCTGCATTCTGTGTGCTGTATTTTGGCTGCATGCGTACAGCGCTGTCTGAATTTTAATTCTTTCTTCTTCGGAAAATTTGCTGTTATGCTGGAAAAACAATATCAGCAGCAGCAGCAGCAACAATGGTAACAACAACAATGCAAATAGCTTAAACAATAGCTTATACGTGCATTGCTGCTTGCTGCACTCGGCTGAGAAGGATAGCGGGCTGTCAGGCTTACCGGGTTGCAGGTAACCACCCTTCCATCCTTCAGGTGGATTTTTTGGATTATTTATGGTGCACTAATTGAGTCAGCAGTAGGCAAAAGTTTTAGACAAGCCCTTGAAGTACCGTAAAAAGTTGGTCAAACAAATATCAAAGCACTTTCTGAATCTTTTTTTGGATACCCTCTACTCATTAAAAATGCATTTACAACAATTAACAAGTGAGAATGCTTAAGTCGAGTATACACGACTACAAGACTCCCTGTACCCAGGCCAAAAGTTTCCAATCGCATCTTCGTACACGTACACATACACACACACATATTCAAAGACGCACGCACACAAGCGACAGCGCACGCGACAGAGCAAGCGAGGCATTTTAAATGGTGGCTGTGCTTCTTCTTCCCCCCGCACTTCAGTACTGAATCTTCTTTCGTGAGTAACTTCCGTGTTTATTAACCGATCGACTTGAAATTTAAACAGTAGATTAAGAGTGACCCAAGTAATCTACGTGCCAAATCCTAAAGCTGTATCTTCAAAGATGTTGGTATAAAACGCATTTATCGAATTGCGGGGGAACGGGGGGAGATATCTGAAATATGAAACAAACTTGATCTGCATATGGATACAGGAACCTATATTCCAAATTTGGTGTCTCTAGCTTTTGTCGTTGCTGAGATCGATGCGTTCATACGGACAGACGGACAGACAGACAGACAGACAGACAGACGGACACGGCCAAATCGAAATCTCTTTTGATACTGATCAATAATATATATACTTTATAGGGTCGGAAATGTCTCCTTCTGCCTGTTACATACATTTGCACAGATTAAAACCCCTTTTTACCCATTTTAAGGGTACAGGGAGTAAAAATGCTCGTGTCGAGTATATCCGACTGCGAGACACCCTGCATTCAGTTCTGAAATTCAAAAGCACATAAAGCAGTTTAGCGATAGTGCAAGCAAGCAGTACTGAATCTAGTTTCTTGAATAAGTTCTGTGTTGATTATCCAAACAACTTGAAACTTTAGTAAAAGGTCAAAAGTGTTTTTAAAACCAAGCAAGTCCAAATACAAGTCTATATTTTGGAAATTGTTGCTGTGTAGCGTTATTTATCGATTTTCGGGGTGCGGGGGTGTATTTCTTATATTGAAATTTCTGAAAAATGTCAAGAGTGGTCTTAGAAACAATCAGGTCAAAACACAAGGCTATATTATGGAAACTGTTGCTGTGAACCTTATTTGTATTGCTTTTCTGGTTGCGGGGGTGAATTTCTGATATTTTAACTTTAACTTTAGGCACACACAGTATCTGCCAGTCAAGCAGACTCGACTAGGGACCTTCCAGCTGCATTATTTTAACAGTTTGTGCTACTTTTTTTCGATGACAGCCAGAAGTGCGACTAAGTGACAAACGTACCGACGCAGAAAAACAGATATGGGAATAATGACGGAGAAGGACATGTCGGATATTTGCATGTTGAGTGGCAAAGAGTTGCCTCCTTGCCTCTTGCCGGTTGCCTCTTGCCGGTTGCCTCTTGCCCGTTGCCTCTTGCCCGTTGCCCGTCGGCAGTTTCTCGTGCGGGTCCTTGATTCAAAAGTGGCATGAACAATGTCCTGGGATTTTACTGATACCATTGTTCTTATTCTTGTTATTGCCATCGCGGTCAACAATTCGCTGAAGGACACAGCAAATTGAATTTAAACAGCGAGTATGCGATCTTAACAAAGTAATTCAATTGAAATTCAATCAAAAATGCGCGGTCAACACGGCCAGCCACAGTAAACAACTGTTATTCATTTTGTGACGCACGCCATATTTCTGAGCTTTGTTTTCAATCAGCTCGAGTTGCGTCCTTCTCTCGAAGTGAAAGGATGTCATTTGATAAAATGCCAAAGGTAAACTTCACTTAGTAGCGAACAAATTGTTATCGAAGCTAGGGATGGTATCGGGATGGCAATTCCGCAAGTATCCCAAAGAAAAATGCAACGAAAAATAGGAAGTTTTTAAAAAACAATCCTTTTAAAAGTGGAATTCAAGTATCTTTCGGAAAATAAAAGATTTCTTGTTGCGTGCGGGATTGGGTTAAAAAATTTGATTGCAATTCAGTTCCTTAAGCGTTTGTTAGATGTAATTCTTGCATCTTCTCTTCTTGTACCCAGCACGCAATCTTCTATGCAATTAGAATTAGAAACGTTTCTATGCTATTCAAAAAGCCAAGCATTTTTTGATACGAGTATTGTAAAATATGGCGTAATCGTTCCTTTAAAGAGAGTTATAAAATTGATTATCAAAGGTTTTGACAGATGCAGCTTCACCGAAATATTAAACAGGCCAAAGGACAATGTTTATATTTGCTACCTAAGTACCTAACGACTTGCGTAATAGCTGCTTACATATCATTACGCTGCTGCGTCAGAAATCGAACAGAAATACATTTGAGACTGCAATCAAGCAGCAGACAACGTAAGAGCATCGAATGTGGCTTATACTTAGACGAGGACAGAGATAGATGGCAAATGCAACTGCACAACAATAACAATAATAATAGCAGCAGCAGCAACAACAATAATAATAATAATAGCAATGACAAAAGCTCTGAGCAGCCATAAGGTCCAATCACGCAGTGCAGCGTTGCGTATACTTAATATTTTGAATTGGTAGCATGAGTTGGCGCTGCTGCTGCTGCTGCTGCTGCTGCTGCTGCTGCTGTTGCTCCCACTGCTGTTGTCCTCATCAATCATGAATCGAACAGCAGCAATCGCTACCAGGGAGCAACATGGCACAGTGGGCACTTCCAGGATGCAAGGTGGGGGTGTTGCTGGACCTGGATGGGGAGCTGGTGTTGCGGTAGTCTGGCAACCGCAGGCGAGCTGCGACTGTGATATTTGCGCTTTGCTTGAAAATTACTTGCAATATGTTTGCTTGTCGCCAGTTATTAAAAAGCGCAACAAGCAAGATAAACTCCAAGGCTGTAAAACATTCAGAAAGCTTGCCAAAGGCAACTGGGAGCAGCAATGCGGCCAGCACTGGGGGCACTGGGGGGGTGGACCTGGGCGTGGGTTTCTAAGTCAGATGCAGAAAGCTAGCGTTATTTTTAACATTGCCAAGAAAATTATTTGCTGCGCATTTTATAAATAAACAAGAATAAATACGCTTTCATTGGCGTGTCGCAAATCAAATACGCTTCTAGACATACTTCTTAAAGCAATTGTTATAGCAGCGATATTATATTTAATAATATGTATACACATATATAAAATATGTTGCTGAATTGATTGAATTGATATTGATGCAAGTCTGTCAAATGAAACGCTGCTAAGCTTTATATAGTTTGCCAATTAAGTCTTGCCCTAAAAAGTATGCTACAAATTTGTGTCTGGAATTAATTCTTTCTTTTTTGGCAACTATTATGGCAACTTAAGCTAGTGTGAAATGAATTTAAGAATGAAACTATGTCCAGATGAACTAAGATATTATATACAGCTATTTACAGTATGCAAAGGATTTTGGGGTAATAATTAGGAGTTAAAGAGTTATAAATATAAATAGAAATAGGATAAAATGGAAAGATATAAATATAAGGTCAAGAGCCGTTGGGGAAGGTCTTGAGGGTGATGACATTTAAGTCTTCTCTTGGCTCTCAGCCCGAAGTGGCGCAGTCGTCTAGCATGACTGTTTGGATGGGATGCTAATCTCTCCGTATTCTTCCCGCTATACTTTGGATTCTGTTACCTATCAGAGAAACAATCAGGTCTCGTTCAGTATCAATGGTTCTCTTGTAAATGAAAAGCTGCTAGGCTTAATATACATACATGCATAGTTTGCCAATTAAGTCTTGCCCTAAAAAGTATGCTACAAATTTGTGTCTGGCATTAATTCGAAAGTGGAATTCAGAACAGGCCTGCTAGATTTGTTAAAGTGATACGTTTTGGTCCTTAAACATGAACAGCTGACGTATTTTCAATACTTTCACACACGATTGTATTTAGTAATCTTGCAAAAGTACCATACCGCACTTGAACTATAAATATTTGCACAAATACGTTATAATAGCCAACAAATGCAAGACCTTGTTTGTTATTTTTGATTCAATAGAAGCAACTGTAAGCCCTGCAATTATATTTATAATGAGCACTCTGTGTCATTGTATTGAAGCCAATTGTACATATAACAACTGATGGCAGCTCCAAGCGAATGATAAGCTGGCAACGATTGCAGCAGCCATTAGAAGGATGGCAGGACAGGACATAGTACTTGTTGCTGAGCATAACAAATGCACACAGCAACAGGACATACAAAATGAAAGAGCAGACCACCTGCAAGGACTCACGGAATGGAGCATAAGGAATTGGGAATTAAGATTGCCTTTGCACCTTTGCAGAGTAGATGTTCATGTTGGGCTCAACGAAGTAACCATTTGGCTTACGGTTGCTAGGGCTGAGACACAGTCCACACAAAGGATGTCTTAGACGGCAAATGGCATGGCTCACAAAGAGATGAAGTAGTTGCCCGCCAGCGCGAGAAAAAGATTGGCCAGCTGGCCAAAGCTTTCAGCTGCAGCGCCGAGATTATGAATTACTAAAAGAGCAAGGCCCCCTTGGGCCCTTTGGCAGCTGGGTGGCAATCAGCAGGACTCTTTGATGCAGTCGCAACTGCTGCTGCCTTTCCGTGTCCCAAGTGCGAGATCTTCATCAGATGCAGCCTGTCCACATTTCCTATTCTCATTTAATTATATGCAATTTAATTTTTTAGCTCTTCGGTCTCAAAAGTTTTGCCTCTTAGCCAGGGAAATAAAAGAGCCTTTATGATTTCTAAAAATACATTTGTTGCAGCCTTGTAGAGGGTATTTATATCCTTGCAGATCAAGGGAAGGAGACGTTTCCGACCCCACAAAGTGTATATATTCTGAATCAGCATCAATAGCCGAGTCGATATAGCAATGTCCGTGTGTCCGTCTGTCCGCCCGTCCGTCCGTCCGACCGTCTGTCCGTCCGTCTGTCCGTCCGTCCGTCCGTCCGTCTGTCTGTCCGTCTGTCCGTCTGTCCGTCCGTCCGTCCGTCTGTCCGTCCGTCCGTCCGACCGTCTGTCCGTCCGTCCGTCTGTCCGTCCGTCCGTCCGTCCGTCTGTCCGTCTGTCCGTCCGTCTGTCCGTCCGTCCGTCCGTCCGTCCGTCCGTCCGTCCGTCCGTCCGTCCGTCCGACCGTCTATCCGTCCGTCCGTCCGTCCGTCCGTCCGTCCGTCCGTCCGTCCGTCCGTCCGACCGTCCGTCCGTCCGTCTGTCCGTCCGTCCGTCCGTCCGTCCGTCCGACCGTCTGTCCGTCCGTCTGTCCATCCGTCCGTCCGTCTGTCCGTCCGTCCGTCCGTCCGTCCGTCCGTCCGACCGTCCGTCCGTCCGTCCGTCCGTCCGTCTGTCCATCCGTCCGTCAGTCCGACCGTCCGTCCGTCCGTCCGTCCGTCCGTCCGTCCGTCCGTCCGTCCGACCGTCTGTCCGTCCGTCTGTCCATCCGTCCGTCCGTCCGTCCGTCCGTCCGAAAGCGTCGATCTCAGCAACCATAAGAGCTAGAGACACCAAATTGTATATGTAGGTTTGTGTATAGCGGACACAGGTCAAGTTTATTTTGGATCCGATATATTCTCCCCCACATACCCTCTATTCGATAAAAACCATTTACAGTAACAATTTTCAGGATACAGCTTTGGAATTCGGCATGTATAATACTTTAGTCACTCTTTATCTACTGTCCACATTTCAATTCGATCGAACAATAAACACAGAAGTTATTGTCGAAAGAAGATTCAGTGTTGCAGGGAGTTTCGTAGTCAGGTATACTCGAATATAGCATTCTCACTTGTTATTAATTAGTATTTCTTTCAAATTGTTTTGTCATTCCAAGAAAATAAAAATTAATTTGCTTCACTAAAGGGCCTGGCTCTTGAGGCATTTATGTAAGATTTTACAATTTTAGTTGCTAATGTCGCATAACATGCAATTTTATTGCTGTAGGTCATGGCCAGCTTCTGCTAATGTCCTGTTAACTGCATTTTTCTGCTGCTAAACGTTTTGCTTAGCGTGCATCCGATTGTTCCTATAACCTATATGATATAGTTATCAGATTTTCATTAAATTTGGTCAGGATGTAACATACCGTCTCAAATAAACAACCTGTCAGTTTGGTTGAGATATTTTAGGAAACAAAAAAGTTGTTATTACTAAAGATTTATTTGCCTCCGATTGTTCCTATGGCAGTATTATGATAAAGTCATCTGATTTTGATCAAATTTAGTCGGTATGTAGAATACCGTCCCAAATAAAAAATCTGTGAGCTTGGTTGAGATATCTTAGGAAACAATCAAGTTTTTCATACCTAGCAATATTTAAGCTTTGACCCCGAAATTGACCTCCTTCAAAATGAAATTTCTTATTGCGCAATGAATTTGTCTCAGCTATGTTGTGCTTCGGCTGTGCGATAATTAGTCAGTCAGTCAGTGCGGACAAAGAGTTATATATTTAAAGATTGGGTAAACAAAATTGACGAGCCAAGGCTCGAACCAAAACCTTAGTTCAGGGCTACCTAAAACCGAACCGAACCGATCCCAGAGATATAATAATAATATAATATAACAATATTTTATTTCCCTGCAGTAATGACACATGTTTAAATAAATTTATTCCGGACAAATTAGATATGGAGAAAGAGTTCGTTGTAGCGAAGGTCGATTGTACATATGTGTGTATGTTGTGTAAAGTGTACACATTTTCTGATGACACGCGACCTTTATCCAGCTGCCCCACCTGACCACAATGGAAGAGAATCCGAAACCACACGCCTACACATTTCATTTGCAGGACTATAATCTAATGTTCGTCTATTATTTGCCCATTGTGGCGCTCAAGGGCCACGTGGAAGGTATTTATGGCTGTTTTAATGGCATCGCTGCGACTCGCTTCACAGCACTGCTTTTTAGTTATGTGCACTACAAATTAGGTAAGTCTTGTGCGGGCTATGCGCATCAGTTAAGTCCAGTAATTGGCAAAAGCTCCTGTTGACATTATGCATTAATTAGCCGTGCTTTTATGCATGCAAATGTTCTGCTCAATGACTTTGCATATTTAGACCAGTTTAAAATGCGCGCCAATTAACACAGCCCTTCGATACGCATTATCGATAAGTCAAAGCACGCTGTGCTGCCCATTCTGTGGTGTTGCCCATTCGCTGATTAGGGCAACGGCCTCACACTGAGCGACTAGCGACTGACCGACGGGCGATTATTGTGTACGACAAAGAAAGCTCTTGGGGTTAGTGACATTTTAAATTTGGCATATTATGTAGCTTATATGGTTGACAAAATTAACATTTGCATATACGATTACTTTATTAATGGTATAATTTTTACTTTTTTATGTTTAAGTTATACAGTGAAAACTCGAAAATGTTTTTTATTCGATATTAATTGATGTTAATTAGTTCACTCTAACGAGCATGCACTGCTATTAATTAAAAAGGCTTTTAAATCATTTGCTTTTACGTGCAAACGGCATTCTGAATACAAATCGCCCAGCGACGCGTCGCTCAACAAATGGCCACTTGTCGTTCAGTCGCTCGTCGCTGCCAAAAACACGCGATCTGGCAGCCCAGCACATCTAAAACATACTGGCAACGCAAGCACAGTTGTATAACCTATTCGCAGAAAACTTTATTGGCTATTGAAGCAGTTTCGACCCGTCGCAAAACAAACTCAAAGTAAGTAAATGCCGCACCAATTGCAACTTATTACTTAACACACACACACATTAATCTCCTGCCCGCAGCAATGGCTGGTGAACAGGAGAAACTGACCGGCCTTTCCAAGCTCTTCAATGGCACAACCATGAGCGGCCGTGCCAATGTAAGTTTAATCAGATCAGCCCAGATATATTCCAGCTGGTTCCACGCTGAGTTGCTAATGAAAATGTTGTTACATATTGCAGGTGGCCAAGGCCACATACGCAGTTATGGGCCTGCTGATCGCCTACCAAGTGCTGAAGCCCAAGAAGAAGTAGGACGCGTTCTCAGCGTGGTGCCGCCATTTAGACGTGCTCGTCGTCCTGGATCGCAACAATTGGCTGCAGTTGCAGGATAGCAGCCTTGTATATTTATGTGTAATGCAAGTTCTAAAAGGAATAAAAGATTTCAATATCTAACACACGGGGAAATAGACCAAATTTCATTATGTAATAGAAGAACATGCAACGTTCGCTTCAAATGGATGCAATATAGTCTATTCGCTCTCAACTAAAGAAACATTACAACAGAAACCCTATATAGGCATTGTGGAACATATCAAGCCCTAATCGCGAAAATAACGTAAGCGTTACTTCGAAATTCTTTGTACTAATGCAAAACAAGAGAAATTTTAACTACGTTTGGGGCGAAAATGTTCTTTACGATTTACCAAGCACCAGAGACTGTTCTTACTTATAATATAACAAGAAAGAACGGCCTTCTTCGGTGTGCCTCATTGTTTCTATGGGATCTATGTGGTCCGATTTTGATCATATTATAGGAAACTATAACTAAAACTCTCACTTAGTTTGGTATATCCAAGCAATAGTTTTCCATACAAAAACTCATTTTATACCCGATCCTATGACAGCTATGTGATATAGTGGTCCGATTGTGACCAAATTTGAACAGATTGTAAAAACTTTCCAAAAACTCGGTTTGGGTGATATCTTTTCAAACAAAGAAGTTTTTCATACAAAACCGATTGATTCAAGACTAGATCATTTCTATGGCAGCTACATGTTATAGTGGTTGGATCCGGCCGGCTCCGACATATGTACTACCTGCAGCAAAAATAAGCGCCTGTGAAAAGTTTCATCACGATAGCTTTAAAACTGAGAGATAACGGAGACGGACATCGCTATATCGACTCGGGTATTCATGCTGATTTAGAATATATGTATATGCTTTGTTGGGTCGGAAACGTCTCCTTCAGTCCATTACCCATTTCGAGACAAAATTATAATAACCTCTGCTAGTGTATAGCAAGAAGAGCTATCTTCGATCTGCCAAAGTTTAATACCATTTCACACTAATCAAATTATTAGCATGAGAGCAACAAAAATGCTTCATAGCAAAACGCAGCTCCTGACTGATCGATCCTGAGGCAGCAATAATATATCATATTATTCGGATCTTGATTAAGTTTCGTCAAATGGAATAGGTGAGCTTGGGCAAGATATCTTAAGAAACGAAAAGTTTATTAGACAACTTTCATTCTTCGAACAATTGATCGTTCCTATAGCCGCTATACAATAAAGCTATCCGATTAGGCCGCTTTTAAGCTTGCATAGAAACAGATAAGTCGAGCATGGATATATCGAATCAGTTCGTCGTCCCGATTTGGAATATAATTATAGTCCTTATGGGATCGGCTCTCTTAGAGCGTAGCGAGCTCTACAGCGGTATAAAAGTTAATGTGAAATCAGAAACAATTCACAATATTCGATTTTGATTATAAGAAATATAAAGAATCTCTTAACTTTTTGAAATAAAAGTTGTTTATATCAGTTTTCCAATTTTTTAATAGTTTAAAACGGAACCAAGTGTTTTGGTTTAGTAGCCCACATTATGTTAACCTTAACAGTGATTTTTAAGCTGAAAATAAAAACAATCAGGCTGGTTCCGGATTCCACACTCGAATCAAGTCCACAGAAATGTAGAGTGCATAATTTTAGGTTCGTTTTGAAGGTAGTACAACGAAACTTGGGATGTTCGTTCCATTCTCGAGAAACTATGCTATCTTCCTTTCTGTGCAATTGATTCCCAATGTAATTCCAAACCCGAATAGCTCCTGCTATTAAAACATCTTCTCGCTCACTTTTGCAGTATGCGAGAATCTCTCTCGCTCTAAATCGTTGTCGTATCTTAAGCAATATATTGTAGTATATTATAGACGAGGCGAATAATGGCAGTTTGATGGATTGCTGTTGGTTGTTGTTTTTTTTGTTTTTGGTTTTAAATATTTTTATTTATTTAAAGTATTTATTTCATTTCATTGAATTCGCTTTAAATGTTCCATTTTGGGTTGTTTTTTTTTTGTTTTTTGTTTTTAGCCCAGTTTTTCGAAATTTTAGTATTACTAAAAATTAATTTGAATGAATTGAATATAAAAATGGTTTACATATATAGTATATATATATGTACGTATGTGTGTATTATATGCCCATTTACTTGACTTGTTGTTTTGGTAGAGATATAGAGACGAAAAACCATATATGCAATTTAAAATATGTATATAAATTAATCATTTATCAATTCTATGTTTATGCTATAGCTATAAAATATATCTTTTACATGTATCGTGTAATAGCAAGCGCTGGCCATTTTGCATCTGCATCTGCTTTTGGATTTTTCATTTATTTACGTTTTTTTTCCATTTTTTTTCGTTTTGTTTTTTCTTTTCGTTTTGTTAATAACTAAACCGTTTGCCCTGGCAACACATCAACATATATATTCGTATGTATGCATTAAAATTTGATTTGGATTTTGGATTTTGGATTCTTTGCAGCAGCAGCCGAGCGAAGTGCGAAAAATACATACAAATCTACTCCCAAATGTATGTATGTATGTATGTACGAGTATGTGGGTATATAGTAGGTGTATCGTATGTATGTATGTATTGTAGTTCTGTTATCAATTTACCATTTTTATTTTCTACTACGATTCTCATAATATGTATAATCAATATTATTAATTGTATGTGGGGGCTTGTCGTTAAAAATTGGAGTGTGTTTTCTCTTGGATTTTTGCCTCTATAATGTGTATGTATTGTATGTATGTATGTATGTATATATTTATATGCATATGCTATATCCTTGTTAAGTTACTGTTACTTAATCATTCTCCTTCGTTTCGAGTTTTCCTTATTCGCCTCCTCATTACCATTTGAGCACATGCAACATGAAAATTCTTATATTTGTCTGATTGCAGTTGAATTTAATTATTTTTATTTTTTTTTGTTCTGTTCTGTTTAGCCCTCCCCCCAAGTGCTTTGGCCCAGCTTTTCAAAATGTTCGTGGGTGGGAGAGGATGTGGGGCTGCAGGCGGTTTAATACTAATTAGATAATTGCAGCGACTGTAATAATACTGGCATAACACTATCAGATCTCACTCAAAACCAAAAATGGTTACTTAAAAATACTGAACTATTCACTCAATTTTGTAAACTTATTACTTTTATTTATAAAGCTATCAATTCAAATAGAAAATAACAAAAGCAGCTTGCTACTGAATTTGTGCTTCTACATCACTTTAGATTTTAGATCAATTCCGAAAAATGAGAGTTGACAAGTGTCATTCCAGTATATTGTTAAGTGTCATTCCCTGCATTCAAATCAACCGATGGGCAGCACTGCGTGCCACGCGATTGTGTGTGTGTGTGTGTGAACCGCAGCCAAGTTGAGTTGTGTGTGTGCATGTGTGTGTGTGTGTGTGTGTGTGTGGTGTGGTGTGTGTGTGTGTGTGTGTGTGTGTGTGTGTGTGTGTGTGTGTGTGTGTGCGTGTATATATGAATTGATGGGCAGGATACAATTTGTGGAGTTTAAAGCCCGCCGGGCCAGACTTGTGACGCACGTTAATTATACATATTAGTTTTTTTCTTGTTTTTCATTTTTTTTCCTTTTTCTTTTGTTTACTTTTTCAACTTAACTTTGCGCTTAAACAAACTTAAAAGCTTGCGTTTCTCAATTCTGTTTCTCTCTCTCTCTACACAGATACAATGATCGATAAATCGATAACATTTGATTGATAGATGCATGTGTTTTTATATGTTTGTACGTTTATATGTATAATGTTTAATGTAAAAAATATTGTAGAATAATCATAAGTTAGAATAATTAGTATTGTTTCCTTTTTGTTTTTTTATTCTGTTCTCATTCGCATCTGTTTTCTGCTCATTCAAAAAATAAAATAAATTAGAAAAATTAAAGCAAACGCAGTGCCAAATTTGCAGACTACAATCAAAATAATATGTATATATTTATGCAAGTTTGTTTGTATGTATGTTTGTTTGTTTGTTTGTTTGTTTGTATGTATGTATGTATATAAATTTGTTTGACAAAAAATACACTCAACTTTCCATATAAATTTCTCGACTTGTTGTTGCTTTTGCTGTGTTTTTGTTGTTGTTTTAACTCATTTTTAAACATAAACTAAACGCTAAAAGTTAACACAATACATATTAAAAAAAATAATAATAATTATAATATAAAATAGGTTTATGTGATTATTTAATTAATGAAAAGCAGAATATTGTAATTGTATTTGTAATTTACTTTTGTTTTTTTTTTCCATCTTTTTTCCCCTTTTCTTTCACTTTGCTCTTGTTGTTTCTCTGTTGATCTGTTGTGAGGGTGAGGGGGAATTGGCGTTTTCGTCAATTTTGTTAATTATTTTAACGCAGCTGCAGATTCAATCCATTTGTGTATATATCTATATATGTGTGTGTGTTTATGTACGTATGTAAATGTATGCATGTGTGTGTGTGTGTGTGTATGAGTGTGTGTGCGTGTGTGTGTGTGTGTGTAACCCAACTAAATTATAGGTTTCATTTGCATAATTCGGTGTAAAGTATATTTAAAACTTTTTTTGTCGTTTTTCTTTATCTTTTGTTGCAATCTTCTTTCTACACTCGTTTTCTGGCATTGTTGTTGTTGTTGTTGTTGTTGTTGTTGTGTTGGGGCGTTTTTGGGGCGTGGCTGTTCTCAACTTGCCCCTATAGTAAAGGTTGCATCAAGTTGTTGTTCTTGTTGATGTCTTCCATTGTGTTCGATTTTTTTTTTATATAATTTCTTTTTGTTTTTAATTTTTATTTTATTTTATGTATATATATATTTTTAAATCATTTTTTTTTGTTTTTGTTATTTATTATAGCTGCAGTTTTCTGCTTTCACGATTTTGGTCGAAACTTTTTTGAGATATGAACGTATTTTCATTGAATCTCACTAAGGTTTCGCATTGCTTTTAGTTACGCGTTTATTCATCGTTTACTTGTTGCTTTTCGTTTTGTTGACACTTTTTGCTTCTTTTCTAATAAATGTTGTTGTTGCTTTTTGTTTCGTTTAGTATTATAATGTATATTATGTATGTATAAGTAATTATCTCTCCTGCTTCGCTGCTCTTCTCCTGGGCGCTCCAAACGCACATTTGCCTAATTTCAACGTTTTCATTACTGAATCGCGCCTGTGTTTACTTGTGTGTGTGCTGTGTGTGTATGTGAGAGTGTGTGTAGGTATGTGTGTGTGTGTAACTGGGTGGCTCTCAATTTGCGTGCCACTCACCGCGGTTGGCAGCACCGCCGGCGCCCGCCGCATTGTTAGAATAATAGGGCTTGCTGAGCTGTGCGGCTGCTGCCGCTGCTGGCGAGGAGCCGCCGCCGGCTACGCCAGGGCCACCAGGGCCGCCGTTGCCGCCATTGTTGCCGCCAGATGGTACGCCACTTGGGTTGCTGTTGCCGGCGCTGCCGGCGCCACCGCCACCCGTCACCTGTCGCATATTTTGAGCGCGCTGCGCCGCCGCCTGATCGCGTTGTTGCTGCTGCTGCTGCTGCTGTTGTTGTTGCTGCTGCTGCTGTTGTTGCTGCTGCTGTTGTTGTGGATGCTGTGGATAGTTGTTGGGTCGCTGTATGGGTGCCGGATAACGACCCTGGCCACCGCCAGCGCTTTGTCCCACGCTGCCGACACCGTTGCCGCCGCCGCCGCCGCCGCCGCCGCCACCACCACCACCGCCACCGCCGCCAACGCCACCGCCAACCACTTGAGAGCTGCCGGAGACACTGCCAACGGGGCCACTGCCGCGACCGCCCAAGGCGCTCATATTGTTGCCGTTGCCGCCCTGTCGCTGCTGCTGAGATTGCTGCTGCTGCTGCGCCTGCTGCTGCAGCACCTGATTCTGCAAATCCCACTGCACATGAAAGAATGAAGAATTGTCATTGAGTGGGTTGCACATCTGCGAGTTGTAGTTGTAGTTGTTGTTATTGTTATTGTTATTGGCATTGTTATTGCTGTTGTTATTGCTGGCATTGCTGCTGCTGCTACTTACGCCGCCATAGTTCTTGTGATGGGGCGGACTAGGCTGCGACTGCACCTGTTTGGCCAGCCCCAGGCTCATGTCGGCGCTCAACGGACTCTTCAGCTGTCTGCCCATCTGCAAGTAATCAGAATCAAAATCGAAATCACAATTAGAATCTGAATCCATTAGCCAAACAGATCAGCTCAAAAGCTTCAAGTGTTCATTCCGGCAACATCATTTTATAACTATATCTTTTTTAAAATTTTGAATTTAGTATTGGGAAAATGCTCGGAGATTTATATTGCTTTAAGTTTTCTCTTGTTCTTATGACAACGATAATATATATTACACCAATCTTGATAAAACCTAGTTAACATCTAAAAAGTATAAAAAAAAACAAGTTTGATTGACGACCGATTTGTACAGTTACAGCTATATGATACAGTGTCTCGATTCGGCCAATTCTGATATGTCTGATAGACCTGCATCAAAAAGATAACCCAAACAGAGACTAGTTTGCATGGAAACGAACTTGGCGACATCGGTAGTTCGACTCTATCAAGAATATATATACACTTTGTGGTTCGAAAATTTCTCCTAAGGAACAGGCCAAGTCTAAGCCAGCCCAAGAGTATGATCAATTTGTGGCATTTTATAAATGCTTCTCAACATTTATTAAACAAACAATTTGATGCGAAAGTTTGGAGGTCAAGGATGTTTTATAGAACACGAAATCTTACGCTGCTGTCTAAAATCAGAAGAGAACCATGTTCAATCTGCATGTTTGATCTGTTGTTTCAATCTAATACAAATTGGTTTGTCTCGAAATCATATCTGGGAAAAGGGATATCAATCCCACGTCTAGTTGTTTTAATTGTACTTCTTCTTATTTCAACATTTAATTACTATGCGACATTTATTGAATTTCAAAGTGGCAGCAATTTCATGTGCATTGTTTTTATTTTGCAAAACAAGAGCCTGCAATTACAGGTAGATTGAAATTTCAATTTCAGGTAGATTGAAATTGACAAATGAGGAGTTTTAAACCTCTTTGTGTTGCAATTCTCTATAGGCCACAAGGACGGCATAGAAATTGATTTCTATGGCGAGTCAAGGATCACTTCTTCCTGTCATTTTTGGCCAGACAGCTGATTTTACTTGCATCTAAGCTGAATTTCTTACGGATACCAAGACAGCCCATAAACATACTATATCATTTGAACCATTTCGCTTAACTGATATATTCAGGCAGATATTTCGTTTTGTTTCGTTTCTATTGGTGGTTTGGGGCTAGTTTTCGATTAGTTTGACGTTTATTTCCATTAATGCACAATATTAAGTTATATAAAAAAATACGACCGCTCACTGATAAAAAAAAACATAAGACTGTTTGAAAACCGATTGGGGTAACGTTTGAGGAGTTAATACAAATAGTTGGGGGATTGGGACTTTAAGTTGTTGTTGTTGCACTGGTAATTATAGAGTTTGTGTGTGTGTGTTTGGGGTGTGGATGGTTGTCCACTCCTTACCGAGTCCTGCATGTGACCCTGGCCCTGGCTGTTCTTGAGATAGCCACCGCCGGGCGTCGGACCGCCTCGGAACTGGCTCATGCCGGCCGCGGTCAACAGTTGAGAGTTCATGAACTGTGTATTAAAATTGCCCATCGAATGCTGCGACTGTGGCCCGGGTGGACCATTGGAGCCGGGCGGGCCGCCCTGATGACCGCCATACATGCCGGCAGCGGTGGCCAGCCCATAGTTTTGGGCCCCACCGCCGGCGCCCTGGGGCGGTGGTCCGCCATAGAACTGGGGACCGCTGGGGCCGCCGGGCGCCGAATTCGAGTAGTAGCTGTTTGACTGCAGCTGATGGGCGCCTGGCGGTGGTCCGCCCTGGCCGGGATGCTGCGGCGGAGCGGCATAAAGATTCATATACTGCTGGGCGGCGGCATAGGCGCCGGGCCCGGGACCAGGTCCTGGACCAGGACCTCCACCGCTGCCCGCCGATTTGGAGCCAATGGCCCCAATGGGCTGCTGACTGGGCGGTGGCTGCTTGGCGGACCCCGATGACATCATTGAGCTGCTGTTTGAGGATATGATGGCCACCGCGGCGGCATTCGGATTGTTTAGCTGCTGCGAATTGGGCTGCGGCTGACCAAAGGGTCCACCACCGAGTCGGAACTGTGACGACAGATTGGAGTACATGTCCGGCGTGGGTGCTGTGGGCGGTGGCGGCATATTGCCGCCATGTCCATGCGGTGTCTGCATGGCATATGCATTGAAAGCGCCGCCAGCTGCTGCCGCCGCATAATGGCCCGGAAAGCTGTGCGCCGCAGCGGCAGCCGCTGCCGCTGAGTAGGCGGGCGAGCGGCTCGAATGATCAAGCGAATGGAATGGTGCATACAGATTGCCCGCCTGCGATGGCGGCGGCACCGGCTGCGGCGCCAGCTGCGATGAATTGAACACAACCGCCGGCGGGCTGGGAATTGTTGGAATGCCGCCGACGCCAAATTGCGGCGATGCCTGATAGAACGGCAGCTGTTGTTGTGCCTGATGTTGCTGCGAGTGTTGCTGCTGCTGCTGTTGCTGCTGCTGATGGCTGGGCGGCGGCGACATGCCCAGGCCAGCGTGCAGCTGCTTGGCCTTCACTTGCTGATGCTGCTGCGAGTGCTGCTGCTGTGGACTGGGATAGTCCTCCTGCTGCTGGAATTGCTCCAGGGTGCCGGCATCAAACGACGATCCATGGCTGCCATAAACCGGACCCGGCGAGGAGAGCGCATGGTGTCCATGATGCCCTTGCTGTTGCTGATGATGCGGCTGCTGCTGCTGCTGATGGTGGCTCTGCATGTGCACCGAGGATACCGCATAGTGTGGCATCTGTTGCTGTTGCTGCTGATGCTGCTGCTGTGAGGCAGCCACCGCAGCAACAAACGATGCGGCGCTCATATGACTGCCGCTGTCGTCTACCACAGAGCTGGACACCTGCTGCTGGCCGTGCGGTCCCCCGTGCTGGCCCCCATGCTGCCCATGCTGACCATGCTGGCCGTGCTGTGATTGTTGCGCGTGCTGTTGCTGTGCAACGGCAGCTGCTGCTGCTGCTGCT
Organism: Hirtodrosophila confusa; assembly: GCA_035043065.1. Taxonomy (NCBI): domain Eukaryota; kingdom Metazoa; phylum Arthropoda; class Insecta; order Diptera; family Drosophilidae; genus Hirtodrosophila; species Hirtodrosophila confusa. The sequence goes on from JAWNNI010000078.1 coordinate 3,187,891, forward strand.
GCGGCCGCTGCCTGTGCAGCCGCCTGCTGTTGTTGTTGTTGCGAGTGTTGCTGCTGTTGCGCATGTTGCTGCTGCTGCGCGTGTTGCTGCTGTTGCTGTGCGCTGACTGCTGCCGATTGCTGTGTTGCCTCCGACATGGGCGTGGCCGATTCCCAGACCTTCTTCACGCTCGCTATTTTCATGTTTAGATCCGCAGTGCTGTTGTTTTGCTGCTGCTGTTGTTGCTGCTGCTGTTGTTGCTGCTGTTGTTGCTGCTGCTGCTGTTGTTGCTGCTGCTGCTGTTGTTGGTGTTGCTGGTGTTGACTGGCCGCTTCAAGGCTGTCCACCACGTTGAGTGTGTTTGAGTCATCGCTGAAACTGAAGCCCAGTTTCATGTCCTGCTGCTGTTGCTGTTCGTCGTCCTTGCCGCCAAAGCTCATTTGCGATAAGGCGTTGGACAAGCTGTCAGCGGCTGCAGCAGCTGCTGCTGCGGCAACGGCAGCGGCAGCAACTGCTGCTCCTGCAGTGAGCGTTACCGGCTGCTGCTGCTGCTGCTTGAGCGGCACTACAGCTGCCACCTGCTGCTGTTGTTGTTGTTGCTGTTGCTTGTACGTGGAGTTCTCAAAGATGATAGTGTTCACAGGCGCATTGCCATCGATCATCAAATTGGCGCCCGCGCGCACTCCTCCGCCCACAGCGCTCTTCTCTCCAATGGCGGACAGTTTGGACTTGTCGCCAATTGGCGCTGTTGCTGCTGCGCCTGTTGCTGCTGCTGCAGCTGTGGCAGCTGCAATTGTTGCTGCTGCTGGCGGCACAATTACGGTTGCGTCGCTGCCTAATTTCAGGCCAGGCACATCACTGCCTGAAGCAGCGCCCACAACAGCAGCTGTGCTTAGTCCTGGCGGTGGTCTAGCTGCTGCTGCTGCGGCTCCTCCTCCTGCTGATGTATCCTTAAGTGGCTCCTTATTGGCCACGGCAGTGTTTGTTATGTTGTTGGTGTTGTTGTTGCTGCTGTTCTTGTCCTTGTCGGACAGCAGATCCTCCTTGTCCTCCTTTGCCTTGTGCAGGCCTGCACTGAGTGCCAGCTGATTCTGCTTGGTCTTATCGAGATCGGCAGACGCTGCAACTGCTGCCGAGACGCTGCCCGATTCCGATTCGGAGCTGCGCTGCTTGTGGTACTCCTCGTAGCCGAGGCGACCATAGGAGCGTCCTCCGCCAGAGCCAGATCCGCTGCTGTTGGCCGACTGACGGCGATAGCTGGGCGCTGAGCTGCTGCCGCCCGCGGCTAGACCCCCGCGTCCACGTCGCGATGGTTCACCGCGTGGCGAGAAGCCCGCTTTATTAACGGTACCTCCAGCTCCGCCAGAGCCTCCAGCTGCTGACTGGCTGCCGGTTGTGCCCGCGCCGCTTTGCTCCGCACGCGTTTGCGAATGCATTTTGGGACTACGCCGTTGCGCCGCACCCGCTCCACCACCGCTGCTGCTATAGCAATCCTCGTCCACATCCTCGGACTGTTCAGACTGCTCGCCTCCGCTGCCATAGTAGCGACGACCGCCAGCTGCTCCGCTGCTGTTGCGGCTGCTCCAATCGCTGCTGCTGCGCTGGCCACGATAGCTGCCCGCGCCGGCGCCCGCACCCGCACCGCTTGCCGGATAGCTACGATTGGCGCCTCTGGCATTCGGCTGATCCTCACGCACGCGTCCGCCACGCGGACTGGGCCGTTTACCGCCCGCCGCCGCAGCAGCACTGCGCTGCGCCTCCGTCTCATCGTCCTTAGAAGTGGCAAAGGTCTTAGCCAGATCCGTATCGGTGCACATGTCGCCGCTTGCCTCGCGCTCCGCTGTCGCTCGCTCCTCGGATCTGTCCAGCGGCTCCACGCTGCGTCGCAGTATCTGCGTGGGCTGCAAGCTCTGCATGCCCTCCAGTGGCAGCTTCTGTAGCCCCGAGCCTAGCTTCTCCTCGCTAAGACTGGGCTGGGGCGTCGGACGCTGCAGTATCTTGATCTGCACGGCCGAATCGTGGCTGTGCGTCGATGAAAAGCTCTCCTCGCGATGCCTATGATGCTTCTGCTCGGCATCCGTTTGTTCCGCCCACGAGCAGGCGCCGACACCACCCGCCCCCAGTCCGCCACCATCATCGCCCGAGGAAACGCTCGTCTTGCGATGCGAGTTCTCCGAGATGCTGCGTCCCAGCGATTGTTGTTGCTGTTGCTGCTGCTGCTGCTGTCCACTGCGATACTCCTGAGCGCGAGTGTATCTCGATTGTGGCTCGCCGGGTGCAACACCGGAACCAGCTGTCGCCGCTGTTGCTCCTCCTGCCACTGCAGCCGCATCCAGCTCTTCCCTGGCGCTGTCGTGGCGATTGCGTCCATAGCCACTGTTGCTGCCCACGCGCGCATAGCCGCCAGAGATGCTGCGCACACCGCTGCCGTTGGAGCCGCCACCGTTGCCGGGGCCACCGCTGCTCTTTTGCATGTAACGGGCGCTGCTGCTGTCAAAGGCGCTGCTTGCGGAGGCGCTCTTCTCCAGACCGCCACGTGGCAGCTGCTGCTGCTGCTGCTGTTGTTGTTGTTGCTGCTGCTGCTGCTGCTGTTGGCGCTGAAAGCGCGGCGGTAAATTCGATTGGAAATGCGTCATAAAGACGGGCTTCTGTCCGTAATCCCCGCCAGCTGCGGCCGCGTTGATTGTTGCTGAGGCGGGGCAAGCGCCACCGCTGCCCAGGCTAGAGATGCTGCCACGTGGTCGACGCTGCTGTTGGCCAGCAGATGCCAGCAAACCCTCATCCTCGCTAACATTGCCCAGTGGCACCTCGGCAGCACCAGCAGCGCAGGTGGCGCCTGAGGCAGAGGCTGAGGCGGAAGCTGAGACGGGGGCAGCAATTGTTGGGCTACTCTCGCTTAATCCCTTTTTGCTACTTATTTTCATTTCAAGCTCCTGCAGCTTCTTGGCCGCTGCCTGTTTGCGCTCCATCTGGCGACGCTCCTCCTCCTCCTTGCGCTGCTTCACCCGCTCATAGACGCCCGCATCGAGCGCGATGCCGCCTCCGCCGCCGCCAACAACCACATTGCCGGAGCTGCCGCGATGTCCGTTCTGTTGGCGCTGCTCCTGTGCGAGTGCGAGTGCGGTTGGCTCGTTGCCATCCAAATCCCGTTCGCTGCTGTCCTTGCCGCGCTGCCAGGAGCTGCTGCTGCTGCTCAGCAATTTGCGCTGCTCGGCAGCCAATTGGGCATTGTTGGTACCTTGAACCGCCGACGACTGCTGCTGCTGCTGCTGCTGGTGATGCTGCTGCTGCTGTTGGTGTTGGTGATGGTGGTGATGCTGCTGCTGGTGGTGCTGCTTGTTGTGGTGCTGATCCTCAGCACTGGCATGCTCCTCATCGTCGGAGAATGTTAGCTTCTTGGTATAGTCAATCTCATCCTGCTTTGTCCAGCTGTCATCCTTGGCAATCGCATTCAAACGCTCCAGATCCTCCTCGCGTATAATCGGTCGCTGCATTTGTGCCACCTCCGGCTCGACCACATAATCCTTGTCCTTGTCCTTGCGCACACCGCCACCATTCGCCTGCTGCTGCTGTAGCTGTTGTAGCTGCAGCAACTGTTGCTGTGGTGGCGTTGTCGCGCCTCCGCTTCCGGATACTGCCGCCGATGTCGTCGCTGCCGACGATGAGGCAACTGTCGGGGGCCGCTTGGGTATGGCGGCCGCAGCACGAAAGCTGCCCAGTACGGCCGGCGAGGCAGATCTGCCGCCTGAGATGCCGTTCTGATAGGGTAGGGCGCAGGGCAGGCCGGAGCCTGACAGATCCGCTGGCAAGCTTGCAACAGCTGCCGCCATTGTGGGCGCTCCAAGGCCCAGTCCCAGGCCCAGGCCAGAGCCGGGCAAGGGTGCACCGCTGCGCATAAACGAGGGCATCAGCGAGAGTATGGGAAGTGGCACACTGCCGCCCGCCGCACCACCCCCGCCGACAACCAAGCTGCCATTGGCCGTCAAATGGTGGCCCTGGCCCGGTTGGCTCAGGGCCAGCTCCTTGGCTGCCTTCTCCTGCTGCTGCAGCCAGGCAGCTGGATCGTTTTGTGGTCGCAGGCTTAGCTCGTTCAACAGTTCGCCACCGGCACCGCCAGCTCCCGGTCCGCCACCGCCACCGCCGACGTCGTCGCTGCCATCTCTGTAGCTGTTGGCATCCGCATTGCCGCGCTGCGAGTGGTGTACACCATACTGACGCCCATGATGGCCATGATGATCGCGATAGTCGCGTTGTTGCTGTTGTTGATGATGATGATGTTGCTGCTGCTGTTGCTGTTGTTGATGATGGTGATGATGATGGATCTGCTGCTGCTGCTGCTGGTAGTGGGCCTGCTGATCCTTTGCCTTGTTGCTGCCACCGGCAGCCGAGGCATGTCCCGCTGAGGCTGACGCAGCACCGCCGCCGCCGCCGACAAGCGTGGGGAACTCGAATTGAAATTGTGGACTCTGATAGTGTGGCACCACCTGCTGCTGCTGCTGTTGATGCGTCTGGCGGTTCCCGTAGCCAATGCTGCCGCCAGCACGCTCGTGTCCTGTCGTTATTGCTGACCATGTTTTGGGTGAGTTGGTCGAGTGGCCGCCTAGGCTGGAGGCACTCGCTCCGACTGCGCTGTTTGACGAGTTGTTGATAAGTTTCAAGTTCTTGTTGTTGTTATTATTAATATTGCTATTGTTGCTGTTGTTATTGCTGCCGCTGTTATATTTGTTGTTGTGGCCAGCCGCCGCTGCCGCCGCTTGCGCCGCTGTTTGTGCCCCAACTGCAACTGTCGCGCTGCTGTTGTGCCCCGCGGCAATGCTGTTGCTGCTGCCTGGCTTCGCACCTGCAACAGTTGCTGCCGCGCTGCCTGCTGTGCCGCCTCCGCCTGCTGTGCTGTTTGCTGCAAGTTTATTATGTGTTTCGAATATATATTAATACTGCTTTTGCTTTTTATTAATCTATTATTAATCTCACAATTTCTATCTAGTAAATGTTTAGCTGGCTCGTTCATTTAAATAGCTATTGCTTTACTAGTTGTTAAAAGTTGTTAACATGAATAAACATGTTTCTTTCCTGGTGAATGCAGCCAGGACCCTACGAAGCCCGGCCAACATCCCAAGCCTCAGAGAAAGACTGTTATAATTGTCTTTATTTTCGCTAATTCCTATAATTGTTATTACTCTCCATATTGCTATGTTAAAAGCCACATGAATCTTTAATCTTTAGCAGCAATAATAGATTTATAGCTTTCATAAGGCTGATTACTTTTATATTAAAAGACATCTAAATACAACAAAAATATATAGGTATCTTTCCTGGTAGAATTTAACTAAATAGTAAACTATCGGGGAAAATTGAAAAGGCATCGAAAATATTGATAGATAACATCGATTGTTTTGTACTCCTTCAGTAACATTATTTATAGACAGTGAACTTTTCAGAACCATTCAATCTTGCCAAGCCAAGCTTGCTTTATTACCAATAAAAAAGTACACTTGATTCTTATGATTGATTTTGTTCAACGCAATCTCACTACAATTTTATTAAAATTTCAACATTTTGAAATCGCAGAGTTAAGTCTCCAGTTAATTCTTCCGTTTTAGTTTTAGCATTTTTGGATGTTTCTAACCGAACAACGCTATAAGTTGTATGAGCCCAATTCGAGCGCTGATTTTAGGGTTCCAGTATCTTTCGTTTCTACTCGTAGAAACCGTGCAATAAGGATTTCCCCTCGATAAGCGATATTGGTTTTTTGCATCCACATTGATAATATGATATGATATGATATGACTGATGCTTTCAAATCTAAGTGACTTTTATTAAATGGCTCATGTATTACTGTTTAGATATAACAACCTAGTGCTAGATCGCATTCTTCGAATAGGTACAACTCCGTCAGGCATCGAAAATGTCCTTCTGACATTTAAGATCGAAACATGTTCTGTGAACTGCTCAAATCGATATTGCAGTGGTAATGTTAACAGTAGATACAATCGAGACTGTGACTGTTAATATCAGGACTCATACTGTTAATATCGGAACTGTAACTGTTCCGGAATGTGGCTGCTAATATCCGGACTGCGTCTGTTACCAAACACCATATAACAAGAGGATGTATAACGTTCATACATTTGAAGGAACGAGAACTTTTAGACTTGCCGCCTTTCAATGCTAGGCGAGCTCCCGCTCTCGATACCTGACTTTGAGAGCGTAAAATAGAATTCGCTCTCAGCATTATGAATTTGAGAGAGCGCCCTGTTTGTTATTGTTTTAACTGGACTATAGAACTGAAAGCACTTTATGGCATAAATTAATAACAGATAGATAAACTAAATATTTTTGGTTAACAAAGAACGTTAGAAATTTCCATTTTACCCACTAAGACCATTTTCTTTAATATAAGAAAAAGACGAAATTATAGATAAACGCCACAAAAAGTTAGCTTATGCAGGAAAAGTGCTCATTTTTCCAACAGTGCGTTCCAAATAGGATTACATTTTTGGAACAAGCACATGTGTAAATTTAAGAATTGGATTTGGTGGCAAGATACAAAATACAATACAGAACTAGCAGGGATCCTCGCTCAGCATTTGCTCTCTTTTCAAGTCGTGTGGTTAATTTGTTAGCATTTTACGCTCTCAAAGTTGTAAGAGCGAGAGCATGCTCATTCCGTGCGCGCTCTTTAGTTTACAAAAGCTTCTCTTATGCTGTTCTAATGCAATGCAATCTTGTTGTTGTATGCTCTTAACTGTTACTCTGTTACCAGCAGGACTTTTACTGCGTGTCTGTTACTCTCGATATCAGTCACGGGTACGACGATAAATGTCTAATAACTGGTTGATTACAGTCACCTGTGAGGAGACCCGTCCTCTCTCATTGATATAATTTGCTACAACCTTTTGAGGTTAGTTTTAAAGTTTTGACTGCCTAGGGCTTAGTGTGTCCTCTAACTACATGAGTTCTCGTATTGTGCGTCTTTCTATGCCACAATCGATAGATCATCAAAAAACTTTTTATATGTTATATTATTTATTATATAAACAATCAGTCGTATTACCAAATGTTTAGGTGTTATGTTCAGAAACATATACTTGTATAAATAGTTTGCGTGTTTAACCACGAAAGCGAATGTAATTCCCCTGAAGTTGGGTCTGCCGACCCATTAGTAAGATCGTGTTCGCTTACATCGAGCTGGGCCGGCATCAGGGTCTGGTACTATGTCTTCTAAGCTCTTTTCTAATTGTTCTTCAGATCGCGATGCAACAGAGGCCATGTTCACCAGCATAACTGATCCATGATCAATAATTGCATGTTATCGACAAGTCTGATACTTTCTTGTGAACGCTATTATACACTTTGCTTATAAATGGCGGCACAGAAGCTACTATGTTGAGTTTCACAGCATGTAAGCCGGTTCTAAGTAATTGTAATAATATATTCAAATTGTTGTTAACGTGGACTTCGCAGGCCACAAAGTTGTTGCTACAATTATATTCAGAAAAGAGAAGTATTTTGGCAATCGAAGAAGTTTTGCTGCAATACACATGCTCATTGGCGAACACATATTTGAATTTACTGCTTTTAATAATATTATTTATATTTAGATATTTATTTATTTAGAGTTAGCTAATAATATAATTTTCCCTTGTGTACATACAAAATGCCGATAATTTGAAGACGCATTTCGATAAAAACACACATTGTATCACAATCACCTAAATTGATCGTACTACAGTCGTGTCTGGATATAGTGAACTAACTGTTCACAGTATTGAGGTTGTTCACTAAATCAAGGTTAAAATATTTGCTCAAAAACTCATTTTCTTTGCTCAAAATACAGTTTGTGTACATCAATTCAAGAGATCATTAAATGAAATTAGCAGGAAAACATAAATGTATGACTATTGAAAGAATTGGCGAATAGACGTTTGCTTCTTGCGTTCACAAAGTGACTAGACTAGAGTACTACCTGTACAAATTTGGGTGCTCACTATATAGAGTGTTCACTATACCCAGACATGACTGTATTTCTATGATTGTTATCGATGTACAGTATCAGTCGCGTTCCCCAGAGAGATGACAGTAATCAGATAAATGATCAGGAAACAAGACAGGCTTGTAAAAATAGACATAGTGTTCTATATAACATTCACGAGCCTGCAAAGCAGCTTGGATTGAAAACAGCGCAGGATCTCAACGCTTGAGTTCGATGCTTGTTACTAACTGATCTAGCTGATCTTAACTACGAATTGTTACACTGTAAATAACTGACTTTCCATATACAAATGTGTATAATGATCTATTTCTAAAAAGGTTGAAGTTTGAGCCAGCTAAAGGTTTACTGTCTATGTTTTTTGGATGAAATACAACTTGAATGTGCACTTAAGCTTACCTTCAGCAGAGGAGTGTTGATTGTTGTTATTGCTGTTGTTGCTGTTGTTGCCGTTGTTGCTCAGTGGCGTTGCGCTGCTGCTGCTGTTGTTGCTGCTGCTGTTATTGTTGCTGCTGCTGCTGCTGCTGCTACTGCTGCTGCTGTTGGTCTCGGCCTTCAGGGATGGCAGATTGGCTGGTGGTCGCCTAGCGGAGGGCACTTTACCCAATATTTGCATTCCATGTTTACGCGGCACTTGATTCTTTTGGGCAGATGGTTCACTTGATTCGCCCTGCGGATTGAAAAATCCATAAGTTACATATCTATAATTAATGAGGGGGTGGGGGTGGGGGTTGGGGTTTGGTGGGTTTAAATAGCACTTACTCGACTATTCTTGTACATGCGATTTATATCCAACGCTGTGAATTTGGGCTTGGCATTTCGCTCTCCCCTACTTCCCCCCAGTGTACTCATGCTGCCAATAGATCCTCATTAGCGTTAGCTTCCTTTGCCGCCTACTGCCGCCGCGCGTTCCACGCAAATCGCTTACGATGCGGATATGCGGATGTGCGAATGTGCGGATGTAGAGTTCAATCCTGCTGTGCTGCCTGCCTGGCGTCTCACTTTTCTTGTTGTTGTGTGTTTGTTGCTGTGTTTGTTCTCAGTCTTCTTTCGTTTGCTGTAAAACGGCTAAGAGCGAGAGCGTATAAGAAATAAGAGAGAGTTTGTAAGTGAATGTTATCGACTGTGTGGGGGGTGTAGGGTGGATTCTTGGGTGGTAGCTGCCTGATTGCATTTGTTTGTTGCAATTTTTGCGTATTGTTTTATTTGTTTTGGTACGTGGGCCGCCGGGTCGCCTTGCAGTATGTGCGTGTGTGTGTGCACCTCCATGGGGCCTACACAACCACAACCTCCCCAATGACTGCATGAACAGCAGCCCACCAGAGAGCCAAAGAGGGAACCAAACATAGACGTCTGCATATGGTCGCTTAACATGCGTAAGAGCGAGATGACTATGGAGGTCACTCTCTAAATTGCGCGTGTGTGCTTGCGCTCAAAACGCTGAGCAGCGCCCCCCTCCCGCGCACGACCCGACCCACACACACAGAAACAGAAGGAGAACACAAGACAAGAAAGTATGCGGTGGCGTCTTCGTGTAATAATTGACGAAGAACAATGGCTGACACACAGAAAGAAACCTGGCCAAGTAACAACAAAAGCGTTGCCAAGTGTTCGAGCAAATGTTAGCATTTTTATAAATGTTTAATGCTTATTGACTTGGGCAGGTGTGTATCATATTCGCAATACCCTTTAAGACAATAATTACTTCGCAACATATATTGAAATATTGGCTATAACAACAAACATTCATACAAACACATACACACACGAACGCACATATGCAATGGGCAATGGGCAACACACGAGCAGTTTTCTTGTTATTAAAGAAGTTTAAAAAAAAAAAAAAGCCACATGTCAGCTTGATTTTAAGCTAAATACATTCTAACGCTTGGCCAAATAAACACCGCATTTGCTCCACATTTATGAGCCTCTGTGTCGCCGAAAGCCACTGTAAAATGTGCCGTTTAATAGCACACACACACAAACTCGCACACACATGCACTCGCAAAACTGTTTGAATGGTTGAGTAAGCTTTCTGGTTTGTTTGTTTTTTGTTTCTTCTTGGGAACTGCAACAGTATCACTTTGCTGTATTGACTATTTATTTGAATTGCAATTTGAACAATAAATAATTATTTTTACAGAATATTTAGCTGCTACATACACCGCGCGAGAAGTTTGCCGCTGCTTCTTCTTCTTGGTGGTGTTACTCTTTTCGCAGTGTGCGTGAGTAAGTGTGTGTGTGTGTGTGTGTCTGGCGGTGGCACAGCGTTGCCACATCTGTCGAAAATATCGAGCCAGATCTCAAATACAAATGTTTTACGCATGCACGTAAGCTAAACGAAACGTATCACGAATACGTTAAACATATATCAATTATAATAATACTTTTTGCATTTTCCAAAAACATTTGCAATGCAAAAACAGATAAAAAAAAAACAAACTATAAACCTGCTCTTCTGCTGCCGCCACCGCCAACGACAATGCAGCAGCAGTCGTGTGCAGCGCAAGTGTGAGCGGGACAATTAGAGCATGTGGTCTACACAACAGCAATAACAAAAACATCAAACAAGAAATCATAAGTGTATATAGTGCTTACCCTTTTACACTCAGAGCACACACCGCACACACAGTTCGTTGCTCCTTGGCTCCTTTTTTCTTTTTCTTTCTTTTGTACGTTTTTTGCACTCTTCTACGCTTACTCAGCCGTTTGCAAAAAAAAATATATAACCAATTGTTTTTTTAGGCAAAACACGTTTGTGTGTACCTTTGTTTAATGCAGATCGAGCTGGCGCATACAATTTTCAATTAGTTTGCTTGTATTAATTTGGCCAATTTTAAACAACTTGTCCCTTGCTGTTGCTATTCAACGCGTTTTGGGCCGCTGTTGTTGGCTGTGTTGCGCTGGCTGCCTCTCTGTCTGTCTGTCTGACTGGCTTCGGCTCTCCTACGTTCTCGCTTGTTAGCGCTCTCTGTCTCTCTACCGTCGTTCTCCAATGCTGCGGCTGCTGCTGCTGCTCTGGTCGCTTTTTGCAAGTGTATAGATGAAAAATGTAATCGAAATCCAAGGTGTTGAAACTAGTTTGAATCACTATTCCGCTTGGTTTTTTTAAATATAGCACACACACACGCCCAATACGTTGGCGCTTATTACACTATGCTCTTATGCGTTTATTTTATTATTACTTTTGGTGCGTTCTTTTCACGTAATACGTAATTGTTCCATTAGTTTAAATCGTATGTATTTTTTGCACACAGTGCTGCCAGCTTGCGCTTACGGCGTTGCATTCTAGTGATGGGCGATATGTTAGGTAGCGAGTAAATTCTGTTCAAATGTGGAGCATGGCTGTTAAGTGGGGATATGTGTGGAGCTAATGCTGTTATGTGAAATATGGGCACATTCTGTTATGTGTTTAAATGTTGAACGATATGGCAACGCCTAGCGCTGGCTAACCAATCGATTACCGTTACTATTTTTGACATATCGCCTGCTACAAATCGTCTTTTTAATTTAAGCGTTCACTCTGAGTACTGCCAGAAATAAATTAGCCGTTTTGTAAAATTCGTTCAGAATTTGTAAATTACTCAGAACGTCAAAGATATTTGGTGTAAAGGAGAGCTTAACTTAACCAAAGCCAGAGGAGAAACAAGCATGGGTAAGGATTATTATAAGATTCTGGGCATCAGCCGCAATGCCAAGGACGATGAGATTAAGAAGGCCTACCGCAAATTGGCATTGAAATATCATCCGGACAAGAACAAGACCCCCAAGGCGGAGGAGCGCTTCAAGGAGGTCGCCGAGGCATACGAGGTGCTCTCGGACAAAAAGAAGCGCGACATTTATGACCAGTACGGGGACGAAGGACTCAAGCATGGCATACCTGGCAATAACAGCAGCGCTGGCGCCGCTGGCTTCGCCTATCAGTTCCATGGGGATCCACGCGCCACATTTGCGCAGTTCTTTGGCTCCAGCGATCCAATAAACATATTCTTTGGCGACAATATTGAGCAACTCTTTATGTCGGATGATGCTAGTCCTCGCGGCTTGTGGGGCAACTTTCAGGCGCGTCCTGTGCAGGATCCGCCCATTATGCACGACCTCTACGTCTCACTGGAGGACATCAACAGTGGCTGCATCAAGAAAATGCAAATCTCACGCACACGAATGAATAACGGCCAGCAGCGCAAGGAGATGAAGCTGCTGGAAATTGAGATCAAGCCCGGCTGGAAGGCGGGCACAAAGCTCACCTTCCCCAAGGAGGGCGACGAGGTGCCCAATCACATTCCAGCTGATGTTGTCATTATCATACGCGACAAGCCGCATACCCTATTCCGTCGCGATGGCAGCGATATCCACTACACCGCCCAAATCACACTCAAGCAGGCTCTATGTGGCACCACAATACAGGTGCCCTCAATCCAGACCGCACCATTCAGCGTCTGCACCAGCGGCGAGATCATTAAGCCGCACACACTGAAGCGCTTCAATGATCGCGGCCTGCCCTATCCGAAGAATCCCTCACTACGCGGCGCACTCTGTCTTAACTTTGAGATCAAATTCCCAGAGACGCTGCCCACGCGCCTGCTCGCCAAGCTGGGCGAGCTGCTGCCCAACTAAATATAAATACACTAAATACACACGATAACAAACACAATTCCAGTGTACACGTATAATGTAAATTCCTTGTCAAATGGTGCAGTCTGCAGACAATAAAGAGCTACGCAATAAAATTATAAACTACTGGGTGGGGGTTGGTGGGGGACAACTCCTAAGCCAATGGCTTGAATTGTGGATTGTGGGAGCGCGCCATCTTTGCCTTGAGCCACTCATCCGCATGCCGCTGCTTGATGTGCACATACATGTTGGAACGGGAGCGGCATTCCTTTGGGCAGTGGGGGCAATTGTACAGCTGCAGGCCGGTGTGTATGGCCATATGCTCGTCCAGATTGCGCTGCTGCTTGAAGGTCTTGTCGCAGTACGTGCACTGCAGATTGGTGGTCAGCTTGTGGGCATATTTGATGTGGGCACGCAGCGCTGTGCGGGAGCTGCACGTTTTGGAGCAGTGCGGACATACAGTGTCGGTGCTGTCGTGTGTGAAGCGATGCAGTCGCAGGCTGTGCTCGTTCTTCAGCCAAACACCGCAGACGGGGCACTCCATGGCCGGTGCAACGACGCCCTGATGCTCCAGCAGGTGTCGCTCAAAGGAGGGCTTAAACTTGAACTTCTTGCCGCATATGTCGCACACATGCGGATGCAAATCCTCGTGTATGGACTGAATGTGCCGGCGCAGCCGATGCACGTTGGCAAAGCTGCAACAGCGCAAGTTATTGTTAACATGGATTAGAGTGAGGCAGAGAAGTACGCACTTTTTGAGACAAATATGACAACTGTGCTCCAACTGGTCCGTGTCGTGCTTCAGCAGATGATTGCCCAAGCGGCGCTCGCTGCTAAAGGTGCGCTCACACTTAGAGCAGGGATACTTGAGCACCTTGCCGATCTGAGCGACCTTATTGTGCACTGTCTCAATATGCGTGGCCAGATAGTCCTGCGAGCTGAGCGACTTATTGCATATGGAACAGCTGAAAAGGCAGAGCCAATTGAGTTGATTTGTACAAAATTTAAGCGTGTCCTATACTCACGTGAAGAGTTTGGGATTGATGTGCTTGCGTATGTGATTCATAAGCTTGGAGGCGCGATTGAATACCTTGTTGCAGCACTTGAGGTATGCATCCCGCTGATGTACCTCCAGAAAATGTACCTTTAGCTGCGACATATACTTGGCGCTAAAGTCGCACAGATCACAGTCGGCGTTCATATAGCTGGCAATGGACTCCTCGTAACGCTTTGTCAGCTGCGCACGGGAGCAGCCCTTGGGCTTGCGTCCCAGCGACGGCTGCGCATCGATGGGCAGACTGGAATCGGTTGTTTTCTTGCGACGCACCTTGCTGCTGCTTGTGCCAACACCAGCATTGTCGTCGAGCAGCTGATCCAGCTCCTGGACAAGCGTTAGGCTACGCTGATTGCGGTAAGTGACGCGCGCTTTGCGCTTCGGCTTGAGCTTGTGCTGCAGCTTGACCAGCGGCACTTCATCATCATCATCATCATCATCGTCATCTGTAGTGGTATCGCTGCTCTCAATCATGGCTGGCTTCTCATCAATGTCCTCGACATTGTCATAGTCTAGTTCGGTTGCCTGCAGCGGCAGCAGCGCTGCATTCCGTTCATCTTTTGGCGTTGTTGACAACTGCGGCAGCTCGACACTGTCCACATTTATATCGAGAACGCTGCTGAGCAGGCTAAGATTGTGTATATCCAGTGGCTTCTCGTCCATCTCGTCGGCCACTAGCGGCAGCTCATCAATGTTCACATCCACATCAATGCCGCCCGTCCATTTGAGGGCCACGCAATCGACGTCCACGTTGAGGAACTCTTTATTGAGTGTGCCCTGTTTCTGCTCCACCAGCTGCCAGAAGTTGTTGAAGTCCTCCAAGTGCTCGCAGCACTCGTGGCAAATGGTTGTCGAAATGCTGTCATCGGGCATTATCTGCCAGGGATCATTAATTAATTAAATCTTTGCAACTTTTGTCGGGCAATCACTTACCTCCAGCTGCAAAAACTTGGCTATCATTTTGAGCAGCGAGGATTCGGCCAGGGTCTCGTTGGTCTCGAACAGGTAGACGGCATTGTTTGCGTTTATGCTTTTTAAACACAAGCGACAGATCATTTTGCGGCGTATTCAACATAAATTCAAGCAATTAAATTATTACCAATTGTTTGGTTTTGTTTAGGGATGGTCCATAAACTTATCAATACATCGACTTTGATAACTGTAACTATTTCGAGTTATCGATATTAACAGAATTTATTTCAAATGTGCAGTATCATGAAATATGTATGTACAATAAGTGCAAATATATTCATCCAATAAACTGCAATAATAATAATGTATTAAGTCAGTAACCGTTAAAGGAAGGTATACACACACTGACGGCTCGCCGGTTATTCGGCCATTTTTGCTGCCACTACATGTAAAGTCACATGATTCTGGCAAGGCTCTGCCGGAGTACGCCGGAGTTTATTTAAAACACACAAAACACACTTATGTCAGCACTTTGCACCAGAATGTTTTATGCGGCAGTCTGCTTACCATATATTTATAAATTATATTAACGGAAACTTAAGCTAATATTCGACCAGTTGCCTGGCATCGAATATTACTTTGGTGTGCCGGTCTTTACTGTTATCATCTATAAGTGTTATAAAATTTACCTATTGGCATTAAGACTTTTATCTAGGAAATCAATAATAGAATTTAATTTGGGCTTATAATAAATATTCCAAATAAAATCCGTAAAGAAACCCATAGCAAACATTATTGCTTATTTAAAAGTGATTTCAATTTTTGAATATTATAACAAAGCGAAAGATTTCACTTGGACGTTTGTCAAAGTTTAATGGAAAAGCATTGTTTTTGTGGAAAAACTTCCTCCGCTGTTATATTTTTAAGAGACAAAATACATATGTTTCCTCAGTTCTTATTTATTATATCGATTTGGTTTTAAAAACAGAACAATCAAGCGAAGAATATCGAAATGAACAGCCATTTGCAAAAGTGTTTTAACAGCGCTAGAAAATACAGAGCTATCGATATATCGAATGTTAAGTTTCCGCTTAGCGATTGATCGATAGACGCGTTCATTATCGATAGTGCGGCTGCAGCAGCTTACAGAGTAAGCGGTGCAACATAAATAAATAATTTTAATTGCAAATTTAAGAATAGCATAATTGTGATAGTGCCGGAGTGCCGCAGCAGAAAGTGCAAGAGGTAAGTAATAATGGCGGCATCAACAATTTTCTGTTAATAAACCTTGCAAAGGCGTCTCTATACGGCATAAAACGACCGGAATGCCGCCATGAATACCGAATTTTAGGGAGCCTGCAAGCATTTTGCTGATTTTGTCTCAACTGTCTGGGCCCTGCAAGTCTGTGTGTATGCATATGTACATACATACAAAAAGCCTTTTGCAGCTGCAGCGGCTCAGTTTCTTTTTGCGTGAGAGCCGCGTCGGAAATACACACACATTTACCTGTGAGTGTGTGTGTGTGTGTCTGTGTAAGCTGGCGAAATAACTAGTTTTTATGTGCGAATCTGAAAAGAATCCTCCACCGTTCGCCATTACGCAGACGGTCGGCGCTCATTTGAATTGCTCTCAATTTGTAGTTGAAATCGTAGTTGCCAAGTGTGTATGCCCCTCTCGTTCTCTTACTGGTCCCCTCACCCCCCCCCGCGTCCGTTACTCTGTTCGGTCATTCCCGAGCGCCATTGACTGCTGCGCTCGGCAAGCCGGCATTGCCCAGTTAATGCAGATTTTTCAGCTTCTCTGCTGCATGGTGTAATTGCATGCGGTGGTGTCTTGACAGTTGCCAAGTGTCTGTCGTTTAAGAAAAACACATGAGGGTGCATAAATAAAATGAAAGTTTTACAATGGGACACATTGAAAAAAAGCTCTAATTTTTAATTTTTGGCTTATAACAGGGTGTCAAAATTTTTTTGCCACAGCAGTAATTTTATACTTTCCTTAATGATACCTTCACATTACGAAAAACAGAACAATATAATAATATCTTTGTTGATTTTGTCAAAAATATGTGCGATTTTAGCTGTGAAATGGCTTTACACTAAGTTTGGGTGCGATGTTTTTTGAAAAACACACTTTCTGCAGTTTTGGTTCTTATACCTTTGCAGATTATATTATAATCTTAGTGCAACGCATTAAATGAGACGTTTGGGACCCCACAGCATATACATACATTTGTATATGAACGTATGTTCTTGATCAGCATCAATAGCCGATTCGAGGTTTTATTTTGCTCCATACAAGTTGAAAATATTTGGTAAAAATCAGATGACTATATCATATATCTGCCATAGGAACAATAGGTAGGAAAGCGAGTTATCTAAAATGTTTTACTCATAAAGATACCTCAACCTAACCACCAATTAAAAGTTTCCATATGTTTTTGACATTTATATTAAATTTTGTGAATATCGGATCACTAAATCTTATAGCTGGATATAGCCATTGCTTTTAAAGTGAAAAACGCCAGCTTGGCGTCTCCTTCCGGCTCGAAGTTAACAGAAGATGTTGCTATCCCTTTTGCACTTGCACATTGCATGCCCATCAATTGGAAACTGGAAACTGTTCACTTGCAGGTCACACCCTCTATAATTACGACATGGCAAACTGCATACGAAGCTTGAACTCGTTACGACGCGTTTGTGACTCGTTCGATTGTCCGTTTATTCGCCTGTCTCGCTGATTCGGCGCATACCTGACACACACACACACACATACATGCAGAGAGACACAGACAGAGACACGATTGGGGAATAGGAAGTAGACAGTGAGAAGTTTTCCTTTTCGATTTTGTGTGTCTACTACACGAAGCGAGAAAATTTCTCAGTTTGAATTTGTTCGCCGGCCGGTTTACGTCAAAAAGTGTTAAATTGCTTTCGCTCCTGCATTATTTTTAATTTGTTTTTTCAAAACATTTACGCAGTTTTCGTTACGCCAAACGCTTGATTAAATCTTCAATGGTGACCATGGAAAATAGCGAAGAGATTTTACAAATTTTGGAGCGCTTCACTCGCCTCAAGCAGAAGGAAATACCGAAGGAGCTGGAGGATTATCTTCAGTATGTGGCCAAGACGGGTGATACCATCTTCAAATGGTCGAGCGTGAAATATTTGTTCCGCGAGAAGTTGCTCAGCGTTATTAAGCATTTTAATGAGGATTCGCAGCATCTGGAAGGTAAGCGTGTGACATCAATGAATTGCTTGCTGACTATTCCGATGGGTTGTTTCACAGAAATACCAAATTACCCGAATGTAGATCCTTTCAACTATGAGACCATGAAGTCCTCGCTATTGGAGCGTCTTGATCAGTTCAATGCTGCCCCCTTCACCGTGCAGCGCCTCTGCGAGCTGCTCATTGATCCTCGCAAGCAGTATTCTCGCATTGACAAGTTTATGCGTGCTCTGGAGAAGAACATTCTGGGTAAGTGATTGCCTCCGCCGACCTTCAATTGTTGTTCTTTTCAACTGAAACTCATTACCTTTCCACTTTCACCTACCTTTTTGGCCATCCATTTGCAGTGGTCAGCACCATAGATCCGGGCCGCAAGCGCACGGAGAGCGAGAACGGCGACTCTCTGGATTCGGTGGGCAATGGGGATCTCTCGCTTGAGGTAAACATTGACATTGAAATGGAGAATGAGAACATCTTCAACAATGGCGATGAGCGTAACGGGGGCAGCGAGGGCACCAGCAGCGGCGCCATTAAGGTTACCTGCCCACGCACCGACGATGCGGGCGTTCAGCCCAAGGCCAAGAAGGCCAAGCTCGACTACGATGAGAAGGATGAGGATGCCAATGATGAGGATATCGATGAGGAGGAGGCCAACGAGAACAAGCCCGAAGCTGACCAGGCAGAGGCCGATATATCTGATAAGCCAGAGGCTTTAGATGCTGATGACGGTGAGGATGTTACTGAGAAGTCGGACGAGACTGTTACCGCTGAAGAGGTGCCCGAAATTGAGGAGCCCGATGATGAAGAGCCGAAGCCAAGCAAGAAGGCAGTCAATGGCGACAAAAAACCAGCTGAAGAGTCTGCAGAGAAAGCTGCTGACATTGCAGCTGCTGCCGAGCCCGATGAGGAGGAGGAGGAGGACATCACAGCTGCTGATCCTGTAAAGGAAACTGGCAATGACAGTCCAGAAAAGGATTCGCCGACCGAGGCAGATGAGGAGGAGGCTAAGGAAGAGCCAAAGCCAAAAGTTGTTGAAAAGCAGCAGGAAAAGGAAAAGGGCGCCGAAAAGACAGACAAATCGAAGGCCGATGAGAAGGCAGATAAAGAGAAAGAGAAGAAGGAGAAGGAGGAGAAGGAGAAGGAGAAGGAGAAGGAGAAGGAGAAGGAGAAGAGAAGAGCGATGAAGAAGCTGCTACTGCTGACGGGGATAAAAAGGAGCCAAAGGCCAAACAGCTCAAGCCGGAGGCAGCTGATAAAGCTGAGAAAGTTGCAACAGTGGCGCCCGAGAAGGCCACCGAGTCGGCAGCTGCCCTGGCTAAATCAACAGCTAAGAAGAAGGACGAGGGCGAGTCTAAGACTGAAACTGAGACCGATAAAGATAAAGAAAAAGAAAAAGAGAAGGAAAAGGAAAAGGAGAAGGAAAAAGAGAAAGAGAAAGAGACCGAGGCCGAGGCCGATACCAAGACCGAGCTGGAGCCCAAATCCAAGGCAGCCGCCGCCACCGACAGCAACATTGAAAAGACTGAGGCTAAGCCAGCAGCTGAGCCGACTGCTTCAGCCGCAAAGGAAAAGGAGGATAGCAAGACTGCCGCAGCTGCAGCCGCTACTGATGATGCTGATGATGCCGAAACTGCTGCTCTAAAAGAACCCAAAAGCGCTGAGATGCCCATTGAGGCCGATGATTTGGGCAGCGAGCCCACCACGCCACCGTCGCCGGTAACAGTAGCTGCATCCGAGGCAGCCACGCCGCCGCCGACCGGTGATGCGGCCATTTTCGCTGCTGGTGGCACGCCCACGTTGTCACTGAATGATCAACCCATGGAAGACACACCGGCCGAAGAGGACGATGCAAATGCCTCCCCCTCGGCAGCTGTCGATGAGGTTGTCATGGCCGAGAGCGCCGCTGCCGCTGGCGGCGATATGGCCACCGATGAGGTAGCCAAGGATGAGCCGGCCGCCATGGAGGTGGACGACACCAGCCAGGAGATAATGGATCAATAAACCAATGGAGCTGCGGACCAGTAACGCGTATTCCATTCGACTAATATGACTACATAAATTACACGATTAAAAAATAAAAATAAATACGAATAACAGATAAATGTAAACCAACACGTTGGTAATACACGACACATCATAAATATACCTACATGAAAATCATAATATAAAATACGATATATATGCATTACTACTAGGGTATTACTTCTAGGCCATAGCTGATATGATATGTATGTCTTCGTATTCCCAAACGCCCCCCAAACGCCCCCCAAAACGGCCCAACGTCCCTTTCCATAGTCGTAAGTCGTAGGTCACACATCTAATTGTCTAATTGTTTACATATAAGGTCGAAAAGTTAAGTTCCAATCCGTTCCGTTGGCATTCAAATCAAATTAAATGCATAGTTCTCTAAGTTGACAAGTTGTGACATTTCCGTTGGCCTCCCCTATGTCATTTTGTACTTGCGTACATACAACATACATATGTGTTGCTTATTTTAATGTCTATTCTATAATGAACAACTATTTTTA
The DNA here is from genome assembly GCA_035043065.1 of Hirtodrosophila confusa. Taxonomy (NCBI): domain Eukaryota; kingdom Metazoa; phylum Arthropoda; class Insecta; order Diptera; family Drosophilidae; genus Hirtodrosophila; species Hirtodrosophila confusa. The sequence continues at coordinate 3,208,197 of JAWNNI010000078.1, forward strand.
TTATATACGTATATATGTATTTTTTTTTTTAGAAAAACACCTAGACTTTAAAAAGCGCGATATCTATTCTATTTTCATTTTCCTTTCAATAATGATCAATTATGAATAGCTATGAATGTTTCTCAGAATGCAAAATAAAATAACTATATACAAAATTCAAACAACTTTGATAGTCTTTCGGGAAACCTCAATGATTAGCTGGATTTCTCTCTCCAGTGGACCTAAATGGACCTCAAGTCAGCTGCTATTAAAGCCATCCTAAGGATATATGGCCTATTGAACTTACTCATATTCAGTATTCATGGTGGGTCAAGTTTCCTTCTTGTCTTTTCGCATACAAAGAGAGTAAACTCAACCGAAGAAACCAATTTTCATATTGCATAACAGTTCAAATCTAACGTCCGCAACGCAGGATTGCGTTAATTCTAAGAAAAGGGTCTACCAAGTGATTAAATGATAAAACTGCATTAATTTTCTTTTAGTTCATAGAATAATAATGCGATAATCAGATCTAAGCCTGCCTTGTCTTACAACATTGCTATACTCTTGCAGAGGGTATTATAATTTTGTCCGACCCAAAAAAAGTATATAGTATATTCTGAATCCGCATCAATAGCCGAGTCGATATAGCGATGTCCGTCTGTTTCTATGCATTCTAGTCTCTCAGTTTTAAAGCTATCGTAATGAAACTTGGCACAGATCCTTCTTTTTGCTGCAGGCAGTACATATGTCGGAACTAGCAAGATCCGACTACTATAACATACAGCTGCCATAGGAACGATCGGTCGACAACTAACTTTTTGTATGAACAACTTTTTTGTTTATAAAGATATACTCACAAAACTCAGCCAAACCGATTTTCTGAAGAGTTTATACAATCTGACTTAATATGGTCAATATCGCACCACTATATCATATAGCTGCCATAGGAAGAATCGGGTGAAAAACGATCTTTTGTATGAAAAACATTCTTGTTTGATTTTCTTATAGTTCATATAGTTTCCTATGATCTTATCAAAGTCTGAGCAAATTATGATGTAGCTCCCATAGGAAGAATCGAACGAATATTGAGTTTTTGTATACAAAACATTGCTGCAAGGGTATATAGCTTCGGCGCAGAGAATATAGCCATACTTTCTTGATTTTTCCAAATAGTGTGGCTCAAAAAGTAGCTTATAACAAAACTAATAAGCTGCCATCCCTTAGAAACTTTCTTCACGATTTAAAGAAAATGAATTGTGGACATATCTCTATAAGTTTGGTAGTGGCAATTTGAAAGAACATACTTAGTACAATCAATGAAGCTTCAAAGATATAAGAAATACCATGTATTAGATACTGTAAGCTATTTGCTTTTTTATTACAAAATTTCATGTTGGGGGGTTTACATATCTTAACATGATATAACAATGAACAAGAATCTCATGCAGGAAATTTGTAAGAATTTGGTATTGGTAATGGATAAAGCCAATGGGTTCCAGAGTGCGGCACCGCCGCAACAACGCCACAGCCATCAACGAATGGGTCCGATTGGGGCCAAGCCGAGCCAACGACGCGCCGAACGGGGTGGTGCTCAGATCACGGCCAGGATGGCAGTCCTGGTCCTGGTCCTGGTCTCGGTCTCGGTCTCGGTCTTGAACTGCATATCTGGTTGTCTAGCCCAGCAGCACCTTGCGCATCATGAAGCCGCTGCTGGCGCTAGGGCTGCTGCTGGAGGCCCGCGATAGCTGCTCGGGCTCAATGCACTTGGAGGAGCAGAGGTACTGCAGCAGCGGCACGCGGTACTTGCCACAGAAATCGACAAACTTTATGTGTTCCACGCGGTTATCAAAGAAGACGCCCTTGCAGTTGGGATTGACGCAGCAGTTGGCGCTGTTCAGATATTCGGCCAGGGTGCGCGGCAGATCACCAGGACCTGGCCGCTGTCCGCTGGCCTTCACGATGCGTCCAGCCAGCTCCAGCAGTGTGGGCGGCTTCAAGGCCATGTCCTGCACAAAGCGCACCACCAGCGGATTGTCGCGCAGGCTCAGCTGTTCAAATAAAAGAGTACCTTAAAGTCCACATACTGGATTAGCATCTCGTTTGATCCTGTACATACCTCGGTCAGGTTCTTCAGTGCAACAATGTCCTTGGGCAAATGCTTCAGTCTATTCTTGTGCAGCAGCAGCGACTTTAGGTTCTTCAGGCGTGCGATGCTCATCGGCAGATGCTCGATGAGATTGTCACAGAGCACCAGGGCCTGCAGCTGACTCAGGGAGCCAACCGCCTCGGGCACCTCGTTGATAAGGTTGCCGCCCAGCGATAGCACATGCAGACTGGGAAAGATTGGAGAACGTTATGGCATGGTTAATTGGCGTAAGCGAAGCTCTTGAGATAGGGCTATGGCCAATAAAGTCTGTCAGTGTGGGGGGTTGATGGGGTCCGGGAGACAAAGGAAACTGTCTGGTTTAACTTCTGGTAATATTCAATTCTGGGTCGAAGTCGGTTTTCGTACCGACTGTAATCTTTTAACGGTGGTCGCAAAGAGTGGTACTTCTGATAAGTAATTCCATTTATTCTTTTGTTTATTTATTATTGTGCCATTTTTGTTATTTTAAATATGCCTATGGGTTCCTACTATAGTATATATGTATATGTACATTTATGGTCGAAGTCGCTTCGGTCAAGTACGTGTTTTCGATAGATTTCATTTTTACAATGCGCGCCCCGAGCCACTCGAAGTTCTCTTATCAGTCCACCAGGTTGACTGTTTATTTCTGTGCCCCAACCCTGCCTGCTCCCCAAGCGAGACGCTTGGCAACAACAACTGTACAATGGGTGGAGTAACCGGCGCATAGCGATTCATATAATTATGTAAAGTAATTAATTTATAGTTTAAGTGGGGGCAGTTCACAAAGATCGGAGTTTAAATGTCACCCGACGGAGAAAGGAGACAAAACAAAAAAAAAGAGTAACAGAAAAGGGGTGGATAAAGGGGTAGTTATGTGGGGCATAGGCTGTGAAGAAAGACTTCACATTCGGAGAACGGAGTAGGGAACACATAAATAGATAGAGATCACTAACGATTGATACAAAAGGGGTGGAACAAAGGTAGCTATGGGGCTTAAGCTGTGAAGAAAGAGATCACTAACCATTGGTAGAAAAGGGGTGGAACATGGTTAAGTGTGGGGCTTAAGCTGTGAAGAAAGAGACCACTAACGATTGGTAGAAAAGGGGTGGAACATGGTGAAGTGTGGGGCTTAAGCTGTGAAGAAAGAGATCACTACCGATTGAACGAAAAGGGGTGGAACATGGTTAAGTGTGGGACCTAAGCTGTGAAGTGGGTCGATTAGAGCACTACACACATATCAGAGTTTTTTTTAACCGTGACGCAACGAGGAGCGTGGGGAGATCGATTGAGAAGGAGTGGACCATGGCTAAGTTTGGCGCTTTACCTGTGCATCTTCCAAATATCCTTGGATATGCTCGAAATCTTGTTGCCGCCCAAATACAGATACTTAAGCTGTCGCAGTTCGGTGACCTGTTCGGGAAAGTGTATCAGCTGATTGCCGCTCAGATTGAGCTCCTTAAGGGTGGACATGCCGCCAGGAGAGCTGCCAGTCTGCTTGCTGAGCAGCGATTTGGGCAGCGATGAGTTGGTCAACAGGTTGTTCTTCAAAATTAGCGTGACCAGCGGCAGCTGGCAAATGGCATCCGGCAGCTGGGTGAGTGCATTGGAGCTAAAATCAACAATCTTGAGATTGGTGAACTGCTGCATCAGCAGCGGCATTCCCATCAGCCTGTTGTGATTGAGCAGCAGCGTCTCAATATCGCCGCTCGACTTTAGCAGCGCCTTGTGCGGCGAGCTCAGATGGTCCTCCAGGGTGACCAGGTCCAGATTCATGTGACTAAAGTCAATCGTTTTCTGCTCGCGCGAATCCGTGTCCGAGCTGTCCGACGTGTAGAGCTCCATCGCTGTTTAATTTCACAAACACTCGCTGGCCTGCCTATCAATCAATGCCCAATACGATCTCTATATGTATATATTTATATATTTTCTGTAAGTACGAGTGTGTGTAGTATACTCTTGTTATTCGTTTGTTAAGCGTTTCTAGCTGCTGTCTCTGCTGTTCTTGGGTGTGCGGAGGATCGCATCGCTTTTTGTTTAACCAGCCGTGTTGCGGCGCAAATCAACGAACTAACTTTAAGCACCACAGCACCACAGTAGCACAGCCAACCGATGACTGACTGGCTTGAGGCCTGCTCCCATAAGGCGATGCCAATTGCCGTCTTCGCTGCGCACGAGGCCCACCAGGCGTATGCGTAATATACATATATACACACGGCTATGCACGGGCTAGAGCACGGACTCCGCTTTCGTGAACCACGCGCGGCCAAAGGTGGACGTGTCGTGTCGTCTGGCGTGGGTGGTTCGATCAGTTCTGTTGGGCTGATCCTCTGGCGAATACTGGCCAGACGTGATTCGCTTATCTCTCATGAACTTGGACCGCATATTAGGATTTTGATCGTCTCGCATGAGTTTTTCTCATTGGTTGGTTGATTGATCACATCATTCGAATTTCAAATACTTCGATTCGAGTGGTCCAAATCGTTCGAATGCAATTGAAAATACCAAGTCCTTCTTTGGGATGAGCAAGCTTTTTAAATGCATTCGATTATGTCCTACATTATAAGTTTATCAGAGGCATCTAAGCTATTCAAGTGCTTCATTTGAAATACGTTTTGTGAAGTAATTCAAATGAAGTATCAATAACACTTTGAAATTGAGAGAGAGAGATGGAGAATTACTTGCATGATTAAGTGCATGAAGTACATAATGTTCAATTAAGCTGAATGTTCAAATCAAAATTTGAATTTATGATGCCCAATCCAACAGAAATATTTCTGATTTTAAAATAAATAAGATTAAATGCCTAGAGAAAACTACTTGAAAAACTAATTTGAAGATTAGGTACTTCAGATCAGGGTTTCAATTGATAATGTTTAATTCAATCAGAACATTTTTGATTTCTAAATAAATAAGATTATTGTTGATACCAATAAAAAACGTGTTTATTTTTAATCGTTGCAGAGTTTATTTTAATTTTGTGACGAAGCCATGAAACCTTGATATACTATATAGTATATAGTACTTGTTCAGAATGACAAGCTGACTGTATATAACCAAAGACCATATAATCATATAATAATTATAAGATCTTTGATGTAACCGTGTCCCTCAGTCAAAATAATACTTTTATTGTACAAGGGATAACTATATATGTATATATCTTATAATCTACAAAATTCTGGGTATGATCACTTTACCATAAGTTTAATTTGAATCAACACTTCTGCAAGAGTATTATATCTTCTTGTACAATAAATTGATAGGCCAGTTTTGATTTAATTCATATAAGTGGCTGGAAATTGAATCAGGGTAAACCAGAGATGGGGAGAAAAGGGCTTATGAAACTGAAGAAATGAGGTGAGTGAACAAGCTCTTAAGATGTTCAGAATCATAAATAGATTGCTGAAATCTTTATGATCTGAATAATTCTCAGACCTGAGGCAAAGTTCTCAAACAGCCCACTTGAGCGGGACTGTTATTAATTGGTGTATATTTATAAGCAGTTGACATTGTTGTTGTTTCTTTTGTGTACTTAACTGCGCCTAATCAGACCAGCCGAACCCCCTCCGCTGGTCTAGTTGGCACCCCCCGCACTGGCGGTCCACTTCGGCTTCGAGTTCGACTTCGGCTTCTGCGTCTGCTGCTGCGTCTGCGTCTGCGTCTACGTCTGCGCCAGCGTCAGCGCCTCTGGCTGGCACATCTGGGGTGCAAAAAAACAAGTAAAAACGTTGCAGGCGAACGTAACCGACAACAGAATACTCTGTTCCCAGTCCGGTATAGTTTGCTTATCAAATATTTGATGCAGATCTGTCAGGAATCTCAACATTACGTTCATACGGGCAGACGGACATTTCGCAAACCCAATATACTCGTTTTCCCTAGGGGAACAGAGTATAAAAAGTTTATTATCGCGTCATTGGACCTTTTATTGTTGTTATTGTCGCTGTTGTTGTTGCAATTGTCGTTTTGTTTGTCTCCGTCGGCAACGTCGCTGATAAGGCCCAAGCCAAAAATACACAAATACTACGAAGAACAGCGGCAATCAGCGCGACTTTGGCAGCGATCAGTTTGCGATTTACGCACACAAACATACATACATATGTATGTATATATGTACCTACATATGTATGTATATGTATGTAAGCTATTTATTTACTATTATGGCTTGGAATTGGTGCAATTTATGAGCGGCTGACACTCGAAGTACCAACAACAACAGCGCCTATTGGCGGCCGATTGTCTCCGCCAGGCGGGGTGGGAAGTGCACGCTCAAGCCGCGCTTAAAGTCGCGCTCGAAACGCGCGCGCGTTTTCGGCTGCGCTTTTTGCGCACGTTGCGAAATTATTGGCGGCTGAGCTGCCGTCATTTGTTGTGTGGCTGTCTGTGTGTGGTCCTTATCACACCTCACTTAATGTTCCATCAAAACAAAAACTTGGCAACAACAACATCAACAGCTACAACAACAATAGTTGGTGCCAAAGATTACTATATACCAAATATAAGCGACAATTGAGACGTTCGTTGTCTTCTCAAATTGCTGTATAGGGAAAAAAATCATCAAACTTACACACACACACACGCACAAAGGGTCGCGTCGCATGTTGATTATTAATTTTCCAATATAAATATACATATATGTATACATATGTATGTATGTATGTATATACATAATACAATTAAACAATGTATGCATATATTTTGACCCTGGCCTTAATAATCTACTTGGCAAATCTACACTCAGAAAATAAAGTGCCCTAGATTTCAGAATATCGCCATACTTTTGAAGCCAAGGACAGCTCGTATTATTTTTCAGAATGTTGATTTTTTAAATAACATGGTTTCGTTTTTCGAAAAACTAGCGGAGTTTTCTAAATATCAGAAAAAATGTCTAAATATTAGAGTTTGAATATCTAAAATAAAGAAATATATTTCTTAAAAATAGAAAGTATTTGTGAATATTATAAGTAGCTATTATGTTTTTGGGATTGCCGATTTAGGGCCTGCATTTCTACTTTTAGGAAATAAGTTTCTTAATTTTAGAAATTATTTCTATTAAATCGAAAATCTTTGTGGTTTTTAGGGCGATTTTCTAAATAATTGCTTTCATAATTATATAAATATTATATAGTTATATAAACAATTTGAAAAATATGTACAACTAGCTTAAGCTGCCAAATTGGTAGTAGTACACAAGTTTCATAAATAAATAGGCGTTCTTTTTTTTGAGTGTATTATCAATTATTTGCCGCGTCGCGAACTTTTGACTGACTGACCTGGAGGTTACTTCTGCGATCGGGCCCGACTAAGCCCATGATCAAAGTCAAAACAGGAGACGTTAGAAACCAAGCCAGCTTTTGGAACAGAGCATTATAAATTTCAATAAAAGTGGTGAAATTCAAGATCTTAGCTTATTAATCTAATACAAATTTAACATTAAGTTATATATTATATTATATTTAATGAAATACCATAGTTTGTGGCAATTGTAAGCTAAACTTTATTTAATATTTTACGCGAATTTACAGTTCCACCCTTAATTTGTGTTGTCAGGACTGTCTTATCCCAGCCAAGGAGCTCCGTCAAGCTAAGCAACTCCTGCAAGTATGCTACAGTAATTTGAAACATGCAAATGTTGCCTACTTTCGAGCGCAGCCTTTAAATGAAATAAACCACAAATCGAACTTTTCATTATTATTGTTTATTATTAATAATTAAATAATTGCCTTGGGGTTTGCTATATTTTACAAAGTATACAAAAAAAAACACAAAAAAAAAATGTTTTCCAATAGCTTTTGTTGTTGTTTTTTAGTTGTACATAAATATTAAAGTTAAACGTTAATATTATTACGTTAAATGTTAATTGTTGTTATTTTTAAATAACCCTTCCATTAAAAACATTGCTATAAATGCCTTGGTGTGTAAGTCTGTGTGTGTGTGTGTGTGTAAAGGGTTTTGATTGTTGGTTGTTGCTGGAATTGGTCTCTTGATGATATATGGGCTCATAAATTTCCTATGTAAGGTTAGCAGCTGCCTATATAGACTGCAGGAAGTGTGTGTGTGTGTATATGTTTGTGTGTGTGTGTGTGTGTGGGGTATTCCTTTCGAAAAATGGCCTTGTGCAAACTTTTGGCTCACTACGCGCTACGTATATATATATATATATATAGTATATATATGTGGATATTGATATATATAGATGCATGTATACATAGTTATATAGTTTATAATATTTATTTTGTATATTTATTAGCAAAAAAAATTATATAGAACAAACGCTTACGACGCTGTTTTGATTGATGATGATTGATGATTGCTGACGAGATGATGATAAAAAAAAACCGCTCTTAACTCAATACTGTTGTTGTTTAGTACACATTAGATGTATTAGCGTTAATTAGCTTTACTTAGAGGCTACTAAGTATATTTTAATGTAATAATAATAAATTATTAATCAAATATGCTTGTTAGTGAGCAAGATTGGGGGCATTGGGGGGCGAAGGGCGAGGGCGAGGGCGTGGTTTGGGGCTTGGGTTTTTGCTGGTATGACAATTCAGTGGCTGCCCGGCTGTGCGGCTGTTGGCCAGGCAATCTTAGCATCGATCCGCTTGTAGGCCAGCATGCAGTGTTTCCCCTTGGCGGCGAGTCGTGCATCCTGCGGGCACTCCGCATCCGTGAGCAGCGTCTCCTCGCCATCGACGAGCTTGAAGAGCGCATAGTCCTGCGGATTGGTAATGCGCGCCTTGTGTGCTATTATGCGGCAAACCTCCCGCGTCGTCGTATGCGGCCGCACCGGCAGCGTGCGCGTCTGCAAGGATCCATTGCACTCGTCCGGTATGATGACGCGCAAAACGCTGGAGCAGGCGGGCAGGCAGCTGGAGCGCCACTAAAATATAGAAGAGATACACATGTTATAAATATACACACATTAGGGAGTAGAAGTTTTGTCTAGATGGGGCCACTTACGTCCAGGGAGCCGGTGCCGCTTTCACCCTCCGAGGCCATAAACGTTTTAAGCACCTGGACGGCGCTGCAGAGTGCGGTGAGGTAGTAGCCAGGCTCGCCATTCAGCAGCGTTGGCTGGAGCAGTCCCCACATGAACTCCGCCTCGATCTCGGCGCCAACGAAGCCGCACTTGGCCACAACATAGACCAGGACGGGCAGAAAGTCATCAGCGCCCAGCTGCTGGCCACGGGGGCAGCCCGTTGCATCGAACACCGTCGAGATGACGCACAGGAAGAGCTCCAGCTTGTCCAGCGGCAGCTCGGCCTCCTGCAGACGCCAGAGTAGATTGGCAATGAGACGGAGCGCCGTCTGCGATGGTGGTGTGACTGTGGCACGTATGCCAAAATCTGCGGCATCACGCTCACAGGCATAGCGCACATTCTGGGCAAGCATCTGGATGTCCTCGCTGCGCTTGTAGTAGTCCACAAATATGCCATAGAGATGCTCGCGGAGCGGCAACACAACCAGCTGATGCATCACCGTCTCCAGCATGGCATCCAGATTGAGAAACTCATCCGATTTGAGCCGTGCCCGTGCCGACTCCAGCTCGGCATGGAATTTGCCCTCGCCGTGCTTCACCAGATAGTTCTTCATGCCGCTCATAAACTGCCGCATGTTGCGCATGACAACCTGAGGCGCCGCCTCGCGCGACTCCTTTGTGCAGCTGATGAAGTTCTCAATGTTGCGGGCAAATGTGGAGCTCGGGTCCAGGGCCAGTTGTAGCGTATAGGCGCGCAGCGAGTCACCAGGTCCGACGCTCTGTGTGTTGATCTTATTGCGGGGGTGGCCTGTAAGGGTGAAAAAAAAACGAAGGAGAAGAGTTCGTTAGTGTTGGAATTTAGAAAGAACTCTTCAAATAATAAAGATTTGTATTATCTTAGAAATAGTCTATGGAACAGAAAAGAACCTTGGAGTTGAAACTTAAGGATGAAAATATGGCATATTCAAAGAAAGACTCCCATTAGCTTTGTTTCCTTAGACCTTAACTCCTGACACACTTGTTTTTCAACCAGGACCGTCCCTAGTCTAACATATTACCTATATTTCAGAAAATATCCTTGGAGTTAGAACTAAAGGGTAACAATATTGTAGATTCAAAGAAAAATTCTAATTCTATTGCCCTGACCTGAGCGCCTGGCCTACTTAGATTCTTGAATGACCGTTAGAGTAAATGCTTAAGGATGACAATGTGCAATATTCAAAGAACGCTTCCCATTCGCTAAGTTCGCTTGCCTAGCACAGTCAGGACCTGCCCCAAATTAGATTCTTACCAACGAATAGCCTATATATCAGGCGGAGCAAACATATCAAGGGAGCACAGCAGCCGTGCCTCTGGCAATGCCGTTCATCAGCGCACTCGCATTCGCGTCGATAGCGTTTATAGAGACGACGACTCTGGGCTTGGAGCGACAATCCGAGCGCCTGGCACTCGACAATGTGGGTCATGTTTAGCAGTATGTTGCCCTGATCATCCAGGTGAAAGAACTGCTTGATATCATAATGATCACAGGTATTGTGCTCTCCGGGATGGCAGTCATCCGTGCTGGCATCCGTGTGTGTGCTCAGCTCGGGATTGGGACATTTCCCAATGGCGCCCATAATGGAGCCGGCGAGAGCTTCAGTCTTCAGTTGCTTGCGATTGATGCGACAGTCTATGAGCACCTGTTGCGGACAGGTAGCCGTCGTTATTGCTGTTGTTGTGGCTGTGGTTGAAACAGAGCCCAGACTAGACAGACTGCTGCTGGCATATTTGGACTTCTTGCTGAGCACATTGGTTTGCAGCTGCTGCCCAGCCACGGGCAGGGCAATGCCCGTTTGTATGTTATCCACCACGAACAGCAGCTCCAGGAACTTGCGTTTCCTACGACCCAGGGACGGCGACGGGGACAGCTTCTGTTCGTGTGCGTGTGTGTTGCATTGTGTGTGAGATTGGGTTTGTGTGCGGTGTTGCAATAACTCCTCCTCAAAGTCACCCGAAAAGAAGTTCTCCTGCTGCGGATGCTCGACAATCTCCCACTCGGACATGAAGCTTAGAAACATGGCCTCCTCCTTATAGTGTTGCACATGAACTGGATCATGGAAGAACTCCTCTGGCTCGAGTCGCTCGATGCGCTGCTCGTCGAGGCTGCACAACGATTTCGATATATCCGATATACTTGTACGTTCCGTATCCACTACGGGTGCACCGACTGTGTGCTGCGGGCGGTTCGCGGGGTGTGCGTGCAACGATCTTCTGAACCAGCTCATGATGAATTCTGTAGCGATTTTTGCCAGCTAATACAAATTGACGAAAACGCAAGTTTCTCATCGGCACACACTGGCTGCGATCGATCGACCGATCGTTATTGCAATCGTTGTTATCGCAATCGTAATCGTTGTTATCGCTTTTGATTATTCTGTCGTCTTCGTTGTCGCTTTGTATGTGTTGTTGCTCTAAACGCGGCCAATGCAAAACTAATGCTGAACTTCATACACATTAGTTTATAAGACTGCAACGACAACGACAACGATGACGCTGCGCTGGCGTTGACGTCGGCGTAGGCGTCGGCTTCGGCGTTGGCGACGGCGACTGCCTGCCAGCCTTAACAAAAGATAGCAACTAGCGCGACATCAACGTCGGCGTCAGCGCACAGCAGCGGCCTAAATTGCGAACCGCAGCGACCCACATTCCCTGCACCGTCTAACAGGTAGCCATCGATCGCAGATCGTTATAAGGCGTTAGGACTTTTCCGCGTTCGGGAATTTCCGGGGTACCTGAAACGGCCATTTTGCGCAAGTCCTAGAGTCCGGCATACTATGGTATGGTTATCTCGCAGCTGGGCAAAAACTGTGTCAAGAGGAAATTGCAGTGACTCACAATTGAAAGCACTGTTAGCTAGCTCTCCGACTGGAACTGGGCCGGGGACGGTGACTGGCACTGAGACGGGGCAGGAAGTCTCATTTGACTCTCAGTGGGCCGTGTCCGAGATCCTTGCCAGGCTCTGTTGAGGACTCAATTGATTGCCAGCCAACTACCTGACGCACCAGTCATTGAATACGCAATCAGCACGTGTTTAATAGGTGTCACAGGTAGCCACCACTTGTGGGTTGTTCATTTGTTCATACCTGTGGCTGGCCTGCAATTTGTGACTCGAGTGGCACATTTCAGGGCTTGGTGGGGGGGCGCAAGGCTCTTGAGATTACGCCATGTTGATTCATAGCTCAGTTGAATACAGCTGTAGACCGCAGTGCGTTTAATCACTCGGTAAATGTCGGCCATGTTGACAGTTTGACCTGCGAGAGACTGAGTGAGAGCGCTCTCTGGTTGTATTGTAGTCTATTTTCGATTTCTGCCGCCTCTAAATGTTTACAAAGATCACAGTTGAGCAAAGAGAGCAATAAGTTGACCTGAGCGTGATTGAGAGAGCGTTCCCGACTCTGTTCAGCCTTTGTGTGTCAGATCAATGAGAGGCTTTCTAATGTTTACAAAGATCACAACTGAGCAATGAGAGTAAGGGTTTGCAACTATAGGAAAAGTTGCATGCCATTGCAAATTAGATTAGGGATGAGAGGCTTACAAAGATCAAAGTTGATCAAAGAAGTAAGAGTTTGTCCTCAGAACGCTGTGCTCTATTCCTGGCATTTGTAAGCCTTTGCCTACTTGTTTAAAGACTGCTTGTCTAGTGTTTACAAAGATGACGCCATCAAAGATTATTTGAAGACAAGCGTGCCTCTGTCATGCATGTACATACATACATATTATCTATTGAACGGAGACAACAATAGCATATTCCGGAGCTACGACTAGGTTCAACTAATGCAATACCACCTAGTGATTGCATCAGCTTTCTAAGGCTTCAAAGCAACTTGCAACTGGATGAAATTATTGCTGCGCAATTAGGAAAAACCTTTAAAAACGATGCAAGGTAAGTAAGTAAGTACTACATGCATATGAATGTTCAAATCGAAGGTGCTTGTATTGGTGCGGCAGGAAATGCTTTAAGCACTTCTAATTTTTCAAAGATTATAACAATACACTCAGAAAAAACGGCAGACTATTTTTATACCATTGTATGCTTGTACTTTTGTTCGGAAAGAAGAACGTACGTTCATAAATTTCGACGTGTTATCATAATTTCTAAGCCATTGTGGGCTCTATTTCATATACATATAGTATGCATTCGTTTATCTGTTAAGTATATTTGCTGCTCTTGATAGCTCAGATGTTAAAGTGACAGGCTGACTAGCCTTCTGGATCGAGACTTCCGAGGTTACGAATCTCCTCGCTATTTCGTTAAAAATTCACCCTTATGCTCGGAAAATGAGAGTTCCCTACGGAAGTCATGTTCATACATGTATGTGAAGCTTTGTTTTCCAACGGATTCAAGCTCATTTCAAAAGTTTACATAAAAAATCAGTAAACGTGTAAAAATAAATTGATTTATAGGGAAGGAAAGTTACTCGCATTAACGAGTAGCCCAATTTTTTCAACGGAGAAGGGTGTTTAGTCAATTCGATCATCTTGAAACGAATTTCTGTCAGGTTGAAGGTGCCCTTGGGTACAGTTGCTAATTGTTTTTTCGCGAGTTCAGCGAACCGTCTTAACAGCCGTTTTCTTATCCAGACTTATTGCTTATCACAAAATGCTTGACAACAAATATGTTGTTATTAGTTTTTACGATGGTCGAGTGCAAACAACGAAAATGCTTGACAGCAGTCAGTCCACGTGCCAATTAGGGTGGACCATGGTCTAAAAATAGAGTGAACGCGTTCTAATAACGAACCAAAAATAAAAACCCACACATACACTCCATCTCTCTTTCTCACTCTCTCTCTTGTGTGCATTTCATCAGCCCTCGACGCGACCTAAAATAGATCTCTGTCCTTCCTATGTCCATGTCTGGGTTTCAATCCTCCTGAACACTATACGCTTTGGAAAATAGAGTATATTAGATTTGTGCAATATCCATTCGTATGAACGTAAGAAAACTTGGTACACCTGTTGCTATATACGCTAGTTTGATAGATTGTTAAGTTCCTCCCAACATCTCTACTCCTCTCTCCTGCAAATAAGGACAGTCTATATCTCTCACACCATTGTATATAAAGTCCCAAAATTTGATATAGGAGCTACTGATGACCGTTTTGAAAGACTTTATCAATGAAAGAAAGACTTAATCGCAAATGAGGAAAATCTATATCATCCACAACTACATAGATTAGCAAAAGAAAACAGACCACAAGCAGAGCATACCGCAGCCGATAACTGCCGACTGCGATGTTATTTCTTATGGTAGCTTAAAACTGGGCTGGGGCTGAGCAAATTACGCATCCCATTGAGCGGCTAGACACGGCGCGTTTAAAAACGCGCGCTGATAAAAACGCAGCCAACGTCGTCGTCGGCGACGGCGTCGCCGTCGTCGCATCGGTTTACATTCCAAAGTACACAACGGCGACGGCTTCAATATTTATACATATAGAAAATCGCTCCACGCCGAGAGTAATCCAAACTTATCAAATTTGTTTGGCTGGCAAACTGCGACGTAGTTTTGCATGGAAATGGGAATGGGAATGGGGATGAGAAGGGAGCCGAGAAGTGTGAATGTGTTGCGCCGCCAGATAAGTTTCGGCAAGGCTTTGTAGTCTGCAGACAGAAGACTGAAAACTGCAGCCTACAAAGCTGCGTTGCAGCTGCGGCAGCAGCTGATAGTCAACATAGTTTTGTCATTAGGTTTTCCAGTTTCAGCTGGTTACAATAGATCCCCGGTTCTGAATCGTTTTGTTTTTTCTTTAATTTTATTTTTTTGCCATAATCCATAACCCGTGCGCTGAATCGATCGGGCGATCAAGCGATCAAGCGATCAATCGATCAATCGATCAATACGATGACGATGAGGATGATTTTGTTTTTGTTGTGCCTGCTGGCTCAATGGAGGCCATGGAGCGTAGTATGATGCAACAATAACAACTGATTGCAATTGAGCATATAATGATGATCAAGTTGATGATGATGATGGCGACGCCCGACTGAAGTGTGACGATCCAAAGATTCAATTCATGAAGATCACAAACAGCGAGGAAGACAGATCATTTCAAAGATTATAATGTGTTTCCAGCTTTCTTTAAATGCTAGTCAACAGTTCAATATGGCATATACTACTTGTAGTGATAGAAACGATCAGCGTAAGATGAAATCCAAGCTCTGACTAGTCCTGCTGTGATGATTGTTTCCGTCAGCAATAAGTCAACAAGGAAGTGCCCACCCTAAGGCCTCTTTAAACTACGCATTGATCCTTGTGATCGTTAGGGAAAGTACTATAACATATTTATGAGATAGAATGAAAGCGAAAGTATGTGATGACTGGTACTTTAGAGATTAACCTCAGTACCGATAAAATAGTAAGCAATTAAGTGTTACTCCTTAGAAGTGTCGTCCCTATATCTTTGCGATCATCCCTGCTGATCATCTTTCTGCAATCAATAATCACATTCTGTTTAACTTTGCCAAGGATAATCAAATGAGATTGAGATTTCAAATCATTTCTTTAGTCAAGGATCAAGAACTCAGACTCAGAATTTAAGGTAAGCCATTCAACACCCATTCCTTGGGATTGATCTTTGGAATCGTTGGAGAAAGTACTTTGTGCATTTGTGAATCTTTCTTTGGGCTCCAAGGATTTGCTTCAGCTGTTCTTCTACCCTAACAAACTTCTTATAGGTATGTCTTTGGGATACTTACATAATATCTCACGATCCCGCATGCTTGGATTTCGCAATATGGTGGCCACTTTGGGTCGGATTGCCTTGTTGCAGCCAGCGCCGGCGCTGGTGCCATTTTTGTTTGCCTTGAGCGTGTCCTGGTTGAAGCTGCTGTTGCTGCCGTCTTTGGTGCTGCTGAATTCTTCAATGATGGTGTCGTCCTCCGAGAGCGCGGCCCGGCACTTCGAGAGATGAATGGTGTCCGAGTTAATGGTGGCATCTGCAAACATAAGGGAAACCATTAGTGACTGAATGATATCTCGGACGGGAGGGAACTGAATGTTAGCCTACCATCCTGCATGGGTATAAAGGAGTCCCATTGGGACGAGTCCCAGGGCTCGGAGAAGATGGTGCCGTCGTCCGACTGTGCCGAATCAATGCCGCCGTAGAAGGTTTGTGTGAAGGCTGAATAATTACGCTCCACGTTGTCGTAGGAGGAGAGGCGACAGCCGTTTTGGCTCTGGAATGACTTTTGGCTGCCATCGGGATTGGCCTTGTCCTGGCCCAGCGTTGTCGCTGTTTGGATTTGAATCTGTGTCTGCGTCTGAGGCGGAGTAGAGCAGCGCACCAGCTCCGGCAAATTGAGGTCCGGCAGGCGCTTGGCAATGATCTGGTGCACGGTGAGTGGCCGTTTCTTGCTGCCCGCCGCATCCTTGTCGCGCCCCAGAGAGTTCTCCTTCTCCTGCCAGTCGGCGGTGGTATCATACTCCCCTCCAACACCGACATTTGACTCCTGTTTGGCCATGAACTCCCAGCTGCTGTCCAGCTGCCAGTTGTCAATGCGATTCCGTCCACGCTTGGCCGGCTGCTGTGCCATTGGCTTGGGCTTCTGCTTCAGCTCATCGAGGCTGCCGGCCAGCTTCTCCAGCTCCGCGGGCAGCAGCAGTGGGGCCGCTGACGTTGCCAGGCCGCCCTTGAGCGGCTCCGAGTGCCGCTGATTGGCTGGCAGCAGTTGGCTGCGCTGCTGGCGTCGCAAAATGGCCGCCGCAGCGCTGCCGAGGCCAGCCTGACGCAGTGCATCCGCTGGCTCCGCATAGAACGGGCTGCCCTGTTTGCTGCGCGAGCCAGGCGTCTGTGCGGCAGTGGGCGTCGTATCCCCGCCATCATCCCCCCCACTCTGTTCCGTGAGGGACTGCGTCATGAGTCCAGCAGCAGCGGCGGCGGCGGCGGTGGCATTCCCTAGATTCGGCAGCAGCAGTCCAGCCCGGGAGCGGGGTGGAGCGTCGCCGGAGAACTGCAACAGCTGCTGGCTGCTGTCATGACTGCCGCTGATCTCCTCGCAGGGCGACAGAAGCTGCTGTGTGGGTGTGCTGGCTGCAGAGAAGAGGGAAAAGGGGAAAATATGAGTGAGGCGTAAAGTGAATGTTGCATGCACCCTATAAATGCTACAAAATCCAACTAATCTAATCTTGAAATACACTTAATCTAGGATACAGGACAGCCACAGGACTGCAGAAAGTACATGCCGAGTTTATTTGTTATAGTTCTTGAAGTTTCAGATCAAGATCGAGAATATACACTCGTGTACTTGATATGAACCGCCCTTCTGTCTATTTCACATCAATATGAACCTCTTTTAACCTTTTAATGGGTACAGGATGAAAACAAGAAATTGTTTAATATAAATATCGACAATCTAAATAATTAACTTATTGATAGGTCAAAATTTAATTGATTGTTCTATAATATTCACTTTATAGCCGTTCTGTAACCTTTCTAATATCAGTTAACTTTTTATCTATGTATTTCAAATCTACAAAGAACAATCTACGGAATCTATGGAATTAGGATATTATTTATATCTAGAATTTGATTGCATTTCTATTAATTAATCCCTTTAAGATTACCTCTTCTAATCCTACAAATATACTTGCTAAGACTAATGAACAAAATTCCTTAAAAAATCTCTGATATTCAAGGATATTTAAACAAACAAGACTTATCCCAAAATGTAAATTTAACAATTTAAAATGTAAATTAATACTAATTATAATTAATAACCTTGGATTTAAGTATCTACTATTGCGCCATTGCTGATAGACACTTATCATGTAGTTTTAAGTATATGTTTAGTTTTTAAATAAATAGGTATTACCGCTTCGATAACAGGATCTATAATCATTTCAGAACTGTTTTAGTTTAGTACTTTGCTTGGTAATTGATCCCTGGAACATAACCGTTTCATAACCGTTTCGCAGCCGTTTCATAACCGTTTCGCAATCTTCTAATTATCAGCTTGCTATTGATATTTAATCAATACAATCTAATACACTATTTTTACTCCCTGTACCCATAAAATGGGTAAAAAGGGGGTATTACATCTGTGCAAATGTATGTAACAGGCAGAAGGAGACATCTCCGACCCTATAAAGTATATATATTCTTGATCAGTATCAAAAGAGATTTCGATTTGGCCATGTCCGTCTGTCTATCCGTCTGTCCGTCTGTCCGTATGAACGCGTCGATCTCAGCAACTACAAGAGCTAGAGACACCAAATTTGAAATGTAGGTTCCTGTATACCATACGCAGATCAAGTTTGTTTCATATTTCAGATATCTCCCCCCGTTCCCCCGCAAATCGATTAAAGCCGTTTTACAGGAACAATTTTCAAGATATAGCTTTAAGATTTGGCATGTACAATACTTTAGTCTCTTTTAATCTACTGTCCAAATTTCAAGTCGATCGGATAATAAACACGGAAGTTATTCACGAAAGAAGATTCTGTGATGCAGCGAGAGGGGGAAGAAGAAGCACAGCCACCAATTAAAATGCCTCACTTGCGCTGTCGTTTTTGCCGCCTATGTGCGTGCGTCTTTGTGTATGTGTGTATGTATGTGTAAGTGGACGTAGATGTGATTGGATGTTTTCGAACTGGGTACAGGGAGTTTCGTAGTCGGGTATACTCGACTATAGCATTCTTACTTGTTTTTAATCAAAATTTGATTTATTGACTAATAACCGCTCCTACAACCGATTCATAACCGATTCACAACCGTTTCTTAACCGTTTAGCACCCTCAAATTTGTGGTCTACTTACGCGTCTCGGCAAGCAGATCGGGCCGTCGGTTCAGGACGCCGCCCTGGGTGTCCAGGCCCGGCTTGAAGCTGGTCAGCAGACTGGCCCGATCGCTGGGATCGTGCGTCCAGACATCCTCGTAATCGCTGATCTTGTCGCTGAGCGCGCTGGCGCAGTACTGAGCCGGCGGACTCTCCAGTATGTCCGACTCCTGGTAGTGTTTGGACTCCTTGCGGCTGCGCGACTTGCGCGACTTGCTGCTGCTGCTGCTGCTGTTTATCCCGGGCAGGATGACAGCGCCATTGGGCGTCAATGGGGACATCATCTTACGCTGGCTGTGGCTGGAGTCACGGCTGGATTGGGACTGCGACTGGGACTGGGGCTGCCAACGGCTGTCGTTGGAGGAGCCCTGCGATGAGAGCGTGTCCTTGCACTCGCCCTCGGGTGACAGACGCTTGGCAAAGGTCTGGAACGTGCTGGTGCTGGCCTGGGAGTTCAGGAGCGCATTGAAAGGATTGCTCGAGGCGGGCGTTGTCACCTCCACGAACTGTGCAGGATTTGCTTTTGTATTGGCAGGAGCGCTGCCACTGCCAACGTTGCCATTGTTGTTATCCATGGAGAAGGTGACCGTGGTGGTAACCGTAAAATTATTGCCCAGCTGATCCGGTGAGTGTGGCTTGGACCAGCGCATTGGCGGCGCTGGCGGTTTGAGATTCAATGTATTTGGCGGCTTGGGCCTTTGCGGACGCACTTGCTCCAGCTCTGTGATGGCTGCCGCCGCTGCCAGTGTCGTCTTGAAGGTGCTCAGATTGTTGCTGCCATGCGGCTGCAAGGGCTGCTCCAAGGCGGCGGCGCCACCACCCGGCAGATAGCTCTGCGCATCCACCGGCGACATGGTCAGTATGACCGAATCCACCGAATTGGGGCTCAGCAGCTGCAGGTGCTGCCCGCCGCTGGTCGGGAACGAGCTCATGCTCGAGTTGGTATCCGAGGGCGTGCCCGCCTGGCTGAAGAAGCCGAGCAGCTGCCCGCTACCGGTGGGACTGAACAGGGTTTGTGGTGGCGCCACGGCCGGCGGCTTGTTGGCCAATGCATCGCTGAAGAATGTGGCCGTGCCCAGGCCGCTGGTCTCCGTTAGCGACAGCGGCGACTTGGCATCCAGCAGCAGCTGCTGCTGTTGCTGCTGCTCTGACTTGGCCATGTGCACGGCCACGGGCGGACCCAGGACCGCCGGACTGCTCGCATAGCTCCAGAACTCTTGGCCGAGCAGCGCCAGCGAGGCGAGCTTCTTCCGGTTGTTGGCCTCGCGCAGGACGCGGGGCAGTATCAGCTGGACGGGCAGCTCATCACAGCACTGGGCATAGTGGGCGATCAGCGCCGGAATCGAGCCAAACTTGAAGCGCGAACTTTCCAGGCTCATCATGTTGTCCTGCGATTGGATCAGATAGTGCTCGATATAGGGACCAGTGTCCTGTGGCAAACGCACCGACACGGCCATTGTTTTCGGCTGGCTGGAGCCCCTCACAATGAAGGTCTGCAAGACAGAGAGAGAGAGAGAGAGAGAGAGAGAGAGTGAGAATGAGAATGGAGCGAGAGTTAGCAAGAGTACACTGTGGGAAATCCTGCTTCATCTAAAACTCAAATAAATATACAGCGAAAATACGATTTGTATGCATATTTTCATCCTGTTCCCTTTTTGTGGATTTGATTCGAAAGTAAATTTCGGAACATCCTTAATTGTTATCATTTATTATTTTTTTATTGTATGCATATTTTCATCCTGCTCCCTTTTTGTGGATTTGTATTTTGGAACATCCCTAATTGTTATCATATTTTATTATTCTATTGTGTTATATTTCGATTGGATTAATTAGATTATTTGAACCTGACATTTGACACCCTCCCTTTCTGCCCCTGGGGGAATACGAATATTTTCCGGAATCTGTGAGCGGCAAATAGAGTTTTCAAAATGAGTTTTAGGGTCGATTTTTCAATGTCTCCATGTTTCAGATAAGCTGTCAGATAGAGACAATTTCGTTTTTTCAATAACCCAATAGGGCAATGTGACTTTTAAGCGCTATCTGGTACTTTATCTGACATACAAGCTGAATGTGACTTATAAATAAAAACAGCTGATGGCAACTTTTTGCTAACCGTTTGGCAACCGTTAACTAACAGTTGGACAACCGTTGCTGCATTCGTTGTCCCAAGTTGAAATAGCTATGGGAGACTTTATGTAGACATTGCAAAATCGGAACTGAATCTGATAGAAACAAGTAAGAACGTTGCAGTCGGACGTATCCGACAGCAGAATACTCTGTTTCCAAGCCGGTATAATTTACTTATTTGTGGGTTCGGAAAGAAACGTGAACAAATGTTTTTACAGACAGACGTTTCGCGAACCCAATATACTCCTTTCCCTTCCGGAAAAGCATATAAAAAGAAAAGAAAATTTCACACATTTGAGCTTGAGCGGCATTTCCCGCTCGTTTCTTCAGTTCTTGTTTAGTTTCGAAGTCAATCTACGAAAAACCCACAATGTTGAAGGCCAGAGTTTGTGGAGGAGAAAATTCATTTTCCTCCGAATTTGATGCACCTTCTAAGTGAGCGACTCGTTGGGACAACTTAGCTTCGAGTGGGACAAGTTATATTGTTATATATTTACATATATAAATGCTGCTTGAGTGAGCTGTTGTCGTATAATGCCGCCGCGTAAATCAAAGCACTTCTCCTCTCCCTTTGACTGCCACGCCCCGCCTCCGTTTGGCGTTAAATGTTGCGTTAAAAATGTGCGCACATAAATTTCATAAATTTCATAGAGCCAGGCGCCAAAACAATGATAAATGATAAATTGGTATTCCATACGCCGCGGTGCCTGCAACAATGCAACGCCTTGGAGACCCCAGTTCTATCCCTGTTCCGATCTTCCCTTTCCCTTTGACTTGAGGATGTCTGCTTGTCCTTTTGTCTTGGCGGACAAGGAAAACTTTGCAGACGCTGCGACAAAGCAGCCAAGTTGTGTGGCAAGCAGCAAGCAGCAAGTGGCAAGTGGCAAGTGGACTTGCACTCAGACCCAGACCTGGTCAAGTGGCAGCGGTGTCCAGGGCCCACGCCAGGACTACAGCCTGCTCGTTTTGTTAATCGCCTGCAAAAGTTGTTCATAATGAGCGTTTTACTTAAAGTCACGCACAAGAAATTGCATGTTCCGCAAAACGATTTCGCCACGAATTCACCAGACGAAAACGATTTGAGTAAATAGAAAAATTGGCTAAACATTAACAATTTGTGTATAGAAAGCAACAGTTAAGAGTATTTTTGCACAGTTGCTAGTTAATTGTGGATTATAATTAGGATTCTAATCGGATTTTCATAAAATTCTTAAAAATTAATCATTACCATTAAAGAAAATGCATTAAAATACAAAGATTGTTTTGAAAGGATCATAATGGAGATATTCCTATTCCTCGTTGCGTTTTCAGTCTTTGATTATTTTTTTTCAATAACAATTATTATTTACGGTCCCTGGTAACAAACCTTTTCCAGGCGAGCGCTGCCAACTCGTCGATTAGGTGCTACCAACTTATCGATGTGTTTACTCCTGTACCCATAAAATGGGTAAAAAGGGGGTATTGGATTTGTGCAAAAGTATGTAACAGGCAGAAGGAGACATCTCCGACCCTATAAAGTATATATATTCTTGATCAGTATCAAAAGAGATTTCGATTTGGCCATGTCCGTCTGTCTGTCCGTCTGTCCGTCTGTCCGTCCGTCCGTCTGTCCGTCTGTCTGTCCGTATGTATGAACGCAAGGATCTCAGCAACTATAAGAGCTAGAGACACCAAATTTGGAATGTAGGTTCGTGTATAGCGGGAGCAGGTCAAGTTTATTTTAGATTTGAGATATCTCCCCCCGTTCCCCCGCTATTCGATAAAAACCGTTTTACAGTTACAATTTTCAAGATATAGCCTTAAGATTTGGCATGTCCAGTACTTTAGTCCCTCTTAATCTACTGTCCAAATTTCAAGTCGATCGGATAATAAACACCTAAGTTATTCACGAAAGAAGATTCAGTGCTGCAGCAAGGGGAAGAAGAAGCACAGTCACAACTTAAAATGCCTGGCTTGCGCTGTGGCTCGTGCGTGTGCGTATCTGTGTATGTATGTGTAAGTTAACGAAGATGCGATCGGAAATTTTTGACCTGGGTACAGGGAGTTTCGTAGTCGGGTATACTCGACTATAGCATTCTTACTTGTTTTTTTTTACAATTGCACCAAATGAATACATTTTGTTTACAAATGCATGAAAAAAAGGGAAAGTGTTTACAAACTGCACGTTAAAACTTAACCACAGGACAATTACCATGATCTTTGACATAAGCAGACGGACTGAAGAAGTTATTTCTTACATCTCATAAGATAACCCAGTAATGTTTATTTATTTATTTAGTATAATATTACCTTAAAATTTAAATTATAGGAATCGAGAATTAACTAAGCAATAGCATCGGGGTTTGAATATATAAAAGAGGAATTGGGATGAAATATATACAGGTGAAAAGATACAAAACTTATAATGAAATGCAATTAAATGTAAATAAAGCCTTGTCATGTTATTTTCTTAGGAAACATAATAATTTAAAACTTCTATTATACAAATGACGATTTAGCAATTAATATCTGATTATAATAAACAACAAAATAATTATTTTGTGATTTCTATTATAGAAATTATAAATAGAAATATATTTTTAGCTTGTATTTCAAAGAGCTGAATTTTAAATATTATTTGGTTTTTATTATGAAAATCAGTGATAAGAATACTTAAAATTAATAATTAGAACAATCAGAATTAGAAATTTTATTTGATTTTATAATAATAAAATTCAGAAAGAAAAATATTTTTTTTTACGTTATAAAAAACCAAAATACAAAAGTTTTCCGTCTGATTTTCCTGGTTAAGAATTCAAATCTAATATGCTCTTGAATTTATATTATTTTTAATCTCTTAACTTGTTGACTTTTAGCTTGGCTTGAAAATTGACTGAAAATTAATGATATTAACTAATCTATTCGTCGTTTAAAGTGCTTCCTAAATTTTGAGGAGAAACAAATGCAAAGGAACTTGTGCGTATTCTTTCTTCTATTGTATGCGAGTATTCTACTTGTTGTTTGTGTGTGTGTGTGTGTGTGTGTGTGTGTGTGTGTGTGTGTGTGTGTTCAGATGTGCGTTTGTTTGTGTGTGTACTTTTCAATTTTACTGAGCAACCCTAAAAGCATGCAATTATATTTTTTCAGATTTCAATAAATGCCATCTGTGGGAGGAGAGGCATGATACGTTTTTGTGTGTGTAGAAAGGGAAAGGTTGGGGGATGGCTAGGATGGGCGGGGAACGAATATGGACGCCCCGCAGCGTTGTTTATGATTTCTGTGCGCGTTCTGCACAATTTTCAATAAGCAGTTGAAAGCGCCGAGCCGAAGAAGCGCCAGAAGATAAAGAGAGAGAAAAAAAAACACTGTTGATATGATGAGGTTGAGCTGCTGGCAAAGGGGAGGAGGGGCGAGGGACGAGGGGTGCTGAGTAGTCGTAGTAAACGTGAGTTGAAATGGTAGCGGGGCATGTATAAGTACATATTTCTATATGTAGTAGTATGTTTATTTGATTTGGCTGCGTTGCAATGCTTTTTTAAAGCATACTTTTGGGCTGCTGATTTTATTATCCACAGAAGCACAGACGGCAGACGGCTGAGGGCTGAGGGCAAAGAGGCACGCTTAAAGCAAGCTGCGAGCTGCAGGCTTCAAGGACCGAAAGGACATTAAATACTGATTCAATAATGTGGTCAGTTCCCAGTTGAGGGAGCACAAGGAAGTGAAGTGGAGTGCTGGGGTGGGGGCGCTCTGTGCTGACCGTCACGGAAATGCAATTTACGAAGGACAAAAGCGAGCGTTAAAATGTCTTAACAAGCTTCCAAGACAGGGATAATGCACAAAGGATAAGGCCTGAGTGGCTGCTCTATGCTATGAATGTAAGCTGTGCATGTGTGTGTGTGTGTGTCTGTGTGTGTATGTGTGTGTGTGTGTGTGTGTGTCTCTGTGTGTGCCTGCATTTTATAGACGCCTTGACAAATTTTGCCAATGTGGCTAACAATAAAAAGGCGTAACGCCATTTAAAGGCGGACAGCAGACGCATGCATACAAATACATCAATATATGAAGTGTATGCGTATGTGTATGTGTATGCGTATGTGTATAAATATATATATAGTGTACATAATAAAGATGGAACACAATCGATGCAACTATCGAGGGTTATTTTAATTAAAGCTACTTTTCACTATCGAGGTCTTCAATTCCAGTCAACTTAATTAAAAACTTATTTAAATTAAACCTATTGAAAATGGCTAAAAAAGGAGCAATATATATGTAAATGTATGCAATAGGTGGGATTAACGATGGCACGATTAATCATATGATACACATTAATCGATTATTCTGTCTCAACTCACGATTTAATTGTATCGATTAATTGAAGCGTTAATCGATTTTATGCTCAATTAATCGCATCATTATTTGCGCATAAATGCTGGTTATGGCATCAACATACAGCAAAGTGTGGAAATATTATTCCAAAACTAATGAAAAAGATCATTTATGTGCATTAATAATCGATAAATGCAATTTTCTTGCCATCACTAGGCGGGAGCATATAGAGCATACAACAAAAATTGGCTTCAAGATAATGGCATTGATGTCCTAGACTGGCCATCATCAAGCTGGCTTAAAGTCAAAAATGCAGAAAATTCATAAGGAAATATTTCCTAAATATAATAAATACTATGGAAAAACGAGTTGAAGCCTTTCAAATTAAAAATGTCACTCAGTTTTAATTTAAACATATCGTTGCAGTAATAATAAATGTATAATAATACACTCAGAAAAATAAATGCCCTAAGATGTAGAAAGTCGCCATACTTTTGTAGCCAAAGGCAGCTAACCTTATTTTTCTGATTTCTTATTTCTCAAATTTAGAAAATATTTCTTTCAAACAGAAATTTTTTCTAGCTTTAATGGTGATTTTCTGAATTCTATGGCATCTATTTTTCTGGGTGAATATTTTCAGTTATTAAATATGAAATGTGTGCATGTTTTGATTTGAAATGAAAGGTATTTAAAAAGCCTTTCTAAAAGTACAAACTTGTACAGTACATTCAAATTTGAACTAGCATAAAAAACCTTGCCCAGCCAATAAATAGTGGTTAGGGCTCGTAGACATGTTAAATCAGCATCAAAAGCTGATCTCGAAGTCTTTCAGAGCAAGAGACACCAAATTTGGCATTAGGGTTCCTAAAGTTTATGTTCGATTTCCTCCCCAAAACTCCCCAACATCAATAAAATCGATTTGCAACCATAATATGGTATGGCCTTGCGAGTTTATGCACGGTTGCTTCTTTACGATTAAGGATTAAATAGTATACTGCTCGATACGAAGTACATTGGGTAGCGCTTTCTCAGTTACTTGTAATAGTTGCTCGACAGATTGCACGCTAGATTAGTTTGGGTTTATACTGCGCGCCGAGCAAAGTTGCAAGAGTTTTTTAAATCGAACCTTTCGATGATTTGCCAGCTCTAGCACAATATTTGCTATGTAAATATTTTTGTAAGGTGTCCCTGTATTCTGCTTGCCACAGTTCAAACAATAGTTGCAATTTATTTGCCTCTTGCTTGGGCATAGTATATGTATATGTGAGTGGGCGTGCAGACGCGCCCAGTTCATTGCATTGGCATGGCTCACACACACACACACACATACACACACACAGTTCTATATACACAGGTGCCACAATTTGTATGGGCTGCTTTTAGGCGGCCAGACTGAAAATGGAAACCCTAGAAATGCATTACTCGAATGCAGTTCCAAATGCATTTTCACTTAACAGTTCGTTGACTGCAGTCTGTGGTCTTTACTTCCTCCTATACCCTCACACCCCCACACCTCCGTTCCTTGCTTTCCTTACCCCGCAATCAGTTGCAAACTGAGATACCTGACAGCTGGCAAAAGCATTCAGAAATCCATCAACGCCAATTTCACTTGCACTTTTCACATTTCACGGCTTTTGCCAAAAACCGCAAAAGGCTGTTAACGGTTTCATTTCCGTGCTGATTGTGGGCGTGGCCGTGTCCCGTAAATTAAACAGCATGTTGTGCCCGTGACAGCGACAGTGACAGCAACAGCGACAGCAACAGCAACAGCAACAGCAACAGCAGCAGACAGACAGACAAACAGCCGGCGGAACAAATGAGGTGTCTGCGTTGTGGCATTAGCTGATGCAGCAGCCAGTTGGAGGCGTGTTCCGAGAATCCCTTTCAACGCGTTCTGATTAAATGGTTAATTTTGGTGCCAATTTAACATATTTAGCTCGAGAGGGCAAGAAACTCATTTAAACAAAAAAAGAAACGTTAACTGAAATGATACAATTTCTACAAAATCAATTAAAAAATTAAATTTAATTTAAAAAAAACCTTTTGAGGTTTTCATTGTTTTTTAAATAGAAAGGATTTTGTTTCTTCTTAAAAAAAAATTGCCCAGAGGAAGATTTGAATTAAAAATTGTATTAATCAATTACAAAATTAAATTAATTTAAAAAAAAACATTTTGAGGTTATAATTATACTATGTTCCTGAAGGGAAAAATAGTATATTGGGTTTGCGAAATGTCCGTCTGTCCGTATGAACGCAATTTTCTGGCCTTTATCTTTAAGCTAGAGCAACCAAACTTGGTACACCTGTTGGTGTATACCCTCAATTTATGAAGTGTCGAGAGTTATTTCAAGAATTTTTCCCCCTAGTACATTAAAAAATCATTAAAAAGATATTAGAAAACAATGTTATTTTCAATTAAAAACCAAATATATTCACTGAAAAGTAGGACGAAAGTGACAATTCACATGCAAATTGCTGCAGTTCTAATTTAAAACTTTTAACAAAATGGAATGAGTTGGAAACACTTTAGGAGGAATACAACTTGTTCGATTAGCTTTATATTTCGGTTGTAAGACATAATAAGTTATTTGATGAGATATTTCTATAATATTTAATATTGCTTACAAAGTAATAACTATTTCTTGAACTGCAATCCTTATAACTCGGAAAAAGAGCAAACTCAGTTGGCGAAATGCTGGGGAAAGTGATTTGTGTTGTTTGCACTAAAGTGCGGCTTGGTTATGGCTTGTTCAATGCATTTAATTGCATGTAAATTATTGCACAGGGGCGAGGGCACAAATCACACAACACACAACACACACACACACAACACACACACACACAACCCCTACCCCCTCAAGTGCCGTTGTGCTTGGTCGTTGTCGCATTTGCGCCCATTTCCGGCAACTGGAAGGCAACTGCACTTTTTGCGGCTGAGGGGTAACAACATTTCCGGTTTCCATTTCTCGACTATTTGGCGCGAGCGCCTCTGGGCGGCATTCGGGAGAAATGTCCGCAGCGTCACCCCTTTTGGCTCCGGGCCCAGAGTCCCCGAGGACACTTCTTCCGCTTGCCGTTGCTGTTATCCTTCACTATGCGCAACGTGTCGCAGCTGCTGCCCCGCGTCTGCTTCTATCTGTCTGTCTGCCCGTTTTGCGGTCTCTGGCCATGAATCGAAAGTGCAGCCTCTTCCCCCCTCGCATCCTTTGGTGCCATCCTTTTGGCCGTCTGCTATTGGGACGTTGTAATCAAGTTTTGGCCCGCAAATAGACTCGTTGCGCTCGTTGGAGCGCCAAGTCTAGTCTATAATCATCAAATCATGCTGCAAGTTGGCCCCTTCAGTGCTGCCATTCGTTTATCAATCATGATGCCGCTGCGGCACATCAAAATGATTGACATCAAATCTTGACAACATAATGGCCCTGGGCTGCAATGGAGCAGCCAAATAAAACGATCCAAACGAATGAAGCAAGTGACAGAAGTGAAGCAAGCCAACGAGTTGGCCTATTAGTTGGTCAGATGCTGCGCTACCTAACAGAAGCAACTTTGTGATTGCCACAGAACGGAGGAAATACTCTAAGGATAAACTATACAATACTATACTATATTATATAAACGAGTACAGGAAATAATCTAAATATATATACGAGTACAGGAAATACTCTGAGGATATATACGAGTACAAGAAAGCCTTGAGATGTATAGCACAGGAAATACTCTGTAGATATATCAGAGTACAGGAAATACTCTAAAGATATAAACGAGTACAAGAAATACTCTAAAGATATGAACGAGTACAGGAAATACTCATAAGATATAAAAGAGTACATGAAATACTCTAAAGATATAAATAAGTCCAGGAAATACTCTATAGATATATAAGAGTACAGGATATACTCTAAAGATATAAACGAGTACAAGAAAGTCTTAATATATAGTACAGGAAATACTCTATAGATATATACGAGTACTGAAAATACTCTATAGATATAAACGAGTACAGGAAATACTCTAAAGATATAAACGAGTACACGAAATACCCTAAGGATATAAACGAGTACATGAAATACTCCAAGGATATAAGCGAGTACAGGAAATACTCTTAAGATATAAACGAGTACAGGAAATACTCTTAAGATGTAAACGACTACAGGATATATTGTAAAGAAAAATGATTGTCGATTTTATGCCTCCGAAATTTGTTAATTATATAGTTTAAGGATCGCCTCGGAAATAGTTCTCTCCTGCTTCGCAACTTCGATTGTGGTATTCAGAGGCCTTATGAGCACATGTTTATAAGTTCCTCAGCAAAATAAAATTTTTCATCCTATGCACAAAGTTGAAGAACCTTACAGACAAAAGAATACTCGTATCTAAGAGATACTGTTCGATTTCTTGAACTGATTTCAAATAATACTTAACTGATTGTTTTGTAGTTAAGTTAAGTTAAGTTCTGTAGTTAAGTATTTTACAAAAATGATGGCGTTTTAGATTTATATTTTTTGCAAGCTGAAAGTTGAATTTCAATTTTAAGTGCCTAATGCAATCGATTTGAAATATTTAGATTTGATTTAGTTTTGATAGAGCTATACAGATAAGAGTACAGATTTTGGGCAATTGTGTTGCCTGCCAGAGAAAGGATCCTCAACAGTTCGGGGCAGCTGCAAAATTAGCATATTCCGTTGAAAAACTTGAAACTGTAACTGAAACGGCCTTTGAGGGTGATGGGGTGGCTGGACGGTTGGGTGATTGGGCGGGTGATCGGGGTGGCTGGGCAATTCAACACCAGACAGTGCAGCCCAAGGGAGATTCATAGCCGCCTAATGAGTGTCGGCGGTTTGTGTGGCTTAACAAGAACAACAAGAGCCGTTGGAAAAAAGAGGCAACAACAAAAGAAAAACTGCATAAAATAACAAAATTATGCCAAGAAGCGACTCCAACTGTGCTTCAGAACTGGACCTCTATTATCTAGCCATTGGCCAGCCATTAAAAGACCAAAACCAAGAAATAATGTGACGGTGGGGGGTAGGGTGGGGTGTATAGACCCGGTTCATATAATAAAAATCTCATATTTTATTCAAATTGGTAATGTGAGCCAGAGAATGGCGATGGTGTGCTATGAAATGAATGTCCTTCCTTCGCTCCTTCAACGCGCTCAGCTGTTGTGTGCTGGTTGTGGGAGGGCAGCTCCTGTATAACATCCCTCATTCCGCACAACACTCCGCCCCTCTCCCCGCTTGCTTTCACCATTTGCATTTCATTGATATTCATTTGGCTGGTTTTATTTTATTTTGTGTGGCTTTTGTTTTAGTTGTGCTCGCTTTCTTTGCATAGCAAATTGAATTTGAATCCAAATTTCAACTAACCACAGGTCCCCGCTGTTCACCCCCTCTCCTATCAGTTCCTCTGCCCCTTCTGCTCCCCCTTGCGTTGGATCGTTGCCATCTCATTGCCAATTCGTTGTTGTCTTAGCTGCCTTTTGCTGTCCAGTTGGCTGACCTCCTGCTCTTTATCCTCCTCGCCGCTCTTTACGTTGCACTGGCTACTAAGCGGCTTTCGTTCAACAGTTCAAGAGTCAGTCAGGGGTGGCATGCCACGCTGCCTCAGTTCTCCCCCCCCCACCATCCCAAAGCTGCCTTAAGCTGATTTCCCTTGATTTCCGCTGGTTCCGTTCAGTGCTTTGGTTTTCAATTTTGTCTTTTCATCATAGACTCGTCTAAAACATACGCATTCACACACACACACACACACACACACACACACACACACACACACACACACACACACACACACACACACACACACATATACACACACACTCATACACATCCCTCCTGCCTGGTTCTGTGTCCTGGCAAGTGCATTAAACTCATTTTGCCAAACGGCTTTCAATTATAATTTTTGTTAATAATTCATTAGCACAATGTGTCGCCTTTGGTCGTTGTTGTTGCTGGTTTTGTTGTTGTTGTGTAACGAGCATAGCCAAAATGCATTCAGACAGCTCGCCCCCTTCCTACCCCTTCTTTCATGCAGCACGTTGCACATACGCCATGTGTGACACGGCTTAAAGCAATGAAAGCGCATTCGAAACTTTAATTGAATGTGTGCAATTTAAAGCTGCATGCAACATCATTTGCAGAGCTCTGAATAGACTCTAAGTAGGATCGATTAAAGAACTTGGATTCCTATAAAAATAAGAAATACTTAAAGATATTTGTTTCAATTCTATTGAAACTCTCAGTTCCTGATGGGTTGAGAGAATCTCGGTTGAGAAATCTCTCACTGACAGTCTCAGTTCAATTCCTTGGAATACTTTATTTCACTCGGGATTGATCTCTACGTAAATTACACAAGTTGAATATGAGGTAAGACACTTCTGGTACTCATGGGATACAAAGAATGAAGGAACTCATTGATGTTTTATCATCAAGTAGAAAGAAAGAATAGTTCCAGTTTGTAATCTTAAACTTGTGCTTTTCAAAAGAATTAAGATTTGTGACAGAGAGTCTGAGACAGACTATAATAGAAACTAATAAAGTCGTGAAGGTAATTTCGTTAATCCTAGATAATATTTATTTCGGATAATATTTATACATAGGCATATTGGTAGGGCGTTTTTGTTATATTGAGAGAATGGGAATCATGAAATGAGGGAAATCATTCTTATCATCTGGTGGAATGAAAAGATCATAAGGTTTGTTCTTATAACAGCAGTTTTGATTTCGTCTCGATTTCTCTGTCCATTGTAGACCTACTAGAAACTTTATTCCCTTAGCTCTTCCTACTGATAACGCTTTACACAATCTTTCTCCTTTGAACACTCGCTATCCTATATTACATTTTCCCTTCTAATCGCCTAGGAGAAAGCTCTGGGCGATTCTAGCTGTGAACGGAGGCAAATAATTATTCCCCATTGGCTCTGAGATTTCCTACTTTATTTCCAACTCTATAACTATATTATTCTTATTCTATCCTTACCCTCTCTTGGGTTCTTCTTTCCTTAATAAAATCTCTAACCAAACCAGCTGTGAGTTCAGACACAGCTTGTTGGACCGTCTACTAAGTCTTCCCCCCATCGGGTTGGATATACCATTGCTTTTATTTTTCCTTCCTATTCTTTTTCCTTCCTATTCATTTTCTTTAGTTATTATGATTCAAATTAACCTTAAAATCTATATGTCTTTCCTTTATGACTAACTCTTAAGTACTATCTAGCTATAGGCTCTAGCTGGACTGGCAAATAAACCTTCCCTAACATGTTCGTAATTTTCCATAAATCTATGCATTAAATGATAATTTTTCACTGTTTTACCTTTGTAAATAAATAACTAAATAAAAATAATTACTATTTGCAAGCTCATCTCATCCTCGTTTCGTGTGGTTCGAGGCAGCCAGCTCTCCTTTGGGCTTGTTAACTATCCTAACTTGTGAGTGCTTTTCAATCGATCTGCTTTATTTAGTTGTGGGCCTGGTTCTTACTCTGTTCCCTGGTGTGGCGTGCAACCCTTTGGCTTTGGTTGTCATCTGGACTTACCCCCAATGTGTGAAGGTCTCTCTCGTCTGTGTGGGGTGTTGGGGCACCCACACTGCAGCTGTCTGCGGCCTTATCGCTCATCAGCTGTGGCTGCTGTGGCAGCTACTGTTCCCAATGCCTGTTGTTGATGGCATGCCCCCAACCCGTGCCCCAACAACCCCTTCGATCGGCTTCTGCATTGCTGCTGGTGATAAATAAAAACTGTCTGCGCCTATGTGGATGCCACACACTGTTACATGCTACTGTTACTTTCTTTTTCGTTGCCGATTACCTTCTTTTTTCCGTATGCTGACTTTTTGCCATGTAAGCTGACTACCACCCCCCCTTAAGCGCCCAACTCCGCCAGCCCTTGACATTGAAACACATGCCAAACGACAAAGCCAAAAAATGCCATGGCCAGGGCCGACTAAAAAAATTCAATTTGATTGCTTTGTCCGCTTGTCTATTGGCCATTTAAGCAGCAGCAGCAGCATGGGCTGGAAGGGGCTAGGGACGGGACGGGAACGGGGTGAGCAAGTTGGCCATATGCATTTGGCGTTAGCTGCAGCTTAACAAGTTCATTTTGGGCTGGCTATGAATCGTTTATGTCCTGCCGCATAAATCAAATGCATTCAAAGAGATCAGACCGCAAAAATCGTTGAATAAATTCCAAATGCAGCCACAAATAGTTGAATATTGCGCATACGTCATGTGGCGCTAAATCCAGCTAGCAAAATATAATAACTACCATCGATTGGCATCAAGTATTCAGAATGTCTCGATGTAAACAACGAACAAACAAAAGTATACATCAGATAGCCAAAGAGCGTTGCTTTTTTTTAATAATTTAATTTATTATTTATTTAATTATTTTTGGCAATAAATGAAATCGAATCCTTAGAAAATTTAAAAGCTCAAATATTCATTTTCATTTAATCTTAAATCTTCATTTAGAATTATAAGTGCATTTCAAAGCTGCTTCTTCTATAAAAACAAAATTCATAATTTTCGTATATCATTTTTATAATCAGCTATAAGCCTGTTCTGAATTCCACTTTCGAATCAATTCCACAGAGATATGTAAGCATACTTTTGGGCACATCTATAAAATAAATGAATATAAGAGAAAAGCAAGGTTTCTAATTACATCCTGCTCTAAAAAGTATGCTACACTCGGAATTGTGAAATTGATTCGGAATGGAATTCGGAACAGGCCTTAATATATGTACACAAAAGTCAAAAATACTACATTTTTAGGAACAAAACAAAAAGTCAATAATCTATTTGATCAAAATGAAGTTTATATGATTTTTAGTTTTGCAGGACAATCAGAATTTTTGCTTTTGCTTTCGAGAAAAGTCCTCGAGCGGGGATTAGTGTCCTGATTACAGTCAACGTGTTCAGCATATACAAAATATCTATTAGCTTCGGATGTTTCCGCTGATAAAGTTTACAGAGCTGTGCTCTAAAACTATAATTATAATTATGTATATCAAAAACTATGCTTCAAGTTGGAGATGCCATCGGAAAAGTAAATCCATCCCTATCCAGGCGAAGCTCTCCCCAATTCTTTGTACTTATGGATGCAGGCCTATTAAGAACTCCACATGCAAATTAATTTCTCAGATAATAATCTTAGGGAAACAAAATTATAATAAAGGTATGGCCTAGGTTCTACCCCGCTCGAATTTCGCTGGGAATTGTTGAGAAAATGTAGCCTGGAACAGGGCCAACAGTTGAACCTTTAAAGGCATTGCAGACTTTTGGGCGCCACAGGACTAATGATGTCGCCGCAAGCCTCACCAGACTGAATGGAGTCCTGTGAGCCCACGAATCCTGCAGCATTCACCATTTGCTGCTAATTACATTTTGTGGTCGGCATAACAAATCCCTGACGCCCAAAATAGAATAAAAAAAAGAATTGATAGGCAAAAACAAGCTGCACGCACATGTGACCATAGGATTGAACTCCAGGTTCGAGTGGCTTCTCCCCGCACCCACAGCCACGCCCACCCCCGCTACTGTCTATTTATGATTGATGGAGTCGGCAGGACACGGAAGAAATCGACAGTTGGAGCGCAGGATCAGAACAAGTAATTAAAATACCAGGCAGGCAAATGGACCAAAGCGAGTTGTTGTTGTCCTTGTTGTTGTTGTTGTTGCTGTTGTTGCAGCCACATGTGTTGCCACAAACGGGCAGCGAGCAGCCGCATTTGTAGCTCAAACATATTGATTGATTTTTAATTACAAACATTTACCAGTGCAGCTTACACAGAGGGTCAATTTCAATGCATTGGCTTGCCCAGTGTGTCCTGCGCCGCCTGTGCGTCCTGTGTGTCCTGCGTGTGCTTCGCTTGGCCACTTGAAGCGGCTGCTTCAATTTCGATTTCAATTATGCAAATACCTTTTTATTAAACGCATAAACAAATGCGTAGCAACTGCTGCAACGGTGCCACATTCATTTTTTTTAAAAGGTCCTTAGCTGGACAATGGGGGCGTGGGCGGTGGGCGGTGGGCGGTGGGCGGTGGGCGGTGGGCTGACAAGGCGTGTAATTGCCGACGGCGACGCTGACGTCGGCGTCGTTGCCGACGCACGCAATTAGCGTTTGAATGGGCCAAAATAGAAAGGGCAAGATAGGCAGCGGCTGTAAGAGATGCAGATACGAGGAAAACTGCACAACTTGGCGAAATGTGAAATGATTTTCTCCCCGATCAAGCCCCTAGCCCCCAGGCCCCTCCCTCAATGCGCTGCAATCAATGCGCCATTGTTGCGACGCGTTCGACAATTGAAAATTGCCGAGCTGCAAAAGCGCTTTTTACTTTTTAGTCCTCCCCCCACCCGCAAGGAGCGCACCAAGGACCGTTGCGTGTCATGTTCAATATTCAGTACTTCAATTTCAAATCAAACAAAAAGAATCTCAACGAAACTCCCAAGTTTTCAATGGAAATTTTCGCAGCATATTTCCTGCTTTTTTTTTTAAATTCAAAAACTGTTTAAATAAGCAAATTGCGTGAATTAAATTGAGATTGGAGCTGAAAATTCGCTTTGATTGTAGTAGGTTAAGAACCATCTTATTAAGAAATAAATAAATAAATGCGTTTGGCAACTTCAATTTGAGAATGAAATAAACTATTTTTAATTTTATTTAATACTTATTACATATTTGGAATTGAATATGAATTATCAGAGACGGTTATAACGGTTATAATACTTAACATAAAAGTTATGAATTAAGAATTATTGAATGATTTTTATCATCAAATTTGAAATAACTTATGTTTTGAGCCAAAAAATAAATATTCAGGCCTGTTCCGAATTCCATTCCGAATTAATTCTACCGAATATCATGTAGCATACTTTTTAGAGCAGAATTAAATTAAAAACCTTGCTTTCTTGTATATTTATTTAATATGGAGAGCCCATATTACGGCAGTCAAAGCCAAGTGCCTGCAAAAACTTCAGAAGCTTGACTGGCTCCTGCGTTCAAGCAAGCTACAGCTGTCAACCAAGGCTCTGCTAATCAAAGCGATTATTACGCCTACGTGGACCTACGCCATCCAGGTATGGGGCACTGCCTCTAGGAGCCAGCTTGACAGGCTACGGGTCGTCCAAACGCGCGCAGCTCGGCGTGCATCCGGGCTTCCCTGGTACGTCACCAACTGCGCTATCCAGAGAGACTTGGGACTTGTACTGATCGGGGACCAAATAAACCACCACAGCAGCCGATACGCCGACAAGCTCGCGGCGCACCCAAACTCGCTGGCGAATAATCTTGCCGACCCTTTACCCCTCCGACGCCTAAAGAGAATTCATCCCACCGATCTCCCCACCCGCACGATCCCTTAATCCTGTAAATTCATAAATTTTTGTAAATATAGTAAGTAAGGCATCCCTATGTAACCATATTACCCTTCCCTTCATACGTTAGGTTAAGTTCAGAAGGCACTGAACGCTTCCAGCGACAATAAATAATAAAAAAAAAAAAAAAATGTATATTTATGTATTTTATAGGCGTGCTCAAAAGCATGCTTAACATATTTCCGTGGAATTGATTCGAAAGTGGAATTCAGAACATGCCTGATTACTCTCTTATTTTCAATTTTAGTATGTTTAAAAATCTTTTCGAGTGTTTTGGGATATTATTAAGTTAGAATCAGGGAGGAGATGGAAATTGAAATGCCTATAATGAAAATATTATATCGAATTGATATGGATTTATTTTGAGTTTACAAATCAAATAAAGTAATGTAAGATGTGATCAAAATTCAAGCAGGAAGTGAAGCTGAAGTGTTTCAATGATGCAACAATGGGCTCGTTCAGCAGAACTAAACGCTGACTGATTTATGTTGCAAATTTTGATGTTTCACTGAACATTTTGAAGATTGCGCTGAGCAATCAATAAACAGTCAGCAAACTTAAATAAGTTATAAGTACTCCTACAGTTTTGAATTGATCGCATCGCTTAGAGAAGGCAAATCAGTTATCGGTTAGGAAGTAAGCGGAAATAAGTCAGCGATTAGTTCTGCTGAATGAATTGCTTACCTCGATACTAATATTCCAAACAATCGATACTTTTGAGAGATGTCATGAACATAAAGAATGTTTCAGTTATTTCTAGAATTCATAAGGATATTGAGCAACGATTGAAACCTATCGATACTATCGATTGTTCACCAGCTCAACTGTGTGCTGCAACATGTGTCCTCATACCATGCCATGGCCCTGGGCTAGGGTCGCCTTGGAAACAAATGGCAAGCAATTTAGTTGGCATTCGAGCGATTCAATGAAGCATTCAGTAAATCTATTTGCCCGGCAGACATCCTGCTGTACACGTGATAATTGCTGAGAAGGACATCGTCCTGGACAGCGGACTGCCCACTGGGCGGGCAACTTATTGAATCTGTACAATTTGTAGGGCGCTTCTCCTGTTCGCTCGTTGTAATTTCAATTGTCTATGCAAAGCGCCTTGAATCACAAAATGACCAGCAATGTCCAGGCTATGTCCTGGCCCCCAAACCAGACGCAATGTAAATCCCATTGGATGGCTTTTGTCTCTCGTCGCCTTTGTCATGTGTCCCGTGTCCCGCGTCCCGCGTCTCGTGCCTCATTTGTGCACCCCTCCCAGTGTTGTCTGTCTTTTGCCAGATAAATTTCAATGAATTTGCAAGCACAGCAGTGCGAGCACAGGACGCATCCCGGCCGCGTCCCGGCTGCGCCCTGATCGCCAGTCCAGTGGCAACATTTCTTTGTTTATCTTTATACATTTACAATTAAAAGGGATTCGCATTGTTGTCGCTGTCGTAATATTAATGAATCTGTGTGTATTTGTTGAGGACACGCACGCGGCCAAATTGGGTAAAGAGTTGCCACAAATCCCTGTGCCCCCACCAGCCCCCCTGTTGCTACTGCTGTGTGCCACACATTTCAGATTCACGTTAATTGATTGCAATTTGTTTATGTAAATGCGCCCGTTTGTATGCAACGTTTTTTTGCCTCTGCTGCTGCAAATTGTGTGCAAATTTTGTGGTCACATGTGTTTGCTGATTTAATCCCCCCGGACACCCGCTGCCCGCAGCCCGCAGCCCGCAGCCGGCAGTCCGGCAGTCCGGCAGTCCGGCACTCTCTTGTTGATTGTTGGTTTGCACACGTTGGCAATTGTGTCTCATTAGGCTTATATAATCAATAAATTCATAATTATTGGTCACTCACCCCCTCCTCTTTGCCCTGCAGCAAGTGTACGGCCCCGGAACGTTGTATGCCCGTCAGAAACCACATGGGATGCGTTAGCAGCAGTAGCTCCATCAATCCCACATCGCAGGGGGGCGAATTGTCGCTGGAATCGCGGGAGTTCTCCTCACTCGATGTTTCTCCCTCCGCCAAAATGCCGCCCTCCGAGCTGGAGACCAGAGATGTGCGTGACTGTAAAGATCGAAAGAGAGCAGAAAGTATGTGTGTGAGTATGAGTAATTCATAACATGCATTGCTGTAGCTTATTGTATTTCAACTGGAGATGGGATCGGGACAATTCTAATTCCGAATTTGACGTTTTCTGGTTCTAAATTGATGGATGGTTAAAATTTGGTGCTTTGGTTATATGCAAGAGCTTCTAGACTGCTTAAAGTTGTATGGAAATGGATAAATTGAACAAAGCTTGGCTTTAAGGTACAGCTGCCATACAAAACCAGGGCTGCGATGGACGCTAACTCCCAATCCTGTATAGCCGGTTCAATCAAAATTGCTCTAGACTATTTTTAGCTGGTTTGAATTCAATCTACAACGGTTTGCTGCGCTTAGCTGCAATTGCAACCAGGGTTGCCATATAAAATCAGGGCTGAAATCAACTCCAACTGCCAGCCCTGGGCTGCTAAACTCACCAAAGTTTACCTAAAGTACTATAAATAAGAACTAAAAGAAAATGGAATGTTAAACTGCCCTTAAAACTTGGACTGCCATACAAAACCAGGGCTGGCATGAGCTCAAACAGCCAACCCTGTACCTTAGGACTGTTTAAAAAGGCACAATGTTTGCCTGGGCGCCTATAAAAACGAGTTAAAACAATTTGTGATGCCTGACAGCACTTTTAGCCAGGGTTGCCATACAAAACCAGGGCTAGTATTAGTTCTGCTGTTAGATTGTTTAGCTTAAATCATATTGAGTAATAATATATTGTGCTTAGAGATGCCTAACTGCGGCTACAAGCACATCGGGGCACTGCAACATCTGTTTCTCAAAGTTAAGGATATATAAGGATATACAGATATAGCATAGATCTCAGGCTAGACGACAGCCCACTCGACCGCCATTTGACTGAAAACCAGGGAAAACATTTGCTTATTTGTCAACGGTTTGACATACGACTGCGTTCTGTGTCCTGCGTCCTGTGTCCTTTGCTTGACACATTGCCGTCGGCCATATTTGCCCCACACTCACACACACTCACACACACACACACACACACACACACACACTTTGAAATCTTGAGTGCAATCTCATGTCATGCCATCAGTAATATTTTGGGCACAACTTGCAAAAAGGCCGCGGGCTGCGGCATCCTCAAATTCAGGACTCGCAGGATTCTTACATTCTTACACATTTATCGCATGCGGAATGGAACGAAACGAGACTCTGTGAAATTCTGTAGCAGTCGCGTAGGCGTTTTTAATTGAAAATTGCCGTGGGCTGGCTTTTGAAGTTGGTTTTCCTCTTGTCCCCCCTGGCATGCTCGTACATCTATGCGCGTGTTCAAGAGTGCAGCCGGGGGGGCGGGGCCAAGGCCTGGCTGGGATGAGAAACTGCAGGGTGCAGGGTGCGTTAAAAATGAGTAGCGCGAGGTATGGTGGAGGGAAGGGGGGCCTGCACCCCAATTTCAGTCTAGAGCATAATGATGCCCCCCGTCCGCCCACCGCCCTTGTTGATGTTTTCCAACTGTAAGCGATGCCAAATTGATGCCAAGGCAACAAACCCGCGTCGCGGCTTATGCAAATATATGTGTAAGTATGTTAGTGTGTGTGCAAACAAATACACACAAATATACCATGTGTGTGCACAACCAAATACATACATACATATAAGTAGAAGCAGCAGAAGCAGCAGTTAACTCCAACGAAGTCGATATACTCTATAAACTTGAACTTATTTACAGCTCGGGATATCTCCCGTATTCATATAACCTTCAAAGAGATCTGTCAGTTCAGATCGGAAGATCCAGATCAGTCTGCTAATAATAATAAGAAAATAAAAAAATCTCCCAGAATCTCCCTATTTTATACAAAACCAATCAAATTTCCTCAGAAGCTCAAATTTATTATATTTATCACATACTTAAGAATCAATTAAGAATCACATTAAACTACATTCTAATTAAAATTTTAACGAGATTTTTTTTTTAAATTTTTATGGTACAGGAAACTTTCTAAAGTTGCCCATGATAACATCGCTAAACATAAGTTTTCTCAACCAAAACCTATTATAATCTAGCTGAATTTGGTTTTCTCCTGTTGATGGAAGCTTTATCTACATTCAACACCAAACATTTTTACTCCCTGTACCCATAAAATGGGTAAAAAGGGGATACTAAATCTGTGCAAATGTAACAGGCAGAAGGAAACATCTCCGACCCTATAAAGCATATATATTCTTGATCAGTATCAAAAGAGATAAGAGCTAGAGACACCAAATTTGGTTCCTGTATACCATACGCAGATCAAGTTTTTTTTTCCAATTTCAGATATCTCTCCCCGTTCCCCCGCAATTCGATAAAAACGTTTTATACGAACAGTTTTAAAGATAGAGATTTGGAATTTGGCATATATAATACTTAGGTCACTCCTAATCTACTGTCCAAATTTCAAGTCGATCAGATAATAAACACGGAAGATATTCACAAAAGAAGTTTCGGTGCTGCACCGCGGGGAGAAGCAGAACAGCTATCACTTAAAATGCCTCGCTTACGCTGTGGCTCGTGTGTGTGCATGCTTAAAATTAATCAGTATTATTAAAAAATCCTTATAATCCTTACTATGTCATTTTCATGATACACCTTATAATGATTACGATCCCTGATTACTACTTATTTTGTATGTAAATATATTTTTGCTTAATAAAGAATTAACATTCACTTTGGATTTAGCTACAATACTTATCTATTTATTTGTGTAAAGTTCTTTTTCTTACCAGTTTGAGCTGAATCTTCAGATCTTCAGAGCCTCTTTAGCTTATATTAAACATAATATATATTTCTTGATTTATATAATGTTAATTTCTAGTTCAAAGAACATAGCATATAATTCTTCACTAGATATTTGTATAGCACAAATCGAAGTAGGGCATAAATATACAAAAAACAAAAATAAAAGCAAGCAAATGTCGAGTGGCCTTCGTGGCTGCTACAAATTTCCCTTGCCACGCCGTCCAAACGCCCTCGTTACCGCTAACAACGTCAAGGATAGGGCTATCCTTTTTTCCGAACATCCTTGGTTTGGTTTTTGTTGGGTCTTGCAAAAACTTGGAGCATAGCGAAAAGGGTCGCATCACTAATTGAGTTATTTCTGGCCGACTGTCAAATTAGGTTGCTCTGCTACACTTTTATACATATATATACTATATATATATCTATATATGTGTGTGTGTGCGTATGTGTGTGTGTATCTTTTGGCATCTGAGCAATATAAATTTGATTTACGCGCCAGCAGCGAGTTTTAATTTGTGATGTCATTTATTAAACGGGTTTGTTTCAAACTTCCCCTCAGTTGAGT
Source organism: Hirtodrosophila confusa (assembly GCA_035043065.1). NCBI lineage: Eukaryota > Metazoa > Arthropoda > Insecta > Diptera > Drosophilidae > Hirtodrosophila > Hirtodrosophila confusa. The sequence goes on from JAWNNI010000078.1 coordinate 3,250,308, forward strand.
TCCATTTGAGGCCCTTTAAAGGCATTAATCATACGCAGCGTTGACAAAAGTCGGAAATGAAATGCAGGCGGAGAAAAATCTCAAGACAACGAACGCAATGAAATGGAAATGTAAATGGAAATGCTTCCTGTTTATTTGCCAAGCATTTAAATGCCAGACAGAAAATAAGGAGAAAAAAAGATCGAGGGAGCAGAAAAAATACATAACAAAAAAAGGGAAAATTGCGCAAATCCCTTGAAGAAATGTTTGAAATTTTTCAAAGGCAATGGCATAGCTCACAGCAGGATGGCCAGCAGGATGTCCCGCCAAAGCCAACGCCAACGCAAAATGTTTGCAAAATTATGCTTAAATCAAAAATCACAGCAAACGCCAGGGTTGCGGTTGCGGCAGGACAACCCTTATGCTCACCAGGAGCCAACCAGGACATCCAGCCGCTCCAAGGGCTCCAAGGGCTCCAAGGGATTCAGCTACAGCTCGAGCTGCCTGTTAGGTAAATGCTGCGCATATTTTATACCCAGCATTAAGTCTTAAGTATTGCTTATTACGCGTCGAGTCCTTTTTTCCATTGCCTGCACTCCTTGGGGCCAAAAAACTATTTCTGAGCTTGAAATGAAGCTCTGCTTAACGCGACTTTTTGCTGGCTGCCAGCAATAATGCGTTGCTTATTAAGTTAGCCAGGCTCTCATTTGTTTAAAGATTTCCACACACACACACATTCACACACACACCGACTGGGCTTGACAGCAACCCCCAAAACCAAACTGGGGAATCTCTCTAAGTAGCCCGACTGCAGTTTTGAGTGCCACTGAGGGTTGCTGCCGCCTGCCGCCTGCCGCCTGGTCGCATGTGTGCCAGCAAAATGTGTTTGATTTTGGTTGCCAGGGTGGGGCAAGGGGGCATGGGGGCACTTGTCTACGCGTAATGTTAAGCAAACAGTCGCGACTTTAAATTTGCTGCTTTCGGAGACTGCAACACAATAGCCAGCCAAGCGAGGCGCCCAGACAAACAGCAGCAGGAACAGAAGGAGCAGCCTGAACCAGCCGGAACAACATTGAATCTCTTACTCAGTCTGTTTCAGGGTCAGGAACGCGCTGGCAGCCAGAGTTGCCAGCGTATCAGAAGCAACCAACAAAAAAAACAAACTTCAGCGCCAGAAGACGCCAAAACAAAAATACGTTCCTAAACTAAATAAGAAAGAACCTCATTCTTCGGTCTGCCGAAGAAATATCCTCTTTCAGCAATTTTCGACCGATTTTTACTAAGGTAGCTATATAATATAGAAATATAGTATAGATATACTATACATAGGTATATTAAAATTACCAATTGCTGAATTTGCTTGAAATATCTGTATAAATAGCAAAGTTTTTCATGCAAAGAGCTATCTTAACAAGCAAAAAAGTAGTTCATCCAACTAAGTTTTCGATCTTTCATATGGCAGCTACTATATGTTTATAGTGTAGTTTATAGATCCAGAAACAACTTGGCTTTTGATGCTGATCATGATCATGGATTTAGGAAATTTGACAACTTTTCATTTAACAAATTAGAATAATTCTTTTAAAATTTTGAAGAATTTTTGTTTGTTTTGTTATTTTTAGAACATTGATTTTGAGTATTTAAAGCTTTAAAGCTATAAGAAAGAAATATTCCTCTTACAATGTTAAGCCGCTTAATTTTGTTTTTAGAATTGATTCTGGAGTTTTTAATACTTTTTGTTGTATAAAATAAGAACATTTATTATAAAATGTTAATAAGTTTTAATCGTGTACTTATATATACTTGTGGTCTTGAAAATATATGAATTTTTGAACTTCTTAATAGGAATTCATAATTAAATAATAAAATAGAAAAATAAACAAGTAAGAATGTTATAGTCGAGTATACCCGACTACGAAACTCCTATCCAGGTCTAAAACATCCAATCACATCTAAGTCCACTTACCCATACACACACACATACACAAAGACGCACAGACACAGGCGGCAAAAGTGGCTGTGCTTCTTCTTCCCCCTCTCGCTGCATTACTGAATCTGCTTTCGTGAATAACTTCCGTGTTTATTATCCGATCGACTAGAAATTTGGACAGTAGATTAAGAGAGACTAAAGTATTGTACATGCCAAATCTTAAAGCTATATCTTGAAAATTGTTACTGTAAAACGGTTTTAATCGATTTGCGGGGAACGGGGGGAGATATCTGAAATATGAAACAAACTTGATCTGCGTATGCTATACAGGAACCTACCAAATTTGGTGTCTCTAGCTCTTGTAGTTGCTGAGATCGACGCGTTCATACGGACAGACGGACAGACGGACAGACGGACAGACGGACAGACGGACAGACGGACAGACGGACAGACGGACAGACAGACGGACATGGCCAAATCGAAATCTCTTTTGATACTGATCAAGAATATATATACTTTATAGGGTCGGAGATGTCTCCTTCTGTCTGTTACATACATTTGCACAGATGTAATACCCCCTTTTTACCCATTTTATGGGTACAGGGAGTAAAAATAAAAAAATCAAAATAATAATAATAATAGGAATTTGGTCTTACTCGAATTGTTCTTAAAATCAAGATGTCTTGTCTATTTTCAAGAACTTTTGGTACTCGACACATTTTTAAGACCAACATTTTGAGCGGAAGGCCTCGACGCTAGTGTTCTTATAATTAAGTTGAAAAATATATATTTTAAATGTATTATAGTTAATTTGTATAAATAAAATAATCGACCAAAAGTCTTAATTTTTGACAGTGTAGCAACAGTTAGCACTATCCTCTTCAATACGTTAGACACTTTGTGTTAAGATTATAATACTCTCTACGATTTTAAAAAAAGTAGCCATTTCGACGAGAAAATGGCTACTTTGGCTGCTTTCGCTGGCAGCGGAAGCAGACAGAGACAAAGACGCACATGGAGACGGGGACGAAGATGTAGACTGAAGTAGTGTTGTTGCCGCTGGAGCTCAGACAACGAAAGTAAGTTGACTTCCGGCTCTGTCGGCTGAAAATGAAAATCGCCATTGCCACATGCCGCTATCATTTGCCTCCTGCCTCCTGCCTACTGCCCCCTGCCCCTTGTTGTCTCTCCCAGTGATCTTCCCTTGGTGGCGCACCTTTTGTTAAATATTGGCCCGTCCGATTGTCTGACTGCCTTTCAATATTGATAAAAATGCTTCATTTTGGCCAACGAAATTCAATGCCAATTTTGTGCAATATAAAAATTCCCAGCCATTGACATAATATCCTTTGCAGACTAGCTGCAATGCATTGCTCTTTGGGGGAGAGGGAGTGTGTGTGGCAGGGAGGCAGCCTCTAATAAATTGCACAACAAATTGCCCCACAACATTGCGGCGTAAAGTGCAACCGCACAAAAGTATGCAATGAAATATTTCAAATGCGACAAATTTCGAAATGAACGCAACAAAAACCACAAAAAAAGACAAGGAGACAAATAGAAATTGATAGGATTGCCTGCAGGAGTTGAGCACGATTTAGGAAGAAATATATCCTAGCAACTGCTGCGACTGATTAAACTCATCTCAGACATTATTAATTTCCCTTTCTTTTTGTGTTGGACCAGACAATTATTCTTGATACATTCCGTTGATTACAACTTTGAGGGCTGCTTAGCAGACTTAATTGGATTTTTTTCCCAAGTGTGGAATATATTATTTATTTCCAAGCCAGCATATATGTTTAGCTACATTAAAAAGGCTTAAAATGTTAATTTGAAGTACAGAAATCACAGATGAAGCTTCGAAGTAAAAACAGAATAATATATTTCCAGATTTTACCATAAAATTGTCGTAGCAGAAAGTTTTTAAATAAATTTGTTTATTTTCCAAAATCTTGTAATTATTTATTTAACTAGTATTCAGCTTCATAATTATAAAAAAAAAATTAATTGCATTAAAAAAACCTATTTACGTAACATTAAAAAAGCAAAACAACATTTTAGATCTATTAATTTAAGTTATTATTTTAAATGTTATTAAGTAATTGAAGCGAGATAAAGAGAGAGGGAGAAAGCAATGGCATGATATATTTTGTAGACCTGTTCTGAATTTCACTTTAGAGTTCATTTTACAAAGAGTTCCATGACAATATTGAAAGCATTGGGTTGGAGGAAAGTCATGTCGATAATTGTTTTTTTGGTATACATGAAACACTAATCAATTAAGTATTGACCGTTTTCTTGGATATATTTCCCATATTTAGGAAAGTTAAGTTAAGTATCAATCAAATCCAACATGACTTTTCGTCCAACCAGAGCATAATTCCATCATATTGTGCCTATTCAGCAGTACTAATCGCTGACTGATTTCCGTTGACTTGATAATCGATGACTGATATATATTTTCTGAACGATTCAATCAATTCGGCTTTTTGACAATTTTATAAGTGTTTCAAATGCGCTGACTTCATTGATTTTTGATTGGCAGCGGAAATCAGTCAGCGCTTAGTTCTGCTGACCGTGTGTATTGAATCTAATGTTAAACTCCAAACATGCAACTATTTTGCTGTGTAATTCACATTTTTGCACTACTGTGCGATAATAGTTTGACAAAAGGTGAGCGAGCTTAGCTCAAAAGCGTCGCACGTGTGTGTGTACGAGTCTGTATGTTTCTGTGTGTGTGTGTGTTTGAGTGTGTGTGTGCAGCGCCAAATTGCACTCGAGACTGAATTATTGCCTGACGCAGCGGCACACAACTAACAGGAGCAGAAACAGAGGCAACAGCAAACAAAACGTGCAAGGCGACACGGCAAGGGACATGACAGCACCAGAAACGAGTAGTGTGAAGAGGACGGTTCTAGATCAGAAGCTGGGGATCCTGGGGAGCTGAAGCTAGTGCCGAAATAAAAGATAAATAGCAGCCACGTAAAATGTTGTTGAATGTTTTAAAAAACCATAAAAACCACAGAGAATTACATTTAATGGCAGCCACAGCGGCGATGGCCAAAAACCGCATTGCCAACAACTGCGCCAAAAGCAGCAGCAACAACACCAACAACAACAACAGTGCTTGAAAGCCGAGGACAGACTAGAGAGTGAAACAGTTGCTAGCTGGTGACATATGTGCCTTTGCGTTAGAGTCCTGTCTGCGTGTTTAGTTTTGCAGTGAGTGGCTGAGGCAGCTGCAGCAGCCAGGACGGCTGCGATGTCCTGGACTGTCAGTGTCAGCTGCTTCAGCCGCCATTTATGAGCGAGTGTGCGTGTGTGCGTGTGTGTGGCCTGCATGGCTAATTGAAGCGTGATGTTGGCATGTTGTCGATTTGTTGCCTGGTCGCACTATGAATGCATAATTAAAAGCGTTTTAGTGAAATTGGACATTGCTGCTGCAAGAAGTTTGGCAACAGTGTAATATTTGCATACAAAAAAAAAATTATAATAAACACCAAAATCAGTCAAATATAAAAACATTACTAATTAAGGCACTAAAGTTTGGTAACGCTGGCAACAGTGTTATATTTAATTGGGTTTTAATTGGAAAGCAAATAAAAATTATAAATGTGTGGCTAGCAATTAAAATGGTTTGCAATGTATACAAAATAAACATAATTAGCAATAATGAATGAAGTTTGGCAACAGTGTAAAATTGTAATAGTTTGCACTGTTGGAGAATTCAGTCATCAGCAGCGTTTATTTGAAGTTTGGCAACGCTGCTGCTGCTGAAGTGTGGCAACAATGTACAGAAAATAGAATAGAATATAAGCAGGAAAAGAACAAACACAAAGATTTTTATCATCAAAACCAAATTCTGTATAAATAGAAGCACAAACAATCATTTTAAAATTAAGTTTGGCAACAGCGGAAAATTTTGTAATAAATTGTATATAATAAGTATATACAATCCAAGCCTGTACATCTCAGATACCATTGTATTTTTTAACTTTGTATACTTCTTTTAAGCTAAACATCATGAAAAAGTTGATAAATAAAATACTAATACTACTACTACAGTCCACAAATACAATTAGTACTGTTTTAGTGAAATTTGGCAACGCTGTTGCCATAAGGTAGAAATATAAAAAAACTATGGTTATCTAACAATAAGAATGTTTATCCTTAGTCAAAGTCAAACACAATAAATATTGAAGCCATGTAATAAGCTGCACATAAAATATATGGCCATAAAATGCCCACTGGCGAGACACAGAGACAAATGTTGATTATTTGGCAAGGCTGGGAGAGGTAGAAAGGAAAGGACCCAAGACAGAGGACATCGGACACCGGACACAGGACACAGGACACTTGGCGTAGCTGTCAAAAAGTCACAGCCATTAGGCGCATGTCCGCCAGTTGAGCCAGTTGGGGCCCTCGGCTCTCGTCTCTCGGCAACATGGCACTTACAAACCCCATCCAAATGGCGTGACAAACTCAGAGATGGCCAGACATCAGTAAGAATTGACGTTAGAAGTGGAGCTGAAGCTTAAACTGAAGCTGAAGCTATGGTAACTGAAATGAACAGTAAACTTAAAGCTGTGACCTGCGGTCGTCCTTCTGTAAGCTGGCTTCTACACTCAACAAATAAGAAGTGTTATAAACTATCTAAGCATTCAGTACACAACTACCTAATTGGACTTTTGCTGTCAGATCTGTTTGCACAATGTTGCAAAGAATATATATAAATATATGAAACTCCTTAACATGATAAGGATACGGGCGGAAAACTGTTGTGTGAAACTTGAAAAACTACTTCCACCCGTCAGCACAGACGGGAAATGGACTTAAGGTCAAATGCGTGTGAGAAGGTATTTGTTAGTTCGGTTTCTAAGTTCTTCATACCCTATATAAGAAACCATAAGGTAAGGGAGGAAAAATATTGGGAAGATATTTCAGTTTTTTTTTTTCAATTCTCATCCTTGCAACCACAATGTGCTACTGCGAAGCTGGGCAGGGTACAGGTAGGATATTATATATTTACTATATACACAGAGAATTCTTGCTCTCTCTAAGTTGAAATGTTTTAAGCTTATAATATCGACAATTTGGCTTTCAATTGATGATTTTATCAGCTGGATTAATGCTGAATATCCCTTGGCGAACGCAAACAAAAAAATGCCATGTTTTTCTGAGTGTATGTCTTGGTAACACAAAAAACGCCCAAAGTCAACTCTGACTGTCTGTCCAGGGCGACAACGACTGACATGACAAGCTCCACTAAAAAAGTTTGAATTGGGGCGGAACGGGGCGTGGCTGTAAGCCGTTGACAAAGCGCCACTAATACCGCTGCAATTAGTACACGTGCACCTGGACATGGCCCGTAGCTGCAGATTAGACTTGAAAGTTGTTTATGTACACTTGAAGCAGGAGCCGGCGCAGGGAGGGCGCAGGACAATGGCAAAATGCCAGTTCAACCCTGCTGGGTTGAAGCATAATGAAAGTAATAAAGTTGAGCCAAAAACTCCGAACGCTGCTGATCGCCAGCCTGGTGATAAAAAGTTTCAGAGGCATAGATGAGGTGGCATGCAACAGAAGCGGCACATGTGTGGCAGCTTGTTGGTGTTGTTGAGGCTGTCTGTGGTTATGGCAACGCCAGTGTACGGTTGGTAGGCATTGGGGCAGACACTTTTATCGCCATCGGTTGTTGTTGCTGCTGTTCTTGTTTTTATTGAATATTCATAAATGGCCGAAAGAGCGTTGAGAGAAATTGTTGGCCTGCTGCCTGGTTGTGGCATGGTCGCAGCAGCTGCAACCGTCTCGACGGCCATTGGAATCAATATTTTATGCCGCACAGTCGAGACGATGAAGATGTTGCCCGCTGCTGTCAGTTGTCCTGGGCACGTTTTGACCAAATGCAACAGGAAATGCAACACAAATGAAAATGTGAAACATCTGTCTGCCTGGGTGTCCGTTTTCTGTTCAAAGCGGTCCAGACAGGACACTCGTTTGTGGTTGCCCAGTTCAGTTCAGTTCAGTTCGGTTGGGTTCCTGTCTCGACCATACATATACACACATAGAAACTTAATAGCCTGTAAGTTCTCATTTGGTTTTTGGCTTTGAACTTGGCAAACGACAAAGGCAAACACAAAGACAAGGCTAAATTACTTTCAACAAGCTGTTAAGCTGAGTATTTTACATATGTGCATATTTGTTGCCTACTTTTCAGCGCATGAAGTTTGGCAACGTTGCGGCATTTGCAGTTGAGGCAGTCTGGCAACAATGCCTTAGTTTTGAATAATTTTGAATAGTTAAATAAATGAAACTAACCTTTGGTGAAAGTTATATCTTTATCCCTCTCTTGATTCTAATACTTTCGGCTTAATCACAAGAACTCCAATGAGTATGAAAATACATTTTGGCTTACTTATGATATTTGTTGATTGACTCGATTGATTGATTGAAGGGATAAAGGGTTCGAGAGATCAAATGCCATGAAATTATTTAATTTAAGTATTTATAAGTACAAGAGAACGAATCAGAAAGGTATAGTGAATTTTCCCTGACAACATCTTTACTTATTACTAAAGAGTTTACCTGTAATACTTTTTATAAAGACCAAAATGGTTTTACATTAAAACCATTCTATTTTATAGTTCATTGCTGGTGGCGATTTTAATGCTAAGCATTCCTGGTGGGGAAATTCTAGGGCATGCTCCAGAGGCAAACAGTTGCAGGAAGCCATTGCCAATGGGCCGTATCAAATATTGGCAACAGGCGAGCCAACTTTCTACTCCTCCAACTCCCGGCTAACTCCTACAGCACTGGACTTCTTTATAATAAACGGATTCCATACGAACAGACTTACAGTGCAATCTCATCATGAGCTTTCATCGGATCACCTTCCCCTTGTAGCTGTTCTGTACAACTCACCAATAAGGAAAAATAATCGCCCGCTGCTACTTGCACACAACGCAGACAAGAGAATTTTCAAAACTCAATTAGAGGAGCTGGCTGACCTGGATGTTGACATGCAAACCGCGGAGAACATTGATTTTGCCATTGAACTATTTATGAGCAAACTGAAACAGGCAGCGGCAAGTGCTGCGCCCAGTCAAAGGCACTACCCGCAATCGCCAAATCAGTCCCAACTTCCTGATGCAATTGTAGCTCTCCTGCGGACTAAGCGCAAAGTAAGGAAGGAATACGCAAGGACAGGCGATCCTCGACTACAGCGCATCTGCAACAGACTTGCCAATCGATTGCACAAGGTATTGTCCCGTAGGAAACAACAGCAATTTAACGAATTTCTGGAAAACTTGGGAACTGATGCCTCCACAAACTACTCCCTTTGGCGAATCACCAAACGCTTTAAAACCCAGGCCAATCCGAAATCAGCTATAAGGAATCCGGCAGGTGGCTGGTACAGAACGTGCTCTGACAAAGTAGAAGCGTTTGCAAATAGTCTGGAGCAACGCTTTAAACCGTATGACTATGCGCCACAGAGCCACTGTCGGATAGTTGAGGAAGCATTAGAAACACCGTATCAAATGGCATTGCCTGCTGAGCCTGTTACTATACAAGAGCTGAAACAATTAGTGGCAAATTTACGCCCAAAAAAAACACCTGGCGAGGATCTTCTGGATAATAGAACCTTACGTCTCCTCCCAGATCAAGCCCTGCAGTTCCTGGTGCGGATCTTCAACAGCATTTTGCGAGAGGGCTATTTTCCCAAAGCATGGAAATCAGCGAGAATAATCATGATCCTCAAACCGGGAAAAACGCCAACTGAAGTGGACTCTTACAGGCCAATAAGCCTGCTGTCATCGCTCGGAAAAATCATGGAGAGGCTGATCTTAAACAGGTTGCTGTCTCTCGACGCGGTTAAGCTGGCGATCCCAAAATTTCAATTTGGATTCCGTAGGCAGCATGGCACCCCTGAACAACTCCATAGGGTAGTTAACTTCGCACTAGAGGCTTTGGAACATAAAGAGTATGCGGTCGCAGCGTTCCTTGACATTCAGCAAGCCTTTGACAGGGTGTGGCACCCGGGTCTTCTGTACAAAGCTAAACAACTTTTAACTCCACAGCTATACATACTGGTAAAAAGTTTCCTGGAAGCGCGTACTTTCTGCGTTACATCTGAAGAGTGCAGGTCGACTACAAGAGTTATAGAAGCTGGAGTACCCCAAGGCAGTGTTTTAGGCCCAACTTTATACTCAATCTTCTCTGCCGATATGCCAAACCACACCGCGATTACAGATGTTGATCGAGAAGACACACTCATCGCTACCTATGCAGATGACACGGCAGTGCTCACCAAAAGTAACTGCATTCTTTTAGCTGCGAGTGCCTTACAACAGTACTTGGACGCATTTCAGGAATGGGCGGCCAAATGGAACATTTGCGTCAATGCAAGCAAATGCGCGAATGTGACGTTCACCAACAGAGTCAGCAACTGCCCTGCTGTAAGGCTCAACGGAAGCGTACTAACGCACTCTTCAGAGCATAAGTATCTGGGCGTCATCCTCGACAGGAGTCTAAAATTTGGCAGGCATATTTCGGCTGTGCAGCATGCATTTAAAAACAAAGTGTCCAAGATGTCGTGGCTTCTTTCGGGTAAAAATAAACTGTCACTCGAGCACAAGACAAAAATATACAAGGTCATACTAGCTCCAAGTATGTTTTACGCTATCCAAGTGTTTGGAATTGCAGCCAAGTCACACCTAAACAAGCTCCGTGTACTGCAAGCCAAAACATTAAGAAAAATCTCAGGGGCACCTTGGTACATGAGAACCAGGGATATTGAGAGAGACCTGAATGTTCCTCCGATAGGTGACAGAATCCAGAGCATAGCTGGAAGATACACGGAGAGATTAGCATCCCATCCAAACCGTCTTGCTAGACGACTGCGCAACTTTGGGCTGAGAGCCAGGAGAAGACTTAAACGTCATCACCCTCAAGACCTTCCACACCGGCTCTTGACCTAACATTTATATCTTTCTATCCTATTCTATTTTTCTTTATATTAATAACTCTTAATTCCTAATTTTTACCCCAAAGTCCTTTGCATAATGTAAATAATAATGTAAATAGCTGTATATAATATTTTAGATCGTCTAGACATAGTTTTATTCCTTTAATTTCACACTAGCTTAAGTTGCCTTAATAGGTAATAGTGTACTAATCAAACTGATATTTCAATTACTAAAAAATATAAAAAAAAAAAAAAAAAAACTTTCAACAAACATTTTCGTTGAGTATTAGACATAAGTGTTGCCTACTTTTGAGCGCCTGGAAATTGGCAACGTTGTACGAGCAGTTTGGCAACAACGCCTGTCAATCTAACGCATTATTAAGCAATTATAAACGCATGAACGAGCTCTGGATTGTGAATGGATTAAGGACATGCTGTCCTGGCTTGGCATAAATATCAAATTAACTACTAAATTGACTTGTCAAAAAGAGTTTTGTGTGAAGCGCAAGTGCTTCATTATGCATAGAAAGAAGGCGGCGCTAACTGTAATTTCCTGCCAGACATTAGAAGGGGGCGTTGCTGTTAATGAGGGCATACCAAGGAAAGGATTCGCCGAGTTATTAATGATGAACGCCAGGACTGACAAGAGGCAAGCAACTCGCAGCACGCACGAATGCATATAAATAATGAAGCAATAATGGAAATGGAATATGGACAATAGAGTATGGAATATGGAGTTTGGAGTATGGAGCCTTTCAGATCCAAGGAACGTGAATTGTAATTTTTATTTCTATCGAAAGGAGAACCATTTGATGCACAGTTTATGGGCACAGCACCATAACCAGCAGCATTATCATTCCAACTGGCTGGCATGGCGACACGTAGCAAATTATGAATGAATGAGTATGCCACAATACAAAACGACCGAGTCTGGTGGCAAGCAGTTGCGGCTCCTGTTTCCTGATGGCCCATTGGCAGCTTGCGTAATTGGCACTTACATCACAGACTTTGTCAGTGGCATCGACATTGCTTTGACAACCACGGCGGGCGGGGGTTTGTGGCATGGAGAACTGACAGGCATTATGAATAGTGCGACAAATGCAAACAGGACTCATCAATATGCTCAACAGTTGCTTACACAATTCCCTGACGACAGTTGCGACACTGGTAAAGTACACACAAATTCTTGATTGTATTTTACATTTGAGTTGATTTCACAAAAAAGTATGTAACTCTTTGGGGCAGCATAGAACATATACACAAAAATAATAAAGAAATTAGTAATATCACCTGTAAATACTCATTTGTAACATGTATTCTTTATTATACCACCTATCTTTAAGATATTCTCAGGTTAGGTCTGTTAATAAATATAAATAAATAAAGAAAATAAAACAACAAAGAAAGGCTATCATCGGAGTGCCGAATATAACGTTTTATACTAACTCTGATATTCGCAATTGATTTAAATATAAGTTTCAAAATATTGCTTTTTTCAAAACCTTGTTAAGGTATGCAAAGATCTAAAAAAATGTATTTTTGAATATTAATAAAATTGAAATGCAAAGTCAATTAAGAGTATAAAACATGAACAAAAACACATTCCGCTTGGAAATCGATTAAGTTTTTACTGAGTTATGTGAGTTGGCAATCCAGAAGATAGAGCTATTTAACACTTTACAAGCCAAATTTTTATGCATTTTCACCATGAATTTTGGTCACAAAATTAACTTTCTCAGAATAAGTTTTGAAATAGTTTTTTATACCAATTTTGATGTCAGCAATCGATTAAAAGTGAAATGTCAAGAATTTAAAATTTGGAAAATCTTAATTCTTGAAAATGTGTAAGGGGGGACCCTTGTCAATAATTAAAAGTAATTTTTTTTTGGAATATAACATTTGAAATGCAAAGTTCATTGAGAGTATAAACCATGAGCAGAAACACATTCCGCATGGAAATCGATTAAGTTGTGACAAAGTTATGCGAGTTGGTAATTTAAGAGGTAGAGCTATTGTGGTACTTAAAACATTCCAAGTCGAATTTTTTTTAATTTTTAGCATGAAGTAAAAAATTAGGTGAATAACAATTGTCTTTGTATTGCTAACGAGTTTTGAAAATATTATCGATACTATCGATAATTCACTATAAATTTACTTTGTATTTCTAACGAGTTTTAAAAATATTATCGATACTATCGACAATTCAGTATATAATAAATATACATACATAAATGTCAACTTGGGACGGGTATCTGCATTAAATTTAGAAAAATATGGTTGTTTGAGAATTCTTATCGAATACTAGCGATACTTATCGATATCGAGGGGCAACTTGGTTTATAAAAACCTACCTGACTGAGCTCATCTCTCGAGCGACGGTTGCACTTGGGCAACAGAGCCTGCAAATCGTCCTCGAAGGCGCCGCCATGTGCCAAGTCGACCACATCGTCGGCATCCGGTTCAAGGCTGCTGCTGCGTCGGCTATCTCCATTTTTGGCATCCTTTTGGCTGGTGGGCGTCATGGCGTTGTTGTTGTTGTTGATGTTGTTGTTCGTGCTGAGATTTGATTGGCCATTCAACTTGCTGCTGTTGTTGTTGTTATTGTTCGATTGCTGCTGCTGCTGCTGCAGCTGCAGCTGAGATTTTTGTGACTGTTGCGCATTGCTGTTGTTGTTATTGCTGTGATTGTTGTTATTGTTGCTCTTTGCCGAGGAGACGGCGGCCTCCGTTTTCTCTGCTGTTGCTGTGGGCGTGACCACGCCCGCCGCAGCGGCTGCGGCCGTCGGCAACTGTTCACTTGTTCTGCAAAGAGAGGAAGCAAGGATGAGGGATGTAAAGTTAATGTCGTTGTAGTTGTAGCTCAATTCAAGGAATCAGTTCAGCAGCTCAATTTGCGCAGAACGAACTAATCAGTCAGATAGTTTGTTCGTTCGTTTGTTTAGTTCGCTCGCTTATTCAGTTTTTTCTTTTGTTTATTTCTTTAGATGGTTCAATTCACTCGTTTGTTTTAGTTCAAACGATTCCTTAGTTCGTTCGTTCCCTTGTCTATCTCGTTCATTCTTAGTTCGTTCGTTCTCTTGTCTATCTCGTTCGTTCGTTTGTTTGGTCACTTCTTCTATTCGTTCGTTCGTTTTTATCCTTTCGTTCGCTTGTTTAGCTCAAACGTTTCTTTCGTTCTTTCTTTTGTATAGTTCGTGTGTTCGTTTGTTCGATTACTTATTTTATTCGTTCGCTCGACTGTTCAAATTGTTCCTTCGTTTAATCGCATTATTCAATTGTTTAGCTCAGACGTTTTTTCTCTCTTTCTATTCTTCTTTCTTTCTTTCGTTCGTTCGTGAGTACGTTTGTTTAGTGCGATCATTTCGTCAGTTCGTTGGCTTGGCCGTTCATATTCTTCATTCGTTTAGTCCTTACGTTCGCTTGTTTAGCTCAGACGTTTTTTCTCCTTTTCTTTCTTTCTTTCTTTCTTTCTTTAGTTCGTTCGTTCGTTCCCTTGTCGTTCGTGAGTACGTTTGCTTAGTGCAATAATTTATTCAGTTCGTTCATTTGACTGTTCATATTGTTCGATCGTTTAGTCCTTTTGATCGTTTGTTTAGCTCTAAGGCTTTTTTTGTTTATTCTTTCGTTCGTTCACTCGTTCCCTTCTTCAGTTCGTGTTTTGACTGTTCAAGTCGTTCGTTTGGTTAGTTCGTTTCATTAATTCGATCGCTTTGATCCTAAAGATTGTATGAGTCTCCTTTCCGTTCGTTTTGTTCAATATTGTTATAATTTGTTTAAAGCCATATCATATTTACTGATACTATGTTTACTGTCATCTGTACTCAGATGAGCAAAACTCCTATAGGACTTTACTCGTTCGATCGCTTAGCGAATAGTTCGATTGAACTTTTCTAAAGGATTCAATATAGCTCTAATGGATAAATCTACTTGAGAGCCCACTTTATTTGATTTCATTCATGGTAACACGATGTTGCAGCAGCTTTGCCAAAGAGCTCGTACCCCGCACCCGTTGCGCTACTGACCCATTTGTCAACGCCGTTGCTTTCTCGGGCTCAGCTGTCAAAAGGTTAATTTGCGATACATTTTTTTTTGTGGGGGTTTTTTTTCGTCTTTTCAGTTTTATGTGTTGTCGGGGTCTGTGACGCCAAAGTGTCTGCAAAGACACCCACAGCGCGTGTCACAAACTGACGCCCAAAAGCGGCCAATTTTACGCCATTTTAGCAATATTTCTAGACAGGACCAAAGCGAGCGAGGAGGGAGCAACGAAAAGTTGCCACACAAATGTTATTAATGAATTTGCCACAACAAAGAACAAGAAAAAAATAGAGAAAAAAAGAAGGAAAGCAAAAAAATTGTGAGAGAAACTTTGGCTTGGCATGTGCTTCCGTTTCCGTTGTGTGACGCCTTCAAGGACGCGCACAATGACGCAGCCGAAGGACGACAGGCATGTCCTGGAGAGGGAGGGCAATGCTTCTTACAAGAGCATTCTTTGCGCCATATGACAAGTTGTCAAACATTCTGACATAATCATGTCAAATTAACACAAACAAGCGGCAACAGCCACAACAACACGCAAAGGATAATAAAACACTTAGAGGAATTAGTCGGGCCCATGAATTTATGCAGGCCCAAGGACATGTCAGAAAACAAAACAGCAACAACAACAAAAAAAAAATGAAGATAAACTCATACTCGTAACATCGGAAACTGAAGCACGCATGAATTTATGAGCATTCTCGAAAGGCAAACAAAATGAAAGCAGGCAAACAAAGCGAATGCTCGAATAGAATATACCCTTTTGCCAAACAAGAGTGAGTCGGAAGCCATTCTGTAGCTTGAATAGCTTTCTTGTTCATTATCCGTTCCATGGGAAATCAAGGATATCAAGGATGTAAATGCCTATACAATTCTAAGGGTTGAACTTTATGAAACATGGTTTTTTCATTGAATACAATTTGTATTTGTATATGTAAGATGGGCGGGATCATCTTAACACAAATTGTTTGTATCCTGATTCCTTCCGTAGCTAGTTTCTATGCGACGATTCCCCGAACCTCTCTCTCTCAAATTTCCCTTTTCAAATTCTTCCTATTTTTGCTTCACTTGAATGACACAACCTTTCAAAGTGTGACCAAGTCTTGAAACAATGAATGTGCTACAATAGGAAAATTTGAATTCCCAGAGAAATGTCGGGATCGGTGGGATGATCAGCAGCGCGGAATTTTGAAATTAGTTTCCGCCCGATCGGAAGATCAGCGAAATCCTGATCCTGATCCCGAAAATTTTGTTGATTATTATTATTATCAGATTGATCTGAATCTTCAGATCACAACTGACAGATATCTTTATTATAAAAGTTATAAGAATTATGTTGAAACATATTTACCAATAGTAAGCAATGTAAGAAACATAAATAGGGGTTTTTTGGGTTATGTAAGGTTTGTAAGGTTATGTGGTGGTGTTATGTTCTCCTTGTGGGGAGATCTGATGGGTGAACGCGTCTTAGTCTGCACTGCCTATGAATTGATCTTATTCTTCTTGCCAGAGAGTTTAGGCGGGTTCATTGTAACGGCTTGAATGACAATTAATTTGATCTCCGAACTTGGTTAGATGAGGATCTCACCCTATGAACAGTTTCTCCCGTACCAAAGGAGTCCAGAGGTTTTTCGGGCTGCTTTAGAGTGCATTGTTTTTAGCTTATTTAACTGGGACCTAGAAGCATTGTCCCATACTCGGATCCCATAAGTCCAAGTGGGACCCATCCCAATTCTAATTTGACTGCAAAAAAACCTGACTATCGCTACTCTGCTTTTAGGGCTGATTGAGTAAATGAGTACTTACTTAAGTAGTAGTATACTAGTATACATTTTAGAGCAGAATGGGAGCTAATATAATATATAGGGTGCATATTCATTGCATGATCACTTCACTATTAAACGATCCTTAAAGTATGTCTGTATAGCTGACTTCTCTTAAACAGTTGCTCAGCTGGCATTCTTACAGGGTATAGAAAGTCGAAGGATATTCAGGCTCTCACTAAAAAGTGGCAGGCAAAGTGTAACATACTTTGTGGCGCCGCATGGCAATTAAGATTAAAATGTGGCAAGTGGCAAGTGGACTGAGTGAAAATGCTTTGTTGGTGGTTGAAGGTGAGCGCGAATTGTGGATTTCCACGCGAGTTATGTTTGGGACTAGGCCAATAACCACTTGGGGGCCTAGGTCAAGTTAAGCAATAGACAACGTTTATCGTTGGGGTTTCGTTATTAAGATATGCCTGACAGGCATCAACTTTGTCTCTAAACATGTTTGCTTATATATGAGGCATGGTATCTGCCAACAGATAAATAGTTTTAGACAGTTTTCCTATTAAAGTCCTTCAGTTTGGTTGTTCATTTCAATTCAGTTGCCACACAATGTAGCTGCAATCAGAATTATTCAAACATTTGCTCAACAACAAGTTTTTCAGCCAGAAATATTATGGTCACAGGATTAGATTTTATGGGTACCTCTCTGTTTTTTTGTGGCTTAAATCAAAGCCCAAAAGCACAACAGGCTACAAAACAAATATGAAACAATATGTACGAACCAGACAAGTACTAAAGGAAAGTTATGCGGGTTGTCAGGAACGGATTTTCAGTGTTTGGTATTGTTGCAACCGTATTGGCAGGGCGACAAGCGTGTTAGGGGGCAGAGTGTGGTAACTGTATGTGTGTGTGTGTGCGGGTCTATGCAAATTAGTTGTGACAGCTTTCAAAAAGTTCAACATAGTGTGTCGATGGCAAGGGCTGCCTGAGTTTTGCACTAATCTATAGAGTACCCTGCTCTGCACCCTGCGCCCATTGACAGGTCCCGTTCAGAGCTCTACACTGTTCAAAATATTACATTGATAGATAAATATGATCGTATTTAACTTGGTTATTACACTTTTTAATGCTGACTTTATAAAGTTAAATATAAAACATATTAAGCTTAAAAATTGAATATTATACTCAAATTTGGTTGGATGTTTAAAAACCCATTATAAAGCCCAGAAAAATTGGAATACTATGTGCAATGCTATAAGTTACATTTTTCCCAAACAAAAATAAAATATAATTTGTTGTTGTTTCATATTAGAAAGTACTTTTAAAATATTTAACAACATAATCCATTTTCTGATAGATTATAATTAATTATTTTCCTTTTTCTTCTTTCCAAATTTAGTCAAACATAAAAGTCCAGAAGAGGTTATAACTGATGTGAACAAATTAAAAAACTATTTTAATAAAATTATAAGCACTTTTTTCGGAATAGAATACCCTGTTGATTGAAAACGATGGCAAAAATAATCAAAACAAAATATAAATATGCAAAATAAGTCGAGCTAATAGTCCTTTTTATAGTTGGTTAAGAATTTACTTGTTAAGCTTATCTTTAATAAATAAAACAAATAAATAAGAAATACAAAAATTTGAAGTTTATTTTTAATTTTTATTGTAATGCAAATTACTTTAATAAGTAATAATAATAATAAAGCATTACTTAAAGCAAGCAATTAATAAGTGCGTAAAGTATAAGTTGATATGGAATACAATATTTAAATATAGCACTACTTTTTCCGCAGTGTAGATCTATAGAGTGTCAAGAGAACTTTGACAGAGTGCGAGTTCAAAACGTTCAAAGTTCATAAACAACACACTCGCCATATGAAGCCCCGTTGCATTTTTGAGTTATGCATGGGGCGCAACTTGAAAGGGGGGTTGGGGGCTGAGGGTTGGGTGTTGGGGACTGTGGGTTTTTTGGGGTAGCTTGTCTGTGCCCGTGGGGCATGCAAGCCGTAGTCGTTTTTGATATGGTAATGTGGCAATGGCAATGCGTGCATGGAATGTGCCATTATTAGATTTCAGCTCTTTAGATATGTGTGTGTGTGTGTGGCTTGAGTTGTGAATAAGGGATTAGAGAGGGTGGAGGTGTAAGGGAGCTGCATTGAGGTTTAGAGCATCGTCGTCGAGAGTGCTATAAAGTAGTAATACTAATTAAGTTGTGTATTATGCATGTGCAGCAAGACGCAGGAAGCGACGACCAAATGAAATTGCTGCAGGCCATAAAGAGCTGAAAGTTACTGAAGGATGAGACGCGGTTGGGAGAGGTGCAAGGGATGGAAGGAGCCCAGAGAAAAGCTTGTGGTTTGCTGCTCAAGTTGAGTGAGCATTTGACATCGTTTAGTTAAAGGATGTTGAGGGTATTAGAACAATGCAGTTCGTTGGTGGCAAAGTGCTCAAAAGTGATGCGGATAAATAACCAAGGAGATGCCAAAAGGATACAGGTGGGTAAAGGCGAACTAAGGATAAGAGAGAAGATGGAAGGAACCAAAGACAAAGACGGACTTAAAAGTATGAGAGCTTCAAAGTAAGGATTAAAGTGTGAAACTAAGTGAGGAAAAGTAGTTCAAGAAGTTTCAGGGATCTTTCAGACTGAGATTACAAGTTGAATGTACTCGAATAGAGCATTAATTAGCTATAGTGCATAGACAGAAGGCGAGACTAGATTAAGGGCTAAGATAAAGGAAGTGAAGCTTGTTAATAAAGTTTCAGATAAAGGTCACTGAACAGAAGAGGAGAGAATGCGTAGGAATTAAGAAGAGAAAGCAACTATAAGGATTTTAGGGGTTGTAATAAATTAAAAGTAGGTAATAATTCCGATTGTCGACACTTGAAAAGTTTAATCGATGGTTTTCTTGTTTAATCGGGAAGGACAATGGATAAACCGATGTTTTTTTACATCCCTGGAATTTACCATATCAAAGGTGGGGAAGAAATGAAAAAGTAACTTGGAACTGAAAGAACAGGGGTTACAAACTCACGGAAAGAGAAAAACTAAGGCTGTAGGTAGATACATTTTAACTCAGAGGTTATAGAAGTTAAAATCAGATATGGTATATTTTGGACATATAAATTAAAGTCGAAAAGAAATTATAAATTGATAGACTGCAGAAAAAAGACTAGGGTGAACACTCTTAGAATGAAAATAGATGGACAAAGAGTGTAAAGTGAGTAGAAGGAGACATCTACGTAGGGAGTATATGAGCTCGTAAAGAATGTCTCGACAAGTGACCTGCTCTCCTTCATAAGGGAGGTACAGCAACCCTTGTCCCTATAGGGTGCCTTTCTGGCACAGTAGACCAACGCTGATCGCAGAGCCCCCTGTTTCCTTGCTAGTGGGTCTCCCACCCTCTTATTAATTTTATTAAGGGTGTAAATACTCGTATATTTATAGGTTAACTAAGGGATAAGGGAGCAGATATAAAGGAAATGGGGTCTAATTAGTTCAAATAAACAAAAGTTGATAGGATATGATCAATTGACCAACAGTTGAATGTTAGGGAATGGAAGAATGAACCTAGAGGGCTAAGCCATCCCTTGATTTAGGGTGGATCTCGTATCTTACTACTGGCCAGACCCAACTATGAAACACTCTATGGACAGTTGCAGTACCAGTACCAGGCCACGAACCCTGCGCCGCACTCACCTGGCCTTGCCGTGGGACTTGAATTGTGCCACTTCGGCATAACGTCGACCCAGTGGAGCCTCCTGTGGACTGAGCAAAGCATCGCAGTGTGGGGCAGTTCCTGTTGTGCCCTGTTCCATGGGCAGACTCATGTTCTTGAGCAGTTGTGCGGCAGTTGGCAAATCGTTGCCACATTTCAGCTGCTCCTCGGTGCGATTGGCAAAGTTTTGCAGCTGCTCGCGCAGTGAGTAGTCCACCGAGCTGCAGCAGGATGTTGTATCCGATGAGGAGGAGGAGGCGGAGCAGGTGGGCGAGTGCATGGTGGCCAGATCTTCGCTAGCGTTGCCATTCTGTAGATCCTGGTAGGCAGCGTGTGCATCCTCGGAGCTGCTGCTTGAGCTGGAGCTTCCGCTGCCGATCGACTGATTGCTCTGACTGGTGTTTGTGGACACACAGCTATCCATGCTGGCTATGGAATTGCGATTGCCATTCTCAATTTGTTGTTGCTGCTGCTGCTGCTGCTTCTCCTCCTGGTGCACAGCACCTTCGAGTATGTCATCCACCTGCTGTGGCACAATGATCAAGGAGGTGCGCTTACGCAGCGTCTCATCCTTGGCATTCATGTTCTGTTTGAGCGTCTTGTCCGACTTGGTGTACACAATGACCTCCACCTTGGACGTCTCCTCCATTTCCCTGCTAACCACTGTGGCAGCCACTGTGCTCTTGATCTCCTGCGACATGCTGCAAAAAAAGGTTCAAAAGGGGTTGGCGGAGAGCTCTTGTGGGAAAACATCCTATGCGAAAATATATATTTTGATGCTACCAACAAATTTGCAATTCAAACGTAGAATTATTGTGCACACACTTCAACACTCAAGTCAACAACACGTGTCAATCAAATTTATTGAATTCGATATTTAATATGAACGTGCTGGTATCGTTTATCACGCCCCCACCATCCCTGCTCCACACCCTCCGCTCGGTTACTTCTGTGTGGGCCCCCGACATTAGGGTATCGCATATCGCATATCCACAACGACTCGAAGCACTTAATGCATGAATTTTAATTTAACGAGCATGTTGAGGCTTTCGAAATGTTATTACTAATAAAAACGGCAAGCCAAAACAATGTGAGGGCAAGCTGGCAGGGGTTGGGGGGAACTGCCAGTCTGTCCATATTATGTGACGCTTTTATAGATTCCAGCCAACGGCAACACCTGCCAACTGTCCGCCCCCCAAAAACCGCCAACCTCCACACCGCCACCCTACCACACTCTATCCGGGAACTGGAAATGTATTAAACTTTTTGTAGAGTGCATAATAGCTTTGTCATGAGGTTTGTCCTGCAGCTTTTAAATTCTTCCTTAACTAAACATTATAATCTTGAAATTGCTGTGAATTAAAGTCTTAATTCCATAGAACATATCAGATTTCTATGACTAACTTTGTCATCAGGTTTGTCATGCAGCTAAGATTCGCATGAACTGAATTATAACTTCACATTATAGTCTTAACATTTGTGAAAAACTAGTTCCATAATTCCATATTTCATATAAATATTCTATATATACATATCACAGCATTCGGTCAGAGTCTAAAACATAAGTTCTGGGCTCGAGTTCCAGTTAAATTATTGTTTTCTCTAATCTCTTCCTATACCATAAATGAGATTGTAATGAATATAAAATTGTATGCAAGATCTTGAATTTGAAAGAACCTTCTGTGTGTTTTGGGCTTCGAAACCCGATTTTTGAGCTGCTTAAATTAAATATCTTCAACCATTTTTAATGTAGATGAAATTCTTTGCAAGTTTAGCCTGGCAGACTCAAAAAACATGTACATGAGAAATTGAAATTCAGCTGGATTAAAATTTAAAGTGCAAACATGGAAAATATTTGCTTTCCACATCCTTAAACACTATCTTACAGATTCTATGGTACTATTTTCATTTATCGTTAAGCAATAAATCGAATAGATAATCCTAATTGCGAATAGATTCGAATAAATTTGCTTAGCAACTATAGCCAGGGAGACTCAAAAAATATGTACATGAGAAAATGAAATACAGCTGGATTGTGGAGCATGGAAATATGGAAAAGTTTGCGAATTGCGAATAGATTCGAATAAATTTGCTTTACAACTTTAGCCAGGCTGACTCATAAAACATGTACATGAGAAAATGAAATCCAGCTGGATTGAAATTTAAAGTAGAGTATGGAAACATGAAAATTGCTTGCTTTCCAAATCCATTAAGCAATATCTTATAGGTTATATTGTACTGCCTTCGTTTATCGATCCATTAAGCATTATTTTTATAGATTCCCTTATAATGTTCTGCTTTTGCAGAATGTAAGGGCATCTGGGTTTCGTTGTTGTTGTTTTCATGTTTGGCTTTATGAACTTTTAACAATAATACTGTTGCCACAACGCATGTGTGTTTGGAGAGTGCGTGGGGTATCCATTTCATTTCGTTGAAAATTGTATACAAAAATATGAAAAATTATTATTTTTTCGTTTTTTTGTGGTATTTTTTTTTTGCCTAACTTAAGTGGTGCTTTTTATAGGCATGGACATCATCTGAATTACCCGAAAGGAAGTTAGGAATGTGTCAGCACTCAGCATTGAGTGCCCTACATAAAGTACATCATTTCATATGTGTGCATACATACAAACATCAACCATTTCTAGTGATAAGCAATTATAAACATTTGCTACTGTTTTTGTGTGTGTGTGTGTGTGTGTTGTTGTTGCTGTTGACATCAAAAGAAATTGAAAAGAAACCCCAGCAAAAAATAATAAAAATGATGGAGAAAAAATATATACATACATATATGTATGTATGTATTTATGTATGGGTCGTCATCTCTAAGACAGACCAAAGTGGGTTTCATTTCGCCTCGTTGTGCTTCAATGAATTTTTAATTTATTTATACAAACACAAACAAACAAACACACACACACACATGTACATACATATGTATGTTTGTATGTAAATATTTCGTCACAATTTGTTCAAATGTTGCGCGTTTTCTTAAAGATTTTTGCGGCACTGCTTCCGTTTATCGTTAAAGTCATTCATAAGCAATAAATCGAATATATATTCGTAATTGCGAATAAATTTTCTTAGAAATGGACAACGTTTTTACACAAATGGGCTTTATTACTCCCTGTACCCATAAAATGGGTAAAAAGGGGGTACTAAATCTGTGCAAATGTATGTAACAGGCAAAAGGAGACATCTCCGACCCTATAAAGTATATATATTCTTGATCAGTATCAGAAGAGAATTCGATTTGGCCATGTCCGTCTGTCTGTCTGTCTGTCTGTCTGTCTGTCTGTCTGTCTGTCTGTCTGTCCGTCTGTCCGTCTGTCCGTCCGTATGTATGAACGCAAGGATCTCAGCAACTATAAGAGCTAGAGACACCAAATTTGGAATGTAGGTTCGTGTATAGCGGGAGCAGGTCAAGTTTATTTTAGATTTGAGATATCTCCCCCCGTTCCCCCGCTATTTGATAAAAACAGTAACAATTTTTAAGATATAGCTTTGGATTTTGGCATGCGCAATACTTTAGTCACTCTCAATCTACTGTCTAAATTTCAAGTCGTTCGGATAATAAACACGGAAGTTATTAACGAAAGAAGATTCAGTGCTTCAGCGCACGGGAAGAAGAAGCACAGCCACCACTTAAAATGCCTCGCTTGCGCTGCGCTCGAGCTGTCGCTCGTGTGTGTGCGTCTTTTGTGTATGTGTGTGTATATGTGTCTGTATGTGTGTGTGTATATGTACGAAGATGCGATTGGAAATTTTTGACCTGGGTACAGGGAGTTTTGTAGTCGGGTTTACTCGACTATAGCATTCTTACTTGTTTTTGTGTAGTTTTATTTGCTGTGAGACTTGGGCCGCATTTCGTTGATTACAAACGCTCAAGAAAATGCCTTAAGAGGGAGAGTTATGTATGAGTTGTCGATTCCCATAGCTACAGTACACGCTCGATAGAATGCACCGAGCGAAAATGGTCAGTCAATAAAAATCGCCGAATTAAGCGTCAAATATTTTAAAAATATTTATTTAAATTTTGTGAAAAATCTGTTTGAGATGTTAATATAACTAAATGTTGACCCATTTTT
The DNA here is from genome assembly GCA_035043065.1 of Hirtodrosophila confusa. Taxonomy (NCBI): domain Eukaryota; kingdom Metazoa; phylum Arthropoda; class Insecta; order Diptera; family Drosophilidae; genus Hirtodrosophila; species Hirtodrosophila confusa. The sequence continues at coordinate 3,274,793 of JAWNNI010000078.1, forward strand.
GAAAAATAAGCATTAATTATTTTATTATGTTCCGATTGTAACAAAATATATAAATATTATGAAAAATTAATGTATTTGAAATTATTGTTCTAAGACAGATTGTAAATAAATAAATTTAAAAAAAAATAAAATTATTTTAATTGTTTTACCAATTTTGTTTTAGTTTTAAGCATAATACTTTTCTGTATGTATGTATCAGCTATACCAACTTTTATCTATATTTACAATTTTATATTTACACTAGGGTTGTTCTATGTTTTTGAAATACCAAGGTCTTTTTATGTATTATTTTAATATTATTTGATCAGTATTCAATTTGCTACTGTATTCTGTCTTTTCATATTATTATTTCTATTTCATATTCCAATTATCATCCTTTTTCATAGTTTTTCATCCATATTTATCTTATGTTTTTCAATATGTAATCCAACTTTCATCAATCTTTGCTTTTCATATTCAATTATTTGTTGGGTTCATGAATTTTCCATCTTTAGTCATTCTATGCTTTCAATATTTTATGATTTCCATGTTTTAATCATGTCATGATTTCCATATTCCATTTATCATCCTTTTTCATCCTTATTTTTATATTTTTCAATATGTAATTCAACTTTCATCAATCTGTGCTATTTATATCCAATTATTTCTTGAGTTCATGCATTTTTCATCTTTAGTCATGCCATGTTTGAATCATTTCATGGATATTACCAACTTTTATCAAACTTTTTGTCATTTATATTTGATTATTTCCTTGTTATATGCATTTTTCATCTTGAATCATTCCATGTTTGAGTCAATTCACGGATATTTCATATTTAATGACTCCATTTCATGGTTATTCTCATCTTTAATCGTTCTATGATTTCTATATATTCCAAATATTTAGCTTATCTTATCATTTCGAATGTTTCTAAGTTGGTCTATTGTGCTATGTTCTCGATGTTACTTTATTGTCAATCGCATGCTTCTGTTTCGTTTGTTTATTATCGGGCATTATGCCTGATTAGGTTACTTTCTGATTTTCTGACTCAAATAAACAGAATGCAAACGATGTTTAACCCCCCGTCACCCCATTTATTTGCTGTTATTCTCTCCCTGCACGTGTCCATTTGTTGTTTCTTATCTTTGCAGTTTCGTAACTTTCACGACTTTATCATATTGTTATTGTTGTTGTTATTGTACTATCAACAACACTAATAACACTAACAACAATAACAACAACAAAATACAAAGTTCTTTGTATCGTGCATTAGCAATTTATCAGTTAGTTGATGCGGGGTTAGTTGTAGGTGGATATGGGGGGAACGAGGTTCGGTTACCAGGTAAACTGAGACGCGACATGGAAACATCGCCAGCATTTTGCAATTAATGTCGCATTTTTGTTGTTACTTCAATTGCAGCCACAACAACAACAACAACAAAAGGCAAAGTCAATTACAACAATTGCAAAACCCAATTACAATTGCAATTTGCAATGAAAATGCGATATTCGTGCTCGATATACATATATATATATATATATATATAGACATACAAGCTTGTATGTATGAGGTGTGTTGTAGACATTTCATTCGAATCGATTTCAACATATGTATTCATTCGCATTCACAACATGATTCATTTCTTAGACCCGCTCGTTTGACAGAATTCCGCATAAATATTTTTACCCCCAGTTGGCATTTCCAAACAAATCGAACAAGAAACATTTCCCACTACTTGAATCCGTGACAGCTTTTCCTACTTCTAGAGATGTTAGGGCTGCCTTCCCGAATTAGGGACAGTTCAGTAAGAGAACTCAATAAATATCAATTGATAGTCATTGGATACTATAGAAAGTATTGTCGAATTTCAACGCTAAATCAAATTCAGTTTGCTAAACAAAACACGCTTTGGCCAAAAATATTACATTTGAAAAACTTAAGCGACTTTTTTTATAATCTAATCATTTACGTATCAAAAATGAGCTGTAATTAAACTTAAAGTTAACTACCAATGCTCAATAAACGTATTCAGATATGAATTTTGATCAATCATAGTACATTTTATGAAACATGATATTTACCTGCTGAATGCTTTGATTACTGATTAGTGATTACTGATTAATGATACACAAATTTGCATTATTCGTCATACTGGTAAAAACTTAGTTTGCTCTTTCGAAGCTGACTTTTGTATTTCCAGCCGATTTTCTTCCCTATACTTAACATTTCTACATCATTACATTACATCATTACATCATTGCATTGAGCAGAGACCATAAAATGTATGAAGTATCATTGGTCAAAATTCACTTATGGACCTGCTATCGATCTTCAACGAATTTCCTTCCTGAGCTCCGCGTTCAACAGAACTAATCGCTGACTGATTTTCGCTGCTTCTTGTTAACTGTGACTGGAAACTTTGAAATTGAATTTAAAGCTTGGTGATTGATTAGTCCCAAAATCAGCTTTATATATTTGTTAGCGGTCAGCGGAAATCATTCAGTGCTTAGTTCTGCTGAATGAGCCGATAGGTTTCTCCAATAGGACATTCTATTTCGTAACCGTATTTATCACGTTAGAAGAAACTTATAAACTTACTACAAGCTAGAGCTGCAATACTATCAATAGTACAAATTGGGGGATTTCAAGTTCACAGACTCTGTAGAATTATTTATGATTGTGGTATGTTTAAGATTGACATAAGTTTTACTTAAGCGATAGTTAGCACTATCGATAGTTTGCCGGATTATAAGTAGTGAAGCCATCGATAGTTTCAATGTGTGAATAATTGTTTTTCGTTAAGCCATCCTCAATAGTTTGTATAGTTATTTATCAACTACTGATGAGTAGTGAGTAATGCATAGTTTAACATCGCTAACGTGTATATATATATACCAGACAGACTGTATGCCATTTATTGGCAGCGGGATAGGATTTCTGTTTGCCGGCTTGCCTGTTTGTTATGCAAAGTGTGAAGTGCAATTGTCAACAAATTGTTAACCAAACTTGGTATAGTTGAGCACAGTTTGTAGACCCGTCTAGGACGGTACGCGAATCGTTTGACTTTAGCCGTTTGCATTTCAGTTTTGGGCAGCTCCATTGTGAATTGTTGTAGACGTTGACTGATATTGTTCAATTTCAAGGCCAAACAAGCCAGCAATGTTTGCATGTTGAGTCTATTAACTGAATGCCGACAATGACGGCAACTTATGGCGCTAAATTATATAAAAATAGCTGCCCAATTGGGCATCTTAATGGGCGCCATAAATTAAGTACCTCTATTAACTGTACTTCGCTGCATATTCATAAGCTAAGCGCGCAGTATACCCTATCAAAATGGCAGTTAAAGATACTATAACTGACCATAGTTAGGGCTAGAGTCAGCAAATTTGGTACATTGCTTCTTATATACGTAGTGTTGCTGAAATATCTATAATATTTTGAATACAGTCACAACTTCATATTATATGTTGGTTTCTTTGAAGTGAAAGAGTAAAGATACTTTGTTACAGAACGAACTTTGCAGTTTCATGAATGCATTTATTCATTCCATATGAATCATATTCAGTGAGTGTTGTCTTCTGCTTGTTGTAATCACATTTACACATCTATGAATCCGATTCATATGCGTATGAATGATTAATGAATGATTATCGCTTCAATTTACGCAAATGTATGCACATATTCAGCAAAAAGGAGAAGAAAAAACACAGCTTTCGTTGGGGCATTCCCCATTGGCTTTAAACTTGCCCCCCCCTACACACACACACACACACACACACACACACACACTCTGCTTCAACCCCACTCACCCTCCCAATACTCCTTGAGCTAAAGCGCCGCATAAGTGGAATGCAATAAACTTTCCGAGTTTCGCTTAGTCGTTCAAAGTTATGCGCTCAAAACTTGCAGTACAACATATTTTCCATTTTCTTTATTTATTTATATTTTTCGTACACTTGAAAGGGTATTATAACTTTTTAACCAAGTTGGTAGTGCAGCGTAGGAGGTATTTTCTAGATATTAGTGATCTGGTTGGGAAGCTGAGTTGATACAAAGTCTTCAAGTCTTTTAAGACGAAACGTCTTCGTATAGTTACAGGATCGGCTTACTATATCATACAGCTGCCTTGGGAAAACCAATGTACATGATTACATTTGATCAAACCCGGACTACTATATTTCAACTTAATATTAAGATGGGTTACTTAAATTGTGTTATATACAGCGATAAGATCGGAATAATCAGTAGAAAAGTCAGTTGAATGAAAAACTGTTTTTATTTTTAAGTTATCTTAACCAAATTCATCTATTTAAAGTTTCGTTCTACTATACTATTTCTATACTATATCTATATAGGAACGATCGCTCAAAAATTGAGCTGTTTTATGAAAGACTTTTTGGGGTTCAGGATAGCTTGATCATTTTATAAGTAACTTAGGCTAAGTTATTAAAATCGTTTCTCTATATCTAAGGCTATTTAAACTTTGGAAAACCAGAACACAACTGTACTCTTTTATTTCCTGTTCAAATTGATTCAAAATGATCAAAATCGTTTCACTTTATCTAAGGGTATTTTAGCTTCCCTAAACACAACTGTACTTTCTTTATTGTCTTTTCTTCCTCGTTTCTTGCTTCTTTAAATATGATTGCTAAATTGATCCAAATCGTTTTATCTAAGGGTATTTAAACTTTGGCAATCCTAAACACAACTGTACTTTCTTTATTGCCTTTTCATCCTCGTTTCTGGCTTTTTTAAATATTATTTTTTATTATTTAAGGGAGAGGTAGTATATGGTTCTTTGGGTATTCCCTTCAATACAGGCATGTGCGAATATGTGTGGAGCTTTTTGTGTTTAGTGATTTTTCAATACTTCTTTGGCTGCTGTGTGTGTGCGGGTGTGTGTGCGTAGCGGGTGAGGGGTTGCGCTGGGGAGTGACCTTTTGGTGGTTGCTGCTTGTTACTACAAATTATTGGCGGTACGCTTGGCACGTGCGCGACACTCACTCCCCTACCCCACCCCACCACCTAACTACACTACACCTTACAATGCATGGAGAGGCAGGCAACTCCCAAGCACCCCCCTACCACCCACACGGGGGGCTTCACAGTAATTGATTTCATATTGTTGTTGCCGCTGTGCAATGAATGCGATTGCTGCGTGCCACGCTTAACGTTTTGAGTTTTTCCTCTTGGCCTTTTGTAATTGGTCGCTGCTACGGTGTGCGGGGGGATAGAGGGGGGATAGAGGGGTACTGCTGCACAGTGTTTGGGTATTTTGCAGATCTATCCAGCAATGTTGACAACATTAGCAAATTGATTTCGACAGAGTTGAGGATGTCGTTGTCGTTGTTGTCGTTGGCATTGAGGCAGCATCCCGCAGATTGGGGCACTGTAAAACTCAAGGCCCGCGCTCTTGGCACGCCCACGCACCGTTTGCGCCCACATCAAAATGCCAGACGGCGCGGCGTTCGACGACGACAACAACAACAACAACAACAACAACAACAACAACAACAACGTTAAGCAAAGTTATCTAAATAAATATATGGCCAGCGACATGCGCCCATAAATTGTGTAAATGTAAATCGGATTTGGTTTTTATTTTGCTTTTTTCTCTTTCAGTTTTATGCCCTTGCAGTGGGTATTATAATATTATCACGAAATGTGTAACGCATGCCATTAGGCATATGTATGTACATACATATACATATATAGTAAATATGTTCTTGATCAGCAGCTGGAGCCGAGTCCATCAGTTTTAAAGTCATCTTAAGGAACTTGGCACAGAAAGAGTCCCTGAAAAGGCGTAACAAACGCCGAAACGCTTAGCAGGATAATTATACTATGTTCCCGAAGGAAAATAGTATATTGAGTTTGCGAAATGTCCGTCTGTCCGTATGAACGCAATTTTCTTGCCTTTATCTTTGAGCTACACCAACCAAACTTGGTACTCATGTTGGTGTATACCGTCAATTTATGAAGTGTCGAGATCGACCCACCACCACCACCCTCCTCCACAAATTGGGAAAACCTGTATCTTCCCCAATTTTAAAGCTATAGTCACCAAATTTGGCATACAGACTAATGTGGAGATTCCTAAAATTAGAGAAATGAGTTTCAGGAAAAACTCGATATTTTTGTTGTTTAGACTGTTTAGAGGTCTAATCTCGACATTATATACATATTATATGGGAAAGATTGTTCGAAAACTGAGTTTTTGTATGAAAAACGTTTTTGTTTTGTCTGTTTTGTAACGTGGAGCAGTTTTTATGAGCATCTTAGCGAGTGTATTAAATCTTCAGCATATATCAAATACAGATTTTCTTTCTAGACTATTTTTATTTTTTGGAGCTTTTCTTTTTCTTTCCTTTTTTTTTATGTTGATTTTTATGAAAATTTGATTTGGATTTTTATGAATTTTTAATTTGGCTGCGCGGCGACTGCAATTTGTGTGATTTGTGAACTGAAACTGAGTTTTGTGAAATTCTTCTGCTAGGCGTATCTGTTGAATACATTTTTTGTTTGGTATCTAGGGGCGGTGTGGGGCGGGGCGGGGCGGGGTGGGGTGGTCGATCGGTGGGCTTATTGTGTGACTAATTGTGTTGCCTCACGCAGCAGTGGAAAGGAAATGAATTTACCGCTTACACAATTCTTGTATCTAACAGATACATTTTGGCCATTTGCCGTTTGGTGAAAGGCGCTGCTAAAAAATGTTGCTCCCAGCAACAGCAACAACAACAACAACAACAACTTAACAGAGGCGTTGAAATATTTATGATAAAAATTCAACTACAAAATGCAGCCAGAAAATTTCAATGTTGTTTTTCAGCTGCAAACAAAACTGAAAAAAAAACTGCACAGGCTAAAGAAATAAAATATGAAAGTGCAACAGCAACAGCAACAGCAACAGCAACAACAACTACAATAACAATAAAAATACAAGAACAACAACAACAAGAAAACCGAAAACCCGCTGAGCAACTTTTACGCTGCGATCGCGTGGAACGTGGAATGCGGAATGTGGTACGTGGAACGCATGTGGCTGCCATTTGACAAGCAAAGCAACGAAAATGCAATGGGTCCCATTGCCAAAGCTTTGTTTAATCATAACGCAAACGGCGACGGCAACGCCAACGCCAACGTCAGCGTCGACTGCGATATTAACATGCGGTTGGAAAGAGAGCGTAGTATTTCAGAAGCTGCGCACGCAGCTTACAAACGTTTCTAGCGTTCAATTAAAAGTCCAATAAGAGAATTAAAAAGAAGTCAACGAAGTAGAAGAAGTAGTAGCAGAAGAAGCAGCAGCATACTGCTGCCTGACGTCATCTTTCAGAGCTTGAGGGGGCCGCATAACGAGGCAGGCGGCGCGTGGGGGAATAACGAGAGTACAAGCTCCGCTTTTAAGTTCTAATTAAAGCTGATGGAGAGGTCCAATTAGAACAAATCCACATGCTCTGCTCGAGAATGCTCGACTGGAAGATACCCAGGGTATACGAAGTGATGATGGGTTTGGGACAGCAGTCCCAAATTTCCAAGTCCTTGGCCGAAAAGGCTTGGCTTATCTCTCCCAAAACACATGTAGTTAAAATAACCCTAAAGTGTATTTTCTATCCTTATTGCATAACTTATAGGAAATACTCAAATTGGAATTATGTACATTACATGGTAATACAGGTTGAGGAAAGCATATTCTTGGTAGGAAGAACCTACCTCAGGAAAGATATTTTCCTAATTTATTCAAGCTATACCTTAATCATGCTCTACTTGGCTTGTGTGGAGTCTAAAAACGAAAGAACCCAACTTATGGAAACCCTATATGTAAACTCTAGCTCGGATCGTCTCTAAAATCAAAACTAGATCGACTTTATTAAACCCATTATCAGTATCTTTGGGTGTGTACAGGGTATCAAAAGCCGTCAAGGGCAGGCAGGCGGGTAGGCGTACACAGTGCCCTACGCTCATTGAAAAATAAGTGGGCAGTGGGGAAGTGAGTAAGAGGGAGATGAGGGCGGCGTCTGGCAACGGCCATGTTAATCATACTAAAGATCTTTTATGATGGGATCAGTGGGAGGTAGGCGATAGTTTCAAGAATCCCCTGCCTCCCCTTAGGATCGATATGCTTAGCTTCAAGATTACCAATCTTGGAATCAAAATGATAAAATAACAAGATTACCAATCTTAGGATGGAAATGCTAAATTCCAAGATTACCAATCTTGGAATCAAAATGCTAAATTCCAAGATAACCAATCCTAGGATGGAAATGCTAAATTCCAAGATTACCTATCCTAGGATGGAAATGCTAAACTCCACGATTACCAATCTTAGAATCGGGCCGCATTTCAGAGCCAAACTGTCTGAGGTTTTCTGCATAATATGGCAGCCAAAGTGTCTGGAGTTTATTTATGATCATCGGCCCCAGAGCTGAACAATGCTCGTAACCAATTGACACTTTCGCGTGGCTCGATTTGCATACGAAGAACATAAAAAAAAGGAAAACAAAACAAATGAAATGCCTTCAACATTTCACAATGCGTCGAGTATCGGGAAAATTAACATAAAAAGGCGTTTCGCTTGACGATTGTTTATTTATATACGCTATAATGATGAGTTGACGGGCATATTGGGCTTTAAATAGCGGTAGACTAGGCTATAGTTAGATATTTACGTGCAATATTGCGCTACTTGGGAAAAGAATAATTTATTTTGACGTTATCAACACTTTTCGATATGACTCAGTTTCTATTTTGTGTCATACCAGTGTTGTAAAGTGTTGCAGTGCATTAAAACTTTACTCTTTTGACGATTCTTACCCTAAGAAGGCATCCATATAATTGATAACGCAATAGATTGAACACAAAGTAATATTTTCGCGTAATATTTTAACAGATATTCGTCAGAGAACATTGCACATGAACATTAGATAGTGTAAATAAGGCAGGGACCGTAAGGGTTGTAATTTCTAAACTAAAAATTATGAGTTAAGTATAATTTACTGTTCTTTTTTCATTAAATTGAAAAAAAAAACTTGTATTTTTCGATCGCAAAATTCTGGTTCCAGGATATTGCATCCCGAAAACGTACATATATCTAACAATTTCCCATTCATCAGATCATTCTTTTCAGGTTTGATTTTTTAAACTCACAACTTTTAAGGATTCTAAGTTTAGTTAACAATACGATCCAGCGGTATCCAAGTAGCTCCAACTAATACCAGGTTATCTTAAAGTCGAGCTTCCTCGAGCAGTCTCCAACTGTAATTTGAAGTTTCTTTCTTTGTTGGTCGCTAGGTCAAGTTGCAGTACCGTTAGAATCTTGTTAGACCCGTCTACTTCCCCGCCCCGTCGCCGTCTCGCATTTATTAAGAGAGCTACCTTATGAAATGAAATCAAAATGCTTTTAATTTGCGTCCGTCACAGAACACGAGATAAAACAAGAAACACAAAACAAAAATATAAACAAAAATGTTCTGTGTATATAAAAAATAAAAGATATATAGTATTTTGTAGTATTTATTTGCCGTGCTCTATAAAACTTTTCATTTCAGTTTACAAAAATATTTTTATTACAATATTTGCGTGTTGTTGTTGCTTGTTTTTTTAAGTGTTTTACAAAGATTGTTGTTTGTATTCGTGTTCCTTGTGTATTTTATTATGTTTGTTGTTATTTTTACGCCTTGGACTTGTTGAATCATCGACAAGAGAGCATAAAAGGCAATTTGAAAGAAATATGATGCACACACGACAGACACACCACACACATACACACGCACACAGTGGCACATAGACCCACACATAGATACAATCCACACAACAACAACAGCTGCTACTTAGGCTGCGGCCAGGCAATGTTGCAATAATTATCAAGACCCCACTCCCAAGACCCGCCGACCAAAACACTTTTTGAATGCCCCACCATCTCTCTCTCCCTCTTTCTCTCTCTCATTCTATCTCACTTGCTCTGCTTGGCCCACCGCAACTGTAAAAGTTCAACACAAATAGCTGACGTCGACGTCGACGTCGACGCTGACGCTGACGCCACAAGTTACTCATTTGCAATGCCAATGCTGCGTGTGGAATGTGCGAGAGTGCGATCTCTCTCTCTCTCCTCGCTCTCACTGTTGTTCTCTTGGTGGCACGATCGATTTGCTCTCCATGCGGAGGGTGTCGTTGGGTCAGGCCACAAGTCGTGCTGTGCGGCATGTTGCAAGTTGCGGCTCTTGTGCTCAACAGTTGCAACGCTAACCGTAAAGTGCAGTTGAGATCAGATGCAGATCAGCAGCTTACAGAAAAACAAGTACCGACTGCATAATACTCTGTATTGGAACAAACTGCTTCGAGCATCTTTTAAAATTTTCAAATTGTGAGAAATACCTGTTATGGTTTTAGGATAGAAGATTTGAAGGTAGTGAATTGAATCCATTTAATCCAAGTGAATTTAATCCGCAAAATCATGTCAAGTATTTTAGGCGTCATCTTTTCAATAGAAATACCAAAAGTTCTAATAACCCGTTTTGGGAAATATGAAAACGATTTCACTTTCGGCACAATTGCACAGTAGATCAAACTCAAGTGAATTTAATCCGAAAATCCATGTGAATAGTGAAAATGGGAACACTTGAGCAAAATCTTGCCGAAGAAGTGGCCGTTTTTATTAACATATTAATCGGTTGGAGCATGTTTCCTGAGCATGTTTTACCATTCACATTACCTATGTTAAGAACAGATCGACTCGTTTTTTTTTTTTTTTTAAAATAGAGTATAACAAGAAAGCATCAGTGAAATGCAAAGAAAATAAGCATAAAATGGAAATCGAATGCAATTCAAAAGAGTTTTGCGTGAAAATACTGAGATCACAACGTGGATAACACAAATTTCTAATTGTTCATCATAGATTGAGAGAAATTATATTTTTTGAGCTGGTTTTAAAGTATAAGTAGCTTAAACATTTGACAAAACATATTTTAAAAGATATTTACCTCGACTTATGCATTTTAAAGTCAGATATCTTTCAAATACTAATAAACTGTTGCTTGTAAGAAATTTATTGGTACTCATTAAGGAAACTTCAGCAAATCTATAAAGTATCGTATTGATTGGTCTTTTATGCTTATATAAAAGCTAACTAGGCGGATCGTTAATAATCTTGAGAGATATAGAACATTGGGCTTGTATAAGTAAGCACATTTCAGATCATTATAATAATAAATATGTGTTTTAATTTAGTTTTATTGTACTTTTGTTAATATTTCGCAAGTTATTTTTAAAGATTTGTATAAATAAGAATGAAATAAATATTCTTCAATTTATAGCTTATTAATCATACTGAAGATGAAGGATTATTCCCAAAAATATTGTTGCATGGGCTATTTTTCAGTTAGAAGGTTTTGGCTTTGATTTATGACTAAAATAAGATTATTTTAGAGTTTCTTTTTTTTTGATAGACGATAAAACTTGTTTCTTGAATCTTATTTTTGTTTTTTTATTAGCAGAGAAAACACCTTCAGTACTAATTGTACAATTTCGAGTTAAAATATCTTAAATTGCTGGTCAAAAGTATAATTAGCTCAATAATTGATCGAATTTCTGCACGTTTTCATGTTTCTAATGAGATCTTTGATCTTTGAAGCTTTCCAAATGTGCAGCAATAACTGGCAATTGAATAGGAATGGAAAAATGGAAAGGAAAGCAACCGTAAAAGTCACCAAAAGTCAGTTTATTAACCAACGTCACCCACAATACACAATGGAATGCATACAATCCACACGAGTCCACAGGCCCAGGGCCATTTACAGTTAGAGCTTCAGCTTCAGCTTCAGCTCCAGTTCCACATTGTCATATCTTATGGAGCCCAGGCCAGGAGCAGGAGCGCAAGAGGGAGAGGGAATGGCGATGCTCGGTATCTGATTACAGTTTGAATGCTTGCAATGAACCAGAAAATTTGCTTTGTGAAGAGATTCGTTCGTGCTGCGGCCGCATCAAATGGCCAGCCAGGTGGACCCAGACGGACAGGTGGAGAGGTGGACAGGTGAACAGGTGCTGCTCTAACACTGCACTCTGTCCGCATCTCTCTCCACCCCCCGCCCCGTCTTTGCCAGCTCTCTGCCTCTCCTTCAGCCTTTGTCAGCCATTCTGCTTTGTCCGCAACGGATGAAAAAGTGCAAGAGCTGGCAAAGATTTGCGAGCGATAGCCAACAACAATAACAAATAAAAACGTGACTGGCAACAAGTAAAAGCCCAGATCCAGACCCAGAAGCTCCTGCTTAGAGATGGCCACATCTTAGGGTTTTTCAATAGGACACGAACCCACAAACCAATTAGGAAGAATATTTTCTATACTATTAAACGTAATATCCGTAAATATTAGAACTTATATTATGAACACTATACAACTATACTATACAATTAATATCTGATTACAATTATAATAATTACTAAATTTTTTGATTTGAAATGAGTTTCCGCCCCTGGATACATTTACATTTTTTTGATTTTTTATTACAAAAGGATGATAACCAATAAGCAAAACAAAAATCAGTGAAAATAAGCGCTTTTCCTAGGGCAAAATACTAGAAAATACCGACAAATTAGTGTAGTATTTTTGATATTTTATAACAAAAGAAAGATAACCAAAAACAAAACAAAAATCGGTGAAAATAAACGGTTTTCTTAAGGCAAAATACTAAAAAAATACCGATAAATGAGTGTAGTATTTTTGGTAGATTTTTGATTTTTTATAACAAAAGGAAGATACCCAAAAAGCAAAAAAAAAAAAAATCAGTGAAAATAGGGAAAAATTCTAGAAAAATACCGATAAATTATTTTAGTATTTTTGGTATATTTTAAGCACAAGAAAATATATATAATTAAAAGCATTATATTATTGCATATTTCATACTGAGTCTTGTTGAGTCGTGTTTGCTCGTGTTGAGTCTTGTTCGTGTCACGACACGTGCCCAATTCCTCCCTGAAATAAGGATGAAGTGCGGCAACAGCGCTGCAAGGCAAAAACTACGACAATTACAGTTATTTGATGAGTTTGCAGAGCATAACCAGCGGCCCAATGCAGTCGACGTTGGCGTTGGCCACTTCATTTTCCAAAGAGAGCGGAAATTTAATGAGCAGCACGCTGCCACCCCCTGAGAACCCCCCCCCGACAGCAGGCTGCTGGTGCCACACTTTTTGGCTGTGGCATGTGTAGTAATTGCAGCAAACTGCGTTTTTCCATCAAAAATTTCTCCCGAGGCACACTCTGGTTAAGCTGCGGCCCGGGGCGGCTTTGTAATGATGCATTTAGCTGATTATGAGGCGATGCTGCTGCGGCTGCGGCTGCAATTTGCAACAGCCAAACTGGAGCAGCAACTTGCAACTTTTGTGGTCATTGAGAGCACAGCCAACTGAATTTGGAATTTGTGAATGTGCAAATGGAAATGGAAATGGAAAGGAAAATGGCCAAAGCGTGCCCCTGGGCATACTCAAATCCCACTGCCAGCTCAATGCAAATCGCTGGCGTTCATTATACTCTGCTTCTAATAGGGGGGAAAAGAGTACACTGGGACATTATTATGGTGTCATTTCTGTTCCATTCCACTTACATTTTCTCCCCTGCTGTTATTATACTGAAATCAGAGTATATCGGAGTCGAGAGAACAGATGAGCTTGAGAAAGCTTATCGATCCTATGCCCGACCGGGTTCCCGAATCTCCCCATGAGTTACTTGTATTACTCCTGTACAATACTATTATTACTATGCCATTATATACTATTTACATACAAATTTTAATAATGTTGCAAAACAATCTTACGAGACCCGAGAAAATTTCGGGATATTTAAGAAAGTCAAAGCCATTCATTGTGCAATTTATCTCCTTCCTGTCCTGGGAACCGATTGAATTTCCGTTCCCATCTCATTTATCGTTTATTTAAAAAGTTTTCTAGTGTTATACAACACTGCCATCTTGATAAAAGCTTTGTATCTAAAGCATTTAGCTTATAATGTCAACAAATATTTGAAGCACACTTAAGCCAGACATTATAAGAGCCCCAGATCTACCATATTCCAAGATACAGTTATGTTATATCTGTTTTTATATCTGATTTCAAATAAATGATTATATTTTCTTGAAATTATAAGTTTTGCTTGGGCGAAATCAATCGAAACTGTCGTAACTGTACCTAAAGGCTGTATAATTGACTTTATAGTGGGTAAAGAATGTTTCCTTGTAAGGTTTTACTGACTACAGGTACTACAATACATTATAATGTAGTGGCATGCCGCACACATGATAAAGGCGCTTGGAGTTGAATTCTTATGGCTTAGATACAGTCTTGGGCATGTTTATTGACTGGGCTGGCATGTACACACGCGAGCTTCACATCAAATGTGGCCAAAACCAACTGTTGCCAGGTTACTAGCCCACGCTTGCCACACAATTCACCCGCAAGAAAAGGCCACAGCACCGCTCCGCACCGCTCCGGCAAATCAATCGCTGTAATGACCCAAATGGGACTTTGTTGGGTTCCGCGGCATAATTCATGGCTCGATAATACACTCGACTTGGCTATAAAAGGAGCCTCGGTGTATCCTCGACAGCTCGACACGGCGCCGTGCTGAAGTGTGGCAACAATGTTGCTGCCACAATTGTTGCCGCTGCTGCCGTTGTTGCCCCATATGGCAGCCAGTCAATGCTGCCACCATTTGCCGCAATTTCTTTTCTTTCATTTGTGTTTATTCTATGGGCAAAAGGTTATCCTAAGCCACCAGTTCCCTGCCCCTGCCCCATCCCATCTTCCCCCTCTGCCTCATGCCGTTTCGTTGCTGTTCGTTTAATTTTATTGCCTAATTTTCAACTTTGATTGCCGGCACAGCCCGCGCCCGCCCGTCGCTCCGTCCGTCCCTTCCCTCCATCACTTTCACGCTCGTTGACATTTCTTTTTTTTCCCCCCTCTTTTTTTTTTGTTTTTTTGGCTTTGGTTTTTCTCACTTTTTCCCCTGTTTAACTTTCAATTTGACTGCCAGCCAGCGACATAATCAATTTTTATATTTATTTAGCATTTTTATGTGGCCGCCACGGCCATTGCGGCTGTTAATGGAGCGCCCACTTCTCCTTTGGCCACGCCCACATGCATTAGGCCGCCCAATTGAATGTCAAACTGTAATTTGTTAAATTACACAGCAATTAACATCTGAATATATACACACTTGAGCAATATTGAGTGTAAGAGCAACTTTTCAGCTGATTTCCAATGAGTATGGAGAGTTATGTAGAAAAGCGAAGAATTGTCCAAATCTTAGAAGACAAAACTTATTTGAAATTCATCATCTCTTTTATTTATAATTTATACAATTTTTAGTTCCTTTTTTGCTATTTCTATATAGGAATTGAAATATGAAAAATACATTTTAGTCCCATCCCATATTTGTGTATAATATTTCCCTACAACATTCCTGCAAAAAACTGTCAAAATCTTATATGGAAATATGACTTTGCGTTTAATCTATTGCGCCATAAATTTGAGGACTATGTTTCTTTAGTGTTAGAAGCGACAAAAGTATTGCGCTTACAACACTATGAAGTTTTAGAGCACTGACTGAGTTAATTAGCAAGCATTTTACAATACTGCTCAAAAATAAAATAGAAATCTCATCCGAAACAGATCTACATATCTCGGAAAATATCGCTGAGCAAATGACTTATAAACTTTTCAGTTTTATTGAAAAGTAAGCATTATTCAATGTTTTTGTGGAGTATTAATGTTTATTATTGTATACAATCTGAGATTTACTCAGGGAACAACTCATCCCTAAGGGAAAAATCTATGTTTAGTTAATCTAAGTTCGATTTTGTGCTTAATTTTTGTACAAATTGTACGAAAAAACCACGAGTTATGCCTAATTGTGCCAGCAATTCTCTCCGTGTGTTTTTTAGTATTTGTATTATTTTACTGCAATCTACAGCGTCGTCTTCTGGCCTGAAATCTTTGTGGCTTGACTGCCAACCCATTCAAATTTGTGGAGTCAGCTTTACTATTTGTAATTCCTTTCGGCAACTGCGCTCCCTTAAATCTGTCTGCGTTGACTGCTGAAGTGGAAAAACTATCAACATTTTCATTTTCACACATCTGCACAGCCAGCGACGACCCACTTGGTATTTGGAAAATATTCTCCGCTGGCCGCTCACCTGCCCCGCGGTGGTGCCACGAAACTGCTAGCATGTTGGCTGACAGTCGCTGCAATGTGGACTTTAAAAGCCATTAGCTGGCCTAAGATCGAGCAATATTTCAACACATATCAACTGCATTGGCAAACCAGTCAGTTATATATAGCTATATATAGGCACCTGTTGGCGTGGGCGCCTTATGGGCGCGGCCATTCGCTGTCAGGGCCAAAAAGACTTCAAGCAACAACAGCAACAACAACAACAACAACAACAAAAGCATCTGCAAGCTGCAGGTGCATTGTTGTTGCTGTATTTCAACTACCCTTACAATGGGTATTATAGTTTTCTCACACACTGAAGAAGCCTCAAACTCAAGATTGTACTTGGGAATTGAAGATTTCAAACATAAGCTTTCGGAACCAAAGATTCTAAGAATTGTATATTATATTTCCTCAAACTCAAGTTTGTAGTTGGATATTGAAGATTTCAAGCATTTACCTGCATTTCCAAAGGTTCTAAAAATTGTATGTTATATTTCCTCAAACTTTAGTTTGTAGTTGGAAATTCAGGATTTCAAGCATTTACAATTCCAAAAGTTCTAAAAATTGTATTAAACTGATTTTGATGGGATTCGCTGGTATAAGAATATAAGATATAAGAAACTCTTGATGGTGACAATATGGTGTTAGGAATATCTCAGTAACAGTTTTGATTTTACAGATATACTCGCATATCCCAAACAAACTCACAATTTCCGAGTTGTATAATGCTTTACAAATCTTTGGGTTAACTTTGATCAAAATCTGAAGAACACATTCAAATCATACAGCTGAGTTTCGGAAGGAAAACCCTTTTTGTTTTTCAAAGCTCGAGATTTATTATATTATCCTTTTTATTAGTATTAGTATTCCTCAATTAAACAAAACAAAGTAATTACTTAGCGTAATATGTTTTCAGATAAGAAATTTCAAGAAAAATAAACGAAAAAATAAAACATTTTACGGAAAGAGTACTGGCCATAAGGCAAGGAGAGCAACCAAGGCTGAACAAGTTCACCAAATCTAATCAAAATTGGAGCACAATAGGAAATCTTGTTTAAGAATTGTGGAAAATGTATAAAAAACGATTTTATTTTAACAGATATTCCAATTAAGGTATATTATCTTTTTCATTTTTTGAACAAGTTCACCAAATCTAATCAAAATTTGATCACAATAGGAAATATTATTCAAAAATTGTGAAAGTGTATTAAAAACTAGTTTGTTTTAACAGATATTCCAATCACTTAAACTTTGTTAATTTTGGTTAAATATGATCAAAATCGGATTACAATATCATAGATGATCAGTTTATTGCTATAGGTACAATTAGTTAAAGATTTAGTTTCTGTATGTTCTGTATGTTTTTACAGATATCTCAACCAATATGATAACGTTCAATATGTTCAATATATTCCAAATTCAAACAATATCTGCTTACTTTGATGACTATTTTGCTTAGTCGGGTTGTGCGGGGAACAACTCTATTAGCATCTCTGCTAGGGTATTTAAACATCGGCCACACGCAGATAGTTTATGTGATTCTTGTCAATGTTGTTGCTTTTGAAGTTGAACGCCAACGCCAACGCGAAAAAGTCGAAAAGCTAAGGCCCAAGTTAAAGCCAAAAAGTGGCCGCGCTGTGATAAATCTTTCGAGTTCGACATTGTCGCTGGCGCCCCCACAAAAATGCGGCCGAGATTCAAAGTGCGAGTATCTTAAAGATACGCGGCAACTCGCAGCTCGCAGCTCGCAGCTCGCAACTCGGCAGATACAAAGAGACACTCACGTCTATGAGCTGAAGAACTATCATTAGCATCGGAACAAGAAGTTTGCTTTGTTTTTGATTTTAATTTTGATTTTGATTTTGATTTGAGCTTCTGTATTCAGTTGCTGTTCTGTTTTCGATTTCATTCTGTAGCGTCGGCGGCAGCTTCCACTTGGCTTCTTGGCTTGATTAAATGTTGCCAACGACGACGAACTTGAAGCTCAATCAGCTTCTTCTGTCTGGCAGTTCAAATATGAAAGAACGTCGCGACTTTTGCGCCCCCTGCCCCAAGTCGCGCTACCCCAGGCAACCACAATTGCCCAGCCTCATCACCGTCAACCTTGTCATCGTCGTCGTCAACGTCTCAAGAATCTTAAACAAAAACAACAAAAAGAAAGAGAAAGAGAGAAAGAGAGAAAAGAAAAGAAAAGGCAGCAAAAAGCAACAGAATTTGCGAGCGGAAGTGCTGCCAAAAAAAAAAATGAGAATCTGCTGCGAAATCAACTTTGTCTGCCCCAAAGGTTTTCCACATCTCTTCAGAGTGACATGCCTCAATGAAATACTTCTTTCTGAAACATGTCATTTTCATTGCAGTAGCAAATTCAATTATATTCTCAAGTGCAATTATTGCATGCAATTCAAATATCAGATGGCAAATTGATATGCCAGCAATTTGATATATTCTAAGAAGATTAACTTCAGATATTGCTCAGTTTCTTGCAGCTTATGTTGAAGAGTTGCTATTTGCGAGCAAGTTGCATGAAGCGAGTTTTTATTTGGAGCGAAAGTTGCGTGAAAAGGTTGCACGCTAGAAGAAAGATTGCTTATTTATTTACATTTTATGGTAGCATCAAAAACTGTCACGTCCGCAACGCATAGTTATTTAAATTCGAAAGAATCTGATAAAGACCACAGAGATCAACAAAATTTAGAATAAACAAACAATTGTTTTCCCCAAAAAACACTTATGTCATCCTTATATAGCGAAATGTAATAGAAAATGCACATAATATTTTATGTAACGTCCGCAACGGCACTTTATGTTGCATTATAATATTGATCAAGCAATTTAGGAAATGTATTTAAATGCCATATAAAAGTACTTCCTAAGAGGCAATTCATCATTGTAGTTGGGATAAAAATAGTTGCTTTAAAGCGCCAACAGGAATAAAAGATATGAGGTGACATGTAACGTCCGCAACGCACAATTGGCTCATTTACAATAAGAAAAGTTGTTGCAACACTCTATCGATAGGTCAATAAATTTTCCCATGTTTCGATACTATTTGGAATACAATTAAATGAAGCGACAGCTTTTCTTCCGCAGACTTTGCTCCCCAACATGATAAACGACGCAATTGACATCGTGTTGAGCCACAATGGGCCAAAAAATACAACAGAAAATAAGTTTTGTAATCGCTGATGCGCCACCAAATCGGTTACCAAATGGGTTCGAGTGGGTTTCACACGGCACAGCGGGTCAGGGGTGGGGAAGAGAGAGGGAGAGAGTATGTTCAAGGGGGGAGGGGGGGACCACTGATAAGGCAGGTGCAGCACAACAAAATAAACGAAAACGAAAGTCAACGTTGCCTGCGCCCGATAAAACTGTGGCATGAACTGGAGGGGGATGAACAGGCCAAAGGGGGAGTTGTAGAGGTTAAGGGGGGACACCTACTATTTGGGTTGCATTTACTTGGCAATTTGTTGTTTTCATAGTTGTTGTTGTTGCTGTTGCCGTTGTTTGCGTTTTGCGCCCGCGGCGAACGATTTCATTTGAGTTTGGCAGCGTCGCGACGCTCGCCGCTGTTTGCTCATCGATTTGTGTAGATACCAGATACTAGATACTAGAGCTGCCTATTGTGGTTCAACTGAACGAACCAGTTCCACAGTTCAAGTTTAGCATGAACAAACCAATCGGTCAACTAGTTCGTTCGTTTATATGCTCATGGGCTGATTCTTACTCCCTGTACCCATAAAATGGGTTAAAAGGGTGAATTAATCTATTAAGTATACATATGTATATAATCTTGATTAGTATCAAAAGAAATTTCGATTTGGTCATGTCCGTCTGTCTGTCCGTATAAACGCAAGAATCTCGGAAACTATAAGAGCTAGAGACACCAAGTTTGAAATGTAGGTTCGCAGCTCAAGTTTATTTTGGATCCGAGATATTCACCCCCACACCCCCGCAATTCGAAAAAAACGTTTTACGCCAACAATTTTAAAGATATAGCTTTGGAATTTAACATGTGTAATATACTAGTCACTCTTCATCTACTGACAAAATTTCAAGGTGATCGAATAATAAACACGGAAGTTATTCAACAAACAAGATTCAGTACTGCAGAGCGTGGGAAGATGCAGCACTGCTGTCACTTAAAATACCTCGCTTGCGTTGTCGCTTGTGTGCGTGCGTAGTTGTGCAGTTGTTGTACGAAGATATGTTAGGAAGTTGTACAGGGAGTGCACGGGGAGTTTCGCAGTCAACTATAGCACTCTTACTTGTTAGAGTGTATACAAATCAAAATTGCCTCTATCTGACAGTTTATCTGACACATAGCGTTTATTGAGACATTGAAAAATCCGTCCTAAGTAGTTCAATCGTTAGAGAGTTGTAGTATATAGTAGTTCATATGAACAAATCAGTTCAATAGTTAAATTTCAGCTGGACAAGACAATCAATCAAATAGTTTGTTCGTTCATTTGCCTAGTTCATTCGCTTGTCAAAGTTAAAGTTCGTTGGTTTGAGTTACTACGATCCTTGAATTAGTTCGTTCGCCTATTTATGCGGAACGACCCAATGCAACTCTGCTAGATAGAATGCGGCACACGGAATAGATAAAAGCGCAAGTGCTTTGTGGAGGAATGAACGGATGGACGGGGGTCGGAGAGCGACAGGAACATGGAGGCTATAGACAAACAAATTACAAACAAATTGTATCGTCGATTGCCAGCGTTGGCCCTGCCCCTGCACCATGTGGCAGGCAAAACTTTGGACTGTGTGTGCGTCCGGGTGTCCGGGTGTATTCTCCCCGTATGCTCTTATCGCAACTTGAGCGACATTCATTTGCAGGTGACGAGGATGGGAATCCAAGGTTCAGTGGCCAGTGGACGAAGCACTTAATGTGTCTCCGCAGTTCTCCACAGTTATCGACAGTGCGAAGCTGCTGATAAGGAAGCCGCCTGTAGTTGCAAGTATGTGTGTGTGTGCGTGTGTCTTGCCTCACTGTGTGGCAAAGTTCACCCCACACGTGACCGTCTAGACTCTAGACCAAACTTGGCAGTTGACAAAGGTGACGGGGCTGGCTTCTGAAGCGGGAATTGCTATTAAACTAGTCACTGCCATTTAGCACTTGTTCAAATGTTCTTTCCATTCTGCAGTTTCTTAAAAAGAAATATCTTATAAGTATTGTATTAAAAGAATCACGTAATAGCCATGGATCTGTTTAAGAGTTCACAGTTTTCAACAGTTTTCAGTTTTCAGTTTTCATGTTTAGCTCTGTCGGAATCTCCCTATTGTAAGCCAACAAGTTCTTAATTAAGAACAAATAGAGTTGCTGTGTTATAAACCTGGTTATAATGGTCACACCTTCGCATAGGGAGAGAATTAAAGTATGCTAGAATTAAATATATTTTTCATTCGCCTGAAAAGCAGGAACGAACCATATCAATAAAAACTCTATTCAATTGTCTAAGCACATTTCCCAAAAGTAACATTTCACTTTTTACCCTAATTTCTGTGATATGATAAACCCATCTTATAGAGATCAGTTTTCAAGAATATCAAGTTGCTATTTTGTTCTTTTTATTATGTTTTGTTTAGATTCCAAAATGTATAGTTTATATCCTTTCGGAATTCAGAACGCCTAAGAAATGCAATTCCGAGTGATTTGTTCGGAAGGAAAATAGGAGGCCCAAATCTTTTATAGCGTGTTCTTATTGCATACAATTTCAGTAAAGCGTTCTTTCAGTGACAAACAGAAGGGATCTTATAATATTCTAGAATCTTCATTGTGTTTTCTAAATCTAGTCTATATAATAGTCTTTTTTTTAATTTATCAGCTACTCAAGGGATATATTGCTCATGAGAAGCAGACTCAACCATCTAGGATCCCATTCCTTCACTTCCCTGGAGAGTGTATCGAGGACACCACTGAACCAACGCTTAAAATTCGCGAAAATTATCTTCAAAGAATCTTAGACGTCGCAAGGTTCAAATATGCGGTACCACTAAGGACTAGATGGTCTATGTGAGGCCACCCGTGGGGGTGAGTTGCCGTCTCAACCTAACCTTACTTAAGGAATATATTAAAACAAATCAAATTCTTGGTTTGTCACCAAATTCTCCGCAATTTTTTTTGTCAGGGAATTCCCAAAAGTTTCATTTCACTTTTTATCCTTAATTGGCCGTCAAATGACAAATTCATCCTATTGAGTGCAGTTTTCAAGAATTTCACGTCGAGTTTTGTTTCTTTTTGTTGGTAGCATCAAATTTTTCACATGGTAAGCTTTTTTTAAAGTATAATTTGTACTTACGTGAGCGTTAAAAAGAACTTTATTCTTCTTCTCTGGTTTTTTTTTTTGCGGATAATGCAAATATTGAGTGTCTCTGTCTCAGTCTCTCTCGCTTTCTGTCTCTGTTTACTTTTTCAACTCGCTTTTGGTAACAGTTCGTTGACGTTTTGTGTGAATGGTTTATAATGCAACTTGGTGCATAAATTTGCAATGCTGCAGTTGCATTTTCATAGCGCTATCGTTTTAATTCGTTTTTATATATTTGTTGTGCGAATTTCAATTAAATTCAAGAAATATATACAAAATACAATATTTTTTTTGTTATGTTTATTTTGTTTTTGGTTGTTGTTGTTTTTGTTGTTGTTGTTGTTGTTGGTAAATATTGCCGCTGGCATTTGCAAAATGCACTCAAGCGCGCACTCAATCATTCATTCAGTCATTCGTTCATTCATTCATTCATTCAGTTAACCACTCGCTCAAGTTGTTGTTATGGCAGCCTCCTTCCTACCTCCCACCCACCACAACCACCACACGCCCCTCTACAGCCTCTGGCCCCAACATACATATGTACATATAGTAGAGTATAAATGTAAATAAAATGAAATTTACTCGAGCGCACAATGCACGTAAATTAAACCGACAATGCAAAACAAATTCGAAAAAAAGAAAAGAAAAGAAACTAATATACAAAAATTTCAATTATTTAAGAGTTTCTGCTCTGTAAAAATCGCCTTAGTTTTCTTATTAAAGCAAATATAAGAACGGGTTGCCGAAGCTTTAATACACTCGCTGAGATAACAAAAAAAAAAAAAAAATTAAATAAAAATTATATTTTTTAATTTACTTTTAATATATGTAGTTCACCAGAGTTCGGAGCGATATGTGCATCAAAAATATAGAGCATTATAGGATTTAACTTCGAATAAAACTAAAAAAAGATTGATTAAATTTAAACAAAATCTATAAAGTACAATACAAAATGTCAATTGCTGAAGTTGCTTGAGATATTTGTAAAAACAAAATAGTTTCTTATGAAACTATCAACTGATTCGATGATGATCACTTTAGGATCCGATTATGATCAAATTAGGTGAACTTGTAAGATATATAAAACATAATAAAGTTAAAATTATATAAACAGACTGAACTGCCATGAAAATGCGTTAGCAATAAACCTATTAGATTATAGCGGAGACACCAGGCGACTAAAAAGATATCCTGTACTATATCTTCCTCATAGATTTTAGGAAAAATTTTAGGGCAGATTTTAAGGAAGATTTCACTGTATATTGGATGCTCACGCTGGAGCAAAACCAATCCTGTTAATTTTAGTTTTATTTATAAGATTGTTGACGTCAAGCCTGTTAAATATTTCATTTACAAATTAAACGTCCTAAGACAGATCGCAAATAAAATAAAAAACACAGAAAAATACAATTAAAAAAAAAAAAATTTGGAATTGTGAGCATTGTTGGTAAAGCTAGAAAAGCAAAAACTTATTCGGAGAAAAACTCAATAATCATATGATTTTTTCGATAGCAGCTATGTATGTATATGATATGGTGATCCGATAATGATCAAATTTGCTGAACTTGTCATATAAATAAAACATAATAGAATTTCGAAATTGTTAGCTTTGTTGGCATAACTAGAAATACAAAATCTTATTCGGAGAAAAACTCAATAATCAAACGATTTGATCTATGGTAGCTAGTATATGATATAGTGCTCCGATCTGAACGGTTTCGTTTCGCTCTTGGATGCTGATCAAGAATATATACTATATGCATGCCTTATGGTGCACTACACAGTTCGTATCAAGGTTTTTCAATAGTGTATAGAAATCTTGTTGGTATTTTATGTTGCGCGCGTTTTGCTCGCGACTTTTGCAGCGTCTGCTGCGCTGGCATCAAAAGCAAACGAAGCGCAGTTCGACGTCGACGTTGACGTCGCTGCAGCAGCGGCACTAACTGCATTTGCTTATGACTTTGGCTGCTTTAGCCGCACTCTTCAGTTTACAGTTAATAAACGTTAACCGCAAGTGGCCCGACGGTCCCGTTAGAGAGGGGGAGGGCTCCAAAGTGTTACAAGTGCTACACAGCCTACCCACCCCCCCCCCCCCTGGTTTCCCACAGCAGCACCCTGCCCCCAGCCGCCGCATGTGTTGTCACATTTGTTGTAAAATTGATTTGCTAATGATTTTAGATGGCATTAATAGCGCTACGAAAGTGTTGCCCCTGCCAGATGGATAAATGGGCAGAAGGAAGACGGAAGACGGGGGCGGAAGACGAGGGCGGAAGATGGAAGATGGAAGATGGAAGATACAAATAAATGTACATGTGTTTGGCAAAGCCCATTCACATATTCCTCCTCAGCATGTTCATTTATTTTTAGAAAGTTAATCACTCGCCGAGCACTTCGAATGCCCATGAGACAGTTTTAAGAATTTAGATCCTAAAGATCTTAAGAACTCTACACGGAACAACTATAAAATATTAGTTAACTTTAACTCATCCGTAAAGGAAATAAAAATAATTCGAAAATGTTGTATTGTACTGCAACTAATCCCTGATCTGAATCCTGTTAAAAAAACCACTATAAGATAGCTAAGCTTCAACAGTTTCATCTCTTCGCTACAAATAATCATAATTTTTCCTATGCCGTAACATTTGTATTTTCTGCCTTTACAAAAGTATGTTGAGGCTTCAAAACGTTTAGTTTATCTCCTTTCGGAACCCAGAACATCTAAGAAATGCAATTTCGAATGATTTGTTCGGATGCGAAAATAGAAGGAGGCCTGAATCTTTTCTAGCGTGTTCTTCTTACACACAATTTCAATAAGAAGCTCTTTCAGAAGCCAACAGAAGAGGTCTTATAATATTGTAGAATCTTTATTGTGTTTTCTAAATAAACAATACTATAATATAATAGTTTTTATTTAATTTATTAGATACTTTAAGAGACATATTAGAACAAATCAAATTCTTGGTTTGTTACCAAATTCTCAACATTCTTTTTGTCGGGGTAACACAAATAGGACGGTGAAAAGACATCTAATTATTAGAATTATCCGATTTTACCAACTCCTAGATTATACAATTTTTAGAAAAGAAAAGAAAACGTATCCTCAACTTATATATACATATATCGATGTCCTTATTTTTATTGTTTAATACTTAGATGGTCGCAATTTAGCTCATCTATTTATGTGTAACTTATAAGCTTTACCTTGTAGCACTAGGAAATATCAAATAAATTAAAATTTTTTAAAGAAATCTAAGCAAAATAAGGAAGTTCCAAAGATGTCTCATAGAACATATTCGTATAATACACCCCGAGGTAGATTGATACTTTCTGCCCCAATTCAGGAAGATTTTAGATATATAAAATATAAACATATATATAAAGTACGTCACTAAAACCACGCACTTCTAGCCCCAATTAGCGGGTCTGTGATATTGTGCAAGAATATCAAAATATCTCTCGGAACTGAGTCAGAGCCAAACTCGATTTCTGGGGAGATACCACAATGCGAGCTCAGCGAGCTGAGAGAGGCGTGACTCAGAGTCGGCTCTGTCGCGTTTCCCGCTTGCGATCCGCTCCACTGGGCGCCCAGAGTGGAGCTATGTAGATGAGTTCCACAGAGATTCGATTTGAAAATTTACAATATTTTTGTAGTCACAACAAACAAACAAAAAAAAAAACATTTAATGCAAAATTCATGTGCAAAAATTAACCAAAAGAAACAAGACGCAAAAGGAATAAAAATAATGAAGAAGAAAATAAACACACGAAACACAAACAAAACAACATTTTGGTTAGGCAGCGCAGCGGCTGCGCTGCCAGCGGCAAACAACAAAAACAACAGCGGCCACACTTTTGCTTTGATTTGCGGCCGTTTTTAGTCTTGTGGGTTCCTTTTTTGGCAAGAGGGGGGGTTTCTTTGATTATTTCAGTTAATTGATGTATTAATATTATATAAGATTTAAGTGTTGTCTACTAATTATAACTGAACAACAACAACAACAAAACAAAATGTGTAAAATAATAACAATTAAGATATTTTTGTAAACGCAGCGCAATTTGTAACAAAAATCGTATTTGAGATTTTCTTTAGTTTTAGTTATCGTTTTTGTTTTGTTTTCATTTTTTTTTTTTTTTTGCTGTTTGCTTTGCACACAAACGTTAATTTTGATCGAATCGCCAACACACACACGCACACACACCAGCTACAACAACAGGAAAAACAACAACACTCAAACAAAAACCAACCGCACGCTGCGCTTACAAAACTTTCGTCCGTCGCCTGTGGAACGCAAAACACAACTGAACTAACGAAGCCGGCTGCGGCCGGCCGACAGCGACGGCGACTGCGACTGCGAAGCTCGTTCTCGTGCTCGTGCCGGCACTCGTACTCGTGCTCGTGCGCTCTACTGCTCTGCCACCCGCTCACGGTGTGCGTGCTCTTCTCACACAAAACATATGAGACCCGCTGCACACTGGGACGCTAACCAACGTATTCAAAATTCTGATTTGAAATTTCTATTAAACAACTTTTATTTTATTGAATTTTTAATAAATTTATTATTAATGTGAAGCTACAGCAACGAATGAGGCTTATCAGATATTTGTTTGTATGTTGTTGTTTTGGACATTTCTATATATTATTTCTTAGGTTGGTTATGCAATTCAGAGGAGTAAGCCTACATAAAAATGCTTTCAAATATTTTTGTAAATTGTTTTTCTATTGTTTGATAAACAAATCAGATTAGACTTGCTAAAAAGCTATATAACAACGGAGGTGCTTATCAAAAGTTAGACACATACTAAAAAGAAAATATTTGGGAGTATAAAATGAAACACTGTCATATTTAATTCTTTGTTAGATAAATACGATAACACTTCAAAACATATGTGATGTTCAGAGTAAAATACCAATTTAATATGACACACTTAAATATAAATTAAACACAGATAAAAACAAAATGTTCAAATCAAAAAGAAAATATTCAAATATTATTGAAATGAAATGACTTCTGTACCAGTGTTCGCTGCGGCGTGCTTGTTGTTGTTGCTTATGTTGATGCTGTGTTGTGTGAGTGTGGAACGAGTTTGCCGTTGGCGTCGCTGCGTTGGCAGCATGCAGCGCGACTGGGTCGGGTTGGGTCTGCTGCTGCGCTGCCCACATTTTGAGTTGGAGTTCCCTTTGTATTTGTTGTTGTTGTTGTTGTTGTTTTTGTTGTTGTTGTTGTTGTTGTTGCTGCTGCTGCTGCCAGCAAGCAAATTGCGCAAATCGCATGCGTTTTTCAGCGGCAGAGCAGATCGCGGGGCGTTGATTGCGTATGCGTGCCATATGCGTATGCAACTGGCAACTGGGCAACTGGGCAACTTGCAACTGGGCAACTTGCAACGCATTGCAGGTCGTGTGATCAAAATCAACAAATAACAAATAACAACAATAGCAACAAAAGCAACAAACAAAGCGTCCGCATTGTTTTTGGTCAACCGCATTGCAGACGGCGGGCGCATTAAACGCCTGCGTTTTCCAACACATGTCAGCGAAAACAAAAAATACGTAAATAATACAACAACAACAACAACAACGGCAAAATTACAAAAACTATTAAAAGACCCACGGCACAGTGGATAAGTGAAGCTCTACCCAAAACAGACGGCCCTCGTTGCGGCCCGTTGCCCCTGTAAGCCCCCATACTTCAACCAAACGTATGCGTGCGTGTGTGTGTGTATGAATAAGTGTGTTTTCATTTGCTGTTTTACACTGCCAAACAAATCATTAGTTTGAAGTTTTCAACATATTTCGCAGGGACTGTAATCATTTGAAGTTTAATTTTTAAAAATTACAATATAATGATTATTTTTAATTTTGTATTGATTATCTCACCAAATAATGATTAATTTTGAGTTAGACATTACATCTCAACCAATAATCATTATTTTTGAGCACAAATATAAAACTCATAAAATAATGATTAAAGCTTGAGTTTCATTTTTTGATCGAAACAAAAATTATAAAATAATAATTAAATTTTAGGATACTGCATCCCCAAAAAGTATATCTAATATGTATCCCGTTCATCGGATCATTTTTTCAGGTTTGATTTTCTTAAGCTCGTAACTCTTATTTGCGATTCCTGTTTTAAACTACTTTTACTAGTCAATTTCTGTGTGTTTTTTTTAATCGCGAGAATTTTACCCACCTCAGAAATCGATGCAGAAATTATGAAGTTTCAAAACTTAAGTATTTAAAAAAACTAGAATTGCAATTGACTCATTGAAATGGTTTTTCCATAGTCAATTTGTAATGTATTATACATTGATAAAAAAAAGTAAAAAGTTTAATTTGACATCAACAATTAAAGCTTTTTGTTGATCTGTGTAAAACGCGCCCAATTCTGCTGACGTCGCTGCTGTTGGCCAAAAAGCTCAGCGAAGCGTACGAAGCAGCAGCAGCAGCCGCAGTGGCGTCGAGAGAGACTGCCGCTCTCTCAAGAGAGTGGGAGCCAATGAAGATCGCTTGCCGCTGGAGGCGGCTGCCAAGGAAGTGGAACATGTGTGTGAGTGCGTGTGCGTGCGTGCGTGAGTGTGTGTGTGTATTTAGCATTGTCATGACAACTTGAACGTGGGAGAGCCCTTCGCCAAACTCTGCTTTAAAGTTTTGTTCTTGTTGTGCGGCCTTTGTTCTTGCCGTTGTCATTGTTGTTGTTGTGTGTTGGCTGTTGTCGTGGCCTCGACCGATCAAGCGCCGAAGCGTTCGACCAGCTGTTGCTTTGTTTTGACTTCTTGCAGCAGTGTAAGAGAGACAGAAAGGGAGACAGGGATTTTAAAAGTGAGTAGGGAGTTGTGCGACCCATTCACGGCGATCATGATTGCGATCATCACATAGAGAACGAACATATGCAAATTGTGTTCTTCATTTTGCGATGCATCAGCGTGATTTTGATGATGCAGGCAAAGTTGAGAGTGTGTGCGTGTGTGCATGGTAAACGAGCGAGGGAGTTGTGCGGCCCATTCACGGCGATCACAGTAACGATTATCACACAGACGACGCAAATTATCCTTTAATTCCATGCCTAAATAGATATTAGAGCTTGATTTTGATATGCTCATGAATGGCGGCCTTTAAGCAGACAAAGTTGAATAATTGCCCAGAAAGAGTGTGTGTTTGTGTGTGTGTTGGAGCGAGAGAGAGAGAGCGACAAATAAATCAAAATTAATGCCACACAATTATTAATTAAAATAATTAATGTGCTTGCGGCGAGTAACGCTTAGAAAGCCAAGCCAAGAGAGCTCTCTGGAGTTGCCCATTATAATTTCTTGGCCATTTGGCAAAACGCAGCCAGTGGGAGGGATTCGCCTTTAATCACATATGCAAAGCCAGGCGCCGACGTAACACACACAAACACAAACACGCACAAACACACACACACACATGTAGAAGAGAAGCTGCTGAGTGAGCAGCAACAACATGTGCTCGCAATTGCATTTGTTGTCCTGCTCTTGGGCATATACATACATACATTTATTATACAAATTGAAACTATTGACAGGCCCAACCAAACAGCCCCCCCCAACCAAGCCGACCCCTCAACCGCTGAACGGGTCCAGTGGCAATATCACATGCGATAAATATTTATATGGAAATGTAATGACTGCCCCTGGCCTGCCCTCTCCCTTGCAGCCAGCCACGTTCTGTCTCGGACGTCGCGCAATTAATGTCACCACATCCTTTGGGCCTTATTAATGTCCTTGGGCCTTATGCCGTCTGGTTGGGTGGTTGGGTGGTTGGCTGCTTGGCCCATTAATGTCGCCCCCATCGCCCGGTAAAAACAATTAATTTGCCCATAATGCAATTTATATCGGTTTCAGTTTCGGTTTCGGTTTCGGTTTGGTTTGGTTTGGTTTCAGTTTTGGTTTCAGTTTGGGGTTTGGGCTTCGCTTTTCAGTATTCGGCTTGTCCTTACGCATATTATCCTGCGAGCCAGGCTCGCAGTTCCGTTTGCTTGCTCGGTTGGCCACATAATGTGCATATTTTTGGCTGTTGCGTTTGCTTTAAGCCCTAAATGATTAATTATTAAAACGGCAACAAACAATAAGCACGGCTCCGCTCCGCAGCTGGCAATTGCTTTTGTCAGCGACCGCAAAATATTTTAATGGCCATGAAGCGCTCGAGTTGGCCCAAAGCAACAAAGGCAGCTCTAAACGTTTAGTTTGCAATTAATTGCAGCCACTTATTTGTTGTTGCTCTGATGTGCCAAGCCAGCAGCCGAATCCTTGACGGATTGTCGAGCTACACAAGGACTCTTCAAACAGAAACGTTGAGGCATCCAAATTGGATTATTTTAAAATTAATTTTGAAATTTGATCAACCAACAGCTTATTAAAAAGGAATTAAGATCCCAAACATAAAGAGTTATATTCTCCTTTTTTAATTACAGATTAGTTATTAGTTCTTCCCAACCTCAAGCTATTGAAATCCTTTTTTTTTCATAGTACAAAGTTTCTTTGTTATTATTATTATTTTTTTCAATATAAAAGTTGTTTAAAAACAAGCATACCAAATTTCGAAACTTTATACCAAAGTTTAATAACTATAAGTTAATATAATACAGTTCAATATAGTTTAATGTAAGATATTCGTCCCATAGAACTACTACTACTTAGTTCAGTATGAATGCAAGATTTATTCGCCAAATCATTCCTGTTTCATTCTTGATTCGAGTATAATTTCCTAAAACATGAAGAACTTTAAAGTAGTAAAGCCTGTAGAGCCTTGTCTCCATTGCTAAACAATTATTTATGTCGGGAATTCCTAAACATTCTTAAGCTAAGCTATTTTTTCTTTCAACAAAAGTTTCGGTTAAAAAAGTGTTTCCAAATCTTTTGGACTAATTGAAAATGTTTTGTTTTACTTAAATGAAATACATATTATATTTATGTAAACATATTATATTTGTGTAAACTGCATGAGACGAACAAAGGTTCGAACTTTGAGCCAAAATTTAGGGTTAGATTTTAAAAATGGGATTGACAAAACGAAATACAAATGAATCAATATTAGGGATCTGAAACTTCACAGAATTGTACATGTTCCAAGAAGCAGCAGCATAGTTTAAAAAAAAGAAAAGAAAAAATCCCCGTACGGGTGGAATTGGGATGGCAAAAGAACATGTTGAGGATGGGCCGGATCGGAATAGTAAATTTCAACTGTAGCCGCGATGCAAGCGAAAGTCTGCAATTGAGTTCCTTGACATAATTGGGTAGTTTGCTGACAAGAGCCACCCACGAGGAGCATAGCAGGGAGACAATCTGGATACACTAGCTCAGTTCCGCTCCACACCACTCCGCCGCTCTGGCCGCAATACAGAATTTCCCATACTGTAAACAAACTGTCAAATCACAAAAACGAAGAAAACCAAACGAAAATGGGGCCCACATAAAATGCTCGACAAACGTTTGCTGAGCTGTGGCATATGTATTATAAGGCTAAAGATGATGATGATGATGATGATGATGATGATGATAATGGCGGATGAGGATTTGTTATTGGGTAGGATGAAAACACATAACATGACATGACATGAGCCTGAACACGAAATAATTTTGATAGGCATTGTATGAAACTCAACGATGTCTCGGAGGAAATATCAGATGAAGATACAGATAGTACAGATTCAGTAATAGTTACAGCTACATTTGCAGTTACAGTTACAACTGCGGAGAAACTTTGTACTTACAACTTATAAAGCTTAAAAACGCGAAGGAAACTCACCTGGAAAAGAAAAGAGCAGAGAAAATGACATTAATTGAATTTGCCTTGTTTCAATTTGTATTTAAGCTAAGGAAAAAAAACAAGAGATAAAAATAAAAATTAACAAGTGGGAACGTTGCAGTCGGACGTGCCCGACAGCCGAATACTCTGTTTCAAGTGCGATATAATTATAAGTTTTTTTGTGGGATCGGAAAGGGACGTGAAAAAGAAGGAAGGAAAAAGGACGTATGAAGATATGTAAAGGTGTGAGAGATATAGATTTGCTTCATTTGGGGGAAAGGGGATGGGAGTAGCAAAAATGATATGTCAAGGGAGTCAGATCTGACTACTGCTCAGATCTGCTAAGCTTGATAACTATAGCTTCAAATTTTTGGAAGATATAGGTTTCCGATTAAGGAGGGAGAAACCTCGATTTATAAGTCAAGGATATATACCAACATGTGTACCAAGATTGGCTGCTCTAGCTTGAAGGGCGTTTGGGAGAAAAAAAAACAGACAGTCAAACCAAATATTATTTTTATTTTTTGAAACTTTTTTGAAACAGAGTATAAAAATATGCATATACAACATTCAGTTGCGTAAAATAATTAAAAACTTTTGAAATTGTTTTGAGGCTCCCAGAGGCCATTGACGGGGTCAAGAAATTGGCATTCTAAAGGGACAACAACTTCCCCCCTACCCGCGCTCTAGAAAGCAGCTTGAAAATATTTTTACGATGGGGCCAAAAAACAACAAGAACAACAACAACAGCAAGAATAGCGCCCCGCAGCTGGCATACAGTTAGTTGAAGGAGGGGAGGGATAGATGCAGGAGCAGAACAGGACAACTGTAGCCTGTAATTAAATAATGCCCTTGCCCACATCCGAGCAGTACCGGAAACAACAAAAACAAAAAGTATCTTAACGGCATGCGGCGCCATTTGAAGTTGAAGTAGCCAGCAGAAAAAGAGAAAAAGAATAGCAACAAGGGCTGGGGATGGATGGGGAGCTGTTTGCTGTCTGGCAGCCCACACCAGCAGGGGAAGGAGAAAAAAATGGAGAAAGAGGGGCAACACACGCCAAACTATTGCTCCCCTAGGATAAATTAATAAATTTTCAAGCGAAAGTTGCCACAGGGCAAAACGGGAGAGAGAGAAAGGGAGATAGGGAGAGAGAGAGAGAGCGGGGGTATATAGAGCTTGCTAAGATGTATAGGGTGAGCGCAACAAATAAACAAATAATAAACGAAAATTGAGACAATATACCCTTGCAGAAAGTTTAGTCACACAAAAGCTCGGCTTTCATCCGATTGTTTCTATGGTCAAGAAATGTTGATTAAATTTGCACAAACTGTATAAAATACTAAAATAAAACTCAAAATAACTGTGTTCGGTTGAAATATCTATGTATAAGGAAGTAAAGCTTTTCTTACATAAACTCAGTTTCCAATCCATATTTCCTATGTTAGCTATTAGGTATTGTATAATAATACAATTTAGGAAAAGTTTTATCAACATCTGTAGAGAATAAGAAGTGCTAAAATTGCTGAGCTTGGGGCTGATATCTTCAGGAACAAAATAGCTTATCAAACAACTAAATTTTCGACCGATTGTTTCTATGGCAGTTATATGATATACTGATCAGATACGGACAGTTCTGATATAGGATGTATATAGAAGAAGCAAGTTTTGTCAAGTTTTATCGTAGAAACAGTTGGACGAACATCGTTAGATCGATTCAGTTATTTATATTGAGATATAATATACTTTATGGGTTGGAAAACGTCTCCTAAAATGCGTTAAACACTCGTGACAAACTTATAATTGCCTCAGACAGAGAGAGAATCTAAAACTGTTGAGTGACAGAGTTGTCCACCTATTTTTCGATCGTAATGTGGAATTTTCTGTAATTCTGTGGTATGCCACAAATGAGTTGTTTTAATTTATTTTAAATGTTCTTAAATCGGTTCATTATATTGCAGCAATTGTATATGTATAATATAGTAAGTATACCAGTATATAGATATATACATATATAGTAAAGATAAAGCCAAACACATTCAACTTGATGATGATGACCATTTTTATGCCCGACCATTAGCGACATTGTATGTATGTACAAATATGTATGTATGTATGTATGTATACAACAAGTATGAGTATTTATGGATGGTTGTTGTTGGTTGCTTCGAGCGCATCGCGAATGCGTTTAAAAAGTTGCAAGCAACTCAGAAATTATCAAATATGGCAAAAGGCAATTACAATTTGGACTTTCTCCAATCAAATGCGCACACATGGCCAACTGAAGCGACATCCACATAAAAGAAGAATCCACCAGGGATGGGCAATCAAATGTTAGGTCAAAGACCAACGAAAATGGACTCAACATATGAGAGTGCAGACCTGATGGGATCTGAGTTGCTTGCTCTTTAACCCTAAATCCAAAACTGAACATGAAATATGAAATCAGAATGGGATGTTAAATTTGGAATAGGATAGGAATTGAAATTGAGTTAGGGACGTGAAATCAGCATAGGATGTTTTATTTGCAAAAGGATAGGAATTGAAATTGAGTTAGGAACATAGATCCCTAAACTAATGGCATTTTTGGTTAATTTGATTAATTATGGTTTAAACACAAATACAGAAAATGAACAAAACAAAATGTTTTAACGTTTTAGGATGATTTTATACATTTATCGTTTTTTTGGAAGAGATTTCCCAATTCCGAAAGTATATAAGAACTTTGAACTTGACTTTCTTTCTATCTTTTTAAATTTATATCACAATTAACATATCATTATTATTATAAGTGGTATGGTGTCTAGCCTTATCGAACATACCAACTTCAAGACCTATGCGGAATGAAAAACACTTGGAAACGAGTACAATCTTGTATATACACTAGATTTCGATTTCTTAGATAGATTATAAGATGTTATCATCATAATTAACTCATCAACCACAATACTTAAATAATAATACATTTATAGAGCAAAAGAGCAATTTTCAAGTTTCATTTAAGTATGGGGATAAATAGTTAGATAAGTACTTTTAGCCGTATGCCTGAAGCTTAAGCTTACTCTGTTATATACAAATATTGCGTATCTGTTAATTCTATATAATTATGAATTTATTATAAGTTGCATATACCTCTATAATAGGCAATGAGGTCGCTCCAATGACAGTCTTGCATGATCTCTTTTGTTTCGATTAAAGTAAGGTTTTCTTTTCCGAAATAAGCGGACATCGGACAATACAATAGTGAATATTTACTATTATTATATTTGATTATAACTAGACTTTAGGTACAAACTTTCAGCTTAAGGTTATTTCTTGAATATTTACTATTATTGTATTTTATTATAGCTCGACTTTTGGTACCAACTTTCAGCTTAAGTAAATTTTCTAACTGGGTGTCGAACCTGTAAGTTGTGAGTCAGTTAGACAGCAAATTAAATAACATGAAGATTTATTATGCCAGTTTTTGAAGACTCATCTAGTTGAGAGAAAAGAGAATAAATTGCTGAATTTACACTGAATTTGTAAAAATTTTCCTGTGATTTCAACCCTGGCAGTTGCATTTCCACATATGTGCGTGTGTGCGTGTGAAAAGTCACAAAATATTTTTGGAGGACTATGCGGTGCCCCACCCCCCGCCTTTATCAAGTGACAACAATCCATAAACACTCTTTCGTTCTGCTTGGCAGCCCTTTCACCCGCCTGACAAGCTTCGATTGCACACCCCGCCCCGCCCCGCCCCACCCCATTAATGGCACTTTTCTTACCCCCTCGCTCAACTCCCACTGCCCCCTTTGGCGCAACCACCCTCCCACCCGAAGCGCCAAAACGAAAGCAATAAAATTATGGGCAATGCCATTTTTGGTATTTTCACACCGAGAAAGCGTCGAGAAAAGCTGAGAAAAAGAAAATGAGCAAATTTCGCCCAAGTTTTTGTTGGTTTTCCATCTTTTGCATCTTTGATGTCCCGACCTTCCCACCCCTCTATGTTGCCCTCATGCGCCATTTAATCAAGAAAAACACTTTTTATTGTGCAAAATTATGACATTGTTGTTGCCATAATGGTAACTGGTGATGTTTGTTGTTGTTGTTGTTGCTGGTTGCTGGTTGCCGTTGTTGTTAATGTCAAAAGTGTTATTGTTATTCAGACAATTATAGCACGCGATAAAAATGCTTAGCTGCTTGTTGAACGCATGACGTGGAGAGGGGTAAAGGGGCGTGCGGAGTTCTCATAATGAGCCTGGGCGAAATGAGAAAATATGTTTATTAGGCAGCTGCCAAAAAGGATAATGCGTTGGCCTACACTGATACCAAAGAAAGGAGTACATTGTAAAACATTAGGCCCTGTTCCGAATTCCATTCCTAATCTTATTACTCCCTGTACCCATAAAATGGGTAAAAAGGGGGTATTGGATTTGTGCAAAAGTATGTAACAGGCAGAAGGAGACATCTCCGACCCTATAAAGTATATATATTCTCGATTTGGCCATGTCCGTCTGTCTGTCCGTCTGTCCGTCTGTCCGTCTGTCCGGATGAACGCGTCGATCTCAGCAACTACAAGAGCTAGAGACACCAAATTTGAAATGTAGGTTCCTGTATACCATACGCAGATCAAGTTTGTTTCATATTTCAGATATCTCCCCCCGTTCCCCTGCAAATCGATAAAAACCGTTTTACAGTAACAATTTTCAAGATATAGCTTTAAGATTTGGCATGTATAAATACTTTAGTCTCTCTTGATCTACTGTATAAATTTCAAGTCGATCGGATAATAAACACGGAAGTTATTCACGAAAGAAGATTCAGTGATGCAGCGAGAGGGGGAAGAAGAAGCACAGCCACCAATTAAATTGCCTCGCTTGCGCTGTCGCTTTTGCCGCCAGTGTGCGTGCGTCTTTGTGTATGTGTAAGTGGACGTAGATGTGATTGAATGTTTTAGACCTGGGTACAGGGAGTTTCGTAGTCGGGTATACTCGACTATAGCATTCTTACTTGTTTTAATATACATTAGGGGAAAAAACAACAAATTATGATCAGGGGGTGATATATACATATGGACATATATAGCGAATTTACAAATTATTTACACATTTACATTATATACATTATTTACAAGGACATTTCATCGCATTTAACACATCTGCTTTGATTAAACATAGGAGATCCCAAATCTCGACTATAATAGGGGCTCTCACAGGCCACTGTCTCATAGGAACTCACGTAACTCACAGATTGGGCGTAACACACCATGACTTCTGTAGAAGTTGTGGTATAGTAGAAGAGATAGAGAGCGTGGAACATCTGCTCTGTCACTGCCCCGCACTCAGCAGGAGACGGTTCCAGTACCTGGGACACTACAGTTTTGATACCCTATCGGACGTATCCGAGGTTGGGATACACAATATCCTCAAATTCCTAAAATCGTCAAATTGGTTTAAGGGGGAACAAAATGTTTAAAAGACATCATGTGGTACCACAAGGGGCCAATTCTTGGCCCAAGTGTGGAGTAGTTTTCTGCTCCAGCCACTGCAACCTAACCTAACCTAACACTAAAGAGAGGTGACAAATAACATGAATTAGGTGAGGATTCGGAGGGCAGATCTGTGGAATTGATTCGAAAGTGGAATTCAGAACAGGCCCGATTATCAAACTTTATTTTCACATTAATATAAAACATTTTCATATTGAAATGAAGTACAAAACATACTATTAAACTAGAAAATTTAATATGATTAACTCTAAAATTTTCAATAAGTTTAAGAAATAGTCAAATTTTACTAAAAACAAAATATAAAACAAATAAAAAATTTGAATTTGTAACTAATTTTAAATAAAAATTTTGATTTAAAAAATTTGTATATATTTTTATTGTTTGCCATAAGCGCAGCACTTCCAAAAATGATCGATCCTATGGAGATTTCATTGCAATCATCCGAAAGGATAAACTTTTATGGTGCGTTTTAAGATCAATCTTTCCAATCGGCAAACAAATGCTCATCTGGAAACGAAGGTATTTCTGCCAAATTTGGGGGAATTTTCTGAGTTCTCTATCCGATATTTTTACTTCCAGAAAATATACCGAAATAGGCATGGACGTGCTTTAGTTTTTTGTGTTTCAAAATTGAGTATTTGAGCGTCACGTCTTTTTATACCCTTGTACCCATAAAGTGGGCAATTCCAATGGTTCTTAAGAAGCAAGACAAAGTTTTATCATAAAGTTCTTGAACTATCTTATGATTATGAATGGCAGCTTAGTAAACTATACACAAGATTCTGACTTCAAGTCCATTTATTTGAATTTTATACAATTATTTAAAGCTTATTTAATGTTTTTCCATCAGTGTAAATGCTCAATGGCAGCTAAAGTTGGCAAGAGGCGGCAGAATGGAGCTCAAACGGTCAGCAGCTGCGACCTTTTGGCCGTGTTTGCCTTTTGTTGTCTGGCAATGATCAAAGCCAGACGATCCATGCGATCGATAGATAGTTCCAAGTATTTATTTATTTAGCCGACACTCCTCATAGCCCGACACGCAAAGCGCCAACAGCTGCCGCCTCCCCCTTGGAACACCCGACAAAAACAAAAACAAAACAGCTGTGAACAGGCAGCACAGCAGGGGTAGGAGGGGGATTGCAGTGGCGTGGTGCAAGAAGTTGCCCGATGATCAACTGTGGGCACATTCCACGACAGCTGCGGATCAGCATCTTTGGCACACGAGCCATTTAACTGCATATGACAAATGTCAAGTGACAAGTTGACATAAAGTGCAACAGCATTTTACTTTACTGCCCCACTGTGCAGCTGGATCGGCGACGGAAGACGATCGTGAACATATAGCTTCAAATTGTATGCAAAAAAGAAGGTACAGAAGATAATACACTTGCAAAAGTAATCGAGATATTGAACACATTATGTGGTAAGCCGATCATAATCATAAGTATCTACTTATATTTCCTGTGTTTATAGATCATCTTTAATCGATCATCGCTTAAAGATCAGTATTTGTCTATCTGCTACACTCAAATCAATAGCTGTGTCTTATTTCTGATGAAACACTTGTCAAACGATTCACTTCTTAAGCAAATCTATTGGGGATGGATCGATCAGTTTGTCTTCAAGCAACAATCCTATAAGTAGCTTAACGCTGTCATAAGTAAGATTCACCAAACAATCGTAGGCGATCAGGAGATTCACGCACTTTTTAAGCAAATCTATTGAGGATCACACGAACAGATTGTCCTCAAGCTGAACTCAATCTTAGGAGTAGGATTCACCAATAGATCATCGATCACAAACATCCTTCGGAGAGTCTTGCACTTGTTGGACTAATCTATTGAAGATCAGATTACCTTGCCTTAACACTATCGTAGAGGTAAGATTCACCAAACGATCGTGGCGTTTATCAAGAGACTTATTATCTTCTCTTAGGAGTAAGATTCACCAAACGATCGCAAAGATCCTCAGGAGATTGGCATGCCTTAACCCTATCATAGAATAGGATCGCTCGATGAACTCAATATTAGTAGTAGGATTCACCGATCGCATGCATCCTCAGGAGAGTCTTGCACCTGTTAGGCTAATCTATTAAAGATTAGATTGCCTTGTGGCTACACTCCCATAAGTATCTTCATCCTATCATAGAAGTAAGATTCACCAAACGATAGTAGCGTTTATCAAGAGACTTCTTCTCTTGTCAGACACTGAGGATCGCTCGATTAGTTCGCTTTCACTCCCATGGGTAGCCTACGAGTAACCCTGTCTTCTAAACGATCGAAGACTCTTGCTAGACTCTTGTTAGATACATCTATTGAGGATCGCTCGATCAGATTGATTGTCTACAAGCTCAAGATTTGGGGCACAGCTATTGAGGATCGCTCGATCATCGCGCTGTGGCAATACCATTCATCTTAGTCGGCACTAGAACACATAAGTAGCTGGTTCCAGTGTTTAGGGATACCGAAACGATCGATCGTTGCTCCAACAATTTCCTGTAATTTGCACAAGAGTGACACTGCGACTTGGGGCGCAACAAAAATAGCGAACAGGCACTTGGATGAAGTCGAAGAAGATGCAGTTGCATGTTGCACGTTCCCTGTTCCCTGTTCCCTATCCCCTGTTGCCATTGTCGAATCTTTTACTTGTCGCCTGACCCATATTTATTTTTGGCATTGGCATTTTCTTATTTCTTATTTTTTTTTTGCAATAGTTTTCTCTTTATGTCGTTTTTTCTCGCTGGGCACTCACCGAAATGGAAAGAACTTTTCCAGAATATGTCGTCCCAGGCTGGTCGTTGTCATTCTGAATGTTGATGATGACGATGATGATGCGGGGTGGAATCCGGCTCGGTTGTGCTGGAGGGGTTATTGTTAGTGGCGCCCAAGATGATCACTTAACCTCACTTTGGGGCTTGTCTCCCTTTTGTGTGTGTGTGTGTGTGTGTATGTGTGTGCTTGCCGCAGGAAACGATGTGCAGCTAACTGCGCACAATGCAATTGAAAATACGCTTTAATTAAACTAATCAGACGAAATATATACACCATATAGTATACACACACAAGGCACAAGAGACGCCCACACACAACATGAATCTTGTTCGACACAGCCACACACACATACACACAAATATTTTAATGGGCTTCCTTAGCCCGTACAATAAACAGAACAAATTTTCAACAATAGCAGCAACAACAACAAAAACAATAACAAATATATATGAAAATATTGTAAACGGTTTTGTAAAAACGTAAACGAAATGCGCGCGTTTTGCTAGCGATTCACGCGCGACTTTGCACGCCAGAAAAACGCTCGAGGTTCGTTGAGTGCCCAGCATTGAATTGATCAGTTTTTAAGGATTTATATATACTTGTATTATATTGAACTGCTATACTATGTGAAACATGAGTGTAATATGACTAATATAATAATCTTTAGAGTAAAGAAAGAAAACTATAATATATAATACAATAATAACTCAAAGGAGTTATTTCCTCCATTTATATTCTGAAACGTTAAGGACTAAGACTAAAATTA
Organism: Hirtodrosophila confusa; assembly: GCA_035043065.1. Lineage (NCBI taxonomy): Eukaryota > Metazoa > Arthropoda > Insecta > Diptera > Drosophilidae > Hirtodrosophila > Hirtodrosophila confusa. Next base: position 3,316,069 of record JAWNNI010000078.1, read on the forward strand.
AGCTCAATTAAAATATTTACTCAGACGCTGTAAGTCATCTGTTTTGCCCTATGGATGATTAATGATCTGTTTTATCAGACAGTTGCCAGCTTATAGCTAGAACATCCCCTTCAACTTAATCATAAAAGCTAATACATATATGAAATTTGCAAACAAATGTGTACAAATACCTCCGAAAAACTCACTTTTTTTGGTATTCCTTAGAATTTTGTTTAATTTTTGATAACTAAACTGATCCCAACTCAGAAAAACTTAAATCTTTTGGTATTCCTTTACATTTCTTGTACTTTTTAATGAATAAACTGTTCGTAACTCAGAAAAACTCACATCTTTTGGTATTCCTTTGTATTTCTTAAGCTTTTTAGTGAATAGACTGATCCTTACTTTCTCGGAGCTGTTAAGCTGTTTAAGCAACTTAAGAATCTTAACTAAACTTATCTTTTGGATCTGTATACTGCAGAAATCTAGGCTACATATGGTAGCTTACTTGCAACCAAACATCTTATGGAAATCTTAAAAAATCGTTTGAGATCTAGAAAAAACCTAGCGTACCATAACTGATCTGAACTTTAGGCTGAACTTTGGTTCTTAAGCAACAACAACAACAACAAGGGCAATAAAACCAACATTGCATAAACTGCGAATTTCATTTGGTAAACTTCATTATTGTTGTTGTTGTTGTTGCTGTTGCTTTTTCTTCGTGTTGTCGTGTTGTCTACAAAGAAATACAATAATAAGTCTCTTCTTTGCATGATTGTTGTTTCTTAAGCTGCTTGCTCACTTTACCGTTACCGTTAGGCTACAGGTTACAGCACGAGAGCAAAAAATACAGCGACTACAATGACAACAACAACAACAACAACAACGATATCAAATACTTGAAAGATGTTTAAGTCTGGCGAATTTCGCTTTATTTGAATGAATCACAAGCGTTGGCGGTGATCTGCGCGGCAGGTGGGACGGGATGGGGAGGAAGGTGGCAACACACCCTAAGAGCACACTTCGATTACAGCCCCAGCAGCGGACGCTGGGGGGGTAGGCGTAACAGCGACGACCAAAGGCGACCGAAGACCGAAGAGAATGCCGCGCGCACGTTCACATCGAAAGTTTGCAAGTGACTGACGAAGACGCAGGCGATGCGGCACCTCCACAGCCGCCAATGGGGCGCTCAACAAAGAGAAAGACAGACAGTGAGAGAGAGAGAGTGGGAGCACGATTGAGAGAGATTGCAAAAGGCTGTGTATAGCGCACAAAGAGAGCACGCGAGCGCGCAAAGCTAGTGCCGCATGCGTGCGAGCAGGATGAGGAATTGGGAAAATGGAATTTGTATTAAAATTTTTTGATAATAACAACAACAATAACAAGGAAGGCATTTGCTTGATTCCCCCCGCTGAGTCACAACTTGGTGGCAGGTTCAATCAACTGCGATTTAACTGTGTGGCAATCAAATCGATAGCAACAGCAACAGCAAAATGCATATTAATTAGCCGCTACTTGTGCAGTAAATGGAAATTCAATTTCGTATTTATTTCTTCCTCTTCTTTTTTTTCTTCAGCAAGAAATAGTTCCAGTTTGAGTGACGGCCCGCCCCCCTCTCTGCATCCCCCTTCAGTGCATGTCCAGCTTGACCGGCTTGGCAGCGATTTTCTCTTTAGTCGCTTTTCACCGGCTGGCGGCGCGGTCTGGTTTTTCCGCGACTGGCGTCGCCCTCCACTTGCCAATAGTTGTTACCGCAACCGCATGCGGAAATGTGTGAAAGAGAAAGCGTATAATCCAATAAGGGCAACAACAACAATCCAAAGACAAGTTAGAATGCTCTAGTCGAGTATACCCGACTACGAAACTCCCTGTACCCAGGTCTACAACTTCCAATCACATCTTCGACAGTAGATAAAGAGGGCCAAAGTATTATACATGCCAAATCTCAAAGCTATATCCTTCAAGATGTTGGTATAAAACGTGTTTATCGAATTGCGGGGGTACCGGGGAGATATCTGAAATTGGAAACAAACCTGATCTGCGTATGGTATACAGGAACCTACATTCCAAATTTGGTGTCTCTAGCTCTTATAGTTGCTGAGATCGACGCGTTCATACGGACAGACGGACAGACAGACGGACATGACCAAATCGAATTCTCTATTGATACTGATCAAGAATATATACATATACTTTAAAGGGTCGAAGATGTCTCCTCCTGCCTGTTACAAACATTTGCACAGAGTAATACACCCTTTTTACCCATTTTATAGGTACAGGGAGTAAAAAGCAGCAGCCGTTAAGGTTTTTTCGTTTTTGTTTGCAATTGTTGTTTTTGTTGCTGCCTTGATAAAATAGTTGACAGCAAGTGCAACAGCAGCCCTGAGGCATGTGCATGTGGTAAGGTGAAACCCGTTGCGGTCTCTCTAGTAAGAGAGAGAGAGTGCGCCAAAGAGAGCCTGAGTGAGCGCAGTCTGATCGGGAGTGCACTGAAACGAAACTGGAACTGGAACTGGAACTCCAACCAGATCCAAATGCAAATCCCACTTCCAAGTTTAGAATGCAACAAGAACTTCGACAAAAAATTGAGCTTTGTACGGTTATTTGGATTGACAGAGTTAAGAAAACTGAAAACAAAATAGAACAGAAAGTATATACTCAATAAGTGATATCAATATCAACTTGTTTGCACAAAAACACAATTTTTGATCGATCCTATTGTTGCTCTAATATATAGTCAAATCTACCCAAGAGTATAGATATAATGAAAAACTTAATTTTTTATTAATTATTCCAATGGTAGCTATAAGATAGAGAGGTCCGTAGGTTTTAAGGAGAATCTAGAAATCCGCTAAAATGTTTGCTAGAAATATGTGGTTAGGTGGCTTTTTCAAATATAGCACTAAACAGGAAAAACATTGTATTGTCACCTAAATAATTAGCTTTTTTCAAATATTCTTATTTCATATATTTGACATCAATCAGGGCACAAATTGTTTTATTAGACAAACCAGTTGTTTCTTACTTATTATTATGCATCGCCAATTCTGTTAACAAAACATTATATAGTAACACAAACATATACTTACATTCTATACTTATAAACAAAAGAATATCAAAATATATATACACATATGTTGTAGCTGGTATGTTGTAGGGCCAGCTCAGGGCAGGTATTCCCACAGGTGTTTGGTACCCGCTATGATTTGAGGTGTCCAAAGTGCCGTGTAAGGTGTCTGGCTAACCGACTACTCTATGAGCAACTAGCAGCTTGAGAAAAGGCTTTGTTGGTCCTCAATTTAAGGCCAAGTTGAGCTCCCGATGATTAGCCGAATATTGACCATACCATCGGCACCCTATAAGATTTATAAGTCGCCGTGACTGTAAAAACATCGATATACGCGACGGCTGAGTAGGGGTTCGGTGTTAGAATGCTGATATTTATATTTTGTAGTCATGCAGTAGAAGTAGAAATTTGAATTCTCTGAAATTCGAATCTACCAGAAATTAAAATTGAAAATTGTCAAACATTAAACGCGAATAAACGTGAATCTTTATGTTTTGTTGCATATACACTCAGAGAAAAATGGCCGTTCTAGTTCTAGAATTATCGGGCTAGAATTATACCGTTTTGTTCTTGTACAATTTTAAATATATTCGTACTTCAGAATTCATAAATCAAGTATGATCGGGATTCGTTGACTGAATCCCAGGCTGGCTGAGTTGAGTAAGTTGCGGTTCGCGGAGGCAGCTGCGCGGCGGACCCGAGTTCAAATCCTACTGCGGAAATTATGGGTGATGAAATGTTGTTTCTTAAACTGAAATCAAATAAGTTGCTAAGATATCAATGAAAGACATTAATTTGCATGTGCTGGTATTAGCACACATGCATTTGGATGTATGTATGAATGTATGTATGTATGTACACATATGACTTTTGACGATAACTTTTCATCTTACTGGTTGGCTCAATGGACTAGATGACCGACTCGCAACAACAGCTGGACAAAGATAAGATAATAAGCGCGGGTTCGATCCTCAGCGGCGGCGATTTGTGGATGATATGGTACTTATAAAGTCATTTGTTTACATACATATATACATAATTATTCTCTTATATACATATGTGCCTAAAAATAATAATTAGTATATATATACATACATACATACATATATACCCGTAGAGATGATTTAATGTTCTAAGATCAACCTCGTTTCGGGAAATTAATCCCGTTTGATACTTAATCAAATATACTAATGTTTTTCAAATCAACAAAGTGTTCTTCATATATCACGAAATTTCTTATTTTAAGAATTTCGGACTTAAAAAAATCGTTCTTACAATACGAATTCTGTACTCATAATAAGATTTTTCGAGCTTGGTGGGATTCTGACTAACCAAGGCTCTGCTAATCAAAGCAATTATTACGCCTACGTGGACTTACGCCATCCAGGTATGGGGCACTGCCTCTAGGAGCCAGCTTGACAGGCTTAGGGTCGTCCAAACGCGCGCAGCTCGGCGTGCATCCGGGCTTCCCTGGTACGTTACCAACTGTGCCATCCAGAGAGACTTGAAACTGGTACTGGTCGGGGACCAAATCAACGCCGACAGGATCGCGGCGCACCCAAACTCGCTGGCGAACAATCTTGCCGACCCTATATCCCTCCGACGCCTGAAGAGAACTCATCCCACTGATCTCCCCACCCGCACGATTTCTTAGCCTTGTAAATTCATAAATTTTTGTAAATATAGTAATTAAGGCATCCCTCTGTATCCATATTACCCTTCCCTTTACACGTTAGGTTAAGTTCAGAAGGCACTGAACGCTTCCAGCGACAATAAATAAATAAGTATATAAAAATATATAAAAACGGATTCTGACACCGTTTGTACTTGGTTTGAGTACAGAATACTTAATTATTTCTCCGAGTGTAGTTAAAAAATACAAGTTATATGTATTGCAATGAATTGTTTAGTTTGTTAAATAAACAAAAACAAAATAAAAATAAATCTATTGAATTTATTTTAAGTAAATTTTTTCATTTTTTATTTATATTCGAATAAAAGATTTTCCTGAAATTGGAATTACCTTAAAAACAAAGTGGTTCCTCTTTGCGAGCGTCTACTGTATTAATAATAATATGACCTCAAATATTTATTAATTCCCCCAACCTAAAACGGTCCTGAAATGGGCAACAGGCACAGTTATTATAAAGGTACCCCGAAAAGGAGAGGTACTAGAAAGCCTTAGACTGAAATTCAGTTGTAGGCAACTTGCGCAACATCGATTGCTGCCAAAAAAATGCGAAAGTTGCAACAATCTGTCGCACTTGGCAACAGCAACAACAACAACAAGAGCGACAACAATCGTAACAACAATAGTAATAATGCCTGAAATTAATATGTGCTTAGCAGCGCCAACTAGCCATAAAAGTGATAGACATATTAACCCAGTACTCCACATTTCTCCAGCTCGACGATGACGACGATGGACAAAGTAGCAATTTGCAGCTTTGTTGCGTGTGGGTGGTGGGAGGTGGCCTGTGGCAAGGGGCAAGGGTATTGGCATAAGTGAAGCATGCATGCTAGACACGCGAATGCGATAAAAATACGCTGCCGGCTATAACGTCGACGGCGACGGCGACGGCGACGGCGACGGCGACGCCGACAGCCGCAGCGGCAGCAACGAAAGGCAGCCATTGCATTTCCACTAGTCAAAGGAACAAACCAAAAACTGGCTACTATATAATCCTTGTTGTTGTTGTTGTTGTTGCTACTTATTTACGATACAACTAAATCCTGGCTGCCTCCCTTACACGCCACACCCCACCCCATATACCACCACCCCCTTCTCTACCCTTACATCTGCTATACTCAGTTTTCAATACACTTTGTAAAAAGAAAACCTTTTGCATTACAAATTGAAAAACTGGTTTATGACTTGGCTAACTTTGGCTACGTGCACTGAAAAGCCAAGAAAAGTAGCAAAGAAAAACTGTTGCATGCTTTTAGGCTGGAATTTATCTGCTTGAAAAGATTATAGTACCATATACTCACTAAAAATAGATAAGAAGAGTAGAGAACAGGATGCACAACTATTGATGATTAGTTGTGCATCCTGTACTCTATAACATATACTAGTCCTGTTCCTGCTTTCAGTTGCGGCAAGATCACTTCCTTAAATGTTTCGGCCTTCTATTGTCCTTGTCAATGAAAATTGAATTCCATCCTAGATCAAAGGCGGGTGAATTCAATTCACATAAACATGTAAACAGTGAAAATGGTAAAATTTCAAGTCAATAGATAGCAACATCTTCCCGAAAGTTAAAACTGTAACCGGTCCGAGTTTATTCTTAATTAACATCAAAAGTAGAGTTGATCTCAGGGACTGTAAGCGTTGAAGACACTAAATTTGGTATATAAGTTCTTGAATACCATATGGACATAAACTTTATTTATAAATTTGGACACTTCCCCGTATACTTACACAGTATAACAAATACGTATTATAAAATAATATCTAAGCAATATTTTTCAAAGCAGTATACACAGAATGTTCTAGTTGAGTACTAGCTTAGTCGTAAGACTAAAAAATGCCAAAGGTACGTGTAGACATACAAGCAGTAGGCCTAATATTCGATGTCGAGTAACTGTCTATTCAAGCTTCTCAGTTTTGATTGGTATATCCCACTGAATTATTCCGAAATAATAAGGCCTGTTCTGAATTCCATTCCAAATCAATTCCACAGAATAGCTTGTAACATACTTAATAGAGCAGAATATAATTAAAATCCTTGCTTAATTTATTTAATAGACGTACCCAAAAGCATGCTTTACATATTTCCGTGGAATTGATTCGAAAGTGGAATTCAGAACAGGCCTGAATACCAGAAGTTTGCGACGCAATTTATCACGTTTTTAACTATCCACGGCAGCCATTTGTATTTCATCAGGATATTCCTTAATTCCTTAATTTCTTTTGTTTGCAATTAATCACTTCAAAAATGTGCAACTGTCAAAAGTCACTGGTCAACAGGATGCCAGACAAAAATCTCTGGCAAAGTGCTGCCAGATGTATTAATTTTTGTGTTCACACAAGGTCGAATAAGTTCTGGCAAACTCTGGCAAAAGAGTTGCCAGAATGTTCTGGCAGATCATCTGGCATCTGTTTACACATGTCTGGCGGCAAAAATGGTCGAATATTCGGCCCATTGCCAGTGTGTCTTAACATAAATAGCTTAACTTCTTAAAATCGACTTACACACAGGAGCAGCAAGCCGAAAATTCGACAGCTGTTGCTGCCAGTCAAAGTTCCAGGGTTGCCAGATAACTGCCAATGTGATTTGGAAGGCCTTTGCTCACAAACTTAAACCTCTGGCAGCCTGCCCAACATTGATGGCCATATAAATATTGATCCAAAGAATAAATATTATAAATAAATATTCAACTGAAACTGCAAGCTCAGTTGCGCTCCAATGAAAATTCAACATACTGACAGTGTGTGTAAATCGTCCTTAATTCTTGACGGAGGAAATCAAGTGTGTCAAGGAAATCAAGTGTGTAGTTAGGGTATTGGAGCTGCGGTCACAAGGCCTCAAAACTGATGCCAGCTGATCGGCTAAGCGGCTTAACAGCTGGTAGGGTGGTAGGGTGGGCGGAGTTGGATGGGCACAAAGCTCCCCGAACTTGCTAACTTGGCTTAATAATTCTTCATGGTGTTAGTTTATATGCCTGCTGTGGGGCATAACGATGTTATTGTTGGCTTTGTCACGCTCCCAAGAATGTATTATTATGTTAAAACATCTACTTTATTCTTGGAATAATAGATCTGCTAAGAAGTTCACTTTCGAATCAACTCCACAGAAATTAAGACAGCATTAACTTTAGTTTTATGGACGATCCTTGATGCGAAAGTGTAATTTGGAATATGATAATGATTTTGATGTTTGTGGAAAACACTCGAAATTGGCTAAAAAAAGAATTATTTGAAAATAAATTAAAGTTTTTGAAGAGATATCTAATATTGGTTATTGATTAATAAGGTAGTTCTTATAGGATGTTCCTATAGGATGGATTCTGTAAAACCCTGGATAGAATAAGTACCCGACTCATTTCCCACTTTCGGGGAGGAAAAAATTGTGCTTTGACTAATCTCTCCGCTTTTAAGGAGGTCTTCAGTGATACTCATAACAGTATTTGGTACCTCTAGCTCTAAAATTGTGAGTTTTAGCAATTTTAGCTTAACTTTAAGTGGTTCTGAGATATAATCAAGATTAGAACTTTGGTTAATTGGAAATTTGCACTTATTCTTCTATAGACAACATTTATGTTAAGAGTATTCAAACTTCGATATAGCATATTGTTGATTTCCTTAAGGATTCGAGCCAGGATTACTCAGTTCAATGAAAATGCGTTGCGGCACGCGTGTCTAGATTCTGGATTCCATATCCTGCACCACCTGTCTGTGTATGTGACTAAGTGTGTGTTCGTGTGTGTGTGTGTGTGTGTGTGTGTGTGTGGGTATATTTGTGAGTGTGCACGCGTGATAAATGGCTTTTATCTTTTTAAAGCACTTCAGTGCACGGCTTTTGCAATTTTCGCGGCGCGGTTGAAACGAGGCTTATACACGTTTCGAGAAAAGGACGAGAATGTAAGGAGCGAGCAACGCGTCTGCTGCCAAAAAATTATCCAATGTAAGTGCCACGCCCACTCCAGGGGCTTGCACTGCGGCGCGTTAAACAAAAGTTGGCCTTTATTTTCTATTTTTTGTTTGTTTTATTTACTTTTTTTTTTGCTCTTTCAGCGGCAGCAGCATCTGGCAACTGGCGGCGTCTGCATGTCCTTTAGCTATGGCTCGCCTCTGCTGCCGCTGATCGTCCTTGTCGTTCTCGTCGTCGTCCTTTGTTGGGTCGCCGTCATTTTGTGCGCGTTATGAGCAAGTTAATTATGGTGTCTGATATTTTCCCTTCACTTTTCGCCTTTTGGGTTTTAGTTTCGCCTTGCACCCTACTTAGTGGGGCTTATTAGTTGCTGTAGGCGCAGCTAAGGCTCCAAAAAGAGAGCGAGCTAGCGACTAGAGCTGACAAAACAGCGATAGCGTTATCGATAACATTGAAAATTTAAACACTCTTCACTATTAAGGGTTTTGTTCGATATATTGATATCCCTCAAATGTGTAAAAGAGGCTACTCAAATTGAGCAATGGTATGCAACAGGCAAAAGGATTTTCAAATTTCGAATAACCCTTCGAATATCCCTCCCTCAATAATCGATAAGGAAAAACCATTTATAAGGATTATTTAAAATATATATTCTTGATATAGATATGCAAACTAACCAATAAATTGTAATACAATTTCTGATTTGTTTACCCATTTCATTCAATTATTGGTTAATAAGATAAACCAATTTATTTTTGATCTAATTTAATCAAATCTAAGCTATTAAAAGCTTTCTTTTATGCATGAATTGACTTGAAATAGCCCTAGCTAAAAAATATACAGAATTGGAATGAAAATTCGATTAGTTTAGAATACAAGATGATACACTTAGGGAATTAGATATCAAAATGCTTCAAAACTAATTTAATTTAAGAACAAGAACGTTCCAGGATCGAAAGCTTTACATCTTTCATAATTTCGGATAAATTGAAAATTTCAATCTTAAATTAAAAACATTATAGAATGTTTATCCTTGTGGTAATAGGTAAATGCTTGGCCAAGATCTTTCAAAGCATGATGATGAAACTTACGGAGCAGGCGATAATTCACAGCTTTAAAGCTTGAAGCAGTTAAAAGCTTTTTAGGGGATTTCACAAGCGAGTATAGCCGCATTCACCTTGGTGAATCGCCCGTATGAGTCATCCTAGAAACTGCGCAAAACTTTTGATGCTGCTTATGAAATGCGTCGCTGCTCATGCATGGGCTGAGGAGAACGGAGAGGTCGAAGGGCGAAGGGCGAAGGGGTGCTCGCTGCTGCCACCGTTTGCTTCATTTTATCATTAATATTTAAGCGTCGTCGATTCAATCGATTGATGGCGAGGAAGGCGACGGTATAGGGAGACTGGCAGGGAATAGCAGCAAAAAGCAGCATAAAATGCGCAAAACTTGCAGGCTGCGCATGTGTGTGTGTGTGTGTGTGTGTGGTGTGCGCGAAAGACAAGGCGACAGGACGACAGGACGACAGGAAGACAGCATCAAGTCAAATTGAAGTTGAATTTCTTCCGTCGCGTTTAATGACCGAAATGTAATTACTTAATTAGTAACTCTATGTATGTATATGTATGTGTATGCGTGTGCTTGTGTGTGTGTGTGTGTGTGCTGTTGTTGTCTTGGTGTGAGTGAACCATTAAAGCAGCTTAACGTTTATGCCCAACTCGCATTTAAACTTGATTAGTTTTATGGCCCCCAGTGCCAGGACTTTGACTCCGAGCAACATCTAATCACTGCCCCAGCGAACGCCCCCACCCTCCCCCCCCTCCCGCCGCGTGCAACGCCTGCCAAGCAAATCAAAATCCAATCAATTGGACAGTTGGCATATTGATTGCCGCGCCGCCCTTGCCAACCCTCCCCGCTAACCGGCAGGCTGACAGCATTGCGACATCAGGCATGCATCAAACTTTATGCGAGGCAGATAAAAACGCGTTGCCTACTTTCGAGCGCTCTGTTTTATGGCCTAGCCGAGACAAGCACCCTGCTGCAGCAGGACGACAAAACATTTTGCATACTTTTAAGCGCGCACATAAAAATCCACTTTTTGACATAAACACCACAAAAATGAACGTCGCAACACCTGCGACGCCGACGCCGTCGCCGACGCCGAAGCCGACTGCAGTGCCGAAAGCGACAACAAAATATAAGAGAGCCATTTTTGTGTGCCGAACATTTGATACCCTGACCGAGATGCTAAACAAATTACTCCAAAGCCATCAAGTTTTCCATACAAAAACTCAATCGAGAAGTTTTGAGCGATCGTTCCAATAGCAGCTATAAGTTATAATGATCCAATTTGGATCAAAAGTGCAATTATAAAACTTGCAATTGCTGAGTTTGCTTGAGATATCTGTATAGATCAAGAAGTTATTCATACTATAACTCATTTTTCTACCGATTGTTCCTGTGAGAGCTATATAATATAATAATAATAATAATATTTTAATCAAACGTTAGTTACATAAAGTAATCTTGTAATTCCTGCATTTTTAGGTTTTTTTTTAGATTTTTTTAGATTTTATTTAATAATAAAAAAATGTTTTTCATTCAAAAAGTCATTTTTCGTCGTATGTTCCTATGGTTCCTATGTTCCTAGTTCCTATGGCAGCTATAAGTTAAATTGATCAGGTTTTCATTAAATTCGGTCCACATTTAAATATCATATTGGTAGAGATATCTTGACAATAAGAAAAGTTTTTCAAACATCAGATCAATTTATGATCGATGTTTTTCTATGGCAGCTATATGATATAGTGATCTGATATTCATAGGACTTGCTCAACTTAAAACTTAGATACGGATTTAGTTTCCAAAACATAAGAGTCTCTTCTACAATAACCCAATGGTTGACCGATCGTTCCAATGTCAGCTATATTCGTTCCGATCCGATCAAGATAGCTAGACACTCGGAAGGAATAATATGGCTAGGTTGACTTGGCTATTGATGCCTGATCACGAATATACGAGTCTATACTTTATAAGCTCGGAAATGTCTACTTCAAAGCGTGACAAAATTCTAATACCCTCTGCAAGGGTATAACAAACGCTGGCGGGGGGAGCGTGGGGCGGCAGCAGCAGGGGCTGGCAGTTGTGTCAAGTAAATAAATAAAAGCAATAAGCAGACGACAGACGTCAGTTGGCGCCTTAAGTAGGTGAGCTAAAGCTGAGCTACCGATTCTACAAATACATATGCGCACATCCACAAAAACACATATTTAGGTATATATAATTCCATGTTCTGGCTTGGTGCAAAACTTAAACAAAGCTGCGAAATTTATTATACCCTATAGTCATTATAACTGGGTAAGAACTGCTCACAAAGAATTATGGCAGCGACAAAACAAAGTATATATAGTTCTGATCAGAATCTACAGCCAAGACGATCTAGTCATATCCATATGTACACATGTTTGTCAGGGAGATTTAATTTGCTGTGTGGACTTAAGCACTTTGAATTTATCCTCCGCTAATTGATACAAAAAACCAGTTCCTAGATACAATTCTAAAGAGACAGTCTTGATTTTAGGCACACGTATTCTTAAACATACCAAATATTTATCCTTCAACCTTCATGACGATCGGTGAATAAACATCAAAGTTATTAAGGAAACGTTTTGGGTAAAACTTTAGGGTAACTAGTAAGGATAAAGTCTTGATTTTAAGCACACGTATTCTCAAGCATGCCAAATATCTATATATCAAGCTTCATCATGATCGGGGAATAAACATCAAAGTTATTTCGGAAAATATTAGGGTATTTTAAGCTTTCGTATCGTATCTTTTAGTGGAACACTCCCGAGCAGAGCATTCATATTTGTTTTGTTATAATTTTGGTTATTCAGCACAGCGAGGCTAAAATGCCCTTGGAGCTCAAGCAGCCTATTAAATGATATAATGAGTGCCATTTGATATAGTAAGCAAGTGAACATAGTATGAGCAAACATTCAGGTATTCCAATTGTCTTGGATTTCAAATGTAAACTTCAAATGCTTGACTAAACACAGGCGGGATATACGAGTACACATGTGCCAGAATAATATCCAATTCAGTTAATTATGGTATGTCAGATTATGGCATACTTTGAGAACTGTGCTATATTTTTGCCGGAAAAGTTAAGATCGGGTTACTGACGTTGATGTTCTAGGTGAAGTATTAAGTTTTTATGATTTGTAGAGAAGTCTACTTCGGTAGGAGCGATGAGTCTGCAAAGTATATAGTATATTTGGTAGTTGAGCAAGAGGTACTGCATTTGAAACTCTTGCTGAAGTATCATCTTCAATTCAAATATGACCTCATAAATGAAGCTGATAATAAAAAGCATTATCGTTAAATCTATGGTTTCATTTAAAAGACTATCGATACAATTACCTAAATGTATTCTTAAATAAACTGAAGATTTTTCGTAGAATTCAGGGAGCATTCTTATGGGGGTTAGAAATGCAACCTCCAAATCTTCAGATTCTCGTCCATCTCACAGAATCTTCATATTTGAATTTCAATTTATTGAGGTGCCATCTCAGACAGACTCAATAGGGATACGAGAGTCATCCTTTGTGATCATCCTTTCGCAAAGAGCGATTCTTTTCTGCGGTAAGGAATCTTTTGGTTTGTCTTTACCCTGTACTCTTTAGTTCTATAAATTGTTCTTACTGTGAATCCCATCTTCATGGATCAATAACATTTCAAAATATAAACCTATAATGTTGTTTAATCGATAGTATCGATGGTTTCAACTATTTCAAGCGGGACTCTTGTGGGGTTATCTTGTTATATGGGTATAGGTATAGGGTATGCTGTGCGGCAGTTGAATACAAGGGGAATTACAGATTCAGCCAAAATGGCGTCCATGCCAACTGTGAAATATATGTATCTGCAACTGAAGGCTGCGGGGGCGGAGGTATGGGAGAGTTAGTTAGGTTGGGGCAGTCGGCTGAGTGGATTACAGGCACAGAACAAGCTAAAGACGCCGCCGCGTCAGAAGATCTATGTGCTTTTTATGTTGTCCTTGGGTACCTCTTGGTAAGGACGGGCTTTGCTGGCTTTAGCGGGCGGGATGGGGTCAGGTGGAAGGAAGCGTGCGTCGTTTGAAAAACAACAGTTGGAATTCCCATGGTGCAAACTTTATTCTATTACGACTTGCAAACAACAACAACAACAGCAACAACCACGAAAGGGAACAATTGAAAGTTGCGCCTTGGCCATGTTGAAGTCCTGGAGGCTGCGGTTGCCATTGTCTGTCGCCAGTTTTCAAGCAGCGACAGCTAACTTGAAGCCCCAGCTGAGGCACAAGCCACGAACGCTGGCAAATGGGAAGGGGGTGGGGCCGGGGAAGGTAACGCCACATTTATGGCACTTGGGATTTGCATCGGCTTAAGACTTGGCGCGAAAATTGGTTGAGTTGGTTGCTGGGGCCATTAAAATGATTTAAATTAGTCAAAGGCGAGTCCTGTATGTCTTAGCAGTCGTATTAGCTGCACTCAGAGAAATAAGAACACTAAGGAAAATTGAAAATGACAGCTCAAAAGTTCACAATCCGTTGATAAAATCGGAAAACTAATATCTGCTTTTTATCCAAAAAAATGAGAATAATAAAGAAAAAGTAGGTAAAATCGAAACTCGTTTTTACTCCCTGTACCCATAAAATGGCTAAAAAGGGGGTACTAATTCTGTGCAAATGTATGTAACAGGCAGAAGGAGACTTCTCCGACCCTATAAATATATATATTCTTGATCAGTATCAAAAGAGACTTCGATTTGGCCATGTACGTCTGTCTGACCGTCTGTCCGTCCGTATGTATGAACGCAAGGATCTCAGCAACTATAAGAGCTAGAGACACCAAATTTAAAATGTAGGTTCCTGTATACCATACGCAGATCATCTTTGTTTCATATTTTAGATATCTCCCCCCCGTTCCCCCGCAAATCGATAAAAACCGTTTTACAGTAACAATTTTCAAGATATAGCATTTAGAGTTGGCATGCACAATACTTTCGTCTTTCTTAATCTACTGTCCAAATTTCAAGTCGATCGGATAATAAACACGGAAGTTATTCACGAAAGAAGATTCAGTGATGCAGCGAGAGGGGAAGAAGAAGCACAGCCACCATTTAAAATGCCTCGCTTGCGCTATGATTTGTGCGTGTGCGTATTTGTGTATGTGTAAGTGTACGAAGATGCGATTGGAAACTTTTGACCTGGGTACAGGGAGTTTTGTAGTCGGGTATACTCGAATAAAGCATGCTTACTTGCTTAAATTTGAATTTTGCTTTATTTCCGCTTGAAACTACACCGTTTTATAAAAGGTAAATGGTTGTAATGTTTGTGTATTTTTGTAAAGATCTTTTCTCCGAGTGTACGGGGCTGTGAGGCAATGAGCAGCTGCAGCATTTCTTGGCAGACGCAGACAGCAGGATGCTGAGCCTCACATTGGGCAATTAACTATCTAAGGAGCTTAGCGAGTAGCTAACCTTGTTTTGTCGTTGTCTAGTATTAAGCCATGGTTAATGCCTCTTAACCTCTTAACACAAAAACCACTTAACGTTACTTGACAAGCCAACAACTTGAAGATATGTTCTCGTACTTATTTCAAGATCTGTCCGTTTTGTCTACTCAGTTCTTGGCGACTCTCAGCACTCGGCACTTGACCACTTGAAAAAGTAGGGACAACGCTTACCTGTTCCAACAGTTCCGGCCAATTGACGTTGTTTAGGCCACTAGCGCGCCCTTAAGCACTGGGTAAATAGAATTCAAGCTGTCTATGATAGCCACAACCCCTCGAATAGCTGACAGGCACTTCAGTAACACTTCATACAATTAGCCAAGGATAAACGGGGGCAGAGGTGTGCAGCGTGTTGCGGATGAGGCATTAATTATAGCAACAATAAGCAACGGAACGATGCTAATAGAAAATGCAAACAACATATTAAACAATTAAACGGAAATTAACACAAAATATTCACACATTTTGCTAATTGGTCGACAGCCAGAGACTGAGATGGAGAGTGTTAACTGTAGACTGGTTTAGGCCACTTCATTAATAAAGGAGTCGGAAACGGAGACGGAGACGGAGACGGAGACGGAGGCGGAGATGGAGACGGACGTCAACTCCAATGGAGTCCAGTCGTATAAAGCTGAGTTCATAAAAACAGACAGAGGGGCAAGCGGAAGCGCATTGAAAGTGAGCGGAAATGAACGAAAATATGCTGTAGATAAGGCAAAAGCTGAGCTAATGAAGCGCCGGCCCAGGACATACACACACACACACACACATACACAGATATACAGGTGTATAACAGGCCAAAACAACTAAACGGAAATGTCGAGGGAACAGGGAGCAGGGAGCAGCAGGGAACAGAACGTGGCAGCAAGAAGAAGGAGCAGCAGCAGGACCTGAAGCTGTAGCAGCCAGAAAACTTAAATATGCAAGACAACGCGCGGCTGGGCGCCAAATGTGGCACCTTCCCCACCTACCCGGCGCCGCCTGACAGCAACCACCCTCAGCGCCAGCTGTGGCAATGCCAACGCCACAGCAAAAACATAAACTTGCAACACTTTTACCTCATCATCGTGCGGAACGAGCTACAAAAGGCGGGCAAAAGCTAAGGAAATTGATTTTATGCAACGCTTAGGATGCCTTCCTGCACTGTGGGACCACAGTTCCCAAAATTCTGGCATAAATTCATTTCTAAACGTGCCCCAACCCTTCTCTACAACCCCTACAAGTCCCTATCACATTTCGTATTCCATTTATCTAATAACAAATACAAAAACAGACAGAAAAATATTAATCAAAGGATTCTAAGTATTGAAGACAACTCGAAATCTAGAAGTTTCTCAATTCAATAGAATCTCTTACGTCTATTTGATCTATTTTAAAGACTGGTTCTTCAAATCACAATCAGGCCGGCTCCCATTTCCGTTGTCTTTTCATTCCGCAACGTTTTCGTAACCGTTTCGGAATGAAATAGCAAATTTCATGGATTTGAATCGGATGTTTAATCGGATTTCGGTATTCAGAACAGCTAATTATTACAATTTATCTTCAATTGGAGCTATAAAATTCTAGTTTTGACATTGCCTATTGTAAATAATATCTATAGTCCAAATATAAGTATCTATAATCTATTATCAATCCTCTTTTTGAATCTTTTTGCAAACCTTTGAGTAATTTCAAACCCAAGAAGCTTAGATTGTCAATATTCACCCAAAATATCACGTAGGATGCAGATTCAATGAAAAAACTACGCCAATTCATTTTTCTTAACTTCAGATTGAGCTAACTCATCTCAAAAACTCCCAACGGAAACTGACCGAAGCAAATTTTCGGAAAAACTATGCCATTTTGAAGCCGCCATGTTCCTTTCCAATACCTTAGCTTCAGATTCGAAATCAGCGAATCACCCGAAACTCAAATAATACTGCGATGGGCCAGCTTCATATTTATGGCGTATTTTAAAGGTTTTGGACCACAGTTGTGTCCTGTAAGGACAAATACTTCCTATGCTAAACCGCAAGAAAAATGGTGCGTTACCGAAGACAACGGCAAAGTGACATAAATAAAAGCCGTGACTATAAATCTAACCCATAAGCAGTTAAAGAGTCAGCCAAAAGATGCGGCACGTAGCAAGCCTTTGGACCCCAAAAGCCCTCCCCCACCCGCCCAAAAAAAATCCCCAACCTGCTACTCGCAACGAATGCCGCAAAATGCAGATAAATATGTAAATAGATACAACTTGGATTATGTTTCGACAACAAAAGTGAAAAGTGTTTTTTGTTTGTTATGTTATGGTGGGTGAGGAGGAGAAGCAGCACTAAAAGTTGACTTTTGATTGGTTCCAAGTTCTAGGGTTGAGTGTTCTGTGTTTCGAAATGATATGTGGGCATATTCGTATGAACTATGAATATAAATCAAAGTATTCAGAGTTATGTATGTGGGGCAAGTAGCTGGCGACTTTCTGGTCATTTGGGCCACACTTCAAGTCCTTGGCCAAGTAGTCTTTAAACTGTAGCAGAGATGAAATCGGAATAGAAAAGTCAATGCAAGTTCCTTTCCCAAGCTCGCTCATCACAGGGCTATATATTTCATCCTATAATTATGGTTTCCATCATTGATATGTACACTAAAAGTGTAAACAAATTTTAAACAGGATAGATACTATAGGGGAGAAACACAATGTCATTCAAAAGCAAATCTAAATTAATTAAACATCAAATTTCTCGCCACTGGAGACGCAACAGGAATTTCAACGACGACAGGATGTTTAAAATAAAGAAATTAGGATTTTCTCCGAGATTGACTGAATTTTCATTACCCGCTTGCATTTCTCGTTGCCAGCCAGAGATCTTAGCCAAGTTGCTGGTAACTATCTGATATCCTTGACGCCAACTATCAAGTCACTCATCTGACTAACTGGGACACTTAAGTCCTTCATTTCTGAGCCAGGTGACTATCTGAGGACTATCTAGTGACACTAATGTTCAAGCTCGAATCAATTTTCTAGTCACAAATGTCTTTGATTTCTGACCAAAATGCTTGCTCTTAATTGCTAATTGTAAAACCATTTTGTGAGTCTAATTCCAGGCTAAGCACAAGACCCCACAGCCATTACCTCTAGCACATTCCAGGGGCGCAGCAGCAACCCTCCCCCTCAAGGCCAGCGACTACCTGTAGTACTGCCGCATTTTATGACCCACCCAGTCTGCTGTGCCCCAACCCAAACCCAATCCCCGCCCCGCTTCTTGTTGTACACTGTGTTGTTTGTCATTTGCCGTATCAAAATCAATCGAAGCTACCAGGAAACAAAAGAAAGGAAAAGAAACCTATGAGGGAATATGGACTATGAGTATGGGTAAGGCCCTAAAACCATCAAAGAAACGTTGAAATTTTATGAGCCCCCAAGGGTCACATTAAAACGCATGTTAAGCAACAGCTGAAACACTGAGAGCAACAACAACAACAACAACATTGAACCAATCGTATTGGCAGCTTTGATGGAGACGGGGACGGAATTTTTGTTGTAGTATCTGAGGGTGGAGAATTTTGCGCATCCTTTTTTTCGCACACACAACTGATAAGGTCGCACGGCTTGGTACGCAATGCCTCGACTGGCATTTTAATAGACTGTTGATGTTGACGGTGTTTACAGTGTGTCTGGATCTGGATCTGGCTCGGGGTCTGACTCGGGGTCTTTGACAATGAGTCTGCGGTGCGAGTGTGACCAAGTAGAGCGTGACATAAACAGCGACCACGTAGCTGATGTGCGAGGATTGGATAACGTCAGCTTGAGAATGTCAAGTGTGAGTAGTCTTAAGCAGCTTTAAGCCAGCCAATACACAAACAGGCTATGCATCCTTACCATGTATAATGACAAGGGGTCAGCTAAATAATTTGGACTAAGCCAAAAGTTCTCGAAAAATGTAAAAAAAAACCTTCTTTAATTTTAATAAAATGAAAATTGCAGGTCAATTTAGCGTAGAAAACATGATCAAACAGACATTTCGCATGGAAATCGGTTGGGAATATGGATAGAGGTAGAGCAGGAAGACATTTCGCATGGAAATCGGTTAGGTGTAAATATATAAAGATATGGGAGTTTGTTATCTAGAAAGTGGAGCTATTCTGGTATTCAAAACGTTACAACTGTCAAAATTCAAACTTGTAAATCACAAATTGTGCTCAAAAAAGTTTCTCCGTGTACAGATAATTAACTTCCTCAGAACAAGTATTGTAATTGTTTTTTATGTCAATATTTAATCTTATCAAAATTATTATTTTTGAAAATGTGTAAGAGACTTGTCCATTCTAGAAAAATTGCATACAATTTTTTTTGATTTATGCTAAAATTTGAAATGCCAAGTAAATTTGAATTACAAAACAGGATCAAAAAGACATTCCGTTTGGAAATCAGTAAGTCTTGATAAAGTTATGGATGTTTTTTGTTCTCAGAAAGTTTGAAGACCTTAAACTTTATACATGCTAATAAGAATATATCAAATTACTGAACCCTATAATCATAATATTCTTTTAACAAAAAAGATAACCAATCAAATTTGAAGCTATTTATGCAACTTGATGCCTATCAATTCACGCAATTCAATGTTTTTCCACCTATGTTAACATACAACTTAACATCATGAAATGATCTGTTATGTTACAAGCTTTTGCTGAGAATTTTCTATCACTAGATCTGTCGAGATTCTGTGATTTTCTGACAGGAATTTCTGAGTTTGGTAAGCAGGTTTCGCATAAATAACTTTTGTTGTGTTGTTAACGATTGTAACAGACGGGTTGCACTCCAAATGGTCTGTTATGTTACAGACTTTTGCTAAGAATTAACCAGATCTATGGTTTTGCACCCGATCCTGCCCCGCGGGTCCCAAAGGACACTTGAGGCAACCAATTGTAAAAGCGTTCATCCTGTTCACACACATTTAATTCTGTCGACTGAGGCTTACATAGGTTTAAGGATTCTTGTTGACAATCGCCTCCAGCCTGCAGCCTGTACACTTGTATCAAATTTATGGATTGCACCACTGAGGAGCCACCGTGCCACCGCGTATTTGTTGTAGACAAATGGCGATACCATGGACTCCTGCTACTTCTGCTGCTTGATGGTGGCAGTGACTGCACATGCAGCAGCATCATCGTCATCAACAAGAACAGATGTAATTGGCGGCCAAGTGTATGCGTCATCAGTTGGTAGCTGTTGCCCGTTGGTGGTTGGCTGCTTCTTGGCCAGATCGTGGTAGGTGGATTTGGCCAGATCGACCAAATGGCCGGTATAGTTGGGCAATTGTCGCATTAATTGATATGCCTCCTTAATGCTTAGATCGTAGTATTGGCGCGCCCTTAGGCCCATCTCGCATTTGGCCAGCTCCGGCATTTTGAATGGCATCATCTGACGCACTGGCTCCAGGCCCTTGGTAATCCGCTGATATAGCTTGTCCGATGCGTCCGTGTTGCCCCAGAAACCGACGCGATTGGTAAAATATACGGCCATTGTGATTGCTGCGGTGCGCGCCATCAATGTGGTGAACATCTTAGCCAACGATAATAAAATAAATAATAGCCTGATAGGAATATCAACACGTTTTTAATAATTTTTGACGAGTTGTGCTTTTTTGACGGAACATGGAAAACTACAATTCAAACAACGACTAACGCCACCTGCTACGATCCAACCACTTCCTTCCCCACCGGCCTTGGCACCAATAGCAAGCATCATGTTTTAGTGCCCCGACCAACAAATAAGGAAACGGGCGTAAAAACCAAAAAAAGGAATGTGTTTTAATGTTCGCAAAGGGGTTGCCAGCCCCTCGGCCCACACCGAAAACAAACAACCCACCAAATACAGGATAATACCCTCAACTGGCTACCAAAACACGAACTGAGAAACAAACCTTAGAACAACGGTTTCTGTATGCGCTTACTAGAGTTCGATAGTTTCGATAGTGTTAGTTGAGTCTATCGATAGCTGCGACTTAATAAGGGTTGCTTACGAAATTTTATATTTGATAGAAGTTTGAAGCCGCTTTCAAATAAATACTCTTAACACATCCACTAAATTGTTGGTTATACTTCAGAATTAAAGCACTTGTTAAGTGTTTTAAGATACAAATGATCACAATCTATGATTTCGACCTCCTTGCACGAAATGACCTGATGCAGCCAACTTAACAAGATCCAATCTATTTTGGCGCTGCCAGATCGCTTGAATAACCATAAACAAAATATACAAATTTAAAAAGTTTATTTAGCTAATGTGAAAACAAAGTGTTTTATTTAAAGAAGAAGGCAATAAAATTCCTGGAATTTAAGAAACAATAGATTTTATTTTTTTATAGGTTCAAAATTTGACTTTGCGGCTTCTGAAATTTCTTCATTTTTTTCATTCACTGAATGGCTTTGCTTATGGAAACAATGACATTGACTATTTCTTTGCAGTGATTCGAACTTTTGAAGTCATCCGCCAAGGCCCAAACACCTTATCACTAGACTATATGCTCGCCTTCAATTCATTTAATTCCTCAAAGAAACAAGAGATTGTACTGTATTTCTTTGTCGAGATTTGAACCTTAACTTGACTTAGGAACTGAATACCTTATGACTAGACTAAATGCTTACTGCAGTAGGCTTTTGTTCCTCGGGGAAAACCAGGACCTTAGCTCGGCGCTCTCCCTTTCGAGCATATGTGACAAACCTTACGATGTTATTATCATATGCACCCTATGGGTAGGGTATCAAAACCACTATCAGAGGCGGGTGCGAAAATAAAAAACAGACAAAGAGTCAGCGTTAACCGATGGAGCAGTGGAGCCAGCGAACCCAACAAGTGAGTAAAAATCTAATCCATTACTCAAACCCGCAAAGGCAAAAGTAATGGTCGGACCCGGCCGGATGAAAATGGAGATGGAGCTATACAGGATGATAGGGGAGGTGTGTGTGTGTGTGTGGCTACCAAAAGCGGCGTAAATCTTTTGTAACATTTTAGTGTCCTTTTTGTTGTTGTTGTTGCTTGGCTTTTTTTGAAGATGAGCTCCAAAAAGCGAGCGAGCGTTCAATTGAATGACTTTGGTGTTGGGGCTTATCCGGAGTGTGGGGCAGCTACTACAACTAGTACGTGTGGCATATGTGGCACGTCGATGCGGAAACGGAAATAAAACTGCAATTTGGCAGACCAGTTGAATGTCATTCAGTCGGCATAGCGTATCGAATCGCCGGTCAGCCCTTTTGTCCCGTGGCACCAACTTTGCTTGGCAAAAGTCCTCCCGAAACCGGGGACGTGCCAATGTTTGTAGCAACTTTTGGCATCATCACAAAACACCCAGAGAGTTCAAGTTCGAGTTCATTTCGGGTTCGGGTTCGCACTGGCGCCTCCTTCGATCTGGTGCGTTCGTCCTTTTTAATTTTCACAACTTTTGACCCAAATTCATTTGTCACACCATCGAGAGGCAGCCAAGCGGCAAAGCCAATGTCACCAACGTGGGCGTGAGTTGTCCGGTCCAAAGTTTATATAAATAACTAATAGTTGCCCGGCAAAGGATTCTGCATGGCTGGACGAGTATTCATTGGTGACTCATAAACTGTCAAATGGATGAGCAAAGTGAAGTTTGCCAGCCGTGTACGATGAGCGATATTAAGTTACGAGCCAAGCTAAGCTAAAGACTGTCATCTACTAACAAAACTGTAGTGAATGTCAAACTATTTAATTAACATTAAGTTTAACAGCAATGCTGTAAAAGAGTTTAATATGCTGTCCTCAAATAACAGTGCGCAGTGTACAGCAAACTGTGCTGCTAACTGTTAAAACTCGCAATTGACAGTTGTTCTCTTTGGCTTTTAACGTGACTGTACTCATTGTTGGGTTAAAAACTGTCAAAGTGAAGTTTGGCAACAGTGCACGAGGGCTGGAAATTAAAGATACTACTGAACTACGAATGTAATCTGTCATCTTTTAACCAAATCTAACAAAATGAAACTAAAAATAAAAATGTAAAAGATGTTTTGTTGTGAAGTTTGGCTAGTTAAATGAACAGCTGATTATCATATTTGTAAGTGCTATTAAATGACTTTGAACACTTACCATTTGTGAAGAAGTTTGGCAACAGTGCATAAGATATTGAAATTTGGCAACAAGGTAAAAACTGCTAGCGCAAAGAAAAAGATAGTTTCAAAACTATTTGAAGTATGGGAATATCAGAGTTCTCACGGCAACTACTTGTGTGTATTCATACTTTTAATGAGCTTTAAGGCATCCTTAAATCCTTCGGGCTAGCATATTCCTGAATGCCACAAATATTTCAGCTGGCTGGCATTTAAGCTTAATAGTCGGAAATTAAATCAAGATTTGCGTGTTTCAAAATGCGCAAAAAGAAAAACGGACACGGAAACGGAAAAAGTGAAATGCCAGCTGGCAAAAAAAAACAAAAATAAGGGAAATTGCAGCCCAGGCATTTGCATATTTGTCGCTGCTATTCATAGCTAGTAAACCCCACGGTAGACTGACATTTTGACCATGAAAATGAAAATATGTTGAAGTTGTTCCCTTTATTTAGTTTTTTTTTTGTTTTTTTTTTTTGTTTTGGTTTTGGTTTTGTGGCGAGACTAAGAAAAATGTTGTGTGTGGATTTTGTAAAAAGCGCAAGTGTAATTAGTGTGAGGCTTAACGGGGCTAAACAAACTGGCTAAGCGTGTGGGCTAAGACCCGAGTGCCCAGACACACACCAAAGCCCAACCGCATTGAAAACCCAAACAACAAAACAACAACAACAACAAAATACATACATATATCTTTGGGCTCACAAAAATATATACTCTTTCATGCCGAAAAGTTGTTCATAAAAAATTAACCATTTTCAACTGATTATTCATATGATATTGTGATCAGATTTGGTTAAAATCTAAAGTAATCCCACAATTGCCAAGTTTGTTTGAAAAGAAGAAGCGCTGGTAATACAGAAACTCAGTTTTCGACACAAAAATCCTATGATAGCTATATCCAGCTCGATTCTGACAGCTTTCAAACTAAAATAATACTAGTTTGTGAATTTAAAATGATACATAATAAAACTTTCAGTATTTTTTGACATTTGACATGTTTGAATACAAAATTATTGTGTTAAAATTAAGAAAATTACCGCAGTTTTAAAAGTTGCAGGTAAATTCACATTGCAGACACAATTCGTGTATTTTAGGGACAGCTGGTACATAAATTAGGTACATAACACATCTATGCCCCGGGGAAATTTCAAGCATTGCTAAGGATTGATTTATACCCTGAGTTAGGCACCGATTGTAGTTTACTAATCACTGATTGTGCATTAACAATGCTCAATTTGTGCTTTACTAATCACTGATTGTGCATTAATAATGCACAAACATCAATCAAATATCAAAAATAAATTCACTGGCGATGTATGCATTTATTTTTACACATATCCAATACTTGAAAGAATATACACAATACTTAAGTAAAATTGAAAAATGTGCAACATGTTTTTTTTAAGATGTTTAGGAACTCTTTCATTTCAATTTTGTGTTTATTATACTATGTTCCCGAAGGGAAAATAGTATATTGGGTTTGCGAAATGTCCGTCTGTCCGTCTGTCCGTATGAACGTAATTTTTTTGCCTTTATCTTTGAGCCAGAGCAACCAAACATGGTACACCTATTGGTGTATACCGTCAATTTATGAAGTGTTGAGATCGACCCCCCACCCCCTTCCCCGCAATTTGGGAAAAACCTGTATCTTTTCCAATTTTAAAGCTATAGTCACCAAATTTGGCATACAGACTAATGTTGAGATTACCGACAGATCTGCATCAAAAAAAATTTGACCCCCCACCCCCACCCCCGCAAATGAGAAAAATCTATATCTCCCACACCTGTACAGGTAGAGTCACCAAATTTGGCATACAGACTAATGTTGACCCCCTGGACAAATCTGCATCAAAAATTTTTGGACACCCCCACCCCTCCCCCACAAAGAAGCAAAATCTATATCTCAAACACCTGTGCAGTTTTTTTCGCGTCTCTTTCTGAACACACAAATAACCAAATTATATAGGACTGGGAACATAGTATTCTGCAGTCGGGTGCGTCCGACTGCAACGTTCTTACTTGTTTGATTCGAGGCACCACTGTTTTGCTTACGTAAATAAATAATTTAATAAATAATATCTTATATATATTGAATATTGAATTATTTAAGCAGTATCAAAACTAACGTTAAATATGTTTGCATATAAGGTTGATATACTTGTGCAAATGAAAAGAAATTACGACTTTAAATATTATTCACATTTAAAATACAAGTATCTTATTATTTTAGTATAGCTAAATTAATGACATTCTTATTTCATTAGTGTTTAATATTTATAAGTATTGAGGCACAACCCTTAAGCCATTATATGTACACAACAAAGCATAATCTGTGCATAAAAGTGTACAATTAAGATCATAATGCCCTTGACTGATATTCAACTTGTAGCAGAGTAAATCACAAACTCTGCTCAAAATATGATTTCTGATCTCTGAATATACACCTTATGAGGTCGGGAATGTGGCCATAGTTCGTGTCAAAATCTTAATACCCCTGCAAGGGTATAGAAAACATACCAAAAACTCGAAGCGATACCAGTTTTATGTGGGTTCTGCATGGGCTTTCAGGCGATAACAGAGTAGACGTGGCTCAAATATTGTACAACTATTGCCAAATTGCATTTGGATAGTCGCGGCTTTTGAGAGGTTGCACTCTGTGGGTCGAGGGTTTCTGCCAACTGATGACTGCAACTGCAACTGTCTCGACTGATAAATTGCCAGCGCATTATTTATGAGCATTTTTTTCATCGCTCTTGACGTATTTTATACATGGTTAAGTTTTTATGGCCGGCAACCATGACGTATGCGTGATATGGCGCTCCCAGTCGCAGTCACAGCCTCAGCAAATATCTTGCTTGGACATTTATATTAACACCCGAGTAATTGTGAGACGGCCTTGGCAAATGCTAAAAAATCTTTGTAAATTATGAACGCATTTAAAATTTTCAGTTTATGAGAGCGACAGATAGTAGGAAATGGCGGAAGGCAAAGGCGGCAAAAATCATTAATAAAATGCATTATCTTGTGAAACTGAGTCTGGGTTTTGAATACCAGATAGTAAAGATCAGGATTAGTAGCAGCTCTTCAGTTTAATCAAGGCCCACTTACTTACTTAACTTAAACAATTAATGATCTACTTAATTTCGGATCATAATTTGTTGATTCCTGGTAAGAAAGGGAGAGTTTTGAGTGATTGTTCAATTCATAACTTCTAAATAATTTAATATAGTATACGGTATCGACTATATACTATACTATATCTATATGATATGGTAAATATAACTGTTTATACTCTGATAGTATTGTATATTGTATTTCTTTTCTTCTGAGCTTGAAAAATACGTAAGATTCCTTACAGCAATCTATATAAATCGGAACTTTGAAAATGCCAGTAATATTTCTTCGATTTAATTTGACAAAATATTAATATTTATTATATTATGGTTATCTATAGAAATATACAAGGACATTTGCATGTCTTCAATTTAAGGATGCCAACTAATTTAACTTAAACCAATCCTTTTTGAGAAAAACTCTGTTTAAGTTGGGATATTGTTTTGGCAACTGGTTGGGTTCAGAGTGGAAACTGCTTGGTAAATCCAACCAATTTATGAACTATTAAAATTATGAACTACTTAATCAACAAACAGTTGGCAACAATAACTCACTGTTGTTATTACATGTTTTAGCTTGCAAGACGGCAAATCAAATTGTTAAATGATTATCAGCTTGACAGCCATGAAAAACACATTCATCAGGCTCATCCTCAACTTTGGTCTTGTTTATGGAGCAGTCATGGCCAACGGGGCTGAGTTTTATGGCAAAACTTCCGGTAATCAATGGGGCAGCATTTCATTTCATTTCATTATACTCTGTTCCCGAAGGGAAAAAGAGTATATTGTGTTTGCGAAATGTCCGTCTGTCCGTATGAACGCAAGTTTTTTCCACACCCTTGAAGCTAGAGCAACCTAACTTGGCACACATGTTGGTGTATATCGTGTATATACCCCCCCCACCGCCACCACCTCCCCCACAATTTGGGGAAAACCTGTATCTTCCACATTTTTAAAGCTATTATCATCAAATTTGGCATACAGACTAATGTTGAGATTCCTGACAGATCTGCATCAAAAAATTGTTTCCTCCTCTACCCCCTCCTCCTCAAATTGGATTATGATAACTCCAAAACACGTTTTTCAAGGGGTATATCTCCTACAGTTTCAAAGATAGAGTTACCTAATTTGGCATACAGACTAATGTTGACTTCCTGGACAAATCTGCATCAAAAATTTTTTGACCCCCCAACCCCCTCGCCCGCAAATGAGGAAAATCAATATCTCCTAAACCTGTACAGATAGAGTCATCAAATTTGACATACAGACTACTGTTTTCTTCGCGTCTCTTTTCGAACCCACAAATGGGCAAATTATACCGGACTGGGAACAGAGTATTCTGCTGTCGGGTACGTCCGACTGCAACGTTCTTACTGCTTTTTTTGCAACAGCAAACAATTCTGGCCAAGACAAGCAACAACACCTTCGGTCTAGCTTTAATGGCTGATTGCGTGCATGGATATCATCAAATGTGGCCTTGATGGCGAGTCAAAGTAAATAATAAGAATTAGCAGACTCTGGAATCGGTGGTACTCGTATAATGCATCGAATTATGGTATGATGGCCAGAAACAGAAATAGTAACAAGTGCAGAGAGCTGCCAAATGTCCGGGGTGGTTGGACGGGGGGGGGGGGGGGGGAGACATCAGGCTGGGGGCGGCAAATGGGGAATCTGGAATGGGGCAGGCAGTTGCTCCACAGACTGAGAGTGAGAGCAAAAGTCTTTTGATTTATGCGCAGCAATTAATTTTTTGCGCATTTTCATACCCTGCACCAATCACTGCGCAGCGGGTATATACGCTGGCTCAGCAAAAATAATTATAATATATAGATCACAAGTTTAAATATTCGTATACCAAATTTGAGCAGTGTTTCTTCAAATTTGTCGCTGTATTTTGTGTTTATTGCGGTTGAAATATGTTTAAAGTTGAAAGTTATGTCAAGTTCGATGAAACTTTTTACTAAAGTGTATAAAGTAGCAATATTGTGGTTCATTTAGTTCATCAAAATCAGATTATGGCAAAAAAAAGAACTGAGTTATCATATTATTTAAATATCATAATAATAATATAAATTTGAATATAAAAATCAAAATACATATTTTAATGAGGTGTATAAGGAAATAATATTATCGTTCATTTAGGCGTCATAATAAGATAATAGTTGGGGATATTATGGCAAAAGAAAGGAGTTATCGTATTAATTTAAATAAAATAATATAATATATAATAATATTTAAATATAAAAATCGAAATAAATTCTTTACATTTATTATCTTTTATCTTTTTAGGTATGGTGACAGTTTTGGTCTCATCCTGTTCACACTATCTAATACTATTTAAGTGTAAGATATTGCACGAAAATATTACTTTGCGTTCAATCTATGTTTCAATTAATTTTTTTATTACACTGAACTGAAATGTTGATTGTGATAAAAGATATATATATTTAAAAAAAAACAATACAAAAGCATTTACAACATTACATTTATAAAATACACTTGAAGCACTGAACTCATTAGCACAAGTTTTACAACACTGTTCGCAAATGCCACGCAATATGACACATAAATATGAGATGAGTGTAAACAGGTCTTCAATTAATGTTGTTTGCATTGCAGTTTTATTAGAGGGTATCTGCGTGTTAAGCACTTTAAGCGAGCTGATTGTGAACAGTTGTTGCTGCCGCTGCGTTGCGAATGTTGCCATGGGGAAGCTGTGGCGTCGTCAACGGCGACGATATGGACATGGAACTATGCAAGAGGCGACATAGCATGGCACGGGATGGAGCCATAGCACACAGACATATACACACACACACACACACACACACACACACACACACACACACACGCACACTTGCGTCAGACAGAGACAGGGACAGAGCAACAGTCAGACAGACTCTCGGCAAGGTGCGTTCACGCGTTGCAATGCAGAATTTGTTGCCCCTTATACAGCGCTACCCCTCGCCTGGACAATTGTACACTCACACACACACACACAGACACACGTTTGTCATTTTGCCGTTTTGAGGCCTGCTCGGCATTTTTGTGCACGGCGTTGGCAGAAGTTTTTGCGGCCAAAATGGGCAACGCTTTGGAATTTTAGTTACGCTTTGTTGCCTCGCCAGTCTGTGTGTGTGTGTGTGTGTGTGTGTGTGTGTGTGTGTTGTTGTTGTTGTCGTGCTAAGTGTTTGTTATGATTTATATTGGTTTTATTAAATGTTTCAACAACCTTTTGGCAAAAATTATTTACTGCTGCAAGCGAACACGCAATCCTGAGCACATAAAATGCGACAGCCTGCCAGGGACAGAGACAGGGGGCAGGGAGCAGGGAGCAGGGGCAGGTGTAGGGCCAGACCCAACCAAAAGTGACACTAAACAACAAAGTTGCGAATTTAAAGGCTGCGCCGTGCTCCCGCTACCCGCCCGCCTTTCAAACGTGTCCAACGCGTGTGGTTAATGAGTTTTGGCAGCAGCACTCAAAGTGCAGCTTTGTCCAGGTAAATATATATATAGGGACGGTTAGCCAAGGGGGCTGGGGTAGGGGCAGCCAAGGGGAGCAGCTGTGCGGCAGCCAAACCTAATGGCAAAGCCCACTTAAGCTGGCGGCGTAAGGACAACGCGAATGAGTGTTTGCCACATGCAACGCATCCTTAATGCCCTTACAAAGCTCAATATCCCCTCTCAGGATTATACTTGGATAAAATATTTGGGAATAACCCAGATATTATAGCCTAAATTATCACAATTGCAGCTATAGATCGTAGATTTATTGAATACTGATCTTTGTCAGCCGAATTGGTTGAGATATTTAGGAAAACCTCGAATTTTTACTATTCCCAAGGGATTAAGTTGAGTTATATACATATGGTATCGAGATATTATTGCCATTATCAACGAATGTACTGAACTTGATATCAGAATTCGTAGCCATGTTTTGTTAATCAAATCTTAACAGATTAGTTAAGATATCCATGGATAAAAGCCTGATAAGTAGGCACAGGTATACTTTATTCAATATGACACTATTGATCCTGTATAAATCATTATAATTACGATATATTTCAAGAAAGGTAGCGCAGTATTTCAGTATAAAAACAAAGTACAAGCGCATACTTAAATTGACATATAATATTGTAATGATATTTATAGATATTTAAAAGAATCCCGGATACTATAAACTACATAAAGTTCAAGAGTACAAGAATACTTAATTTAATATAAAAATTCCAAGCATCAGTTTGTAGATCTTTGATATTATAGTCCGCTAAATGTGATCCCGATAATTCTATTGGAAAACCTGAACTAATTTCATAAATTTTGAACTAAAACCACTTGGGAATTGTAGTAAAAAAAGAATGTTATTCTTGATTCCTTGGATCCTGTGCTAGATGCATGCCAAAGTTCTTATAATAGCTGTACTATGCCTTGTATTTAGAGTGTCCAACTACTTGGCATTGCCGCTTAAGCTGACTACGACAACGGCGATGACATCGAGGACATTGAGAACATTTAAGGACATTTTGAGGATAACATCGTTGTCGACATGCACGTTTTTGACGGCTTTATTGTCAGCTCACCCAACCACCTGGCGCACTACTTGGAACTTGTCGACGATGTCGAAGCTGTCTTTAGTTTTTCTTTCGCCCAAAATGTTTGAAAATGAGCACAAAGTGCTCCAAAGTCAAGCCAAGTTCTCCCACACTCTCTAAATTTAAATCTCACTATCTCGCTCTCTTTCTCCTCCTGTCTGTCTGTCTCTTTTACAGCCACGCACTTGAATGACTTTTCATAACTTTATAAAAGTTTGCACAATGCAGCGCAGAAGAGAACGACGCGGAAGAGGATGACGCTGACAAGGATGAGGTTAAGGATGAGGATGACAATGAAGACGTTGCTTGACAATGGCCAAGTGGGTGGCGACTCTGTGTAGTATGTGTGTGTGTGTGTGTGTGTGTATGTGTGTGTGTGGGTGTCAGGGTTGGGGTTGAGCAAGTACGTAGGGTCCCACAAGCGCAGAAAGCGTAGAAAGTTATTTGTGACTTGGGGGCGGCACTGAGGGGTCACCTTTTGCTTGGCACGTTTCCGCTTCCGTTTAGCGCCATTTGCTTCAAGTCTGCACTTGAGCATAATGAATATTTTGTTAAATTGAAATGTTGTTCTTGTTGTGGGGCACTGTCCCCCCAAAACAAGCAACACCCCCAGCAGCCCCCGCTGTTAAACGCCTTTTGAGTCACTTTCACTTTATGACTGCGGCGTCACTCGCTGCATAAATATGAAAAATGTAAAATTTAATATGCAATTTACGACAGCGTAAAGTTTTTAAATACCCTATAGCATAGGGTATACGAGGGTATTCTGTTCCCGTAGCGTATATATATATATATATATACTATATTCTTGATCAGCATCAATATTCGAGTTCAACTAACCAGCTATCTATCCCTTGCTAAAGCTTGACACAGTTGCTAACTCTTGCTGGTTGTGAACGACCGGATCGAAGCACTACATATACTATATACTAGAAACTATAGTACCATACATAAAAGGGAACAATAGGTCGTTGAAAACTATTTGTCTTTCAGGTTATATCAGGTTGATCAAAATCGGACAACTATATCTTTTAGCTGCCATTGGATCAAACAGTCGACTGTATGAAATATGAAAAACATTTTTGTTCTTACAGATATTTCACCAAAACTCAGCAAATGATAGAGTTTGGTTAACTTTTATTAGTATCGGATGAGTATATCATTAGCCCGGTCAAAACCTCAGTTCTTGTATGAAAAACTGTTAGTTTTCAACCAAACTCACCAAATTTAAAGCTTCATTATGCTTTATATTTTTGAGAGTTCACCAAAATTTGATGAAAATCGGTTGGAATATAAGTTTGCATATGAAAAACTATTTTGTTTATCAAATATGTCAACTTAGCAATTGCTTGTTTTTTATACCTTAAACAGTTTGATTGAATTTGATCAAAGTCGAAGGATTTAATCATAAACGAACTGCTGACATTTGAGTGTTTGTAGGGTATAAAGTCTTTGGCATCACGAAGATAGCTATTCCTACTTATTTTCCAGGAAAGTATCCAGAGACGGTCCCAGTTTCATTCCTGGTTGTCCTTTCAATTTGCATATTTGCTGCTTTGCTTTTAATGTTTACACTGAGAAGCCTCAACAGGCGTTGCTTTTTATGTCTTTGGTCATTCTTTAGGGCTCAGTCTCTGGGTCTTGTGGTCTATTGTCTGGGGAAATTTAGCGCTCTGAATAAGTGAATGAGTGTGAGTGAGTGGTGTGAGTGGAGTGAATGAGTTCTGGCTGACAGAACTTGGCTAATGAGACGCTTCGGTTTGCTGACCAAAGGCTTTGAGCCCAGCTGTCAGTTGCTTCTCCAGTTGGGGCACAACAATAACAACAATCAACCAATCCCTCCCTTTACCCCCTTTTCCACACTTCTAGGCCATTGCATAATTGCGAAATTTGAGCTTTCTCAACATTGAAATGACTTGTCAATTTGTCAGTTGCCTGTTTATTATTTTGTGAAGTTTTAGCCAGACTGAATGACTGAATGACTGGATGACTGGATGACTGGATGACTGGATGACTGACTGACAGTTGTATGCTAAATATGATTGATACGATTGTCTGCTCAACTGTGGTATGTGCTCAAATGTTGTCCAAGCTAATGCCACAAAAGCTGTTATCATCATGCAGCCAACTTGTGTATGACTATTGATTGGCACTTCGATTTGAATAACATCCAAAATCTATTACATTTGCCTGCCTTTGATTACTGTTCATTAAAGTTGATTGTCGGGCCCAAAGGTTTCTATTCGCTTGGCTGTCTACGGCACTTTAAACTGCCCCCAGTGCTATGAAGTTTATGATTTCCCAATTTACAACCAATTCTCAAACATTGCCTCCTTATAATGCTTATACAGAGTATGTAGTACAAACTCGGCGAATAAGTCAGAGACCATAATATTTATAACAAGCATGAAACGTTGATCGTATTATTAAATAAATTCTAAAAAAAAAAAATAAAAAAAAAACTTTATTTAAAAAAAAAAAATCTCCATTAAGAAATTCAAATTTACTTGAGTTAGTATGGCGTTAAGTTGGCCGCACCTCACCATTTTATGAAATCACGATCAGTTATGGTAAATATTCTTTCGAATACGTTTTAATATAGCGTTTGATACTTATTTTCATTTAAAATATAAAAACTTGAGATCTTTCATACATTTTTACTCCCTGTACCCACAAAATGGGTAAAAAGGGGTACTAAATCTGTGCAAATGTATGTAACAGGCAGAAGGAGACATCTCCGACCCTATAAAGTATATACATATATTCTTGATCAGTATCAAAAGAGATTTCGATTTGGCCATGTCCGTCTGTCTGTCCGTCTGTCCGTCTGTCCGTCCGTATGTATGAACGCAAGGGAGCAGGTCAAGTTTATTTTAGATTTGAGATATCTCTCCCCGTTCCCCCGCAATTTGATAAAAACCGTTTTACAGGAACAATTTTATAGATATAGCTTTGGGATTTGGCATGTGCAATACTTTAGTCACTCCTAATCTACTGTCCAAGTCAACGCGTCGATCTCAGCAGCTATAAGAGCTAGAGACACCAAATTTAAAATGTAGGTTCGTGTATAGCGGGTGCAGGTCAAGTTTATTTTGGATCCGAGATATTCCCCCCACACTCCCGCTATGCAATAAAAACTTATACTTGTAATAAAATATACGATAAAAAGAATAGCCAGAGGCCTCAGCAGCCAGTGCTATATTACGCAAGTTAGGTATAATTTTTATTAATATATCGAACTTCAAATAAATAAATAAAATGAAAATAAAATGTAAAATGGGAGAATAAAAAAAGAGGTCTTCAAACAATTTGTTAAAAAAAAAGAGTATATATGGGATTTTTCCACGCCCTCGCAGCTAAAGCATCCAAACTTGGTTCACATGTCGGTATATATTCTCGATTTTTGAATTGTTAAGGTCGCTCCACACAACCTACATCCCCTCCCCTGGAGTTTGTCAGAAAACCTATATCTTCCACATTTTTAATACTATAGTCATCAAATTTAATACACAGACTATTGTAGAGCTCCTGGACAGATCTGCATCAAAACATGTTTGCCACCCCCAACCTCTCCTCCGAAAATGAGCAAAATCTTTAACTCTTAAACCTGTACAGGTAGATTACTACAGACTACCGTATTTTCTAACGTTTCTTTCCTACCACACAAATAAACTAATTATAGCGAATTTGAAACAGAGTATTGTGCTGTCGGGTATGTCCGACTGCAACGTTCTTACTTGTCATCAGGAAAAACTTAATTGATGGATTTCCAGCGCTAAAAGTGCATTTCACTTGATGGAATGTGTCAGAAATCAACCACACAAATAGTATCATACATTTCACACACACACACACACACTTACGCACACACACACACACACATTCACACTTTCGCTGGTGAAATATTTATGCACTTTAATTAATGAGCGCATGCAACGCTAATTAATTTGATTAGAGCGACGACAAAAAGCTCAAATTAGTTTGCTAACAATGCCCCAACAACAACAACAACAACAACAACGACAATGTATTGTCATCAGTAGCCAAAAAAAAAAGCTTCTGTTAGATTGAGCCAGGCTAACAACGACAGCAATAACAACAATGCAAATAAATTAATTATGTTAATCTGTTTACATGTCAACGAGCTCAAAAGCCACATGAGCTGCGAGCTGTGTGGTGGGGGCAGGGAGAGCGGAGAGTCGGGTAGTGAGGGATGGGGAGGTGCTGCGTTATATGGCAGTTAATAAAGCAAACACCTGTCGCACTTTGGCATCGCTTGAGGTGAGGAGGCCCAGTTGATGAGATTCGGTTTTTGGATCCATTTGTTGCTCATACGCACCATTGTACGCAAATTGCTCAAAAGTTTTTGGCTATAACGTTGATGATTAAGATGACAATGATGCTCATGATGATGATGATGATGAGGATGAGGATACACTGTCAAGCTGTCAGCTCGTTTCAGACGTCATCAATTTGGCTAGCAAGCAGCAGCAACTTCCTCCTCCTGACTCACCTCCTTTCCCAATGCATGAAGGCCACAAAACACTTTGAAGCAAAAACTTTTTGCGGCTGCGGTTGTTGTGAAGTGTGTGTGTGTGTGTGTGTGTGTTTGTGTGTTTGTGTGTGTGTGTGTGTGTGTGTGTGTTACAGTGGTTAAGATCTCATAAAATAACAGTTGAAACAAACAATTTTTAAAACAATTTGAAAAATGATCATGAAATCATGATAGACTCAAAAGAATCAGTTTGAGGTTACAAAAGCACTCAAAAAATAAAAAGGAAAAAAAAATGAAATTGAAGCAAAAGCAATTTTATTTTATTGATGATTTTATGGGGAGATAAAACAAACTATTAATCCTATTCTTACATTGTCAAGAAGTAGACCTGCAGCCTAACCATATCAGTCAAATAGATAGGGTAATAGATCTTATGTTTTACGACTCTATATAAAAAATGGACAAAAATTTAAAATAAAAGTTTATCCTGTTTCCAGGATGCTGCATCCCGAAAATGTATATGTAACATTTTTCCATTCATCTAGATAAATATATACTCATAACTCTCATTAGCGATCCCTGCACTATATAGTATTTATTTTGGGAACACAAAGTTCTGACCTTAGAAACAACCTAGATAAAAATGAAAGCGAAAAGACATTCGACAAAGTATATATATTCGGAATCAGCATGAATAGCCGAGTCGATATAGCGATGTCCGTCTGTTTCTATGCGAACTAGTCTCTCAGTTTTAAAGCTATCGTAATGAAACTTGGCACAGACCCTTCTTTTTGCTGCAGGCAGTATATATGTCGGAACCGGTCGGATCGGACCTCTATAACATTTAGCTGCCATAGGAATGATCGGTCGACAACTATGTTTTTGTATGAAAAACTTTTTGTTTATTAATGTATCCTTACCAAACTTTTCCAAACCAAGTGTCTAGAGAGTTTATACAATCTGACCAAATTTAGTCAAAATCAGACCACTATATCAAACTTTTTGCTTATACAAATATTTCATCCAAACTTAGTGAGAGTCTTATAATAAGTACTTCAAAAAGTTTCCTATAGTTTGATCAAAATCGAAACACATGGATACCTTAGGAGCAATCAGACAAAAATTAAGTTTTGTATAAGAAACATTACTGCTAGGGTATATAGCCTTTCTTTCTTGTTATAAATTAAGGTGTATTTTTTGTTTTTGTTTTAAATTTGAAAAACCTGTGACGTAGCAAGGTCTCAACCGAAACCAGCTATACTTAAAATGGTGACGGTTTCTATTAGCTTTTAACCACTGTGCCATCATTGTCACTGATGAGCCATCGTGCACTTTAAGCAAATTAGTTACGCAGCTCATGTTCACTGGTCCTGTTTGCTGTTTTTGTACACGACCCCCTCCCTGCACTCCCCTTTCCCCTTTACCCTTCCTGCACCCCCTTAACTCCACAGCGCCTCAGAGCTGTGTATGCTTATTCTGTATGTTGGCAAACAAATTTAATAAATGGCTAAAGACACAAAAGTCACAACCCTTTGTAGCGCCCGTACCACCCATACCCACATCCCCCCCTGCAACGCATTGGGTGGTTGGCTCTGCTTGGTTGGACGGGCGGCTGTCAACAGCCCAAAAGCCAACAAACTGAAACTGAAGAAGCTATCGTCGTTCCGGCCAAGTCCATATTCATATTTACTTAAGTTTATGGCTCGTTGTATTTGTTCTTGTCAGGGATATTGTTGTAACTTGTTATTAGTTGTTGTTGTTGTTATTGTTATTGTTGTTGTTGTTTTAGGCCGCTTCGCGTTTGCGGCCAGCCACATAAAATATAACACTTCATTTTAACATATTTCTGTGTCCCGCCCCTCATTTGTTAGCCGTTGTTTTGTTTTGGCCAAATGTCTTGAGCCAAATTCATGTGACGCCTACGACGATTACCACACAGCAGCCACTAACCGCGACGAGGGTCTCGAGAGGTCTAACTGGATTGCTTTTGGGGATAGCGGGGAAATATACACACACACGCACATATCGCATGTATATATGTATATATGGGGTCTCTCTGTAGTTTTAGCCTCATAATTTATATGCTAAACATATTGCGCTTATATGGATTACAAAAATATTTCTCTGTTTAGTTTTTGACGGGGTTAAACAGGGATCAGATCTTGCATTGTGCTGACAGCTCTACCTCTTCTACTTCTTCTTACTCTTACCCACACACCAAAAACTTGGCTGTCAAACGCAGTTGCCTCTAACCTTCTAGACGATTTGCTCAGAAAAAGGTCGCCACCTTTGAAATAATAATAGAAATGCACAATGAGCAGTTGAAATTGGTTTGGATTTGGCGGGAAACGGGGCTAAATTGCGAATGATCTTATAAAGAAATACGTGAGCAAGTATTGCGTGCAAGCAGTGGGTGCAAGATATTATATTATACTATTAGTAGAATACTTTTATCTTACTGCCATTTCGGCGCAACCCCAAGTCAAATCTTGCGCGGGTAGAAACGTTTCTGTTTCTGCGCAAAGTTGCAGGAAAAAAGCTTGCGCGCTAGATTAGTTCGTGTTTAAACGGTGCTAGATGAAAGACCTTTTTATTTTTTTGTTTTCTCTTCCACACTTATAGTTGCGAACAAAATTATAGCACCACTATGGGACTTATACTTATTAATCAAAAATCCACCGATTAAAGTTGGAATTTTTTCAAATGGTAATATTTTAGTAAATAGCTTAGTATGTTAAGTTGGTCTTTAGTTAACATCTACCAACTCTGTAAATATGTAGATCCTGGCTTATTAAACTCTATACATGGCCTGGTAAGATCGCAAGGTGCCGAATACAACCACCCCATAAATAAAAAGATTAAAAAACGAAATTATCTCCTTGGAGACACAACTTATATTAAAGAGACAATCTAAACTTGAAAGATCGTTCGATTTGAGTAGATTCTTAAATAAATGCTTCGTTTCAAGTCGAATATAAAGATTATATCTTTGAAATTGATTTTTGTGGAAAACAAACTGGGAATAGAAATATTTGACAAGTTGTTCAACTTTAAAACTAAGAGATTAGAAGGGATCTACGAGTATTGTATTAATACGAATGTACTAGAATAATTTTGGATGAGAAATATGTGATTCCATCAAAAATGCTGATATTATAGACTGGCAGATGGCATAACCAACCAAAAGTCATTCATTCCACAACAACAGCGAACTTAGCAATGCAAATGCAAATCAAAATGCATAATAATTATAAGGCATATTAGGAATTCGCTATTGTTGTATTGTACTTGATTGTTTTCATTCAGTGTGGAGCATCGTTGTTCCAGCAATTGCAGCCTGGCCCCGGCCTACCTCAGTGGCATTCACGCATTCGCATGAAGCGCTCAGCGATGCATGAACCATTCCACAGACGAGCTGGAACTGGAACTGGAACTGAAACTGAAACTGGAACTGAAACTGCGACTGTGACTGCGGACTCTGGATGAGTCACGGCTGGCACACCCATGTTGCCATGAACACCTTCCTGGATCTTTGCCCGGCCAAGGCCATCCGCTCATCCACAACCACAATGGTCAGCCGAGTTCCAAGTATTCGCTTTCTAGAGATGAGCACTTTTTTGTTTTCTTTTTTTTCAGCTTAGATATTCATTTCAGATCACTAATATTCACTATGATTCTTGTTTCCTTAGTGTAATGTGTAATGTGTAATGCACTGAAGGAGACGTTTCCGAGCCAAGCAAGTATATATGTATGTTCTGCATCAAAAATACAGTTGTTGGAAGTTTTGATGACCAATTCTTCGCATTAAGGAAGTAAAAAAAACCTTTTAGGATTGAAACTGTAACCTACAGCTTCTAAGGTAATTATTATAGCAATGTATGTGAAGTAAAGAAAAGTTGGATCGGGCAATCAAATAGCGAGAGAAATCCAAGAAAGAGCCAAATTCTTTGAACTTCTTGTACAAGCTCGACTTTCTATTTTTTCAAGTTTAAGTCCCGTGAAAACCAAATAAGTTTGATAGACCTACGTGGGTTACAAAACGGAACACAGGCATCAAATAATGAATTTAAAGTAGACTAAAATTGTTTGATTCCACAATCTCTCCACATTGGGATCTGCTGGGATCAGCTGGGATCAGTCAGCTTGGAATAGGAGCTGAGTTACTTTAGACAAATTGCCTTTCCGAAATTGACGAACTCGCTTTGAAGGTTTGCTACGTGGGCTTAGCACCCTGACAGGTAGATCAAGCAATACTTCTAAAGTTTGGTGATAAGGATCTTCAGGAAGGGATATGGGTACAGTACGGGAGACAGAATAGAAGGAGGAAAGTTATGGGTTATGGGTGTAATCGGTGGAAAAATCAGTTGTCAAAAATGAAAATTTGTTTTTCAACGTATTTTAACCAAAACTCAGCAATTGCGAGTATTCCTAACCCTTATATAGTTTGATTAAATTTGATTAAAAGCATGATCACTACTTTATTATCTAGTAAAGTTGTAAGGATATCAATTTCAGCTGCAGGATTTTTAATGTTTCTTTGATGAATACATCAAATTCGATCAATTTCAGAAGTCTCCTTTGTTTTGGTATCGTGTGGAGACGTGCGCGTGCGTGTCACGACATGCGCACAACTCTAGTCTACATAAAGCAGCCCAAGATGGGCCAGAGGCTGGTGCAGGGACAGGGGCAGGGCCAGCGGTTGTGGCAGCGGCTGTGGCACTTCCTTATGGCTTGCCCCAGAACATTGACTTACCTATGATGCACATTGTGGAGCTGGCCATGGCGAGTTGTTGGTAGTCGACGCTGCGCTGACAGCGCGCTAACTGCGCTGCTGCCGCTGCTGCCGTTGCTGTTGTTGTTGTTGTTCTTGCTGTTGTTGTTGTTGTTGTTGTTGGTGCGGCACCAGAGCGGCAACTTCTGCAGCTTCTTCACATCCGGCGAGAGCCCAATAATGCGCGTGGCGGCAGCGCTGGCGGTCAGCGGTGACGTCATGTTGGCCAATTCGCTGGCATCCGTATCGCCATCGGCCTCAAGCTCCTCCCGCTGCTGCAGCAATAGTTGCTGCTGCTGCTGTTGCTGCTCGCTGCGCAGTCGCCGCGTTGGACGACGCTGCGGCGGTGGCGGCACCGGCTTGGGGGTCAAGAGGCGACGTTGAAAACCATTTGATTGTTGTTGTTGCAAAGTTGTTGTTGCCGTTGCTGCTGCTGCTGTTGTTGCTGTTGTTGTTCTGAGCGCTTTGACGGGCCTCAATTTGATATCACTAAGGTATTGTGGGCGTGGCAGTTGGGTGCTTTTGTTGTTGTTGTAGTTCTTGCCGTTGCAGTTGTAGTTGTTGTTGCTTATGGTTTGCCAATGCTGCAACTGCAGTTGCCGCTGCTGCAGCTGTTGCTGTTGTTGGCCAATGGTTGCTGTTGCCGTTGCCGTTGCTGTTGCTGTTGCTGCTGCTGTTGCTGCTGCTGTTCCTGCTGTTGTTGTTGTTGTTGTCGTGCCATGATTTGGCGCTGAACGTAGATCATTCAACATAACATCTAGATCGCTGGCCAGCGAGCTGAGCAGCTGTAAGGACGAAAGGATATCAAATTAGTTAGTCCTAAATTCACAATATTGTTGCAGGTCTTTCCAGGAACCGTAAATAATGATGATTGTTATTTTTACTCCCTGTACGCATAAATCTGTGCAATGTATGTAAAAGACAGAAGGGGATATATCCGAATCTATAAAGTATATATATTCTTGATCTTCCAAGTCGGATCGACTTGAATTTTTTATAGTAGATTGAGAATGACCCAAGTATTATGCATAGCAAATCCTAAGGGTGTATCTTTAAAATTGTCGTCATAAATGGTGTTTATTAATTTGCGGGGGAGCTGGAGGAGATATCTGAAATCTGAATTAAACTTGATCTGCGTATGATATACAGGAACCTACATACCAAATTTGGTGTCTCTAGCTGTTATAGTTGCTGAGATCGACGAGCTCACACGGGCTGATTAAGAATGTATATACTTTATAGGGTCGGAGATGTCTCCTTCTGCCCGTTGCATACATTTTAATACCCCTTTTTTACTGGTAAGTTTAACTCTGCATTCTGGCTTAATAACACCAATTGCATAGTTATTTACCAGATATAATGTTTCGATCATTAAAAGCCTGAGTCCAATCAGCCCAAAACCTCAAATGCATTGCGGCACATTGGTAGAACGTCGAACGATTCGCTGGAAAATTGCAACAGCTATCAGAATTGATTGGTAATCAAGTTCTATGCAAATCTGTCAAGTTTCTGGGTTAATGAACGGATGTCTCAAGCAGCCATAGACTTGACACAGACAATCAAGTGCTGACGCGGCCTGGCCATGAGAATCGTAGCTGTCTTCAATTTTCTTTCGATTCAATACCCTTGCAGTGGGTATTAGAATATGTCACGGCACATGTAACACATTAAAGAAGAAAATTACAACCCTTTCTTGATCAGCATCAATTAGTTCTTCAGTTTTATAGCTATTACAATACTTCGGTCGTATAAGATCTGTCCAAAACATATTTATTATGAAAAACTCTATATTATTAAAGACATAGGCAAGTCAGCAAATTCGGGTATATACCTTATATAGTTTGATCAAATATGATCGAAATTGGGATTGCTTCACAGTAAACAATAAAATTTTAAAACCATTTGGTTTGTATATTAAACTGATATAAGTAAAAATTGAATGGTTAAGCAAAAAAAAACTCATTCCTTGTAGCTTTAAATACGAGTATTAACCAAATCGGAAAAGATATTATTTGATTCTTACAATCTATAACCCATAATATGGGTAAAAGCGAAAGCTACAGCTGTGAAGAAATGTAAGAGGCAGAGAAGACTTCGTAGAAGACAATTTCAAAGATATATCCTTGATTTTTGGCTGTGATCTGTGCACAGAGAGAATTGAAGGCACTATTCGTGCATTTTAGGTACAGTTGCTACAAAAATTGGGCACAAAATCGAGCCTAAATTAACTAGTCACAAGTCTATGCCCTAGGAACAATTCAACCATTGTACTATGGGGAAAAAGTCTAATATTTTGGCATTAAAGCAATTTTTGATTGTTTCCATCTTAATATTCCAGATGGAACAAAATGTATTTTTTTATTATTTTTACGGACTACCCTTAATGATTGACGCGTGCTTAAAGTCAGCTGATTTATAGTTGCTTTGTGAATTGACTTTTGAATGGGATGATTTATCTGCTGAGTAAATCACAGATTGTACTTTAGTAATCATGGATTGTGCATTTACAATATTCAATTTGTGCTTTAATAATCACAGATTGTGCATTAACAATGTTCTCTGTGTGGCGTATAAAACTTTTGTATGTTGTATTCTTAGCATCCCCCGCAAGGGTATTGAATGTTCGACAATGGCCAATATAGCTTTTCCTGCTTGCTCATATTCTTTGTTGCCAAATCATGCCCAAGACCAAGAGTCTGGCTAACACTTGGACGCTGGCCACACTGCGAGGAATTTCCGTTACACAAACCAAACGCTGGCCTCAAACTGAAGACTGTGGGACCTGCCCCGAACTGGTCTTGACTTCCGGCCGGTGGCATCGAGTGGGGAGGCCTTGAGGAGGCTGACGGACGTCTATGGGCACGCCCATAATAATAACGCGCCACTGTTTTGGCCAAAATGCAATAATAACGGGTTTGTGCGTTTTTTATATTTTATTGTTTGGGGGCCGTGGCCGGGGTCGGTCTCCCGAAAACACAACAACAACAACGTTACAACGTTACAACTTGCAACGTGCAACGTGCAACGTGCAACGTGCAACGTTTAATGCCAAAAAATCTATACGTCGACAGCGACGCCGACGCCGACGCCGACGCCGACGTCAACGTCAGCCGCAACGCAAACCGGCTCCCACGCTCTGTGCTAATTTAAGCTCCACTTCTGCCTTCGGTTTCAGTTGCTGTCTTTTTTCGACTCTGCTCGTTTATTATTTTTGTTTTTATTTTTATTTATTTATATTTTTCCACTTTTTGTTGTTGTTTTTTTTTGGATTTTGTTTCACTTTGTTTTTGCTGTTGGTATTTATAAATATTTCTACAGTTTGTGGCCTTTTTTTGTTTGGCTAAAACCTCGCAAGTTGTGAGCCATATGCAAATTTTGTGTGTTAAAGTGAAGTGGAAAAACGGCGGCCGCGTTTCTGACATGGATCGCATTTAACAGAGGCTATAGAGCACTGCAATTGAGGATCTAGCATGCTGAAATATTATATCGAAATGTTACAGCCATAAACAAAGCACAACTCTTAACAGAATCTTATAATATTTTGTCAAAAAATATATATAACACTCCATTATAAGTGAACATATTTTTAGATCTAAGGGTTTCTGAATTCTAAGCTGTATAATAATATTAAGAAATATTGTATGTAATTAAAAAAAATTAAACTCAAAATAATAATAATATTTTGTATCAACTTTATATAAAAGACATATTCTCCAGATTTTTTCTCATTTTACATTTTACAAAATTGAAGAATTGAAGAATGGGTTTTCTTAGAAGGCCTGTTTCTTCTATCTAATGTTTACGTCTAATATTTTCTAGCGCAACTGTCAAAATATTGCATAAAGATATTATTTTGCGTTCAATCTATTGCGCATTAAGTCTGACGAATGTGTATTTTTTAAGTGTTAGCAGCGTTAATAGAGTTGCACTTACAACACTGTGACGTTTTACGGCACAAGCTGAGCTCTTTAGCAAACATTTTACAACACTGGCCAAAAGCCGCCTGCTAGTACGACCCAAACTAGAAACGAAGCTATCTCAAATATTATTGCGTCACATTGCTGACAGTAGAACATTTTGATAGACTTGGTGACGTAAGAAATGGCGCAATATTACACATAAATATGAGAAATATGAGATAGAACCAAGACTTTTAGTTTTAATGATCTTTTTATCATTCAAGAAATTCTAGTGAGCATTTTGTTGGAACTTAAAAAATTATAAGAGTTTCAGTAGCTAAGCAGCGTTACTCCTATCCCTTATAGTATCAAGTTTTCATTGCTTTATTAAATGCAAACAAATATCATTATGAAATTTGTACATCCACATAATATTGCCACA
The DNA here is from genome assembly GCA_035043065.1 of Hirtodrosophila confusa. Taxonomy (NCBI): domain Eukaryota; kingdom Metazoa; phylum Arthropoda; class Insecta; order Diptera; family Drosophilidae; genus Hirtodrosophila; species Hirtodrosophila confusa. The sequence continues at coordinate 3,360,672 of JAWNNI010000078.1, forward strand.
TCAATTCACAACTTGTTATCTTGGTATCTCTGGCTAATTCCAAGTCCCCAAATGGTTGCCCCTGAGCATGATCTTCTTACACAGCTTCTATTTGCACTTTAGAATGTGTGTCTTAAATTTACACCACATTTAGAAACCACAGGCAGCACAAGCTGCACCACATTACGCATACGCCCCATTACACACTTGATGTGCAGTGTGCAGTGACTTTTTATACATACGTAATATGTAAATGCAAAGGAGAAAAAGGCCTTAAACACATGGATTAGCGTGTAATGCACAACACACACACACACACACACACACACCGACATTTTGTAGACAGGCCAGCCAATTGAGCAATTGCCACAGCAAACAAATTCAAATTGAAAATGTGGGCAAAGCAGAAAAAAGACACAAAAACTGGAAAAACAAAACAAAGCAAGAACCTTGCAGTTAAACGCGCCCGACTGCTATATACTCTATTTACAGTGTAATAAGGTTGCATATTTTTGGTCCTACGTTTCAGGAAGGACTCCCTAAAATGGTAAAAAGCCAGCGTTGCGGACGTTACGCTTGAACATATGTATTTTAAGCTTCAGTTTTCATCCTGCATGGAATATTTTATGTTTTGATCCTGCTAGCAATATTTGAAGCCTAACTACAGTGATCTATTGCTTTCGGAGAGTACTTTATTTCCTTTTCCTTTCCTTTTTTTTGTTTCAGCGTCAAGTGCCGTTGCAGACGTGACAAAAAGCGAATTTTGCTCAATTTTCTGCGAATTTCGCTGTAAAAACAACAAAAATAACATGATATAAAAGAAAAAGGATGGCTTGAGGATATTAAAATTGCTTTAGGGGCACCGATTAGTTATATAATCAATCTACAGTTACAGTTATTAAAGTTTACAACCTGATTTGTTTGAACGAAAACATGCGGTGGAAAATTAAACATAAATCAGTTTCTCAAAGAACAATAGATAGCTATTTTATGGACAGCCTTAAAATAGTTTGAGAATAAATTTCAGATTTTAGTCTTGTAAATTTCTGATTTTTGTAATATGTATCAATTAAACTCTACGTAGGGAGTTTATGATAAAGAATGTCTCGACAAGTGACCTGCTCATTTTCATAAGGAGGAAAGCACCTACATATTGTCCCTGCAGGGAGCCTTTCTGGCACAATAGACCTACACTGGTCGCAGTGCCCCCTTCCTTTTCCCTTCTAGTGAGACTCCCTCTTTAATATTATTATTATTATTATCAATTAAATTAAGAATACATATATTACTATATATACAATAAAAAGTTTCAGCAAATTGTTAAATTTAACCCTTAGATAGACCTTTTTCGGATTGGAATATTTAGGTAAATGGTGATCAAAGACAGCTCAACCCTAACACATTTTGTGCTTTTCTAGCTTTATATCAGCTGAGTATAATCCCAGCCCAGTATACTCCCTTTTGCACACTGGCAATAGAGTATGCAAGCCGCCAATCTCCGAGTTTGAAGTACAAAATAAAACTTCAATTGGCTGTGACTGCAATTTCAATTTAGGAAACATAAAATAAAATATCATAAAATTAAAAAAAATATCAAAAGTTATTATGCATATTTATTGTAAATGAAATGAAACGAGCTTGGGAACTTATTATTATGATCGTCACTGGATATTGGACACTGGACATTGGATACTTACCGCAATGGCATCCATCACAGCATTAACCATTTTTGTTGCTGTTTATTGTTGTTGTTGTTGTTGTTGTTGTTTGTTGCTTGTTGTTATTTCGTTTATGTTGCGCTTCTTATGATTTATTTGACAGTCATGCAAACATTTTGCACAATTTTCAATTCGTTGCTGTCGTCTTTTGCCTGTTCCTCCGTTTCAGCTTTAGCTATAGCTTCAGTTTTAGCTTTAGCTTTAGCTTTAGCTTCAGGTTCGTTTTCGGTTTCAGTTTCGGTTTCAGCTTCTTCAACAGCTCCGCGTCCTTTCGCGTTCCGCGCGCTCCTCAACTTTGAATCTGTTGACATTTAATTAACGTGCTCGATTTGCTTATGTGGCAGGTGGGCAGCCCACACACACACACACACACACGCCGCGAAGTGATTGGAACGTGCTGGATAACTGTGGAGTAGAGATTGACATCGGGTTAGTGCTTGGCTATAAGTACTTGGGGCTCTAAATAGACGGGCACTGAGCGGGTTAAGCACCGAACTAAGTGCAAAACAAATACGAGTAGTACAATGCGAGTTGGGTTGGCATCACTGTCAAAAGCAACAAAATACAAAAATAAATAGAAAGATAAGTACTCGTAGTATAATACCCTTTCAGAAAGATTTTGTACACAAATAACTACATTTTCTACCAGTTTTCTAAAGAAAGTTTTCTAACAAAATTAAAAATAAATAAAAATAAAAAATTAAAAAAAAAATGTTATCCGATTTTAATCCAATTTGACTAATTATAACCACCTTATACTTTTATAATAAGAATGCTGATTTGAGTAAAGAAATTTGTCGGCTAAGATCTGAAGATCCCGATCAGTTAGATAACAATAATAATAATAAAATAAATTTGACTAAACTATAATATAATTTTAAAAAATATAACAAAAAAAATAATAATTATCCGATTTTAATCAAATTTGATTAATTATAACCCTATACTTTTATAATAAGAACGCTGATTTGAATAAAGAAATCTGACAGTTGAGATTTCAAGATCCACATCAATCTGATAACAATAATAATAATAATAAAAAGAAAATTAATAAAATTTGACTAAGCTATAAAATAATAAAAAAAATTATAAAATATCTGTGAAAACAAAAAAGTTGTTCATGCAAGTACATTTTTGACAGATCGATCCTATGGCAACTGTAAGATATATATAGTTTTTTTATATAACAACTCATTTTTTATCCTTGTATCACTTTTTAAGCGTAACAAAAAAAAAAAAAAAAAAGTTCTCTACAAATTTATAGTTAGTCATTCATTCATAAATAGTATTGAAAAGAAAAATTTAAAAATAGTAATTGATTTGAGAGCTCCAATGGAAAAATAGATTAAGTTAAGATTAAGCTATACTTCAACTTTTCGATTATTTTGTAGTAATACGGAAACTAGAACATATAGTCTGATTCTTATTACGTAGGACACAAAAATAATCCAAAATGGTAAGTTTAATCGAATTTTCAACTGATCGTGCCCATGGTAGCTACATATATGATATTGTATTCCCATCCGGCATGTACTGCCTAGTAGAAGCATCTCCTTCAAGCTTCATCAAGAAAACTGACTAGATCGACCATAAAAATATACTTTATGGAGTCGGAAAGGTCTCCTTCAGTGCGTATAGTGGGGAGATTATCAGGGGATGCTGCCTAAGGCACTTATGGGAGATTTTCCCAGCGTATGCAGGATTGTGGAGGTCCTTAATGGTATTGTAGAAACTCGATGCAGAGCAACGATCAGACTTCTTTTTTAAATCAGATTTCAGAATTTGTGACTTCTTTTTGACTCCTTTTGACTTCTTTTTACTCCTTTTGACTTCGTTTGGACTCCTTTGATGCCTTTTGACTCCTTTTGACTCCTTTTGATTCCTTTTGATTCCTTTTGACTCCTTTTGAGTTCTTTTGACTCCTTTTGATGGCTTTTGACTCCTCCAAATGTCTCATCCGCATGAAATTGAATCTACTCGCAAAAGATTTCACACATAGTTGATAAACTCGATACTTGAGACTCTCATATGCTGATTAGCACATGCAGCAGAGTCCATTATGGATTTAAACTACCGCTTAGCTGAGTTTTAGCACAGTGTGAACCCAGACAGCAATGCGAGTAAACCAAACAAAATGAAGTGAATGTGAATGGGAATGTGAATGTATCTTGCAGATACTCGTGCTTTTAATTAAAAACTGCGCCACGGCTAGCGGAGCAATCGCTCTGTCCAAACATTGGCGAGATGTTTGACAATGTCCGTCTGTCCGTCTATTTATTTATCTGTCTCTCTGTCTCTCTGTCTGACTGTCTGACTGTCTGTCTGTCTGTATGTTTTAACCACATTGCGCGACGCATGAAAATGAAAACTTGTTTCACGTATTTTTTTCCACAATTTTCCGCATTTTAGTTGCTCATTAATTACATTTTCAATTTCATTTCCATTTGCATTTACATAACCATTTTACTTATTACCGTGTTTCTGCTATTTAATTCGTTATTGCCGCCGTTTTTCTATGCTTATTTTTTTCTTGATTTGCAATTTTTGTTTAACTGGCTCAAAAACTTAAGCAGCCTGTTCGAAATTCCTCAGCAGTTGACGGAAGTTGAATTGCAAATTAGAGTGCCAGGCGATTTACACGATTTGATAATATCAGAAAACCACTTGAAATGCATTCGATATACGCACTTTTAAGTTCGCCCATCAAAATAATACAAATCGTTACACTTGCATGCTTCCGACCGCTAAATACTCTGTTCTTAAGATCGATGGCACTAGCGAAAATAATGTTAATGGTTCTAAACTGGTAAAACATTGATAGAACTTTCCATAATATCAACTGTTTAAGCCTCACAATACCCAGACAAAAGATATTCTTGATTAAACACTTTAACATACTAATATTTTTAAATACTACCACTATTATTTAAGCGAAACCTATTTTTCGATAGTATCGTTGTTCTCAGCTGTTACTTTTTGAAGTCTCATATATAAAGGAGGTCATCAGTAGTCCGCATATTAAATTTGCTGACCTAAGCTCTTAAATTGTGGTAGATATAGGTTAGGTTAGGTTGAGATGGCAGGTCACCCCCACGGGTTGCCTCACATAGACCATCTGGTGCTTAGTGGTACCTTGTGTTAGATATAATAGAAAAGAGTTTTCATTATTTTCAGGGAAGAAACTAGACGTGGGATAATATATATTAGTTCAAGCTTTTAAGCATATCATCAGCAGACTACAAATATCAAATTCAATGATTCTATCTGAACAAGTAAGAATGCTATAGTCGAGTATACCCGACTACGTAACTCCCTGTACCCAGGTCTAAAGATTCAATCACATATACGTCCACTTGCATACACACATACACAAAGACGACACACACACTGGCGGCAAAAGCGACAGCGCAAGCGAGGCAAGTTAATTGGTGGCTGTGCTTCTTCTTCCCTCCTCTCGCTGCATCACTGAATCTTCTTTCGTGAATAACTTCCGTGTTTATTATCCGATCGACTTGAAATTTGGACAGTATATTAAGAGAGACTAAAGTATTGTACGTGCCAAATCTTAAAGCTATATCTTGAAAATTGTTACTGTAAAACGGTTTTAATCGATTTGCGGGGGAACGGGGGCAGATATCTGAAATATGAAACAAACTTGATCTGCGTATGCTATACAGGAACCTACATTTCAAATTTGGTGTCTCTAGCTCTTGTAGTTGCTGAGATCGACGCGTTCATACGGACAGACGGACAGACGGACAGACAGACGGACATGGCCAAATCGAAATCTCTTTTGATACTGATCAAGAATATATATACTTTATAGGGTCGGAGATGTCTCCTTCTGTCTGTTACATACATTTGCACAGATGTAATACCCCCTTTTTACCCATTTTATGGGTACAGGGAGTAAAAATTTGTGGCAGAGTGGGCGTGGCAAAATGAACTCAACTCTTGTGCTGACTTAGAGGAGGAAACCTAAAGGGAAAATTGAAACCCTTAATATGGTCGCCACAAACTCTTACTCCAAATTGGGAACAGAGTATAAAAAGACAACAAAATAAGTAAATAAAACACAGAAATAAATGTGCGACACGAGAAACGCGTGAAAAAAGACGCGTCAAATCAACGCAGTTGACGCCGCTGCTGCTGCGCAGTCGCAGTCGCTGTCGCAGCTCATTACTCAAGCTTAAATGCATACGAAATGAGCATTTGTCTCGGGAGTTTTATTTATTTAAGCTTCATTGTGTATATAAATTGTTTATTATATGATTTACACTCTATGCACATTGCAGAGTGCTTTGAATTTGTCATGAGCTCCATTAAGATCGTAATTCACTTGAGGAGATATCAAAGGAAATGTCTTTAACAGCTATCTAGATGGAAAGTGAAACAAGCAATCAAAGCAATCTTTAGCAAGTACATACTATTACAGTTAACAATTACTAACTATTATAAATATAAATACAACCCACCCTAGGTTTTGAGTTTAAAACTATTTCCCGAATTCAGGATAAAGTTTTTATTACGCAAACAATTAGCTTTCTTATTCTTTGAACTAATTTCGCACATTTTTTGTGAAAATACCATCGATGCCATGTACTTTTAAAGTCAATAATAATATAAATGAATAATAATATTTACTCCCTGTACCCATAAAATGGGTAAAAAGGGGGTATTGGATTTGTGCAAAAGTATGTAACAGGCAGAAGGAGACATCTCCGACCCTATAAAGTATATATATTCTTGATCAGTATCAAAAGAGATTTCGATTTGGCCATGTCCGTCTGTCTGTCCGTCTGTCCGTCTGTCCGTCTGTCCGTCTGTCTGTCCGTATGTATGAACGCAAGGATCTCAGCAACTATAAGAGCTAGAGACACCAAATTTGGAATGTAGGTTCGTGTATAGCGGGAGCAGGTCAAGTTTATTTTAGATTTGAGATATCTCCCCCGTTCCCCCGCTATTCGATAAAAACCGTTTTACAGTTACAATATTCAAGATATAGCTTTAAGATTTGGCATGTCCAGTACTTTAGTCCCTCTTAATCTACTGTCCAAATTTCAAGTCGATCGGATAATAAACACCTAAGTTATTCACGAAAGAAGATTCAGTGCTGCAGCAAGGGAAGAAGCACAGTCACAACTTAAAATGCCTGGCTTGCGCTGTTGCTCGTGCGTGTGCGTATCTGTGTATGTATGTGTAAGTTAACGAAGATGCGATCGGAAATTTTTGACCTGGGTACAGAGTTGTAGTCGGGTATACTGACTATAGTATTCTTACTTTGTTTATTTCTTTTTTTATGACATTCATTTAAATAAAAACGAACATAAAATAATAAAAGCTGTGAAAGGTTGCAATTTTTAATTCTTTTAATAGTCCCTACAGAATCTATAAAATGTAAAACAATGAGGGCATTCAACAAAGAATTTTGAACAATAATATTTGATGCACTTTTCAACACTGGTAAACAATATTTTGGATTATAACTTTTGTTTAAGATGTTTGCTATTAAATTGAAGTAATGTCATAAGGAAATAAGAAAACAAGTAAGAATGCTATAGTCGAGTATACCCGACTACGTAACTCCCTGTACCCAGGTCTAAAACATTCAATCATATCTACGTCCACTTGCACACACATACACACATACACAAAGACGCACACACACACTGGCGGCAAAAGCGACAGCGCAAGCGAGGCAATTTAATTGGTCGGCTTCTTCTTCCCTCCTCTCGCTGCATCACTGAATCTTCTTTCGTGAATAACTTCCGTGTTTATTATCCGATCGACTTGAAATTTGGACAGTAGATTAAGAGAGACTAAAGTATTGCACATGCCAAAACTTAAAGCTAAACCTTGAAAATTGTTACTGTAAAACGGTTTTAATCGATTTGCGGAGGAACGGGGGGAGATATCTAAAATATGAAACAAACTTGATCTGCGTATGGTATACAGGAACCTACATTTCAAATTTGGTGTCTCTAGCTTTTATAGTTGCTGCGGTCGACGCGTTCATCCGGACAGACGGACAGACGGACAGACAGACAGACAGACGGACATGGCCAAATCGAAATCTCTTTTGATACTGATCAAGAATATATATACTTTATAGGGTCGGAGATGTCTCCTTCTGCCTGTTACATACATTTGCACAGATGTAATACCCCTTTTACCCATTTTATGGGTACAGGAGTAAAAAGGTAAACAAAATCAGTTGGAAATACAAAAAACTATTACATGGAAAACAAAAATATTATTGCAACTTGACAAGCAAACACATTTTCAACAAGTAAGAACGTTGCAGTCGGACGCACCCGACTGCAGAATACTATGTTACCAGTCCTATATAATTAGGTTATTTGTGTTCAGAAAATTTTCAATTTCAATTATTTTTGATGCAGATTTGTCCAGGGGGTCAACATTAGTCTGTATGCCAAATTTTGTGACTCTACCTGTACAGGTGTGGGAGATATAGATTTTTCTCATTTGCGGGGGAGGGGGTAGAGAGTCAACATTTTTTTGATGCAGATTTTTCCAGAATATTAACGTTAGTCTGTGTGCCAAATTTGGTGACTCTACCTGTAAAAGTGTGAGAGATATAAATTTTTCTCCTTTGCGGGGAGGGGGTGGGGGGTCAAACATTTTTGGATGCAGATTTATACAGGTGGTCAACATTAGTCTGTATGCCAAATTGGGTACCTCTATCTTTGAAACTGTAGAAGATATAGCCCTTGAAAAACGTGTTTTGGGGATATAATATGCCGATTCGTGGGGGTGGGGGTGGGGAAGTCAACATTTTTTTGATGCAGATCTGTCTTAACATTAGTCTGTACGCAAAATTTGGTGACTATAGCTTTAAAAATGGGGAAGATACAGGTTTTCCCCAAATTACCGGGGAGGAGGTGGGGGTGGGGGTCGATTTCGACACTTCATAAATTGACGTTATACACCAACAGGTGTACCAAGTTTGGTTGCTCTAGCTCAAAGATAAAGGCAAAAAAAATTGCGTTCATACGGATAGACGGACATTTCGCAAACCCAATATACTATTTCCCCTTCGGGAACATAGTATAAAAACCAGATTCTGTACTATATTCCATAACATTATTTATCTTGAATTATTAGAATAAGAAGAAGAAGTATTAAAAATAGAACTTACAAATAATAACTACACAGTTAAGATCTAATGATCTAGATCACTCTGGTAACAATGATTAAATTAATTAGTAGTAGTGATCTAAATCAGATGATGATCTAGATCAATCTGGTAACAATGATTAAATTAATCAGTAATAGTGATATGAATCAGAAATCAAAGCATTCACCTGGGGAAATCAGCTATCAAATATAACCTACATTTGATCAAAATTCTCCATCGTGTGCGCCTAGTGATGGCACGATTAATCATATGAGGCACATTTATCGATTATTTTGTCTCAATTCACGATCTAATTGTATTGCGAAATGGGATTCCAATAATTGAATCTTTAATTGATTATATGCTCAAATAATCACATCACTATTTGCGCGTAAAATGAAAAACTAAAGGTGGCGGAGCAATTTGCAAAGATTGATTATGGCAAAGTGTGGAAATATTATTCCAAAACTAATAAAAAAGATGTGCAGTGAGAAAATGAACTTAAATATGGCAGAAATAATGCATCAGCATTAGCATGTTATATACAAAAATTATAAAATTTACTGCAAATATAAAAACTCATTTGATTTATCGATTATTTTTCTTCGATTAATTGCGATTCAAAATCGCTCGGCTTAAATGAATTATTTGATACAATAATCGATTAATGAAATTGTTTGCATTACACAATGAAAATTTCAATATAACATCTTAGAACAATTTGTTGGGGAACTGTAAGTACAATTGAATGTATTGGAATAATCTAATGTTGGGAAAGAAATATTCAAGTTCGTATATGGTAAATACAATCGTTTTTTAGTAAAACATCTTATTAACTTGTTTATCATTTCATTAGCTAGACTGTCGAGTTGTTTTTAGTTACCAAAGAGCATTTAAACTTCACTCAGGGCATACAATTTCTTAACTTGTTGATCTTCTTGTTTATGTTTACCATTTTTTGGACCGGCTCATTAGCACAAAAGCGACATATGAGACGACAACAACAACAATAACAAAAAACAACCACAACATTAACAATAACAAGAGCTACGACTACAAAGATATTTGAGGCATGAAATTTCTGGCAAGCTTATAGTTGCCCCCAGTTGCACACTGGTCCAAAACTCCATAATTTTTGGACAACAATTTTATTGTATATAAAAGAAGTGAATACAATTTTCGACTGCCCACTCAATCGGCACATCTAAAGTCAATTTCTTGAGCATTTTAACTCCTGTTCGCTGATTTTGATGATCTTCCAATTTTGGTGACTTGGCTCTGTTTTTAATCGTTGTGCCATTTGCATTTAAGCCAGTATTTATTTGCGTGGGCCACGAAATACTGTTTCATTTGCTTCATTAGCTGCTCATATTTTGATTTTACAAACACTTTTGGCCACCCAGACTAATAGGGCTTGAAACAATTATTCATGTCTCAACTAGTTGTCTACAACAATCCTGAATCTGGTAAATACCAATTAGACGACACTTAAAATGAACAACATTGCATTAATAGTAATGACAATCCATCATACTTTTACTCCAGGAAATACATCTACTTTAAGATTAGGCTCTTCCAAAAACAACACATAATATAGATAGACAAATAGATTTGACAAGCCTACGAGGACAAACAATCGAGTTTGCAATAGATACAAAACTTCAAACTCTGAAGGAGACTTCTTTATTCTCACCTGGAATCAACTTCCCCAACCTCTAAAAACTAAGTACAGAACAAAAACTATTCCTAAACCTAATAATAATAATAATTCTAGCAATTAATAATAACTTAATATTAAGTAATAAAATAATATTAATATAAATAAATTAAAGTAATAAAATTAAATAGTATAAATAATCTAAAAAGACTAAAATGTATAATTCAGTTATAAAATTTTTGTATAATTAAAGTGACTACTACCTAAACTTATAAGCTTTAGCTTAAAGCTCTAGGGATGATTAAATAAATAAAATAGAATAATAATAAAAGCCAATAAAAACATACAACAAATACCATACATACATTATTATCTTAGTATTAATATAAATATTATAAATTGGAATGTTTTTAAACAAAGAAAAATATAAAATAGCTGATTTCTAGATTGCAACATTTCAAATGGCAATTTCAAGTACGTTCCTTTAAAAGTATCTATTCTATTATTGTTATTGTTATTAATTGTGTGATTCGTTAGCAAAACTTTGGTATTTCTGACAACAACAACACTTGGACCAATGTGCAGGGCCAGATACAAAATCAAATGGAATGTTTATTAGTTTCGCTTTTTGATGCAATACAAAATATTCATAACTACATTCGTGTATTTATGTTAAGGTAACAAGACAAAAGAGGTTAAAGCAGCGTAAAATTCAAGTTAATTAAATGATAGTAAGCAATAAATTGAAGACAGCGCACGAGTTTGCATCCATCAGATACACATAGAGATACAGATACAGATAGAGCCAGATGCCAGCTGCTTACAGCTGACAGCTCAAATTAAGGCACGGCTCGTGATATAGATAGAGATATAGACACAGTTACTTATACATATATTCATATATATATATATACAGCTACGGCATTTACATACGCGTACTCGTAGAATTTTCATACCCGGTTCCCAAAGAAATGTTTTTATAGAATAGAGTATATTGGGCTTGTGAAAATTTAACCGATTTCCAGATGGAATATCTTTTTGATCATGTTTTGTACCCTACATTGACTTGGCATATCAATTTTATTTCAATTCAAAAAAAATTGTTAATTATTTCCGAAAATTCACATTTTCTCCCTAACACATTTTCAAAAATTAAAATAGGCTTCCAAATTAGCAAAAAAAAAAAAAACTATTTCCAAAATGATCCTGAGAATGTTCATATTATGGCCAAAGTTCATGCTAAAAATTCTAAAAATTTTAACTTCGACATAGCTCCACCTCCTAAATTACCAACTGCCATAACTTTGTCAAAACTTCACCGATTTCCAGACGGAATATCTTTTTGTAAATTGACATGGCATTTCAATTTCATTCATATTACAAAATTTGAATTTTTTCCGAAAATTTACATTTTCTCCCTAACACATTTTCAAAAATTAAAATTTTAAAAATATTAAAATCTTGAAACTCCACTTTTAATCAAAATTATAAAACCTTTTGCTAGGGTATAAAAACTATTGCCAAAATTTTTCTAAAATAGTTCATTTTTCGTCCAGAACTCATGCTAAAAATTCTAAAAATTTTAACTTCGACAGTAGCTTTACCTCCTAGATTAACAACTCCCAAATCTTTGGCAAAACTCAACTATTTCCCGACGGAATATCATTTTGCACAAAAAAACAGACGGAAAACAGAGTATAACGCAGTCGGGAACTGCCGACGGAAACGTGCTCACTTGTTTTTTGAGTGCCCACATTCTTATCTTAAACAGCTGCCTTTGTTGCTGCTGCTACTCTGTGATAAACTCGAGCTCTCGAACTCTGCCAAGCTGTTGATAAGCGGCGTCGCGGCACGCATGCTGCGCAGTCAGCGTCGCAGTCGCAGTCAGCGTCGCCGTCGCCGTCGAAGACATTGGCGCTGTAAATTGAGGCTGAAGGTGAAATTTGCGTCCGCATTTTGAGTTCGCATTCAGCCAATTGATGCCTCAATAAATCAATTGAAATGATAAGCGGCGATTCGTGTAAATTGAAATGCATACAGTATGATGGTATGTAGATCGCAGCCCACTCCCTCCGCACCGCGCCGCTCTATACATTCCTTGGCATCAACAACAAGTGTCCTTTTAATCAATTTGCACATTGGCACCAATGGCGTCATTAACTTTCAAGTGTGGCCATCAATTGAGGGCCGATATGCTTGCTGGGGCATATTAATTTTTTCGTTGCTGTGTTCGTACTCGTATCTATCAGATACTTCATCTACTGCCTGCCAGTTACAATGCAAATCAACGTGCGCAAGGTCAGTGTTCCAAATGGCTAGAGACATGTTTCAAAGATACTTTTGACACACTTACCGCTACATTTTCAACTCAATCAGGCCAAAAAACCAAAACAAAACACACAAAAACACAAACAACAACTGGTATTTTTCATTATGGAAATCTATCTTTCAGATAGACCAGCTCATTATACCATAACATTGCAGCAGATATCTATTTGAACACTACCTTGAGGCGCGTCGCACAACAATTTCATTTAATACTTCAATTTATGAGCACATCAAATATGTATACTAATTTACAAATAAAGTTTCAAATATTCATTAAATATTATTCATCGAGATGAAAACAATTTGAATGGAAACATTTTAAACCTCTTAAATCTCTTATAAGACTGGTATTCCGTTTCGAAATCGGTTTAGAATTAGAAAATATATATATAAATCAGTTGTAATAGCGTCAAGGATTTCTGTTTCTTAGGTGTGGTGTTTTTATACTCGTTTTCAACAGAAACCGTTTTCAAAAGAGTGTACTGGGTTTGTGAAATGTCTGTCTATCCGTATGAACTCATTTTTTTTCCACACCCTTGAAGCTAGAGCAACCAAACTTGGAACACATGTTGGTGTATACCCTCAGCTTATAAAGTGTCAAGATTGACCCCCTACCTACACCCCTCCCACTCAATTTGGCAGAAACCTGTATCTTCCACATTCTTAACGCTATAGTCACCAAATTTGGCATACAGACTAATGTTGAGATTCCTGACAGATCTGCATCCAAAAATATTTGCCACCCCCAACATTTACGTATAATATATTAAATTAAAAAACATATTATAAACTAAATGTCGAATCAGTTGATATATCGTCGAAGATGTCAATTTCTTTTGTGCTTTTGATATTTTTGATGTTTGTTACGTTCAACAATATTATGGTTGAAGCAAGTTAGGAAATCTTTTTGAATGTCCACATCAAAGTACTCTTAAAAATTGATATAATAGTATAACTGTAGGTTAGCTTTTGTAGGTTAAAATATTTCAGGATTGCAACGTAGAGTTCACCCATATATAATAAGTTCTTAAAGTTTGTTGGGTGAATTCTACACAGAATTCTTCTGGCATCTCTATTGGGCCACACAGAAGATTCAACTTTTACTTTCTGCGGCAGAAACAGCAAAGCAAAAAGAAACTACTGGCAACGACAAACAAACAAACAAACAAACAAACGGACGAACGAACGAACGAACAGGCAGAAAGACAGACAGACTAACAAACAGACATACTACAGGCTCACTGACAGACGCACAGGGCGTCAGAGAGGGGTAGCAGAGCCAAGGAGACAAATGCAACAGAAATATGACAATACAATGACGACAGTTTGCACGGACGCCAACGTTGCCGCCCAGCATTGGACGCTGACGAGGACGGAGGACGGATGACGAGGATGGAGGACGGATGGCGGAGAACGGATGACGGAGAACGGGCACGGGTACGGGCACGGGAACGGGGACACATTTGTACATATCAGCAAAGGCAAACAAAACGCACGAAAAATAAAAAAATACAAAAAAAATTAAATTGAAGAAAAGAAAAAAAATGTTTGCAGCGCCGCATGGCAACCCAGTGGAAGTGGAAAAGTAAGCAGAGCACAGTGGGCCAAAAACTTAAGCTAGCGGTAACAAATTTGACAAAAAAAAAAATCAAATAATAATGTACTCCGAACATCTTACAGTCCTTAACAGTCCTTAACTACTGAAATCGAAAAAAAACATTTTAAAATAAAAGATTTTAGGTTTAAAAAATAACAACAAACTAAAACCGCAGATATTTTATAGTAATTTTTTTAGAAAAGAAAAAAATATAATTTTGTAATATCTTGAAAATGGTTAATTATTTATTTTATTTGTTAAAATATTAGATTGTAGTACAAAAATTAAACATTGTGATAACCTGCCTTTATATAGAATAATTTCCACATTTTCTATAATCCCTGAGTAGTATTATCCCGAAAATCAGCTGGAAATTGCCAAACATTTGACTTGACCGATAGTTTGTATGGGAACCACATGATATGGAATGGTGAGTCTTGATTAAATTTGATAACAGGATTTAAGACTGCCTCAAATAATATACAAGCAAAAAATGTTCCTACACTCAGAAAAAAATCTCCCTAAATTAAAAATCGCCCTTAGAACCAGAAATATTTTATATTTTATTGAAATAATTTCCGTAATGAAGAAACTTATTTCTAAAAAGCAGGCCCCAAGTCGGTAAACCCAAACACATTAATTTGATTTCTAATTTTCAGAAATATTTTCTATTTTTAAGAAATGTATTTCTTAATTTTAGTAATTCAAACTCTCTATTTAGAAAACTCTGCTCTAAAATTTAGAAATGATGAGCTTAGTTTTTAGAAAAACGATCTGGCTTGTTATTTAGAAAATCAACTTTGTGAAAAATAAGGTGAGCTGTCCTTGGCTTCAAAAGTATGGCGATTTTCTGAAATCTAGGGCATTTTTTTCTGAGTTTACTTAACCAATCCTTAATTGTAAGACTATGTTAGCTACATGATATAGTTGGTCAGTTTTGCTTTAAGTTGGACTCATGGCTTTAGCTAAAATCGTTAAATTATATAGCATAAGCTCGCGAATTGCACTTTTCACTTTTTTTTTTACATATTTATTGTAGTTGTCCCACTGTACAGAGGCAGCCGAACTAGATGAGGGCCTGGGAAGGAGTCAGCAAGCGAGTCCACAGCCGGAGTCGTAGCCGGAGTCGCCTTGTTTATGAATACGCGGGCATTGTGTGGCGAGGCGAGGCGACGAGGCGGAGAACTGGGCCCAAAAGATACGCACAAGCACACAGATACAGATGCAGATAGACATGTGCAATGTTTGAGAACTAAACAAGGAAATATTGACAAATAGATTAAAACTTATTAAGGCAGCAGCAGTGGCAGCAGCAGAGGCAGCGACGCCGCTGCAAAAATGTCGCATGTCGCGTGGGGGCTGCCGTCCGACATGTTGCACCGATCTGCGCGTGGTTTTGCCACACCACAGCATACACGTGCAGCAGCCGCAGATACAGCAACAGCAGCAGCAACAAGAAAAGATACAGATACAGATACAGATATTTGTGGCTGGGTAGGTTGAGGTAGGTCCGGTTGCCCGAGCCACTCATTGCCAATATTTATCATCAAATATGGTCGAAATCTATATTTAGACGCTGACGATCGACGCGTCGATTGATCAACGAACGAGCTCGTCTGCCGATCGCTCCGCTCCGCTCGTCTTTCCCCTCTCCTCTTTCGTCTTCGGGCTGACCTCGACTCGAAGTGTGGCTTTCTATTGAAACAGTTGGCCACAAGCGTAAACAGCTTTGAGTGTCTGTCACAATTTTTGTTTGGGCTGCCGCTTCGCCCACATGGATATCGATCGCCAACTGATCGCAGCCTAATCACAAATAATTCGGTCATACTATACGCTGTTTGGCCAACAAATTTGCCACTTTACGGGTAATCGTAGCATGTGATTCATCTGCAACTTCAACTGGCTCTAGTAGATTGTGTAGATCACCGGGTAAGGTCCACCGATCGAGCACATATCTGCACATATCTCTTAAGTGCGAAATTGAAATCCAAGTAGTTCGGCAAACTTCACTAAATTCACGGAATATCTTCAAGTTCATGATATTTATTTATGATTTGTATAATTCGGAAGAATTTATGAGAAATGATCACCATTATCATATTTATGAATATGAGCTCAGTTTTAAATTATTTGATTTTTGCCATAACTACGTATCTTTTTTTTCCCTTTCGTTTGTGAAGTATTTTTATACGTCTGTGAAGGGTGTTATAATTTGGTCAGGAAATATGTAACGCATTTAGGGATATCAGTTATATTATACTTCATATGGCTTGCCTACATTTGATTATAATCAGATTACTATATCATTTATTAAGCAATACGAAGACGGTGGTTCCTTCTTAATTTACATTGAATCTTTCTTTCCGGTTTTCTGATATTTGCATTCATTACCTTTAATTTCTTTCCCATTCAATTAATGGCAGCTCCCTTGACAACATCTTATTCAATGTTAATTTATTATCTTTCATAGTATTTCACATAAATGATTTTCCATCAGGCAACCATTTCTAGATTAGTTGAAACATTTGTGCATTACGATATTTAATCAGTCCGAATATATACAAATAAAATACGGAAATCAGAACTACAATATATAGTATAATAATCATCTCAGAGCGCTGCTAATCAGCAGATAGATAGAACCTACAACAAGTACGATGTGAATTATGTTATGTAAACTACTCCTAGTTCCATATGGGACACAAATCTCAAAGCAAACACACGCACTCAAGTCACGGGGAATCTTACCTGAGTGACCAGCGGTACGAGGAATACGAATCCACTGATAAGAAAAATACATTGGCTATCTAAAACTAATAAAATATGACGACGGTAAATTGCATGTGAATGAGCATACTCGTATAACAATAGCAACGAAGTGAACATAGCTAATGGAGATACCTACAATATGTATTTAAGGAGATAGCTACACTCAGAGAATTACGAATACTCAAGGATTGTGTACTTAAATGAAGTGCAAACGTTTTCCGTCAATTAAATATGTTTTTTTTTTTCTTTAATAAATACCAAAATGGCATATTTCGAGTAGAAAATCGAGATAAAACTATTCAACGTTAAAGTTTGACTAAGGTCGAAAACTTTCTTATCCCAAAATTTTGCATAAAAAGGGGGAATCTTATTCTGAAATAATCCCATCCAAATTCATATATTCCTTAAAGTACGACTAACATAAAATGAATTTGAGAACGATGTTCGTATATAATTCCACTCTAGAATGGGTTAAGTTCAAGACATATAAACTAAAAATAGGTAAACAGTAAAACCACATTTCTATCCATATTATTTACACAAGGAAAGTAATATACATAGTTAAAAATAAATTCTGGACTGATTTTCAGAGTGTATAAGTACGGTATACGGATATTACGCATGTTTGTCGCATAGTGAGTCAGTGAGGTAATGAGCCCAAAGTTCTCAACACGTTCTCAACACGGCAAAGGAAGAGCGATAAGAAAACATCGTTGACTTATCCCGTTTGTTGGTGGGGAGTGAGGGAAAGCTTATCTACTTATCACGCAGAAAACAATGCAAAAAGGTAAAAACAAGACAAGAGGGCGACAAGCCAAAGCGACCGATAGCCAATTCACCAAAAAAGAAAAAAAAGAACAAGAACACGTAAGAATACAGCCAAGTGGGCTCAAATACGAGATACCCTCTACCCCGGACTGATTACATTGACTACTTGGAAAATTGTTTCTTAAATAACTCCAGTGTTTATATTCCGATCGTTATGAAATTTACGCAGTAGCTGAAAACTAAGCTACAAATTATGTGTACTTAAAATTAAGGATTTAGCTTTCAAATTGTAGCTATAAATTGGTTTTTATAGATTTACGAGGGTGCGGGGGGTGTATGCAAAATTGTAAATAAACATGATCTGCGTATTCTATTCTTCAAATGCTTCGAATTTGTAGTATATGGCTTTATAGTTGCTGATATTGAACCTAGATCGGGTTAGATCGACTCAGCTATAGGTCGGAAATGCCGCTAGCTGATTTGTACAACTTTATTACACCCTAACAAAAGAATTAATATCAAATGTCGTTTATCAAAGAGAGTTGTTGCTGCTGCGAAGGAAATGACAAGAGCTCAAAGAATGCGTGCAAGGTGAGCGGGGTGCGGGGAGCGGTGATTGCGACTGGCGAGAAGAACGATGGCGAGATCGCAAAGTGTGATGAGTGCAAGTGAAGTGTGCTGAAGTGGAGCGGTGTGTGGGTGGGTGGCGCAGGGTAGTGTGAGTGCGAAATGCCGCGGCGATTAGCAATTCGCTGTCAAAACGCATTGAAAGCGAAAGAGTGAGACAGAC
This sequence comes from Hirtodrosophila confusa, assembly GCA_035043065.1. Taxonomy (NCBI): domain Eukaryota; kingdom Metazoa; phylum Arthropoda; class Insecta; order Diptera; family Drosophilidae; genus Hirtodrosophila; species Hirtodrosophila confusa. Next base: position 3,379,416 of record JAWNNI010000078.1, read on the forward strand.
GCAGCAGCAAGGCTAAGCAGGAACATGCAAAGGTGCAATGCACGCAACAAAATGCAGGCGGCCAACAGGAGAGCGACCAAGAATCGAGAGCCACTGAGAGAGAGAGTGAGCCTGTAAGAGAGTTGGGAGAGTGGGCCTGCCTGTAAGTTCAAGTTGTGGGCGCAACGTCAAACGAAAATGCGGCGACAACGTTTTCAATTGATGCCGGTAAAGTAGCCCCAAAGGCTAAAGCTGAACTTGAACTTGTGCCAACGTGTACAAAGAGAGGGAAGGGACATGCAGGAAGCGTTGCGACCCTGGGGCTTGATTAGCCTCAGCTTGATTTGCATTTTACACTTACAATTTACTTGCCGCTGGGCGCAGATTGAAAGACTTGGCCAATTGATCCAATTTCAATTGCACGCACTCTCTACACTTCACTTCAATTCACGTATCGCACTTTACTTTTTGTTCTCGCACTTCACTTGCTTTACTCTTTGTTAGCTGCCGCTGCCGCTGCCGCTGCCACTGTCACTGCCGCTGCCGCTGTCGCTATTGTTGTTGTTGTTGTGTTTTAAACAATTAAATATTAATAATTATAATATGTGTATTATTTAATTGCGCCCAAGGCGGCACGATATTTGCGACACATTTTAAAAATACAAAAAAAAATAAAAATTATTTAATTAAGCCGCTGCGCTCTTTGCACGCACAACAACAATGGCAACAATTACTTAGTGGCAGATTAACCAAAATAATTTCGTACTTAATTAAATAAGCGTAATTATTAATCGCAATACAAATATATGCGGCTCCCTGTTCCACCGGAGAACTTGAACTCGCGACCGTTTCTCCGCCAGACTGAGAGAGAGACACACGATCTACGAGTTTCAATTGCGCCAACAGACTAATATTGCGAAAGCAATCGATGTCACTATCGATAGGCAAGCCAACCAATATCACTGCCGCTATCGATAGCTTTCTGTTATTCAGGCATTCGCCCCAATAAGTACTTCAATGTGTTTCCACTGGCTGCAGTAGGCAGTAATAGTTGCTGCAAAATCTATGAAAATAATTCAATGCTCATGATTTAAATTAAATAAAAATATTACATGCGCAAAAACTGAAAAATACCTTATTTTCTTAATAGATATACAAGTTTGATGTAACGTAGCTAACTCTAAAACAAACAAATATTTATTCATGTTATACCCTTGCTGAGAGTTTTAAAATTTTGTCACCAAATTTGTTACACATAGAACGTCTCCAACCCTATAAGGTTTATACTATACGCTGATTTAGGACAGCGAGCTGAGTCAATATAGCTATATCCATTTGTGTCTTTATAAGATTTATAATAAGATATAAGTATTATGGTCACTTTTAACATTTTAATCGTATTATTAAATATATTCCACAAATAAAAATATATATACATATCTATCTTGATTTAAGTCACCAATTTCAAGTTTCATTATACTGAGCACAAGTTGTTAGAATTTCATTAATCTTCCCACTATATGATCATTATATCATATAGCTGTTATGGGAACGATCGGTCGAGTTCGGTATTGTTGTCATGGAAGCAACTTTATTAGCATTCTGCAAAAGTATATTAAATACTCGACAGTTTTCAATCCAAGCATTGGAACCAAAGCAAGAGCTTTTTTGTATAAATGCGATTCAGTTTGAACGCTTCTGCTGCTGTCACGCAGTAAAAACATTTCAAGTTAAGTTATCGATCGTCGTATATCGATAGTTGCCTTTGCCATTCACAGTGACATTTGGCGGCAAAATTCAAAAACGAATATGAGACGAAGTGGCAATATATGTAAGTTGTTGCCAAAATAAATGAAACTTTGCGACATCTTCAACTACGTTGATACTATTTATGTATTTTGAGACACTGAAAATGCAAAATATAAATATCTATTTTCGCTTTCTTTTTGTCAACTTAACGAGTTATTTTCGAGCATGTGACAAATACTTAAAACTTACTTCTTGTTGTTGTGCATCGTGCGTAGTATTTCTCGTGCTTTCCCCGATGCAATCAGAGCAGATTCCACATTGATTACCTCGCTGCCGCTAAATGCAGCGTCATCGAAGCCGGGGACTGGGGACTGGGGACTGGGGGCTGGAGGCCGGGTAGCCGGGTAGCCGGGGGCGATTATGCAAGTGCCAAGTGCTCCAGCATAGAAAGTTCGTTAGGCGTAATAAACAATTCACGTCGTAAACCAGATTTTTATATTTGTTATTGTGTGGATTACGCACGATTACATTTAGTGGGTCAGCAGAGAAGCTGTATGCGATGCTTAATGCTTCATAAAGATCATTATCAACATTTTCACTTTTCGCTAAAACTAAATCAAATTCACAATTCTCTTTAAAGTATAACATTTGCTCTGTTGTAATAACATAATTGCACAAGCTTCAAAAGTGTAACAAATTTCATTTCATTTAAATAATATGATATGGGTTGTTATACTCTGTTCCCGAAGAGAAAAAGAGTATATTGGGTTTGCGAAATGTCCTTCCGTACGTCTGTCCGTATGAACGCAATTCTTTTCCACACCCTTGAAACTAGAGCAGAAGAAGCATCCTTTCTTAATGCGTCCTTCTGGGCAGGACATATCCAAATCAACTTCCTTATTCTTTAAAAACTACTTATTACTGGTGTCACGCACAGCATTAACTAAACTTAATAAATGGCTAATAATTCAATTTAACCCACAAAAGTTCTAATAATTTTTATATTCAGTAACAATGAGGAAATGTAAAAAATGGGAAAATAAAATTGGGATTCACTTAAAACTCTTTAAATGTATGTATAGTTAATAACAATTAGTTATAGTGACTAGTGCAATAACTAATAAGTTTGGACACTGGGAAATATCAAATAAATATATAGATAGATTATGGAGAATCCATAATATCGCAAAAAACACTTATGTTTCTCACGCATTTTATTGATAGCATGGATTGTTCAGTTTTCAATGGTTTCATTAAGGAATCAATCAGAGACTAACCAAAATCTTCCAAGCCAAGCCTGTTCACTGAGTTAATATGTTAATGATATATCCTTATCCTTATCCTTATCCTTATCCTTATCCTTATCCTTATCAATATCCATATTCTTCTCCTGGTCAGTTGAGGCAACTTTGTTTCCGGTAAGCTACATAACTTCAGCTAAAATTTTCTTGTAGCCTTTGTTTATTTTACCAGCTGTTTTGTAAAATAAAATATACATATAATAATGAATACACTAGCTGGTAAGACTCCAGCTTTGCCTGGCAAAATATTTAGATTAAAATACATTATGTTGAATTTGACTACTTTCGTCAATCGTAGGAAATACAAAAATAGCTCACCATGATTTTTACGCCCGCGGGGGTAGATTTTCCAAGATCTTTGTTTTTGTTTGGAATCTTAAAAATGAGTTTGAACTCAATCGCATGAAAAAAAAACTTTTCCACCAATTTTCTAAGCGTGGAGGTGAACTTTTCAAAATCTGTGAGACACGTATCAAATTATTAAATGTGTAGAGCTTTGAAAATGAATTTGAAGCTGATCGAACTTAAATTAGACTTTCGCCCATACAACTTTGAGACCACAATTTTGCGCTTATGGGGTTGGATTATCCAAAACCGGTGAAATATGTGTCAAATGAATTTTCGTATAGTTCTTGGAAAATGAGTTTGAAGCCGTTTGGTTAGGAAACAAAAAAAAGTTTCATACAACAATTTTCGGAAAATTTCCACGCTTGTGGATGGATATTTTCAAAATCCCTTCTTAGTGTGCACTTTTATTATAGATGGAAACTACCGTATATATATACAGATATAGATAGATGTAGACATGTATGTACTATATGTATAAAGGTAACCTCACCCCTTCTCTCCCCCTGGGCCCACTCTGTCTCTCTCGCGGGGAGTCTCAAAATGATCGTTGCAGTCGTCATTATATCGTGTCGTCGATCTCATTCGCAAATTATCTTTGTTTGCGAAATTGTAATTGTTTTTCATGCACAATTCAGCAACAACAACAACAACAACAATAAAAAACAGCAACAATTGCTTGCCAAGTGGTTTGTAAGCGTTAATGGTTTTTCTGTTTACTTTTTTAGCGTTGCGTCCCCAAGTGGGGCATGTTCTTTGTTTTGCCCCAGTAGCAAAACATTGAACTATGCTGAGTCTGGAATCCGGTTACCCCTTTCCCTACCTCAACTAAATAATAAAAAAACAAAATACAAATACAAATACAAATAAAAACAAAAAGAAAAGTATTCTAAATACCTATGTAGATCATCCGAGTGGGATTACATACAATACTTTTATTTAGTATTTTATTTATATTATTTTAAACAAAACAACATGCTTAAATAACAACAACAAAAACTGTTCAATTAGCAGTTTGACTGCACAATAAAATGTTGTTATTATTTCTCCGTTTTTTTTGTTGTTGAAAAACAAAAATCGTCTTACAATGGTTGCTGCTCGCTGGGTTTTTGAATTTCGGGAATAAATGCCATGTGAACATAAAAACCTGCCTCCCATTATGCTCGGCGGAGGTCATGTGAACCAGTTGGACAAACAGTTGGACTGGCCAACAATGGGGCAGGGAATTGTCACAGACACGCGATAGGGCGCGGCCTTAACGTCTCCGCTAAAAATAAAAAAAACAACTCAAAGTCACCTGGTGAACTCTTTTGCGCAACGGTCTAGGCTCGAACTAGTTCCCGTCCGGAATACGAACTTTCTTGTACTCAAACAATCGGATGCCGCCAGTTCTGGAAAATTGTTTTTCATCCCGATCCTGTCAATCCCTGGGTTTGTTGCAGTAAGAAAGGACCTGAGAGGAAGTGCGCATCTCGTGGAATGTTTGGAATAGGGATTTTGAGACTCCAAAGAATTTTTGGAGACTTGCGAGATTTCCAATCTCTGAACAAAACAAGTAAGAATGCTCTAGTCGAGTATACCCGACTACGAAATTCCCTGCACCCAGGTCTAAAACTTCCAATCACATCTTCGTCCGCTTACACATACACACATATACACTAAGACTCACACACACAAGCGACAACGCAAGCGAGGCATTTTAAGTGTTGGGTGTGCTTTTTCTTCTTTATAGGGTCGGAGATGTCTCCTTCTGCCTGTTACATACATTTGCACAGATTTAGTACCCCCGTTTTACCCATTTTATGGGTACAGGGAGTAAAAAGAGAAACCCTAACCTGATCCCGAACTAAAACCTGCCAATTTATCTGATTGTTATGATCTCTCCGGGCACGCGAATATTGATAACAATTATGATACCATTATAGAAATATTACGCTTTTTTGATGTGATTGTTATCAAACTGTTAGATCATTTGTTATAGTTAATCAGGGAACACTTATGCTGGTGAATTGCTTTTTTCCCCCAAAAAGTTCGGTACAACATGAAATTTGAATTAGTGTTCTTTAAAATGTTTTATTATTTTCTTGAATACAATACTATGTACGGTCAATTAAAAACTAAACTCGAATCAAGAGTGCGTTTCAAGGATCTCAACATGGTGCACGAAACGAATGCGGAGTTAAGACATTGGCTCGAACTGTGAACCCAAGCCGTTGGCAAAATGTTGATATTAAGTATTCAGAAAGCGTACCATTAGAAATTCTCATTGTTTGAAAGTGTTTTCAGAGTGTTGGGCCATTAGCAAAAGTTTAATATTAGGTGCTTTTTAGCCTGTTAGCTGGGAACTTGACCAGCTTTAGCACAGCTGAGTCCCGGCAATATTTACAACTTACAAATTACTGGTTTAATCTCACGGCAACAACACCTACAAATCATACACACCGTACACCCACCCAACCCCTCCTGTGCGTCTAATGGAATTTTAACGTCAGACGTCGTGGACAATCCCCCTGCCCCACCGAACCGAAAGTTCAGCACATCCCCCATGTAATGTGGGGGCCGTTGGTGGCTGCTTCTCAAAATCCACATTGAATTAATGCGAATGTGGATGGAAATGGGAATGGGAATGGGAATGGGAATACAGAGACGGTGGATGAGAATGTGGCGCATGTTGCTAATGTGGCGCTTATTAGCGGGCGTGGGCCAACCTCATCGTGGCTAATCCACTGGAAACATCATTTTGAGCACCTGTTTAATTGCGTTAATCACCGGGAGCAAACATCATTGCCATCACCATTGCGTAGATGCCCCGAATGATGATGTGCAATTGAGCTTAAAGTGGCTCTTGTTGCCACTCAGCCTGGAGCAGGAGCAGTAACTGGGACAGCAGCAGGAGCTACTCTCATCAGAATGCTAATTTGAGGTATCTTGAAGCGCAGCTGGACAGAAGTATCAGCTGGGCTCGTTAGCCAAGGATTACATTAAAGCGCATCTAGTTCGAGTGAGCTATAAACTGAACTCTGCTTCAGCTAGCTTGACAGTCAATTTCCCTCTTAAATGAATAAGAGGAGGTACAATAACCTTGCAAATGTATGTAACAGGCAGAAGGAGACACCTCCAACCCTGTAAAGTATATATATTCTTGATCAGTATCCGTCTGTCTGTCCGTCCGTATGTATGAACGCGTCGATCTCAGCAAGGATCCGTGATATTCCCCCCCACATTCCCGCTATTCAATAAAAACCTTTTTACAGTAACAATTTTCAAAATATAGTTTTGGGATTTAGCATGTATAATACTTTGGTCACTCTTAATCTACTGTTTAAATTTCAAGTCGATCCGATAATAAACACGGAAGTTATTCACGAAGAATAAGAAGTTTCAGTGCTGTACCGCGGGGGTGTGGTGGGGGGGGGAGGGGGGTTTGGGAGAAGCAGCACCCTCACCACTTAAAATGCCTCGCTTGTGCTGTTGCTTGTGTGTGCGTCTTTATGTATATGTGTGTGTGTATGCCTAAGTGTACGAAGATATGTTAGGAAGTTGTACACCTGGGTACAGGGAGTTTCGTAGTCGGGTATACTCAACTATAGCATTCTAACTTGTTTCTTAGCTGTTTTTTGAAAACTTAGCTACTTTTTGAACAGTAGTCTTTGAAGCATTGTAGTTAACAAACTTGAGAAATTCGATATATGTATATAGACGCACTCAATTGCTCTGCTTAGACAGTGCGAGTTGTCAGTAGACCTATGAAATATAATACATTCCATATAAATTTATACAATATACATTTAAAAAGCGCGATTATGCATGAAAAGTACGTATTCAAGATACTAATGCTGGGCGATGCGGGCGTGGGGAAGACCTGCCTGGTACAGCGGTTTACGGAGCATCGATACACAGGACATTATAAGTGCACATTGGGCATTGAATGCAGGATGCGGACCATTGAGATATCCGGGTCGAAGGTGAAGCTGCATATCTGGGATACAGCCGGCGAGGAGCGCTATCGTTCGATGATGAGCTCCTATTATCGGTATGTACAGGGCATTATCCTGGTGTTCGATACGACGCAACGGCTCAGCTACTTACATGTGGACTACTGGCTGGATGAGATCAAAAAGTATGCACCGTCAAATGTGCGCATTCTGCTGGTGGGCAGCAAATGCGATGCCCATGGGAAGAGACAGGTGTGCCAACAATCGACCGCCAGGTATGCGGAAAGACTGGCCATACCCTATCTAGAGGCATCGGCAATGACCGGCGCCAATGTTGAGCATATATTTGCCAAATTGGCGGTCAACATATTCAATATCCAGGCGGAGGTGCTGCTAAACAGCAAGCAGCATCAAAATCAAAGCAATGACCGCATCTATCTAAGCTCCAAGGATAAAGTAACTAAGCCACGTCCACGTATCAGTTCCACCAACAAATGGTGCTGCTAAGCTAAGTTATTCCATTTGTTATTACTTTTGAATTGATGTGGAGGCCAACACCCCCCCCCACACACACACACACACACACACACATGCAAACATGCCTCCCGTGTCCCCACATAACACGGCCCAATCAAATCATCCGCCAATTGTTCGGCATCAATTTATTTGGGCTTACTTTGATGGGACCCCTCCCGTCCAGGTCGTTAAAGTGGGCGTTAACCGAGCTAATCAGAGGGCAGCATTCCATACTATTTGGCCAACGAAGACACACACCCCGCCCCGCCCCCTCCTGACCAGGGTTGACCCTTAAGACGTTTCAAGCTTATTATGCCCGGGATGACCATATTAGAAGTCAATACAATGCACGGTTTTAAACCTTTTACTTATCCACAATATCTAATCTTATATAACTAGCATACAAAAAAAAAAAAAAAATTGTTAAATGTTAGTGAATTATATACATTTTAACATTAAAACGTTGCGTTCTCAGAATTTGTTTTGTATTCAACTTATTCTATTTAAGGACTATCCAGTAAAGTATACTACTTACTACCTGATAAATGAGGGAGTCTGGTAACGTTAAGCACATTTGCGATCGAGATTGAGCAGCATTATAACTTATTCTAAATAAAGTTTTCTATACAGTTTTCTATAAAGCATGATATATGTATATGTAAAGGCTTTATTAACATAAGGTATCAGCTGATAAATGTGGTTCAGTCTGGTAATATTAAACCTTAACGCGATCGAGATTAATCAGCATTACAACGTATCGTGGTCAGGATTTCTTTAGTATGCAACTTATTATATTTAAAGTATACTATACAGTAAACTATACTACATATAGTATCTGAAGGGTTTATCAACATAGGAGACCAGCTGATCAATGAGGAACATTAAACATAAAATTACGATCGTGATTGATCGTGATGAATAAGTAGAACATAACAAATGTTTTAATGTCATGCAGGGCGAGGAACGGGTTCCAATTATATGCATCAATCCATTTATACATATAATGTAAGTAACTAAATGCTAGTTTTATTTTTTGGTAACCTAAAACTAAGTATCCATCTCCAGTTTTGGCTTCTTGTTGCCAATTTCGTCATCGGGCAACACTTGCTCTACATCACTGTCATTGCGTGAAACATTGAGTGCAACATTGCCGCGCTTGTACGCTACCAAAGTCGTGTTCTTGTTCGCCAGAGTGGCATACTTGGCAAAGATTTGCTCTAGGGTTACACACAGTTCCTCTTGGTGTGTTTGGGGCAAAGTGCCGACCGCATAGGCCCAGTTCTTAACCACCAAACGGGGCCTGGTGGTCATCATATTGATTTCAGGTATATAACGATCTGGATATAAGACGGCGGAGGGCTCCGATAGCATTTTGTTGAGCTGCTGCGGCGAACGCGTAACCGTCGGGGCGCCAGTTCTCACCTGCTTGAAGATTTCGGTCATGTGGCGATAATACTTTTGAGACATCTTGCAGCGACTGCTGATATCGGTGATCTTCAAAGTGCGCTGCTCCCGTAGTGCATATTGCAAACTCAAGCGACATTCACTGACTGTGGAATTGAAGTGCAAACATTAGTTAAAGTACTACAATTTGACGCTTGTTGGAGACCACTTACCCGTAGTTCTTAGCACCTTGGCGACGGAACGCCAAGCGGCGCGCTTGTCCGCCGTGCTGGCCTTGCCGTATGTGTTTGGATGGCAGCGCAGGACGTGGGTCAACTGATAGGGATCAATGTTGGGCAGTGGCCAGTCACCACTGCTTATGTGCCTGGCCAATTCGCCAACTGGATGTGTGTCATGTCTAAGCACTGCCATTTCGGCCTGCTGCTGGGCCTGCTGTTGCTTCTGCACCTGCGCGTGCTGATGCTGTTGCTGCTGCTGTTGCTCATTCTGCGCCCCCTGCAGCTCCAGCTCAACGCAAAGCACATTATCTGGTGGTTGGGTTAGCTCGCCGGTTAGCAGTCGCTTGGCTTCCTCCGTCTCCCAGGGCATTGGCGATTTGGGCGCAACAACTTTGTCCCTTGTGGTCTCCTCGCTGGCCCCTCGTTGCATCAGGGCCTCATACATGCTACAGCGCTTCACCTCCTCCATAAACTTGTTGTGCACAATATAGTAGTAGGGCTCCAATGGATGATACCGCACATTTACCAGAAACTTCAGCTGCTCCAGTGCATGCCACCAGTTTTGTGGCCATGGGTTTTCAATGCCCCGCTCCAAGTCCTCCATGTACGTTTTGAATGCAAACTTGAACATTGACCAAACATCGCGATGATTCACTGTCACAAAATAATTCAAAATTAGTTGCAAATTTAGTAAGCTCTTAGTTTTGAATGTAATTATGATATTTTTGTACTATAAATATAAATAAATTCGAAGTCAAGTCTGCGATACGAAACCCCCTTATGATGCATCCGGGTTTGATTTGATTTTTACCCAAACTAGAACCAATTTTACATCGGGTATATATTTATCACATATACTTTACTTATAAAATTCAAGCTGAAAGCCCCAATTGCTATTGCTCAAGAAATAGTTAAGCTAGTTTATAATTTTAATTGTACCCTAGCAGAGGGTGTTATAATTTTGTCTCGAGATGTGTAATGAACTGAAGGAGACATTTCCGACCCAACAAAGTATATATATTCTGAATCAGCATAGCCGAGTCGATATAGCGATGTCCGTCTGTTTTTAAGCAAACTAGTCTCTCAGTTTTAAAGCTATCGTAATGATACTTGGCACAGACCCTTCTTTTTGCTGCAGGGAGTGCATATGTCGGAACCGGCCGGATCGGACCTCTATAACATATAGCTGCCATAGCAATGATCAGTCGAAGACTATGTCTTTGCATGAAAACTTCTTTGTTTAAAAAGCTATCCTCATCAAACTCACCCCAAGTCTCTGTTAAGTTTATACAATCTGACCAAATTGACCAAGGTTGTGGTATAACTATAACTATATGATAACTATTTGGCTTTCATTCAAATGTTTTACATTAAGATATCATGTGAGAGTCATTTAGAGAACGGGTTACTTCTTTTTGACAGTCATTAAAGCAAGCAGCTTCGGTACATCCTTGGAACCCTTGAACATTGTTAGCTCGGAGTTGCCTCCATCTGGCTGTTTCATCTTTTTACAACTTGGTAAGATAACAGGGTATGGAAACGAGTCAATTCGAGCCCGTTCTGAATCGGTTCCCTAATCAACATTTTCATTGAACCACTTTCGAAGCGAAAACTGGCCGAATAGTATGTCCTTATGGCACTTACTCTGTGGAAATCGGTCACGCGCAACACGCCACACCTCTTGGCGCTCTTTTTCGGTGTAATGACGCGGCGGCTGTCCGCTTTGCGGCGGCTCACCGGGCCGAGGTCGTCGGAAGTCCCAATAGAGATGTTCATACTTCTCAAAGTGCAGCATCAGTTTAGGCAGCTTGTGCTTGTGCACCATCCACTGATATTTGCGTGCTATCTCATCAAACTTGCTGAATAGCCGATGTGACTTCTCCCACACTCGGAGATTACACTTAAACGGACGCATTAGCTCCGCCATGGGCGCTATCATCGGGAATGCGGACATATTAGCCGACAGAAACGTCCAGAGGGCGCGACACACATAATCTGAAATATAAAGTATCCAACATTAGCACAAACACGATAGAAACGCTATCTTCGGGTTGCCGAAGATTAAATATCCCTGCAGAGATTGCCAATCAAACTGCTCCCAAGAAACCAAATCCTTTTACAACGGATTCTTCCTATGCAAGCTATACAACATAGTAGTTCGATCTTAAAGAAATTACGCAAGCCAAAACTTTCGGATTCGGAACAACCACCGGCGGTAATCCCGTTCTGAATGCCATAGATTACTCTAGATTACATGGAGGGGAGCGTCCTTGGCATATGATTACGTAATCTATCTAAAAGCTTTCTTTCAACACTTTTTTTTATACATTTTGCTTGTAGCCAAAAGATTACGCTTGATTACATAAGAGTGTGTTAGGGGTTATCAAACAGGGGCAAAAACGTGATAGCGTAACATCTGAACGACCCCTAGACACTCAGAAATGTAACACATTTTCGAAGGAAACATAAAGATAATTACCGCACAGAGACGAACTATCAGCTTCCGATAGCGTCTTGGACAGATAAGCTATATGTATGTAAAGTAGTCTAGTAGTAAGTTACGATGATTTTCTCAATAAAAGAGCAACGAACCGCTCGGTCGCGTTAGTACGATCTTAAACGTCGCGAAGTCTCAGGTGTATTATGGTATACAACGAGAGAAAGCACTGATCAACGAATTTGCATCAAGTTTTGTTTCAACCTCGACAGAGAGGATTGTAATCTCTAACCCAAGCAAAGGATTGATCCTGTATCGGCTTAAAAATGGCCGCACATCTGTTGACAGTGACCCGTCAACGTCGGAGCCATGTGAAGTCAATGCTGATTATGTTTTTCGATTGTGAGGTTGTTGTGCACAACGAAATTTCTCCAAGAGGTCAGACAATAAACAGAGAATATTATATTGAAGTTGTGAAAAGATTCTTCACCACGATAACGCCAGGGCATTCCTCGAACCTTGATGACGAAAAATAGCACCATCGCGGAGATATAAACGCAGGTACTTTTCAGACACACCTCGTAGTTGTTCGATTTTAAAGAAATTACGCGAGCCAGGATAAACTTTCGGGTTCGGGACAACCAACGGCGGTAATCGCGTTCTGATTCCATTTCCATCTGCAAGGCCATATGAGACTTTAAAGGATAGGCCCTCACCTGACATGTGAAACTTCTTGGCCACTTGCATCCAGAGATCGTCGCGCTTGTCCTCCAGCTGTGACTCCTTGTTGTGCAGCTGCGGTATGGCCATCACCTCGCGTATAAAGACCGCCGTGCGCGACATGTTGATGTTGGCGGCAGTGGGCACACTGGTGCCACAAACATGTAGGATGCGACCCGCCGTTGGGCAATCGATGAACTCTATGCTGATGTCTTGCGGCAGACAAGACTGCGAAGCTTGCGGCGGCACCAAACGCTGAAATGGCTGCGTTAACTGCAGCGGCTGCAATGGCTGCGAAAGCTCCAGCGGCTGCGACAGCTGCAACGGCTGCAAAACCTGCGACGACTGCAACGGAGTTTTGCATCCAGAAACAGATCCAGTGGTGTTTGATGTTCTTGGCATTAACGATGCTGTCGGCCTCGTTGTCAGCATCGGCGTTGGCATCGGTAACGCGTGTTTCATCAGCAGCGCTGGGGGCCCTGTTGGGCATGGCCAGAGCTTGGGGAAAGCACCCACCGAGGGCATGGGCACCTTATCATTGCGCACGGTTAGCGGTACCAGCTTGGGCATCACTGGCGGTGAGGCTAGCCTCAGTGCCGCATTTGCCGTTGATTGAGCCGAGAGCGTTGCCATCATGTTGGCCACATTGGTTAGCCTTGGCATGGGTGGCATTGCTGGCGCCGCGACCTGAATGCCGGCCCCAGTTACTGGGGCAACAATAGTCGCTGGCCCCAAGGCGCGTATAGTGGCGCGACCAGTGGCGGGCGCTGCAACTGACATTGCCGGCCTCACCGGCATGCGGGACTTCGATCGCAGCATTACCTGCAGTCCGGAGCGCACGGTCAGTGGTACAGTGGCGGGTCGCACAACAGGAGCGGCGAGGTTGGCCAGCTGCACTGTGGCCGCTATGGGCAGCGGCAACGGCTTGGGCATCATGCATATTCGGTCGTTCGCTACCGCAGCCGGCTTGTTCACCACGCTGATCGCCGCCGTAATGCGGGGCATGGTAAAGCCCGAGCTGGTGTTACTGCTGCTGCTGCTGCTGGGGCAACTAAGCGTAATGGCTGCTGATGTGCTCGGCGCTGGCTTCGTGGTCGGCGGATAGACAATGGCCAGCGGTAGAGGTGGTGCGGCCGGTGGCGGTGGCGGTGGCGCAGGCGCTGGCGTTGGCGTTGGCGGCTGCGCTGCAACTGTGAGACGCGGCCCAATTTTAACCATGCCGGATGGCAGCCTCAAATTGGATGCTGGTGTGCTGACAATAAGGCCGCTGGCATTACGCTTTTGGGAACGACGCGCGGCACGCACGGCGAGCTGCTTGTACAGGCTGCCAATGATGCTTTCGAAGAACCATTTGTCCTGCAACTGATAGCCGGCGCGTCGCATCTCGGCGAGCTCAATGTAATAGCCGCGCAACACCAGCCAAGTGACCTCGCAGCGCTGGTGGCTGCAATTAACATTCGCCGAGACGCGCAGCCAGAGCTCATGATAGCGCGCCGGCTTCACAAGGCTATCCTGATAGTCATCAACCATTTGGCCAAGCTCGGGCACCGTTTTCAGCACTGTGATGAGGCTCATAACACTGCGGAAATGCTCGATGGGATCGAACCAGGCATCCTTCAGATATACGGACATCTTACAGACGGTGCCACGCATCTCGCCCACATATGGCCGCAGAAAGCTCAATTCATCACGCAGCTGTGAGTTGCCGCAGGGTATGTGCAGCAGCTCCCACTCGTAGCGCAGCTGCAGTTGCATCCAGATCTTCATTAGCTTTGTTGCCTTCTCGCGCATCTCATTCGAGATGGCACCCCAAATGATGCCTCGATGCCGATAGTTCTTGTAGTCCGCATGACGTGTATTATATAGCTGTGGATAGGCACACACGGCCCTGACGAGACGCGACTGATCTTGGCTGATCTTGAACTGATCAGAATAGTCCTCATCTAGGTCTATTACAACGGCCGGTGGCGGTATAACAATGGTCACATCATCGTCCTCTACCGCAATATCCACATCACCATCACCATCATCATTATTATCCGCATCCAGATCCGGTTTATTCTGTGGCTTCTTGCAGGGCGGCTTTTTGCGCACCGTCGGATATTCATCCACATGCGAGTAGAGAAACAGCAAATCCTCCTCGTGCAGCATATGAGGACGTACAATCTTCCGCTTGCCTTTGCTCTGTAGTTTCCGATTATATGTGCTCAGCTGTTGCACATGCTGCTGAAACTTAAATCGCAGTTCCGCCCAGGTGCTCATGCATGTGGCTAGCTCTAGCGACAGCTCCCTGGCAATACTACGCCACAACTCCACCTTATATGCATCATCACCGAATCGACGATAGCGACTATTGTATAGGGTGGGCTTCTTACGCACCAACTGTATGAGTTCCCGCTCCGCCAGATACACTTCCAGACTGTAGGCGGGCGTTTGGCTGACACAGGAGGCAACATCGTCGCTGACGCTGTACGTCGAGGGACTCGTATCTAAATCCAGAACTTCAATTACTGGCGGCAGCTTCATGTCGCTAACGTCTGCAAATGATCAAATTCCTATTATATTATGTTTTGTTTAACTTTTCAGCTGCTTACCCAAAATCTCTAGCGGATTTCTCTCCTCATTTGCAGCGGCATTCTGCACCTGGATTGCCGGCTCCTCCATTGTCTTCCAAACAAAATATTATAATAAGAGGGTAACTCAACTGAACGCTATTACCAAATGCAAAGATTTACTGCTGGCAGTATTACTGCAAGTTAGCTGCGCACAGATTTAACTTGGCCATATTTCCAAAAGGGAAATATGGTTAACTCAATTGACTTATGACGACGTTGCTAAATACTCTTTCTTAATGCGGAGGGAAAGTGAAAGAGCTGGCTGGGTTGCATAGCTAGAGAAGGCACTAAGCTACATTCCTATCGAAATTGTGTCAAATATGTTCCACTTCTGAAAAGAGATGCCATTTGTTACGAAAACATGCAAGGCGTTTAGAGATGGCAGCATTTTTGTGCATTTTCGAATTATCGTCGGTTTCATATGCTATTGATGTTCATACCATCTTCAATTCGCAAATTTCAAAATGTTGTTGTTTTTGCAAAAACAATATCAGAAGCGATGCCACATGTTAGGAATACGCATAAAAATGTGAAAGATAGGTGGCAACGCCTAGTGAGTTTTTGCATCTACTTTATTTATGTAATTGCAGTTCACGCCTTCTTTAACTTGCAAAAGTAAAATTGCTTATGCAACATTTACAAATTCACAAAATCTAGTTCAAGAGAGATGCCACATGTTGAAAGTGCACATTAAAAGGTTTGCAGACAGGTGGCAACGCCTCTCCAATTTATGCCTACTTACTAAACTTTGGCTTATCCTCGTTCACAAGATGCTTTTTCTGCTTTGGTGCAACTTTCCTGTGTTTTCTTCAAGTGGATGTATAATGTACATTTCAGCTTGCATTAATATCCGATTTCCACTACCATGCGTCTGTCATCGAATCTACTTGTTATCGAATCCATCTGTTAGGTGTTTCCATATAAGCTGCGTCTGCGTTTGTTTTCAAAAACAGCTGATTGCAAATGCTGCCACATAACCTCACTAATATATTCTTTATTTTCAACTAATACTTCTCAATAATTTTGTGAGCTTTGACGAATTAAAATCAAATTCGGGCGGCCACATATAAAATCTAATATAGATTTAAGGTTCATGGTTATATCTTGAATTTAAGTTTGGCATGAGGTTAAATTGTACTACATCATCTTAGCAACAACAAAATATACAAATTGTAGGTGATGTGGCAACGCCATGTCAAAGGATAGCAATATTGGGTCTATGACCTGATAGGTACTTTGAAAATATGGCTAGGTAATTGCATAAATTTCTACGAACTTTAGTATTTTATTCAAAATTATTGACTTAAATATTTCGTTTTTGAACCTAACCTATTGTTATCTGGTGTCTGCCAGTGTGCAAGCGAATCTCCCAAGATATCGGGTGCAATAAACATCGATATACATCCGATTAGTTGGTAGCGAAAACAAAGAATCGATGTTTGCTATCGATATTTCTACAACTCGTATCCCCTCATCCATATAATCCGTAATCTGTAATCCGTAATCCATAATCCATAATCAATATTCCATAATCCATAATCCACAATCGATAATCCATAATCCGTATTTACTGTGCAGACGCAATCGAAATACAAATGCTTTCTAGCGGTTTGCTATTTTCGATGCAAGCTATACAAAAACGGCAGTTGCGTTTGAAATTGTGATTAGTTGGCAGCTGTGGCCAAACCAGGGCTGGATGACACTATGCCAATAAATAGGTGGCAGCGCTGCTATTTTCCTATGTTCCAGCCCTAAAAATCGTACTTTGGTGAAGCGGGCAAGTGAACAGCTGACATGGTATCCAACAAGCAATTGTTTAGCATACCACTTTTATTGAATGCATTTCTCGCAAATTTACTGCGCAATAAAAGCTGTTTTATCATTAACAAAATTAATTCTGTCCTTAAGCAAACACCTACTTTCGGAACTATTCGCTTCATTTTTTACTCCCTGTACCCATAAAATGGGTAAAAGGGGGTATTACATCTGTGCAAATGTATGTAACAGGCAGAAGGAGACATCTCCGACCCTATAAAGTATATATATTCTTGATCAGTATCAAAAGAGATTTCGATTTGGCCATGTCCGTCTGTCTATCCGTCAGTCCGTCTGTCCGTCCGTATGTATGAACGCGTCGATCTCAGCAACTACAAGAGCTAGAGACACCAAATTTGAAATGTAGGTACCTGTATACCATACGCAGATCAAGTTTGTTTCATATTTCAGATATCTCCCCCGTTCCCCCGCAAATCGATAAAAACCGTTTTACAGTAACAATTTTCAAGATATAGCTTTTAGATTTGTCATGTACATCACTTTACTCTCTCTTAATCTACTGTCCAAATTTCATCGGATAATAAACACGGAAGTTATTCACGAAAGAAGATTCAGTAATGCAGCGAGAGGGGGAAGAAGAAGCACAGCCACCAATTAAAATGCCTCGCTTGCGCTGTCGCTTTTGCCGCCTGTGTATGTGTGTGTGTATGTGTAAGTGGACGTAGATGTGATTGAATGTTTTAGACCTGGGTACAGGGAGTTTCGTAGTCGGGTATACTCGACTATAGCATTCTTACTTGTTACATACGGGGTCCGTTGAAAAAAACAAGTAACCACATTGCAGTCGGACGTACCCGACAGCAGAATACTCTCTTTCAAATCCGGTATAATTTGGTTACTTATCGTACATGGTATCGGAAAGGTACGTGAAGAAAAGAGTAGTCTGTATGTTAAGTTTGGCGACTTTAATTGCACAGGTACATTTTTTACTCCCTCTCATTAAACCTCTCCGACCCTATAAAGTATATATATTATTGATCAGTATAAATAATCGAATAATAACCGAATCGATTTGACCGTGTCTGTCTGTCCGGATGAACGCGTTGATCTCAGCAACTACTATAAGATGTAGAGACACCAAATTTGGTATGTAGGTTCCTGTATACCATACGAAAAAAAATTTTTTTTCAGATTTTAGATAAAAACCATGTTTTAAGGACAATTTGAAAGTTATAGCCTTAGAATTTGGCATGCATAATATATGGGTCATTCTTAATGTACAGCAAAAAATTCAAGCCGATCGAATTATAAATACGAAAGTTATACACGAAAGAAGATTCACTACAGCTGAACGGGGGAAGAAACAGCGCAGCCGCCACTTGCCCCGCTTGCGCTATTTGTGTATGTACATATGTATGTATGTGTAAGTGTAAGATGTGTTTACAAGTTGTAGGCCTAGGTACAGGAATTTCGTAGGTGGGTATACACGCTAGAGCATCTTTGCTTGTTATCGATTACAATTTTTCCCAAAACCTTAAACACCCATGAAAGAATCGAGATTTTCCAAAATTAAGGAAATACCAAAATATCGACAAGGACACCAGAACACGTCTAACCTTTGTATCTGTCAAAAGCAAACTAAAATTTTAGGACTGTTCATTCGATTTTTATTTATTTTTATATGTATGTAAGTTCATATATGTATGTATGTGTTTAGAAACTTGTCCATTCCAAGATTAATATATTTTTTATGTATGAATGAGAATCTAATATTTAATTATACGCAGGTAAGTATGTTAAGTAAGTTGGTTATGCTAAGTAAAACATTATAGTTCCGGAAGGTTTATGATAATATAAACTTTTTCTTTATAAAGTTCTGTAAAATTTCTCTTCAGTTTGTTTGAGAAGGTAACATCTTAGGTGTCTTTTGTTATTTTGCACAACAATTAGTTACATTGTATAAGGAATCTCACCAGAGTAATTAAACACATGAACATTTACACACACTTAAGAGATTAAAATTCCAGGCAAGGAAAACTGCTTATTATAATGCAACTGTATGCCTATTAAAAAAAATGTTAGAATGCTCTTGTAACCCAACTACGAGATGCCTTGCACCCAGCTCTAAGCTTTCCAAACGCATCTTCTTACTAATACGAGTATAGTAGGTACTTATGCACCAAGCAGTTCGGCGGTATTGCAAGCAAGCAGAGCACTTCAAGGGGTCGAAGCTGTGTCCTTCTACCTGTTACATACACAGATTACAGTTACAGTTACATGCACAGTTTAGTACCCCCTTTTACTCATTTTATGGGTACAGGGTGTTAAAAGATACTTATATGCAATGAGTCCATATTTCTCAATATTTATAGGGTTTACTGAACACTCGGTTATTTTGACCCTTAGCCCAAAAACGTCAATAGCCTAATGTCCTAAGATTGATTTTGGGTCATATTGATGGGGCAATTGATCAGTTCTGACTACAGAATGGAGGCAGAAACCTTCTAGTAGATCCGCATCCGCTTTGTGGCATAAACAATACGGGTACACAAACGACTAGATGTAGCTAATAGCGATATTATAGGAAACAGTAGATAGGAACCGTTGGAAACAATTAACGAAAGAAACAGTCCGCAAAAAGGCTATACATCTATGTTTTTCAAACACAAAACATCGAAGACAATCTTTGTTGATCAGCATCAATAGTCGAGTCGATATAGCAATGTCCGTCTGTCTATATGTTTCTCAGTTATACCTTATCGTTATTAAGATTTTTTTGGTGTAAGGTGGTGATTGGACTGGGGACGTGGGTGCGGAGTAACAATATTGGTGAGTTTGAGTATGAGTTTTTGCTGGATCGGACCACTATAACAAAGAGCTGTCATGGGAATGATCGGTCGACAATTAGGGCTTTGTATGAAATCTCTTGTCTTTTTCAAGATATTTTCACCAAACTCACCAAATCAAGGTTTCAATGTGTTCTGTAAAGGCTGACCAAATTTGATCCAATAAGTATATCTTATGGCTGTCTGGAACTATCTGATGAAAAATTAGTTTCTATATGAGTTTCTCATGAAGATATTTTGACCAAACTCACTAAATAGAAGTTTCAGTATGTTTTGTACCCGCTGACCAAATTTGTTTTAATTCCAATCACTATGTCTTATAAAAGCTGCCATAGGAACAATCGGTCAAAAATTGAGCTCTTCTGTAAAACAAAAATTGCTGCAAGCGTACATATATATCTTTGGCACGCCGATTTCTTACAGTTATATGTACATATGTAGAAGATTTGCAGTTCAAGGTTTTATCATGGTGATACTTCTTATTATTTAAAATATATTTGACTTACATAAAACATGAATCCAGTTCGTATAAGTCAGTCATTAGATATATAGGATTTCTGTCAAAAATGTTCCAACTGTCTATTCTTGACACTGGCTTTGATTGCAATTCATTGCAATTGTTGACAGTTAGGCCCGCCCGGCATATACTTAATTAAAGCATGCAAAACCCAACCCAGTTTTATAATTTTAAAAGGAAGAAAAAAAATCAATCGAAATGGCGACAATGACGACAACAAACGTGTTTCTATGGAAGCAGCCACTAATAACAATGGTCATATTCATGGTCAGTGTGTTATGTATAACGGCATAGCAAGCAAACATATTACGTATACGTAGCTCAGACACAACATAACCAACAAAAACAGCCTACTGGTAACCTTCTCCCCACTGTATTATAATATATGTACCTATCAGTCGAACCTATTAAAAATATGCTGAAAACAGTTTACAAATATCCTACCTAGTAGGGTGCATATCTGTATTTTGGTTCTGTTCTATTAGTTATTTCCTAATCAATCATAAGTTGTAGGGCTTCCCCGTACATACCAAAATACAGGTTATTTAAATGTTGTTCTGTTTCAAATCCCATTAAGAATAACTGGATTTTAAGCTCATTTTAAGAAGCTGTGAATATCACAAGACTTTTGCTTTTAACGTCATGGATATCTTTACGCAATGCCTTATTTTTAGATCAAAATTCAAATACCCTTACAACACTTTAGTTGTAGGGCAATCAACGGTTCAAGGTTGTGCGTGCAAAGCAAAAGTGAATGACTAAAAATAAGTAGTACGAGTTGTATGAAAAAAAAGAATTTGTTTAAAGAAAAGCCGATTACGACTAGGGAGGTCACTAATTGACTTAGTTAGAGGCAAGCGATGAGTTATTGCATCATTTACAAGCAACAATGTATCAGTTGCAGCTCAGAACCGAACCAGGGATGCATAAAATTTGCATCAATCATTTGAACAATCAACGAATTGAACTAAAAAATAGATTTTGATGTTAAACTTACTGGTTACAGTAAAAGTCAACCAATTTTGTTGCTTGTTGCAAAGTGTTCTACCGGATATAAAATATAAACGAGAAAGGGAAACGATTTATAGATTTTACATAAAGGTTTCTTTACGCATTGTGTAAAGGGAATAACCTTCGTTTTGAATTTTTTTTTCATTTGAAGAATTATGCATAAGAACTATGTATATAGAAATAGAATGTAAATTTTTGGATTTTTTTCTGAGCAAACTAATTGGTCAAATAGTTTGTTCTATTCTCCTTATATACAAATTATTATATAATTTTAAGAATTACGCATTAGAACTATGTATAAATAATTTAGAAATAGAAAGCAAATTGTTGTATTTGAGCTATTGGAATGGAAACCAATCGAACATAACCTCAATATGATAAACAGGAACACAAAATCGAAAACAATTCATAATGAAAAGTAATCGTATTAGCAGTATATTCAATTTAGTGCATGGAAAGAAAAAACTAGTATCTAAAATGTTAAAATATAAAAAATCAAGTGATAACTAGCCAACGGCTATAGCCGCTCCCTGTGAAACAAAATTAGTTCAGGTGGTACATATTTTAACTATACTTATGCATATTCATTTAGAATCTATAAATTTGTTGATGCTTATCAAAATTCTAATTCAAGACATTCGATAAATTCAATTCAGCGAGCCGAGCCACACTTGAGATTGAAGAAAATGAATTTCGAATTTGAGTGGTTTCCATCTCCGGATAGGCGTCGGCGTCGCTGTCACAGTCGCTGCTGGCGTCGCTGTTTAGTAGTTGTTGTGGCTGCCCCTGTATGTGTTATTGCTCCGTTATCGCAGCATTTGCCGTCGACGTCGCCGCGTCAGCTGTTTTCGTGTTGCTGCATTTTGACTCTGTGTGTTGTTGTTGTTGCTGCCGCTGCCGCTGCCGCTGCTGGTTGTTTGGTTGTTCGCCACCTCGAACTGCTGCCGCCAAAACAGAAACGATTCAGTTTGAATTCTGCCTTCAAGCGCTTTAGAACAAATATCAAATATCTTACCGTTATTTTCAATCCACAATATTTTTGTTTGTCCAGAAGATTGTGTGTGTATATTCGCTGCGTTTGTTTAAATTCTTTATTAACTCAATTGGTTAGAGTTTTAGTTTTTCTGTTATTTGTTGTCTTCTATTTTGTTTATATTTTCTCTTTTTTTATTTTATTGCTCCAGCAAGTTGCATTTGCAATTTTAATTTAGCGCATAGCTAATTTGCTTTGAATTGTTGTTGTTGTTATTGTTGGTGGTTCATTTTGTTGTTGTTTTGACATATTACTTCACTCGGCGTGAATCCGAAAAAAACACTTGAATAAATTGTTAGTGCTCGCCTTGCTCGAATCGGAGTGCCAAGTAGCAGGAAGTGTTATAGGCTGTCCACAGGACATACAGTACAACGAAGGCACAGCAAGCCGTGTGCAGCTCCCCGCCAGCCCACCAAAGGTCGTGCAACATGTCGTCCGGCAAGATACTCCCCCGTCGTCAAGCAATACCCGTGCTCTACACCCGTGGCACCCACTACGAGGTTGGATTTGATATGGTAAGCAGCAGCACCCGTTTGTTTCGTCCTTTGACCTTTTCAGCTCAACCGCTCCTAAGTCCTCGCTCGTCAAGTCACGCTATCCTAATTATATAGCTCCTGAACGCTGTCAGACCAAATGAAAACAATTTTCAATTTGAAACTTTGTTACTTCTAACACATTGATACTTTGAAGCGTATGTCAAGGCTAGAGACGATTGTCGTGTAGGTGGAAATGATTTATAAATCAAATGGAATATGGAATATGGAATATGGAACACAGGTGGTAGTTCAATAATTACTTATTATCATTGCCAATACATTTTGAAAAACAAAAACGACGATTGCATTTCTAATGTGCCTGGCATTGTTTTTTCCGATTATCAAATTCGAACTGCATTCTGAGTTTTCATTCAAGCAGAAAGTCCAGACTCTGTTGTGAAATTTCAATAATACGAAAAAGGAAAAAAAAAGAATACAAAATACAAAATACAAAATAGAATATACTACACATATATAATTATACAATTATTCAATTACATCAGTGTGATTGCCACAATTTTGTGATGCGCTCAAACCACCCAATGCAATTCAAATGCATCTCACCAGCTTTTTAAGTTAAACAACAAAATATAACACGTGCGAACGTAACACGTACCAACAGTCGAAAGTTCCCAACTGTAATATACTCTGTTTACAGTCAAATCTGATGACTCTGGCTATAAAGATGTTTGAACTAACTCAAGGGTTGCGGTGGCAAGAACCCTTTGAATCAGTTCTGTCAAGGAGAAAAACTGTAAGAGTTGTAGCTAATTTGCGGGGGACAGGTAGGGCTTGGGGCTGAGATCTTAACACTTTATCAGACGAGTATAAATGCCAACATGCTATAAAGATGTTTGAGCTAACTCAAGGGTTGCGGTGGCAAGAACCCTTTGAATCAGTTCTGTCAAGGAGAAAAACTGTAAGAGTTGTAGCTAATTTGCGGGGGACAGGTAGGGCTTGGGGCTGAGATCTTAACACTTTATCAGACGAGTATAAATGCCAACATGCATACCAAATTTGGTTGTCCTAGCTTCAAAGACATACTACTATGTAAATTGCAAATGATCTGCGATCTTTGCGTACGAAGCAATAATTCATATTGTCAATGATTATACAGTGAATGCAATAAACCTGGTTTCCCAAGACCTAAGCATTAGTTGGCTTTATCTAGCACCAAATAGAACTCTATCTAAATACAGCTGTGTCAACTGCAGTTAATACATAAAAATACTAATTACTGCGTTAAATTTAATGGCCAACACATAAAAAGCGGCTTTAAATATATTCCAATATCCAGTTAATAAGCAAAAATTTATTTATTCAATGATATGCTTATTAGAAATTAAATAAAACTTAAATTTTTCTTAGTATACGAATCTATTTTTCCAAGTGTAGATTGCACTCTGACATACATACATTCCATATGTGAATGGCGTCTGCTGTCTTATCAGCCAGTCTTATTATAGCCAATTCGTGCTGATACACACAACTTATGTATACACACATAAACTGCAATCAGTATATAGATAAATTAGCTCGTTCTGATAAGCTGTGCTACACTTACGAGATACAAAGTACCATGATCTTGTCTTAAAATGAACAGCTTCGCTCTGAACCTATGAACTTGGTTACCAAAAAGCCAGAAGACTCGTTCCAAGCCAAGTTCCATGGAACTGGCCCAGTTCGTCAACCATTTTTACTCCCTGTACCCATAAAATGGATAAAATGGGGGTATTAAATCTGTGCAAATGTATGTAACAGAAAGAAGCAAACATCTCCGACTCTATAAAGTATATATATTCTTGATCAGCATAAATAGCCGAGTTGATCTGGCCATGTCCGTCTGTCTGTCCGTATGTATGAACGCGTCGATCTCAGCAACTATGTATAAGAGCTAGAGACATATCAAGTTTGTTCTAGATTTCAGATATCTTCCCCGCAAATCTATCAAAACGATTTCCTTAGGACAATTTAAAAGACATAGCCATGCGATTTGACAAGTTCAATTCTTGGGTCATTCTTAATCTACTGTCCAAATTTCAAGTCGATCGGATAATAAACGCGGAAGTTATTCACGAAAGAAGATTCAGTACAGCAGAGCGGGGAGAAGAAGCAGCACAGCCGCCACTTGCCTCGCTTGCGCTATCGTTTGTATGCGTGCGTATTTGTGTATGTGTGCGAAGATATGATTGGAAGTTGTAGACCTAGGTACAGGGAGTTTCTTAGTCGGGTATACTCGACTAGAGAATTCTTACTTGTTTTCTATATATGAACGTTTTTCCGCCAACGTCCTAATCCAGGTAACTTTTGCTCCGAACTTCTAGAAAGTCACTTTCCAACTTTTCGACCATATTAACTATTATCTTAGCTTATATTTAGGTTCAGAGATTTTAGATTCAACTATGTTGCTGGAAAAATACCATGAAACGAAAGTCTTTGTTTTGAATATATGTAATTTACTCAGCGATCATCGCAAATTCAAAAGGATGAACTGTTGTATTAATTATTCAATGGTATTTCCAAACAAACAAGTACTATAAATATTATATCCAGACTATATATATAGTCTTAACATTATATAAATAAATAAATCCTTGCTTTGACTGGGATTCGCACTCGCAGCACCAAAACTGATTGAAAATAGTAATTTGGTTCGTTTTGGGAGATTGGTTCGGCTTAAGGTTCGGTTCCGAATAGATATATCCGTGCCCCGAATCGGTGTGCAAATTTGCCAATCACTCCTACTCCTACACACTTGGCTTGCTGAAAGTGCGTAACTTTGGTAGAAGAGTGGGGCTTGGGTTTTTGTTCGTTTCTTGACCCAGTTCCTGGTCAACCTTCAGTCGGACTCACACTCACTTGCTGGCTGCCCCCGTGGCTTACTGGCTTAGTGGCTTTGAACCGGAATCGGTAGCGAAAACTGCACAAATGGCCAATATCAAGGGCAAATGGCAATTAGCATGCAGGCCCGGAATCCACAGTGTTGGATTCAGAGGGAGTCGGTGTCAATAGGTGGCTATCTAGTAGTTGCGTCCGGGGGCCCACCCAAATGCTGAATATATTTAAATTGAATGCTTGAATTCATGGACAATCGCCACAGCCTCTGGAACAGGCCATTTACAACAGAAACATGGCAATCGCACTGACTAACAATAACCATTATTCATATTGTAGTTTTTAGCGAGTCGTTTTGTTTGCACAGTGATCGGTCGTGATCGATTATGGTATTTTTTATTTGTATTTTGTATTTTTTCCAACTAATACTAGAAATATGTGTAGTACATTGATAAATGAAATGGCAAAAGAAGCCGATTTGCATACCAAATGTTTAGAAAGACATTTGAAATTCAATCGATTACCATATGACAAAATACAAATAATATTCATTTAACTTAAGCATATATATGTACATATATAAACATATCTATGTTCATTTGCTTTCCAGGGTCGCACATTTGGCTCGATGATCAAGAACTTTCTGATCTTATCCAGTCCACTGAACGAGACCTACTTGCCGCTCTACAGCACCGCAAAAGGCAGTGAGTACTCGTACATCAAGTAACTTAGGTTTGAGTGCCTGAATGAATAATGTGAATCATTTGCTTTTAATACCCTTGCCGGTGGGGTACTATGGTTTTCTGTCGAAATGTGTAGTACACTGAAAGAGGCCCTTCCAAGCCCATTATATCTAAACTATACTCGTGTACTTATAGTAGAATCGGCTGAATCGGAATACTATATCATATAGTAGCTGCCATAGCAACGTTCGTTTCAAAATTCAGCTTTTTAGTGAACAACTTTTTGATTATCAAGATTTTCTGACCAAACTCACCAGATCATGTTTTCAAAATAATTTAATCAAGATCCATCAATAGCTGCCATAGTAATAATCAGCTGAACAATTAGGTTTCGTATGAGCAGCTTGATTGTTTTTACAGATAACATAAACAATCTCACTAATTGCAAATTTTATAACACTTTATATAGTTTGTTTAAATTTCGGATTACTTTTGTATGTGAAACTGTTCTTTCTATATTTTTATATAGCCTTCAAAATGTTGCACTGTATCATACGGTTGTTATAAGAACAATCGCTCGATAACTGAGTTTTTGTAGGTTAGGAATGCTGTATGGATCTCTGTTAGAGTATTAAGTCTCCGAAATACATATATATAGCTTTTCGTTCTTGGTATTCTTTGATTCGTTGATTCTTTGCAGGGCAAATCTATAACGAAACACTCGAATCGGTCAAATGCAGCTTCCCACAATATATACGCGAATTGGAGGGCGTGGCCGATGGTGCCGAGGTGGAGTTCCATAAGGTGAGCAATCAAAATTAATCACATCGAAATACTTACTTGAAACGTTCTGAAATCCAAGTACCGTAACCCAATACCTAATTAGCAGGCCCAGCTACCTGCCTGCCCCCCTTCCGCCTCATGGTGTTAACAATTAGCATTCGAATTGGCTCCAGCTGAGGACAATTAAGAGCCGATTAAAACAAATACAAGAACGTTATTGTTAGCCGCTGTAGTATCTGAACTAAACATAAATAAGTATTGTAATTGGCAATGGCGGGGGCGGTGCCAGCAAACTTCAACTTGAGCTTTCTAACGGTAAAGCTAATGCCAAAGTCACTGTTGCACACTGTTGCGTTGCGTGTCAAATTGGCTTGCCTCCACAGCGGGCCGTGTGGCAAGCTGTCAATTCAATGACAACACCAAATGCAATATAAGTACAAATTCACATATATTTGCACACTTATATATGTATGTAACAATAATTACAATTGGCACTCGTCTATAACGAGCATTATTATTCTTGCATTACTTATGATTATGGCACTCACTTACATAGATATAATCAGCATACTATAATGCAATTGTTGTTTATAATTTAATTTAATTTAATTTAATATTGTATTTAGTTGGCATTCTTACATAATCAATCGTCCGAAAATAAACACAAATTCTAATTAATCTAAAGTTCTCTAGAGAAGATGAATTGATAATTATAATTGATATAATTACTTAATTATTTTTTTATTTTTTTTATATGTATTTCAAATATTTATTTGTATTTAAATATGCTTTTTGCTAGCTTGCAATTTAACAGCTTGTTCAAATATACAAGAAAAAAACTTAATCTATTATAATTAGAAGAAAAAGAATAGGGAAATGATATTTACAATATAAACAGACATAATTAGATAAAAGAATTGAATAGTCTATCATTGTGAGTTGATATAATTACTTAAGCATTATAAAGTAGGATACCCAATTGATATATTAACATTATTATTTTGATTCTAATTTTACAATCTATCCTATCCTATCCTGTCCTATCCTGTCCTTCATTCTGCATTATTGGAAGTAAAACTACATTTTCTTTTCCTTAAGTTCATTAAGATCGCGACTCGGGATCGTCAGAAAGGTTAACTGGATTAATTCGATTATATAATCCTTAATACCCATTTGCTGAATATTTTTCTAAATCTGTGAGGCACGTTTAATAATTTTTAATGTAGAGTTTTTCAGATGAGTTTAAATAGGATTAAAAAACTAAATTTCCCGGCGATAGGGGTACATTTCTCAAAAATTGGTCTGCGATTGCTGAGTTTTTGTATAGGGTTTTGAATATTATTGAAAGACAATAGGTGGGGAAAACAGAAATGTTGATTGCAAGAATTTTTCAGTTATTTAGCGCCAAAGCGTTGCATACTATATACTATACTATATATATATATATATATATGTGTATAGTATAGATAAATATAGTTGAATATACAGTTTTTTGAAAGCTTTTTAATGCTTTTATGTAGCTAGAGGCTGTCGTCTTAGGCAATTACTACTGTATGCAGCCACAAAAATGAAACAAGTAGAATGCTATAGTCGAGTATACCCGACTACGAAACTCCCTGTACCCAGGTCTAAAACATCCAATCACATCTAAGTCCACTTACCCATACACACACACATACACAAAGACGCACGCACACAGGCGGCAAAAGTGGCTGTGCTTCTTCTTCCCCCTCTCGCTGCATTACTGAATCTTCTTTCGTGAATAACTTCCGTGTTTATTATCTGATCGACTTGAAATTTGGACAGTAGATTAAGAGAGACTAAAGTATTGTACATGCCAAATCTTAAAGCTATATCTTGAAAATTGTTACTGTAAAACGGTTTTAATCGATTTGCGGGGGAACGGGGGAGAACCTACATTTAAAATTTGGTGTCTGTAGCTCTTGTAGTTGCTGAGATCGACGCGTTCATATGGACAGACGGACAGACGGACAGACAGACGGACATGGCCAAATCGAAATCTCTTTTGATACTGATCAAGAATATATATACTTTATAGGGTCGGAGATGTCTCCTTCTGTCTGTTACATACATTTGCACAGATGTAATACCCCCTTTTTACCCATTTTATGGGTACAGGGAGTAAAAAGAACACATTGGCCGTGTCTCGTGCTGCGCAGAGTCATTGAACTAGTTCCGTTTGTTGGGCATTGTTGTTGTTGTTGTTGCTGCTGCTGCTGTGTTCTTGTGTTGACTGTTTTTTGTGTAAGCCAATTTGTATTTGGCCAATCTGTCCATATGCTCGTAATGGCATGAAATGCTGTCAAGTGAAGGTGAAGCCCGCAAAATGAAAATGAGGGGGGAAAGAATGTAGATTGTCAGCGTTTTGATGCAAGAAGGGTTTGCTGTGGCTTCACCTTAGATGTAATTCGAGTGCAAGGCGGCTAATTAAACGGGCCTGGCTCATTACCATGGCTAACTAGCTGACAGTTGCCGCTCCAACTCAAAGGCAGCGTCAACGTCAACGTCAACGTCAACGACGATCTTGTTGCAGCTTAAGAAAAGCGCAGCTGCCGAGAATGTGTTATAATTTGTATTTTATTTTTATATTTTTTTTAACGTTCAATTAGTAGTTGGCCAATTAAGTGCACGCAAAATTGGACTGACCTTGGCCGCCTACTGCTGCTAACGGTTCTGTCGGCGTTGACGTCAACGTCGACGTCGACGTCGTCATCGGCTTTTCAGCTTATGATGCCATTTAGATTCAAGCCAAGTGAAAAGCATGCTGAAAATTGCATAATTAATTATGCACATATCGAATTTCCAATAAATTGCAACGTAGGCCGTTTAACATTCTCGCATTCATTATCCAATCAAGTCCGAAAGGATTGTTATTACCTTATCTTATTCCCATATTGAATTATTGCATTGCTCTCTTTATACACTCACAAAAACTAATGCCTTAGAACTCAGAAAGTACCACTATAATCAAGTTCAACCTAAAGTCCAGAATTCGTTTATGTTTAGTACAAATAATTTCTAAAATTAATAAATATATTTCTTAAATTCCAAAATTTGGCGACTTTCTGCTTCTTAAGGCATTGTTTTTTCTGGAAGTAACCAAATAATTCATTTGCATAGCACATTTCAAAGTGAAATATTCAGGCTTCTTCCCATTTCCGATTCTGATCAATTGAAATTGTTGGATATTCCAATTTCCGAAAACCTTGGAGCCAGTAGATTAAAAACTATATAAACATAGCTTCTGTAAAAAAAAATCTATTGCTTACTTTATTTCAATCGAAAACGGGGAAAACAATCTAAAGCTAATCGGAATAAAAAGCAGTCGGAATTGGGAACAGGCCTGAATAATTGCTTGCTTGTGAATCATTTTTACAAAGGGGGTATTACATCTGTGCAAATGTATGTAACAGACAGAAGGAGACATCTCCGACCCTATAAAGTATATATATTCTTGATCAGTATCAAAAGAGATTTCGATTTGGCCATGTCCGTCTGTCTGTCCGTATGAACGCGTCGATCTCAGCAACTACAAGAGCTAGAGACACCAAATTTAATATGTAGTTTCCTATATACCATACGCAGATCAAATTTGTTTCATATTTCAGATATCTCCTCCCGTTCCCCCGCAAATCGATTAAAACCGTTTTACAGTAACAATTTTCAAGATATAGCTTTAAGATTTGGCATGCACAATACTTTAGTCTCTCTTAATCTACTCTCCAAATTTCAAGTTGATCGGATAATAAACACGGAAGTTATTCACGAAAGAAGATTCAGTAATGCAGCGAGAGGGGGAAGAAGAAGCACAGCCACCAATTAAATTGCCTCGCTTGCGCTGTCGCTTTTGCCGCCTGTGTGGGTGCGTCTTGTGTATGTGTCTATGTATGTGTAAGTAGATGTGATTGGATGTTTTAGACCTGGGTACAGGGAGTTTCGTAGTCGGGTATACTCGACTATAGCATTCTTACTTGCCTTTTAGGTATATGTTAAAATTTTAAGCTAAACAAAAGATTACGAAAGACAATCTCGAGATCTGCAGACTACTATTTTTGTATACTCGTAGACAAATGGCTTAATTTAAATATTTAATATTTATGTAGGGTTTTGAAATTGTGTACTTAAGATCTAATTATAATGAATAACAAAAATAATTACAAAGATAGCTTTGTGAATGTTTTTCGCCTATCAGAGACTGTATAATTAATATTAAATATTCTGAGAAGTAAATGCCCTGAACGTGAAACTCATGACGATTAATTATGTGCATATTGTTTAATTGTTTGCCATATTTTGAGTTTCATTAAATGTTTTTTAGCCCGCAGCTGACAAACAAACAAAAACCAAACAATAGAAAATATAATAAATCATTTAAAATAAGGAATTGAATCAGCATTCAAAGCACACAAAGTAACGAATATAGAAAGACGTGAATTCATTCGATTGATCCTTAAACAAAAACCAAATCAAATAACAAATAATCCCATAGATATTTACTATATTGTATTCCAATAATAATCCTCTCCCACAGTTGTTCCTGCTGCACTTGGATGAGATATTGCCACAGGCACTGAAACATCAGCCACGGAACAAGAATCAACCCACCGGCTGCTCCTCGATCATTGTTAACCAAAAGCATTGCGTAAGTTCTCTATAGACTGGCGATGGGAACTGGACGGTAAGCCCGCGGCTCCCAAAAAGTTCCCTTAGCACGGGCGGGATCGGAACAAACATATACCCCCGATTGTGTTCATATTTTCTCATCCCATCTGATTGATTTCCGTTATCTACAGCGAGTTCTGGGCCATACGGAGGATGCCTTGACGGAGACCCTCAATCATTACTACTTTGTGGTGGCGCATATCATCAGCGACAAGCCACAGGGCAAGTACAATGTTGAGGAGGAGCATTTTATGTCCCTATGCTATGCTGGCCACCTGCCGGGATATACAATGAGCCACAATCATCATGGGCTGGTGTTTAGCATCAATACGATTAGTGCGGATGCGCTGCGCAGCGGTAAAACACGTAAGTTGGGTTACTTTAAGGCCAGTCTTATCATTTTCCCGACACACGAGTATATGGAGTAGTTCGGGGCGGTTTTAGTGGAATAGTCTGCAGTACTGAATATTGTTTCTTGAATAACTTCTGTGTTTCCTAACCAATTGACTTGAAATTTGCACAGTAGGTTAAGAGTTACCCAAGTACAATACATGCCAAATCCAAAGAATATATCTTTAAAATTATTATTACAAATAGTTGTTAGCGTTTTGTGGGGGTGTGGAGGGAATATCTGAAACAAACTTGATCTTCGTATGATATATACGAACTTGCAGACGAACAGGGCTACATCGAATCGACTTTTGTTACTGATCAAGAATACTTATATCTGGGATATACTTGTACATATATGTATATATATTGGAGATGCACAGACTTAATATCCCCTGTCCCTATTATTACTTATAAGTCAGAAACAATTACTAATTCCAATCAAATCATTAGCTATTATTAATTCTGAAAAACGATTAAATATTCCGTTTGAGAAGTTATTACCTTGTTCCAGCCAAATTAAAACTACTCCACCTTTGCTAGGATTATTAGGAAATGGGAATGGGAAAATATTACATGATAGGAATGGTGAAACCCGTTTTTATTACATATTTCTAAATAGTACAAAAATTAGTTGAATTGTAATATTTATAGTATGAATAATTATTAGTTTATGAATCCATCTGCTAACTGTAATTGCAGCACGTCATTTCCTGACCCGGGCGCTGCTTGCCACAAGCAATGTGGATGATGCCTTCAAGGTGCTCAAGGATGCCGGCGTGGGTGCGGCCGATGCCTGTTCCATTAACTTTACCTTCTTGGCGTGAGTATGCGGCATCTCTAAAATCAAATCAAATCAGTTATGTATTGGGTTCATACAGCGATCCACGCCAAATGTTTTACAATGTGGAAATGGCGCCAAATCCGGAGAGGAAGAATGAATCTCATCTAAGCATCAAGGAGGTACCGCTGGGCACGTATAACTACCACGTCAACCAGTACGTGATTCGTATTTTATGCAAATTGTTCATTTGATATGCCTAACTCGAGTATTTTGTTCGACAGATTTGAACGCATACACATGGATCAGGCCAATGACCTGATGATTGAGTCAAGCGTCTCGCGCAACTGCACCTTCTCCACCTACAAGCCCCCGGCCAGCGAGCAGGATGTACGTAACATGCTAGGCGATGTATCTGGCGGATGCTATTGTGTCTGGCGTGAAAATGGCAAATCTGATGAGGTGGTCAAAACAATTGCCGTTGGCATTTTTGACTTGAATGCCCAAACCTTCTCACTTTATTCGGATAATCCGCGTACAACCGAGCCTCACTGCACCTTGCCCCTAATTTACAAAAATTAATAAATAATAATTAGTTTTCATAATCAAAGTTCTTGAACTGTCTATTTCTGCGTGTAACTAACGTTTAAGCAATTTGTGGATTCAATTTGAATTAAATCTTATTAAAATGTATTATATATTACCATACATAAATGTATATGTATATGTATTTTCTTTTTTTTTTTGTGTATATGAAATAAAAGACATTTTTAACAATTACCTGGTTATGAAATTGTACGTTAATTGTATGCGAGTTTCCAGCACTGGCTAGCGTTGCCAGACTGTCTAGCTAAGAGGTAAACAGTAATGGTAGAGCTGCCATTCCCCAACTGTGCGTCAGCCAATATTATGGCATTTAGAAGGTTACACCTCGCGCAATTATCGATAAGTGAGTCGATAGTACCAATGACGTATAAAATAAATGATAATGGAATAGCAATAATTAGGAATATTTAGCTTAGAACTTAATTGGTGATATAAAATCACATCTAATTAACTATCGAATAATGTGAAGGACAACGTTTTTTATTATTAACCACACATAAATGTCTGGTGGTCGTGACGTAGATGCATGAAACTAAACACCTATCGAAATCTCATACACATGTTGACCGCATTCTTGACAACAACAACCCTGGATTGCTTTACATTTTATTTATCTTTTGTTGTTTGTTGATTGTAATGCAACATTAGCTGTTAAGACATAGATATAGGCAACATTCACAATGTACACATTGCTGCACGGCTTCTACAAATATCTTACACAAAAAGATGAGTACTGCGTCGTCATACTGGGCTTGGACAATGCTGGGAAAACCGTAAGCGATTCCGGCTAAGGGACACGTCTGCAAATGTTAAACCCAATTATTGTTGTTTAATACAGACTTACCTGGAGGCAGCCAAAACCAAATTCACAAAGAACTACAAAGGCCTGAATCCAGCTAAGATAACAACGACGGTGGGTCTCAACATTGGCACTATCGATGTGCAGGGCGTGCGCCTGAACTTCTGGGACCTGGGCGGTCAACAGGAGCTACAATCGCTGTGGGACAAGTATTACCAGGAATCTCATGGCGTTATTTATGTGATAGACTCCAATGATCGCGAGCGCATGGACGAGTCAAAACTTATATTTGGTAAATACGCTGCAAAGTCCCTTTACCTCAGCTGTCAAACTCATTTAAACTGTTTTTACAGATAAAATGATTAAGAATGAGCTGCTGTCGGGCGTGCCTCTGCTAATACTGGCCAACAAACAGGATCTGCCTGATGTCATGGGCGTCCGTGACATAAAACCTGTGTTCCAACAGGCTGGCGCTCTCATTGGGCGCCGCGATTGTCTCACAATTCCCGTCTCGGCGTTAACCGGCGAAGGTGTCGACGATGGCATCAAATGGCTCGTGGAGGCCATCAAGCGGCATGCCTTAGTGCGTCCGCCGCGTGAAAACGATTGAGATCTACAAAGCAATACAATAATTCGTGAAATTAACACAGTACTTTGTCGGCATTGTACAGTATCTTCTTGGCTTTAGGCAGACCATAGCGTTAAACATGTATAAAATACATAAAATATACATATTTTTATTATTCAAGGATTATCAAACACACATTATATACAGGATTATGTGCTTACCAGTATAATGAGGCGGTTAAATATCCAAGCAGTGCTTCCAATTCTGCATTACACTACATTCCCTATTCTATTATTCATTAGCGTTCATGTATTATTTATTTAGAATAATATCAACATAAATATCGGTTGAGCGAATTCCTATGATCCAATGCTATTTATATATTTGATATACAAGTAGAGGTCAAATTTAAATAAAATGTGGCCAAACTATATAAAGCATAATAATGCGAGTTCTTGGTGACTTTGGTTGAGTTATCCTTAGAAGAAGCAAAGATTTTAATGAGCTGAGTACAGGGTGTCTCGTAGTCAGGTATGTTCGAAAGTTCTTGTCTATACTATTTATATACTCTATAGTGTCATATCAATGGCTTGGTTAGTAACTCAAAGTATAGATAGCTCTATTGAAGTCTCTCGTACTGAATTGGATCCAGTTCCCAGTGAAATGTAGTATCACACTATTTATCAATCCGAAAGGAGTAGATACATATCATATATATATATATATATATATATATATATAAAAATATTAAAAAATACTTTTATATTCTTCTTTATTTAATGGATGAATAAACTTTTTATATACCATTACAAATAACTGCAGATATATTAGAGTTAAATGCACTATTACGACAATCAGAACTATACCTTTAGCAACTTAAGATCTTTGATTTATCTTTTTGTGTTCAAAAATTTGTATATTGCATTTAAACAAGCTTTCCGTTACTTAATCAAGTTTTACATTTAAAGGAGAAAGAAAAATTGATCACAGGTGATGCATATATATGATTCAGTTTGATTTTTTGCCAAATAAAACTGAGATTCTTTTTCTTCAATTTTCCGACACAAAATTCAGGTTAAGTCCGTTGAAAATCATGAAAATGCACATTGAACTTCAAAAGAACTCCCTTTTTTGTTGTAACGTCCGTAACGCTGTGGATGAAACAAGTTGGGGAAATATGTTTTGAATTTAGTTTGAAAGAACGCTCAAAAAGCAATATATGGTCGTAGGTAAGTTGAAATTTTTGAATTTAAAGCGCTAACAGGATCAACCAATATGAGTTGAAGGGTAACGTCCGCAACGCAGGATTAACCTAGATAGATATGTATATACTATTTACATATATACTAATAATCTTAGCCCGTATACAAGTTCTATGTGGATTTCACCTGTCATTGACTCGCCTCAGAGCTTATCAGCAGCGCCGTCGATGACGACTTTGCTTATCCATAACGAAAATTGTACGTTTGTATTTGTGTGGACATTTACACCGGCGTTCTCACGGTACCTCTTATCAGCGGGGAGCACATAGCTCAGAGATAAGTTAGTATAGTTTCGGCATGTTAAACGCGCTCATTGCGAGCGAATACAAATACCCTGCCGTATCGGGGACAGCCATGGGTGTAATGCCAGCAACATGAGCGTCTAATGTGATAACTATATCTATGTGCTACTAAATGCACACGCTCACTGCAGCCGTCGATAAAGACAGGGGGATATCGTAGCCAAACGGTTTCAGTCTTTTAGCAGAGTTTCAAGCGCGCGGGCCGCTCAGTGCTTGGTTAGTTAATAATTGATGTTGTTTTGTAGTTAATGACAACATTGAAAAACCACAACTTATAGATGACATGAGAACGTCGCGTTTCCGCCGTATACCTGTATCACCTGCTGGTTGTTGGTATTGTGGTATTAACCAAGCTGGGTTAAACTGAAGGAGCATTGTGTGTGTGGGGGGGATTGGAACCGTAATTATTTATAAATGTACATTAGATAACACGTACGTACGCGCACACTGCCTATGTGGAGGAGCACCGTAGACGCTTATCATTATTCCAGTGACAGTAACTGTGCAGAGTTCGGGTGTGTGTAAAAGTTTGTGTATTTAGTTAGTGTCTACTTTTGTGTACTGGCGTAACGAGTGGGAAAAGCCACGCTATAGTCATGTATCCATATTATGAGCAGGATTGGAGCGTCTTGCCGCCGGAAAACAATCGCAGGTGAGTTGCGAAATTCTTGGTGGGATTATTCAAAAACAATAAAATACGTTATGTGCGAGCACAATCTATCGTCATCGGTATATCGGCTAAAACGACTATCGATAGTTGCGATAACAGTGCTGCTGCTGTCAAAAATGAACTGTCAACCGCTTGTTAGCGCTCTCTCGCTCGCGCTCTCACTGCTGCTGCTGCTTCAACTACATACTACAACTACTACTACTGTTGCGCTCATCATCAACATTCGACGAGCATTTTTGTCGCGTTGTTAAAATTTGCATTTGAAGTTGGAGGCGGCAGGTGGTTACAAGCCAAACGCTTAAATTTAGTGCAAAAGTATAAACACACATAGGAAATGGACTAAATTTGTCTGAGGCAGCAGACAATTGATTAAAACGTTTCGTTTTTCTTGTGGCCAAAAAGGAGCATACGCTTAACTCAGTGAATGCTTGTGTGTGCGTGCCGTGTCTGTGTGTGTGTGTGTGCGTGCATACCTTGGCTTTCCAATGAAATCACATTAATTAACAAGAGCAGAATGTAATACAATATTTTGCAATAATACGTGTTCAGTAACAGTGTCATTAGTTGGGCACATGCACATACGTGTAATGCCCTGTTATTTATCAACATTTTTCTTTTTTTTGCAACGCAAGCAATGCACTCGATACATGGCTCATTGTGACAATCGATATGGAATATCGATAAAAAGACAGCAATGACGGCAGCTGTTTTGGTTTTAGCCATGACTGGTGACTGTGACTGCCATTTAGGCCTTTAAACAAAAGTTAAATAGTTTTAACGATTTCTGTGACAATAACGATTGCATTAATTATTAATATAATTACAAACATATGTACAAGCAAGAGTTTGTAGTTGAATTTCTAATCCAATTGGGTTTTAATACGCCTCCCTGTATGTGTGTGTGTGTGTGTGCGTGTGTGTGGGTTGCTGTCAGCTCAATGCGCGCTAATCGCCAACTCGGCTCGGCTCATGCTTCAAGTGCGGTTTTGCATTATTCACACAACTGAATTAATCATTACATTTTCGTTAATAGCAGCAGTTGCAAACTGTTTTGCGTTTGTGTGAGCCTTGTACAATTTGTCGTCTTAATTAACACCCTACACACATAGCCTAGTTTTCTTTCAATGCGCTGCGCTTCGTTGGCCAGCACTGACAACTAGACACATGTACATACATACATACATATGTTTGTAACTGATGCCAGTTAAAGGTACTTCATAGTACACACATACGTACATATATGTGTGTTGTAGCTTCGAGCTTTTTGTTTGCTTTGAGCACCGACAGATCATGTGTACTTATATACATATCTATATATTTGTTTAAGCCTCAGCACACGCACATATATATGTACATATATATATGTATATAGCCATGGACATACATAAATAACGTTTCATAACTAGCACAGTCAGCAATAATAACTTGATTACTGATCTTGTTTGCACACTGAGCTTTGTGTTTATAATAATAAACTCAAACAGCATCCAGAGACACAAAGAGAGCCAAAGTTCACTGCGGTGTTTTAAATTTTGCAACTGCAGTCAAAGAGAGCGCAGCAAAAGTGTGTGTGGGTGAAATAGTGAGAGCGAGCGCCAAAAAAGAGCGACAAGTGAAGCCAAAACTGCACTCAAATAGCGGCCGGCTGTCAACGTTGTTGTTGTTGTTATTATTGTAGTGCTGCTTAGTGAGAGCCGCAAAGTGAGATCGCCATTTGTTGTTGCCGCCTCGCCAACGCAGCTGTAATAATAGCAACAACAACTTACGGCGAAACATATGTACATAGGCCGGCAACAAGAAGATAAAGAATCAGAAGCAGCAGCAGCAGCAGTTGAAGCAGCAGCAAAACATCAGCAGTTAGTCTGCGTGCCACTACCAAAGTGCTTCAAAGCCGCAGCAGCATCGCCTCAAAATGAATTCCGAGCATGGGTATGCCTACTTACATATCATACATATTTACATACATACATACTTACATATTTTTATAGAGTTGTGTCCTTTCGTTCAGAATAAGTTCAATTAAATTAATAACTGAACTAACCTATTCAGTAGTTCAGTTAATAATGAACGAAGTCGTTCAGATGTTTAAGCGCTTTCTTCGTTAACCTTTTGATTATTAGGAAGAGAGGTGTAAAGCAGTTGCCTGTCCGCTTCACCTACTCTCTGCAAGCAAAAACTTAACGAAGAATCTTCATGACGTTAACTCGATCGTCTAAAAGTCGCCTGCGACGCTTCGCTTCCTTCGAACAAAAACAAGAAAACTTCATAAAGCAATTTCGCTATC
This sequence comes from Hirtodrosophila confusa, assembly GCA_035043065.1. Taxonomy (NCBI): domain Eukaryota; kingdom Metazoa; phylum Arthropoda; class Insecta; order Diptera; family Drosophilidae; genus Hirtodrosophila; species Hirtodrosophila confusa. The sequence continues at coordinate 3,419,000 of JAWNNI010000078.1, forward strand.
TAAGGCAGGATTTACGCGATGAAGTTACGTTGTTGGGAAGGTGCAACATTCAGCATCTCCAAAGCTTCTAGGGAAGAGTTGGATCAGTCTCTCCACTTTTTCCTTCAAACAAATACTGAACGAAGAAAATACATCGTTTAAATTCCGTATTAAACGACACAATTCTTGCGTGCATTTTTTCAAAACCCTAAGTAAAATATTTATTTGTGTTTAAACACTGCGTGCAAGAAATTTAATATATTTTATAACACTCATGCATTATCAGAGGTAGTCAAAACGAGCATTTTTCAACATTTCTCACTCAAGAAGCCTTTTTTTTGTTGTTTTTGGAAATAATTTGCAATAAATATTGAAAACAACAATTTTTCTTGCAACTTATTTCCAAAAGCAACAAAACAAAGGCTTCTTGACTGAGAAATGTTTGAAAATACCTTTGACTAGCTCTGTACATTGTTTCGTTTCTTGCATCAAGTGAAATAGTTCACATTTCGATGCAATATGCGTGAATCGCTTGCACGGAAAGTTACGCGCTACATATGATGAAAAGTTGCACGAAAAGGCGTGCAAGAATTGCAACGACTGAACCACTGAACTTATTCATCAATATGAACTACTGAACTTATTCATCAATATGAACTACTGAACTTATTCATCAATATGAACAATTAAGCGCAACTCTACTCGTATATGCCAGCTATATATTGCACTTCACTTGGCCACATCAGCCACTTACTGTTATTGACCTTTTGTGCTTGATAGATTCAATCCAGCCTTCAATATGGCCACCATACGCCAGGCATTCACAGAGGCCGTTGAAAGAGGTAAGCGAGAAACGCTGCAACTGCAACATTTATTGCAATTTGTATTATTTTCTTACCGCCCACACAGTCAGAATGCCGACGCCCACAAGACTGCGCGATCTTATCCGACAGATACGCGCCGCCCGCACCGCCGCCGAGGAGCGGGCCGTGGTTAACAAAGAGTGTGCCTACATACGCAGCACATTCCGCGAAGAGGACTCTGTCTGGCGGTGAGTAGGCGGCACTGCAGTGCCAACTGCTCTTAACTGTTTTTGATTAACCCGTTTTCTCATTGCAGTTGTCGCAACATTGCCAAGCTGCTGTACATACACATGCTCGGCTATCCGGCGCACTTTGGACAGCTCGAGTGCCTCAAGCTGACGGCCAGCACGCGTTTCACAGACAAACGCATTGGATACCTGGGCGCCATGCTGCTGCTGGACGAGCGTCAGGATGTTCATTTGCTGATCACGAATTGTTTGAAAAAGTAAGTGCGTCAAGTAAATGGATTCAACAAGCTACAACAAAACGAGCACGAAACCCATGAAAACTCCTAGAACATCCTTAGATCTTTAGTACTTTGTAGGCATTAATAATATGTGTATGTAGTTTCTTGTCATGAACGTTTCCGATCCCACAAAGTATTTATGATCTTCATATGCATAATGGTCTCTCAGTTTAAGAGCTATCGTGATTAAACTTGGCACAGTTGCTGCTTTTTGCTGCAGGCAGTACATAAGTATGCATATATAACATACTAGCTGGTAAAACCCAGCTTTACCTGGCGAAATCTTAAGATTCAAATGCATTATATTGGATTTGAATACTTCCGTCAATCGTAAGAAATACACAAAAATAGCTCACCATGATTTTTACGCCCGCGGGGGTAGATTTTCCAAAATTCTTTGAGCACCACGCCTATTATGTTTTTGTGTAGAGCTTTGACAGTGAGTTTAAAGTCAATGGCATGAAAATTAAGAATGTTGAATTCCAGAGTGTTCCACCAATTTTCCAACCGTGGAGGTAAATTTTCCAAATTCGGGGAGACACGTATCGAATTATTTAATGTTTAGAGATTTGAAAATGAATTTCAACCAGATCAGACTAAAATTACACTTTCGCTCCTACAACTTTGAGACCACAATTTTACGCCCATGGGGTGGATTATCCAAAATCGGTGAAATATGTGCCAAATGAATTTTGCTATAGATCTTGGAAAATGAGTTTGAAGCCGATTGGTTGGTAAACAAAAAATTTCTTACAATAGTTTTCCGCAATTTTTGAAGCTTGTGGGTGGAAATATTTGGAAACTAATCAGGACAAACTGTTTTATATACATAGATACATAGCTGTTATAGGAAAAATCTGATGACAATTCAGTTTTTGTATGAAAACTTTTATGTTTTTCAAGATATCCTGACGAAACTCAACAAGCCGAAACAAATTTATTTCGTAATATCATGCCGCAGTCATTTGTACTCACTGTAGTCTTAGTTTAATGCCATTTTAATTGGAACAATGTTCTGTCCGTACTGTGTTGATATAATATCATAATAATCAACCGAACTGAAGCGGTTGGAAATCCAAATAAATAACTCTCAGCAATGTATTTAACGAATATTGTGACCAATTATCGTTTGCAGCGATTTGAACAGCTCGACACAGTTTGTGGTTGGACTGGCGCTGTGCACACTGGGCGCCATCGCCTCACCGGAGATGGCGCGGGACTTGGCCAGCGAGGTGGAGCGCCTAATGAAATCGCCCAACACCTATATACGCAAAAAGGCGACACTCTGCGCGTTTCGTGTCATCCGGCGTGTGCCCGAGCTAATGGAGATCTTTCTGCCGGCCACGCGTTCGCTGCTCAGCGAGAAGAACCATGGTGAGTAAGCTGATAGTTGGTCTATCCTTTAAAAAGCTGGAAAACAATCAATAGTTTCATCAATTTATACTATCAGTAGAATCCTTGAAATTATAAAGTAATTTAAAAACACAAATAGCACTGACTTTAACGGTGAAGAGATATCTAATTATTAGAATTATCCGATTATACCACCACCTAGATTATAACCTCAAGCTGTGAGCTTGGGATTGAATGGAGGAATGTGCCTGACTGGAGTTGATTGATGGTGTGGCAGGACATAGTCCGTGAGCACTTGGCAGGAAGACTGCCTTGGTAGCTCCTCAAGAAATGTTCGCTTGAGTCTCCTGAGTTTCGGATTGCTAACATCAAATTCAAGAGCATTAGCCAGAGGCTTAACATGAGTGGCGTGCCTATCATTTTGTGCTTCAATTATAAGTGCCATTCCAAGGTCCCTCATTACATCCTTATTAATTGCAAAAGGAAACCCACCGGAAATTCGTCCTAAAATCTTACATAAAACAGATTGGAGCTCTTTTCATTCAATTCCTACACTTTAATTGAATACTCAATTGAAATATTTGTACGATTTGTATTATATCCTAGCAGAGAGTATTATAATTTTGTCTCAAAATGTGTAATGGACTGAAGGAGACGTTTCCAACCCAACACAGTATATATATTCGGAATCAGCATGAATAGCCGAGTCGATATAGCGATGTTCGTCTGTTTCTATGGAAACTAGAGTCTCAGTTTTAAAGCTATCGTAATGAAACTTGGCACAGACCCTTCTTTTTGCTGCAGGCAGTATATATCGAGGGAATCGGCCGGATCGGATCACTGTAACATATAGCTGCCATAGGAATGATCGGTCGACAACTATGTTTTTGTATGCAAAACTTTTTTGTTTACAAAGATATCCTCACCAAACTCACCCAAACCAATTATCTAAAGAGTTTTAACAATCCAACCAAATTTGGTCAAGATCGGACCACTATATCACATAGCTGCCATAGAATCGGGTGAAAAATGAGTTTTTGTATGAAAAACCCAAACTATATAGCTTCGGCACTCCGAAGCTAGCCGTTCTTTCTTGTTAAGTCCATCAAAAGGATCGATGGTGGTCCATCAATAGTTAGACATCATTAGTTTTGTCTAAAATAAAGTAAATAAAGTTACACATGGGAAGGACCGTAATACGGGTTAACTTATTGGCTTAACCAGGCTTTTCGATAGTTAGCGATGCTGATCGATACTACCGATTGTTTTCCCACTATATATGCATCTAAATATATGTATTATATATGTTTGTTTTGCCAGGCATCCTTATCACCGGCGTAACGCTCATTACGGAAATGTGTGAGAACAGCTCAGACACGTTGATGCATTTCAAAAAGGTAAGTTGCTGGCCAGCCAAGCGGGGAGGCGGGCTGACGGGCTGACGGGCTGACGGGCAGGCGGTCAGGTCTGGCTAACGGTATTCTATATGCTGAAATGGATGTTATCAAAAATGAAAATGAGCTGCAAACGGCGCCCAGAATCGTTAAAGTTCCTTAGTTCTTAACCCCCATCTGAGATATTTGGGCGGCCCGTATTATTGTACTCGTTTGTTGTATTTTATGTGATTAATTTCATTTAATTTAATGCTCAAATTTAATTTGCGCTATTTCTTATCGCCTTCTGCAAATTATAAATAGAAAATGTATTTGAATTCATATTGATTTATGGCTTTTGCTGCGTATTTCATACGTTTATTTCACATAACGACATTTTGTACTTACAAATTAACGCTTGTTTGTTTTTGATCGAAAACCGCGCAAACACAAAATGAAATTTGTTGTAATTTGCTTGCCAGGATAGCGGAAATCGAGAGGTATGATTGTGATTTGTGCCTTAATTAGATTAAATAATCTTCATATTGCTCTTGATATTGTTGTTGCGTTTGTGTTTTGTATAATTCTTTCTTTCTCTGCACATATGTACACAGTTTAACACTTACATTATACTTTATTCTAAGGCTATTCTTGTACACGAAAAGAAACAAAACATTTTTGAAGCTGCCTATTTGGTAGATGATGATCTTTCGGCTATGTCAATATATAATATGCTAAATATACATATATATTTGTTTATGTTATTCAATGAGTTTATGCTATGCAATTTGATGGATTTTCATGCAATCGACATTTCATGAATTGGCTGGCCTAGCGTTGCCAACTTAACGCGCATCTTTTGTTCTGATTTTTTGAATGTATGGCATCTCCGTGCAGTTTTATTTAACATTTTTGTATAATAAAACAACATAGCATAAGCGCAGTTTTCAATTAGTTTTTATAAGTTAAAAAAAAGAACATTGTGCTGCACTTTTCACACTCTATATTTACTGCTCTTACTTACACAGCACAAGCTATTGCTGACTCGCTTTATCACACACACATACACACATACAGTTTTTCGTTCACTATCTCTCTCTCTCTCTCTCTCTTTCTCTCTATTTGTCTCTGATAAATGTTAGAAAACTGTGTCACTTAACTTGCATTCTTCTTTGCACTCTCTCTCTCTCTCACGCTCTCTTTGAATGTGAGCACAGATTGTGCCGAATCTGGTGCGCATCCTGAAGAGCCTTATCCTGGGCGGCTACTCGCCCGAACACGATGTCAGCGGCGTCAGCGATCCGTTCCTGCAGGTAAAAATCCTGCGCCTATTGCGCATTCTCGGCCATAACGATCCGGATGCCTCGGAGGCCATGAACGATATACTGGCGCAGGTGGCCACCAATACGGAAACCAGCAAGAATGTCGGCAACACCATTCTCTACGAGACGGTGCTGTCCATTATGGATATACGGTAAATGCAGCTCGATTCTGTCTTATCAAAATCTTGAAATTCTGGAAAATATATTAGAGATGCTTAATTTCCAAATAGCATTACTTCTAGCTCTGATCGGATAGCTGTATTCCTCTAGCTGTCATAGAAACAATCAGGAAACAACGACTATCTAAAGAGTGTATAAAACTTTTCGCCTGATTGTTCCTATGGGAGCTATGTGGTCCGATTTTGATCAATTTATAGGAAACTTTCTGATGTATAATAAAACTCTCACTTAGTTTGGATGTAATACAAAAAGTTTGTCAAACAAAAACTCATTTTTCAACCGATCCTATGGCAGCTATGTGATAAAGTTGTCCGATTTTGACCAAATCTAGTCAGATTGTATAAAGTCTTTAAAGACTCGGATTTGGGTGAGTTTGGTGAGGATATCTTCATAAAAAGATAACTTTATTTAGAAACTTTGAAACCTTTCAAGAGTTCTGCGGCATCCGAAAATAGCTGTTCTATCTTCTTATACTTGAGAGGGTAATATAACTTTGTCATGAAATGTGTAAAGTTTCCAACCTCATAAGGTTGATATAGATATATCAACACCTTTAAGTTCTATTGTATGTCTTCTGAGAGTTCTAGAGCTCTACCATCAATTTCATTCCAATTTCGGGAAGAAAAGCAAGATGTTTCTTTGTGTAGAGAAGCAATATCTTCCTTTAAGAGTACACATTTACCCAAAAACTATTTAAAACGAGGCGGGGTTTACCACAACTTTGTTAATTAATCGATAATTTTCCATTTGCAGCTCGGAGGGCGGTCTACGCGTCCTGGCTGTGAACATCCTGGGACGTTTCCTACTCAATTCGGACAAGAATATACGATATGTGGCACTGAATACGCTGCTGCGGACAGTGCATGCGGATACGTCGGCGGTGCAGCGGCATCGCACTACCATATTGGAGTGCCTAAAGGATCCGGATGTATCGATACGGCGACGTGCGATGGAATTGTCGTTTGCGCTGATCAATGCACAAAATATACGTACAATGACCAAGGAGCTGCTGTTATTCCTGGAAAAGGCCGATGCTGAGTTTAAGGCGCAGTGTAGCTCGGGCATGATCCTGGCTGCTGAACGCTACTCGCCCAATTCACGCTGGCACCTGGACACACAACTGAGCGTCCTGATAGCGGCCGGCAATTATGTCCGGGACGATGTTGTCTCTTCAACCATACAGCTGGTGTCCAGCAGTCCCGTGCCGGAACAAACATATATCACGAATCGGTTCTGGGAATCACTGCAGGTGTCCAATCATTGTGAGGATAAGCAGCCGCTGCTGCAGGTCGCCGTCTGGGCCATAGGCGAGTATGGTGATCTGTTCATGTACGGCGCCAACGAGGATGGTAAGCATCGATTGAAATTAATGCACAAATCCTTAGCATAATTATATATCATCTAACAGAGTTTGAACGCCCCACGGAGAGCGATCTGATCGCTGTGTATCATAAGTTTTTAACCTCTGCTCAAGTGTCGACCACAAGTAAGCAATATGCGCTTGTCTCCCTGGCCAAGCTGAGCACGCGGCTGCAGCAATGCGTGGAGTAAGTGATGCCCACTATTCAACTGCAATTGCACACCAATTAATCCGTTCTCGTTTATTGCAGAGAAATCCAGGCGTTGATTACCTCGTTTGGCAGCCATCTGAATGTGGATCTGCAGCAGCGCGGCGTTGAGTTTACGCAACTGTTTGGCAGCTACAAGCATCTGCGTCCGCCGCTGCTGGAAAAGATGCCCGCAATGCAGATAAGCCGCATTAGTTCGCAGAATGGCGAAAGCGGCGGCTCCTTCGATGATAACAGTCCGGACGTCATCGAGAATGGCATCGAGATTGGCGGCAGTGTCTCGCATCCGTTAATTGAAAGCAATATGAACACAATGGGTGACAATACGGTAAATAATCGAATGACTATGCGAATGACTATTTGTTGATAACCTCCTTATGTTACCTTGCAGAATATCCTGTTGGATTTGTTGGGCAGCACGGATTTGTCGGCGGGTGCCACCGATTTGGCCATGGCCACAGATCTGTCGAATGCAGTGCATAAAAAGAACACACGCAATGCAAACAATGAAGCGACGTCCAATGCGACGGTGTCCAACAATCAGGATCTGCTTGATTTGCTCGATCTGGATATGTCGGCACCAACGACGACGGCCGTCATGGGCGTCAATCTGTCGGCTGACTATAGCAGCGCCGCCAACATGAACACCATGCTCGGTGGCCTCGATCTGAGCGGCTTTGGCGGCATCGATGCCATGTCCAGCAGCATACCCACAAACGGCAACGATCTGGCTCTGCTGGGTGGCCTAAACGTTGGTGCGCCAAAACATCCAATGGCGGCCGTTGTGAACACAAGCAGACTTCTGGGTGAACTGAATCCCACGACGACGTCCAACAACGTGACAGTGGTGTGTATAAATAAAAATTAATTGTGTGCCCAAAATATTATAATCAAATGGATTACAGCCTCCGCAGGGTCCCAAACTGACGGCCCTGGACAAGAACGGACTGCTGGTGCAGCTGGTGCCGGTGCCGGGCAGCGACTCCATGAAGATATTTATGACAACCACAAATAGCTCAGACAATACATTAGAGCAATATTTGCTGAAGGTGCGTCTTATTGGCAAACGGCCATCACATTAGGAATACTTATTAAATTTGTGCATCATTTTTCTATTGTTTCACAGGCGGCGGTGCAGAGGAGCTTTGAGCTGCAAATGCTGCCGCCTTCGGGCTCGATGCTGCCCCCAGGTGGCGTTATTACGCAGGAAATGCGCGTTGTGGCCACGTCCAATGTAAGTTAACAGTAGATCCTAAACAAGCAGGTCGAAGGAGATAATACTTTAAGTATAAATGACTCCACTTGATGTAGGTACATCAACGTATAATCAAGAGGAATGTATTTATGTATTAGGTCAACATTGCTTAGTAGTTTCGATAGGCAATCGGACGTGTCGAACCACTAACATAAAGCTGATATAGGAACGATCGTTTGAAAATTACGTTTTGTATGAAGACTTTTATGTTTTTCAAGATATTCTGACCGAACTTTCGATATGCATAAAATTTGATCCGAATCTGTGCACTCTATTATTGAACTGTCATAGGAATACTAGCCGTACTTTTTTATTTATTTATATTTATATGCTCATGCCTATAGTTAAAACTAAACAGGGATACAGCCATAGCTACTGGGGCTTTCGGCGCCCCCCGTACTTTTGTTTTCATTTAGTGTTAATATTCCTTTTCTTTGCTTCTCTAGGCGGTACTGCGCATGCGTCTTCGCATTCAATACACGCTCGATGGCCAGCAGCTGATTGAAAATACGGAGGTCAGCGGATTTCCGGATCAGCAGCCATCCAACGAATAAAGGTGTATGAACGCAAGCAAAGCGAGCGTGTTAGCTTAAACTCTAAAGGAACACAACACACACACACACCCTCAGCAACAACAACAACAACAACACACACACACATACAACCATATATACAGCACAGCTAAATACGGAGGTTGCCACATGCATATATTGTAAAAACAAGTTAACACAACCTCACAAATACGCCCATACATTCATTCACATAAAGAGAGGACACCAGGAGGGCATAGTTCGTCTAAAGGGTGGAGAATGGAGAGCTGAAAGCAGTACGGCAGCATTGCATACGGGCGTTGCCAGACTGGGCGCATCCAGTTGCTATAAAAAAAAAAGAGAACCATAATTTATAATTTATATATATATGCATATATGTATACCTATACCCTTATGAGTTTTGTCAAAGCATCTTTAATTACTGTCCGCGTTGCGTGTATGCAATTCTTTATTATTATTATCACAACTACTATTACTATTATTAATATTATTACTATTTGCCTTTTGTGTGTGTACTAGTTTTGTGTAAAAGACAACATTCAGTTTTAATATAAGACAATAAAGTCATTTAAAAGCGTCAAGCTACATAACATAGCCACTAAACGAAAATTGTAAATTGCAACAATTAACAATAACAGCAAATGTTTTATCCTGTAACAACAACAAACTCCAAACACGCAACTGAAATGTGAAAAATTGTGTATAGCAAAAGCGCAGCGCATTTATTCAAGCTTAGCATTTTCAGATTTAAAGCACAGGCTTATCGATAAAGTCAATCGATCGATCGATCGATCGATACATGCGGTGTGTGCGGTATATCGATCGAGTGCAGACAGAGAGCGCCTAGTTAATATTATATAAATGAAACTTAATTTGTTATATCTATGTAAGATGTATTAAATTCTATTAATTTTTTTTTTGTAAGCAATTAAGGCTCCAGGCGCTGGCGCCGGCGCGTTGTGATTGGCAGCGCGCAGTCGCAATTCCCAGGAATGAGCTGCACGTTGTGACGTCACACAATGGCCGGCGACTACCATTACGCACTTAAAATGTGATCCTGGAAGCCGGCACTTAAGCTCAGCACACCGTGTGGCCTACATTTCCACAATCTAGCTAACACCCGATAAATTGTTATTTCCTGTGCGCACGTACTTAAAAGCAAAACGATTTAACAGACAACTGCAAACAGCACTGTGGAGTACTAGATAATTATAATATATATATGTATATATATATATACATATATATTATATTAATAAATTAAACAAAATATATTACTAAAACACAAGAAAAACTATATAATTGATAACTGGTAACACTTAGTTGCGGGCCAAATGGCATTATGTTTAATATTTGGGGGGAAAATTGAAACAGAAAATCAACATTTGTGTACTATTATTATGTATGTATGATTATACAGCAATTATAAATATGTCATGCAGCAGATTGAGTAATACAAAAACAACAACAACAACTAATAATAATATAAAACATAAACATATTGTACAATATCTTATATATATTTTTTGTATTCATCAAACCTTTGAGCTGAAATAAACACCAACATTTTGTTTTATCAAAAGACAAGAAAGCTGAGTATTCAATTTTAATTGGATAGAGGCTATAATATTTATAAGGAATACCAAAATGTGGCGCTTTGAGGGTACACTTTCGTGGCCTAGAAAGCGCTTCTACTTCAAGAAATCGGCACTAATAATCATCTGGAATCTAATCGATGACATTGCACCAGATATATCCCGTCCATGTGCATTTTTATTTAGGGTACACATAGTTGCCCTAGAGTAATGTTTTCTTTTTTCACAATCCACAAAATGTTATATTAAAGATTGCAGACTAATGGTGAAGATGCTCACTGGAATTTGCCGACAAAGCAGGGTATATAACCTGGGGGTTACTCAAATTTAAGTTGCTAGAATGAAAGTTTCCAATCTTTAAAATGCAAGAATTTAATAAACATGGTAACAAAATATAAATTGAACAGTTACTTATACTGTGTACAATTTTTACATAATAGATAAATTTGTCAGTTTCTTTTGGTACAGTTTGGTTTTAACATTGTCAGTCTTGGCCCTTTTAAGCATTGCGATTCTTGAGCTGCATCTCCTGATCCCCTTGTTTCTGCTCCGGCTTGTCCTGCTCAGCGTCATTCCTCTCGGCGTCTTCCTGCTTAGCCTGTTGGTGCTCAAAGTCTATCTTCTCAGCGTCTTCCTTCTGAGCCTCTTTTTGCTCGTTGTCTTTCTTCTCAGCCTCTTTCTGTTCAACGTCAATCTGCTCAGCGCGATTCTTTCCAGCCTCTTTCTTCGAATCCTCCTTGTCAGCCTTTATCTTGTCAGCGTCTATCTTAGCGTGTTCCTGGTTAGCTTGCTCATGCTCAGTGTCAATCTGCTCAGCGTTCTTCTCAGCCTCGTTCTTAGCCTCTTTCTGCTCAGTGTCTTTCTTCTCCGCCTTTATCTTGTCAGCCTCCATCTTGTCAGACCCTTTCATCTGAGCGTCATTCTTCTCAGCGACTTTCTTAACGTCTTCCTGGTTAGCCTGTTCAACGATCTTCTCAGCCTCTGTCTGCGCAGCCTCTTTCTGCTCAGCCTCAAGCTGCATCATAAATTCGGGCTTCCAAAACAAAGCAGCGCAAAACATGGAGCAGTTCATCAACCCTTTCCCCTCGGTGTCAACTGCGTCAATCATGCTCTGGACTTCCTCTTCGGAGTTATTGTATCCAAAGGCTCTCATCATTGCGCTTAGCGCACGAGCAGTCAAATAGCCACTTCCGTTGACATCCAGAATGGCGAAAGTATTCTGAATTTCAGCTTTCACGTCGTCGCTCAGGTTATCCATTATAATCTTTTGCTGTTCCAATTCAAATATATACTGGTTTCAAAAAGGTTTTATTTTCGATGCGAATTTCTAAAACTATATTATTTTTTCGAAAGTTTCTAAAAACAAACTTCTCCTTGAAAGTCAAAGATTATAATGAAAAATATTTTTATATACCTAGCTAACTTTTGTCGGTTCATGACTTGCTGGGATGCGTTTCGAAAAACTTATTTCTTCCTAAAGTCCGTAAACACAGTGTTGAGCACGAGACTCAATTATGTTTTCTATCCTTACATATTTTATACACCATGTACCCATTAAATGGATATTAATAAATTCAAGGATGTCGGAAACTATAAGAACTAGGACAACAAACTTAGAATGTAGTAGGTTCCGGTATAGCGGGCGCAAAGTTATTTCAAAATTGGACTAATCCTCCTACACTCGCAAATCGGTATTATCGATTTACAAGCAATCGGATAATACAAGCAGCAGTTATTCAAGAACTAGTGTCAGCAGTGTATGTGTTCGATGTTTGGGAATTTTTGACCTGGGTATGGGGGTAAAGGAAGCATTACTTGTTTTATATGATTTATTTTAATCTCTTGCAAATGATATAATTTAATTTTGTCACAAAATGTGCAACGCATTGCATTACATTCTGATCCCATTACATTAATTTGTTCTTTATGTATACGCCTTAAGATATACATGATACATGATCATATCATAGGGTACCAGGCATCAGATCAATTGGTCGAATACAGTTTTCAAGGTAGGAGTATCTCGACGATCTCTGGTTGACCGTAACTTAGCCATGATCAGATTATGTCTCGACAAGCTGTCAAGGGGAATTGATAATTGTGTGCAGAGTTTAAAATTGTACTCAAATTTAAACATTTTTTTGATATGAACTAAATGCAAGAATTTAATAAACATGGTAACAAAATATAAATTGAACAGTTACTTATACTGTGTACAATTTTTACATAATAGATAAATTTGTCAGTTTCTTTTGGTACAGTTTGGTTTTAACATTGTCAGTCTTGGCCCTTTTAAGCATTGCGATTCTTGAGCTGCATCTCCTGATCCCCTTGTTTCTGCTCCGGCTTGTCCTGCTCAGCGTCATTCTCGGCGTCGTCCTGCTTAGCCTGTTCGTGCTCAGCGTCTTTTTTTTCAGCCACTTTCTGCTCATCGTCTTTCTTCGCAGCCTCTTTCTGCTCAGCGTCAATCTCTTTAGCTTCAATCTGTTCAGCGTCAATCTGTTCTGCGTCAATCTGCTCAGCGAGATTCCTTCCAGCCTCTTTCTTTTCATCCTCCTTCTCAGCCTCTGTCTTGTCAACATCTATCTTGTCAGCCTCTTTCTGGTCAGCGTTTTTCATAGCGTCTTCCTGGTTAGCTTGCTCGTGCTCAGTGTCAATCTGTTCAACGATCTTCTCACCTTCTGTCTGCGCAGCCTCTTTCTGCTCGGCCTCTTTCTGCTCAGCCTCTTTCTGCTCAGCCTCTTTCTGCTCAGCCTCTTTTTGCTCAGCCTCTTTCTGCTCAGCCTCAAGCTGCATCATAAATTCGGGCTTCCAAAACAAAGCAGCGCAAAACATGGAGCAGTTCATCAACCCTTTCCCCTCGGTGTCAACTGCGTCAATCATGCTCTGGACTTCCTCTTCGGAGTTATTGTATCCAAAGGCTCTCATCATTGCGCTTAGCGCACGAGCAGTCAAATAGCCACTTCCGTTGACATCCAGAATGGCGAAAGTATTCTGAATTTCAGCTTTCACGTCGTCGCTCAGGTTATCCATTATAATCTTTTGCTGTTCCAATTCAAATATATACTGGTTTCAAAAAGGTTTTATTTTCGATGCGAATTTTTAAAACTATATTATTACTTTTTGAAAGTTTCTAAAAACAAACTTCTCCTTGAAAGTCAAAGATTATAATGAAAAATATTTGTATAAGCCTAGCTAACTTTTGTCGGTTCATGACATGCTGGGTTCTTCCCAAAATTCGTAAACACAGCATGAGAAGGATGAGATTCAAGAAGTAGTTTCCGTACTGCAGAGCGGGGGGAGCAGCAGCGCAGCACGACTTAAGTTCTCTGCTTGCCTGCCGCTAACTTGTTTAAGATTTTTTTCCGAAACTTACGAATTCTAATTCTATTTAAATCGGACCGATTGGGCTTACTGCTAGATAGTAGGACCAATCGATGGAAAAATTAGTATTTCTATGAAAAACTTTTTGGTTTTGCATGGCAAAAGTTGAAGAGGACACGATACATCAGCTCAAAAGTCAGTGAATTCAATGCTCAAAATCTTAACTAAAGGGGAAATTAGTAAGAAGAAATATTTACTTCTGCAAAATCTGGAAAGTGGTAACATGCCTGAGTATCAATTATAAAAACACATTAATCCAAAGCGAAATCCTTTCTAAGTACACATTAATTAATAAAAAGGGAGCCTCACTACGGGAGAATTATTGGGGGAGGCATAGCGACCTGGAAGTCCTCAACTCAGAGTACATACTTACTTATAAATACTTACTATAATATCGCAGTATCATTAGTCACTGTGATTTGCGCTTGTCACTGAAAATGCAGTAATAAATACGTAAGAAAAAAAAAAATCACTCATTAGAGCCTTAAGGATGTGTCAGCGGCTGTCAGAGTGGATTTTTGATAAATACTTAAAAAGAGATTAACAATGAGACAAGCGAAGCTGATACGCTTTTAATAACGCAAGCCGAAAAATCAAGTGTAACGTAAGGCGAATTAGATGGAATCCCTTTGATAGAATGGGCCCCGTATCAACATGTTACAGGCCCGTCACAGCTGTCAATTGCAGCATCAGTAGCATCAGCAGCATCCCAGCCAAGTATCAGCTCATTATCATCTCCATATCGGCAGGGATAGTAGTAAGTATGTGACGGGCAAAAGTTCTACAGGCTCTTCGGCCAGCAGCTGTCATCGGGCATCGTCATCGTCAGCGTCGTCGTTCGACTCTCGCGCGTTCGCTGCGTAACCTTTGGTAAGGTTAAATGTAAGCGCAGCGCCAGCGCCAGCGCCATCGAATTGTGCCATATCAAAAGCAGCAGCAGCAGCAGCAGCAGCAGCGGCAGCAGCAGCAGCAGCCGCAGCCAAAGCAAGCCAAAAGGCAAGGCTTCTTCATTATATTGTGCCCGTTGTTGCTGTCGCTGGCTGTTTCCTGCCCATTGTGTTGTATTTGTAAGCACGAACGAGGCGAGCGAATTCGTGGCTTCGTGCGGCGAGACGAGACGAGGCGAGGCGAAGCGCCGACGCACTGGCGCTTGTTGGCTGCTTGCCAGTTTTGGGATATAGATAGGTTATATCCTTTGCATCGAACCTCGTTCAGTTGCAACCTCGAACATGTTTGGCCATGTCACGTGCAACCGCCCAGCCCACTACACAGCTACGTGCTCTGTGTGTATATGTGTGTGTGTGTGTTGTTTGTGGCACAGCAACTGCTGGCTATAAACAGCATAAGCATCTCTATGTACATATATATATGCATGTATATATGTATATCTATGATAGCGCTGGCAGTGCGGCTGTGTGTTGTATATCAATCGCCCTTTGGGCGGCTGCCTATCCCCAGCGACCCCACCACTTACCCTACTACCACTTCATCCAGCCAAACACCTCCTTCTGCCGCCCGGCCTCCCACCAACTTTCTCTGGCAGCGCCGTTGGCGTTGAGAGCGCGAAGCAGCAGCAGCAGCAGTTGAAGCACCAAAAACAAAAACAAAAAACAAAAACAAAAAAGTAATTTTGTGCAACGATGCGACCCTTGGCCAAAAATTGTAATGAGAAACCTTTTATGGCACAAACACATGCTCGCTTTTTGTCTTGGTTCTTGTTCATCTGCTTGGCCTTCTGCTTTATCCTCCCGTTCCTCTGCTCCTCCACCCATGTTGCCCCCCCCCCCCAAATCTAGTATTACTAGGAGTTTCGCTCGCTTTTGAGTTTTGTAGTCTAATTTTATTTTTGTTGTTGCTGCTTTTCTGCATCTTGTGTTCTCTTTCATTTTGTTGTTTTTGTTTTTGTTTTTTTTGTCTACTTAAAGTTAATAATTTGTGTTGTTATTGTAATACAATATGTTTGTAGGTACGCGCTATATGCTTTCATTTCTTGAGTTGAAATTTTGTTTCTTTTTTTGTTTTAACTTCTTGTTTTATATATATATTCTAGTATTTTCTGTACAAACGAGTATCAAATAAACGCAACAACAACAAAATCAAATCAAGTTGTATGGGGCTGCCGTTATTCTTTTGTTTTGGCAGGTGTGGGGGGGTGTTGGATGTTGGATGTTGACGATGCTGATGATGATAAACGGAGGGAAAACCGGTAGCCAGTGCATAACCCAAGGGAGCAGGGAGCAGGGAGCAGGGAGCATCGATGCTTCGAAGGCACGAGCATCAAGCATCGAATTGCCCATAACATTGTAATTGCTTTTTGATAAATGAAGCACGCGCTGCACAGCTGACAGCTACAACAAACAATAGCAACAATATTAAAAAACAACAAGTTGGAGCGTTGCACTCAAAAGCACCCGGCAGCAACATACTCTGCTCTCAGTGTCGTCAGTTTGAGGCAAAGAGAATTTCGGTTTCTCATTTTTTAAGAACAAATCATTTGAATTTGCGTATATTGAGGAATACATAGGTTTTTGATGCTCCTAAGTCAGATTTGCTGAAACAAAGAAAGCTTTAGGTTATGCTCATTTTCGGGGGCAAAAGTGTATGTGGGAAAACCATTTTGTAACTCATTGCTTAAGAAAATCATGAGCAGTCGCTATACCAAATTTGTCAACTTTAGCTTAAAAATTGTGCAAGATTTATATCTTCTTCTCCTTTGCAGGGCCGGAGTGGGACTGGCAAAAAGCATTTTAGGTTTCATCTTTTAAGAAAATCATTTCAAATTCGTGTATCAAATTTGAGAAGGCTAGCTTTTATATTTATCTCAATATAGAGTCCACTTCCTGTCTCCGATAATTAGTTATTTTTAACTTTCCAAAATCATAAATTTTTTGTTGTTGTTATGTATTCAAATAGTTCAAATCAGGAATTGGAACAGTCCCGATAAGTTTCAGCTTATTTTCGGTATCTGAAATGGGCGTTGGGAAATTCTTTTTGGATGGGTCTTTTCTTGGGCCTAGTCTTCGAATTGTAGAAGATATAGATAAGGCTGATTTACTGCGGTTAATAGACAAAATGACGGACATCGCACAAAGTCCACACACTCTTTAATCATATTTAGGAGCAGAGTATAGTATGAGTAAAATCTGAGGCATTGAGGCTGTCGCATAAAACGACTCACTCAAGTGTTGCCCCAGAGCTGGGGCCACGCACTCGGCAAGACAATTTAAAATGTTGAAAAATGCTCAGCTAATTGGCAGTTGACAGCGTTGAGAGCATGGGAATGGAATTGATGGTGAGGGTGAGGGTGCGGGTGAGGGTGCGGGTGAGGGTGCGGGTGAGGTTGAGGGTGAGGGTGCGGGCTTGGGTGGGAAAGAAGCTAAGGCAGCGGCAGAGGCTGCAGGCCGGGGGCCATATAAATTTAATTTGGTTTATAAAAAGTGCTTGAGAACGAGTAGATTGGAGACCAAGCTGGAAGCCAAGTGGCCAGCCGACCAACAAATGCCAGCCAAGTGGCCATAGTCAACGTCAGCTCTCCGTAGGTGAAGCAACCCCATAGCTAACTCCAAATGGAACTTGAGATAATGCAACTTGAGATTTGTTGTCGTTATTGTTGTTGTTGTTGTTGTTGTTGCTCAAAGAGGGTGCCATGTTGGGGTAATAGGGTTCAGAGTATGCCTCGTAGGGTATTTGTTGTATTGAAATTCAAAACAAATTTTCAAGTGGAAAATTCTGTAACGAAGGCTCCCTTACACAAAGGTATCCTACATTAACTGGAGTGTTAAAGGTGTTACATTGTAAAACAATTTCTGGTATTGCCATATGATCTAATGGAACTTGAAGTGTGCCAAGATTTGTGCCAAGTAAATAGGCATGAGCTCAGGCATAGAGAATTATTCAACTTGAAAATCAAATAAGAACTCCTTGAGAACTTAAGCAAACATTTCTAATGAGCTGAAAGGCCATTAAATATGTATTCTAAGAAGCATAGCGAGCAAATAGTAGAGAGCATTCATGTCAGCGTATAATTTATGGAGAAACAGCATCTGCAGCATTCAGGCTAGATAAAAGATACGGCTCAAAGTAAACAGAACAATCTAAGCTCATGCTTTAACTGGGGAGCATAGTGTAGATACTATTTGTGGCGCAAATTTAAAACCACACAAATACATAAATGTAAATGTTGCGACACAATAAGGGGGGGGGGGGGGACAAATGGCAACTCCAACTCCATAGCAAGGTAAACCAAGCGAGAAAGCAAACCAATTGGATAAAGGACAACGCCTCTCACCATGAACAGAGAGGTCCTCACCCTCGACAGGCGCTTCATTCTCTTTTTTTCTGTTTTTTTTTTTTATCGCTGGCATATTTTGCAGCTCCAATTTATATGGTAAGTGGTTATCCATTTTGTTTTTATCAACATCCAGGCGGTACCGCAGAAAAATCGATGACTTTGTTGGGTAGCATTCGCTATGAAATATTCCCATGCCAACCCCCAACAAATAAAACCCAAATGCGCTGCAATAACAAATCAAATTATATTTACATAATCAAATAAAGATAATAATAATCATAATAAAAACAATAAGGTTCACTAGGGCTAGTTTTAAACAAGAAAAAGTCAACTTAATAACTAAAATAACTAAAATACTGACATCTAATCTGTGGATGACAAATAAAATAACCAAAACAAGAAACATTCTTGTATGTGGTAATTATATATGTATGTATGTATATAGATATATATGTTTAGTAATTTCGGTACGCACCGAATCTTATATGCTCTTTTCCGGTTATTCAGATGATTTGTATTGATTGGCAAGCTATAATATATAATCTAAGCTTCAGACTCAACAAAAGTGTTTCTCTATCTACTGTTGGCTATATAATGTATATGTATGTATATATGTATAGCATATACACATATATATATATATATATATATATATATATATGTAAGTATGTACTATGTATTTAGGTATGATTTATGTTAACGTTACTGTTATTTATGATATCTAGGCTGCTGATGTATTGTATTGTATTGTAGTTCCTATCTATGTTATAGTAGAGCGCACTGAGCTTTCAATTTGGCCAACAATGTGGGTATTACTTGATAATACAGTTTTCTGAATTGCCCAAGTGTTTGCGAAATTGAACATTGTCAATAGTACTATATCAGTCGAAAAAAAAAACGTCGAAAGAAAGCAACTCGAAGTTGGTCCGATTTTTAAAAACAATCTGTTGCTAGTCTTAGGTAATATACTATATATTATATATATATATATATATAGATACTTGTAGGTGATTATCATGTATCAGACAAACAGATAAAACGTTATGTTTATGTTAATCCAGTTGGTATTCTAGCCTCTCTTGCTCTGCCGAGCACTTAAACTTATATAGGATACGTTGACCTGGAAAAGAGCTCGATTTTTTCTTTTTTTTTTTCTTGAAAAAAAAATAAATAAATAAATTCCTTATTGACGTTTAAATATTTACAGGCATTTTGCGTAGCGAAGCTTTGTTTTTGACTTTTTGTTCTTCGATTTTTGTTTCTTTTTGTTTTTTGACATACTCATATAATTCATTAATATTATATCATATAATATGTAGTTTGCGCTTGACTTTTTTTTAATTTGTAATGCATTTTAGCTAAGTATAAACATTTAAAAATTTTGAAAAATATTCCATTTTGATTTACGTTGTAGTTTTGTTA
Organism: Hirtodrosophila confusa; assembly: GCA_035043065.1. Taxonomy (NCBI): domain Eukaryota; kingdom Metazoa; phylum Arthropoda; class Insecta; order Diptera; family Drosophilidae; genus Hirtodrosophila; species Hirtodrosophila confusa. The sequence goes on from JAWNNI010000078.1 coordinate 3,438,602, forward strand.
ATATATTGTTGGTTTTTTTTTTTAATGTTTTTTGTTTGTTTTTGATTTATCTTTAAGTTTGTTTTTGCTTTTTAATATAAGTTTTAAAGACGACGAATTGAAAACGACATGCGATCTTTAAGATTCCTTTGTTTGTTTAGTTTTGTTTTGATTTGTTTTCTTTTGTTTTGTTTTAAGTTTAGAAAAAGCGACGCGACGAGAAAAAAATTGTATGTTGCATAAAATTTGTAGCAATTTGTTGCATTTAGTTTGGTGTATGTAGTTGGTTGGCCGAGGCCCCTAGATTATGTCTAAACACTCGTTCTATATGTATGCAATATGTATGTATATATAACTATGATATATGTATGTATGTATGTATGTATGTATGTATGTATATAGTGTTGGCGTAATTGTATATAGATAGTTATGCTCGTATATATATATACTATACATATGTATATATCTGTATATATAAGTATATGACTGTTGTGGTTGGCCTAAATCCTAAAAAGGTAAAACTTAAACATACGATTTGAGCGAACATTTTGCTTTTGTTTTGTTTTTTGTTTTTTGGACTTGATGTGAGATATTTGATTTGATAACTTAATAAGTTATGACATATATAAGTATATATATGTAGTTCTTGTTGCAGTTTATATCAGTGTGCGTGTGTGTGTGTGTCTATGTGTGTGTGTGTGTGTGTGTGTGTGTATGTGTGTTATGTACAATTTGGGTGCAGAATATCACATAGTCAGACATATACGACTACAAGTTCTCAATTTGTTATTTTTTCGGATTGTTTTCATTAATTCTTGTATTGTTTTTTTTAGTTATATCTTTTTTAAAGTTTTTTCATTTGGCAGCCTACACATGCAGCGTGGAGTTGTCCATGGAGAGGCGCGAGCGACGTCCGCTTAGAAGCGAGGCGGTGTCCGCATCGCCATCAGGCGCACGCTTGCGCTGCGGACGCAGGAACAGGAACATGACCAGCAGCGCCAGGAAGAACGCCAGCGCACCAAAGGCCGGATACACAACGCCGCTCAGCTGGCTGGCCGTTGGCAGTGCGCTGATGATATACACACGGTCCGTGGGATGAGAACGCTGCACCGTTGTTGTTCTTGATGATGATGATGATGATGATGATGATGATGATGATGACGTTGGTGATGAGGCTGCCGCTGTCGCCGACACAGGCAACGGCACATGACCTGGAATTGCCTCTGCTGCCGCCGCCGCCGCCGCCGCCGCCGCCGCCGACGACGACGACGATGATGACGATGACAGCAGCTGATGTGTATTCACGTTGAGCTTCAGTGAGCGACGCATCAGACCCGTTAGCTGCGAGCATAGCGAGAAGAGCGGAAGAGAGAGAAATAGAAAAATAGAGAGAAGGTGTTACCAAAGCTGTGACTGCGCCTAAATAATTCAAATCAGGCAGTTCTACAACGATTTAAGTTCATTTTCGATTTCAGGTTATGTTAGAAATATGACATAGTAATAATTAGTATATTCCTAATTTTCTCAATAGATTCTTTTCCCTTGGGTCGTTACTCCGGTTTCCTTTTATAAGCACATGCAACAATATTGGCAAAAAATCCTACACAAAAGCTGTAAACTAAAAGTGAGTTTTAATTTGAGCGAAAAAAATAATTTTCATAAATTATGATTATTTGTAAGTTTCTTTTTCATTCGCTCAAATATATATTGAATATAATCTGATTTTCACGAAAGTGCCCAAAATTAATCATTATTATTGAAGAAAATGCAAAAATATCAAAAATTTTAAAGGATCAAGGGATTTAAATCATTGATTTTCTGATTTAAGGAATAAAAATAGTCATTATTTGCGGTCCTTGTTTGATATCCTTTAAATTAAATAGGCATTTCAATTTGGTTCTGTGTATACAAATCCTTCATGTCTTTAGTAAATAAATCTATTTTATTGTATGGTTTTGAGCTCGAAGCCGTTTTTGAAATGTAGAACACACCTTATTATATACTATTTTTAATAAATTTGTTTTAAGAAATTTATATAATTTTTAATTATTAAGAAAGAAAAACATGAAAAAATGTTTTTTTCGGGGAAAAAAGTCGCAAAAAGACCCCCTAAAATGTTCTAAGACAATTTATCCGATTTCTCCTACTTATATCTAAAACTTTTAAGGATTATTCTCGTTTTGTGAGGCACTTGGAAGTTCGTTAACATTTGATTCAAAATTGTGGACTTGGCTAATTTGTGGAGTTACTGATTAATTTGGGTGCTTACCTTGTGCTTGCAGGTCACCTGGATGTTGTAGACCGTGTCCGGCCAGAGTGACAACTCGGCGCGTGCGGTGTCTGTTAGCAGATTCCCCATGAGGCCGCCGCCGGATACCTCCCAGGTGATCAGGCATTGACGCGATGCATTCGCAATCTGCTCATCCCAGCCGATGTCGGTCAGGACCAGGGCGCCCTGTCGCTGAGCGTGGTGCACGCGCAGCTCAAACGGCGCCAGCTGCCTCTGGCAGTTTTGCCAGCACTGTGAATATTTGGGTAGGAACGGGGGCAGGTGCCATTGGATACACACATATATAGTACATTGGATTAAAGTGCGAGTTTGTACACAGAGTAGCGATTGCGTTGCCCGCAAATTGGCAACGCAATTTTGCCAGCCGCCCGCAGCAATCAACAGCATCAACACTTAACCCATTAACATGCCCACGTCCTCAAATGCGCACAGCATTCCCAAAAGCTATCGAGTCAATAAAAGCTCGTTCACACTATCTCATAATTGCGTGCATTATTGCGCGATAATTCTGTGTAAAGTTTTCAGCATTTATCCACTAATTAATATTATTACAACATTTCCGAAGTATTTTCTATTCACTTCCGCAAAAGGTGTAATAATGGTGCTTTGAAAACCGAAAAACGCACTTTTTTTCGTTTATTTTTAAATTTTGTTTTAGTTTGTCAATATTCCAAATGTTTACTTGATCAAGTTCTTGGTAAGATTTACCGAAGAACACAAATTTTGTTTTTGTTTTTTTTTTTAATATTTTGTTTTAGTTTGTCAATATTCAAAATATATATTTGATCGGGTTCTTAGTAAATTTACCAAAAAACGCAAATTTATTTTAAATTTTGTTTTAGTTTATCAATATTCAATATATAGAATGTATATTTGTTCAAGTTCTTAGAAGAATTAGATAATTCATTCTATAAGAACTAACAACAATTTTTAGAAAGGATCTTTTAAATAATATAGGTTTTTACGCCTTTTGAGGTTTACTTTATTGTAGTATACATAAATTTTCAATTAATCCCGATTTGGATTGGAATGGTCTTCAATAATAACTTTAATAACTTTATGTTTAAGTATAGCACCAAAATTAAATGGAACGAAACCTAATATATTAAGATATGCAATTAGCTAATAGCCTTAAGCTTAACTTTTGACAATTACCATATTTTTAATACTTCATTGTTATATATTTTCTTATTTCCTTATGGCTGAACTCATCTTTAAGATTTTCAAATTCCTCACTAAATAATTCACAGAGTAAGCATAAATGCAACGTTTTGATGGATTAGACGATTGTCAAAGAAAATCAGTTCTAATAGTTGAATAAAATATATCAATATACCCGAGAATTTGTTCATCCTTATCGGGGAATCTTCAACATTTTTCTGTATTTTGTTATCTATGAACGTTTATGTGGCAATGTTTTTGGTGGTAAAGCAAATTGAAAAAGCTACCAAATGTGTTACCAAATCTAATAAATGTGAACAGGCCCGTATATAGCAGTTAATGGGAATCAGGGGCAATTGTAGGGGCACGCTAATGGGTTAAGGGCCATTACAATTATTAACTGTTGCTGACTGTTTTGAGAGCCAGGGCTTAGGGCAATATTGGCTGCTGTTATCGCCTCTATGCGCTGTCTTTATGTGTACTTAAGTATAACATGGGCATAGGCATGTACTTACATTTCTGCAATCAACGAAATCCGTGCAATAATGCCAATCCCTCGCCAACTGCAAAAGAGAACAAAAACAGGGCAGAAAAGAAAAGTTAGTTAGTGGGCGTGGCCTAATCGAATTTTAAGTAAGCTAGAAAAAGTAATCAGGCACAACGCCGCAGGCTTCTCTGGCCGAGGACAACGCCGCAGCGTTGCCATTACCAACAATAGACGCAAATTTGTAACTGTAATATAAAAGGACTGGCTGCTGCTGTTGCAAAAATGAAAGAAAAAAAATAGAAATACTCGTAATAAAAAGGCAGAGCCCATAGATGTACGAGAGTATCTATGTGGTATGTTTGCGTGTCTCTCTCCCCTGTGTGTGTGTGTGTGTGTGTGTGTGTGTATTAGACATGAGCAGCATCGTTGTACCTGTGACACGAGTCACTCTGACTGACAAGAGTCCCGTCACACTGTGACTGAATATCGAGAGTAACAGATGCGCGTAACAGTCCTGCTATTAGCAGTAACAGTCGCAGTACCGATAACAGTCAAGTCTGTAACAGTTACAGCTATGCTATTAACAGGCACAATCCTAATATTAATCACTGTTAACATTAACAGTGCAGCATGCTCTTTAACAGTCACAGACCATGTTTTAATGTTAAACACTCAACTGTACCGCAAGTTTTAGGAAAACGAAAACTAGGGGAAAAAAGGCATCCAACATTTTGTAATCTATCAAGTAACTTGACAAAACACCTGCAATGCACATGTCTAGCTCCCATGGGAGGCAGACTCTACTACATTATCTGGAATCCCACCTAGGATGAGATATCGTAAAAGCCGCTTGAAAGTTCGCAAAAGTTATATTTAAAGTATAACAACCACTGAGAGGTTTCAATATGCGGTACCGCCAAGGACCTCATGGTTGATGTAAGGTAAACTAAGTTAAAACTCAAATTCTGCTTTTAGATCTATTCAATTTTCGTTTTAACAGATCACAGAATGCAAATTGTTGACGAAAAGTCTCAATTGTTACTATATTTAAATGGAAATACATGAATGAAGGATGAATTTTTTACCGGGAGAGCTTAGTCACAGTCACAGTCACAATAACCGTATCTGTCATCTCTAGTGTGTGTGTGTGTGTGTATAAATGACCGCAAAGCTGTATGGCGAATTGAAATTTTCACGCTGTCGACAGAGGGAGATGAAACTGTGGACTAACTGGACTGGCTGCCTGCTTAGCCTTTGTCAACTGTCGCTTTAGATACGCAGCAGCGACAGCTGGACAACGCAATGTGCCTTGAGTCCTGTGCCCAGGGCACAATCCCTGAGCCTGTCCGTTTAGTTTATGAATGAGCACGCAGACAAATGAATGAATGTGCTGATGCGAACTGAGACAGGGGCTGAGACTGAGACGTGAGACGTAGACGGAGGCAGAGACTTCGACTTTGACTGCGACTGTGACTGTGACTGGTACTGAGGATGTGAACGATGGCGGGCATCAAGCAGAAGCAGCAGCAGCAGCAGCACCCAGGCATCCTGGCATCCAGCAGCAGGAGCACTTTGTCATCATTACACAATAAGGCGGCCAGATAAACGAGCATGCCAAAAAAAAAAGCAACAAAAACCAAAAGCAAAAACAAAAAAGAAAAGGAAAATCGCAAAGACAACATATTTTCCGCTCAATTGAATTTTTGGCCTTTGCGAAACAACTTGGGCGATAAGTAACAACAATAAGGCGGCAAATGAATGAACGAATGAGTGAATGAATGGGCCGAGCATTATCCATTTGAGATGTGAGCGTGATCTTGGCTAAGTACTTGATTTGATTCTAATCAAAGTTCTAAATATATCGCATAGACTTGAAGTATCCAAGTATCTTTCAAAAAGATTTGACGGATTGAATTCATTTGATATAGTAGGTTAGAATTGACTTGCGATGAAGTTTGGTTTCAATTCAACCGCTCAGCGGCAATCAATCAACCGGAAGCTTCAATTCGGTACAATTTTGACGAAAATGGAAACCGCAACTTATGTGAAATTATTAATTTTGTATGTATTGAATCAGAGCAAATTTAGCAATCAAAAGGTTACACTTAAAACATATTTAACTGAACATAAAATTGATATATTAGCTAAAATTGTTGCGAAAGTTGTTGATTTGTCTGTAAATCGACGCTGAGCCAATCTTATAATAGTACAGTCTCGCATGGGCAACCAAAAGGGCATTCAATTGCTTTTTATTCATTTTGTAATCCTTTTTTTTAAATAAAGTACTTATCGAAAACTGTTCTACTCAAAACTTTTATTACTGCATTTTCTTTCGAATTTACATTACGAAGAACTATGGTAAAGCTTGTGAGCTGGCTTAGTGTAATATGTATAGGTATTTTCTTCTTTCTTTCTGATATTCTTTGATGATCTATCGCGCATAGAATGTTATAGAATTGAGCTAATGGTATTCCATGAATTTAATCAAATATAATTCAAAACAAATATATCAATAGCTAGACAAAATTTCATTTGTTGCTTAATTTTGGAAGACTCGTTGCACTTGCCGTGTGAGTCGTAAGTGTTGTGCATGTCACGCTGCCATCTCTAGTTGCCAATAAAAACAAAACGCACCACACGCTCAATGAAAACGCTGAGCAGGCAGTCAGTACACATTACCTCCCTCCACCGTCCGCTGTCCGATGTCCGATGTCCGAAGTCCAATGGCCATCCATCCCATCTCTGTATGCTTTCTTGTGGCCTACCTGGCGTAGTTGTTGGCCCATATAAATTAAACGCAGGCAGCGGACAACTTTTACATGCAATTGCCCACGGAATTGAACATCGTTTCACACCCAAGCCACATAAATTACCCATCCAGGTCAGTTTTGAGCAGTTTTATGAGCTGCCGCCTCTGCAGCCAATGCCCAGTGTCCAATGCCCACTGACCCGTTCCAGTGGCACGTAGTCGCCAAATGCTGCGCCTGTCAATTATTGAAGCACTGTCGGAACAGATTCCACCACCACCAGCACCACTGCCACCAGCCAAAGGCTACGTGCCCGGCATACGCATCTGGCATTACCAATTTACACTGAGACGAGACAGCGCGACAGGGACGATTTCTTAGCACACACACAAACCCCCGAAAATAAAAACGGAAGAAGAATACTGAGCCAGGTCTTAGGATGCTGCCAACTTTTATGGTGTTAATTTGGCGCTGATTGAGCGACGGTCGTGGGTTGGTGGTAGCCTGTGACTGTTCCTATGCCTGTTCCTGTGCCTGTTCCTGTGCCGGGGATTAGATCCGGACAGGCGTGAAATTAGCCCCAGTGCAGATGCAGGCAACCCTTAAAGGTCAACGAATTGCATTTGTAACGCCAGATGGATCATGCCACACCAATTTTATCACGTTCGCATTAGGCAAACTCCATCGATTTCAAACTGAAATCACCACCTTTGGAAAACTTTTTCCAATTTTCAGCTTGCATTCGATTGAATGGGTTCGAGCCCAAGATATACTCCTACATTGAGGGAAGTAAGCAAGAAAACAAGTGAAGAAAGTACAGTCATTTTCGGGATGTCAAAGATACTATATAGTCTTATAAAACTTCTTCCTATACAAACTCAATTCTTCGCGATTCTTCTATTGTTATATATATTCCAAAAAATATTGATCAAATTTAACCAAACTGTGTAAAGTACTATAACAAAACACGCAATTCCTGAATATGGTTGGGATATCTTGAAAAACAGGTAAGTTTTTCATACAGTTCTTTTTTTCCGATTGTTACCATGGCTCAATATGATAATTTCTACGATTTTAACCATTTGCATATTAGGTTGTACAAAAACAAATAATAATTTGATTTGGTTAGTTTGAATATGTGAGTCAGGATAACTTAATAAACCAAATAAGTTGTTCATTCAACAATTCGCTCGTTTGTTCCTATGGCAGCTATATGATATAGGGATACGATCCTGGCAATTTTAACATGTGTATCTATGCTAAGTTTCATTGAGATAACTCTAAAACTTAGTGACAAGCTTGGATAGAAACAAACAGACCGACGGACAGACAAACATCAACTCGGCTATGGATGCTGATCAAAAATCTATATACTTTGTGAGGTCGGAAAAGTCTCCATCAATGCGTTACACATTTCGTGACAAAATTGTTGTACCCACTGCAAGGGTATAATAAAAATTTTCAGAAAAATAATTAAATTAGAATGCCGTTGCAATCAACCCCAAAAAGGTAATCCGCATGGGAATCGGTCTAATTTTGATAAAGTTATGAGAATAAAAACCAGTTTCCCACAAATGTATTTCAAATATTATATAGAAAATTAAGGGAAGTGTTATAAGATGAAGTTGTTTATTCATTCAAGCTCCACAAACTATTTTAAAAATAAAACATTAAAGAAGTATTTAGTCAAATTTGTTTGTTATATATCTCAATAAAAGCTTTTAAGTTTGGAGTACAGTAATATACATTCCCATACATTTCAAATAAAATCGTTTTAAGGTTGCGAAAGTTATAGGAATAAGTTTTTTACAAATGTAAAGTTTACTGTAATGTTTTCTTTCCATCAATTTAAGATATCAGTTCAGTTTTGACAAGGTTTGTCTTCTACTATTGGTTTTGAAGTCATTCTTCTTTCGTAATGTGTGGAATACTAGTTTTACCAGTCATCCTGTGGAAAATATCTACCCTTTTGTCAGTTTTTTTTTTGTTTCCTTAGTTTTCCCTACCCAAGCACTTATGAAAGACTTCATGCACATATGTCCATGTGCCCTTGTTAATTACAATTATGTCACGAAATGTGTTACGCATTGAAGGAGGCATTTATGAGCTGAGTTGATGCAGACATGCTATGTAAACTAGTCTCACCTTTGATCTTAAGGGTGTTTCTTTTTGCTGCATCTAACAAAAATTTGATCAATATCAAACTACAGGGTACCCCTCCTACCGGGAACACTTCCTCTGTACTTGCCCAGCGCTCATGAGAAGCAGACTCAACCATCTGGGATCCCATATCTTCACTTCCCTGGAGAGTGTACCGAGGACACCACTCAACTTACTCTTAAAATTCGCGAAAATGATCTTCGAAGAATCTTAGACCTCGCAAGGTTCAATTATGCGGTACCACTAGGGACCAGATGGTCTATATGAAGCCACCCGTGGGGGTGACCTGCCGTCTCAACCTAACCTAACTACAGTTACTATATCTTATAACAACTATAGGAAAAATATGTAGAGAAATCTGTCGTTTATCAGAATCAATATAGGTTAACTATATTATATGTCATAGGAACAATCGATTGAGAATTCAGTGTTAGTATGGAAAACTTTGTTTTTATAATTAGTTTTCCCTGGAGCACTTTTATTAGAAACTCTACAAGGGTATTAACTCTTTGTCATCCTGCAGATAGCTGGTCCTTCTCGTTATTTTCTCATCGTATATTAGAATACAAGTTTTCATAGTCATTCAATTGAGAAGTTGCCCTACAACCCTACTCGGTATGCGTACACACACACACTACTCCAGTGTTCCACACCCAGTTGCCCCTTCATTGAACCCTCCCAGTTGCCTAATCTCTATTAGCAGGGCTATGACTGGCGTGGACCACCCAGCTGACATTGTCAACGGCAATGGCCACATCTGCAGCGACAGCTACCTGAGAAGCGGCGGCGATGTCAGCGACCAGATAAAGGCGAGCGAGCAGCCGCATAAAAAACTGTTTTCCCCGCGGTACCGTCCCTTGTCTTGTCTGTCAGGGGCATTGTCAATGCCAGAAACTGAACTGAACAGGGCACAGGAGCTAACCTGGCCTGGCTTGGCCTGGCCTGTACTGGCCTCGGCTCTAACCTTGATAGAGAGACGCAGCTCAGGTCGGTCGAGCGTATACAAGTGTCCATCAAGTGCGTCTTATCTGTAGTGGCCGGAGCGGGGCTTACCTGCTGATAGCAGCTTTGGCGGCATCTGTTTAGCTGCTTGCTGCCGAATGGCGTCGCTGCTGAGTCCGTTGCCTGCAGCTGGGCGGCAGCATCCGCATCCGCAAGGGCAATCGCATCCTTCTGTGCCCGTGCCACAACCAGGAGTAGCAATAGTGCTAAAGAGTGCAACATTGTTGCTGCTGTTCCTGCAGCTGAACGCAGGGGCGTAGGGGCGTAGGGGCGTAGGGGCGTGGGCGTGGGCGTAGAGACGTCGGCGTGGGCGTAGACGTAGACGTGGGCTTAGCTCGAACGGGGGGCGTTCACAGATTGATTAATTGATTGATTTTGTTTGTTTATTTTTGTATCAAGTGCGGCTGCTGTTGTTGTGGTTGTTGTTGCTGCTGCTGCGGTTTGGGTAGGCCCATAATAACCGTTGACTGTGACGACTGTGACGACAGCGACGTCAACGTTGACGTCGACTGCATTTAGTGAAGCAGCGCACGCAGCGCATTTTGTGTATATTTTGATTTGTTTGTTTGTTTTTATGCCTGTCTGTCTGTCTGTGTGTTTATTTGGCGTTCGCTTATGAAGCTAAAAGCTTTATCTCGCGCATGCTGCAAACTGAGTGCAGTAACTGTTCTGTGTAACAGTTACTTCAAATGTAACTGTAACTGTAAATATTGGCGTCGTTTAGTTACGTTTCTTTTGGGGTTTACTTATTGGTTAGTCCCGGGCTGGCACTTTGTTTGGGAGGCGCTGGGGCGGTGGTTAACAACATGCTCTGGCTGAGGTTCCTGGCCCTGACTCTGGCTCTGGCACTGCGCACCTTGTTTGAGTTTTTTATTTGAGCTGTGTGCTCAGGTAACTTGGCACTGGCACCATAACAAGAACAAGAACAAAAACAAAAACAAACAACACACGACACAACAATAAATAAAACGTGCACACACAACAAGAGCAGCAGCAGCAGAAGCAGCAGCTACAAGGCAACAAACGACTGCGACTGCGACAGCGACAGCGACAGCGAGAGCGACAGCGACAGTGACAATGGCAGAGGGCGAAGGCGAAGGCGAAAACCAACCAACGTCGTCGAGGATAAATGCTGCACTAACGGAAAACGAAAACTGAACCAGAACCAGGCTGCGAGATAACACACAAGTACACACACACACACAGATACACAAAAACACACGCACGCAGTCAAACACATCACAGCACACGAACGCAAACAGCGAACCAAACGAAGAGTAGCGTAAAGAAAGGGGCTGCTATTTTCCAGCTATACTCACAGCTGTTTTAGCTAGAAAATAGCTTTTTTTCACAGATTGCTCTTTTTAAGTAGTATTCTGTTGTTTTTGCAAGAATTGCTAGCATTCTTTAAAAATGTATAATAATTTAGATATTTATACCATTATTTCTGTTAAGATTGCTCCTTTTATTTGATTGAAAGCAGTCGTTTTCTTAAAACTGTAAGCTTACGATTCAATTGCCAGCTTTAAATTACCATGTAGTAATATGTACATACATATAGTATATTTATTGGGTTTTTACGAGATTTTTGTGGATTGTAGTTCCTAAACTCTTATTGAGCCCTGATTTTTCATGATTATTTTTCAAAACAAAATAACCTCTGTTGTCTATTCAAAAAATAATAATGTTAACAAGCTAAGTAGATTATACATTTCATGTAGGCACGAGAAAATAAGTTTTCCTTACATATGTAAGAAACATATATTTGATTTTTACATCTGTTACATTTTACAATCATTGTTAAAATTTGTTAAACTTCCTAAATAATTGTTGCCTATCAGATTCGATTAGAACTGTTTGACTGCAAATAAATTGATTGTTTGGCCTTTTACGGCTAAATTTGCTGGCAAGGCCACAGCGAGGTTACTCAACACTGGCCGTACACACTTCAAATGGGCGTCAGTCAGTGGTTGTTGTTCGCACACGAACTCCAACATCGAACACGAACATGTTCGAGACGAGATTCAAATTGCATTGGTAATGAGCGCGGCTCGTGATTTTCTTCCCGTGGCAACATAAACCAATTAACTAATATTGTATTTAAATATGCACTCATAAAAACTAAGCTAAGTAGTAATAATATTAATACAAATTAATTGGCAGTGAAGCTCTTTATTAATTAAAAAGGAAACAATTATTAATCCTAATTCGAAACGAACTCAAAATGAGCTGTTATGTTGCGGAATTTTTATTTATTTATTAACAATTAATTAACATTATTAATAACAATGTAATCAAATCTTTCAGACATTTGCCCATATCAGTGTACTTTTTAATTAGAATCAGTTTTAATTTTTATTTTTCAAGTTATATTGAAAAAAAAACCTTTTCAATTGAATTGCTTGTCGGATATCAGAACAGCTAACAATTTCGAAAACGATTAATGCGCATTCGAACAGAATTCCCTTGTGCTGTTATACTCAAAATGGTCTGTTATGTTAGAAATAAATGGAATTTCTCAATTTGTATCGCTACAAAAGTAACTCAAATAGATTAGGTTAGGTTGAGGCGGTAGGTCGCGTTGCTCAAAAAAGTATGCAATAATAATCGTGCTCGTGCCGTGTCGTGCCTATAAATGAAAGCACGGTGCCATCTCTAAGCTGCATGAATAGAACAGCAAAAAGTCGGAGTTGAAGTTGGGCCAGCGGAGTCACGGAGTCTGTGTGTCTGTTTGGTGGTTGCTTCGCCCAGTTGGGTTGACTTTGATGATGGGGTGGCGCTGGGCCAAGGCTTTGGCTATGGATTTAGCTATAGCAATGGCTATGGCTTTGGCTTTGACTTGATGGTGGTGGCCCCGCTCCCGTTCCCGTTCCCGTTCCCTTTCCCTTTCCCTTTCCCTTTACCGCGCAACGCTTTAACGTGCCCGGCACCGCGCGTGCATGCAGATGAATCAAAGCAGCCGCTGATTATAGCAACAATATGGAAATGCCGCTACCCCCCTAACCCAGGCACTACTTCGGGCTGCCTCGGGTTATATAGGAGCATTGTTTATTTATATGACATGCACATGTGTGTGAGTGTGTTTGTGTCTGTGTGTGTGTGTGCTTGGTTTTTATAACTTCCATTTGCCAAAGCATAGTAAATTCTTTCAAAGCGTGTACTACATTTATTATTTAAGCCACGCTGTTCTCCCCTCTCCCTTCCTCTCACACTTTCCAACTCTATGCGCATTGTTCTAGCCAGGACCCCCCACCACACACCTCTTCCCCATTGCTGTGTCTGTCTGTCTCAGTGTCTGTCTGCTGGTGTATTAGCCGTTCCTCGCTCCTCCCTCCTCTGCCCAGCAATAACAATAACAACAACCTACTTTATTTGCATATTTTGACTTTTATGCGGCAAAAATATTACTTGCTGCGCTGCTGCCAGCAAACAAACAGCCCCAAACACACTTCCCCCATCCCCCAACCCCTCACAGCCCGCCTACAGCAGGTCGTCCCTCCTAAAACAGGGCAACGTTAATAAAGCGGCAGAGTATCCAAAAAAAAAAAAAAAGAGACGCCAAAAATTAAGGCAAAAACTTTTTTCCATTTGGCATGCTGCCCTCACACGCGCGGGCCCCCAACCCTGTCCCCTCCACCCCCCACCTCGCTCCTGCCTCCCGCACACCCTACCATGTTGCCCTTATATAAGTCGTCTGCAAAGTTTCAAAATTTGGGGCTGGCTTATAACTCCATTGCAACATGTTGCATGTTTGAAATTGCCAAAGTAAAAAAGCAACAACAATAGCAACACACATAAATACCCAGATCAGTTATCTAAGCGTGCAATACCCTAAAAGTCTACTAATAAACTGAATTACATAAGGTCCTACAGGTCCTACGTAGGTCCTGTAGCATATTCATGCAATTTGCCATTAACTTTGATGTGCTTAAAACAAGAATTATGTTTCTGCATTACTGTCCAACAGGGCAGTATATCAATTTTGATCCTTGAAACCGAAAACGTGTTTTCCCAACATACACACACATATATTGGACCCCTCTTCCCTTTGCAATTTCATGGGCCCCGCCATGTGCTGCATACGAAATTTCAGCAAAATAGCTTTAAGAATCTCTGAGTTCTGGCACGAAACCATTTTTGGAACACTTCTAATTAGCTTTTGAAATAACTACTATATAATTATGCTAAGATACACTCTACCGATTTTAGTAACTTAAGGAACTTTCTTTTTAAAAATGCATCCTTATGCTCGGAAAATGGGTGCAAAACTCTGGTATTCAACATTTTTGTTTTTACTGTAACTGGCTTCGAACTAATTTTCATAGCTCTATACAAGAACCTAACCAAAACTCATTAATATTGTAAAATCCACTCCAACGGATGGGAAATAGAACTCAAGCTCCTATGTATGAAATTTTGCTTAATATCAGCTTCAAACTCATTTTAAAAACTCTAAACAATAAATATATTTAAAATAAAAATGAGAACTAGTTAACAAATACTAACAAATCAAAAATAAAGAAATAAATAGATAAAAAACCTTAGACAATAATACTAACCCACCTATTATTTACAGTTCAAATACTTTGTAAGCTATGACTCTGAACCACTTTTGTAGGACTTTTGAACCACTTTCGAACCATTACATAAATACTTTGTATTTATTTCAAATTAGAATGTGAAGTTACAAAATATACATATTTCATTTAGCATATGTCAAGCTTGATGGCAAAGCTATGGGCATCCTGCAGGAGCATTATGGGGGTAAAAAAATAGTAAAAAAAAAAAAAAAGAAATAGAGGAAAATGTACAAAGAGAGCTTTGAAATTTATGCGCCCATGGCGAGCCATTTTGCAGTGGACAACTTTTTAAAACAAAATTCCATTTTGTGGCCACCGCAATTGACTTTGTCGTTGCGGATTGCCATACGCCAAAAAGCCCCTTCCTTTCGTACTCCCCGAACCACGGACCCCACTGCTGGCGGTGCATGCCCCAGCATGGGATAGGCCATGGAGATGCGGGCCTGTCCGACTTATTAAAAGCCGTTTTACACTAATACTAATTCATGGCAAGCCGTTGTCGTTTGTTTTAGTTTGATTTACGCATTTTTGAAGCATGCTGCCAAGTTTTGGACTCGGACTGGGAATGGAACTGGGAACTGGGAATGGGACGGGGAATGTTACGGGGACTGACACCAGCTGCAGCTGGCCAATGGAGCGCTTCCGGCGAGCCGCATATTCCCCTGGGTGATAAGTAGAAATGACGCACAATGAGCACATCCGGTCCAGGGTGGGCCTAGGGATGCATGGGAATGAAAAGAAGCCAGCCAGCCCAGCATACAATGGGGGTTGAGTTTTAAAGCAGACCAAAGTCAAAAACTCTTTCCCAAGCTAATAGGCAAACGATTGCTTTGCCAGCTGAAAAGAGCGCCCCGTCCAGAGGACGGAGGACGGAGGACGGAGGACGGAGGACGGAGGATGGTACAGCACAGCCGAGCAACCCATTAAGATATTTCAAATTCTTAAAAATTAGCCCTCGAAATGGCAGAAGCTCGAAACGAAACGAGAAAAGAGAAAAGAGAAATATATGTATATACGCGTACATACAATAAAAACTCTACAGAATAATTAATGGAATTTTTGAACTTTCGGTGCAAATGCTGAAAGTCTGCTGAAACTCACGGCATGTATTTCATTGATGGAGATTGCATCGGCCATGGCGATACTAGCTACTCTTGGCTGCTGCCACATGAGGCGCAAATAAATTTGTCGTCGTATTCTGTTTTCAGTTTTAGCCTGAAATAGAGCAATTTGCATTATTCGCATTCGGGCCGAATTCGCTTAATGAATTGCGCACAACTTGCCAACAAAATTTTTTGCTCAAAGCGATACAAACAAAAAAAGGCAACAATGAAAATTGAATTAATATCGCACCGCAGCCTGCATGTCCTTAAATGAATAATTTCATATTTTTTTCTCAACAATAACGCAATTTCTACCGTCACAATTCCACTGAAAATAAAGAGTTAATAAAATACCAGCAGATGATTCAATTACACCAATCGAATTTGAGGTAGGGTCAGTAAAAATTGTTATAAAATATCAACTGAAACTATTTTGTCACATTTGAGTGATGGCAAAATGTTGTTTAAACAAGGAGGAATAGATTACAAATATATTTAAGGTTTATTTGGCATCGTATTTATGATTTATGTTTCGATTTGCATCCGATTTCAAGTTATAACTATGAGAAATAGTGTTCTTTATCAAGTATGTTTCAATATATGCCATATTATAAGTAATTATGTTCTATCAAAGTCTAAAGATATAATACGATATATTATATCCTTACATATTACTATATTTATTATATCTTTTGACTTTGGTTCTATACGCTATACGCTTTCTCAATGTTCAGTTAAACTTGATCGAAAATTAAATACTCTGGCTATTTATTTATTGTTTATAGAAATCAGCCTTTGGGAAAGCCATAAATATATTACGGATACTTCAGATTAGGCGTTATGTTATTTCATGTTAATTTGATAACTTAAGATGACAAAAAAAAAAACAAAATAATAATAAAACTCAGGGGCGTAATCATTATGGGTTATATTATAAAAATTACATAGATATGATTATGAAATGAATATAAGGATTTTCTTTGGACTATAACCATTATATTTGAGCGAAAGGAATAAGTATGTGTATTCTAAGTTATTGATTTTAAAAGATAATAAAATTCATTATTAACGGTTCCTGAAAAGCATCATCAGCTGTCTTTCCGGTAGAGCGACAGGATGGAAACATCTCAGGCGTAGCTTGTAGGGTCCTGACTGTAACTCTGGTTAGTATAACACTCCTAACTTTCCTGAAAATAATCATTGAGCGCCAACTGTGTGAGAAAGACATCATGGACACTACAAAGAGTATAAACATGTGATATGTCTGTGTCTGCCAGTTTGTCTAAAACACATATCGCGCACATCTGAGGCTGATTCCGAATCCCAATCTGATTCTGAATCTGATTCTGAATCTGAATCTGCATCCGAAGGGGTGTCGCTGTCTTCCCTCTGTCTGCATTCACCAAAATCGGAATGTGCACATCTTCATCTGCGGACGGACGGGGTTTTTGGGTTGGGGATCTGGCTGTGTGGTGGGGGCCCCTGCCCACACGCTCCTCTGCACATACGCAATGTTAATGCAAAATAGCATTTGCATTCATGCCGATGCCGATGCCGAGATGCCGTCGCTGCTGCCGCCCCTCCCCGCACCGGAGGCACCGGCCTAGCCAGCGCATTTGTGCAAACCTCACCGCAGATCCAACAGCTGTGCTGATTCGCAATTTTTCGTTGTCAAAACTGAAAAGGAGCAAAAAAAAACACAAAAATGGCCCATAACTCATGTCACCGTTCTGTTCATTAAATGTGAACTGACTGCCGCCCACCCCGCCCGTCTGGTCGTAGTCCTGCTCCTGCTCCTGCTCCTGCTCCTGCTCCTGCTCCTGTCACCGCCACCAATTGCACCAGTTGTAGCAGCTCACATTTGATTGTCTATGTGCGCATATGGTCAGCTCATTGTGAAGTCGCTTATATTGCCATTATCATCATCATGTTGCGATTAATGCGAATCTCCTCCTCAGATATGAATACGAGTACGTGCCGTGTTACATCTATCACAGCACACAATCCCCGTCGCCCTTTGGGGTGGCTGCGAAATTGTTTTGGGACACGGACAGTGGCAGGGACGGGGACAGGGGCATCAGGCATGCCGTCTGCCATTTGCGCGCCGTGGTGGTTTCGACTATAGTACAACCATCTACATAATACCCGATGCTCTGAGGCATTAACGCATTATCAAAGGCAAAATGCGTTAAGCTTCGGCTCAAGTGCATCTACTTCATCAAAATGTCATTGGGCTATCATTTGGATCAGACATGGCCAGAAGCAGGTGCAGCCCTGAGAAGACCACCGGGGAATTTCATTCACAACATTTCATTGAATTTTGTTAATCAACATTTTATCACCCATGTGACACAGGACTGGGTATCTAGATTCTATGGAATGCACATTGTTGTAAGTGCTCATGAATTGAATCTGACTAATGCGAGAAGTTCATTCACTGAATACAAAATAGAACACGGATTAATGTAAGCTAAATGAGTAGAGTAACCCAGCAAATAGATTATTTGAAAGAACATATGTACATTTCCTTATTAATTTATTTAATAAATATACAATATATAACATTTCTGGTTAGTTTGCAAAGTATTTGCAAGGCGACTCGAACGCTTCGAATTCTTTCCATTCCGATTTGATTAAAAAACAAGTAAGAATGCTATAGTCGAGTATACCCGACTACGAAACTCCCTGTACCCAGGTCAAAAATTTCCGACCTTCGTACTGCGTCCTCGTACACTTTCACATACACACACACATACACAAAGATGAACACACACGAACCACAGCGCAAGCGAGGCATTTTAAATGGTGGCTGTGCTTCTTCTTCCCCCTCGCTACAGTACTGAATCTTGTTTGTTGCATAACTTCCGTGTTTATTATCTAATAGACTTAAAATTTGCACAGTAGATAAAGAGATTAAAGTAATGTACATGCCAAATTGCAAATCTATATCTTGATTTGTTACTGAATAGCGGGGGAATGGGGGGAAATATCTCAAATCTAAAATAAACTTGACCTACTCCCGCTATACACGAACCTACATTCCGAATTTGGTGTCTCTAGCTCTTACAGTTGCTAAGATACTTGCGTTCATACATACGGACGGACAGACGAACGGACAGACAGACAGACATGGTTAAATCGAAATCTCTTTTGATACTGATCAAGAATATATATACTTTATAGGGTCGGAGATGTCTGCTTCTGCCTGTTACATACATTTGCACAGATTTAGTACCCCTTTTTACCCATTTTATGGGTACAGGGAGTAAAAAGGGATCCGCATTTCCACACAAACACAGGGAAGAGAATTTGGTAAATTTTTGTAGGCTTAGATAATTACTAATTTCTTTCAATAGTTTTGCAATTATAAGAAAATATTTACGCGAAAATTGAATAAATTTAATTCGATTCACTAAAGGGAATGTTTAAGCATTTATATGGGATATTTAAAATTGAGTTACTAATGTCCACAAACATGCAATTTTATTGCTTTAGGTCATGGCCAGCTTCTGTTAACGTTAACAGACTTTTTCTGCTACTAATTTAACATTTTTGGCAATCATAGCAGCAAAGCGAGAGGATCATTAAAAGCAAAAACAAATAACACGAACCTAACACGACAAGAAGTATTTGAACTTTGGCCCCGAATTCAACCCCCTTCCAACTGGCATTTCGCAAAACGCCATCCTATTGCAAAAAATTTCAGCTTCTTAGCTCTTACCACTTCGGCTGTGCGATGAGTAAGTGAGGATAAAGATTTATATATATATATATATATAGATTGGAATATAATGGAATAGTTGTATGAACAACTTTATTGTTTTGTATAGTTGTCATGGAAACATTTCTATGAACACATCTGCAAAAGTATTAAATCCTCTCCACCCTGATTATATCTCATTTTGTTGTTTAAATATTACTTATGAAAATGCAACTTACATACAAATTTATTTCATACTTAGACGGAAACGCGTCTATTACGTTTATATGGCAACAATGTAAATATTACATTAAATGAATCAATATTTCGAATATTTGCAACGATTTCAAATTTAAAACTTCAGCCGCCAATACGATAACTGTATCGCCATAGCAACTGTGCGATAAGTTTGAAATCAATATAAATTTGCGACACGCATTAACCAACACTGTTCATAACAATTTGTCTAGAATATTTGACAGCACTTGGGCTGTGTTCATTTTCTATAATTTTATTCCTGTTTTTGTGCATGCAAAATTTATATGAGAAAAGGTGCAAAAAAGTGTGTTACTTGATACATTTGACATTATCCATATTGTAAGTGAACAACTCTAATATAATAGCACTGTAAGTAAAGATATTGAAACAAATTCGTTCTTTACGGTGCACTCACGGCGACGTCGACGTCGACGTTGTCTTGTGGCCACCTACAAAAATACATACATACTACATACATACTGTACATATTTAAAGAAGCCGCTGCTGTAAATAAGTGTGTGTGTGCTGTGCATGTGCATGTGCGTGTGTCGCGCTTTTTGCGTATTTGTCCCGTTTATTATCGTGTCAATCAGTGCATACAATAGCATTATTATACCCAGAAGCAAGTTGGACCAAACCGAGGAATACACATAATACAGCCGAAGTGAATACCAGGTAATTATTAAGCTACGGCCGCCCCAACATGCAAATATATGTATATTTGATCAAATTGTTTGACCAAACAAATTTGCTCGAACCTTATATGCATGTGCGGCCGTAGCTAAGCTTCAATATTGTTCTCTCGCTAGAGATGGACGCCTGTCGACTCTTGTTCTCAACAAGGACACGATCCTGAAACATGCACAACTATCAAAAACTCTCCACCCAATAATAATAATAAATTTTATGATTTTAGTAACTTCATTTATAGGAGGGATCTTATATGTGATGGCAACCGTGACTGTTACAACAAAATAACAGGGAGAAATATCTGTGACTGTAACAAATACATATAAACTAAGAGTTTGCCTGTTTGTATAGTTTATACTTCACTGTCTGAAAAGTAAGTCCCTATAAACGTTTTACGGACTTCAGAACCGATATCAATTCCGATCGATGGGAAACGGAAATGGGAACAGGCCCAGAATTTAAATGGAACAAAATAAATATATTTTACTTCCTGTACCCATAAAATGAGTAAAAAGGTTAAGGGTGCAAATGTATGTAACAGGCAGAAGGAGATATCTCTGACCCTATAAAGTATATATATTCTTGATCAGTATCAAAAGAGATTTTGATTTGGCCATGTCCGTCTGTCTGTCCTTAAGAGATAGAGACACTAAATTTGGAATGTAGGTTCCTATATACCCTCTCCCCGCTCCTCCGCAAATCGATAAAACCGTTTTACAGCCACAATTTTAAAGGTGTAGCCTAGGGATACATAATACTTGGGTCACTCTTAATCTACTGTCCAAATCTTAAGTCGATCGGATAATAAACACGGAAGTTATTCCCGAAAAAGAGTCAGTGCTGCAAAGAAGGGGAAAGAAGCAGCACTGCTGCCACTTGAAATGCCTCGCTTGTATGTGTGTGTGTAAGTGGACGAAGATGTGTTGGGAAGTTTTAGACCTAGGTATAGGCAGTTCCGTAGACGAATATACTCGACTAGAGCATTCTTACTTGTCTTTTTTTATAAATACCTTTATTTTTGTGCGTGATGGTTAGTGATGTTGGGGCAAGGTCCTTGTTGAGGGTTGCATATATATGTATGTGCGCGTCACGACACGCGCCCATCTCTATTTGATATCGCATAGAAATCAATGCCTGACTTCTTGCAGATTGAACCAAAATGAGCTATTTAACGGGCGAGCCGGTACCGCCCGGATTTGAGGACGAAATGGCACGGGTGGCGATAATACAGAAGCAAATTGATGGCTACAATGAAGGACCCATAATTGGCACCGAATACGTTGTGGAGCTGCATGAGGATGGCCAGGTGCGACCCGATTACTTTTGTGTGCTGTGCAACACGTGCAACGACAGGCGCTCCATATTCGTACACTGGACATCGGTGACGCATCGCACCAACTATGTGAAGACGCACTTTCAGAAGGCCTTCGAGCTGCTGCAGCAGTTCCGTCGCACATCGAAGAACTCCACCGATTTGGTGCTGACAGCGACCTCAAAGCTGGTACAACTGATTGAGACGCATTATGGACGCAGTCATCAAGTGTTGGCCGTTGCTGGCGATGATTTTCGTCGCTTTCGTGCCAAAATCTGTTCGCAGGTGCGCGATAAATATCATTTTGATGAATGCGCCGGCCCCGATTTTGTTGATGAAGTGCGTCAAATCATTATGGAATTGAAGCCGGTCGAAACGCTAAAGGTGACGCTCAATTTAAACGACCGCAATGTGGAGCCCATGACCATTGCACTGGATGCCATTTCCAGTGATGATGATGATGGCAATTTCTCGTCAGTGGCGCCACAGCTGGCGGCAGCAAAGAAGATACGCAAAAAGCAGGAGGAACAGCAGCCGGCGTATCGTGCCATTAATCGTTCACCACCAGTGGGTGGTGACAAGGGACTAATGGGGGGCGCTGGAGGAGGTATCAAGAGCAACATTGCACCGCTTGGCATCAAGCAGCTGCCAACGCCGAAGGAGCTGTCGTTGCAGGCGTCGCATATTGCACAGGAGCGCTACAGATGGGAGAAGTTTCGGTGCCTGCTGGAGCTGCAGCTGAAGCAGCTGCGGGATGAGACCGAAACGTATGAATCTAATCCAGAGAAGCATCCCGATTATTCTGAGGAATGGAAGCTATTTTGGAATCGACGCTACAAGCAGTTGCAGGAGGAAAAGAAATGTGATCCCAATAGCTATGATTACAAGCCAGAATGGATTAGCTATTGGAAGGACAGGCGTGTGGAGCTCTTTAACATCTCTGTTAGCAAGATCAAAAAGGAGCTCAAGGAGAAATTCAAGCTTGGCGACGAGGATGAAGAGAATACCAAGGAGCTAATGGAACGCTACAAAATACGTGTTGCAAGTCCCAAAAATTCATCGAATGCAACTTCATCTGTCGCTGCAAATGCTGCACGCCGCAAACCCCACTATCGTGGCTCCAATAATCGTTCGGGCAATGGCGGTAGCAACGATGCCATCATTGATATCAGCGATGATGACCAACAGGTGCCAGCTGCGCCATCAGCGCGCCCTAATCGCCGCCCGCCCTATGGCCGCTCACTGTCTGGATCTATTTCGCCCAAACGTGGACGGCCACCGCCGCCGCGTCTGGGACGGCGTTCTCGTACACGCTCACCGTTGACATCAAGACGCCGGGCACGCTCACGCTCACGCTCCAGATCACGCTCGCTGCACCGGCGCTCATCACGCTCACCATACAGTCGCGGCCGTGATAGGTCGCATAATTCGCGCAGTCACGATGATTATGGGGATCGCGAGCGTGAGAGGGGACGGGAACGAGGCACCGGTGATTTCTACAGGGATCGAGATCGTGCGGATAGCTATACGCGCTCCACGCGTGGGTATGAACCTGTGGAGACATTCCGTGTCATGGACTCACGCGTTTATCCCGAATATAGCCAGCCTCGCCAGCGTACGACGTCGCCAACAGGCACAACCACATCGACTGCGGCCGGCAAGGATTCAGAGCCATCGGACGAGCCAGAAGGTCCACTGACAGTGGTTAGTGTGCTACGCATGCTATCCGCTTTGGAGGATCATTTAGGTAGTCTGGGTCCCAAGGCTCTGAATTTGCTCAGCAAGGCGCTGGCCATGGAAAAGATTCAGCCAAATGCCGCCGATGATCTATTGTTAAACGAGGATAACTGTGTCTTCATGGAGACAACCAAGGAGAAGCTAAAGGGCATACTCATTGCCGAAGTGCTTGATGATCCCCAAAAAGTGCGCGTTGTGAAAAAGTTAATCAGCAATATTGCGTCCATCATCTTCCAGGTGACCTCCAAAGGTAAGTTCAACATAATATCAAAATAAAACACTTTACTTTACAGATCCTAAATATTAATTGGTAAGTATATGTTTGGCCGATTTCTGCAAACAAACGGACGGGTTAAAGGCGCCCCAACAGTTGCGCGCATATTTTGTGCGAATATTTGACAGCAAGAACCTTAAACATTCTAATATATTACAATACATGCTCGTATAATAGAATTTTCTTATGAAATAAACTCTTGTTTTTCGGGTCTGTTTGGGCTTTCGCTTTCGCTCAGATTTTGCGAAAGTGAAATTCTTTTACATCTTCTCATTTCACTTTCGACAATATTTTACGGATTGAAATCACTTTTTTCAATTAGGTATCGAACAAATATATGCGATATTTATTTTTATGAAGTTGAAAATGTAGACAATTGAAGGTAAATTCGCAAATCTTGCCGAAATTGGAAGTCGGAACAGACCGGTAGGTATATTTGCCAGTAAGACCTAAAACATTCTAATATACTACATGCTTGTATAATAGAATTTTCATATAAAAGAAACTTGTAAATCGAGTCTGTTTAGTCTTTCACTTTTGATCAGATTTTGCGAAAGTGAATTTCTTTGAAATGTGCTCATTTTCACTTTTGACAAGATTTTACGGATTGAAATCACTTTTTTCAATTTTTCGTATTGAAATCACGTTTTTACTCCCTGTACCCATAAAATGGGTAAAAAGGGGGTATTGGATTTGTGCAAAAGTATGTAACAGGCAGAAGGAGACATCTCCGACCCTATAAAGTATATATATTCTTGATCAGTATCAAAAGAGATTTCGATTTGGCCATGTCCGTTGTCTGTCCGTCTGTCCGTCTGTCCGTCTGTCCGTCTGTCTGTCCGTATGTATGAACGCAAGGATCTCAGCAACTATAAGAGCTAGAGACACCAAATTTGGAATGTAGGTTCGTGTATAGCGGGAGCAGGTCAAGTTTATTTTAGATTTGAGATATCTCCCCCGTTCCCCGCTATTCGATAAAACCGTTTTACAGTTACAATTTTCAAGATATAGCTTTAAGATTTGGCATGTCCAATACTTTAGTCCCTCTTAATCTACTGTCCAAATTTCAAGTCGAACGGATAATAAACACCTAAGTTATTCACGAAAGAAGATTCAGTGCTGCAGCAAGGGGAAGAAGAAGCACAGTCACAACTTAAAATGCCTGGCTTGCGCTGTGGCTCGTGCGTGTGCGTATCTGTGTATGTATGTGTAAGTTAACGAAGATGCGATCGGAAATATTTGACCTGGGTACAGGGAGTTTCGTAGTCGGGTATACTCGACTATAGCATTCTTACTTGTTTTTACTATAAACTAGGGTGCTCCTACGTTTCGAGTTTGTTGGGAAAATACTTCAAATTTGGTCACTATTTAAATTAATCTCCTCCCCCCCCCCCCATCTTTTTTTTTTGTAAATTATAAGAAATGTCGTGAAAATCTGTTTTTATATGGCTTGTACAATGGCAAGCTATCGGCCTATATATTTATATAATACTCTTAACCAAAAATATATTAAGTCTTTGGTGTTAAAAGTAGACCACTTTGCACATTTATCGCATCGATAAGCAACTAATAAATATAGTAAATTTCAACTTGAAATGTTGAAAAAATATTTAAGGAATGCACATTTCTAGCTAAACTAAGAAATACGTGAAATTCTTAGAATATGTACAAAAACACAAACTTATCAATGTTACTAACATTTTGAAGCAGTTTCAATATTTAAGCGGAAAACCCAATCTGAACTCATTCCTTGAGTTAAGAATTACTTATTCTATTCATAAGCAAGCAAAAGTTATATGAAATGACATTTGGATACGATATTCGATCTGATTTTTGTCATATTTTGTAAATATGTATTAATATTGAAAATTGAGATTAACTCATTTTATTTTGATTTTAATTGAAATCACTTCAAATACGTTTTGAAGTTTGTTTCTTGCCACTGGAATTCAAAGAAAATATTGTTTTCAAGTATACGTTCGGGTTTTTTGGCTCTACCAGCATTTTCGGGTCTTTTTACGTGGGTTCGGTACAGTGATTTGGTACGGTTCGGTTCAGCGTCTCAGGCTAGTTTAGTGCAAAAAGTGCCGACAAGACAAACTAAGGAGGAAAATGAAATAACTTGAAATATATTAGACACACATGTCCTGGTTAAGTGTCCTGTCCAACCAACAACTATAATTGCCAAGTTCCGACTCTCCGCATACTCCTCATCTACGGCACACGCATGGATTGTATGTAATTCTGTAGTTGTTTGTGTACAATTCTTTGATTTTTTTTAATGAGATACAATTATAACACTTATGATAATAAATCAATTAATGTACATTTTTGTGTTGCTCCTTCCTTTCCCTCTATATATATATATACTACACACGCACATTTGATGCACTCCTGCCAGGTGCCAAGGATGCGTCGCAGAATGAACCCAAGCAGGGTGAGGTCAACAGGAAGAAGGAGTTTCAGCTGCCGTTCGATAGGCAAATTGTATCCTCCAAGCTGGCCGGTGCGCTGGTTATGAATGGCCTGGACGATATTAGCACCGAGGATATGAACCGGCTGCTGCACTTCTTTACGCTGCTGGTGAAGACGAACCATACGCGACGGCAGAGCGACAGGAACGGCGGTCTCAGCTTTGCCGAAGCCCGGCTCCGTCTGGGTCTAAATGGATCCACGGAGAGCGACAACGGCGGCACCGCCAGTAACGATCTGGACATTGACATTAGCGAGCTAATGAAGGAGGTGGAACATCAGCTGGCCGAAGAGGCTGAATCGTCGCAGCCCAAGTCAAGCGTTAGCGATGCCAGCAATGGCATGGAGTCCCTTACCGATTCAGACATGCAAACGCTTCTACAGAACTTTAAGTTCTTATCCAACGAGGAGCAGGTACATCTCATTGGACATTTGCGCAAACTGGAGGTGCTCGAACCGCCGCGCGTTGAGCGTCTGCGTAAATATGTGAACATTTCGGAGCTAAGCAGCGACGGTGAATCCTGCAGCGATTATCTATCACGCGTCGTTGCCAATGTGCGTCCCAGCATAAACGATCAGCGTGGCGATCGTTCAACAGCATCCGGCTCGAACTCTGGCTCCAATTCACGCCTCTCTGCCTCGGTGGCAGCTGCCGTGCGTCGCAGGAGCGTGGACCGTGACGTTTTGGGTGGATCGGCTAAGCTGCAGCGACGCGCAGGCGTACGCAGCTCGCCCACCTTTATGCTCGACGATGACGATGATGATGATTATAATTTTGATGATCTTGTTATGAAGGCGAACGATTCGAATGGCAAGAAACCAACATCGATGGCCGATGATGCGCAACCTGTGCCGGCGCAATCGTCAACCAATGCACTGACCTTTAAGCCGGCTGCATCAAAGATATCACTAAAGGATACCGAGAACATTATTGCCAATCTAATGGGCACACTGGCCAACAACAGCAATCAGTCTGCAATTGCGGCCAAATCACAGCAGATGCGCAACATGCAACAGCAGCGCTCACAAATGCAAATGCAGCAACAGCAACAACAACAACAATATGGCCCCAATAATGGCAACGGCAGCAGCAGCAGCAGCTCTGGCGGCTTTTTCAACTATAGCAACGATCAAATGTCGAGCAGCAGCAATTCAGTTGGCGGCCCATCTGGTTACCCGAGCATGCAGCAGTCGCAGTCGCAGCAGCAGCAGCAACAGCAACAGCAGCAGCAGCAACCTCAGCAACAACACCCGTCTTACAACATGGGCAATTACAATAACTATGGCGGGCCGCCTATGGGCTATAGCAGCCAAATGAATCCCTGGGCCAATGGACACCCACAATCGTTCAACAATATGCCCCAAAACTATATGCAACAACAGCAGCAGCTGCCGCAGCAGTTGCCACAGCAGCAGCAACACTACAACAATATGTTTGGCGGCCATCAATAAATGTCTATATCCCATTTTATTTTTAGCAACCTAACGCAGCTAAATGATGAGTAACATTACATTTGTAATCAAATCTAAATAAATAAAAGGATACCATTTATTGTTAAGTTTTAAGGCTGTACGCAGCTTTATTTGCGTTTACAAGTGTTGAATTTGAATTGATGCAGAATTTAAAGCTTAACTTAATTAACAACAAGAATATATATAGAGTACATATGTTCTTTTTTTAAAAGATTAAAACATTCTTAGAAACTCTCCTTTTTGTATATATATATATAATTTTAAATAAAATGAAAAGCAATACGTAAGCTAAAATGAAACAAATGTTTTGTTTAAGCTGCTCCAGTTTTGTTGTTTTGAAAATCCTTTAAATAAAGAATAAATACAATCAGATACGCTCAGAGAATGACTACGTTTACACGGGGGGTTTATATAAGGTTCCAGAATAAATATAAATAAATACAGCTTTTGTTATATCGTTTTTTTCCTTCGATTTCATGGTTGCGGTGTCCTGTTTTTTTTTATCTCTAAATCACTGCAATTTGACGCGCCTGCTTTTTGATTTTAATATTTAAGCTTAGTAACACTTTGACTGCCTTTAACACAATATCTGGGAACATCCTGTTTCAATCCTGTTTACGCTCTTAGTGTAACCTTTTCAACTTACTGTGATAAATGGCTTTTTGGGAGTATTTTCAAATTGGCATTAGGAAATGCTTAACTTGTTTCATCAAAAATAAAATAAATTATACGGAAAACAGAAGGTGCTTCGGAGGTCACTTTGTATTTTGATTATTTTCAGCGAATTTAGCAGTACTTTAACCAAAGAATCACTTAACCTGAAAGAAAGAGGACTATTTGAGGATATTAAAACTGCTTTGGAGGATACCATATAGTAAGTAAGAGGAACATATATAATAAATCTGATGTTCGATCGTTGCAGAGCTTTTTATAGTTAACATACTTATGTACAAAATAAATACAATTAAAAACCACAAATAAAACACCATATCTTGGCAAAACGAAAATACTTATCAAAGATTTTAGATTTGTAAGGTATAGACCTCATTTTTGTTGTATGGCCATCCTTTTTCCATTTGTAAGAATTCATAGTTTTTCCTTTGATTTAGCTAAATAAAATAGAAGTTGGAGTAATCGTTAATTTTATCTGGATATCCTGTTGCTGTTTATTATAATTCATACAGTTTTTACTCCCTGTACCCATAAAATGGGTAAAAGGGGTATTACATCTGTGCAATGTATGTAACAGACAGAAGGAGACATCTCCGACCTTATAAAGTATATATATTCTTGATCAGTATCAAAAGATTTCGATTTGGCCATGTCCGTCTGTCTGTCCGTCTGTCTGTCCGTCTGTCCGTATGAACGCGTCGATCTCAGCAACTACAAGAGCTAGAGACACCAAATTTGAAATGTAGGTTCCTGTATACCATACGCAGATCAAGTTTGTTTCATATTTCAGATATCTCCCCCCGTTCTCCCGCAAATCGATTAAAACCGTTTTACAGTAACAATTTTCAAGATATAGCTTTAAGATTTGGCACGTACAATACTTTAGTCTCTCTTAATATACTGTCCAAATTTCAAGTCGATCGGATAATAAACACGGAAGTTATTCACGAAAGAATATTCAGAAATGCAGCGAGAGGGGGAAGGGGAAGCACAGCCACCAATTAAAATGCCTCGCTTGCGCTGTCGCTTTTGCCGCACAGTGTGTGCGTGCGTCTTTGTGTATGTGTGTGTGTATGTGTAAGTGGACGTAGATATGATTGAATGTTTTAGACCTGGGTACAGGGAGTTACGTAGTCGGGTATACTCGACTATAACATTCTTACTTGTTACTCTTTGATTAGTTAAAAAAAAAGAATTTTAAGCAGTATTCATTTTATTGCTAGGTGGACTTTTTCTTAGCCCATAGGTTAGGTTAGGTTATAGTGGCTGGGGCAGAAAAGCTTTAAAAAGTTTTCCTGCTCCACACTTAGGCCAGGATTGTCGCATTGTGATACCACATAATATCTATTACATTTGTTCTTCCCTTTGAACCACTTCGTGGAGCTGATAAACTTGAGGATGTTGTTCATCCCTAACTCAGATATTTCCGATAACTGGTCGAAGCTATAGCGCCCTAGATAATTGAACCGTCTCCTACTGAGTGCGGGACAGTGACAGAGCCCATCTTCGCTATATATTTTGTTGGAGAGCCTTGTAAACGCTGTTTAGTTACGTTTATTTATTTATATTGAATAAAATTAAGCAAAAAAATAAATCTGTTGTGTTTTTTTTAAAGTAAGTTCTTTCCATTTTTTATTAAATTCAAATAAAACAAGTAAGAATGCTATATCCGAGTATACCCGAATACGAAACTCCCTGTACCCAGGTCTAAAACATTCAATCACATCTACGTCCACTTACACATACACACACACATACACAAAGACGCACGCACACAGGCGGCAAAAGCGACAGCGCAAGCGAGGCATTTTAACTGGTGGCTGTGCTTCTCCTTCCCCCCTCTCGCTGCATTACTGAATCTTCTTTCGAGAATATCTTCCGTGTTTATTATGCGATCGACTTGAAATTTGGACAGTAGATTAAGCGAGGCTAAAGTATTGTACATGCCAAATCTTAAAGCTATATCTTGAAAATTGTTACTGTAAAACGGTTTTAATCGATTTGCGGGGGAACGGGAGGAGATATCTGAAATATGAAACAAACTTGATCTGCGTATGGTATACAGGAACCTACATTCCAAATTTGGTCTCTAGCTCTTGTATTTGCTGAGATCGACGCGTTCATACGGACAGACAGACGGACATGGCCAAATCGAAATCTCTTTGATACTGATCAAGAATATATATACTTTATAGGGTCGGAGATGTCTCCTTCTGTCTGTTACATACATTTGCACAGATGTAATACCCCCTTTTACCCATTTTATGGGTACAGAGAGTAAATATTGTGCAAAAATTAGAATAACCTTAAAAACAAAGTACTAATTTGCGAGCGTCTACTGTACTAGAAATAGGTTGAAAGTGTTAACCACAGAGCTGGTTTTTAACTGTAACCTGAACGAAAATAAACCCTGGATTGATTGCCAGCTAAAAATAAAACTCAAAACGAATCCTGCATATAAGACGCCTCGTGTTCACGCAGCCAAAGTTTTATGGTACGCACAGATAGAAGGGTAAGGGTAAGGGTAGGCTAACAAGCGCTTTAAAGTTCTTAACAATAGTGTTGAGTGGATTTTCAGCTGCAATAGGGCAGCTGCATAAAATTTACGGGCTGAGCTTTAATAATTTGTCCTATTTCCAGTTGCAGCAGCTGATGCAGCGATTCTCCGCTGTGCTTATAGACCCATTTGCCGCCGGCTGCCGTGCCGGGTGTGCCAACAAAATCGAAGCGTTTTGGCCCGCTGGTTGGGGAGCTAAGCCAAATTTGTTTATTGGGCGTCTGGCGATTGATCACATAGATGCCATGGACTTGGCCCAGATTAACAGTTAGCACGCCATCCTGCAAACCGACAAAGAAAACATGATGTAATAGCTATGAAAAATTGCAGAATTCTACTTACACCATACGCCACATCGCTGCCGGCAAGATGTGTCGCATTCTCGGTTAACTCATCAAAGTAATCGGAGAGTGAATCGAGCGTCTCGGAGCACACACGCTCATAAGTTACGCTATCCAGGCAAGAATCGTTTTCCGTTTGGCTGCTGTAAAATCTGCATGTTTGTTGTTGTTGCTGCTGCTGCTGCACTTTCAGAGCGCTGACAGTTTGAGTTGGTAAGGCCGTTTGGTAATTATAATGAGCAGCTGCAGCGGCATGTTTGTAGCTCTGGCTGCTGTGCCGTAAGATATGCGTCACACGTGCAAACGTACGAGCCGTATGCATTTTTCAAGCCAAAATATTTGTTATTGTTATTACAGTCTTTAATAAGCGTTGCCAGCCTGTTATAATGAAATGTACACTGATTAGAGTTGAATTTTTAAGTTCAAGTCGTTCATTTTAAATTCATGATTCGAACGTCACACAAAATTAATGAAATTTGCTTATTTGTTCAATAACAACAACTTCCTTCATGAACTACTGAAGGTCCAACGATTTTGCTCAGTTATTCATTGGTTCATTATTGATATATTTTAATTTATGCAGTTAATGAAGAAAGCCGTGAGTAATTTAGTTCATGAGTCAAAAATGAACGATAAATTGATCTGGAAATGCCAACTCTACTGTTTACCAACGTCAGTGTTGTGTAACGTTAAAGATATCGAGTTGCGATTGTTGTGACGCGTCTTTCTGCCATCTCCAATTTTCAGTATAGAGAAAAACCCTCAATGGCGTCCGCGTGAACTTACATACAATTTATTTGTTATTCTTACTTGAAATATATTCAAATTGTCTTTTGTACCAAAACAGATAAAAATATAAACATACATATATGTTAATGAACATGGCACTACCGAGTAACTACAAGCAGATAGCCGTTGGGGCGCTTACAGGACCGGTAACGCCATTACCCAGCGGCGGGGGTGGAGCCGGCGGCAGCGGCAGCAGCCGGTCGCGTTCATCTGGCGGCGGCGCTGGCGGCGACCGTAATAAGGATCAAACGCCAATATTCACGCACAGCAATTATGGCAATCCGGCATTTACCCCACAGAAAGTAACCAAATCCTCGAGCAGCAAGAACCAAAACGAATCGAGGCTACCCAAACCGCCAAAGCCGCCAGAGAAACCAATTCTGCCATATATGAGATACTCGAAGCGCGTGTGGGATAGCGTCAAGGCACAGCATCCGGAGCTGAAGCTCTGGGAGCTGGGCAAAAAGATTGGCGCCATGTGGAAGCAGCTGAGCGAGGATGAGAAAACGGAGTACATTGATGAGTATGAGACAGAGAAAGTGGAATACGAGAAGGCATTGAAGGCATACCATCAGACGCCCGCCTATCAGGCGTACATCTCAGCCAAATCCAAGGTCAAATCGGAGGTGGCCGATGTCCATGAGACGCCATCGCGTGGCGGCGGCAGTAAGAGTCAGCACGAGCGTCGCATCGATATACAGCCGGCCGAGGATGAGGATGATCTGGATGAGGGCTATACGGCCAAGCATATGGCATATGCGCGCTACTTGCGCAATCATCGCCTGATCAATGAGATCTTCTCGGAGGCCGTTGTGCCCGATGTGCGCTCCGTGGTGACCACACAGCGCATGCAGGTGCTAAAGCGTCAGGTTAGCTCCCTAACGATGCACCAGACCAAGCTGGAGGCGGAACTGCAGCAAATGGAAGAGAAATTCGAGGCAAAAAAGCAGCGCATGCTTGAATCGAGCGATGCCTTTCAGGAGGAGCTAAAGCGGCACTGCAAGCCAGCTGTGGATGAGGAGACATTCCAGAAAATGGTGCATCGCATGTACGAGGACATTAAGCGTGATCGCCAGCGCATTGAGGAGACGCCCAATCGTAAGGAGGAGCAACCAGCGGTCCAACAGGCGCAGCCAGCAGCGCAGGAAGTGCAGCACGCGCCTGTTAAGCCGGAGCCACCAAAGCCGCCGGTTCAGGTGACGGCGCCCGTGCATGATCTGACCAGCAAAACGGATCCGGAGCCCATGGACATTGAGCCGTCGCTAAAGCCATCGGTGCCCCCGCCGCCGCCTCCGGTTTCAAAACTTCACGACAAATTGGATTTGCCGCCAATCATCTCAGAGTGCAGCAAGGAGTTAGGCAAAAGCGCTGTAACCGCGCTGGCAATGCCTGGCAAGGCGTGCACGCCAACTGTGACACCAACGGCGACGCCACCGCCTCCGACCATAAACAATGAGTCGCCAGCGACGACGCCCACGCCGCCGCCACAACAACAGCAGCAGCAGCAACAACAACAGCAAGCAGCGTCAGCTGGAGCGCCACAAATGCATCCGCATGCGCATGGACCACCACCGCCAGGAGCGCATGCCCATATGCCACCACACATGACGCCACAGCAGCAGCAACAACAACAGCAGCAGCAGCCACCAGGTGGCATGCCCGGACTGCCGCCACCGCCGTTGCCACATATGGGCTATGCCAACTATGGCGGCCCTGGTCCTGGCACACACTATTACCAGCCGCAGTATGGACCACACTCCAGGCCGCAACCCTACTATCCGCACCTGCCACCCTATCAGCCCTATGCGCAGCTGCATTACGCAAGGGAGCACGGTGCGGCCAATGCGCCGCCAACAGCAGCGCAGCAGCAGCAGCAGCAGCAGCAACAACAACAACAACAACAACAGCAGCAGCAGCAGCCGCCGCCACAACAGCAGCAGCCGCCGCCGGGACACATGGGGCACGAGGCGGCCACATATGCTGGGCAGCAACAGCAACAGCCGCCGCAGTCACATGTGCTGCCACAGCCAACAGCAGCAGCAGTTGCAGCAGCAGCCGCCGCCGCTGCCGCTGCAGCAGCAGCACTGCCAACAGCGGTAACAGTTGCAGCAGCAGCCGCAGTCGCTGCGGGGGGAGCTGCGCCGCCACCAAATGCCGCACAGCCAGCAACAGCGAGCGATGCGGCAGCTAAACACGAATCGGACAAACACGATATGGACTAGGAATGCCAACTAGCAGCCGCCTGCTCTGGTCTAATCCTAGCCAGCATTCAATTGGGACGTTGTAAAATAGCTCCTCCCGGGCGTACGTCAGAGCTCCCTAACCCCTCCTCATTGATAAATACAACCAACATTTAGTTTAGTTTAAGCTCTAAACTATTAAATAATATAATGAACTTTTTTTTCTGCATTTTTACAAATTAATATAATGATTTTTGCATGCGTTCCATGCATATTATACCTATACATACATGAAAACAACTATTGTGGATTAATTTTTGGACAGAAATTGTAGAACTAGCGATTAAGCGGATCATTTAAAAATATATATAGATATGGATTTCGAAAAGAGTACAGTGGAAAATATAAATGTTTTGTATTCTTGTTAATTTTGTGCATTTCTAGAGAATCAAAGCAAAAAAAAAATGATCTATCATTTGTATGCGTCTCCGACCTCATAAAGTATATAGTATATTTTCATACAGGACGACGAGCCTGTCTGTTCTTGATACAACTTGTTAGGTACTACCTTTTTGGATCGTGGCAATTTTATCAATTTATCACTCTATCCAAAACTGAGACTACACTCAGATAAAAAAAGACCTAGATTTCAGAAAATCGACATACTTTTGAAGCCAAGGGCCGCTCGCCCTGTTTTCAGAAAGTTGATTTTAAAAACTAAGGTTATAATTTCTAAATTTAAGAGCAGAGTTTTCTAAATACTAGAAACAAAATAGTTTTAAATATTATAATATTATTAGAGCTTGAATGTCTTAAAAATAGAAAATATTTCCGAAAATTAGAAGAAGAAAAATTATGTTTTTGGAATTGCCAGCTTTAAGAATTAAGTTTCTTAATTTTAGAAATAACTTTATAAAATAGAAAATATTTTTGGTTTTTAGGTTGACTTTTTCTAAGTGTAGCCTGTCTGTTCTTAATGTTCTTAATGATAAATGCTACTTTTTTGGAGCGTAGCATCTGTGTCAAACTTTGACTATACCCAAAACTGAGATTAGTTTGCATAGATATAGGCAGACAAACATTGATCCACGTAGCTATTAATGCTGAACTGTAATATATATGTACATACTATACACGCTTTGGGGTCGAAAACGTCTCTTTAAATAAATGAAACATTTTGTAACAAATTATAATGTCCTTCGCAAGGGCTTAAAATCTATTAACTGTTCCACTATCAAATGATTTTAGTAATTAACTAGATTCCGACCCAAAAACAATTATTCCAATGCTAAATAATAGAACTGTTGCTTAGTTTTATAATAAGATTGTATACCTGGTAAGCGCGGAGATATCTGGTTAACGATTGGTGAAATAAACACGGCGACGTTTCGGTTCAAAGTGGACAATGATCAAGAGATCAGTCGCTCTTTTATTCAGCAAATTATCTTAAATAACTTAGTACTAACCTACATACATACATAGTATGCATACTTCTGGCTTATCTGTTTAAGACGCTATCTTATGTATCTAAACAGAAAATATTACACTTCGAGATTATTCCTAAATCAATTTACATTCAGGCTGATTTTAATATTTACTTCCTGTACCTATAAAATGGGTAAAAAGCGAGTACTTATTCTGTGGAAATGTACATACATACATATCTGTATGTAACAGGCAGGAGACATCTCCGAAAATTCGAATTGGCCATGTCCGTCGGTCTATCTGTAAATTTGGCAAATAGGTTCTTGTATACCATCTCCCCGCTCCCCCGCAAATCGATAAAAACGTTTTACACCAACAATTTCTTAAATATAGTGTTGGGACTTGGCATGTAAAATACTTTGGTCATTCCTCATCTACTGTTCCAATTTCAAGTCGATCGGAAAGTAAACACGGAAGTTGTTCAGGAAAGAAGATTCAGCACTGCACAGCGTCTTGTATGTGTGTGTGTACATATGTGTAAGTGGTAGAAGATGTGATTGAAAGTGTTAGACTTGGGTACAGGGAGTTTCGTAGTCGGGTATACTCGACTAAAGCATTCTTACTTGTTGGATACTGGAAAATGTCCACATTTACCATGTATGGACGTTGCTCTTTATGGAAAATTACAAGATTACACAGGTTATGTTAATTGTGTCTGGTGGTCCTTAATTATAATAGCATAGGACACTGATTTTATATTTATAAGATTGGACAATACCAGGACTCTTATTGAGAAACAAATTTAGTTACGTGCAATAGACACGAGAGGGTTCTCCTAAACAATATTGTACTAGGATAATGAATGTAGACGCCTTTGCAGCCACAAATGTACAGCTAAATAATGTCCCAGATAAGCTTAAGTGTATATAGTATTAGTGTAATTTAAGGGTTAACAATAAACCTGCCGAAGCATTTCGTTTTTCTGCATTCAGATTGTCGAATTTTTATTTCTCCT
This sequence comes from Hirtodrosophila confusa, assembly GCA_035043065.1. NCBI lineage: Eukaryota > Metazoa > Arthropoda > Insecta > Diptera > Drosophilidae > Hirtodrosophila > Hirtodrosophila confusa. The sequence continues at coordinate 3,475,006 of JAWNNI010000078.1, forward strand.
AGTTATTTTCAGTGCTAACTATTGTGCCCAAATATAACTGCCGCTAGTATTATTTGGGACTAAAAGATTTAATTAATGTTGGTTTATATATCACACTGAAACTAATAAGTCAAATTGTTTTATTGCTTAAAAACCCAAGCAATAAAACTAATTTTGAGTTCGTATATATATATTTAAAAAAAAAAAATTAAGCTAGCTTTGATTTAATTTAAAAATGTTTAGTCAAATCTATCGAAAGTATAAAAAATGACATCAGCTGTAGCTGAAAAATAACATAATCGATAGTTCGATAACTTTATTTTTATGCCTACATTTGACAGCACTATTGTTGCTTTGTATTTATTTCGAAACATTTCATTGGCCGAGCAAAGTGCATTTAATGCAATATCTGAGTAAGGCAAGGTCGGTGCCCTTTCGCTGGCAACTTGCACGTAATTTATTAATCGTTGCCATCACAAGTCGCTCTGCCTTCGCGACAAACACTTGTACATCGACATCGGAGACTTTTTCCATTGCTTATCAAAACAGGAAAATGAGCGACAAGCCCTGCGATCCGGCTTACACCGCTGGAACCAGCTCCGTAGCATTTGTAACCACGCCGGACAAGGCGGCTGCAAAGAAATTGGCGCACGGTCTGATAGAACGCAAGCTGGCGGCATGTGTGAATATTATACCACAAATCGAGTCCATCTACATGTGGGAGGGCAAAGTAAATGAGGATAATGAGTTCCTAATGATGATCAAGACCCGTACCACCCGCATCGATGAGCTGACTAAGTTTGTGCGCGAGAATCATCCATATAGCGTGGCCGAGGTAATAACTCTGCCAATTGAGGCTGGTAATCTACCATATCTGAATTGGATAACCCAAACAGTGCCCGAGAAAGTGGAGACCAAAGACTAAATTGTTATGCAGAAGTAAAATAAATGTTTAATCTCGTTATTAAGCTGAGCTTTCTGGGTTTTACTTTCGCCGCCAATAGCAGGCGTTGCCAGATGACGATATTTTCTACGGTGGCAGCACCGCGGACTCAATTACGCAGCTGTGGCAGCACACGCCTGCTCAGCTGGGCCGTGAAATAGAGATGGCATGCTTATTTACAAATGGATATATTATGATGCTGCTTATACATCGATATGTTGGCGGCATAATAAAATACGCGTTTTGATTACAATTAGTATCTACTCAGTTACGTTTTAATTGAAAGGTTTCTATTTAACCTTTAATCAATTAAAATGTAACTGAGTAGATACTAATTGTAAACAAAACGCGTATTTTATTATGCCGCCAACATATCGATAGTTGTATAAGACTATAACTATCGGCACTTGCTGTAGTGCATCGATAGTTAACCAGCTCTATTATAAATCGCGCATGAAACGTCTGCGCTAACAAAAGAAAACCCAATAAACGTTCAATAATAGCATGTCCGACGAAGAGCCGGGCTTGCATCGCTTGGAGGGCACTGCGGGCAACGAGCGGCGCGGTGGCCTGGTGATCAAGAAGCCCAAGGACAGCGACAGTTTCAAAGTGCCACAGGGCTCGCTTTTGGGCCTGGACAAATTGGCAGCAAAGCGGCGCGCGGAAAAGGCGCGTGCCGGGCGCTTGATCTCCTTTCAGGATAGTGAGTACGATGATGGCGGCACGCCCTCCAGCACCGCGAACACAACGCCCGCCAGCGAGTTCGCTTTCAAAAAGCCGGACACAAAGAGCTTTGAGAAGCTAAGCCGGCAGCTGCGCGAGCATAAAGATGAGACGCCTTCGCATACGGGCGGCGTGTCGGAAAAGGCACGTGAACGCCTGCGCGAGCACATTAAACGGGATCGGGATCGCCACAAGGGCGCTGTGCGCGAGACGACGCGCGATGAGTCAGCTTCTTACTCTGGCGACAGACGGGATCGTGAAAGGGCCAGAGACAGAGAGCGTGAGCACGATAGACAGCGGCGCGGCGATGAGCGACGCAAAAGGGCACGAGAGCAGGATCAAGATCGGCATAGAGACGGCAGACGTAGGGATCGTTCCATGTCTGTGCGCAGCTTGCACACTCCAAGGGAGCCAGGTACGCCAGGCGGCCCCGGCGGCGTATCCAATAGCTCATGGGATGATGATGATGCCGAGGGCAGCGGTTCACGCAGATCCGATTGGGATCTACCAACACCACGTGGCGCTGGCTCCGGCTACGGCACCGGCTCCACGCCCAGCACCTGGTCAGAAAGAAGCCGCAGTCACAGTCGCCATAGTCACAACACGGACGAGACGGCGCGTGCAACGCCAGCCCATCGTTACAATCAGTGGGCGCATGATCGCAAGCGCAGCGGCGCCACGCCCTGGCTGGGGGATGCCGAGTCGCGGGACATGTGGGAGGAGGAGCAGCGACGCTTGGATCGCGAGTGGTACAACATTGACGAGGGCTACGACGACGAGAACAATCCGTTTGGCGGCGTCAACGCCGAATACTTTAGCCGGCGCGAGGAGCAGCTCGAGCAGAAGCGCAAGAAGCGCATCAGCGCCCAGCAGCGTCAAAATAATCGGGACAACGAGCTGTGGGAGCGCAATCGTATGCTTACCTCCGGCGTTGTCACCTCAATCAATGTGAGCGATGACTTTGACGAGGAGGCGCTGGAACGCGTTCATTTGCTGGTGCATCATATAGTGCCGCCATTTCTGGACGGTCGCATTGTGTTCACCAAGCAACCGGAGCCTGTGGTGCCCGTCAAGGATCCCACCTCCGATATGGCATTGTTGGCGCGCAAGGGCAGCGTCCTGGTGCGCAATTATCGCGAGCAGAAGGAGCGACGCAAGGCACAGAAGAAGCATTGGGAGCTGGGCGGCACCAAGATGGGCAACATTATGGGCGTACAGCGGCCCCAGGACGAGGATGATGCCAAATTTGATAAGGACAACGACACGGCCGACTATCGCAAGGATCAAAAGTTTGCCGATCACATGCGTGACATGCATGACGGCGGCGGCAAAAGTGAATTCTCACGCAAGAAAACGATCGGCGAACAGCGTCGCTATCTGCCCGTCTTTGCCTCACGCCAGGAGCTCCTCAATGTCATACGGGAGAACTCGGTGGTCATCATTGTTGGCGAAACGGGCAGCGGCAAGACCACACAGCTCACCCAGTATCTGCACGAGGATGGCTACAGCAAGCGTGGCATGATTGGTTGCACACAGCCGCGTCGTGTGGCTGCCATGTCCGTGGCAAAGCGTGTCTCCGATGAGATGGACACACAATTGGGTGCGTTACATAGAGTTAGTTACTAGTTACTGTAAATGGGCTATTCCCAATCAATTAACATCACCAAATGTGGTTAATTTGGTCGAATTTCATGTTGTCCTGGCAGAGGTCATTATAATTCTGTCACGAAATGTGTAATGGACTCAAGGAGACGTTTCTGACCCCATAAAGTATATATATATTCTTGATCAGCATCAATAGTCGAGTCAATATAGCGATGTCCTTCTGTCCGTCTCAGTTTCAGAGCTATAGTGATGAAGCTTCTTTACACAGATGCTTCTTTTTGTTGCAAGCAGTACATATGTTGGAACAGGATCGGATCGGCTCACTATAACATACATATACCGTAGAAATGATCGGTCGAAAATGATGTTTTTGATTGAAAAACTTGTTTTCTTCGTAAAGATATTCCCACCAAACTCATCGAAGCCGAGTCTCTGTATGTTTAATACAATCTGATCAAATATGGTCAATATCGGATCACTATTTCATACTTATGGCTATGAAATAGTGCAGCGTTTCCCAATCTTTTTTGGCCATTTAACAATTTTGTCGCGACCCACTTAATGAACAAAATACTGTACGTGCCCAGTTCGAGCGCTATCTATTTTACAAAATGAAAGCTGCCCTTATGCCATTACTTTTTACTGCGTTGCTCATCTTGTAGTATTGTAGTCCTTGGTTTATCTGATGTAAAAATATACTATTGCAAACTTTCTACGATCCGGTAACTGGTCGCGACCCACATTTTGCGAAACGCTGATGTATAATATAACATATAGCTGTCATAGAAAGAATCGGATGAAAAATTAGTTTTTGTATGAAAAACTTTTAGCTTACACATATATTACATCCACACTCAACAATTGCAAGTTTTACCATACTTCATATAGTTTCCTATAATTTGATCAAAATCGTACCATATTATAAATCTCCTATAGAAACAATCAGACTTTTGTCTGAGTTTTGAGTTTTTGTATAAAAAAACATTGCAATAGTATATAGCTTCGGAATCTTGTTAAACATTAATTTGCTTGCTAAATATTCTATTTTATGTTTGATCGATCTTAATAAAATGCCCTTTAAATTATTGCAGGCGAGGATGTGGGCTATGCCATACGTTTTGAGGATTGCACGTCGGAGCGTACCGTTATCAAGTACATGACAGATGGTATCCTGTTGCGTGAGAGCCTGCGCGATCCGGACTTGGACGGCTATGCGGCCATCATAATGGACGAGGCCCACGAACGCTCTCTCTCAACGGATGTGCTCTTCGGACTGCTGCGCGAGGTAAGTTCAATAAAAATAAAGTTTCCGCTCAACTCTCCTCTTAGAAATCACCAGTATTTGTTATCGGATCGTAGGTATGAACCTCAAAATACTATAAGGCCTGTTCCGAATTCCATTCCGAATTAATTTCACATAATTGCGTATAGCATACTTTTTAGAGCAGAATATAATTCAAAACCTTGCTTTTTGTATATTAATTTGGATTATAGACGTACCCAAAAGCTTGCTTTATATATTTCTGTGGAATTGATGCGAAAGTTGAATTCAGAACAGGTCTATATACTTTGATATTTGTATAACAAATATCGTGCTTAGATATCAACATTTATTGACTTTAGTTAAGTTAGAGTTCTCTCGTGATCCGCAGCCCTTAGTTGTTCACATAATAAATAAAAGTCAGTTTGAATTTGTTGTTGTCCGTTGGTAAACATTTAATAAGATCCAAATATAAATCATTTTACAAACGTTTCATATTCAAATTTTCACATTGCCAAATGTATGTATGTATATATCGTATAATATATATATATAATATATAAATATTTTATAAATCGCTTAAAAACTAAAACAAAAATACATATGTATGTATGTGTAATCGTATATACGACGTTACGTTACTTATTCATTAATTGTTTGACGCATCTACTAATATGTGTTACGTTACGCGACGTTTCGCTACATCACGTAATCGATCAATGTGGGTGTGTGGTGAGTTTCTATTTGGTTTTTGTTTTCTCTTTTGTGTGGGGAGTCTATTGAGTTTTTGCGTGTGCTGTACAGGATTTAAGCGGGGCGCACAAAAGTATGCTGCTAAATTGTTGAATCTTGATTAACTTTTATTTGTATATTTCTTTTGATAATTTTGTATTGGTTTGCAATTGCTTATATATAATATATATTTATGTATATTTTAAAGTTTATTTTGTATGTCTGTTTGCATGTGTGTGTTTAGAGCTATAGCTTATAGCAAAGAAAACAAAGAGTGCCTGCATATATTATTATTGTACCTATTATACAACAACATAGTAATATTATGATATAATAGGTTTTTTCTAATAATGCATACATCATCATAATCATAATAATAATAATAATAATAATAGTAATATAATAATAATAATAATAGTAATATAATAATAATAATAATAAAAAAAAAAAACAACAAATTGTTAATAAGTCTTTTCGAATTTCACAGTGTGTCTCTCTCTCTGTCAATATACAAATATAAATACACTTGTATTTTCCATATATTGTAGCTCAAGTTGCAACAGCAAATGAACAAAGATGATGTTGTGTGTGTGTTTGGTGTGTGTGTGTGTGTGTGTGTAATGCACGCTGCTTTGGGCCAGTTTTGTGGGGCTGCGATTATTTGAAATTGATTGTAATACTGCCAATTAAAACAAGTAACAAATTTTGAGCCTGCTCTCTCTCTCTCTCTTTCTATCTCTCTCTCTCTCTCTCTCTCTGTCTGCCTCTTTCTCTCGCTGTCTTTGTGTGTTGTTTCTCATAGCAATGCCAAATATTGCAGCGCTGCACTTAAACGATAGGCACATCGTATATCGTATATCGCTTATCGATTGTTTTGGAATAAATATATTTGCATTTGATGTTGTTGTTGTCGTCGCTGTTTTAAACATGATTTATCTTATCACAATTTGCTTTGGATTTGGTTTTATTCTTGCCTCCTTTTCATTTTCGTTCTTACTGCGACATAGCAGAAGAATTATTAGAAGCAGAATGTTTATGAATGTATGTATGTATGTATGTATGTATGTATGTATGTATGTATGTATGTATGTATATGTGTGTGAAGAAATGATCAAACAACGACAACAACAAAGAGAGTGTGTATTTAGTTTAGTGTGTGTATTTGTTTGTGTACTTCATGTTAGTTACTTTGAGTGGGAGTAGCATTTTTGCCTATTATTGAGCACCAGCAACATGCCCGCATTCATGCCAACGCTGCCCCATTTCACGCACTCGGACATCTGTAAGATAGGATTACTTGTAAAGATTTGCATATTCGATAACTTTTGATGATGGAACAAACTGATGCGATGGGAGGGGCGGGGCGGGTCGGGGCGGATGTGATATGAAAGCCCTAACAAAGTTAAATATACATACATGTTTTATAATAAGCGCTAAATGGAATTGATTCGTTGAGTAGCAAATATGATCAGTTGAGATCAAAGCGGTTTACGTTAATCGAATGCTAGTATTCATTTATCGAATGATCAATTCAAATTTCATGATTTTTTTTGAAATCTTTTTTCTTATTTTTCTGTTATTTATCAATTGGCCAAAACCAGTTTTGCATGTGTGTGTGTAAAAGTCTTTGCTGCTGCAACTACAACAATATGTGTATGTAAGTGTGTGTGTGTGTGTGCGTGTGTGTTGAGAGGGGGGGATCATTTTGTGGTGTTCTCGTTTTGGAATATACATATGGTAATGCCTATATACGTTCATAGTATATAGGTCCTTGCTTATCAGTTGATCAAATGCAGCAGCACGTGATTCGCACTCGTTGTTACCTGTCGCTTCCGCACATCCTGCTGGCGACTTCCATAACGGCACCAGTAGACAAAATGCTTGTTATTGTTCCACAAACTTTGTTTGGCCTTGCGCGCCAGCGATACCTGCAATTAGTTATATTATTAATCATCTATTATAGATTTAACAAGTGAGCTGTTCCGAATTCCATTCTATTTGAAAGTCTTCCTTAGCAGATCCTTGAGGTTTGACTAACTTGTTTTTATGTGAAATTCAGAACAGGTCTGGCGTCAGGAAGTAATCTTTAGATATTCATAGCTCTTATATGAACTTCAGAGGCAAATATTTGTATAGTTTTTGTAAAATGCTGATTTTATAACCTAATCAAATGAAACTGTAATAAAATTAAAGCAGATAACTTCCTTTAAAAAAATGTATTGTTTTCATAACTAAAATGGCTTCCTAAATGAGCCCAAAGAACGTTCGACAACACTCTTAAGAATTGTAATTCGAATTGGAAAAGCTTTCATGAAATCTTCGCTTAACCAATACTCAAAGCTCTCTCTCTCTCTCTTTAATTTGAGCGAATCTTTGAGTAAAACTCACCTGATTGCGTATATCCTTTTCATTGTGGGGCATTTTCTCCTTGTCAGCAAAGTTATGGATGCGCAACTCCCAGCCATGAATCCAAATGTCAGCCAATGCCATTTTAATCAGTTTGTAGGTGCCATTTTCGCGTATTTTCACAGAAAATATCTCAATGGTATCCGGTTTTGGTTTGTTGTCTGTTGTCAAATGATATAAGCAAAAATTTTATAACATATTTATTAATATTGACGAGCTGATTTCAAACAATTAAGGCAATTTAATTTCCAATTGCAATTCATTTCTAAACAGGTGCACAATTTTCTATGCAATTTCAATTGATTGGTGAGCGAACAATAAATTCTCGCAAGCTTTCAATTTCAAAACTCAATTGCCTGCGGCAGCGTTGCCCACTTGTGTCAACAGTGTTATGCAAATATTATACAACACTAGCAATTAATTGTGGCCACAACGTAATCGATTTATTGATCGATTGCGATAGAAATATATATTTTGTTTAAATATGGAGCTTTACTAAGCCAGATTTTTATTTAGCTTTTGCGATGTTTCTATTTGAGAAATGCAACTTTAAGAATAGGATTGTTTCAGTAAGAAATAAACTAGGAATGTAGAAAACTAGAAATGTTAATACCCCAATATTTCGATTAACAAGTTATAACTACTGAATAAAGCTGACTGCGCTTGAACAGGACTCAATTCTTGGCCTTAACTAAAGTTCAATTGCTGTTATATCATGTTCACAACCAATCTAATACTCTCTGCTTGTAGGTCCCTTGCATGAACTCTATATTAGATCATATATTACAAGGAATGTTCATTTCAAATGATTGCTGCTTGCTTTGACTGTTGCGCAATTGTTTTGTTTAATGGATGACATGCGCTTGAATCATCTATAATTAACAACGTTGATATTTCACACTTTGCTGCTCCTTTTTTTTATTTTTTATTTTAACAGCTGAGTTTCCATGCGCAGCTCATTTGCACGCATTTGAGTTTGTTTGGAGCTTTGTGCGGGTGACTTTTTGATAGGGTTGCATTTTGTATACCCTAGCAGGGGGTATTATAATTTTATCTCGATATGTGTAATGCACTAAAGGAGACGTTTCCGACCCCACAAAGTATATATATTCGGAATCAGCATGAACAGCCGAGTCGATATAGCAATGTTCGTCTGTTTCTATGTGAACTAGAGTCTCAGTTTTAAAGCTATCGTTATGAAACTTGATACAGACCCTTCTTTTTACTGCAAGCAGTACATATGTGGGAATCGGCCAGATCGGATCACTATAACATATAGCTGTTAAAGGAACGATCGGTCGAAAACTATGTTTTTGTATCAACAACTTTTTTGTTTATGAAGATATTCTCACTAAACTCACCTAAACCAAGTCTCTGGAGAGTCTATACAATCTGACTAAATTTGTTTGAAATCGGAGCACTATATCACATAGCTGCCATGGTATTGGGTAGGAAAAACTCTTTGTATTACATTCAAACTAAGTGAGAGTTTTATTATACTTGAAATAGTGACCTATAATTTGTATCAAAATTGGACAAAATAGAAACAATCAGACGAAAATTGAGTTTTGTATAAAAAACATTGCTGTAAGGGTATATAGTTTCGGCACTCCGAAGATAACCGTGCTTTCTTGTTATTATTTTTGCTTTTTTCTACGAAATAGACGGTATGCCGTAATCTGGAGTCGTGTAGGCATTTCATCATATTGTGCAGGCATTGCAGGCCGTGAGAAAATGACTAATGAGAATGCATTTGCAGTGAGCTCATCTCTTATAGAAAACCCTCATCAATGGTCATACATATATGTATGTATGTACATGTTATTGGGTTCATTGAACGGCATTACAAAGCTGCACCTGTTGGAGTGTGGAGCTTTGTGTGGTGCGATAAGCTTTAATCCAAGTGAAACTGATAAGCGCTTTCCATGACGTCACTTTTGTGAACAGTGCTCGTCAAATGCAGCAATTACAGCATCCAAACTTGCAATCTTTCTTATCATCATCATTCTATGACTTTGTTGACCATACAAAATGTGAGCAAACAGCTAAATTATCAATTGAGCTGAAGAAACTCTCTCTTGCGAATGTAAATATAGGATTTGTTATTTGATTATCGCACAGTTTATTTCTAAATACATATTTAATGTATAGTTATAGTATTTCAATAAGTATTGCGATAATTATGGCTGATAGTATGAACAAAGTTCATTAACACGCTGAGAATGCTAACGAAAGTTTGCTTAATTAGTTTGGCGTTTCGATAGTAGTGAAAGTAACAATCGATAAGCGATTGTGTTATCGGTTTGTATTACAGTGGTTCAATTGAAGGGAAAGGTGCTTACTCTTGTAGTACAGTTAGATAGTGTAGATAGCTTTGGATTCTCTTTACTATCGATGTGTTTGCTCGATATATCGATAATAGGTCAAATAGACCTCTTCACTACAAATTGGTTCATTTTAGGAAAAATGTTCGATACTATCGATTTTTGCAAGTATCAAAGGTGAAAACTATCGATGTTTTGCCACCTCCAGTTTGTATGTTCATATGCATGTGTGGGTGGGTGGGTGTAAATAGCATGTTAAGGCAATTTGTTTTGTCATGTTAACTACAACACAGCAGATAATGATGGCATGCGATTAAATGCAAAAGCTTTCAACTATTGATTGTCATATCACACACACACATGCAGCCACCCACTCAAACACCCACCGCACGTGTGGTGTGTTATGGGCTGCACGAGATGCAACAGTCCCGGTCACCGTGGTGAATATCTATTGTACATACATATATACATATGTAAGCTTTCGGCAGAGAGCAAGCGAAGCGCATACGAAACTCTCGAAAATTTCACCACGCGTCGCACACAACTCAAGATTGTTGGTCAGAAAGTCAGCGGGGGGGGGAGGAAAGACAGGGTAAGAAGGCATACAAACAAAAAACGAAAAAGCTGCATGCGTGACTCAAAGCACATGATGCTGCTCGGACAGTGTGCTTATGGCGGGGTGCGCATTATCAGCATTATTTGAATTTTTGTTTTGTTTACATTTTATATTCGTTCTAAGTGCTGTTGTTGCTCTTGTTGTACTATGCGCGCGCATACAAATGGAATGTTCTGGCAGCTGTCAGCGCAACATTGTGAATGGTCATGTCACCAGCAAGTGCGAGCGAGCCAGCATTGCATGTGTGTGTTACGCAGCGACGTCTCGCTGCTGCTGGCGCTTTGTTTTTTGCGGCTACCGCGCGCTGCCTCTTCAAAAACTTGAAACTTGCCATTGTTCGTTCTTGTTGGCCACACTTGACAATGTTGTTGCTTTTGTTATTGTTGTTGTCTTCGATTAGATAAAAAGCGCCCATACAAGTACACACATACTCATATATACATACATATGGATGTATGTATATGTACATGAGAATGTACTTATTTTGCGTACATTTAAAATCCTTGTTTTTTTTTTGCTTTAATGTCATTTTGGAGGTATCAGCATTAGTCGAACTTGTGAGATTAGCTTAATTGTTCTGACGTCTGCAGTTTGATTAATCATCTTCAACTGAAAGAACAAGTAAGAATGCTTTAGTCGAGTATACCCGACTACGAAACTCCCTGTACCCAGGTCTAAAACTTGCAAACATATCTTCGCACACTTACACAACTACGCACGCATACAAGCAACAGTGCTAGCGAGGCATTTCAGGTGGTGGCTGCGCTTCTTCTTTCCCCCACCCTGCAGTACTAAATATTGTTGATTGCATAACTTTCGTGTTTATGATCCGATCAAGTTGAAATTTGGACAGTAGATTAAGAGTGACCCAAGCATTATACATGCCAAATCCTAGTTGTAAACCTGGAAAATTGTTGCTGCAAAACCTTTTTATCTAATTGCGGGTGCAATTGGAAAAAAAGCTTGAACTGCAATTTAAATTTGGTGTCTCTAGCTCTTATAGTTGCTGAGATCGACGCGTTCATCCGGACAGACAGACGGACAAGGCTAAATCGAATTTTCTTTAGATACTGATCAAGAATATATATACTTTATAGGGTCAATACAATTGCACAGATTTAATACCCCCTTTTTAGCCAGTTTATGGGTACAGGGAGTAGAAAGCGATTTTTGGGTCAGGTATACGGCCAATTAAATGGCGTATAGGAATTAAGTGCTTATAAATTATTAGCAATTGTTATATTTTTTATAATTAATGAGTAGTTGATGAAATACCGCAATTAATATAACGATAAGCCAATCTTTTTCCGCTTACACTAAAACTGCAAAACTATCGTTGACACTATCGATAATATCAAAGGAAAAACTATATTCGATAAGCTCCTAATTAAAACATATTTTGATGCGAAATTTTTATAATTTTAAAATGTAAATTGCTATTACAAGGAAATTAAAAAAACTTATGCAAAAACTAAAGAAAAGTAAACAGTTTTGTTGTTAATAAATAAGGAGTACTTTTAGTTCTGCAAGTATTGTTTTTTTTTTTAAATACCTTTTTTTTTATTATTATGGGGTCAAAAATATCGAGTGTCTGCACTATTGCTATTTTGGAGCTTTTTGTAAAGCTTTTTGCATTCTGTTTTGTACTCACCTTTGGCCACCTTGCACAGCACTATGCCATACCAGGACGCCACCGGCGTCTCGTTCTCGTCCTGGGTCTCCAGAAAGCTTATGCTGCTGCTGCCATTACGGGGTATAATTAGCGATGGTGGCAATGCCAGGGCTGGACAATCGATGTCTAGCGAATCGGCATCGCTGGCAGCAGCTGCGGCGGCGGCGGCTGCTGCTGCCGCTGCAGCTGCTTCGGCAGCGGCGCTGCTGCGCACCTCAACAATAAAGCCACATTCGACGACGGCGCAGAAAATGCGCTGCTCTTCGGGCTTGAACCATTTGGATTCGCGCAACTTTTGTACGGCGACGCTGCTGCCAAATGTTGCGTTTACATTGGCGCCGACGCTCAGCTTATGCTGCTGCTGCAGCTGCAGCGACGGTGGCCAATTGGATGTGGGAGAGCTGGGCGCTGACTGCGAATAGCCGGCACTGCTGCCGACGCCAGCAGCGGCGCCCTCTGTTGCCGGCGCTGTCGTTGCCTGGTTGTTGTTATGGCCCTGCAGTGGCCACCATTTAAGCGAGCTGACAAAACTGTTTGATCGGTTCATTCTGTGGGCGATTTTAGGGCGTGTGGGCGTAGCCTCTGCTGCTGCACGCGCGCGCGTAACTTTCACTAATTTACACTTGCAGTGCGCGCGCGGTTTTCCTTCTCTTTCCTTGCCTTTTCCTCAAGCCTCAAGTCTTAGCTTTGGGGCTCCAATTGGAATTTTCTTGTACCTTTGCAACACTCGTATTTTGCACTAACTTATTAATATTTATATATGTGTGTGTGTATGCTGCTTGCAGCTAATAAAAACAAACAAAATGTATGTAAACGCTGCGTTTCAATAAAAATAATTTTTACAAAAAAATTTAAATAAAATGTCTGTGCCGAGTCTGTGTAAATTTTTCTTGCTTGTGTTTTGTTTGGTCTCTTTTCCTTTTTAATTTTTTTTCTTTTTGTTTTCTTTTCACAACGGTTTCGTTTCGCTATGTTCGTGTTTTTTGCCTGAACGCCGTTTGTTATTTATTTATTTCTTCTTCGCTCGCTGCTGTCGCTGTTGCTTCTACTGCACCGCAAGAGACTCGAAAGCCAAATACCAGCATGGCAAGGGTTTATTTATAACCAAAGCCGGTTTCGGTTTGTCAGCCAGCCAGCGACGATTCGTCGGCTACGTCGGCGTCGCGACGTCGCTGTTCTGCTCTTCGTGCTTGTCGCTCGCTCTCCCTCTCTCTCTCTCGCTCGCTGTGGTCTCTCTTGGTGTGGTGAGTTACGATGCTGCCGTTGTACGCCTGGATATGGTTACGGGCTTGTTGCACGTTCCGTTAGGCATTGCGCCTTTTGCTTATTGTATTTGTAATTTATTATCGCTTTAATTGTTGGGATGATATCAATTTAATTATGTGCTTGACGCATATGCAGTTACTAAATCGCTCACCTGGCGATAACGTCAACCGTGACTGCGACGCAGACGGCGACTGCGACAGCGACTACTGCGACTGCGACAGCGACAGCAACACCGCTGGCTGCCTGACCTTCTTTTTATTCTTATAAGAAAATTGTTTCGTTGATTTTTGTTAACGGCGTAGTTTTTGTTATTATTATTGCCTCGATGTGCTGCTGTCTGTGTGCCCTTCACACAGTGCACAACAAAATGCTTAATACATCTACACACACACATACATACATACATACATACATACATACATACATTGTATGTACATACATGTCCGTCGGCCCCAAAAATAAACGTACAAATGATTGATTTTTATTATTATGAGATCGCATTGTATTGCCGATTGTTGATAATTTTGATTACAAACATTTATTGATTACCCTCACACATACACACATAGTACGTATGTATGTATGTACATATATGTAGATAGATCCCATATATTACAAAACTTATGAAGTTTTTCAATTGTTTTAACAGCTCAGAAATATTCAAAACATAAAATATATATTTTATTTTCAATTTCAATTTAAAAAAAAAATAAGAATTAAAATTTTATAAAAGATATTAAGTTTCAGCGATGTGTCATTAAATATTTATCTAGTTAATAGCTACCATGTAATATATACCCATATACAATGTAAGTGCTCACCACATCCAAGAGATAATCTTCCATATTACTCCCTGTACCCATAAAATGGGTAAAAAGGGGTTATTACATCTGTGCAAATGTATGTAACAGGCAGAAGGAGACATCTCCGACCCTATAAACTATATATATTCTTGATCAGTATCAAAAGAGCTTTCGATTTGGCCATGTCCGTCTGTCTGTCCATATGAACGCGTCGATCTCAGCAACTACAAGAGCTAGAGACACCAAATTTGGAATGTAGTTCCTGTATACCATACGCAGATCAAGTTTGTTTCATATTTGAGATATCTCCCCCGTTCCCCCGCAAATCGATTAAAACCGTTTTACAGTAGCAATTTTCAAGATATAGCTTTTAGATTTAGCATGTACAATACTTTAGTCTCTCTTAATATACTGTCCAAATTTCAAGTCGATCGGATAATAAACACGGAAGTTATTCACGAAAGAAGATTCAGTAATGCAGCGAGATTCAAAATGCCTCGCTTGCGCTGTCGCTTTGCCGCCAGTGTGTGTGCGTCTTTGTGTATGTGTGTGTGTGTGTGTAAGTGGACGTAGATGTGATTGAATGTTTTAGACCTGGGTACAGGGAGTTTCGTAGACGGGTATACTCGACTATAGCATTCTTACTTGTTGTTGTTTGCATTCCGCAAATCGAAATTTAAACCAAAGAATGTGAATTGTTCTTTGGGTTCCTCTGCACAAACATTTCACAGGGTGCTAAAACGTTCTCTACAAGTGCAATCCCCGATTATATCGGAAATGAACCTCCCCTCACTCCTTTCACAGCCAGGGCTCTACTGAAATTGTGCAAATGGATGGTAACATGTAGAAAGAGACAACTCCGATCTTATAAACTTCTATATACAGTAGAAGCTCACAAATTAGAATTCTCTGAAATACGAACCTTCCAGAAATTAATAGTGAAGTTTGTAAAACATCTTTAAGTGTTGTTGGATATACATAGTAAAAAATACAAGTTACGTGTATTGCACTGAATTGTTTACTTGTTTTTATTAAATTAAATAAAGTAAACAAATAAATCTATTGTATTTTTTTAAAAGTAAGTCGAATAAAAAAGTTGTCCAGAAATGGGAATTTTTCAGAAATTAGAATTAGCTTAAGAACAAAGTGGTTCTAATTTGCGAACCTTTACTGTACTCGTATATTCTTGATCGGTATCTACTAGCCGAGGTTCTTTCCTTCCCTATAAACTCACAGTGCTCGAGGACTACTGGAATGTAGGCTGCTTCGCATATCTCCCCTTACACCCCCGCTAATCGATAAAAACTATTAAAAAGAGACAATTTTAAAGATATATTCTTGATTTCCGTCCCAATATTTGAGTGAAATATACAGACATGAATATACTAGATCTGGAAAATCATCAAGGGTTACACGAGTCGATAATTTCGAAACAATAAAGACTTTTGACATAATACTAATAAATATATTGTAATCACTTTTGGCTTTGTTCAATTGTTGATGAAACAAATGTTGCAATTTCACTTCAGCATAACTAGTTCTTCGATATCTTAGTATTAGCTTTACCATCCCTAATAAAAACCAAGCCCAAGCGTACCTTTGGCCTGGTCATTGGCCATCTGTACAATCACCTCACAAAGAGGCCATATAATGTCCATAATGCACGATTTTGGCCCTACCTTCGGGCACAGATCAATATTATCGCCGAACCCTAAAGGTCGAGTGGTTCCATTGAGAGCCCCCTCCGGCTTTATCGGCGACTTATCGGGCCACGTCAGCATAGTCTATAGTACTATAGTATTAAAGCTTTTCACACAACAACTTGAACTATGAGCGTGTGTGTGTGGTGTGTGTGTGTGTGTGTGTGTGTGTGTGTGGTGTGTGTGTGTGTTCAGAAATGAGTTCCGTTTGTTTTGGGACATCGCACACGACAATTAATTTGACCTATTAAGTTGCCAAAGCTTAAAACTGGGCCAAGTCACAGCGACTGCCGCGATGTTGCCCACGTTTGTTTTATTTGTATTTTTATATGATTTTATTTATATACTTTTAATTCCATTTTCATGTTTTTCACATCATTTACCCTTGCTTAAAGTCAGTATAACTTTATCACAATGCATGTAACGCATATTTTGATCTATTTAGAAATTTGTATAAAAAGTATCGTCGAATATTGTTTGAAAAGCCAAATATCTTTTGTAGATACATGCATATATAGATGCAGCTAAGATCTTGAGCTGGAAAACAATCAACGATCTTTAAGATACATTCGCTGAGATTCAGGTCTTAACCAATCCTATCATGTAATAGGTAATAACATATGCTCTATATATGTATACCATATAATATTATGGTCGATGGATGCGAGTTGAAATTCCGCCGGATAAATTCTCCAGAAAAATAAAGAGAACCCGTAGTCTAGGATAATGTTTTTGCATTATACGTTTTTAGCATTTTAGAAATGAATATTTTCACGCTTTTTTTGTGAAAGATAAACTTAAATTAGTGGAATTAAGAAAATAAATGTTATACAAATTGTGCGGGATGGGATAAAATCGGGAACCACAGTATGGAATAGAAATATAAACAAGTAAGAATGCTATAGTCGAGTATACCCGACTACAAAACTCCCTGTACCCAGGTCAAAAATTTCCAATCGCATCTTCGTACACTAACACATACACATGCACACACACGAGCCACAGCGCAAGCGAGGCATTTTAAATGGTGGCTGTGCTTCTTCTTCCCTCGCTGCAGCACTGAATCTTCTTTCGTGAATAACTTCCGTGTTTATTATCCAATTATTATTTAGGAGGGACATGCCAAATCTTAAAGCTATATCTTGAAAATTGTTACTGTAAAACGCTTTTTATCGATTTGCGGGGGAACGGGGGAGATATCTCAAATATGAAACAAACTTGATCTGCGTATGGTATACAGGAACCTACATTCCAAATTTGGTCTCTAGCTCTTGTAGTTGCTGAGATCGACGCGTTCATACGGACAGACAGACGGACAAGGCCAAATCGAAATCTCTTTTGATACTGATCAAGAATATATATACTTTATAGGGTCGGAGATGTCTCCTTCTGTCTGTTACATACATTTGCACAGATGTAATACCCCCTTTTTAACCATTTTATGGGTACTGGGGGTAAAAGTTGACTATTTCTTTTAACTTGATTTTGTGTATAAGGAAGTAATAAATTATCGCGATAATGGGGTAAACTATCGATAGTGGCGGCAAATGAGTAACCATCGATGCTATCGATTGTTTTGCAGCTCTAGCCTTAGTTTTAGTTGCATGTAAATAACCTAAAAATGTATTTTGTATTTAATTGTTAACTATAGGAAAGAGTACCTAGCGTTTTATTGCTGTTAAAATATATTATGGTAGAATAAGAAAATAATTAATTAAAGGGAAGAGTGTCTAGCGTTATATTGTTGCTTAAATATGTATATTATAGTAGAATAATAATAATAATTAATTACAGGGAGGAGTGCTAAGCGTCGAAAAATTGAACGTTGCGTATAGAGTATATCAGCGTCGGTGTGTCGACCAAAGCTTTACTTGCTTCTTAATATTGTTTCAAGTTTTTCATTTCGAGTATTTTACAGTCGTCGCCGTCGTTGTTGTTGTTATAGTTGTTGTTGTTGTTATAGTTGTTGTTGTATTAGTCTCAGCTATAAATACAACGAAGCTCTGCAACTTGTTGTTGATTTGTTCATGTTGTTGTTGTTTTTGTTGTTTGCAATGTTATTCTCCATATCTATTTTTAGTTTAACCTTGTCGGTAGTTTGGGGAGCTTGTCTAGGGGATGGGTAGCGGTAGCGGTAGTGGCAGGGGCAAAGGCAGGGGCAAAGGCAGGGGCAAAGGCAGGGGCAGGGGCAGGGGCAGGGGCAGGGGCATGGTGATTATGCCGTGTCGTATTTTAGCTGCCAATTGACTGTTTCGCTGCTCAGTTGAACTGCGTTTTATTAGCAGGCCCGCCTTCAGCACCCCGCCAGCCCCCCCTTCAGCCAACAGCTTGCAGTCGTTTGTCTAATTACGAGACACTGCATTTTTTCTTACTATTATTATTGTTGTTGTTGTTGTTGCTGTTGCTGTTGCTGTTGCTGTTGCTGTTGCTGTTGCTGTTGCTCTTGCTGTATTGTGCAATCAAATTGAATGCATCGCTGGCAGGTTGAACGCACGTGCGTAGGTCAGTGCCCAAAAACGGCAAAAAGCAGCGTCGATTTGACCCCAATAGCACACAGATGCACACACACACTCAAACATGCACATGCACACATATGTATGTATGTATGTATGTATGTATGCATGTGTATACGTGTGCACAGATTAAGAGAAACTGTGAAATATAAGAACACGAGAAAGAACGGCTATCCACGGCGCACCGAAGATTGTTCCTATGGCAGCTATAAGATATAGTAGCTCGATTCGTACCAAGTTTGATCAGCCTGTAAGAAACATAACAAAACTTCAATTTGATGAATTTTGTCTAAAATTTAGACTCTAAATATTACAAAAGATTCTCCCCTCTATACCTAAAAGATGGATAAAAGGTGGTACAGTAGACGCTCGCAAATTAGAACCACTTTGCTTTTAAGGTAATTCTAATTTGTGAAAAAAACCAATTTCTATACAATTTTTTTATGTGAATATAAATAAAACATGGAGAAAACTTTCTTAGCAAAATACAATAGATTTATTTGTTTACTTTATTTAATTTAATAAAAATAATAATTTATACGAAACTAAACAATCCAGTGCAATATATGTAACTTGTATTTTTCAACTTTGTACCTTTATCCAACAAAACATAAATATGTTAAAATGATGATAAAATGTTTTACAAACTTCTGGAAGATTCGAATTTCATATAAAGTGGTTAAAAGGTGGTACTAAACTGTGCAGACAGAAGAAGACATTCCCGACCTATAAAGTATATTCTGGATCGGTATCAATAGCAGAGTCGCTCTGGCTCTATCTGCCTGTTCGTCTGCATGTCCGTCTGTATGAACTTTTGATCCTAGCGCATCAGGAAAATCTATGTATGTGACTAAATTTGATACAAGTATTGCTGATGTTTTATTCATTTATAGATATTACTAAAAATATTTCTAATGTTTTCCTTGAAATCAGCAAGGAAGGAACAGGGTATATAGCGGTCGAGAGCTTCGAACTCAATGTGTTTTCTTTTTCTTTTTAGTTATTTTTTTTTATTATTTATATTTGTTTTTTTCCATTTACGAGTGTGCATTTTTTATCGTTTGTTATTTATCTCTCTCTCTCTCTCTCTCTCTTTCTCTCACTCTCTTTCAGTGTGTCAGTCTCTTTTAAGTTTGCGCTCTTTGGTCGCCCTTTGTTATGGTTTTGGCTGTGTGTGTGTGTGTGTGTGTGTGTGTGTCAGTGCGTGTGTATTTTCCAATAGAGCCAAAACCACCTGAACCACCTGTATTTGTTTATAACCTATTGTTCCCATTGGGCCAATTTGGCCAAGCTGTACAACTTGGCATGTGGCAGGGCTGAGCTGCATGAATAATTAACAATCGACGAACGGCAAATCACAAGTTGAGCCCGCGCCTTTTGGCTAATGAATGGGCCAAGATATCAGGCTACTGAAAAGTAATATCTATCGATCTACATATTTGCTATAGTATATACAAGTACATATGTACATATGTATGTATCTATCTATGTGCATATCTAATGTGAAAACTCGTTCTGTTTGCGCTTTTTTCTTTTGTCTCTGATTTTGTAAGCCAATTTTACTTAAAGGCTTCGGTTTGGCGCATTATGCCGGCAAAACTGCCGTCGATATCTGGTAAAAACCGGACTTTGCTCTCATGTCAGAACTTAAAGCTATTTCCGTTTCAGTTCTTTTCTTTGCTCACGCTCGACGTGGGCTGGTGGCAGCGGGGGGAGGAGGGGTTGCAAAACTTTGGGGTGGCTTTGCCAGGTTCAAGTAAACAAGCGCAAAGTAGGAGTACTGCAAAAGTAACTAGATGAGAATGGATGAGCATATTCAATTGGGTGTCTAGTCAAAACATGCCTTGAACAATGGAATTGACAATGGCCCGGGTCGGGGTCCAGGGTCCGGGTCCGGGTCTGGGACCCTGGACAATGTTGATTGACGTGATAAAAAGCAATGCTTATAGAAATGCACAGAGCTTTGAAAAGCTTTGTGCCTGTCACGTACAGCCACAAAAGCTCAATATAGAAATGTATGTACATAAAGAGGACGCAAACTTTAAGAGTTAGAAAGCTTCGCTTGGATCTTTAAAACGTTGCAAGCTTTCTATAGCATAGATTTCTGCGAAAATCATTGGATTTGATAGAGAGACTCCATACTGGGCTTTGACGTCTCCACCTGTCACTACTCAACCAGCCAACCATCATGTTTTTGTAATCCTAAACCGACACAGTCCGATGCCGGCAGCGTCGCCGCCAGCTTTAGCTGTGCGTGTCATGTGCCTTGCTCTCGGCTATTTTTAGATAATCATAAAACGCGCGCAACATTGCGAGACAAAACAGTGCCGACAACAACAACAAAAAAACGCAGGAGAAAAAAATTTATACATACTATATAAAAATAAGCAAAATTATAAAAATTCTTGTGTTTTCACAGCCGTCGCAATGGCGACGATTTCTTCCTGGTGTGCAGCGGAGCTGTGCGGCAAAGTTGTAATGGGCGCATTCATAAAGAAAAATATTGATCAATGCTACTTAAGATATGATAACCGATACATTTTTATACACTGCTAAATGCAACTCTGTTAAAAAAATTTAAGCTGAACTTACAAAAATCAGCATTTCATGTTAAACCAAA
This sequence comes from Hirtodrosophila confusa, assembly GCA_035043065.1. Lineage (NCBI taxonomy): Eukaryota > Metazoa > Arthropoda > Insecta > Diptera > Drosophilidae > Hirtodrosophila > Hirtodrosophila confusa. Next base: position 3,496,169 of record JAWNNI010000078.1, read on the forward strand.
ATTGAAAACAAAACAATATACTATTTTTAAACAACAGACTATGTATGTATTAGTTTTGGTAATCAAAGCATTCAGAAGGTAAAATCATGCATCATATATCAGTTAACATTAATAAAAGCTCATTTCGGAATGCGGACGTCGAATGTGGCTATGATTTTTGGGAGCACTCCTTGGAGCACATGGCGGAAGGAAGAAAGAACATGCGGCAGCTGTTGATCGTTGCAACATGATTATTGTTGTTGTCAAAGAGGCCAGCGAATAAATAGTAATCGAATTGAAAAGGTTGTTGAGGCTGACAGATGGGCTAACTCAAGCCGCAAGCTTCCTACCTACTGCCGCAGCCACTCTCCCACTCACACTTTCGTTTAACCTCTTGCGCTCGCTACTTTCCTCTCTCGCTCATTCACACTTTCTGTCTCTCTCTGTCTTTGGGTGTTATTCACCTTCGGCATCGGCATCTGCTGCTGGGAGAGCTCATAACTCGTTTTGCGGCTTCATTGTTTGCCTTTGCCCGTTTGTTCTGTCTTGCAAATGTGCGGATAAAAACAAAATATGCAAAAAACAAAAATGAGAAAAACCTCGACTATTGCCTGTTATTGTTGTTTCGTCTTGCCACGGTTGTTTTATTTATTTTTGTTTTGTTAATTTGCATATTTTGCATTGCGAATTTTTGTATGTATGTATTTAGCTTTTGTTGTTGGCTCGTGATTTTGCTCGTGCCTTTATTATATTGCTTTCGAGATTTCATTGTATGTGTGTGTGTTTGGGTTTTGTTTACATCTTGTGGGTAGTTTTGCCAAAAACAAAAAGTATTGTTGTTTTTATCGTTAACTACGTCACAGCGACGATGCCACACCTCCAAACAGCAGCGGATAAAACTCACCACAGCGGCAGCGCTGCTTTTGTAGCATATCTCTCTTTCTCTTACTCTCTTGACACTCGGCTCTCCGCTCGGTCGCTGAAAAGCTGCATGCAATGTTTTAAGCCTCCACCGAGGCATTATTAGTATGCTTTTGTTGTTTTTGTATCCAACACCCGCTTCCCACTCAGTTCATCAGACTCACGCAAAAGCTTTTCCTCTCACCCATTCCGACGTTTTGCAATGCAAATGCAAATGCACTGCAAATTGCATGCGGACATCAATTACATACATACATTTGTATGTACATACATACAGACTCGCATATGTATGTATGTGTGTATATTACCAGACATGCCGCATAGATTTGCCGACTGGCGCCAGGCGAACAACAACAAAAGCAACAAAATAGAATCGCCAACTTTGGCGTACTGAAGATTCAATACTCTATCAAATGTTTTTAGTTAAAAGCTCGCTTCAGAATTTTCAATCCTACTTAACTTTCAAAGCTTTTCCCAACTGCACGTTATCTAATTTGAAATAGTGCTGTTTCGATACTCCAACTAAATTCTAGTCAAAAAATCGATCGATCCGTTTCCAGTTTATGTATTTATGTACTTCCATCAATTACAAGAAATATCTACGCGGAACGGTAATTCCTTCGGTTTTTAAGACGGGTGGGATGGCGACAATTTTTAAAAATTGCAGACCTATAACTAGGTTAACGTTCCAAAATTCCTGAACATTCGAATCCCTATAACATTTTAATGTACAAATTTTAATTAAATTTCAAACTGAAATACCAAAAATACTAACAAAAACAAGTAAGAATGCTATAGTCGAGTATACCCGACTACGAAACTCCCTGTACCAAGGTCTAAAACATCCAATCACATCTACGTCCACTGACACATACTCACACACATACACAAAGACGTACACACACAGGCGGCAAAAGCGACAGCGCAAGCGAGGCATTTTAATTGGTGGCTGTGCTTCTTCTTCCCCCTCTCGCTGCATTACTGAATCTTCTTATCCGATCGATTTGAAACTTGGACAGTAGATTAAAAGAGACTAAAGTATTGTACATGCCAAATCTAAAGCTATATCTTTAAAATTGTTCCTGTAAAACGTTTTTATTGAATTGCGGGAAACGGGGAGATATCTGAAATTGAAAAGAAACTTGATCTGCGTATGCTATACAGGTACCTACATTTCAAATTTGGTGTCTCTAGCTCTTATAGTTGCTAAGATCGACGCGTTCATACGGACACACGGACATGGCCAAATCGAAATCTCTTTTGATACTGATCAAGAATATATATAATTTATAGGGTCGGAGATGTCTCCTTCTGTCTGTTACATACATTTGCACAGATGTAATACCTCTTTTTACCCATTTTATGGGTACAGGGAGTAAAAATGCCAAAAAAGAAAGGTTTTGGTACGGTGCAAAGTTGGCTGAGCCACACAATTTCAGGAAATTTGGGGGAAATATATCTCGCGTTCATAAATTGTAAATTACTTTGATTTTCATACACAAATGATGACATAATTAACATGACTAACCACGCAAAGGGTATTAAAGAAAAAACAGACGTTGACTTTGACTGGAAGTTTGAGGTTGTTTGCCACATCTCTGGGGTGAATTATTAAATTTATATATCCACCTTTACACTGACATATATGTGTGTGTATATTTAATTTTCTATTACATACTGTTATTATTTACTTTTATTGTTTACTTAACCTATTTAGTAGATTCTAGGCATTTTGCGTTTGAATTACTTTTATATTTTTATGGACACATAATTTGTAGTATTTAATTTCTGATTTCATGCAATTTCCATTTACATAAATTGCACATTTAATTACTTTCGTTTGTCTGGGTTGTTGTCGTTGTTAAATATGGGGGCATTAAATCAAGAAGTCGCAAAACTGGCAATTGCTTGGCCACTTCTCGAGTCCCCCCGCCGCCCCCTTCAGTCTCGAGCTAGAGATCGAGCAAACAAACCTACAACGATTAAATTTGACAGCTCATTTCGGTTTATGGGAAGCAACAACGTCAAAAAGGTTCTACGCCCCATGCATTATATAAGGCATTTCCGACCGTTCCACAGTCGAATCCCCTCCTCAAACTAGTCGAATACTAAATAGATAAGCATTTCTAGGCACTTACATACATACTTGTTTTAGTCGGTGCTAGTTTATGGTGACCCACTTAATAGTTGTATGCCCTTCAATCAAATACATATATCATGTTTATTTCTTGTTTTTCATTCTCTCTTGTTGTTTCTTAGCTCGATTTTGATCTACTATATATCTTTGTATTTATCATACCATGGTACGGCTATGTATATATTTATGTATATATTGGCTGCCCCGATTATTGTCATCTAAAATATTTGTTGGCTCCGTGCCCATCAAATTCTACAAAATGACAACAAATAATGTTTCATTTTTTTCTGTTTTCCTTGAGAATTGTGCATTTTTGATTGGCAGAGAGAGCTGCATGCTATTTCCTGCTAGATATGATGCCTACTTATATGGAGTGTACACAAACAAACATTTATTAATTATATTGATTTTTGATTCATAGCCACATAGAGGGTGCCGTCAGTTTTAAAGGGCATTATCTACGCTCAGTATACACTGTTTTCGAGCATTTCTTTGGGCAAGAAGGGTAGATTGTGCTTGTGCAATGTACATAGTCTCTAGAGCAACCAAATTTGTATAATATATTGTTATTGTATCGTCCAATAAACTGTTAAGAACTGCCCACATCTCCTCCCCGAAATGAGCAACATTTATATCTTCCACAAGCAGAGTATGCTGCAGTCGGTAACTGCCGATAGCAACATTTTAACTTGTTGTTTGCTGCACACTTCCTGTTTCCATGTACTTGCTAAAGATGTGTGCGTTTGCTGCTAACAGTCAATGTATGATGAATGAGACATCCTCGAAATCAAATTGCATTTAAATATATCTCTGTTTACATACATAAATATTTCGACCAAAGTCACAGCTCAGCCAAGTGGCTCACTGGCCGCGTTATCGCAATCAAGATTGATATACTACATACCACATTAAACAGGAAAAAAAACGGAAAAAAAGCAAAAAATAAAAAGAACAGCAAAAAAGTACAACAATAAAACACGTAGTGCGTACAAATGAATATACATTCAGTAATACTATACAAATTGACAGAAAATAAGTGAGTACAAACGCTCCAGTTATATGACTTTAATCGAATTAGCCTAGTATCAGTTCAATGCGACTACATACTTATACACATGACTGTATGGTTGTATAGCTAAGTGGGTGTGTGACCGCATATAGCTCGTGATTTGTCTTAGTCAGTGTTAGTCACGGCTAATCCAGCTGATGAAATAACTATGTAAGTAGAACTGGAGTAATCCCCAAGGCGAACCAGCTTGTATCAAAGTTTATTGAAATGCCTATTGAAAACTAGCTGATAACCTAGACTGGAGATAGAATCAGGATGAGAATCTTGAAGAATTCTTCAGGATCGGTTCGAATTGTGAACAATTTTTAAAATGCCAGGTTATCTCAAGTTGGCTAGGCTATCCAAACATTTCTCTCGGATCCCTAAAAGTAAAATGTAAATTTGTAGTATTCAGGATTACTGTGATTCAAATATCTCGGAACCCCCAAAATTAAATGCTGCTTCATCTACACTTTATAGTATGTAAAAATCAGTATGTGGTATTATGAATGCAAATCTTTGATTTGGGATACTTTGTATGAAAACCCGCGACGGGCGTAAATCAAGTCGGATAAATATTTTGCTTGACAGGGGGGATGGGCTTTGAATTTCTATTTATTGATTTATTATTTGTTGTTGTTTTTTTAAAGCCGCACTTAGCGAAGCTCATTAGTATCAAATACCGTGCAAACAAAAGTTAATGATCATTCGAAACGAACTCATTTGAGCTAGTTAAAATGATCTGTTCTGTAACAGAGGCTGTTACACTCAAACTGGTCTGTTATGTTACAGAGTTTGCGTACGAATTGTACATCACTAGATATGTCCTTTCTGAAATAAGAATTTATCTTAGCTACAAGATCTGTCCTTTCTGTAATAAGAATTTATCTACGCTATAAGAATATAATTTTTTACATTACCAAAACTGAGATCTATTCGAATTCCATTCGAATTCTATCATATTATTCTTTAATGACAAATTGTGTAACGCATTGGGAAAGACATTTGAGACGACCACACAAAATATAAATATTCCTGGTCAGAACTAAGTCGAGACAGGCTTCTATGCAATCTATACTCTCAGGTCTAAAGATATTTTGACTTTGACCATAGCTGTTATAGGAAAGTCCGTGGAGAATTGAGTTATGTTAAACCTTTTCCGAATATCAATATTGTATGTACCTTGTACCTTTTTTTGTTTACCAAAGCTGTCAGGGTAACAATAGGCTAGGGTATTTGATCTTCGGCATCCCAAAGATACAAAACTTCAATTTCTTTTTGTTGTTACTTTCGTGTTCGGTTCGGGTTGCCGTAACCTGCGCTATCAGCTTCAGTTTGCTCCACTCATGAGTATACTCGAATTTACTCGTACTGTGTACTCGCATGTCTGTTTGTATTGTATATGTTTCTAATAGAGCTCCAGTTTTGAATTGTTACTGCCATTGTTATATATATTTCCACTTTATGGCATGATCATAAAACTTTTCACAAATACAAGCTCCATATAATGTCATATAAACATAGCTAAGTACTGCGTCACATAATGTTCATTGTACGGACCTTGAAAAACAACATTCAATGTTAGGATCCGCCATTCTATACATTTATTTACATAAGTTAATATATCGAGAATATTGTTTATTGACTTTCAGCTGAAAGAAATGGGCTTGACTCAATCAATATTTTTGATTATTAAATCGAACTCATCGAGCCTGTATTAGAGACTCAAATGTTTGTTTACTTGTATTCACTTATTTCTATTTTTGCTCCAATGAAATGTAGAGTACTTAGTAGTACATAATTGAATTCCATTATATTTTGTGTGCCAATTTTAAAAAAATTTTATTTAGTATTCCTGTCTTTGCACACATAAGTAATATAAATAAATAAAACTATAATAACAACAATCAAAATCGAGAAATATCAACATATATCATACATATGTATATCCCCTGAAATAAACAAATATTTCAATAAAAAATCTTTTGTGTTCTCAATTCCAATTTTGGCAGTTGGATTTATATTTGTAGACATTTATTGACAAAATAACATATGAAAAAGATTTCAAATCAGCTCGTTGAATTTTTCTTCATAGTGGATCAACTTTGATAATAGACTATCGATATGTTAATCGATTGTTTTGCAGCTTTAGTGTCAAGCTTCTTTTGTTAGCTGTGATATTGCTAAAGTCATTCACAAAGTTCCCCCATTTGTGTTAATACTGAATGAAGTCAGCACATTTACAGATTCACTTCGTTATCTTTTGTTCCCATTAATCTACATGTTTACATATGTATGCATGTATGTAGTATGTACTACATGTGTACTATATAGGCAGGAATGTGCCATATAGCTGTCATATATCGAAATACTATCGTAATTGCCGTGGAGTGAATATTGTTGTACATCATTTAACGCTGCCACGAGAGATAAAATTGAATCAAAGCGTTGCCGTTGACGATGAAGTTGGAGAGCTGAAGCTTTTGAGGGTATTATGAGTATGTACTTATCTCTGTATTCAGAGTATTCTCTCTGTGTACGTGGTATTTGTATACCATAGTGCTGATCTTTCTAGTTCAATTTGGTGTTCATTTTTGACTCGGTAACTAAATAGTTGTAGTTCGCGTTTAGACTCAACTTTTTTCTGCAATGCTGAACCAGTTCACTTCAAAGAACAAAATAACTGAGATTCATGCAAGAGCAAAAGCTTTCTTGTTCAACAGGCTGCACACGCTAAACAGTTTCGTTCATGAATCACTAAACAAGTTCAATCGTTCATTTAAATGACACGTTCAATTAAACTTTTATACTGAACAAAATGATACAATTCTATTGTAAGTTGTATGCATGCATACATACATGTGAACATACATACATATGTACATATGTACGTATTCCGAAGATATGTATGCGCATATCTCGATAACCGCTTAATAAACCTATGTGTGTGTGTGTGTTTGTATGTACGTATATACGAGTATGTGCACTTGTCCCGCCTCTAACCGCATAGTAAGCTAATGCGCAATTCGCTTGTTAAGTTGCCCGTGACTCAAAACGAGTCGACGCTGCAGCAGGTGCTGCAACAGAATTGCTTTAACGGTGCTTTGAGCTTTTTCTTTTTATTGCCTAGGCATGCATACATGCAAATAATGAGCGGTGCAAAGGATCTGCTACGCAGCCTCCCATCTCTTGGAAGCGGTGTGAGGATTGGGGAGGTAGGCGGGGACACTGCGTACGTGCTTCCCAGCATGTTTGCATTTTCTCACGGGGCCACGGGGTTGTCCACAACCATCCAAACCAATGCTTACTCGTGCATTGGCACACGTCGTACTGTTGAATCGGTTGAACCGTTCGGGTTGCAGCTCGAAGTTTCTGCTCTCTCCTTCTGCCTCTCTCGTTTTCCGGTTTGCCTGCACTCTCTCCGACGAGCTTCGTGTGTGTTGAGTTTCCTTAACATACTATTTTCACCACTTGACAAGCGTACCCAGACCAGGATACGCTGCATGGATTTTAATGACTTTGACTTGATATGGTGCTCAACTCGGGGCCGGTGGTCGGGATTTGGGTCATGCTCGTATGACTAAACGCATTTTGCTTGCTTACTGTTACGCGCCTGGGGCCGGGCCGGGGCGGGGCGGGACGGGCGTTTGGGTGGTGGCAGGGGTTGGGGTTAAGCGCTTTATGCTGCTCCAAGGCCATGGAATCAAGTAGCCTTAAGTTGAAAGATGCTCTAGAGTACGTTGCAATGCGAAACGTGAATGTATGCACATCTCTATATGTGATTAGTTTCCTTGCTCTTTTAAGTGTTCGAATCTATTAAGGAGCTGTAAAGTTGATCCCCATCCGCAATGGATTGAAATAAAAGTTTCCAAATTTTACTTTTATCAAAACTTTTTGAAGTATCACAAATCTCCAAAACTTGATTTTGGAATATTAATAACATTGAAATTCCAAGTATATTTGGATTACGAAATATGGTCGAAAACCGGTTAAGTTTTGACAAGGTTATGGGCGTTTTAAACTTAAAAGTCAAATGTTTTTTAATTTTTAGCGTGGATTTTTCCCAAAAAATGAACTTTCTCAGAACAAGTTTTTTTTTAAAAAATTTTAAATTTCACGAATCTATTTTTCAAGTTTTAATTTTTTTCAACTTTTCGAAAAACTAAATTTTTTTTTCAATATTAATCAAAAAAATTCCGCACGGAAATCGGTTAAGTCTTTTATTTATTTATTTATTTATTTACGAAGGCAAACAGTGCTGCCTCGAATCAAAAAATATAATATAATACATAGATATAAGGAAAACATTTTAAAAGCCTACGCGAAATTACAATTGAAATCTAATAACGACACCAGCACGTTGGGGGAAGTTTATTTGCCAGTCCGGCTAGCTATGCCCCTATTCACAGCAATGAATTGCCGGTGGCATTATTAGAGCCTATATCAAGATAGTGAAGAGTTAGTTATGAAAAAAAAAACTTATAGAAGTTATGGATAATTTAAAACTAAAGAAGAAGAATAAAGAAAGACAGTAGGAAAAATGAAATGAAATGAAATCTCCAACCCGGTGGGGGAAGTTTTATTAGCCAGTCTGGCAAGCTGTGCCCCAGCTCACAGCGAGGTTGGTTAGAGATTACATTAAGGAAAAAATGATCTGGGAACGGGTAGGGATGGAAAAGAATAAAAGAGTTATAGAGTAGAAAATAGGAAATAAAGGGAGACATAGAATGGGCAATCTCCGACCCGACGGGGAAAATTATTTGCCACACTGGCAAGCTGCGCCCCTGCTCACAGCTGGGATTGGCCAGAGATTACCCGTAGGTGATTTAAAAGAGCAAGCTTAATGGAGGGAAGAGAGAGTTCCGAGGAGAGAACATGAAAAACAGAATTGTACTGTGTGCATAGTACACGAAAAGGATCGTGTAAAGCGAAATCAGTAGTGCTTGTAGGAAGTGATAAGGGAATAAAACTTCTAGTAGGTCTACAAGGGACAGAGAAATTAAGACGACTTAAAAGAAAGGAGAATCTATGTCGCCACTAATCAACTTATGTATAAAATCCACACCAAGAGTTATTCTACGGTTAGCTAATGTCGGAAGATTTAAAAGTAAGAGTCTACTGGGATAAGATGGCAGACGAAGATTAGGATCCCAATTTAAACTACGTAGGGCAAATAATAGAAATTGCTTCTGGACTGACTCAATATGGATCTCACTATTTGTGTATTGAGGAGACCATATACATGAGCAGTATTCCAGAATAGGGCGTACGAGCGACACATAGAGCAGTTTGTGGTGAAAGTCAGTTTTGTGTTGACAAAGTTATGGCAGTTAGGAGTCCAGGAGGTACCCCTTCTGTGGTATTTAAAACTTTACAAAACGAAATCATTTTAATATGTGGCAAGAATCGTGTCCTTCAAAGCGTTACACTTTTCGTGACAAAATTATAATACCCTCTACAAGTGTATAAAAATATAACAAATTTTAGTATTTCATGCGTTTCTGTCAGGGATAGATCGAAATCATAAGAGTTGAAAGATGAATGGAAGAATGTTACATACACATTTTCAGGGGGTCAGTATCCTGGAAACAGGATAAACTCTTATTTTTCGATCGCAATATAATACTTCATTTTCAATATTTTGATAAAAATCAATTAAGTTTCATTTATAATTTTTACTCCCTGTACCCATAAAATGGGTAAAAAGGGCAGGCAGAAGGAGACATCTCCGACCCTATAAAGTATATATATTCTTGATCAGTATCAAAAGAGATTTCGATTTGGCCATGTCCGTCTGTCCGTCTGTCTGTCCTTCTGTCCGTCCGTATGTATGAACGCAAGGATCTCAGCAACTATAAGAGCTAGAGACACCAAATTTGGAATGTAGGTTCGTGTATAGCGGGAGCAGGTCAAGTTTATTTTAGATTTGAGATATCTCCCCCGTTCCCGCGCAATTCAATAAAAACCGTTTTACAGGAACAATTTTTAAGATATAGCTTTGGGATTTTGCATGTGCATTTCTTTGGTCACTCCTAATCTACTGTCCGAATTTCAAGTCGTTCGGATAATAAACACGGAAGTTATTAACGAAAGAAGATTCAGTGCTTCAGCGCAAGGGGAAGAAGAAGCACAGCCACCATTTAAAATGCCTCGCTTGCGCTGCGCTCGAGCTGTCGCTCGTGTGTGTGCGTCTTTTGTGTATGTGTGTTTGTATGTGTATGTGTACGTAGATGCGATCGGAAATTCTTGACCTGGGTACAGGGAGTTTTGTAGTCGGGCTTACTCGACTACAGCATTCTTACTTGTTGTTCCTCTGTTATATTAAATTTTAAGCAGAGATTCGTTGGTTCTGCGTGTCTGTCTACCCATCTATGTATTCATCTAACCATTTATTTATCCTCTTAGTTGATATATTTGTCATTATTCTGTTTATTTGTAGATTGTAGCGCGTCGCCATGACCTAAAACTGATTGTTACGTCTGCCACAATGGACTCGAGCAAGTTTGCGACCTTCTTTGGCAATGTGCCGACATTTACCATACCAGGAAGGACATTTCCGGTGGATGTGATGTTCAGTAAGAATTCGTGCGAGGATTATGTGGAGTCGGCGGTGAAGCAGGCGCTTCAGGTGCATTTGACGCCAAACGAGGGTGACATGCTTATATTCATGCCCGGCCAGGAGGACATTGAGGTCACCTGCGAGATATTGGAGGAGCGCCTTAATGAGATTGACAATGCACCCGAGCTGAGCATATTGCCAATATACTCACAGCTCCCCTCCGATCTGCAGGCAAAAATCTTTCAAAAATCGGCGGATGGTGTAAGGAAATGCGTCGTGGCGACCAACATAGCGGAGACATCCTTAACGGTTGACGGCATCATCTATGTAATTGACTCCGGCTATTGCAAGTTGAAGGTATACAATCCGCGCATTGGCATGGATGCCCTGCAGATCTATCCCATTTCGCAGGCGAATGCCAATCAGCGTTCAGGACGTGCTGGTCGCACGGGTCCTGGCCAGGCGTTCCGCCTCTACACACAACGTCAGTACAAGGACGAGCTGCTGGCGCTCACCGTGCCCGAAATACAGCGCACCAATTTGGCCAATACGGTGCTGCTGCTTAAATCGCTGGGCGTTGTCGATTTGCTGCAGTTCCATTTCATGGATCCACCGCCGCAGGACAACATTCTCAATTCGCTCTATCAGCTATGGATATTGGGCGCACTGGACCACACCGGCGCCTTAACCACTCTGGGCAGACAAATGGCCGAGTTCCCGCTGGATCCGCCGCAGTGTCAAATGCTCATTGTTGCCTGCCAAATGGAGTGCAGCGCCGAGGTGCTCATCATTGGTTAGTTTTCCTTAAAGCCTTTGAATTCGTCCAATTTTTCAATATATACTTTCCAGTTTCCATGCTGTCAGTACCATCGATATTCTATCGCCCCAAGGGGCGCGAGGAGGAAGCGGACGGTGTACGCGAAAAGTTTCAGGTGCCGGAATCTGATCATCTAACCTACCTGAATGTCTACTTGCAGTGGAAGCAGAACAGGTGAGTCATCAAAGAGTCCCGTGGCAGCAGTTCCTTCACTGACATATCCTTTTTCCCTTTGGCTCTACAGCTACAGCTCCACGTGGTGTAATGAGCATTTCATACACATCAAGGCGATGCGCAAGGTGCGCGAAGTGCGCCAGCAGCTGAAGGACATTATGACGCAGCAGAAGATGAACGTGAAGTCATGCGGCACCGATTGGGACATTGTCCGCAAGTGCATATGCTCCGCCTACTTCTACCAGGCGGCCAGGCTAAAGGGCATCGGCGAGTACGTGAATCTGCGGACGGGAATGCCCTGCCATTTGCACCCGACATCGGCACTGTATGGTCTGGGCACCACGCCGGACTATGTGGTCTACCATGAGCTGATTATGACGGCGAAGGAGTATATGCAGTGTGCCACCGCTGTGGATGGCTACTGGCTGGCGGAGCTGGGACCCATGTTCTTTTCGGTCAAGGAGACCGGTCGCAGCGGTCGTGATAAAAAGAAACTGGCCGCCGAGCATCTTAAGGAGATGGAGGAGCAAATGTTGCAGGCCCAGCACGAGATGGAGGAGCGCAAACAGCAGGCCGCCCAGCGTGAGGAGCAGCTGGCCGCCAAGCAGGAAATTGCCACTCCCGGCAATGCAACGCCTCGTCGCACCCCAGCACGCATTGGCCTCTAATAATCCATATGTATTTATTGTATTTTTATTTTATATACATGTGTATTTTGTAAACTAAATACATTTTTCAGTTTTTTTCGCTATTCATTTGCATATATTATTGATCAAATTTCTTATTTGAATGCTACTCAAATCGTGATGGCAGACACAGCATCTAATCGTGTATATACAAGCCAAATAAATATGGACAGCAGCATCAGCTGTGGCAGGAAGCCGTGCAGCTGGTTAGCTGCTCCAGTGGCCAGCACGCATTTCTCATTATCCACGACTTGATGATCGGCACGGCAACGGCACTCGCCCCACATGCATTGCATGCTCGACTTTTGCGACATTTCGTCTTGCAGCGCCGGCTGGTGGTGCAGCTGCAGCTGGTCATGTTCTTGGCAGTCCTCATCGTGACGACAGTACGCGCCGTAGGGCACAATTGGCTCACAAATGGTGCTGTTCTGCTTGCGTTGGGCGTAGTACTTGGGGCGGCAGCTGCATTGATTGTTGCTGCAAATGCCGCCGGCGCCGAGCAACAGCTGACACTGGGCATTGGTTGTGCACCTTTGGTCAAAGGCAACGCCCGGCAAGCAAACGGTCATGTTATGGTTCTGAACAAGGCCAACGGCACAGGCACATTTATTGAACTTCGACAGGCAAATTGAGGAGCCAGAAGCGCTGCAGTTCTTTTCATTGCTGCAGCTCAAATCTGTTTGAATGCACGGCGTAGAGCGTGAATGTGTGTGTGTTAACTTTATTACTGACTGATCACTTACCCAAGAGCGCTCGGCAGCCGCCCAGATGCTCCTCAAAGTGTTCCCGGCAGAGGCATTTGTGCTGTGATGTGTGGCAAACGGCAAACGTGTTTTCCAGCTGACATTGGCGGGAAAGTTCACATTTGCCATCCAGCGGCACTGCCAGAGTTATACAGCGACGTCGATCCTCGCTGGGCACGTAACCAGCGGCACAGTAGCACTGCTGTGTGTGTGCATCGCACTCGGCATGCGGCTGACTGCAGGGGCAGGGACCTCCAATGATGTTGGTCAGCTTTTGATCCTTGGGCAGGCAGTCCACGCGCTTATCGCTGTCACGTGCCGTGCAAAGGCATCGCAAATTGTGGCAAGTTGCATGCTCGAACTGTGTGCATTGCGCGTCCGTGGTGCAGTCAAGCTCAAGCAGGTCCTCAGCTAATGTTGCACTCAGCAAACAGAAGCCAAGCAGTAAAATTAATGTCAATTGCATAATTAACCTTCCTTTTTTCCAGATATTTATGATCGTACAGTTAAGATGCACATGAAATTCAAGAAGGCGCCATTAACCGTTATGTTTTCGATATGGCAGGGTATTGAGTTAGCAGATCTGGCAGCACTGCAACCGCCGCTGCCATATTGTTATTTCGATAATATTTGAACAACAGCAGCGCTGCAGGTACTAAGAAAATACCAAGCGCATGGTAAAACTTATCGATTGTCAAGCATTGGCAGCACTTGAATATAACGGTGCCATTCCAATCAAATTTCTTGTGTATGTATTTGTGGTTTTTCTTTGCACAATCTGAAAATAATTCTTAACAGAATTTCGTGTGTGCATTCTATGTGTAAGTAAAAGATGAGCCTGCAAGATGAAAGCTTTCCCACCGACGAGCTCTTCGATAAGCTCAACGGCACTGCAGCCAGCGTAAGCCGCAGCTTCCAGCGTCAGTTTAACATATGTCTAAATAACGATGAACTCGATAACTTTGAGCGCAATGAGTCGCCATTTTTAAATAGCGATTGCTCGGAAAAGACCTGTGCCAGCGATCCTGTAGGTTTAGAGCATGAACATGAGGAAGCCAATCAAAGTAAGTATCTAGACGGTACAGAACGTAACTATTTGCTGAATGTGACTTTTCAGATATAGCCAACAAAGATGTACAAAGTGGCCACCACAGTCACACCAATCCACAGCTGGGCAGTGCAAGGAGCAGCAAAGCCGTCTCGTATCAGGACATACACTCGGCATATACAAAGCGCCGCTATAAGCACGTGACCAGCAAGGTGGGCAAATACATTGCTGATATTGATGAAAATGATCAGCAGCGTCGCAGCAAGGCCCCGGGCACGTTTCAACGACATCGTTCCATGCCAGACTGCTTGACGCCGCGCGGCGGCGCCGACGAGCATCAAAAGCTGGACGAGTCCCTTTCGCTGGCCAACAGCAGCGAGACGGATACGCAGGGGCGAGATGAAAGCTACGAGCGCCTTATCAACGAGAAGGAGCGTCTTAGCAACGAGAAGGAGCGCCTGCAGTCCTACAACGATTATTTGGAGGCAAAGCTATACAAAAAGATCGACGATCACATTGTGCTGAAGAGAAACTTTGAAGCAGTACGCACAGAGCTCACCGACTGGAAGGATAAGCTCAAGCGTCAAAATGCAGCTGCAGCTGCAGGTGAAGCTGGCGCAGGATTTCGGTCCCTTATCTATTATCCGCCCTATAGCGCTGAGGGCGTGGCAAAGGCCACACAAACAGATCTGCTGCCGATCACAGCCCACATGTCGAACCTATCGAATCTATCAGACATGCCCGCCATCGCCGCCAATGCGACGCCGCATCCCAATTCAAATCTGAACGATATCACCTATGACAGCAGCGCTGGCTCCATTGAAATTCCCCTACTCAGCGTGCCACCCGCGCCACCCAACAAGCTCATCAAGAAGAGCAGCAGCATTAAGCCACTCTCACTGAATTTCAGCAACGATAGCGTTGAAGTTGATGCCAATGGCAATGGAATTGGTATGCTATTGGGATCGATACTATGCTTTTATTGAATCCTTTTAAGAGTCTACAAAGTACAACTTGAAGGCTACATTTCCATTGGCAGATCAAAAGACATATCTTTTAACTGAAATTGCTTAGATTATTTGCGTATGTAGCCTAATAGTTACTTTGTTTTCAAGACAACTCTTAACTTTGGCTGGCACTTAAATATTTTACTATTATAATTTACAGCCGGAGGCGGTACTGGCAACAGCCTGCAACCTAATAGCGCCAATCGCATTGTTACCAACAACTCGGGCAGCAGCCATCCAAGCAGCAACGACTCGGCCATCGAGATTGAGGGACATGAGCTGCGTTCGCCGCAGCCAAAGTCGCGTTTTCGGGGTGCGACAATGAACGTTGGGCCCTTGAGGAATTGGGATCCCCGGGAGGGCATCATATACTTTGACAAGCACAGCAATCGGGTCATCGAGCTGGTGGCATTGAATCAGGCTGTGCCTGCCAGCGCTGATACCAGCAGCAGCAGCATGCACAGTCAATCCTTCAACATGATGCAGTACACGGCTGGTGCTCATGTTGGCCGGAGAAAGCAATCGCTGGCATCACGCATGCTGCGCATATTTGGACCCTGTGCGAGTTGCGACGATCCCAATCGGTCATTGGATACCACAAATGCCACATATACGGTGGCAATGCCGCTGTTGGGCAACGATTCGAACTGTTCACGTAATATACGTTGATATTCTGGCCGGTATTTATATACAACTAGCGCCCTTTAATGTTTACGCTAGTTTTTGGCGTTTTTATTTAACTACCCGTATTTATATTTGTAGTAATATTGGGCAAATCCTTATTGCATTTTTTATGTTTTAGTAAGTTATTTGTGAATAAGCTATTAATGTATGCCATGTATTCAAAACATTTCATTGTGCTTCTTATATCGCTTTGCATTTTAGTGCTAGTTAAGTGCCAGTTAAATTATTGTACCCTTTAATTGTTAATTGTTCATACATAAATAATAATCGCATTTCAAAATTCAAAAGAGAATTCAAATTGCCGCGCATTGCAGTGAAAACTATCGGTAATCGTTTGTTATACAACACTGCAGTCAGCTGTTCGCTGCTTATCGTTACCGATAAACGCGATGGGGGAAAATGATTGCAATGGGCATATCAAGCAAATAAATTCAAAGCCCATCAACGCATCGAAGAGTAAGCAAGTTATTTTTACGGAGTGTTCCCGCTGATATACGACAACAACGTGATTCGCACTGTGCGCGACGCGTAGGTGAGTGACGGCGGGACGGTTGGTCAGAGACAACAACAGAAACCGTATCCAAATCAGAATCGGAATCGAGTAAAAAGTAAGCGGTTCGAAATCGGCTAGCTGGGAAAAGCGAAACGGAGCGGCATGTGTGTCAGTTATATTACAGCGCTCAACAAATTCGTTTGGCAGAAACACAACAAAATTTGACTAAATTCAAAAATTTTTTAAATATTCAAGTTTGGTTCAAAATTTCCACGTATATATGGAATCAAATTAAAATAAAAACACCCATTCCTTGCTGACGCAAAGAGACTCGAGAGGGCGGCGATAAAACACGGCGCCACAACAATATTAATAACAGAAACAAATACTGTGCGTGAACCGGATAAAACCGGACAAACTGCGCCAAAATTCCAAACTGCCCATATACATACCCCGGCCAGGTCGATGCAGCTCCTGTTAAGCTCAACGACGCCTGGACAATGGATAAGCGCATTAATACCGGATCTGGCTGGTATGTCTACGACACGGTCATAACCGCTGCGCCAGCTACAAAGCTGCAGGCACCCGCCCAGAGGCTAAGCAACAAGCCAAAGCAGCAACAACAAGCGCAGCAGCAGCAGCAGCAACAACAACAAGCGCCACAGCAGCAGCATCAGCCCAAAAATACAACAACAGCAGCCGGCGGTGGCGGCGGCGGCAACTCTAGTCCCAAATTGGCAGCCACATTTCAAGGTATGAGTGTCAATGTGCTCCAAAGCGCCAGCAGCGGCGTTCACTCCTGGCCAAGTGCGCGCCAGGACGAGCTGATGTTGCAGCCAACTGCTGCAAGTTCAGCTGCGCGCATGAAGCAAGCAACAACGGCAACAATAAATCAGCACAAGCAGCACAACAACACCAATGTGAAGCTTCAGAAACAGCAGCAGCAGCAGCCGTTGCCGCAGCCGGCCTTAGAACAGTATGCGGCAAGCGCGGGCAATAGGACGAAGCCGCGCAACAAAAGCGAAGGTAGGCGACCATTTTAATTTTTCATTCCTTTTTGTTTTTGTTGTTTTTTGCTATGCGCGTGTGTGTGTCTTTTCAAATCTATTTTTGTGTACAACTTTTGTTGTACTTACGCGCTGTGAAAGAGAGTGAGCGAGAGAGCAAGAGGTCAAAATGCTGCCAGATCTTAGAAAAAAACAGCCAGTTTTAGTTTTAGAGTTGAACAAATTGCAGTTCTTCAGCCGCTCAATGTTCTCTTCACTCACTCAATATTTCTTGAACTGTTTTAGGCACACTCGCACTGCTTTTCTTTGTATCCAAAAATGATCGTCAATATTGTATTGTTATTAATCATTATGCAACTGTTGTTTAACTACAGAGGCCATCTGCGATCTACTGCAGCGCATACCCGACATTGGGCACATATTCGATGTACATAGCCGCATTGGTAATGGCACCTTCAGCACGGTGCTGCTGGCAACGCTCAAACGGGAGGCTCAGCTACCGGACAGCATGCGGCGCAAGTTTGCGATCAAGCATCATATACCCACCAGCCATCCGGATCGTATTATGAAGGAGCTGCAATGCATGACCGATATGGGGTACGTCTAAATTGATATTATAAAATCTAAACCCAAATTCTCAAATCTTCAGCAAAACTAACAATCGAACAAAATATGTGGTTTAAAAACACACATCTGGTGTGTGCGAATTAGAGTTGAGTTGATTCGTTCAGAATAAGTTCAATTAGGCAGGTTATTCAAATGAACATGTTCCATCTGTCGTTCAGTTCTTCATGGGAAAGAGCGGTTGTTTTTCAACACACATAAACAATGTTCTCTCAATAATAATGTGATGACATCATGTAAGGGAGACGAGGCGAAGTTTACAATTATTTTATTGAAAGTACTTATTATGGTAAAAAAGACAAATGAGATATGTATCTGGTTCTTATATACATACCTCAAAATTGATCTGATATGCCAACTCTATTTGTGAATTGCTTGCCGCTTTCCCGTTAACAGCGTCACAAACGACGTCAGCCGACGTAGACGTCTCTTCCATTCTACGTGCCTACGTACATACGTCATTGCAATTTATTTCAGTTGCCATTGCCATTGCCCCAACGTTTATTGCACTTTCACACACCATTCACGTGCCCTGTGCATTCTCAGTTACACAAACGCTCCAAACTCTTCCTCTTGCTCTCGCTCTCGCTCTGTTTTGCATTTGGTTCGGTTGTGTAATATTTGTTTACAAAGAAAACAAACGGTTATTACATGTATATGTTATATCTAAATATATTATACTGCGTATGAGTGCAGACGTAAATGCATGCAAATGTACACATATGTATATACATAGATACATATACATACATATATACATACATATATACATACATATAGTCTGTTACAGTTGTGCTGTTTCAAAAATTTTGTCGTTATGAATTTAATATGTCCTGCCAATCAATAAATGTATATCGATGACACGCATTCATTTTATCGATAGTCGTTGTGTTTAGCTGAGATTAGATAATATATGTATGTGTGGGTTTAAATACATATGTACTGTTCTATCCGCTTTGAACTACCTTGAGCAAGGTTATCGTTATTAAAGCTTAAAACCAAATGACAACCAGCTTGAATTAGATAGGGTTTGATTATTATTATTAAACACTTGCATTACCACAATGTGACAGCGGGAGACAGAGATGCTTTGGGTAAGAGGATGACGCTGTGTGCGTGGGCTTGAAAGGTGGGCGGTTGGGTTGGCTATAGAAGATATTAGTCAGCCGGCCGGCCGGCCATTGGGCTGCCCTCCCCTTCGCCCTTCTCTCTCAGCCTGTCTGTCTCCCTCTCGCTGTGCATATATGTATACATATATGTATACTATGTATGTATATCTTTCTCTATCCATTCAATTTGCGCAAATTCCGTTGCCCAATTGCGTCACATGGATGATAATTGTGAGTGGGACTTGGTTTGGTTCGTGCGCAGTGCGGTGTAAGCGAATGAAACGACGCTGTGACGTCGATAGACCGTAAGATGTGGGCGGCACGGGGACCTCTTACATCAGACGCGTCACGAACCTGTTTTTATCAGTCGCGGCAGGGACCTCTTACATCAAACGCGTCACGTACCTCTTACATCAGACGAATGACGTATTTAGCAAACAAGCTTTTAGATCATGCGGTTTAAGCCAGAATTGACGTATGCATCGTATTTATTGCCACTGAGATACATATATTTATCTCTTGTTGCCTTCACAATAGTTAGATGACTTAATAACGTTTCAAAGGGGTTCAAAGATTCACTGCTACGCCATCCGGTTAATCTTAGCTACTAAGCTCTATTTATCTCTTGGGGAGCTGACAGATTAGGAGGGGTTCGGAGCTGAACTGCTTCGATCCGTTTAACCGGGTTAATAGCGAACAATCATAGTTTCAAGGGTAGAAAAACGCAGTTATATGAGTAAATGGCAAGGATGCGTAAATTTATTGATACAGTTAGATCATTTGAATCATTTAAAACAATATTTAACCGATTCTTAAAAGATATTCTAGTTTTCCTTATAAACTGTTAGACTTAACAGTTTCGGTATGGTAAACACCCTTTGTTTTAATTCCTTCACTCTAATGAGCGTTCTGTGATTTGTTTTAAACTTTTCAAAGTATAATTGAAATTGCTTTTTACTTGCAAAACAATAAAGAAGGTCAACAACTCAATTTTCATCCGAATGTTCGTATAACAACTACTATATGATATGATTGATTAACTCGATTAGCCACAAAAGAGTTTTAACATTACTGGCGATTATCTTCTTGCTTTTCTATCTTATTTATTTTATATATGGTTAGATGGAAGCTATCTCTGTATTTACAATATATATTTGAATTTATATTATAAAGGCAATTTTAAAAACTATGACAATATTTCATCACATTTCTCAACATTTGGGTAAACAAAAAAGTTGCTTATGCAAAAAGAATCGTCTATACCAAGTTAAACATGTTGATTATAAAACTGGGAGATTAGTTTGAATAGAAACCGACAGAACTCAGCTTTTTATTAGGAACATTTACAGGAGTAGTCAAAAGTATTTACACAACGAGCATTTTCCAACATTTCTCACTCAATAAGCCTTTTTGTTTTTGTTGCTCTTGGAAATAATGTGCAATAAATATTGGCAACAACAATTTTTCTTGCAACTTCAACTCTGTGGGGTCGGAAAAGTCTTTGAGGCGTTTTTTCTTCCTTTTTTAGTGGCCACTACAATTTTCTTGAAAACAAAGAGATTTGATAGAAAGTAAAGCAATTTTTTCCTATTCTCTTCGCATTCTATACTAAAATAAAAAGCGGTCATCATATAAGTTAACGACACTGAAATCAGCATTAAGTTTGGTTTTAGTCCTGTCTTCAAGGCAGAAGACCCTCTGCAAGAAAGGGTATACAAATATGGGATTTTATTTTGCATTTTCGACATGCAGTTGGCAAGAAACTCACCTAGTTGGCTGCAATTTGTTAGATTCGTAGATTTGATGATAGCGAGTGGCCAAAGGAGGAGGAACTCACCTGTCGCGTCACAAATGTTTAACCTTTTCCCCCCTCTCTACTCGTTGCAGGGGCACTGACAACGTCGTGGGCATCCACTGCTGCCTGCGCTGCGAGGCATCGGCCGCCTTTGTGATGCCCTATATGCCACACGACCGCTTCCATGATTTCTATATGAAAATGGATGTATCGGAGATACAAAGGTACATGCGAAATCTGTTGTTGGCCCTGCGCCATGTCCACAAGTTCAACATTATACACCGCGATGTGAAGCCCAGTAACTTTTTGTATAATCGCCGCCAAGGTCAGTTTCTGCTCGTCGACTTTGGCCTGGCCCAGCACGTGAATATATCGGCAATGGCAGCGGCTGCGGCGGCAGCAGCAGCAGCAGCAGCAGCAGCAGCAGCAGCAGCAGCAGGAGCAGGAACAGCTATTAGTCCGCAGCTTATGGCTGGTAACCAGGACCCGCGCCGAGCGAATGCCGGCGGCATCAACGCTGCCAACAGCAAGCGTCCACGCGAGCGCGATGCTAATGGGCCTGGACAGCAGGCGGCAATGATGGGTAGCGTTCCGGATGCAGCCGTTAAGCGTATGCGCCTGATCGAGGAGACAACGGCAAGCAGCTGGAACAAGATGCCGCTCAAGCCGGCCAACGATATAGCGCAGAGCGTAAAGGCAGCTGAACTGGGGCCGGATGTTCCCAAGCTGTGCGTGAACGAAGCGGGCGAGGCACAGGCGGCTGGAGTGGCGGGGCTGGCACAGCCGCAAGGGCTGCCACAACAGCCGGAGTTGATGAATGCGGCGACTGGCAGCAAGTACAACACCAACCGCACGGCTGGCGGCAATGCGAAATGCTTTTGCTTTGCCAATCCCTCCGTTTGCCTCAACTGTCTGATGAAGAAGGAGGTGCATGCCTCGCGGGCGGGCACTCCCGGCTATAGGCCACCGGAGGTGCTGCTGAAGTATGCCGATCAGACAACCGCCGTGGATGTGTGGGCGGCGGGCGTGATTTTCTTGTCCATCATGTCCTCGGTATATCCGTTCTTTAAGGCGCCCAACGATTTCGTAGCGCTGGCCGAAATAGTTACCATCTTTGGGGATCGCGCCATCCGCAAAACGGCCCTGGCCCTGGAGCGCATGGTGACGCTCAGTCAGCGCTCGAAGCCATTGAATCTGCGCAAGCTGTGCCTGCGCTTTCGGAATCGCCTCGTCTTCAGCGACCCGAATATGGTTAAGAAGCACGAGTCGCCCGACGGCAAATGTGAGGTGTGCAAGAACTGTGATCAATACTACTTCAATTGCCTGTGCGATGAGAGCGAGCATGTGACGGAGCCGCTGGATCAATACGAGTGCTTTCCAGCTAGTGCCTACGATCTGCTCAGCCGCCTGCTGGAGATCAATCCGCATCAACGCATCACCGCCGCCGAAGCCCTCAATCATCCATTCTTTACCCAACAGCCCGATCCAGTTGCCGGACCCGTCTTGCCACGCAATGTGCACACTGAAACCTTTAAGCCAACGACGCGCAGGCGCGCCATCAAAGTAGCAGCTGGAGTTGGAGTTGCTCAACCTGGAGCCCAACCTGGAGCCCAACCTGGAGCACTGTAGCCAACACTAAGAATACTGTGAAACTAGTCGCTCTTACACTCTATAACTTGTAATATTCTCACCATTTCACCAGTGTCACCGAATTATATATATGTATATGTATATATGTACATACCCACACACACACACACACGCATACATCATCATCATCATCAACACTGCCCAGCTATACACAACGCAACACGGATCACGAGATTAGAAAACTGTAATTGCCGCCCTCGGTCAAAATTACCTTAAAAAACAACAAAAAAAAATGTGAAAAATGTAAGAAAAGTATGAAAAGAGAAATACGTAGGCCCGTAAATACTGTAGAGCGTTTGTTATTATACTCAACATCATAAATCCAAATCAAGCCCGATTGGTTTTCAACAACACACACTATGAACACCAAATATACATACCATAAATTTATATATAAATGGTTTTTTTTTTAAAAGGCAAAATAACCCAAATTTGGGATTAGAAATTGCTTAAAACAAATATACAGTACATATATATATTTAAAACAGTAGCAAGAGCCGTTGTATTATAAGATAATGTACATGTTGTATAGCTCGAATAGTTTTTAATGCTAATTACATATACGTAGAAACAAACAAACAAACCAAGTGAGAAAAGAAATACCCGATCCTTATGTGCAGAAATGCAGAAAATATATTTATATAATGCACTTTGATGAACAATGTCAAATAATATTCGTTTTCTTTTGGGTTGGGGAAAGCTTCTTATAATTTGTGTGGGCTTGGGCCCCAGCATAAATTTCTATATTTACTTGGTGTTTTATGAAGAGTTTTCCTTCCAATGAAATTAGCAATCAATACCAAAGTGGAACCCAAGAAACTACTAAGTATTTTAAACTATTTCATGAACGTATATTTTGGCTAGAAAAAAAAGAAAGTTCTTAATAATCGGAAACACATTTCCTGTTGATATTCGTAGGAGCTCATACAAAATTTCCTCTAACAAAATATAGAATCCAGTGAACGTTTGTTCTATTATTCCAAATGCAATGATTTTGCGCTTGCGAAGGTATACGATAGATTTTCCTAATGTGGAAAACATTTCCTGTTGATGTTTGTCAGGGCAACTTTTGGTTTTCCCCCATTCGCATGTGTCCAAATCTCAATAACACAGCAAATAAGCTGCAAAAAGATAGAACGAAAGGCCGTTTCAACGTGCCGAAGACACATTTCATTGCAGCTATGTTCTTAATACATCAGACGCATCACGGACCTGTTACATCACACGCTACTGGGACCTTTTACATCAAATGCGTCACGGACCTGTTATAAACAGGCGCGTAACGGACCTGTTACAACAAGTTACTTACGGATCTGTTACCTGTCAGAAGCAGCAGGGACCTTTTACGTTAAACGCGTCGTGGACCTGTCACATCACACGCTACAGGGACCTTCTACGTCAAACGCGTCGCGGACCTTTTATAGACAGGCGCGTTGCGGATCTGTTACATAAGACGCTACAGGGACAAGTTCCAACTAGTGCGTCACGGACCTGTTACAAACAGACGCGCCACGGACCTGTTACAACAAGTTACTCACGGATCTGTTACCTGTCAGAAGCATCAGGGACCTTCTACGTCAAACGCGTCGCGGACTTTTTATAGACAGGCGCGTTACGGATCTGTTACATAAGACGCTACAGGGACAAGTTCCAACTGGTGCGTCACGGACCTGTTACAAACAGACGCGCCACGGACCTGTTACAACAAGTTACTCACGGATCTGTTACCTGTCAGAAGCAGCAGGGACCTTCTACGTCAAACGCGTCGCGGACTTTTTATAGACAGGCGCGTTGCGGATCTGTTACATAAGACGCTACAGGGACAAGTTCCAACTGGTGCGTCACGGACCTGTTACAAACAGACGCGCCACGGACCTGTTACAACAAGTTACTCACGGATCTGTTACCTGTCAGAAGCAGCAGGGACCTTCTACGTCAAACGCGTCGCGGACTTTTTATAGACAGGCGCGTTGCGGATCTGTTACATAAGACGCTACAGGGACAAGTTCCAACTGGTGCGTCACGGACCTGTCACACACAGACGCGCCACGGACCTCATTCAAAATTTGTTCCTTATTTAACAAAATATAGAATCTAGTAAAAGTTGTTCCGTCTTTGATTTTGCACTTGCGAAGGTATATGATTGATTTTTCTGATGTGGATCACTGGAAAACCTTTCCTGCTGATGTTGATTAGGGCAACTTTTGGTTTTCCCCTTTGCAGACCATTATTCGCATGTGTCCAAATCTCAATGACACAACAAATAAGCTGCAAAAAGATAGAATGGAAGGCCGTTTCAACGTGCTGAAGAGACATTTCATTACAGCAATGTTCTTAATACGCACCTGTTACATCAGACGCATCACGAACATCATACGCTACTAGGACCTTCTACATCAAATGCGTCACGAACCTCTTACATACAGGCGCGTTTCGGATCTGTTACCTGACAGATGCGTCACGGACCTGTTATACAAGATGCTACAGGGACCCGTTCCAACTCGCGCGTCACGGACCTGTTATAAACAGGCGCGTAACGGACCTTTTACTTAAATGCATCACGGACCTGTTACACAAAAAGCTAAAGGCTACTGGGCAGAAGGGCCTGGTATAGACACGTAACGGACCTGTTGTAACTGGTGCGTCACGGACCTGTTACATCAAACCCGGCAGGGATCCTGTACATCAGACGCGTAACGGACCGGTTACGATTGGTTACTCACGGATCTGTAACCTGTCAGAAACGGCAGGGACCTTCTACGTCACGGACCTGTTACATCACACGCTACAGGCATCTTTTCCAACTGGCGCGTCACGGACCTGTTATGCACAGGCTACGCACGGATCTGTTAGCTGTCAGAAGCGGCAGGGACCTTTTACGTCAAACGCGTTGCGGACCTCTTATAAACAGGCGCGTAACGGAGCTGTTACAACAAGTTACTCACGGATCTATTAGCTGTCAGAAACGGCAGGGACATTTTACGCCAAATGCGTCATGGGCTTGTTACACCAGACGCGTAACTGGAACGACTGGAATGACGTATTTAGCACATAAGCTTTTAGATCAGGCGGTTTAAGACAGTAGAAACAGTTTTTGTTGAGGTATGAATGGACACTTTGTCTTATTATTGCTACTGAGATATATTTATCTTTAAGGGCCTTCACAAATAACTTCGCAGATAACTTAATGGTGATTTAAAGGGATTCGAAGATGAAACGGTTCGCTATCCGGTTAATGCAGCAATTTATTTTTTATACAAAAATTAAATTTTCGTCCGATTGTTCTCTTTAGTATTGATAAAGTATTGGAAACTGCGTTTGATATATTTGTAATAATAATAAGAAAAATGTTCATACAAGACCCAATTTTTAATCTGATTGTTCCTTTCACCACAGAACTGCTTTATGTACGTATCACTTGTACGCTCTATTCTGGATATGGACCCCACAATACAAAAACAATGAGATCTGTATTGAGTCAGGATCCTACTTTTCGTCTGCCTTAGTCCAGTAGACTGTTACTTTTAAATCTTCCGTCATTAGCTAATCGTAGAAAAAATCTTGGTATGGTTCGTATACATAAGTTGATTAATGGCGACATAGATTCATTTACTTTTCTTTTCCAGTCGTCTTAATTTCTCGGTTCCTTGTAGACCTACTAGAAACTTCATTCCTTTATCTCTTCCTAGATTCACTACTGTCTACTCTTTATACAATCCTTTTCGTGTGCACATAATATAATTCGCTTTTTCATATGTTCTCTTCTGAACAATCTCTTCCTTATATTAAGCTTTCTCTTCTTAATCACCTGCGGAAAATCTCTGGCCGATCCTAGCTGTGAGCCGGGGCAGCGCTTGCCGGCGTGGCAAATAATCCTCCCCCATCGGGTCTGAGATTTCCCACTCTATTTCCAGCTCTATAACTACATTATTCTTATCCTAACCTTAACCTTCCTTTCTTTCCTTAATAAAATCTCTAACCATCATAGCCGAGTGATGTCCTTCTGTTTCTATGCAAACTAGTCTCTCAGTTTTAAAGCTATCGTAAGGAAACTTGGCACACACCCTTCTTTGTGCTGCTTTTTGTAAGACTAACTCTTTACTATCTAGTTACAGTCTCTAAAAATGCAAGGTTGGATTGGCAAATAAAATTCTCCCTTCGTGAATAAATAAATACATAAATGCGATTCTGATCCAATTTGGTCAGATTGTATTAATTATATAGAGAATCCGATTGAGTGTGTTTGGTTTAGATATCTTAATAAACAAAAAAGCTGTTCATACCAAAACATAATTGTCGACCAATCGTTCCAATGACAGATATATGTCCGGTTCCAACATATATACTGCCTGCAGCAAGTCATCCACTTGCCCAACGATGGGAAAGACTTGCTCCTGAGAATGGATTGCAAATCGACCTAAGCAATCGGCAATCATGGTTCAGTTCAACGAATGGACTGATTAGCCAGGGAAAATTGGGAGTCTCAGGGCAGACAGATTGCTTGTAGACAGATGTACAACAAATTCAATTATAACTTAGGCGAAAGGAATTACTACCAGGATGAAATCGGAGCGGATTTGATTTCTATCATTTTCAAATCGCGAACATAAATGCTAAATCCTAGATACCAGCCACATCATCAAAGGGAGGATACAAGCTGCTCCCTGTGTAACACGAGCGAGCAGGAAAACACCGAGCTCTTTTTATGCCGATGTCCTATACTGCAGGAACTAAGACCATCTAGGGAAACAAACGCTGACAGTCGAGAATGACATCTCGCTGTTAAACGGAAACAATTGGAAATATCTCGCATCTTATGTGAAACTCGGTATTGAACAAGTGAATTTTGAAGAGCCTCAAACTTGTTAATTACCCAACCTTGTCAGATTTTATATTCAACTCTGTTAAATATAATTCACCTAATTTCTTAAATTTAAATAAGCTAAGAAAACTATTACCTATAATGAATGTGTACAATTCCGAAAAGTTCAGAGTGCTTTAGGCTTAGGCTCCTCGATAAGCGAAATAAAACTACTACTAATACTACTGCCTGCAGCAAAAAGTAGCACCAAGTTTCGAAAATCTATCTCTAAAACGAAGAAACTAGTTTGTATAGAAATAGACGGACATCGCAGTATCGACTCGGCTATTGATATATAAGTACATATACTTTGTGGGGATGTAAACGTCTTCTTCAATGCGTTACACATTTCCTGACTGAATTACAATACCCTCTGCATGGCTATAGGATACAAGAATATCGACAATCGATGTAGTTACACTGACAATTGTCAAACATAATCTCAAATCATGCTAGACGCCATTTAACTTTGCAAATCAACGCTGGAAATCGCAATATGATTAAGCAGCTGTGCTCTTCGCACACGTCAAACCTTGTGTCATTATACTCTGTTCCCGAAGGAAAAAAGAGTATATTGGGTCCGTATGAAGGCAAATTTGGTACACATGTTGTCAAGATCGCATCAAAATCTATATCTACCACACCTGTACAGATAGAGTCACCAAATTTGGCATACAGACTATAGACTACGTCCGACTGCAACATTCTTACTTGTTTAGATATTGGCAAGGCAACCAGCTTATTTAAAGGCAAATCAAATCAATTGAGCTATTATTCCTTTAACTTGTAAGTATATTTTACATTGCTTTTGTAGTTTACAAGTTATATTATTTTTAATTATGCACATGAAGCATAGGTATTTGATAAAAGTTTAAATACGTACAAAAAAAATAGTATCTGCTTTCTATCAAACTAAACGCGTAACCTTAACAAACTCGGGGGCCATTTCGTGATTTTATTTAAGCCTGAATCTTTCGGGCTCTCTTTCGAGTTACTTTCACAGATGTTGAGGGCTTCTCCTTGTCCTCCTCCTCCATGGCGTTGCCATGGCTGCCTTCTGCAATTTCCACAACCTTAATTCGTTTGCCAGCAATAACATCATCTTTGCTGGGCTGCGTTTCCATAGCACGCTTCTTCGGCTTCTGGAAGCTGCCACGTCCAGCGGCACGCTCCGATTCCTCGATGGTGTACGGTTCCGTTTCCAGCGCCTTCATGCGGCGCTTGTGTACTTTAGTGCGAAAATGTGCCTGCATGGCTGTGTCATCGATAAAGTACTTGGCACAGTGCACACAATAGAACTGCGCAAAGCCCGGCTTCTCCAAATCCACATTCTGGTTGATTAATTCGCCACTTCGTGTGCGCAGATCATCATCAATTTGGTCCAGATCCCTGCGGCGGTTGCGCACACGCCAGCGACGCTGCAAATGTGTGTCGCCATAGTGCATCTTCTTGCGCTTCTGTACCATACCCATCTTGAGATGCTTTTGATATCAACTTTTTACAAATGAAACAATAATCTGGATCCGGCTTTGTGTGCTGCGTAGGCTGCACGTGTTTTTGTTTTGACTGCGTCCTTCGCACGTCCAACGGGTGGTTTTCAGCCTAAAATGTTGAGAAGCAATGGGCTTGAACATAAGAAAGTCACGGGTAGCAACATTTTAATTATTTACACACCTAATTGTTTAATAAACAACGTTTTGTAGTTTACTGCGCACAAATAGTCAAAAAACTAATTTTGTAGTAGATGAATGGGTACACACTGGCTGCGAAATTGATAACACCTGTGTACACACTGCACAGCTGTTTTATATTTATTTTTTTATTTCATTTGCAATTCCTATGATGTAATAATGTGAAAAAGATAAATATTATAAAAACTTCGCATATTTTTGGCCATAAGCTGCGATTCATATATATATTTTTAGACATAGTACTCATTTACTCAACCAACTCGTCAATATATTCGATTGTAAAACTATCGGTAGTCGGGCGAAGAGCAACAAAATCGATGTCAACGTTGCTGGCACGACGAGGCTGTCATTTCAATCGTGCGAACAAGTTGTCTGCGGGCGGACGTGCGTATTCTGCTGCTAAATACCATTACAGCAAAAAAAAAAAAGAAAAGTAAATAGCGCAGCGGTTTAAAAAAAAAACAATTCAAAATCCGTCTGATAATGCAACAAAGTAGTTAATAAGCCTGCAATGCACACATGTCGAACCACAAACATGTTAACTATATGTGATTAAATAACGTTGTCAGTGTGCGCTTTTTTTCCCTTTTATTTTATTGTGTTATCTTGTGTATAAAACTGAACAAAGTGCATCCAGTGGACGCAGCAAATAATCATTATCATACTTATGTACAATTGGACCACCTGCCAACTAAAAATCGTCGTTGTTGCGCTTTATGTTGTTTTTGTTGTACATTAATTATGCCGTTATGAACAGCTGTTCTGAGCGTGCATCTCTAATGGTTGCAACTTACAAACAAACATAAAACGCAAAGAAAGCAAAACGAAAAAGTGACTGATATTGTTACTAAGATAATTTCTCATTCTCTCCCTTGTGTGGTTGCAGTAAACTTCAAAAATACTTTCATCATTCTCTCTCTCTGAATCTCTGCCGGACGAGCAAAAAATTTGAAAAAAAAGAAGTCATCCTTTTTATGAATTGAAGCTGAGTGAAACGTAATTAAAATATCAAAATTGATGTTGTTGTATTAGTTTTCTGTTTTCAATCTGTGTCGGACGTATTGAAGCTTGAAAACAAAACATTCGTTGATTTTGTTCTTTCCTGATTTCTGTTTCAGCTTTGCACATTCCCTTGTGTTATTAAATCGGCATTCGTATTCTTATTCGCATTGAGATTCGTGTGGGCATTATCGGGCGCAGTAACAGTTGCAGTCGCAGTCACAGTCGCAGTCTCAGTCGCAGTCAAGTGCGGTGCAGTAAGTACGCGTATGTATACACAATAACAATATATAATTGTTGCTGTAGTTGCTTTTAATACACAATAAATAAAAGAACGTGCGGTGCCTGTTTATCAGGGAAACCAACCGCCTTACTTTTTAATCAGTAGCTTTTGCCATTTAACAGTTACATTCATGCATGCACACTCTCTCAGACAAACACCCACACACAATCTATACACGTTGCGTATGCATGCGTATTGGTATTTACATAAATCTTTGTTGCTTTCGTGATTGATTTTGAATTTGGTTCGCAGCGTGCAATTGTCTCACAATACACGTGCATGCATGTTGCTATTTAAATCTTTGTTGCTTTTGTGATTTTTTTTCTTTCGAATTTAGTTTGCAGCGTGCAATTGTCTCACAGCTCGCGCATTGTGACGTAATACACACACATACATAGCTGACAGCTCCCCTTACCCAACCCGTTTCGTCTTTATAACTCTCAATGCATTCACAATAATACATGCACAAATCTCTCGCAGTCTCCGACTGTCAACTCTCAAAGAGCCCTACTCGCTTACTCGCTCTCTCCCTCACTATCTGCACTGCTTTAGCAAGTGTTGACATGCAGGGCGATTACAAGTGTTTGTTTGCATCGCAATGCACATTTGATAAAATTTCATCTACGCTTACTGCGCATGTATTGCATATATCTAGTAAGATAAGCCACAACTTTAAGTGGGATTAAAGTGTATATACATATAAAATATAAAGCAATCTTCTCTTCGCTGGTTCGCCTTTAGTTGTCTGAGCAACGAAAGTTGAAATCATAATAAAAGAATGTATAGACTTGCCATATATACATACATACATGTATACATATAGTGGCGGAAAAAGCTCTACGTACGACCCCTTTTCTTGAAAACTTAGTAGCTTCAATGCCCAGGCGGCAGCATGCGGTCGTGATGCTCGTGGTGGCCCAACAAAATATTAAATTTTGTTATTTATAAGTTTTTTGTCATATTATTATTAATTTTTTAAGTTCGTATGTACAGTTTTGTCAGTGCCTTTTGTTCAGATATTTGGAAATATCTTTAAAAGTTAATATTGGAGAAGTATAGTATTTTGTTATTTATTATAAAAATTAGATTTAAAACAAGCCTGCATTATTACCTTTCTTTCAAAGGCGTTTGAACTTGTTAAATTTATGAAAAAGCAGTCGTACGTAGAGTTTTTGCCGCCACTGTACATATAATAATCAAAGTTACCAGTTACCCCATTCACACTTGCTAATATCCACAAATGTATCCAGCTGAAAATGAAAGTGTTTACGCGAGAAAGACACGCATAGAAAACGAGAGAGAAACACAGTTACAAAATCAATACCCCGTTACCACACTCACCATTCGCCCGATCTTTGAACTGGGCATGGTGCGGCGCGGGGGGAGGGGTATAATTCGCATATTGCATAATTTTGGGTCAGTAGCAATGCGAAAGGAAACACAACAGTTACATTAGTTAATTGTTTAATTTGAGTTTTTTTTTTTAATTTCGATTATTGCCTTTATTTGCTGCAAAACAAATGTGTTATCGTTCAATTTTTGGAATATAAATAAATCTCTTTAATTGTAATTTTTCTTGCATTCTTTGCAATGGGCTATCTAGTTTATAGGTAACAACAGCGCGAATAATTGTCAAAATGTCTGATGAATCACCAATTGAAAATTTGAAGAATTTGTCAACTTCTCCTGTTAATGATGCTAAAGAGTACAGTGGTGAAGATTCATGGCTGGAGGGCTTAAAGATGGATGATAATATTCCTGAAATCAATATCTCTTCTGATATTTCGGCTGTTCTAGAATCGGACTGGTTACTAAGCGATTTTCCAGATCTCGCATCCTCAACTACTTTATCTAATGCTCACATTTCCAGTATTGGAATGTCATCCATAGCATTTACTACAACTGATAATGGCAGTAATACCAGTTCCAGTGTTGGAAAGCTACAACCATCTGGTGGGAGCAATGACATTGAAGTTCCTACAACAAGTGATGGTCGTATTTCAGGATCCACTGTTCGAGGCTCACGGGCTGGGATACCAATAATAGGTGCAATTCATATTTCTCTTGACAATTATGAAAATATTTTCCTTGCTGATGAGTTATCATCCAGAGGCAGTTTGGAAGATCTTTACATAAAAATCAAAACTTTATATGATGACCAAACTACGGCAATTGCAGGATCCACAGTTGGTGGACCAAAACTATCCATTTTTGATGAGATTGATGAAAATGCTTTGCATGCTGAGGACGTTTCTCGTTTCGGTTTTGGAAGTCTGTTCAAAAATAGCTCAACTTTACAGACATTTAATGCTGGCGGTATTGCTACTACTAGTCATGGTCGTGTTACAGGATCCATTATTGAAGGAGGACCTTCGTCTAAGAAGCCAAAAATAGACATTTCTGATACAGATGGTGATAATGCTATGCCTGCTGGGGAGCTGCCTTGTCACGGTATTGGAGAACATTTCACTAAGAGCCCAACTTTACTTACATTCCATGATGCTGCAGTTGCTACTACCACTGATGGCCGTATTGCAGGATCCACTTTTGCAGGACCTTTGACCATGACGGATACTTTTGGTGAATTTAATTTGCCTACTGATGAGGTACAACATGCCTTGAATTCTGTATCTGACTTCAGAGCGATTGACATCGAAAATCCAGTAATTGATCCACGTGATGAACGTGTTCGGGCTGAAGAAAGGAGGGGCGATATCGAACTCCATGTGGTTGGACACTCGTTGACTTCAACTTCGGACATATCTAGCCTTTGTCTGCTTTCAATGCAGTCGGTGTTTTCAAGTCAGCTCCCGGAGATGCCCACGGAATACATAACCTATATACTATTTGACAAGGATCACAAAACGTTGGCGATTCTTAGGAAAAAGGAGCCATTTGGTGGCATATGTTTCCGTATATTTCGAACCCAAGGCTTTGTGGAGTTGGTATTTTGTGCAGTTAAATTGTCCGAGCAGGTCAAGGGTTACGGCACCTACTTAATGAATCATTTGAAGGATTACATCACTCGAAAGGGAATTCGCCATATACTCACATTTGCCGATTGTAATGCCATAGATTATTTTAAGAAGCAAGGCTTTTCGACAAATATCAATCTGGAACGATCCGTTTATGATGGATATGTTAAGGAATATGTCGGTGCTACCCTAATGCACTGTGAGATACATCCGACAATTGTATCTACCCTATTCTCATCCGTTGTACGAAACCAAAAAGTGATCCTCAATGATTTAATCAGGCGTAGGTACAATGTGATCTCAAGGGTTCACCCTGGACTAGAATGTTTCCGAAACGGTAATAAATCGATTCCCTACGTTTCCATACCTGGTCTTGAAGAAACTGGATGGTTGTCGGTAGAGCTATCACCGCTCAACAAGCAGCACTTCGTCGACGAAGATCAATTTAAACTAACCAGCATGTTGACAAAAGTATTACAATCGCTCAAACGTCATCCATGTGCATGGCCGTTCCTACATCCAGTCAATTCCCTACAAGTGCGGGACTACTACGACATTATCAAATATCCAATGGATCTCAGACGCATTAGCGAACGCCTCAAGAGGGGTTACTATATAACACACCGCTTGTTTAATGCGGACATGAAACGCATATTTGCCAACTGTCGTCTGTACAACTCATCGGCCTCCCAATACCCTGGCCTGGCCGAAAATCTTGAGAAATATTACGTTGCCAAGATGCGTGGCCTGGGTCTAATGGACGAATAAAGCAAGAAACGAACGTATTGCAGCTCTCTTGAATTTATGTATTGTTAAAATCTAGTCATGTCATATCTAAATGTCTTTATCTGCTCATATATTTAATGACGAATCTAAATGTGACCTATTTAACCAAAGAAATCAATGAAATGATAACATTCCAAATAATAGAGAAAATGTTTCTTTTTTTTGTTTTTTTTTGTGTGTATGTGTGTGTTGGTTAAAGGTAATGGTAACAGAAATGTGAAAGGGTAACAAATACTTATAAGCCTTAGCCATTATTATTATTATGATTTCTTAGACTTCGCTGCTTGAGCTAAGAGCACCGAACTAATCAATTGTGCAACCAGTTAAGCCAGTTAAACAGAGTTAAGCAGCTTCAAGGTGAGCGCCTATTTAGCCCAAGATGAGAAATGCTGAATGAAGTCAAACCGTTATG
This sequence comes from Hirtodrosophila confusa, assembly GCA_035043065.1. Taxonomy (NCBI): domain Eukaryota; kingdom Metazoa; phylum Arthropoda; class Insecta; order Diptera; family Drosophilidae; genus Hirtodrosophila; species Hirtodrosophila confusa. The sequence goes on from JAWNNI010000078.1 coordinate 3,530,657, forward strand.
TGCCAAGTAACTCCGTGTATGGAGTTGGAGTTCTTGCAGAATGTTGATCTATATAGAATTGTGCCTCATTATCGTGTTGGCAAACCACTGACGACACAAGTAGCCCCAAATCTCAACAGTTGATTATTGCGGTTGCTTTGTTATATGCATGTGAATACTGGCATACCTATAAGCAGTATGTATATCTATATATATATTATTATAGAGCGGATCTATTGCTAGCTCCGCTGTTTCTAAGCTTGTGGTCTGCATTGCAATCGCCGATGTAGAACGCTATTCGGAACTCGTTTCTTTGCTGGGTTAAATACGTGTTTCTTGATCATAGCCCCGGATACTTGGAGCGTCTCGTGACTGACTGGCTGAACGGGGGCTATGGGGGCAGGTTTTTGTATAATACTTTTAGTTGGTTTTTTACTTTTGTTTAATGCGACTGGTTAATTACAAAACGAGAGAAAGATATTTGAGTTGCCAATTTACTGGAAACAGCTTGATGAATCGTGAACTCTGGTAAGGCATGGAAACTCTGGTAACATTTTAGAATTCCCCAAAACTCATTATGATCTGTTTGCAGTGTTCAGCGATTGTTGATTAAACAAACCCGAGTATTTGTTATCTGCGATCGCATAGAACAAGCCAATAACAGCGGCTGCTAAATTGTGATATGACGAATGTAAATTGAGTATGGTATGGTATTGTATATGTAGTACATCGGGAGCTAAAGGTAAATCCCCATGCCGTCATATACCCTTCAACTGCCATCAATGAATGACCCGTAAATAGTTTAGTATATCTATATTTAAATACATACTATATGCTGCGCTATGTTCATTTTGTTTGCTATATAGTCGTACATATTGCGCTGATTGCATGTTTCCCCTTCAGCGCCACCGCAGTTTCAGAAACCACCAGCCGCAGTACCCCCTGTAATGCACCTTATCATTTCCCTGGCATGCTGATAGGCGGCGGACAGTATTATTGTGTGTGGCAGGCACACCACAAACAATGTGTAACGCCAATCTGAATTCTCTCATTGCAGTAGCCTTCAAAACAGAAACAAAACCACGCGGAATCGTCGCGTCTTCCAGGCCCAAGGCGGCATTTGTGGTAAGCCAAAGTGTGTTTGAGTCGTAACAATTCAAAAAGTATCTAGACATTGAGCCACTCGCAGCGGAGAGACAGACCAGTCGAAAAAGTGAGCTGAAACCCTTAGGATTGAAAGTGAAAGACATAAGTATTGCTTATCATATTATATATAGGGATAGGCTTAACAGTTCAGTTCCACTTAAATATCGGTTGGCCTTAGGGGCACTGCAGAATGTCTATTTCTGTGTAATGTGCTGATAGAGCGGAAGCGGAGCGGGTCAAGTGTGTCGATCGCTGGGCATTCTCTGGTATAGTACTCGCATGTAGTACTCCATCTTAGTCCTTGTTAGTCCTCATAGCACGACTATTTCATGTCGATTTTCAATACTGAAACTCTGAGCGGTGAATCGGTGAATTATACTATATTTATATGTATTTATTTATCGGTTATAATAGCAGCCTTGCCATCCTGTAAGTGGAATGACACCACAGCGCAGCAAGCATGAAACATGCAAAAACCGTAACCCGTTTACCAACACTGCTTTCGAGAAATGGGCACACTGTAACTGCTTTATATTTATTTATGTTAAAAAGCAGTGTGTTTTGCTGAAAGTTTAGGTTTTTCATCAGCTTTCATCATTTTGAACGAACTATTTCCACAAAAAGCAGCTGTTCGAATCACAATCACTCAAAAGTAGAGTACTTTTTCTATGATACATGATCATGTATCATGATACCACAAATTTGGAAACGATGCACCGTATTACAGCAATTGGAATAATGATCAGGGATCAGACTATGCTGGTTAACGTGGCATATACTATAGTAAATAAAGTGCGCAATTTGAATCAGATGTATTTGTTGTTGCTAACAAATCCGGCTAACCCACTTCACAAGTGCGTTGTTTAATAAATAAATCAATAGAATAACTATTAAAGATTGCAGATAAATATACATAGATAGTTAAAGTCTAATAGACACGCATTTAGATAGAGTTTAGTTTGTTTTCAAGTCAAGGCTGTGCTGCCTTAAGCTGAATGATAATCGATTTAATTGCTGGCTTTATCTGAAGCTGGATGCTTTCTCGCTTGTGCCTCCCCCTTGGCGACGCCCGTACACGCACACGCCAAGCTATGCGGGGAATTTCAATTCATTTATGAGCTGCCTGCCGCAGGAATGTGTGACCTTTGTGCGAAACAGAGGAGAGTGGGCGGGGCAGCGGGTAGCGGGTAGCAACGTTAACGTTTTTCTAAGCTCATTCAGATTGAGCTGTCGCGGGTGAAAGGTGGCTCCAATGCGAGTATTTGAGTTTTTTGATTGTTGAATGATTTACTTTCTAGTTGCCAGCTGTGCAATTGATTGAGGTGAGGTGTGGCGTGGGTGGGGGGAACCTGTGCACCCGGTGACTCAGGCATTTGTGCGGATTTTTAATTGTTTCGCTAAATTTGTGAACCCAACTTTCACCGCTTGCTCCACACAGATAATAAACGGCCCTAGATCAGATCAAAAGAGTAGTAAACCAGGGCAACAATGGACGCACACGCACACCACAGCGCACCCAACGTCGGTGAGTAGCCACGGGCGGAGTGTTATGCATCTTAAGCAGTTGCCTCAACCGGTGATTATCCTCATGCAGAGCTTTTAGACCATTCCATGCATGGACACGATCACGCCGGCATGCATCACGACCACATTGCTCTGGAGAGCAGTTTGGATGCCACAACGCTTAGTCCGCCGCTGGCGACGCCCCATGGCGATCTGAGTGGGCATGCGGCGCACCATCATGGCGGCGGCACGGGCACTGGCATGGAGCACATGATGTCCATGGCGGTAAGTGGGCAACCCCATTGGCACAATTCACCCACAGCCGTGCTCAATGTGCCCTTTTCATTCCACAGTTCCACTTTGGCTACAACGAGACAATCCTCTTCTCCTGGTGGCACATTGAGACTGTCGCGGGTCTTGTGGGCTCCATGATAGCCATCTTTCTGCTGGCGCTACTGTACGAGGGCCTCAAATACTATCGCGAGTACCTGTTCTGGAAGACATACAATCTGCTTGAGTACAGGCCGGTGACGGGACCACAACGCAATCCGGAGGCGCCGCGTCTTCCAACACCCGCCGCCGCAGCGCCATCGCCCGTGCAGTGAGTATCGGCATCCTTCAGCTGGTTGCTATCAGTCTTAAGTTTCAGTTAATCCATGTTGAGTTTGCTTGAGAGGCTTCTGCGTCTGCCTCTGCCTGTGTTTGTGCCTGTAATTTGTATCTGTAAATATTATTTCTAATGTTTTTCTTTTCTACATTCTTCTCTCTTTCGTTTTCGTTGCCGTTTACCGTTTACCGTTATATATCGTCTCTTGTGTGTATCATTTGCCAAAAACGCTTTCCGCTCCACGCCATCATGTGTACAATATAAATATATATGTACATATACATATGTATATATATATAACGCGCCAACCTTCATGTAAATTATTCTCATCACCCTCCACTCAAATGTACAAACAACCACTACGAAATAATCTAATAATTATAATTATAATACTATCATTAATATTGCAAAACAAACAAAAACAAACAAATAACAATCGTGAAATCTCGCGACGCTTGAGAATTGATAACGATAACGATAACAATTTGATTATGATTTCCCATCTACACACGCAACCGAACCGTTACCCGCTACTGTGCCCATGCCAAACATCGTTCCCTCAGATATGTTGGCGAAGTTGTGCACAAGCAACCGTAAGTATCCCCAGAGTCCTGCACCTGTACCCTTATCGCATCCCGTCTAGTCGTAAATCAATATCGATATTACATGCACTCCTACAATATCTTGTTACCGTATGATATTACCAATTGCACCTAATTTGAATTAGCGCTCTTCAAGTGCGTCCGATTTATGGTCCGTTTGAAACACTCGCGCCTGATTAACCATGACAAACCGGAGCCACCGGATATCTGATATCTGACACCTGATATAATCGTCACCAGGCTGTAGACAGCTGCGCCCTAATAACAATTAGTGACTAAATTAACTGCACTCCCGCGGAACAATCTAACTTTGCACATTGATTTTGTAGCTATATTGTGAATATATACTTATGAATAAGTAGTATTTTAGAGTCTTTGATTGGTCCAATACTTAGACACACTAATGTACACAAATTATAAGATTATTTAACCTAACCAATGCATCAAGTGTTCCGTGATGAAAGAAATTTCAGAGGTTCAATTTTTGCAAAACTCTAAAGGAGTAAAAACTAAATTGTAATTTAAACAAATTGGTAACTCCCAGTTAACTTGACTAATAGTACAATGTATCGGTTACACCAGTCTCTGGGACTGCACTTCTTAATTTCTTTCATCCATTTACCAACACAACAAATTGGCGGTAGAAACAACTACACAATTTTATATACATATTTGGTGCTCATTTACACGATGCTTCTTATTTTGCTAAAAGTCAGTGAGAATCAAGAGATTTCTTTGGTGTCTAATTGCATTGCATAAGAAGCAACGTGTAAATGAGGATGTAATCTAGAATTTATTTTGTAATGTCCATTCACGTTGCATCAAAATCACGTTCACTGTATTCGTAAAATTTACCGAAAATGGCCTGTGTATCTGTGTGATATCATTTCCTTAGACGCATTTGCAATGATTGCCGTGAATGGGCAGCATAAAAGTACACAGTAGTATTTTATAAGCTCAGTATCGACTGTAATCAAGTTCGATACATATATCGATAACTTGTCAGCTGCATTTAAAATGATTTATTGCAATTAAATGCATTGAATGCTAGACTTTGATAAGTAAAACTTGCACCCAACACCTGTAAGAACTCAACAGTTGTCTTGTTATGCCAGTTTTATTCATTTTATGTTAATTGTTTATGTTTTTTTCTAATACAAGTTGCGTTTTTAGTGGGGCAAATGGGCTGATCAACTTGAGAAAACTTTCTAATCAAATTTAATACTTGTGTGTGCCACAGACCAACGATGCTGTCCATCAATCATATGTATCAAACGCTGCTCCACGTGCTCCAGGTGACGCTGTCCTTCCTGCTGATGCTCATCTTTATGACGTACAACGTCTGGCTCTGTTTGATGGTTGTGCTGGGCGCCGGCGTTGGTTACTTTCTTTTCTGCTGGAAGAAGTCGGTCATTGTGGATGTGACCGAGCACTGTCACTAGCAGCGGACCAGGGCTACAACCACAACCAGAGAGGCGAGCCACTCCAGCCAGCGATGTCTCACACATGATACACCATGACAGGAGCCCGAGCTGGAGCTGGAGCTGGAGCTAGACCTGGACGTGGACCTGGAGCCCAAGTGATCGGTGCTAAGCTGAAGCCCATTTTCTCGAAATGTCAACAAACAAACAAACACACATAAAATGCATATTACAATTTATCCCCACACATTTTAGGTATTAACACATTTTGTATCTGTGCTGGAGGATCGGGCAACGCTTCTGTCCAGCACTCAATTTTATAACTACACGATAAACTGTGAATTTATCAAAGCAAATTTAAAAACTGTATACAAAACAAACAAATATTAGCTTTTGCAAGCAGACCTTGAGTTTAAGTTAAAAGTGCAAAGAACAAAATTCTATAAATTATTAAAGTTGCCCAGCAAACATTGTAAAAATTGTATAAAAAAAAACAAGAAAAAGAAAACTAAAACTAAACAGTGAATAATTTGTTGTTAGTACTCAATTTAAGTTAGCAAAATTTTCTCAATTGCTCAACATTTAATTGCTAATTGGTGTTTCCATTTTATCCTTTGTTTTGTTTGGTTCTTTTATTCAATATATTTTGATATCATTTTTATTATTATTATTATCCTATACTTATTACAATATATTGAAAAATTATACTTTCTTATTATTATATTATATTCACAGGATGTTTGTAAATTCAGTTTTGTATATCAAAAGAGAAATAACCAGACATCGAGATGGAATTGTATCATATCTTTTATATTTGTACCTTTTTTTGAATTTATGTTATTAGATGATGAAAATTTCCATTTAATATGATATTGATAAATCACCAGAATTGATATATATATATATATATATATATATATAGATATACATACATACAAACATATATATATATATATATATACATACTTATATAGAATGTTGTAGATATTAATTATAAATGCAAATCCATACAATAAATGGCAACAACAAAATTTTAATACGTATACAAACAATAAAATATACTATGTACACAATTGCTATAACGGAACTTGAGACTTGTTATTTTATACATTGTATAATGAGTATTAGCATATAAGAAGTGAGACCTTTTTCTACCCATTTTGGGAAAGTTAACCAGATGTATGCAGACAAGAAGAGACCTTTCCAGCTATGTAGAACTCGTGTAAACTTAAAATCATGGTATATACAAGCTCTGATCCAAATTCATCTTTTGAGTATAGTATATAAGAAGCGAGACCTTTTTTTACCCATTTTGGGAAAGCAGAATACAATTAAGTTAATCAGATGTATGTAGCAGACAATAAGAGACCTTTCCAGCTATATAGAACTCGTGCAAACTTAAAATCATGTTGTATTTCAGCCCTGTTCTAAATTCATTCTTTGAATTAACTCCACAAAATAATACGCAGCATAGTCTTTAAATCGGGATAGTAATTCTTAGTCTTGGCGTATGTACATTTCATTTTTAGGCGATCTAAATACTTGGTTTTGTTTTTGCTTTTATTTCTCAATAATCGTCGACAGAACAACTTTTTTTTATTCTATGTCTAGAAATTTCAGCACAAGCTTTTGACCGACAAATGAATTGAGAGAGTAAGTTTTCAAATAGCGTCGTTTCCTAACTATGCTGATATTCAAAAATTTAGAATCTAAATGCTCGCAAATAATACCGTCGATCCGAGTACTAAGCTTAAACGTTGATACATCGATGATTTCTTTTGTAATGTATGTATGTTTCTTGATGTTAAGCAGCCATGTTCAGATCTTTAGATCCTTAGTTCATTTTGATCCCATATTGTCCTGACCCGTGGAAATGAAAACAACAGAATTCAGGATTGCGCAATGTATTGCAAATGTTTCTTTTATTATGTTCTTCATTAGAAAATTATTGCGAGTCTCAATTTGAATGTTGTTATCATTAATTGTAATAGGTATTAATAGTAAATGTATGTAATAATTAAAAACTTGCTTTACATGACTACATTTTGTATTTATTAGTTTTCCGTTCGATTACTGAAACATTTATGTAGGCGAATGAAATAAAATTAAAATATATTTTTGCTAAATACATAACGAAAGGCGGGTGCGTCATGGCCGCAGGCGACGCATTATCCTTCACAAACGCCTCGAACTCGGAGGAAGATCTATGAAAACGAATCAACAGAGCCCAATTCAATATCCATAGGTACATATTGCTATGTACTGGACTATTATGGTTTATAAATATGCTAAGATTATTGCCAATGTTTGTGAAAGATACAGCGATGCCAAATTGAATAAAATATCTAACAATTGTTGTTAATGTGTGTTTTTGTCTGCGTTGTTTTTTCCATCTTTTTTTCAATTCAGTGTGTGAAACAGACAAAGAAAGGTAAAGGGAGCAATATATAGATGTATATAGGCATAGATATATGTATATATAATTAAATATATATGTATATAGAGAGAGATAAAAGGAGAGAAATTGAAATTCACCTCGTATCTCATGCTTATTACAGGTTAACATGAGTGCAGTAGAAACGGTGAGCCCGTCACCGTAACTCGCAACACGTTGCTCGCTACTCGTTACACTTTACACATTACTCGTTACACGTTACTCGTTACTGGTTACTCGTTACTCGTTTGTTCGTGACTCGTTGGACTGGCAAAGCGATAGACACCACGCGGCTTTCGTCTGTCTTGAAGAAACATTACTGGGTGTTGTGGGCATAGAAGTTACCTGGAGAAGTTCTTGTGTGGGAGACAAGTCCGATCCGAAGGCGCACCAACTGCCGATCCTGCAATGTTTGGAGAAAATAGCATGAGTATACAACGGGATGACTTTCAAACTATAAGGTCACGCCCAGTAACATTTAAAAGGAGGTATTAACGCCAACTGACCCGGATAGCCGGGCCTTAAAGTCCTGTTAAGACTTGCGAAATATTGAAATAGTTGGGAATATGCTGAGATACGAAGTATTATCTCGAATAAATAATGCACAATTATGGGCAGAGTATTATTATTGTTACTGTTATTTCATTATCCGTTAAGTATTGTTGTTGGTATCAAAGCATTTATTTGGTTGAACCCACCCAGTAAATAGCAAAATGTGTACTTTTTTGTTTTTGTTTTTTGGGTTGACAGAGGGGGTTTTTGGGGGTGGGGATGGGGGTGTTTGTTGGTGGTGGTGGTGGTGGTGGTGTGGGCATTTTGGAAATTTTTTGCTAATTAACAAACCGAAAGTTTAGCCGTCAGATTCTTAAGCTCTACAGTTTCTTAGGTGTACATAGTATTTAGTGTATTTGGAATTGTGTGTATTTTAAATGTAGTAATTTATAATCAAAATTTACCTGTATAGGGGCGCGTTTAACATATACATACATACACATTACACATGGCAATTACATATTGGGGGGAGGGACAGATTCGATTCGTATTACGAGTATGTTTGTGGCCTCACACGCTGCCTGGCAATTCTGTGGCACTGTGGCACTGTGGCACTGTGGCACCCTTTGGCACTGCTCTCTCCTATCTACAATTCGTTCGGATGTTAAGCATCTACAGACACATACACATATATAATATATAGTATATACCATATACGTAATATTATACCAGTATATATGCGATAAAAGAGATTTACAAATTTTGTTGAGTTTTGATTTGTTGATTTTGTTTTTGTTTTTGTTTTTGTTGTATGTTTTGAATTCAATTGCAATTACCTCTTCATCTTCATCTTCGACTTTGCGTGACTGTCGGATCGTCGTCTAACCGTTTCGATATCGAATTCAGGCTTGCATCCGATATCGATCATTCGATCAAAATAGATCACACTGCTTCTCTTGGGTTTCGATTAATCATTTGCTTGTCATATTGCACTTCTTTGATTTATTTAGTATTAAGTAGTATGTACATTGGAGAGTACAACAACAATAATTAGGAAACAATTTCGGCAAAGCCGAAGCTTCTATGCCCTTTCCAAATGGCAGCCTTTAACAAGAGTATATTTAATCCTTCGAACATATGTACAATTCTTGTGGTTATAGTAATATGGCAAGCCGGGGATTGAATATATTGATTATTTATTGATTAACTAGCATCAAATCATACTGCAAAGGAAGTGGTACATGCATATAAGGACTCTACCTACATTATCCTTGCTACATAAACTATCCATCTCTGTATATATTTCTCATGTGAGTGATATGCAGATACTTTTATTAGTCTTATTTATTGCTCATATGATTTTCAAAAATTAAATTAAAAACTGTGTCTTTAAAGAGTATTGTAATATATTGATAGACTGTTAAATATAGTATTGTCAATTCTACAAAACTAAGAATAAAACTCAAGAAATAAGCTTAATTTTGGAGTAAAATATGAAACTTATGATTGTTGCGGAGCAATAAATAAAACTTATCATTAACAGGTTCTGCCTAAATTGGGTTTTAAAACAAAACTAACTTATATACAAAGCGTTTGAGATCTTGCTGGTATATAATAGCGGACACATACATATACATAAATGATAAGTGGGACTTGGAAAAGGCATAAATATTATTTAAAGAAAATGTACCTGACACATAGTATGCGAGTCTCTGAAAGCCGGTTACTGGGTCTGTTCGTGTGTGCGAGCCTTTCATTTGAAATGTTCACTTCCTACTATATGACTACAGGAGAGATTCATTGATAGACAGAGAGAGAGCGAGAGGACTACATACCTCGGGGGGTTGGTTAACTGGTTAACAACTGGTAACAATTCAACGATTGAAGCTTAATGCAACCCTGACCCATGGGTGAATGGCAATGAAATTAAACGTTGTACTCGTATTTGAATCGTTGATCCCTGATCTCTGTTCGCTGATCGCGGTTCCTAATCGACAGTTGCCCGTTTAACCACAAAGCACATGCCATTCCCATGCAAATCGCGATCTGTGTGGGGTGTTTCATTATATATCATAATATCATATAGATCATATGCATATACTTAAGATTTGTTGTTTGAGGTTAGTTAATTTGTTGTCGTGTTTTAAATACCTGGTACAATCAATTCAACGTATCTCCAATAACAAGTACAACAAGGATACTTTCTTTCCCATCGTTCAGTGAGTACTATTCTCTATATGTATGTGTGTGTAGGTAGGTGGTAGGTGTGTGTGTGTGTGTGTGTGTTGCAGTGTGTAGCTGTAGGTGTGTGAGTTGCTGGATGTGCTGTTGTAAGTGACAGCTGCCCCAAAGGACAGACGAAGTATAACCATAAACCAACAGTCGAATGTTTCAAAATTCAACTAACCTGATTCCATTTGAGGTTCTGTGGTTTCTCATCAATCAGTGCGTATGGATCTACCCCCAGGTCTAGAAATTTCCATCACATTCTGTCCGTAGTATGTCTCCTCCGTCTGTCTGTCTGGATCTGTCTCAGTTTTCAGTATCGTTCTAAATTCTGTGTGCCAATGCATACATATACATATACATACACATACACATATACATAAAACAAGTGCGACTTGGAGTTTCCCAGAGCCTGTTCCGGTTCTTGCGAGTTGATTCTTCCGATTGTTATACATTTTCAATCCTTCAGCTTAAGTAAGTGCCAGTAATTGAGCTCTGAATCAACAGTTTTTGTGTTAAAACAAGCAAGAAATAAAACAATTTATAAATTAAGTTTATCAGCGTTGTTCGTGTTGCGATTTCAAACGTAACGTAACAAATTCTTTTCATCAATTTTTAATCTTGTGAGGAATTCTAGGAATTCTAATCTTATGCTAGCGCATTATCAATCTGATAAAGTGCACTTTCTTGGAATTCATTGAGCTGATCTAGTGCTTAGTTTAATTACTAAAGTAATTCCGAATTGAGAACACCAAAATGAAGTGAATCGCAACTAAATTCAGGACAAGCCTGTATATATTAAGTACATTCTGGTTTTTGTTGACCATTTGGTTAATTTCAACACTCAAAACTTTAGTAACAGAAGTAAACGTTCAAAAAATTACTACTTTTTTTTAGAGAGCAGAAAGTAATTATTATTAATCAGACAGGACAGTTGCGGTTACCATTTCCACTATGGATTTCCCTAAGGTGTTGTCATTTTTACTTTCGGCACGATATTGTGGCAGCAGTTTAAGGACGAAACTGGAACCGGAACTGGCCGGATACGCTTATTCAGATTCGTCAATTTGCGAGTAAAAAATGCATTCAAAATTGTGAAATAGTGTACTGTATGTTAGCTATACACACAGGCCTACGATGAAGTTAGGCTTTTGGGATTTGTTGTGGAAATTCAAAGCACACCGACACAGGCTACAGGACTCGTGCACATGTGGCCATACATACGGGAGCTGAGCAACGTAATTCTCTCGTCTATATATGTATTTATGTGTGTGCGTATGTGGTTTTGTGTGTGTGTGTGTGTGTATCTATGTTGGGGTAAGTTTTTATTTTCTTCTTTTTTGAAGGGGGATTTAGCAAGCGATAGGAGGAGACTTTTGTGCCTGTCTGTACAATTGAGATTACATATTTTGTTTGTTTTTTGTTTTTTAAATTTGTTTGTTTGTTTTGGACTACGAGTACGTGTACGAGAACTGAACTAAATTGTGATCAACTCACCTCCATTCGCCTATTGGAAAGTTCACATGTGTCTCTCACATGTGCTTTTAGACTGTCTGATTATGTATTCTTTTTTTTTTTTTTTTTTTGTTTTTTTATACATATTATTGAAATGTGTTATTATTATTATTTGGAGTACCTCGATGCTGCATGGAGTTAAGGGCAGCGCGTGGCGTAGGTTGGATTGGGCGTGGCATTACCCGCTTTGCAGTTTGGAGTTGTTCTTGTTGTTCGCCTGCTCTGACCGAGCTCACGTGTAATTGTTGTTATAAATATATATATTGTTGCTCTTTGCGTGCGTATCTTCGGCTAATATGCATTATCAATTGTTCACAAATCTTGAAATTGTATTTTTGTTTATGTTGGTTTAGCATTTGCTGTTCGCTGTTGTTCTTAGTTGTAGTTGTTCATTTGGCATTCCCTAGTAGCGACTGCGGCTGCGACTGCGACAATGGCGCTCCCGGCTCTCGTGACGGTAGTGGCTGTGTCGACTCCGGCTGCTGCTGTGGCTGCCGCTGCGCGAATACGAGTGGCCGTGATGCGATTTGTGGTGATCTGTGAAATGCGTAGAAGTGTGGGTAAAAATGCCAACAACAAGTTGTGCTCTCTTCGGCCGTGTGCTTAGAGCTGGAAAGCAATCGATTGCCGTGTCGATAGCATTGACATTTGAGTCACAATCGGGGTTCTTTCCACTATCAATATGAATGAGCTAACGCTTGTTATATGATTTACACCCGTATTTTTTAATTTAACTCTTTAATTTAGTATTCGAGTCTTGTCGATACTATCGATAGTTAAGACAATCGAGTGGCGACACTATCGATGGCTTTCCAGCTCTATCCAGTGCTAACTTACGATGCCTTCTGTCCGATGACTGTCGATTTGGCGGATAGTCACGACTGCGTTCCCGATAGTCGCGAGGCTCGCTACATGAAATAAAGCGAGACAGAGAGAGGAATAGATTAATATGTTTGTTTAACTGTGAACTATATAAATTATGTATTACATATATGGTTAAATATAACTACTCAGAATTCAAATTGAATGAACTTCAAAATTACAGATGGGCGGGATCGGGATAATAGTATTAAGAAATTGACGGACTTTGTGGGATTCCCAAAAATACCGCTGCTTCCGTAATTGTTTTGGAATGCTGAAAATTAAAATACAAGTAGTATATATATTTCCAAAGAATATAGAATCATACATATATTCTTTGATATTGCATAAGAACATCGCTAGACTTTCGTTAACCTCAGGATACTTCAAATTCTATATTCAATGCCCAACATACATACATACATTCATGTAAAGTAACTTGCAAGCTTAACGGTTGAGATTTTGGAGCAGACCTCAATAAACAACATAGTTCTAGTTCAGAGGTGCCCAAGCCCTATACGCACGCACACGCGCTGTTTTTTACACTAAAAAGATAAGCAAAACACGCACATAATCTCGTCACTTTTAGTTCTAAACCTCTTTCTTTGCATGTTTCGAAAAACAAAGCAACAACACTTCCGAATGTTTCGTGGCGCCAGCGATCTTCAATCTTGTTGTAGACTGGCCTGTGATTGTGTCCAACAAAATTTTGCAGCTGGAATTGAGAAGCACTTCGAAAAATCTTGTTTTTATTTGTAAATATTAATTATAGCGCTTCGCTAAAAATATCAAATTTAAAAGGCTTACACTTCTCGAAATCTGCAAAATCTGATCCAATCTGATAAATATCCCTTTACAAAGAAATTTGATGTCTTTATTCAATGTTTGATAGCGAATATATAATAAATTCCTGTACATATATGTATATATTTTAGAATTTTGTAATATAGCCAGCGCTATATAAAATCGCTTGTTAGTTGAAGTTTTGTAAACTGGACTATCAATATTAATAAATAAATATTTGAGAAATTGCTTTTAACTTAAAGATTTGCTTTCTTGAAGGTGTTAATAGATTCTTTCCAGTGTACATAAAAATAAACTAACAAAATTGTTGATCTTTATATATATGTATGTATTGGTGTGTGTTCTTCAGCAACAAGTGTTTGGGCACCCCTGTTCTAGTTCTAGAGTTCTTGGTCTAATTTATATAATCAGCCAAAAACCTCTTCGAAAATTTGTGACAACTTGTGAACGAGACAGTTTTTCTTGATTCCTGTAAAATTGTAAATTGAATGAGCTTAAGTGGCTTGAAATGACAGATTATATTTATGGTCCTAAACTTTAAACACCCTTGCAGTAAGGCATCGAAGGGGACGTTCCGAACCCATATACTACTATATCACAATCTGACAGCTGCTATAGGAACATCACATGCATATCTCAATTAAACTCTGCAATTACTTTATCATATAGCTAGCATACATTTTGTATGAAACGACTGCAAGGATATACATCTTCGGCATACCGAGGATAGCGACTCTCTTTTGTTTGGTGGCTTACCGTCTATTATCGTAGGTGTTGTGAAAGCGTTGAACACGATCATCGCGACGCCTGCGATCCTCTTCCTCGCGCTCCTTTTGGCGCCGCTCGTTGATTTCGGCGACAGCATTGCGCAGCTTGGAGTAACCCAAATGCTGTTTTCCCATCAGATGATCCTCGATGCGCTGCTGTGCATCGCCAACAATTAGAAAGGCGCCGCAGATTTCACAGACCTTCATCTGTTTCTCGGGCAACGCATCGTGCGACCAATTGGCCGGATTTTTGGTGTCTATTTTAGAGTCCGTCTTATTCTCGTCGGACGTTGGATCGGTGACTGTTGATGGTGGTACAGCTGAAGCAGAAGCTAAAGCTGATGCAGGTGAAGCAGTAGCAGTAGCAGCAGCTGCTGCTCCTTCTGACTGAGCTGTCGTCAACTCTTCGGCAACTTCAGCCGATTCGGTGCCGTCATTGGCGCCCGCATCGCTGCTGGTGGCTATGGGACTGGCAAGCACATCGTCACCGCTTAGCGGTTCGCCAGCATTTGTTGTGTTCGTGGATGTGGGCGGTTGCTGCACTGCTCTTAACTTATGTTGCTTCATATTTGCCTCGTACTGTTGATGCAGCGCCTCCTTTTCCTCTTTCAGCTCCTCGCCGAGCGTCATCAGATCCTGCGCCTGATCGACATCACCGCGTATGCCCGCCTCTTCCGCTTCGGCCAGCAGCTTGTTGATGCGCGCCTCGAGATTGCTTAGCTGCTCCTGATGTTTAACAGCATGCTGCGTGGGCGATGGCTGATGATGATCCCGCTGCATCAGCTGCAAGCGCTGCTTGCCCTTTTGTATCTTGCGGTCCACGTCGTGCAGCATCACGTTGCAAAAGCGCAGAAACTCATCTTCCGTATGCCGTTTGCGCTGCGAGGGACGCGACTCCGTGTATAGATGCTTTGCCTCCTCATCGTGTATCCGCACGCAGGGCCCAAGATCAGCACGTGTGTTGATGAATAGATCGTGTGGACAGAATTTCACATTGTAGAATTGACAAAACTGTGTGAAAGCAAATGTAATATGTTAGACTGGAACGTGATATGTATGTAGTATATTGTATTTGCCGTCAAATGAATCTCTTTCTCCGCAAATCGCAGCTAAGTTAAATTCTGAGGTGTCACAGAAAGCTCTACTCTACAATATATAGAATAAATTGGTTGCCTTCTTGACCCTTTCCATTACATTGGCCTTCCAGCTCACAGTTTGCTGTCCAGAACTAACCCAAGGTACTTGATCTCCATCATTGGTGCGGGTCTTGTTTATCCGAGGTTCGGGACCACCCAGCAAATCCCGCAAATGCCAACAAATTTCAAAATTTGTTTCAATGCCGAGCGCGCTTGTTTTCAGGATCGGCAGGATAGCTCTTCCGATCTCCAGCTAAGATCTAAGGTTCCCTCAATTATTTTGCAACAAATTTAGGCGTTTTAGCTATAGAAGTACATAAACTTTCGGTGCTGACCGTTCGTACATACATATGTACATACATTTATATGTATGTACATGTGTATATCACCGGCAAACGGCAAAAGAAAAACAATAAAAACGAACATAGAAATGTCGTATTTAGCTCTGCCAAGAAATTCGATTATATCACAAGAACACTGCAACTAGTGCGTAAATATTAATTAATCAATTGACTCACCTCTGGATCCTCCCAGTTAACTGCCTGTCCCGCCTCCGAAGGATGCAAATTTCGATTGCGGCCCATTAGCTCATCGAGCATTTGTCGGGCAGCGTCCACCATTTTGGTTGTGTGTGGGTGTTGGGTGTCTGTGGTTCGGCCAAATCACTTGACAGTTATTGGCGCTGTGTAAACGATCTTGCCGTTATTTTATATTGCTGGCGCGCAATTAATAAACGTGGTCCATAAATTCGATGTAAGTATAAATATTTCTCAAATTTTTTTGAAATCAATAATCTCTTCGTCGCAATCAACTCGCACGCACTAGCGATGGTAACATTTACAAAGATCCGCAATCGATAAGACATTGCGATTCCTCTAACAATGTTGCCAAGCTGTTGCTACAAGAAGCGCGCAACTATCGATATGAATAATTATTATGAGCCGTAAATAATGAATATTTTGAAATTTTCAACCAAAAAGAAGGAATGTTGAATGCCCACACAAACATGCCAACATGCCCACATCAACGTTCCCAATCTTTTTATTCCATATACTACCGCTACTTGCTAATTGCATTCGTGCATTCTCTATACTACGTATTTCCTTACGTTATTTTTTGCTTAACGTCAATAGCACAGGAAATCAATTGCATACGGTTCTGCATATGTTCAAAACCTTTTAAGAAGTAAGTGAGGCAATAATGTTTAATCTGCTTAAATGATACTGAGCTGGTTTGCCGTTGCCTATTTATATATGTTAATTAATTAAATAAAGAAAATATAACATAATCGATTTCGCAAAATATCGATAAGTTGCCTGCCGCTTCTGTCACAGCGAACTGTCAAAAAAGGCGCGAAAATTGGCAAAACACGCAGCTGCCGCTAAGTAAATAGCATCAGTGGTAAACATAATCTCTCGCGTTTACATTTAATTGCTGTGCACAAATCAAACGAAATGGATGTTGCTGATGCACAAATCGGACAGCTGCGCGTCAAGGATGAGGTGGGCATACGCACGCAAAAACTCTTCCAAGATTTTCTCGAAGAATTTAAAGAGGATGGCGAAATCAAATATACGCGTCCGGCTGCCAATCTTGAGTCGCCCGATCGCTGCACGCTCGAGGTGAGCTTCGAGGATGTGGAGAAATACGATCAGAATCTGGCGACAGCCATTATCGAGGAGTACTACCATGTCTATCCATTCCTCTGCCAATCCGTCTCCAACTATGTGAAAGATCGCATTGGCCTCAAGACGAACAAGGATTGCTATGTGGCCTTCACGGAGGTGCCGACGCGCCACAAAGTGCGCGATCTGACCACCTCAAAGATCGGCACACTCATACGCATCTCCGGCCAGGTGGTGCGCACGCATCCCGTCCATCCGGAGCTCGTATCGGGCACATTTATGTGCCTGGACTGCCAAACAGAAATACGCAATGTGGAGCAGCAGTTTAAGTTCACCAATCCAACCATTTGCCGCAATCCCGTCTGCTCCAATCGTCGCCGTTTCATGCTCGACGTGGAGAAGTCGCTGTTTCTCGACTTCCAAAAGATACGCATACAGGAGACACAGGCGGAGCTGCCACGCGGCTGCATACCGCGCGCCGTCGAGATCATACTGCGTTCCGAGCTGGTGGAGACAGTGCAGGCCGGCGATCGTTATGATTTCACCGGCACCCTCATTGTGGTGCCGGATGTGAGCGTGCTGAGCATGCCCGGCACCAAGGCTGAAATGGGCTCTCGTCACAAGCCCGGCGAAGGCTCCGAGGGCATCACTGGCCTCAAGGCGCTCGGTGTACGTGAGCTTAACTATCGCATGGCATTCCTCGCGTGCAGCGTACAAGCTACCACGGCACGCTTCGGCGGCACCGATTTGCCCATGTCCGAGGTGACCGCCGAGGATATGAAAAAGCAAATGACCGACGCCGAGTGGCAGAAGATCTATGAGATGTCCAAGGATCGCAATCTATATCAGAATCTGATCACCTGCCTCTTTCCCTCCATCTATGGCAACGACGAGGTCAAACGCGGCATTCTGCTGCAGCTCTTTGGCGGCGTGGCCAAGACAACGCTCGAGAAGACTTCGCTGCGTGGCGATGTCAATGTCTGCATTGTGGGCGATCCCAGTACGGCCAAGTCGCAGTTCCTCAAGCAGGTCTCTGACTTCTCGCCGCGTGCCATTTACACCTCCGGCAAGGCCTCCTCGGCCGCTGGTCTGACCGCAGCCGTGGTGCGGGACGAGGAGAGCTTTGACTTTGTGATTGAGGCGGGCGCTCTCATGCTGGCGGACAATGGCATCTGCTGCATTGATGAGTTCGACAAGATGGATCTGCGCGATCAGGTGGCCATACACGAGGCCATGGAACAGCAAACCATATCGATAGCACGCGCCGGTGTCCGGGCAACGCTAAATGCACGAACCTCCATACTGGCAGCTGCCAATCCCATTAACGGACGCTACGATCGCTCCAAGAGTCTGCAGCAAAACATTCAATTGTCCGCACCGATCATGTCGCGCTTTGATCTATTCTTTATACTGGTGGACGAGTGCAACGAGGTGGTGGACTATGCCATTGCCCGCAAGATTGTTGATCTGCACTCGAACATTGAGGAGACCGTGGAGCGTGCTTATTCGCGCGAGGAGGTGCTGCGCTATGTGACCTTTGCACGTCAGTTCAAGCCCATTATCAGCGCGGATGCGAGCAAAATGCTGGTGGAGAACTACGGCCATTTGCGGCAGCGCGACACGGGCTCGGGTGGACGCAGCACCTGGCGTATTACTGTACGCCAGCTGGAATCAATGATACGGCTAAGCGAGGCCATGGCCAAGCTGGAGTGCTCGAATCGTGTGCTCGAGCGTCACGTGAAGGAGGCCTTCCGTCTGCTCAACAAATCCATCATACGCGTCGAGCAGCCGGATATACATCTAGACGATGACGAGCCACTGGACGTGGATGATGGCATCGAGCATGACTTTGACATGGAGAACAATGGCGCGGCGGCCAACATCGATGCCGATGCCGATACCCCACAGGACACATCCGGCAGTGCTGTGCAGAAGAAGAAGTTTACGTTGTCGTTTGAGGACTACAAGAATCTGTCAACGATGCTGGTGCTGCACATGCGCGGCGAGGAGGCGCGCTGCGAAGTTGAGGGCAGCGATACGGGCATGAAACGTAGCGATGTTGTCACTTGGTATCTGGAGCAGGTGGCCGATCAAATCGAGTCCGAGGATGAGCTCATATCCCGCAAGAACCTCATCGAGAAGCTGATCGATCGTTTAATCTATCATGATCAAGTTATCATACCGCTTAAGTCCTCCAGTCTCAAGCCGGTTGGTAAAAGTCCCAAAAGCACTACGGCCGATGATGAATTGGAAAACGATCCCCTGCTGGTCGTACATCCCAATTACATTGTCGAATAATCTTTCATCAATCATCAATTTGCCATCTCATTTCTACTACGTTAAGTTTGTACGTGTTTTTTTATATTTTCCATATAATCACCAGCTAATCCATCTATTTTGTCTTTAGATTTACGGTTCACCTACTTTGTAAGTAGCATAGTTAAGCTTAACGTGTTAAATGTAAGAACTAACTGTATTTTGAGCAATTCGTTGTTAATTGCAAGAACATTAAATTCTTTTTTATTGAACATATTTCCATGTGTTGAATTCATTATATCTGTAACTTTCTATTTTTAATGCGATCATAAATATGAAATAAAAACTGCAACTGATACATATTTCAAGTTTTATGTTCTTTGTTTTCCGATTTTCATCAAATTAAAGCAAACTGCGATGTATAAAGTATAATAAAAGTCACAAAAGTTGAGTTTGAAAGAGTTTTTTATACATTAGCTCATTTTCATTCAATAGTTCCTATGACAGCTATAAGACAGAGTAGTTCGACCAAATTTGGTCAAAATATAATGAAACTTTGATTTGGTGCATTTTGCTAAAATATATTCATAAGCAAAGAAGATTTTTATAAAACACAATTTTCAACAGATCGCTCCTATGGCAGCCATACGATAAAGTAGTGCCGATACTTCAATTTGATGAGTTTGGTCTTATATTGAAAAACATTAAGGACTTCGAGAGAACCCAATGAAAATTCTAGCATTCGTTCTAGAAATTTGTCTGATAGACACAGAATTGACTTCAAACAAGTAATAATGCTGAACTGAAACTTCTTTCGTGAACAACTTCTGTGTTTATTATCCGATGGACTTTAAATTTGGACAGTAAATTAGGAGTGGCCAAGGTTTATACATGCCAAATTCTAAAGCTGTATCTTTATAATTGTGGCTGTAAAACGTTTTTATCAAATTGCGGGGGTGCTGGGGGAAATATCTGCAATCTGCGTATGGTATACAGGAACCTACAAATTTGGTGTCTCTAGCTCTTAAAGTTGCTGTGATCGACGCGATAATACATAAGGACGGACAGACAGACGAACGTAGCCAAATCGAAATATCTTTTGATACTGATCAAGTATATATATGCTTTATATGGTTGGAGATGTCTCCTTCTGCCTGTTACATACGTTTGCACAGATTTAGATTTACCCCCTTTTTACCCATTTTATGGGTACAGGGAGTAGGCCGCAATTCAAAAGTTCCCTCGCAGCTGTTGCGATATCAGCAATTTGGATAAAAAAAAGATCTTCAGCTTTTCTGTGGCGCTTAAATAAATCTTAAGGCATTTCAATTTAGGTTTTCATTTAATTGTACATATGCGTTGGTAAATTTCCTACTTGTATAATAAGAAGGCGAAACGAAACAAGAGAAGAATGTTTAATCACAGACACAAATCTGTTGATGCCAATCAAATTCTGTCCGCCGTTAGCGTTCCTTGGACGCACTTAACGCTCGAAAGTGTAGTGCTTGACGCCATCAGCGGGATACTGCTTGGCGGCGACTGGACGATACATTTTCTTATCGTCTAGCCAGTAGTAGACCGCCAGACAGCCGGACATGACGGCCAAAAAGCACAAAAAGTAGTATGAGTTGCTGTAGCGTGGATGATCGGCCTGCGAGAAGCGATCCTCGCTGTACAAATCATGATCCGCAGAAACCTGTCAAAAGCAGCATTTATATTAATTGGAATGGTGACTTCGATGATTTAATTGAACTTACCGGCTCATGCAAGTTACGCTTGTGCTCGGGATAGTCATAGGGATAGTAGCTATCCTTGTTCTCTATGCCGAGGCCACCGCCAACTTTTGGATAGTCGCCATAGCCCAAGCCGTTGTCGGCGTATGGTTTGTATTCTTCTGGCAGCAGATAATATTTCTTAGCTGCCGCCTCGCGTTCCTTCTCTGTCTTTGGATATGGCGACGGCTTGTAATCCTTGTTCCAGCCGGCAACTGCAAATTGATCAATGCATATCTTTAGACTCTTCGCAAAAGTTACGTAAACAAAACAGAAAGAGCTATGGAAATGCACTCACGATTTCGTGCAATCTGCAGCGGCAGGGCAGGATTGGCTGAGCCCACCTTCTTAGCCAAGCACAGAGATTTCATTAACGCCGACATTGTCTTGGCAATCGATTTGCTGGCTTCTCAATTAAGAATTTATTCGCAGCACTTTTGCTCTCCCTGGCAGCGATTCGGCAGACAGCTGTGACAGCTGTTGATTAGAGATGAGCGATAATTTTTACAATATATGTGTCATTAACTAACAAGTTTGAATATTTAAATAAAATTTAATATTTTGTGACATTAATAGCAAAACTCGTGCTTAATAGCAGTATAATAAATAAATCAATATAATATAATATAAATATAATATTAACAACTGCTGGGCATCTCTACCTACGCATAGCTGCTAACTTTTCCAAACAATTGGTCTTTCTGGTGGAAAGGTTATATTTTAGCCTTAATGTACACAACAATTCTTTGCAAGGCTTTTTAATTAATATTTAAAATATAAACAAATTGTCTGGTTGTCTATCCTTTGAATTTATTTGTTGTCCTTGTGGCTGAGCTGAACTGTTTTGGCAATCGATAGTTGGGAGTACCAATGCAATAAACGTATCGATTCATTCCGTTAAATATGCAATTGCCTATCGCACTTCTTGATTTTGTTGTGTTGCCTGCCAGGTCCCCGCTAGTTGAGGGCGAGTGAAATATACGCGGCTTTTATATATTTTGCAACTGCTGTATTTAACAATTCATATATTGAAACGATGGTGTTACCGTTTTTGCAACGCTCCACGCTACGCGGCGTGCAACAGCTGACCAAGCCATGGGCATGCAGTCTTCGCATGGTAAGGGGATTTATCGTGCGATATGCGCTTATGTAATTTTGCATTTCAGTTTTGACCTGCAATTTTAAGGCAAAGGCAGCGAGCAGTTTAAGCACAAGAACAGGAATCAAATTGTCCCGAAAGCCAACCACACACAAAAGTACCTACAAATGGGTTTACTGTTAAGCCAATTGCCGGCTTTTCATAATCTGTCTATTATCTGCAAATTAGCAGGAGCGGATCCCAAACCCAAGCCCCAGTGATACTCAACACAAGGCTAACGTAGTTGAGAACACTCACATTCCATATCCTATTATCGCAGTCCAACCAGAAAGTCATCAACAAGTTGTCCGAATATGCCAATAAGAAGCTATCGACTTGTGGAACGTATTCGCAATGCGTTCCAGCTGTATATTTTGACAAACCCAATAAGAATTGTCAAGTTTGAAGTTTCTTGATGGAACTTCACACAAATGCTTGTTGTTGTTGCGGGCAGTACATGCATATGTCAGAACCGGTCGGATCGACTCACTATAGCATATATGTAGCTGTTATGGGAACGGTCGGTGGGCAATTGAGTTGTGAAAAACCTAATTATCTTTCAAGTTATCCTAACCAAACCAATCAAATCATAGTTTCATTATGCTCCAAGCCAGTTGCCTAGTTGTAATATATCTATTACTATCTATATTATTAACCTAATGTATCTATTAAGCATGGCGACTTAAACTACGAGAGACAACGAGACAAAATCAAACAAGTAAGAATGCTATAGTCGAGTATACCCGACTACGTAACTCCCTGTAGCCAGATCTAAGACATCCAATCACATCTACGTCCGCTTGCACATACATACACACATACACAAAGACGCACACACACACTGGCGGCAAAAGCGACAGCGCAAGCGAGGCAATTTAATTGGTGGCTGTGCTTCTACTTCTCCCCTCTCGCTGCATCACTGAATCTTCTTTCGTGAATAACTTCCGTGTTTATTATCCGATCGACTTGAAATTTGGACAGTAGATTAAGAGAGACTAAAGTATTGCACATGCCAAAACTTAAAGCTAAACCTTGAAAATTGTTACTGTAAAACGGTTTTAATCGATTTGCGGAGGAACGGGGGGAGATATCTAAAATATGAAACAAACTTGATCTGCGTATGGTATACAGGAACCTACATTTCAAATTTGGTGTCTCTAGCTCTTATAGTTGCTGGGATCCTTGCGTTCATACATACGGACGGACAGACGGACAGACAGACGGACATGGCCAAATCAAAATCTCTTTTGATACTGATCAAGAATATATATACTTTATAGGGTCGGAGATGTCTCCTTCTGCCTGTTACATACATTTGCACAGATTTAGTACCCCTTTTTATCCATTTTATGGGTACAGGGAGTAAAAAGGATGTTCGGCTCTGTCGTCTACCTTCTGTGGTTCTATACTCAGTCAATGGAATTGTATTCACGAAATTTGTTTATATTTCTAACATGATTGATTACAAATCAAATTTGCAGAATTTCCCCCATACCCCCGCAAATCGATAAATACGTTTCGTAGCAAAAATTTTCATGAATGATGGTCGATCAGATAATAAACTATATTCAGAACTGTAGAGTGGAATTAAGCAGCAGCGCTCTGCTTGCTTGCAATGCCGCTGAACTGCTTCGTGACTTTGGTTGTAAGTGTTTGTCTTTAAGACGGAGTTAGTTGAGTTAGGAACTTCATAACTGGCTAGAGGGTGTCTCGTAGTTAGGTATACTCGACTAGAGCGTTCTCACTTGTTCTTCTGTTCGGAAACATTCAAAATGGCTCAATATACTATTTATCAATCATTTAGCTGCGTTTGACTGATTTAAACAAATAATCCCTCAGTTACTTATTAAGGTCTTAGATTCAAACTTTGTTCTGATATTTAATTAATCTGCAGACAACATCATATATGTATATTTATTTTAGTTATGCTACCGGAAATTACTTTTTATCTTATCAACTTGCAATAAATTGAATTTCTAAAAATTTTAGAATAAGATATTCTTTTTCATTACCATAGATTTGATAGGCATACATATTATGAGCACAAAATAAGTTAAGTCCCTTAAATTGTCTTCTTCACAGGTGCAAACATTATGAAAACGGTAACCTATATGCTCCAAACAGTACACATATTGATTAACTCCATCTGCCTCAAAACAGTTTTCACTTTACTGACGAATTAATTCATTTAATGTAGGGTTAGATGGAAACTATCTCTGTATTTATGACTTCTATAATATATATTTGAATTGATAAAAAAGAACCTCTTATTTCATCGCATATCTTAACTTTTTGTCAAATGGAGTCTTTACTATATTTACTATATTAGTAGTACAGTATAAGCTCATCAATTAGAATTCCCTGAAATTCGAATCTTCCAGAAATTAGAATTGAAGTTTCTAAAACATTTTATCATAATTTTAACATCTTTATGTTTTGTGGCATATAGTTACTGCACTGGATTGTTAAGTTTCGCTTACTTATTTTTATACTATGTTCCCGAAGGGAAAATAGTATATTGGGTTTGCGAAATGCCCGTCTGTCCGTATGAACGCAATTCTTTTGCCTTTATCTTTGAGCTAGAGCAACCAAACTTGGTACACCTGTTGGTGTATACTGTCAATTTATGAAGTGTCGAGATTGACCCATCTGCATCAAAAAAATTTTGACCCCCCGCCCCCTCCCCCGCAAATGAGAAAAATCTATATCTCCCACACCTGTACAGGTAGAGTCACCAAATTTGGCATACAGACTAATGTTGCCCCCTTGGACAAAACTGCATCAAAAATTTTTGGACACCCCCACCTCCTCCCCCACAAAGGAGCAAAATCTATATCATCCACACCTGTGCAGTTTTTTTCGCGTCTCTTTCTGAACACACAAACAACCAAATTATATAGGACTGGGAACATAGTATTCTGCAGTCGGGTGCGTGCGACTGCAACGTTCTTACTTGTTATTAAATAAAATCAAGTAAAATGTAAATCTATTGTATTTATTTAAAGTAAGATTTCTCCAAATTTTATGTAAATTCCAATAAAAAAATTGTCCAGAAATTAGAATTTTCAGAAATTAGAACTACCTTTAAAAAAAAACAGTGGTTCTAGTTAGCGAGCGTCTACTGTAATAGTAGTATAGTAGTTTTACTTTAGTTTTTTATAGAGTTTGGGTCTATAAAATAGGTTTTTTATGTTTATATTTACATAATTGTAAGCTTTAATTTATTCACACCTGCATGCATATGTACGTATGTATGTATGTAAAATGTACACATGTATGTACTATGTACATATGTATGGATATGTATGTGATTATGCCATTGAACGAGATTTCTCCCATTTTGAGCAAAAACTGGCCCTGACCATGGATTTTTCTAGTGCACAGCGAAACGGCAATTATTCAGGTTTCGGTTAACCAAACCGGTTAATTGTATATGAATGTTGTTCTAATTGATGCCACACAATCTGTGCAGATGCTTTACCTACTATCCCACACAGATTGCCAGACACTAACTGCGATTGCTCGTTAGGACGGCACTTTGGAGCTCTGTTCTAATCTCTCCCCATTAAATATGTTGTTTTTTTTTTATTCGCTCGTCTTACTTTTAACACTTGGCTGGTGGTTTCTCTACATACATACATACATATATATGTATGTTTGTATGTATGTACTCTTCTATATAAGGTGTGAATCTTAAATACGCATACACACAGACACACACACACACAAAGAAATTGCGCAGCTGAGCAGCGAAAAAAGCGACCCCTGTTGGTCGTTTAGCTTTCAGTTCGGCACTGGCGCACTTTGAATGCCCTGCAGCACTCCAGCCTTCTTAATGTAAATTGAAGATACAGTAGACGCTCGCTTATTAGAACCACTGTGTTTTTAAGCTAATTCTAATTTCTGAAAATGCAAATTTCTGGACAATTTTTTTAGTTGAACATAAAAAATAATGTAGAAAACTGACTTTAAAAAAATACAATGGATTTCTGTTTTTAATTTATTTTAATTAATTAAACGCAACTAAACAGTCCAGTGCAATAAATGTAACTTGTAGTTTTTAACTATAAAGATTCACGTTTATTCGCGTTTAATGTTTTACAAACTTCTATTCTAATTTCTGAAAGATTCGAATTTCAGAGTATTCTAAGTTGTGAGCTTCTGCATATATTTGCTTTGAATCTATATTTTGCTTGTTGGAAAGGACTGACTATAACCAGTTGTGTTTAAATGCTATTTCTTGGCTGAGATTCGAACCACAGAAGTTATGCGCCTTATCACTCACTGGCTATGCCTGTGCCCCCAATTATCAATTTCAAATATGCTCGTATTTGAATTGCTAATTGCCAAAAAAAATAACAAAAGCTGAGACCTTCATATTTCAATCTATATATCTTATCTTATCTATATACATATCTATGCATATTTTTATATTTATGCCCAAGTGAGATTATAATTGCCGAAACTTCACTAGTCCCGTTTTTTGAACGAATAGGAAATGTGCAATGTAAGCATATTACATAAATACATATAATGTATTATTACTTACATACAAATTTATTATCATGTTTCGAGGTTATATTTTACAAAATACTTCAACAATTCTGCTGAGGAAAATTTGCTCAAAAACTACGCTTAAAGTCATCAAATTGTGCGGAAAACAGAAAAACTAGCTTGAAGAGGTTATACTAGCTTGATCGATAAGAAATATACAGAAAACGTAATTGTAATTAAAAGCTGTTCTATATCCATTAAAATTCCGAACTGTTTAACCTAATGTTAATTATGCAGAAGTTCTGTACTTGAGTACATGAAGTACTTTCAAAAGTTCTTGCAAGAAGAAATTTTCGAAGAATTACAGCAAAACAAAAAAAAAACGCCATAAATTGTATTCAATTTGTTAAATTGGTGAGAACTTAGAGTAGGGCATCCAAGAGTCGACAAAGTCCACATGCCTCACTTGCCGAGTTTACTCTTTCAATCATTTTCGCCACTGTCGGCATTTGTTGTATTTTATGGTCGACGTCCACGACTTATCTGATTCACATTCACCCAGTCGAGCCGCTCGCTGGCTTGGAGCAGAGTGTCAAGTCACAATCGCAATCATTTGATTACGGCAAGCAATCGCAGTCAGAATGGTCAGCACCGGGCAAGCGCCTCTGCAGGCTAATTAGCATTATCATCGATATTAACCGATTGTCCTTGAATTTGTATTTGATATCATTGACAGGCCTCCTCCTCCCAAGAATTCCGCGTGGAGAGCGACACCTTTGGCGAGCTGAAGGTGCCCGCTGATAAATATTATGGCGCCCAAACGATGCGCTCCCAGATCAACTTTCCCATTGGCGGAGCCACGGAACGCATGCCGGTAAGCGCCTGCGACCAACTGAGCAGTTCGAATTGAAAAACTTTCTCCCTCTTTTAAACAATTGATACAGAAACCCGTGGTGCAGGCAATGGGCATCTTGAAGAAGGCCGCCGCCGAGGTGAACAAGGAGTTTGGCCTTGACCAGAAGGTCAGCGAGGCCATTTCGAAGGCCGCCGACGATGTCATCTCCGGCAAGCTGTATGCCGATCACTTTCCACTGGTCATCTGGCAGACGGGCTCCGGCACCCAGAGCAACATGAACGTGAACGAGGTGTGTGCCCAATTCTCTGAAATGCATTATGTAATTTGTATTGAAACTAATTGCAATATATTCTATCAGGTTATCAGCAATCGCGCCATTGAGCTGATGGGCGGCAAGCTGGGTTCCAAGACGCCGGTGCATCCCAACGATCATGTGAACAAGTCGCAGAGCTCCAACGACACCTTCCCCACAGCCATCCACATTTCAGTCGCACTGGAGCTGAACAACAACTTGAAGCCAGCCATCAAGACGTTGCACGCTGCGCTCGCTGCCAAGTCGAATGAGTTCAAGGATATCATCAAAATTGGCCGCACCCACACCATGGACGCTGTTCCACTGACTCTGGGCCAGGAATTTGGCGGCTATGCCCAGCAATTGGCCTATGCTTTGGATCGCATCGATGCCTGCCTGCCACGCGTCTATGAGCTGGCCCTAGGCGGCACAGCCGTTGGCACTGGCCTCAACACCCGCAAGGGCTTCGCCGAGAAGTGCGCTGCCAAGATTGCCGATCTAACCAAGCTGCCCTTCGTCACTGCGCCCAATAAGTTCGAGGCACTGGCCGCTCGCGATGCGATGGTGGAAGTGCACGGCGTACTGAATACCATTGCCGTCAGCCTGATGAAGATTGCCAACGATATACGCTTCTTGGGCTCTGGACCGCGTTGCGGCCTTGGTGAGCTCTCACTGCCAGAGAACGAGCCGGGTAGCTCCATCATGCCGGGCAAGGTGAATCCCACACAGTGCGAATCCCTGACCATGCTGGCAGCCCAGGTAATGGGCAACCAGGTGGCCGTTACTATTGGCGGTGCCAATGGACACTTTGAGCTGAACGTATTCAAGCCACTGATCGTCTCCAATGTCCTGC
This sequence comes from Hirtodrosophila confusa, assembly GCA_035043065.1. Lineage (NCBI taxonomy): Eukaryota > Metazoa > Arthropoda > Insecta > Diptera > Drosophilidae > Hirtodrosophila > Hirtodrosophila confusa. The sequence goes on from JAWNNI010000078.1 coordinate 3,559,436, forward strand.
GCTCCATACGCCTGCTCTGTAAGTAGCCATGTGGCCTCTCACACCCACCCTTAATCTCTAATCCTTTCAATTTGCGCTTGTAGCGGACGGCAGCCGCACGTTTACGGCCAACTGCGTGAATGGCATTCAAGCCAACACCGATCGCATTGCGAAGATCATGAACGAGTCGCTGATGTTGGTGACAGCCTTGAATCCACACATTGGCTACGACAAGGCGGCCAAGATAGCCAAGACGGCGCACAAGAATGGCACCACACTCAAGGAGGAGGCCATCAATCTGGGCTATCTGACCGAGCAGCAGTTCAACGATTGGGTCAGGCCCGAACAGATGCTGGGCCCCAAGTAGAAAGTCATTTAGAATTTTAAGCGAAAAGTTAACGTGCGTTTATATGTCATGATTCAATCTGGCTGGGAAGCTGGTATACTATTTGATTGAGTTCAGTCAAATACAGTTCTCTCAATAAAAGGCATCTATTTCAAAAACCGAATATTTCGTAAATTTCCTTTAAAATTGATTCCGAGCTAACAGGCGACAAAATTCTTTAAAAATGTTTCTTATGAAAATGCTGCGCTTAAACAATCTAAATTCAATTCAAAACTCCGTGTTCCTTGATAGATGCCGCAGTTTAAGCAGCACGTGTATTTTGCAGTCCAAAAAGGGCAAGGGCGTAAGTAAAAGAGAAAACTATACAACTATCATAAACAGTGGTCCGCCTTCTCTTTGGTATTCTATGGCGAAAGTTTATTTTCACCCGAATGTTTTCTGTGAATTAATGCAACCTTTAACAGGATGGCAAGTTTCGTATAGAGAAGGATACCTTCGGTGAGCTCAAGGTGCCGGTAGACAAATTGTATGGGGCACAAACCATGCGCTCCAAGCTTAACTTCCCCATTGGCGATATTGCTGAGCGCATGCCGGTAACTATGACCGCGATGCTTGGCCTGCTCCTGATCCACAATAATTCGATTAACTTGTTGTTTCTCAGATGCCCGTTATCCAGGCCATGGGTATTTTGAAGAAGGCCTGTGCGGATGTTAATAAGAACTTTGGCATGGACGCCAAGGTAGCGGATGCTGTGTCAGCTGCTTGTGACGAGGTTATCACTGGGAAGCTCTACGCCAAGGGGCACTTCCCGCTGGTCATTTGGCAGACGGGCTCCGGCACACAGACCAACATGAACACCAACGAGGTCATTAGCAATGCGGCCATCAAGGCAATGGGCGGAGAGCTGGGCTCCAAGAAGCCGGTACATCCCAACGATCATGTGAACAAGTCGCAGAGCTCCAACGACACCTTCCCCACAGCCATACACATCTGTGTTGGCATGGAGCTGAACGAGCGTCTCATTCCGGCGATTACACATCTGCGCGACGCACTGGAATGCAAGTCGGTTGAGTTTAAGGACATTATCAAGATTGGCCGTACCCATCTTATGGATGCAGTGCCGCTGACCCTGGGCCAGGAATTCAGTGGCTATGCGCAGCAGCTGACATATGCCCTGGATCGTATCGATTCCTGCCTGCCGCGCGTCTATGAGATATCCCTGGGTGGCACAGCTGTCGGCACTGGCCTCAATGCACCCAAGGGCTTCGCGGAGAAGGTCGCGGAGCGCATTGCCGAGCTCACTTGCTTGCCCTTCGTGAAGGCGCCCAACTTCTTTGAGGCACTGGGTGCTCGCGATGCCATGGTGGAAGTACATGGCGTACTGAATACCATTGCCGTCAGCCTGATGAAGATTGCCAACGATATACGCTTCTTGGGCTCTGGACCGCGTTGCGGCCTGGGCGAACTGATGTTGCCAGAGAACGAGCCAGGCAGTTCCATTATGCCGGGCAAGGTGAACCCCACACAGTGTGAATCAGTTACCATGATTTGTGCACAGGTGATGGGCAACCAGGTAGCAGTCACCATTGGCGGCTCAAATGGCCACTTTGAGCTGAACGTATTCAAGCCGCTGATTGTATCCAATGTGTTGCGCTCCATACGCCTGCTCGGTAGGTAGAACTGTGACTTTTACATGGGGTTCTTAATCACATTTTAATTACAGCGGATGGTAGCAAGAACTTCAGCAAGAACTGTGTAGAGGGCATCAAGCCCAACAGTGAGCGCATTGCGAAGATCATGAACGAGTCGTTGATGTTGGTAACAGCTCTTAATCCGCACATAGGGTATGATAAATCGGCCAAGATAGCTAAGACAGCGCATGAGAATGGTACCACGCTCAAGGAGGAGGCACTGAAGGCTGGAGTAACCGAAGAGCAGTTTAAGGAATGGGTCGACCCCAAGAAAATGTTGGGTCCAAAGTAAAATATAAAATGTACAGTATTCAACAATCAATTTCTGATAATTAAGTAAGATGGAATATTTAAATAAAGCGCCATACAGATATGAGCAGTCCGATTAACGCTTCATTTTTGGTATTATTTTGCACAGGCAACTATCGATAGCGTATAAACAAGCAGTAGCGATATTTGAACAGTACAGCTCTGCGCAACAAAACTGACAGCTGATTGTGTTTGTGAAATTCTCATTGTTTTTATTGCAAAATTGACGCAAAATCAAAGTCTGGTGCTAAAACAAATTGAGTTTATATCTGCGTTATTCCTTCATAGTAAAAATTACCGTTTCGTAAGCATTTTCTTCATTTTTTTTAATATTTTATGGTGCATTGTCATGTGGTAGATGTGATTATCTAATTTTCTACCACAAACACGATTGCAACGAATCAACCAATAATAATATCGATGTGTGACATACATAAATAGAAATACAAACACAAGCGAACGACTAGTGGCTGCCGGAAAATCAATCAAAAAGGTAAGTTAAGTTTAAAAATTATCAGTGCGTATCCATAGAACAAAATCGAACTTCCATACACGTTGAAAAAATAATATTAAAAACAAGTTTCTAAATATTTATATTTGGAATTCATCACTATTTGACTATATAGTCATGTACATACGTATATATTTATAATAACTACAGTGACAGCGGCTATTTCTACGACGCAATACCCAATACCAGACAATCGGAAATCGAAGCATCTATCGATCATCGATAGCCGGCGATCATACTTGAAGCGCATGACAAAAGGAGGCGTCGCAAGTGTAAACAGCGACAAGGACAACAAAGCAGACCCAAAAGCGTAGGTTAAATACAAAAACAAGGTGAGCTCATTGCTAACTAGAGTTGGGATTCCTAGTTCAACTTGGCCAATCAGTTCAGGCGTTTATTTTTGACTCGTGAACTAAATCAGTTATTTTGTTGAACTTTCCAAATCAAATTCATATGCAGCTATTTTTTATAAATAAAAGTCAAAATTTTTCAATTCAGTCTTTTTCTTTGATATTTTATTGAGTAAGGATAATTTTTGCTAGACTAACAACAATAGCAAGAGGAACAGTTTCGTACATGAATCACTCGATAAGTTCACGCGTTCATTTGAATGACCCGTTCATTGGAACTTGGTCTGAACGAAGAAATACAACTCTGACACACACATAAACAAAATAAGTATAATTAAGAATATGTATCTCTCCACAGACACCTGTTGTTGGTAAGGGTTACAACAACAAGGCCTAGCTGCAGTTGGTAAAATGTCTGTAAGACTGTTAACCGTGCGACTAGTCAAACATGGTCGCTACGTTCTACGAAGCTATTGGAAACGTGAAATACACTCCAACATTTTGGAACAAAACCACTTAAAGTCACGAAGCAAGCGAGGCTTTCCCCTTTCCGTCAATGTTCTGCGGGTAAGTGTACACTTACACCCAATTGTGCTCTGATGACACCTGCCTAAAGTCACAACATTAACATTTCATTGAGAAACAAAAAGCCAACGAGCGATTCTAATGTTATGTCTAAGTAGTTCTGCTACATTGCATACATAATTTAGACAAATTACACTGGTCGACACGATTTTTTAGTTAATTGTGAATTTCCGAGATCTTTTCAAAAGTAAAACCATTTTTAATCATAAACTTAAAACTGACTAAACTTAATTCAATTCAATTTATATTATACTGGCTGGTTAAGCCCCATCGCTGCCCGGCTAAACATTTTGATTAAAATGCATTATGTTAAATTTGACTACTTTCGTCATGATTTTCCCGCAATTTCAAATTGACAAATTGATCAAAATTTGACTTTCTCCCACACAACTTTGAAACCACCATTTTCCGCCCATGAAATGGATTTTCCAAAATCGGTAAAATATGTGTCTAACGATTTTTCGTATAGATCTTGGAAAATAAGTTTGAAGATTGATCGGTAAACAAAAAAGTTTCATACAATAGTTTTTCGCGATTATCCACGCTTGTGGGTGGAATATTCAAAAACCACACCATTGTGTGCAATTTCGTCATAGATGGAAACTTCTGTGAAAATTTCAGCATTCTAGCTCTTTGGGTTGTGCGAGGATTGCCAATCAGTCAGTCACCAACCAGGACAAACTGTGTCATATATGTATACAGATTAATAAGCTCGTTGGAAAAATTGGCTTTCTTGTCGGCTCTCACTAACTAGTTTTGACGGCAAGTGTAGTGTTATCATGGCATTAACTAAATTCACAACTAAATCATTTAAAACCACTTATTTTAGAACTCAGCCGCGCCCCAGCAGACGGCTAATGTGTTGCCACGCTGTTCCCCCAACATCCCCGCCAGCTCAGCTAATGGCGGACTCTTTCGCTTTGGCCAGCATGCACGCAAACTGTTTATTGACAACATATTGAACCGTGTGACCACGAACTATTCGGAGGAGTTGCGTCAACGCGCTACACGCAAGCTATTTTATGGCGATTCAGCGCCGTTCTTTGCTTTAATTGGCGTCAGCTTGGCCACCGGCTCAGGTGTGCTGAGCAAAGAGGATGAACTGGAGGGCGTTTGCTGGGAAATACGTGAGGCGGCCAGTCGCTTACAGGCGGCGTGGAATCAGGACGAGGTATCCGATACGCTGAATAGCAGTTTCAATATTGATCAACTGGAAGTGGGCCCCCCTATTGCCAAGGGTTGTGCGGCTGTTGTCTATGCGGCTAATTTCAAACAGAATCCCGATACGCCAGCGATGCCCAGCGACAATATAGGCAGCCCAACAGCCGCTGCCAGCAATACGCTGAACAGCTCCAGCTGGAACCATGAAATGATGTCACCGCTGCAGAATATGTCACGTTTTGTGCACAATTTTGGCGGATCCGTGGATAATATCTACAACTACAGTCAGCCAACAGCAGCGGCCGCCTTCGTGGAGGGCCTAACAACTGCAGGACAACAACAGCCGGAGCAGCTGCAGCAACAGACTGAGCAACAGCAGCCCGAGCTGCTGGAGCGTCAATCGCTGCTGTCTGGCTACAATCCCGAACAAGAACTCAGTGCCTTGGCTGGTGGCTCCATTGAACGCTATCCGTTGGCGCTTAAAATGATGTTCAACTACGATATACAGAGCAATGCGCTATCCATACTGCGTGCCATGTACAAGGAGACGGTGCCGGCGCGTCAGCGTCGCATGAATGCCAGCTCTGATGAGTGGGAGCGTTTGCTACAGCATCAGACATTGACGCTGCCGCCGCATCCGAATGTTGTATGCATGTTTGGCTTCTTTTGCGATGAAGTGCGCAATTTCACCGATGGCCATCTGCTCTATCCGATTGCACAGCCGCAACGGATCAATCCGCAAGGATATGGGCGTAATATGTCGCTGTATTTACTAATGAAGCGATACGATCACAGCCTGCGTGGCCTACTTGACGCAACCGAGCTGAGCACACGCACCAAGATACTCTTGCTGGCCCAGATGCTCGAGGCAGTGACACATCTCAGTCGGCATGGTGTGGCCCATCGTGATCTGAAGTCGGATAATGTGCTGATTGAGGTGCAGTCCGATGATGAGTCGCCATTACTGGTGCTCTCCGACTTTGGCTGTTGTCTGGCCGACAAGGTGCATGGCCTGCGTCTGCCCTATGCGGCCAATGATATTGATAAGGGCGGCAATGCAGCCCTAATGGCGCCAGAGATCTTCAATACACAACCGGGACCGTTTGCCGTACTCAATTACAGCAAGGCCGATCTGTGGGCATGCGGCGCACTGGCCTATGAAATCTTTGGTCTGCCCAATCCCTTCTACTCGGCTAGCGGCGGCTTGGCACGCGCCCAGGGTGAGCTCACTTATTCGCTGAGGAATAGCGACTACAGGCACGAGCAGTTGCCGCCACTGGGTGATGCCTGCCCGCCTTTGCTGCAGCAGCTCGTCTACAATATACTTAATCCCAATCCGTCGAAGCGAGTTAGCCCAGACATTGCGGCCAATGTGCTGCAGCTGTTTCTTTGGGCCCCGTCCAAGTGGCTCAAGTCCGGCGGCATGCCCAGCAGTCCCGAAGTGAGTTCAATTAACCAGTTGTAAATTGTGGCAAATCATTATTGTTGCTACCTTACAGATCCTGCAGTGGCTCCTCTCTCTGACCACCAAGATCATGTGCGAGGGCCGTCCACAGTATGGAGCCAGCAGCTATAAGCAGTCTGGACGACGCGCCTACGTTGAGTATCTACTCATTTGCAGCTTCCTGGTACGCGCCCGCCTGCGCCGCATTCGTGGTGCACTCAATTGGATTCAGAACGTGGTTTCCGCGTAGATGTTGGACCAGATGGTGGATAATCAGAGTTTTGGGCACATCAGCGGATGTTGTTTCAATCTTATTATTCTGAGAAGTGAAATGGAAATAGAAAAAGCGTGTGATACCTAAAATATATAGTATATATATACAGACATACATATTTTATAAAAATTTCAAAATTAGCCGCATACAAAACTAAAGCTTTCTATTTATAGTATGCCCTTGCTGTGGGAATTCAAACTTTGTTTGTTATACTTGAGGCATCTGACCACGCTAGATATTATTAACCCTTGCGGGGGTATTATATTTTATCGTGTAAGATGTATCGCATTAAAGGAGACGTTACCGACCACATATAGTGTATATATATTGTTGATCAGTATCAATTCGAACTAGCCATATCCGTCTGTTCCTATGCAAACTAGTCTCTCTTGGCAACTTTCCTTTGGCAATACATATTTCGGAGCCATATCGGATCACTAGATCACATAGCTGCCATCTAATCGATGCGTTGAAAACCGATATGAACGAAAAACTTTGCTTATAAAAATATGCTTCAAGAAGCTCCAAGCTTAGTTATAACAACCGTCATCAAAACAATCGCTCGATTTTTATTATAACTTAGCTTTATTTTTGTGAATACTTGTTCAACTTACTAAATTATTTATCCTTGAAGAGGGTAATATATCATTGTCACATTGATATAGACGTTTCCGACCCCGCTAAGTATATATATTCTTGATTATGAATCAGGAACGATCGATCGACAATGTTTTTGTATTAAAAACTTATTTGCTTATGACCAAACTTAACAAATAGAAGTTCCCTTTGTTTTGTAAAAGCTGATCAAATTTAGTAGAAATCGAAGTACTATATCCTATAAACATGGCTGCCATAGGAACAATTAGACGACAAATGATCTTTTGTATGAAAAAGTTTTTTGTTTATACGGATATTTCATCAAAACTCAGCAATTATTATACTTAATATAGTTACAAATCATTTGATCAAAATCTGACCACGACAATATATACATGTCATAAGGAAAGTCGGGCGAAAACGGAGTTTTTGTATACAAAACGGATGCAAGAGCATTTATCTTCGACACGCCGAAGTGCTTTCTTGGATTGAATTAGAATACATAGTACATATATCTATGTTTATATGATTATGAACTAATTAGCTGCAGCTGACATATTTCCATAGCAAATCAGTAATCCAATTAAATCCTGTGATTCATCTAAAAATTCTTTGATATTCACGAATTTTGGATTTTCAGGAGACATTTGAACGAGCGAGAGTCGGGCCTCTACCAGTTTGATGGTTAGCGAACCCTTGGGTCCGAAATCGAACTTGTAAACGCTTCTTTTGTCCTTATCGCGACTTAGCACCAGGGTACAGCCCAATTCGTTGAGTTTGCGATGCATCATTTTTACAAATGTCCTATCATTGTTGGCTTCTAAACCAATAAACCAAATGAATTAAGATTGTAGCGCTTAAATTGTCGTTATACGCACCCACTACATCGAATTCCGTTAGTAGTTTTTGACCCTCCGTTTCTATTATTTGCCAATTCTGGAATAACTCTGTGCAACGTCCGTGGAATTCTGCCGAAGCAGACGCCGTCTTTTGTAGGAGTCGGGCTTCTTCTTTGGCTGCGTCAATATCCTGCGCAAGGGTTTTGACTCCGGCAAGCAGAGACTGGATTGCCGCAAGATCACTTTCAACTTTGCCTAATTCATTATTCAAAGACATTTTGGCAGCAACAATTACGATGGCATTTTTTTTTTTTGGAAACGCGCTTGAACTACAGATGTTTACAAATCGACGTCACATCGATCATTTTATTTTTGCTCAAAATATCGAAATTATCGGAATGTATCGACATTTTTGGTATTCCTTCAACGGTTTTTAAATAAAATTAAAAGCCGTCAGGAATTTTATTAAAAAAAATCAAACGCTGAGGTATACGAAGGCCGAATGACACAGAATTATTGTTTTTTAGCTCATTAATCTTTAAAGAAAAGTAGATCGAGTGTGTAAAACTACAAATTATTAGTTACAGACTTCGATTCCTGGTCCCTAATCCCTGGTTATACCCCACAGTAGTTCTACCTCCTAGATTGCCAACTCCCATAACCTTTTCAAAACTAATCCGATTTACACACGGAATGGCTTTTTGGCCATATTTTGTACTCTAAATTGACTGCAATTCAATTTTATTTTATTTATTATTCAATTATTTATTTATTTTTATTAAATTTTTGAAAACAGTTTGCATAGAAACAGGTGGCGAACAACGTTATATCGACTCGGCTATAAGAATACATATACATATATACTTTGTGGGGAAACGTCTCCTTCGATGCGTTTCACATTTCGTGACAAAATTAAAACCAGCTACAAGGGTATACCAAAACTCACTTGTAAAACGGAATAAAGGAAAAATATTTACAATCTTAATCAATCTCTTGGTGATAGAACAAGCAAGACACAAAATCGATACTATCGGCATAGTTTTAACAGTTATATTGTGTTTTATTTAATAAATGTTTTAAGCAATAACATAATTTATCATGTTTCAAAGATAGTTTCGATGCTGCTCAAGCACAGCTTGTGATCATAGAAGGAACAGGTGGCCATGTGCAGCTTTTGCGCGCCAACGTCCGATAACGGCATGCTATCGATATATGGCGCCCAATCGGCGCCATAACAAATGCTCGAATGCTCATCATAAGTGCCCAGCAGACTCAGCACAGCGCTCGCATCAGAGTTATTCAAATTAACGATACTAAAGTTCTTGTACATGCATGCAGTGAGAACTAGATCGTTGCGCTTTGGATGCGGCTTGAGCCGCCAGATGCCGCCATTTAGATTCAATTCGGCCAGGGTGCGTTTCATGGCGCGTGTGTCAAAGAGTCGCAAGTGCTCATCGTAGCTGCCCGTGAGCAGTTGGTGCTCATATTTGGGATGACTTAGCAGACAGGTGACGCCGGCACCGTGCGCCTTATTTGTCCAGCAGCGCTGTGGCTCCTCGGTGCCGCTACGCAAATCATAGGCATGCAATAGGCAATCATCGCCGCCGCTGTACACGCGCTGTGGTGACCAGCGATCAAAGGCGCACGTCCATGCCTCAAAGCCGTGGGCATGCCATGTGTGCAGCTTCGTCAGCACACCCGGCGCCGTGTACTGCAGCTGATGCAGCTGGCCGAGTGAATCTGATACGAGCAGCTGCATGGATTCGCCACAACGTTGCCAGTCCAGGGCCAGGGCTAGCGCTGGAGCGGATGCCGAAACAGCATTCCCTGCTGCATCCGACAGTGCATAGCTTGTGCGCCTTTGCAGCCGTCGCTCCGCGTGCACCAATTCGTAGATCTCTAGCTCACCCAAGGCATTGACTGTGGCCAGCAGCGGGCCACTGTCACAGCTCCAGGCTGGCAGCCACTTCATGTCCAATATGGCTGCCGTTTCGACGCACTGTAGCCTATCCAGTGCACCGCTTTGTCTGTCAAACGCATACAAATAGACGCGCCCCTTACGGTGCCGGTTCGCCTTTGGCTTGTCGCCCTCGGTGTCGCCTGTCTCCTCAGACTCAACCAGCTGATAGGTGCCGCAGGCAAAGTAGCCTTCGTGCGTCTCGTCCTGTGTGCACCATTCCACCGAATCAGCCGAGTACTCGGTGTCCACATTGTGCAAGGTTGTGAACTTCATGGCAACATGAAATTGTGGCCTTAAGAAATATATCGATATTCTAATCGAAAATATCATCCCGACCAGTGTTGCCAATTGGGCGGTTTTCACTTCAGATCTGGCTGCTTTTTGGACTCGAAAGCGAATGAAGATGCCTGAAATCTAGCTATTTCTCATGTCTATTACTTGTTAGCTATTTTTGAATATTAAACCGATTGTTCCAATTGCAGTTATATGATATAGCAGTGCGATTCTGACCAAATGTAATCAGTTTGTTTGAAACATTGGTTTGGCGAGTATGGACTGTGGAATATCTTTATAAGAAAATATATTTTTCAAACAGGCACTTAACTTCCATGGACTTGGCTAGAGCGAATCGAATATTGATGCTAATCAACAATATATGTATATAAGTCTATTGGGTGGTCGGAAACGTCTTCTTCAATGCGTTTCACATTTCGTGACAAAAATTATAATACCCTCGGCAATGATATACCAAAAGGCACATTCGGCCTGACAACGATAGGAAATCTGTGAAGACATCAAAATGGAAAATGTTCTTACTGCTCATTAGATTTATTTGTATGTTTTGCTACTTTAAAAAATTAATACGTAATTTCTACTTAGTGCTCGATTTAAGTTCTACAAATTATGATTTTAGGCTTAGTTGTTCACTTTTTTGCTTATTACATTACATAAAAGTTGATTGGTAAATAGTCGATTACCGTTACACTATCAAAAATTCAAAAGTTACAATTTCTATACCTATTCCATATATGCAATACGTTGATTTTAATTCAGTTGCTTTTTCTGTTAGCTGCAAAACTAATGTATACGTATAGTGCATGTGTGTGTGTGTGTGTGTGTGTGTGGGTGCGTATCGTTACGGTTCGTTTCTCACACAATCCTGAATTTGGTAACGGTATATACTCGTATGATGGCTCCTACATATATATATATACATATATGTACATATATATATCCCTCTTTATACATGTTTATAATGTATGTACAATACGATCAAATATCGCAGTATTGCACTCTCGCTCTCTCGATTTGTTCTTTACAACTATTGCACTAACGTATCCTTACAGTATTAATCGTACAATTTAAACAGTTAATTCAAAATACAATGTTTATATACATATATATGCCTTATTATTGTATATGCATGTATATGGTACTTTAGAATTTAAGAATGGCAATAGGCCAATGTTGAACTCGGAACCTTACGGATATCATTTTTGCAACATTCTTTATACAAACGCATCAAATACCCAGAAATATGCTATGCTACAATAGAAAACAAACTAAACAACACTGCCAAGAAACGATCAGACACATGGAAGAGATGGGTAGACGGTCTCAGTGTTAGTTTTAAAGAATCTACTGAGTCTAATCCCATTCGCTATTGTTTTTCCTGGGCTAAGACTCCTTCGTTGGGGTAATACATCATCATTCAACAGAGCATTATCTTCGACCAAAGTTATTGGAACGTAATCACTAGCTGAAATCTTTGTACTTACCATATAGCTTTGGGACGCCTTACCTTTAATTGGCGGGAATAAAACAAACTCAAACCAGACTTAAAATATTGACTTCATCAAACTGACGCTTGCTAGCATTAATCAATAGACTTCCACCGCGAAGTTTTCGTGTAGCGTTTTGATTGATAATTAGGAAAGATATTGAAACTATTGAGGAAAGACTATAGGATCCAGCCATCACAACACTCGCAACCATATCAAAGTAAGTTTGACCACCGAAAGATAGGTAGCAGCCTAGTAAATCTTCAAGATATCGTTCGAGGCGACCCTCAATAGCAAACCCATTGGATTAGATTGAAATGAAAATGGCACGGAGATACGATTACTATTAACGTACTTTATATAAGTAGTTCATGTTAATATATATATAAGAAAATATGTTTTGTTTTTTCTATTAAAAATGTAATTTTAAAAAAGTATTTTTTACCAACTGCGATATATATTCATACGGCAAATAGATACCTTCTAACGACTTCATCTCCATTCAATAATCGAATCTCCGTGCGATTTTCATTTCAATCTAACTTATAATGTCCTATAGTCTTTCCTCAACAGTTTCAACATCATTCCTAATTATTAATCAGTTTGATTAAGTAAATGAGCAGATTCGTCGTAAAGTCTGGCTTGAGTTTGTTTTATTCCCGCAAATTTCAGGTAAGGCGTCCCAAAGTTATGGTAAGTACAAAGATTTCATCTAGTGATTACGTTCCAATAACTTTGGTCGAAGACAATGCTCTGTTGAATGATGATGTATTTCCCCAACGAAGGAGTCTTAGCCCAGGGAAAAGCATAGCGAATGGAGTTAGACTCAGTAGATTCTTTAAAAGTAACACTGAGAACACTTTAGCAGCATTGTGCTCTGAGATGAACAAATTGCGTGAAAATAAAGACTTCCAAGATCGCGTGTGCAACGTTAGTCAAGTTAGCCCCCAATCTCTGATTGATACTTTGGAGCTCTTTAAGGTCCCTGTTTTCGCCGTACCCATGAATGAAGTTGGGGCGTATGTTAATGTACCTTGTTTAAATAAAGTCATGGAAAAGTTTTATGAAAATAGAACAGTAAGGGTTAGAAACTTAGATAGAGATTAAGCTTTGGTGCGGACTTAGAATTTCGAATGGACCTGTTGATGACAGTAATTAGTTCAAGCCGGGATCGGACAGCAAGTGGGTCAGAGGTTAAGGCATCCGCCTTACAGACGGGAGTGCTCGGATTCGAATCTAGCCGACTACCACTCATATACGGACAAGTTTGGACAACAAATTCTAACAACAAGGTGGTCACTGATGAGGAGGATGCTTGGCAGCATCCGAAATAGCGCTATTTGACCAGCCAATACTTTTCGTATCAATCTTTCTATATTCACCCTGAATGGTTGACGTCAAGCCTGCTAAATATTTGATTTAGAAACTTTACGTCGCTAAAACATACATTCTGTTGATGAATTCTCCCTATCGCAAAACCGTGCTTTGATTGACGCACATCTCGGTAAAATAACTTGAATATATACACATGTATATAATATATATATAGATAGATCGTCGCTTTCAACGCTGGCTAGAGATTTAGGGACTGACTGTTGCGCTTTCGCGATACTCATTTGGTTTTCATGACTATAATCGGTTCGAGTATCTTAAGCATATCGTTGTTCTCCGGCGCACCGCTGGCCCCACCGCCACCGCCAGTGCCCGGCGTCGTCGTCTGCAGTTTGCTGTAACCGCCCTGCTGATGCTGACTGAGTGTGACCAATCGCTGTTGCTGCTGATTGATGACAATGGCCTCGTGGTGTGTTTGCTGCTGCTGCTGCGGTTGCTGCTGCTGCAGGCTGCTAGTCATCTGCTGCAGCTCGTGCTGCTGCAGCTGCAATGCGGCCAGCTGCTGATCGTTGGACCCATCGCCGTCCAGTTGGGAATCGGTCTTGACCGCAAAGCTATCGCCGCCATCCGTATCATTATCATAAAGCTGCTCGTTTGTCGTTTCCTCCTCGGTTTTGGCATGAAACTCGGCGCTGGCGCTGCTGCTGGTGCGCGGCGTATGGCTGCGCATACGCCGCAGGCGTGCATATTCCGCCTGCTTGGATAGCCGCTCCTTGCGCTCATCGCTATTCTCTGTGGCACGGATTTGGGCGCGCTTGAGACGCGCCCGCTCGCTGAGCTTATGTAAGCGGACTGTACGCTGCTCCGGCGATTCGTTGGCACGCACCGCACGCTGATGGGCGGCCATTTTGTCGAGACGCAAACGCTTCTCATCCTCCGTTTCGTATTTGTTGGCGCCACTACGTCGCGGCGTTGACGTTGTTATAATCGTATCGCCATCCGCCGTGGAATGTGCATGTATGTGGCCCTCAATTGATTGGCCACGTCCGCGTCTCTGGCCAGTTAGGTGTGGCGCCGCCAGCATTTGATTTAGCTCCTGCTCCAGCAGCGTATTGGCCTTCATGATATCCTCAGTGCCCGACAGCAGGCTAGTTTTACGCGGCCTACCGCGTCCCATTTTGGGGAACTCCTGCACCAGCTGCTGCTGCTGCTGTTGTTGCTGCTGCTGCGTCGGATCCTGCTGTCCCAGACCGCTGACCGTCAGCGTCGCATTGGCGCCCGTCGCCGTCGTCGTCAGTATGTTATACTGGCCGGTCGCTGTCGGACTGCTGCCGCCGCTGGCGTTCGCAAAGTGTACGGGCGTAAAGGGCGGCGGCACCGTGCCTACCTGAAAGCCATTGTGGTACATGGGATAATAGGCGGTCGTTGCTGTGCCCGCCGCACCATTGGCACCGCCAGCCCCCGTGCCTCCAGTTACTGTTACGGTGCCAGTGCCCGTGGCCGTGCCCGTGGCGCTGCTGCTATTCGCCGTCGTTGCCGGAAAGGTTGCCAGGTACGGGAACTGGTTGTAGAGCTGCGTTGTTCCCGCCTGTCCCGTTTTGAGCGCCTTCTGCTGCTCAGCGGCGGCCACAATCACCTTGGCCTCGTTCTGGGCCAGACTAACAGACCCGCTGTTATCGTTCGTCTCGTTGCCAGACTGCAAAATACACAAACAAATGCACAAAAAGAAAGAAAGACAGAAGAGCAGAAAGAGAAAGAGGCATAAGAATGACACAAAGTTTGACAAAAATTGTGTGGGAAACCTAACCTAACAATAATTAATTATGAAACTTTTAAGCCGGTTCCCATTTTCGATATCGATCAATTTTGTTCCAGGATCGTAACGGTTATAATTTTTCAAATAACAATTATTAAATACAAATTCTTTTCTTGATTATTATCAAAAAATTGCAAAATAACTATTTTTTTGTTATCGAACAGAAAAATGAAATAATAATTAAATTGTAATTTTTATTTAAATCATTTTCCATTCATCCATATAATATGTTTCGGGTTTGATTGTTTTAACTCAATTCTTATTTGCGATCCCTGATTTTGAATTCCGAAAACCGCCTAAAGCTAAGTTTTGAAAACTATTCGAATATAAGCTAAGAAAAATGTAAGTGCTTGAAAATGGGAACAGGCCTCATTATTATTTACTTAAATATAGTCAATCTATTCGAACTCAAAGCTCCTATAAATCAAAGAGTTTCTAGTAATATATGTATATACTCTTCCAGCAATATTAATTAGCATATTAAATTCCTGTATATATACATACTTTAGAATATTGTAATAGGCCTTTTGCAGCCAGCGCTATATAAAATCGCTTGTTAGTTTAAGTTCTGTAAACTGGACTATCAATATTAATAAGAAATAAAATTATTAAAAATATATACTATATATATACTTTTCTTCTTTTTTCTATCTATCTATCTTCAATCTGTAGCACATTTTGTTAAGAAAACAACAATCTATTGATAAAACTAAGTTTTAAGCAGTTTTGGCGCGCTTTTCCAAACATTTCTAGGTTATGTTAGCCAACCATTAGTGCAAAAAGTGCAAAAATCAACTTGAATTTCAGCAAGGTAATATGAAACAAGCACATGCAACAAAATGTTGCAGACTGCATGCTAAAAGCCGGCTAAGAGGATGTTGACAGGACACACACAAACGTGGAGTGGGGGAGAGAGGGAGACAGACAAACGAGACAGTTTCGAAATGAATTGAAGACACATTTGAAGACGTTTTTGTTTTCGGGCTTTTTTTTGGACAAAATATTGCATTTTAATTTGCTTCATCGTTAAAAGTATGTACAAAAGTGTTTGTTTTGTTTTTGATTTGATCTTTGTTTTTACAAAATGTTAATTATATATGTATGTTAATAATTTTATAAATTATAAAACTGTTTGCTCGCTTTCTCCCTCTCTCTCTCTTGCCCTCTCTTTCTCTCGCCCTCACTTTCTGTCTCTCTCTCTCTGTCTGTCTGTCTGCCTTTCTGTCTGTTGTCTCCAGCCACGTCTTCAAACATCTTCAATCTTCAAGATACAACAAAACGGAATACAAAAATAACAACTAAACAAATATATACATATATATACATATATATATATATATGTATATGAACTAAAACAATTGTTAATGCAATAACTTTTTGGCTGCGCTTCACTTTGCTCTCAAATTCATTTGCAGTTTGCAATTTGCGGTTGGGTTTGGTTTGGGGGAGTTGGCTTGGGGCTTCTACTCTGGCGTCGTTGCCTGGATACGCACCTGAAGTTCCTGCTTCTTAGCGTATTTGTGCTGATAGAACTCGAGCTGATTGGCAATGCTAAAGTGCGGCACATGCGCCTGCAGCAATTTGCCGGCTTTGCCCGGCTCTTCGCCATAGATTTGCTGTACAAATATGCTGCCCGCCTCAGCAGCGCCGCTGCCCCCGGCCACACCATCGATCAGCTGTTGGGCGCCCAGCGAGTAGCGCGGCTGTTGTTGCTGCTGCTGCTGTAATTGTTGTTGCTGCTGCTGCTGCTGTTGTTGCTGCTGCTGCTGCTGCTGCGGCTCCTGCTTCAGCTGCATGGTCGGCCTCAGCCCGCCGGGCGTTATAAACATATTCTGGCCCATATACTCAATGGCCTGATGCTGCTGATAGGCAGCTGCTGCCGCTGCCGTTACCAAATGCTGTTGCTGCTCCTCGCTGGTTGTGGCTCCTGCTGCGGCGGCGGCTGCAGCGGCGGCGGCTGCTGCTGCCGCTGCTGTTGCTGCTGCTGCTGTTGTGTTGTTGTTGCTGTTGCTGGCGCTGCTGCTGCTGCTGTTGGCAGCTGCCGACGTAACGTTTGCCTGATTTAAATTAATAATTTGCTCATTATTACAATTGGCAGAGACGGCCGCAGCAGCCGCGGCAGCAGCTGTTGCCGCAGCGAGCACCTGCTGCTGCTGCTGCTGCTGTTGCTGCTGTTGCTGCTGCTGCTGCTGCTGGGCGGTCAATGAATTTGAATTTGTCGATGTGGTCGATGAAGACGACGACGAATTCTGTGGCACGCCATGCACCACCTGCACCTGCACCTGATGATGCTTGTATATCTTTTTCTTTTCTCTGACCTTTTTCGCATAATCGTTCAGCTTTCTCAGTCTTTCCTTGCGTTCGTCTGTCGATTCACTGGCGATGCGCTGGCGCGCACGCGCCGCCATCTCCGCCAGCCGATTCTTGCGCTGATCGGGCGTCTCGCTGGCCCGATACATGCGCATACGTTCGGCCAGCTTGGCCAGCCGTTTGGCTCGCTGATCCGGCGATTCCATGGCACGTCGCAGGCGCTGACGCGCCGCATTGCGCACCAAACGCATGGCACGCTCAAGATCCGACTCGTTCTGGCGACGCTGGCGATTCGCCTCCGCGTTGCGCAGCAAACGTTTGCGATATTCGTCCTCGCTTTCACGCTGTCGTCGCTCTCGCATCCTTTCAGCATTGCGTGCCAAACGGCGCTGGCGTGCCTCAGGACTTTCGTTCCAGCGCTGCTGATGGTGATGATGATGCTGTTGTTGTTGCTGCTGCTGCTGCTGTTGTTGCTGCTGTTGCTGCTGCTGCTGCTGTGAAACGGAGCTGACACTGGAGGCGGGTCCCAGCGGTGTGGGAGGCGGCTGTTGTTTTAGTGCTAAAGGCTGTGTGTAAGCGGGTAATGTTATTTGCAATTGTTGCTGATGAAATTGTTGGTGTTGCTGCTGTAGCTGATGTTGCTGCTGTTGAAATTGTTGCTGCTGTTGCTGCTGCTGTTGCAGTTGCAACTGCTGCTGCTGTTGGGTTGACAGGGGTACCAACAGCGCGGGGGGATGCTCGATAAGTAGGCGCGCATTTGGACCATTGATTGCCAGCACATGCGTTGCGTATTGTTGTTGCTGCTGCTGCTGCTGATGATGGTCAAGTGTCGGCTCTATCTTTATCCCATTGGGATCTGGTTCCATTATTTGGCCAAACCTGAACAACAATCGAAATTGTCGTCAACTCGTTGATTGAACGCCTTGATCGATATACGCCGTATGATCGTATATACGTTCCTTCCAGTCAACAATCAGCGATAGGCGTACAACTGTCCTGTTGCTGATATCGATAAATCGTGTTGCGATAACTCTTGTTGCGGCTGCTTTTGCTCGGGCTACAAAGACGTTGGCGTTTTGATCGCCGCATTTAACAGCCGTTTTCGTTGTTTGCTCTTCTTCTTCTTGTGCACGCTATCAATTGGCGCTTATGCTTGTTGTTATTGTTATTGTTACTGTTTGTTGCTTTGCAATGTTATTGTGTTTGTAGTTATATAAAGAAATTGCGCTTAAATATCGTTATCGTTATCGCTGTGTATGTATATATACATATATTCATATGTTATGTCTATGTGTATGTGTGTGTGTATATATTTTTGTTTGTGTGCGTTTTCTTTTTAACAACTTTTGGCTGCTGCTGATACTCTATCTCTCTCTCTCTCTCTCTTACCGTTGCTGCTCTCTCTCTCTCACTCTCGCTCGCAATCGGTGTGGCTTTTGGTCGCTGTTTCAGTTTCTGTTTTGCGCATCAACTTTTCTTTTTGCTTGTCTATCAATTTGCAATTCTGCTTTTAAAACTTGACCGCTGCTGCTGCTGCTGCTGATGACGCTGCCTCAGCTATTTTTTCCCCTTGCTTCTTCTTGCCAGTGTTGCTGCCGCGCGCCGCCTGCACATGCAAATGTCAAAAAAATCATTCATACATACATACATACACACACACATAAGGCAACAACAAATGGAAATAACACGTACGGTTCGTGTCCCAGCTAATCAAATTGCGCACCATTCGCTGCCGTCTGTCGTCTTTTTTTAAAACAAATATTGCAAAAATTGCATTTATTTTAATTGTTGGCTTTAAATTTGTTTTTTTTTTTGTGGCTACTTTGGTGCGTGCGCACGTTTCTTCTTCTTGTTACGATAGTAAATGACAATTGGCGCCGCCAACGCCGCCGCTCTGCCTTCCAATGACTATACGGCTTCCAGTTGCTTCCAATCGATTTTTCACATGATTATATGTACATACACACTCACATACGCATACGCGACACGCACACAAACACGCTTAAGCAAACGGCGGTAACTGCATATACATACATACGTACATATAATATGTATGTATGTGTATCACACATATGTATGTATGTTTGTATGTATACTGTGTTTTATAAATATTTTGAAGCGATTTGCCAAATTGTTGCTTTACTTTGGCCTTTGCGTTCCGTTTTACCGCCTTAATTTATCGGCATTTGTGCAACACACACACACACATGCAACTCAGCCGTCGTCGCCTATTTAAATGTATTCACTGCATATTAATATATTCAGTTTCCCATATACAGGCATTTAGTTTCACATATGTATGTTTATTGTTAGTAATTGATTTGCGCGCCAACTTCAATTGTTGCTATTGATTATGTATTTGTTTTTGTTTTCGACAAATTAAAAAAAACGCGCTAAAATTTCCGGCAAGCAGAATGCTTGTCGTTTCTGTACCAACGCACACAACAACACATTAAAAAATAAATACAACTGGAAGTTGGAAACTGGATGTGTGCGTGTGTGTATGTATACATGGAGCATTAACGATACCATTTCCAGTCCAATGCAATCGAAAATATTGCGCGCAATTTCGATAGGCAGCCTGCCTGCGTCGATAATAGCGCGTGACGTTATTTTGATTTATCGATAGGAATTGATTTTAAATTTAATTTTAAACTAAATAAATTCAAATATTAAATATACTTGGCGACAATCAGTCTTCAGCGGCAGCACCCATGTCAAAAACTCAATACAAATGCGTGCCCCCCTTTTAAAAATTGTGAATGCAACTTTATTCAAGTATTCATTTTTGTTTTTCATTTGCTTTTGTGTTGATTTTGTTGTTCATTTTTGTTTTTTTTTGTTGTTGTTTGTTTTTGTGTGTTTTGTTGTTGTTTTTAGTGTACATAGAATATTACAATTATATAAAAGATATTTCATAATTTTACATCAAAACAATGGGTTAAAAAGAGTAAGAAAAAACAATTTGAAATTTCGACTAGAACTTAAGTGTTACGTTTATTTTTTTTGTTGTTTATTTTTGTTTTTATTTTTTAATATATTTTTTTTTTCATTTTTTGCTTGTTAATTTTCTCATTTGCTGTACTTTATTTTAGGTGTGTGTATTGTGTTTTTGGGGCAAATGGATTGGATTCCTGTTCAGATCGTGTGTTTTGGGGCGAGGCTTTAAATGTTGCTATAACAATATGCCATGTAAATATGTATGTATTGTATATATATTTTTGTATATATGTATGTATGTGTGTGTGTGTGTGTATACATTATCCTGTGTGGATTGCTGGTGTTGATTTTCATGTGTGCTTGGGGAATTTGTATTACAGCATAGCACACACACACTCACACCTACACCCACACCCACACCATCTACATATGTATGTGTTCCCCCCAGTTTTTGGGGTTGCTTGCTTTTGGACTAGGCTGCCCCTCAAAGGGCAAAAGCAAAACCGCATTAAAAATTTGTTTGTTGTGTTAGAGGAGAGATGCCAGGCAACACATCTAACGCTATTGAACAAAAGATGTCGCCACCTGTTGCAGCAGCCGAACAGGCAAATTGCTTATTGGAAGTATGCAGTTAGAATTCAAATTTTGGCTGCAAAATGTGCGCCGCCATTTGTTTTGTTGCAATTGTTGTTGGCCTCAAGCCGCCCTGCGCATATGGACACATATGTATGTATGTATGTGATACGTGTGTGTGTCCACATATGGGGTTGAAGTTGACTTTTTTTGCATTGCTTTTTGGGGGGTAAGCGCTCTTTCTCTCTCTCTTTCTTTCATTTGCCTGCACATGTGTGTAGCTCTCTCATATGTGTGTTGTGTGCATGTGTGGGTTTTGAGTGACGTGCATACATTTTACACATGTCTATTTTCTATGCTTTATGTGTGTGTGTGTGTGTATCTATATAATATTCTGTGTGTGTGTCTTGTGTATATATAACTATGACCATATATATGTATATGTATATATATATATCGTAAGAATATAATGCATGCATTATAAAAATACTTTTTACTTCATCTTTGTTAATGTTAACTTAAAAAAAAAATTGCCGACACTTTCAATATTAAAAAAAAGTGCCATTTTATTATGTATAACCGACCGACTTTTGTTTCTTGCATCTTTTTCTTTTACCCATTTCTATGTAAATGTATATATGTGTTTTCTTTTGTTTTATGTATACAATATATATTATTTATAGATGTTTTGTTTTTTTTTTCTTCTCCCTCAATATTTCTGCTCTTTTTTTTTGTTGCTGTCTAAAACGACGACGTTGATGACGTTGCTCCTGCTTACAAACATATGTACATATGTATGTATGTATATATTAGAGTTGGGATTTCCAGTTCAATTTACTGAATAAGTTCAGTCGTTAATTTGTGACTATTGAACTAGATCAGTCATTTTGTTCAGTTATTCATTCGCACATTTTGTTCAGCAAGATAAACTAGTATTGTGTCGTTGAACCTCAAGCTGTTCGTGAACTTGGTTCATCTGCGCATAGACGTTTCCTCTTCTTGTCGATCTGAAGCGAGCCACCGGCAATGCTCAAAATGGCTTTGCAATATGTACATTTACCTGATTTAGCATTAACAACGATTACATTATCAATATTACAATGTGTGTGTTTAGCTTGGTTCATAATCAACTGAATCACTGAACAAGTTCAACAGTTTCGTTCATAAACAAATAAGCAACTGCATAAAATGACAGATATCGTTCAGGAACGACTGAATAAGTTCACTGGCTCATTCAAATAAGCCGTTCAGTAAAACTTGCTCTGAATGAACACAACGCAACTCTATTATATATGTATGTATGAGTGTATGTATGTATGTGTAATTTCTATTCTTTAACATCCTTATTACTTCTGGTTCTTGAAGCTGATTCTTCTGCTGCTGTTTCTCCTGCTTGCTCTTCTGCTTTCTGATTGGCTTCCGTCTGTTCAGCTGTTCGTTTGTTTGTCTGTATTGTGTTCTGCACTTGATCCTTTTCCACTGGTTCACTTGCTGGAGCCAGCTCCACAAGTTTCGCTGCTCTTTTAGCAGTGTGTGTGTGCTTTATGTGTATTGTGTGTTCGTGTGTGTGTGTGTGTGTGTGTCGGTCGTTACTCCTTTTAATAGCCCTTGAGCCGATCCTCGAGCGGCGGCTTGATCACCTTGGGCGCAGTGGCCCGCGCCACACGCATCCTTTCGGCTGCTTTGGCCAAACGCTTTTTACGCTCATCGTTTGATTCGCTGGCGCGTCGCAGTCGCTGCCGGGCGGCGTTCTTCATCAGTCTTAGGGTTCTTTGTACTTCGTTTTCGTTCTGGCGGCGCACGCGATTCGCCTCAGCGTTTTTTGCCAAACGCATGCGATATTCCGCATCCGATTCCTTTGAGCGTTTATCCCGCATCCGTGCCGCGTTCCTTTCCAGACGTCGTTCCCGCGCCTCAACAGATTCGTTGCTGCGCCGCCTTGCTGCCTTCTGGGCGCGCGACGATTGATGACCGAGGGCGACGCCGTTGACGACTACGCCAGTGGACAAATGATGGTGCAGGGGATGTGCGGCCTGTTGTTGCTGCGAATGTTGCTGCTGCTGCGGATGTTGCTGCTGCTGCGTAAGTTGCTGCTGCTGCTGCGTTAGCTGCTGCTGCGTAAGTTGTTGTTGCTGCGAATGTTGTTGTTGTTGCTGCTGCGAATTGCTCGACTGCGGCTGGAAGCTAGTCTCGGTGCTGTTGTTGTTGTTGTTGTTGGTATTGGTGTTATTGTTGCTACTAACGGCGGCAGCGGCGGCGGCAGCGGCAGCAGCAGCAGCAGCGGCAGCGGCACCTGTACTCGCGCTCGCAGCGGCAGCGGCAGCAACTGTTGTCGTATAATTGTTATATTCTATAAGTCCCCTGTTGCTTGGGTAAAGATGGTGCATGGAATTCTCATAGTTGAGGTATTCGGGCTTTATGAAGAAGGGATCGCGAGCGGTGAGCGGGGCCGTTGGCGAATTGAGGAAATATAAACGGCTGTGATGATCTGTGGTTATGGTACCTCCGCCGCCTCCCACACCCGCGGACATTGAGGGTTTGTGTGGATCGCTGTGGCGCGATTTGTGGGGGTTTGCCTATCGATTGCAGTTGTTTATCAATTATTTTGATTTTTGCGCAATTTTTTAGCGTATTTTGCCCGCGTATTTGGCACCACAAACACACACAATTTAACTGGCCAAAAAAATGTAGCGAGTAAACAACAAAAGCGACATAACTAATCAATATGGAAAAAACTTCCAAATTCTAAGTGGAAACATTTCCACGATACACTTTGGCAGTGCACGTACACACAAACACGCATGCACCAATATTTCGCGTGGAAGCATATTTCGCTCATTTTGCTCAGTTCGCTCTTTGACTTCCAGTTGGGGCCTTCCAATTGTCAAAATCAAGCCGGCAAGGTTGCAGCGCAACTTTTACACAGGGTTGCAATGACATTTAAAGTCGTTTCAAATTGATTAAAACTACAAATAAATTTGTATAAATGTATAAATATCAAAAATATATGTACTAAAACATACATTTATTAATATAGAGCTGATTTGTCTAAATCAGTATATAATATCGTGCGCGTCTCGGTACTCGCCAATTTAAAATATCCACATACTGGAAAACAATCGATGGTGCGGCAATCGATAGTGTTGTGGGTGGCTTATCTATCGATAGTAACGACAAAATTCGTAGGCAAAGTAACGGATGCTTACGGAATTTGGAAATTATAAATCATGTTGGAAATGGGGCTTATTATAATCACATGGGATTGTCTGTACTCTCTTTTTTTAAGCAACATCAAATCAAATAACACCTGGGACAGTAATATTTACTTTTCAAAATATTTGTATTGCTCAGAAAGTAATTATTATTTTTCGAGTCGAATGCTTATTACTTATTATTACTCGTTAATTAGTATTATGTTTGTATATTTTTATTAAACATAATTTTGAAAATAAATAAATAAATTATTATTCTTAAACTTTGATAAGAAAATACTTAATTACGAATTCAATTTGCTAGTTATGATTTTTATTAAAGCAAAAATCATTGTCTATTAATTTTATTAAAACAAGATGCATTCAAAAATAAACGTCGTCGAAATAAAATTTAATTAAAACAATTAATATTCAATTAAAACGTGCCAATTTTTTTTACATATCCATGGCGGCTCGATAGAAATGTAGCTCAAAAGAAAACATCGAAACTATCGAAATTTTCCAGCTCTATTGTATACATATGTCAGCTCATATGTCTTTATGGCAAAATACCAAAGCGTGTGATTCCGCCTTTATACATGCTTTCCAGTTCTTTTGAAAAGCGAAATTGCCTACATGTATCTATTTAGAATATCTTTGTGTAAAATAATTCACACAAATATTAACACTCTGTTAACGCTATCGTTAGACCATAATGGATATTGAGTCTGTCAACATTTCGAGTCTAGAACAAGAAATTGCGAAAGAGCATTGACCAAACACTTTACTGTTAGCAGTAACATTTGAGCTTAACAGCGAGTTACCAGTAACATGTAACAGCTGACAGTATACAAGGTAGAGCAAAGATTACAAATGTTGGAGTTGTCGTCATAGATATATCCTTGATATGACATGAAGTTGTAAGGGCTTCTCGACATATTATGCGATTTTGAGCAAATTGTAATTGTAATTGTTTTATAGAAATTAAATTGCAATTATAATTTGAAAATTGTGTAGGTTGAGAAGTTAAGAGAGCGTGACGTCATAACGCCTAACAGCTTGCACTCTCTCAGAGTATGGCAGTCAATGGAAAATCGCAGCTTGTAACCTTGTACTTACATTCGTCATATGCTTGGTGTTTTTAGTGATTTTTTTTTACGTTTTGTCTTGTTGAACTTTTGCCGTGAACGGACGTCTTGTGTGTAGCGCTGCTGCGTCGCAGTTAGCGTAGTTTGTCTCAAAACAACTCAATAAACTGTAACAACAACAACAGCGCATTCTGCATTTTGGGTTTTGAGTTTTGACTGTTAATTAATAAATAACAAATTAAACAAAACTTTGTGCGTGGTCTGTTATATTTTTTTTTTGAAATTTTTATTTCTGTTTTATTTGTTGTCGCTGTCAAAGTTTTGACAAGTGGCAAATGTGTAAAAGAACAAATCGAAAACGCGAATTGTCAACGAAATTTATGTAAGCACTAAACGGTACATAACATAAATTACTATAAATACATACATACATACATACGTGCATATCATATGCACATGCATATATGTATGTATGTTCATATTTGCATACAACATACATATATATGTATGCTATACTCGAACACACACACATTCCAATTTTGATTCTGTTTGCGTGAAAAACTAATAAGAAACACCAAAACGAAACGTCAAAGTAACAGCCGCAACAACAACATAAACAACAACAGCAACAACAACAACGAGCGTAAGAAAACCATAGGCACGGCAAAGAAGAAAATAAATAGCAATTTTGACTAAATAAAGGTATGTATGCACACACATACATACATACATACAAACATGCACACTAATGTATGTATGCATGTATGTGCGACATTTACTTTACATATAAACACTACATTTGAGTTATAGATATGCATGCATGTATGTATGTGTGCATATTTCGTTATTAGTTTAACTCTTCAATTTATTATTGTTATTACTGCTCTGTCGTTCGCTGTATGTGTGTAAGTGTGCATGTGTCTGTGTGTTTTGGCCCCGGTGTTGCCTCGCATTCGCTTATGCCTCTTTCGCTAGTTCTTATTGTTGTTTGCTATTAACTATGCTCACTTGAGCTGAGAGCCACTGGAATAGTTACGTTAAATCAGTGCGTTCCCTCGCTGTCTTTGTCTCTCTCTCACTCTCTGTCTATGTGTGTGTTTGACATGCGGTTGAGATTACGTTGATAATGCCCAAGAAATGCCAAGAGAACTACAGAACTTTGTGGCTGTATTTGTTTATTGTTTTTTTTGTTGTTTTTTTTTTCGTTTTTGATCACCCACATGATAAACTAAAACGTCAGGTTAAAACGTACATACAACTACATGTGTAGTTACATACATATACACACACACACTTACATAGATATGTACATGTACATATAAATTGAATTAAGTGAAATTTTATTATAGTTAGTGGAAATTTTTACAAATCTAGTTAACTTTGAACTTTAAATTTATTCATTTAAAATAGTTGCTTACGTTTGTATGTATGTACTATGTATTCGCGTTTTACATTGTATTTCAATTCATGGAATTAGTTCATATTCGTTGACTATTTGCTAGTTCATTTGAGATTGATTCAAAGTCTTATTCCAATCAGAATGAAAACAAGCTTTTGCCATTTTGGAAATGGCGGATCTGTTAAGACATTCCAATCAGAATGAAAATTGTCTTCCAGCTTTTGACATTTCAGAAATGGCGGACCTGTCAATTTGGTCCAACTGCTTCTGCACATATTGTCAAATCATGCAGTTTGACATTCGAGCTGTCAATACAACGATAAATATGTATAATCGATTAACAATTAATCAACACAGTTGACAAGAGATCTAGTTTCGTTAAGCTGACAGCTTGAGACTAGTTTGTTTTTCTCTTATTCCCAAAAGAATCTTTATGCAGATCCAATTAAATTGAAATTTGTTAAAGGCTTTTGAAGTTTTCAAGCGCTTGCCACAATTGAAAATCTTGTTGCCCAGATAACAACAGACTCGAAAAGGCGCATTCTCAAATCTCAAAGGCATTTTCTCCATTTTTAATGATCCTTTGCCCTGCCTTTGTCTGCCAGCAGCCAGCAGCCAGCAGAGAGCAGCCAGCAGCCAGCAGCCGCAGCAGCGCCCATCGCTTGGCATTTTACGACACATGCAAAACTCGCTATTTAACATTACCATATCCATTTCCATCCGCGAAGCTCTTAGTCAGATATGTACACACAGACACACACCTAGCCACAAACGTACAGTGTAGAAAAAAGTCTACACATAACATGGGTTTCTTGGTAAGCCTAGTAAACGTATGCAAAACAACTAAGAAATGCCCTAGTCGAGCATACCCGACTACGAGACACCCAGTAGCCAGCTCTGAAATTCCCAAACCATACATAACCATCAAGCAGTTCAAATGCAAAACAAGCTTACGCTGCCAAAAAAGTTAGTTAAATAAATATGCCAAATTAAAAAAAAGAAAGAAATCAAGCAGTTCCACGGCCTTGCAAACAAGCAGATCACTTCACTTAAGGTGTTCCTCTGTGTTTAGTATCCATGCAACTTGGGCTCACATTCCAATTTTGGTGTCTCTAGTTCGTCTCTAAAACACACATCCATCAAGCAGTTCAACGGTCTTGCAATCAAGCAGAGCACTTCACTAGCGGGCCTCCCGCCGCTCTGCAATACCGAATCTAGTTTCCTGAATAACCTCTCTGTGTATTATACGTGCAATTTGAACCCACATTCCAAATTTGGATTCCAAAAGCGAATCCGCTTTTGATACTGATCCAGAATGTGTGTGTATACTTAATAGGGTCTGAGAGCTAATCCTTTGCCTGCTACGCACAATTGCACAGTTTTGGTACCCCCCTTTTGCCCATCCGATGGGTACAGGGTGTACAATTACAAGCATGGTATTGAATATCAACTTGAATGCAAAAATAACGATAATAGTCTGATCAGATAAGAAATACTAGCATTTATGTGATCATTTTGTGCTCTAATATATCGGACTTTGCCTTTGTTATAATTTTGATTTTGATCTTTTGTTTTCCAAGACTGAATATCATTTAAATAAAATACAAGAATCAAGTATCAGTATAGAGGAATGGATTTCGACGATGTCTCTTCATTAAGAGGAAGAGTTAAAGCGGAGCAGGCAACCCCTTGCACACACTTCACCCTTCCCAACAAGCAAGAACGTTGACTTCTTAAAGTTAACTTTATTGTGTCATGTCGCTGTTATAAATTTCTTGAAAACATGTTTATTCTTGCGCCCAAATATATGTACATATTTCAACATATTTAAGAAAGTCATCATTTTAATCAATATTCATTAGTTTTTCATAAAACAAACAAACCCTATAGCCTTGGCCAAAACTTACACTGTCCACTGTTTAACCTTTACATATCTAATAGTCCGCTGGAACTGATTAAAAATAAATTGAGTATTCAATAAATAAATAAGTAACCAAAACTAACTTACAGTTGCTGCATACAAAGGTTGAGGTTAAGGCGAACAATTATGGATAATGACGCAACTCAAGAGTTTAAATGGGAATAAAGGATATTTGGAAAGAAATGTGATAAAAACATTGTTTAACATAGAAAGATACAAATGAAGACGGCGCAGGATAAAAACTATTCATACTATCGAAAATAATATCGATTGTTTGTGCCAGCTCTAATACACACACATACATATGCAACACTGTGGGAATACGAGAAGTATCATTAAATGCAGATCTCTATAACAACATAAAAAACAAGCAAGAACGTATCCGACAGCAGAATACTCTGTTCCCAGTACGGTATATTTAGCTTTTTTTTTGGTTTCGGAAAGAGACACGAAAGAAATTAGTCTGTATGTCACCTGTACAGGTGTGGGAGATATAGATTTTGCTCATTTGCGTGGAACTGAGTGGGGGACCAAAAATTGTTTGATACAGATCTGTCAGGAATCTTAACATTAGACTGTATACCAAATTTGGTGACTATAACTTTAAAAATGTGGAAGATACAAGTTTTCGCCAAATTAGGAGGGTGTGGGGTGTGGATCTTGACACTTTATAAACTGAGGATATACAACAACATGTGTAACAAGTTAAGGGACATTTTGCAAAGCCAATATACACTTTATGTCTTCAGGAACAGAGTATAACAAACACACACATTGTTGTTACTGTGTGTGGTTTAAGCGTTCGTTTCATCGATGCAGGCAAATCAAAAACCAAAACCAAAACCGAACCAAGCCAAGCCAACAAAAGTAAAAACAACAACAACAGCAAGCTACATGAGATACACACACACACACACACACACACATACAAAGGCAAAACCAGCAATCCATAATAATCTTCCCGTAATTTATAGTCCAAGACAATTTATGTAATTTACAAATACCAAAAACGAAAGAGACGGCAAATGACGGAATGCACACGAACGAACAAACGAAGCAAGCAGCAACAACAACAAAAACGTTGCAAGCGATTGCAACTGCAACTAACGATAATAACAATAACTGAAAAAAGAAAAAAAAAAACGCAACAGCAACAACAACAACAACAGCAAAAGCGTCAGCTACAACAGCGTACTAAATAAACAATTCAACAAATTTGATCCGAGGCAAACACACACACACACACACACACACATACACATAGATACAATACACACACACACACATAGACAACAACCGTCGTCAACTCACACGCACATAAAAATGCATATGAAGAAAAAATATGTGCACTAAGAAAACGTATAAAACAACAACAACAACAACTAAGTAAGTGCAACAGCAACTGCAGCAACAGCCAGCAAACAGGGTGATCAGTGCGGTGCGGGGGGCAGAGCGAGGGAGCGTGAAACGGCACACCGTTCAAACAAACGCCAAAACAGCGACGTCGACGTCGACGTCGACGTCGACGGCGACTACAACTGCGACGCGTATACAGAAAATGTCGCTCGTTTTTGTTTTTGCTGCTCAAGTTTTGTGAACGCATAAAATAACAAGAAGGAAGAAGCTATTTTTTTTTGTATACTTGTAACGCACCGAAGTTTTAAGTACGCTTCACTTTGAGCAAGTGCGGGGTATAAGATCATAATGATATGCGTCCCTGCGCGGGCGCCATCAAGAATCGTATATTAACACAACAGCAAAGAAAAATGTAACTTATTTCTTTAAGATAACTTTTATGGCTGTGCTTAGCAAAGCTAATGTATCATTTTTTTTTTGAATTTTAAAGGATTTTTCATGGCGCCCGAGCAGGGACGCCCGAGCAGGACGCAGTACAATTGCCGTGCATTCATTTTAATAATTTAAAATACAACAATTTCTTATTTTTATATGTCCTAGGCATGTTATGTTGTTTGAAACATAATTAACAGTTTGGGTTTCATAAGGGGCAATTTTCAAAAAGAGTTGGGCTTAGTTTTGTATTAAACTCATGTCTTGTACGTAAAGTGAGTGTCAATTGAAATGCACTTAAATGCTGAAATGTTTAACCACTGTCTGTTGGTATAATATCATTTATTTGATATCTTTTCTTGAAAAAAACGAAGCGTAGATTTGTGCCCTTAATTGGTTTTTATTAAAGATTAGATTTAAAGGTTTTCCCGCCAAATAGATGAACGAAAAATCGTATATGCCTAAATGATGGGATCTGAGCGATATACCTCATTCTATGCCTTATCAGGCTGCATGTCAGATTGATTACATATACAATACACATGCAGTCTTATCTTAGGGTATAGAAAAGACTAGCAATAAAAAAAGCTACAGAAATTATAAAAACTTGCACAAACACTTGCACACAAAGATACACTTACTTACACACACACACACACGCACACACAATGAAACAGACATTCTCGCATTGAATGCGGTAATTGCATTTATTGCACGTGTATATTGCGTTCGTTCTCTTGCCGCTCTCTTTACAGCCCCTTAGTCTCTTTTTAGTTTGCGCTCTGCGCGCCCAAGCGCTCGCTCGCTTGCTCTCCCTCTCTCTCAAGCTCACGCTCAAGTTAACGAAATGCAAAAGAAAATGTTTTCTATGCTTTTGACTCTTCAATGTTTCTATTTTACTGCTGCTGGTTGAACGCTTGCTCTTCTTCTTGTTGCAGCTCCTTGTTATTGCCACGAAATTCGATTCAGTTCGCATGCAACATTCTGGGTTAGAGCATTTCAAATGCGACTTTCAGATGTTAGCTTCTTGAGTTTGTGGTTAAACTTTGCATTGCGTTGCATTAATGACAACGATGATGACGATGATGATGATGATGATGGGGCTGAGAACTGGGTGGAGAGTTACAAGCATATAAACACACACACACACACATACATTTACGTGCATACAAGACATGAGCAATATCTTCGTACCTGTGACTTCTTCAGATATCATAAGTAACATTAACAGTTCAGATAACAGTCCTGATGTTAGTATTAAAAGATGCAGTCCAGATATTAGTATTAGTCGTAAGAATAACAGTTTAGATATTGCTAGTAACAGTCACAGTTCACATGCTTACAGTGATAATGTTAATAAAAGTCATGGTATAGACATTAACAGTCAGCGGCCCAATAAAACTTTCAGTACTGTTAATAACAGTCGCAGTCTTGATATTAATCACTGTTATGGTTAGCTTTATCTGTAAACAGACCATACTTCAAAAACAAGCGAAATTTGGTTATATTTCAAGACAACGCACAATTATGGACATTATTTTATCAAAGATTAGCCATCCTGTCCTGGATAAAGGGTGCTGTTTTGCGGTTCCCACATTCGATGTCAGGCTAAGTTTTACCCGTTTTTTTTGGGTGAGAAGAAGACCGAACCGGCTACTAAAACTGGAGATTGGAGATTGCACTCCTCTTCCTATTATTTTCGTTATTCTTCTCTTTAGTTTTTTGCCTTAAATTAACCTTACATTTTTAGTTTTTTCTTTATGTCTAACTCTTTACTATCTTATCCGGCTCAAATAAAGCCACCGGCAATTCTTAGCTGTGAATAAACTTCCCCAATTAATCTTAAAATTTCGTGTAGACTTTTAATTTTTTTCCATATATGTATGTATGTATTAAATTATATTTATTTTACCATCGTTAATAAATTAATGAATAAATAATTGCTACTTTATTAAAATGGTGGTGCTAAGATTTCGAAATAGAAATATTTGATAAGTGGAGAATAGAATATTTGTCGCTGATATTTGAAAGTAACAGTCACTTGTCACAAATAACAGTCACAGTTCCCAGTGTGAGAGCAAAATAAGAATATCTCTCATCTCCAATGCATACACACTGTAGGTGAGAGGACTCTGCTGGCTGTCATCATTTATGGCTCTGCCTGGCTTGCGCCTTCCGCCTTGCGCCTTCTGCCCTCTGTCGCCAGCCTTCTTTTTCGCCTGCCTGCTGGGATAAACTTGTCTATGCGGCTGGTTCTGTTTATGCGCTCCGTTCCGTTTCCAGTTCTACGCTGCTCCGATGCTCGTTCTCGTTGTGTGCTTATCTTTACTGCCGTTGCCGTTGCCTTTGCCGTTGTCGTTGCCATTGCCAAGTTTTCGTCTAGTTTTGGTTTTTAGCCTGCCAGCCCCATCTCGTTCTGGCGCTGGGCTCTGCCTGGCCATTCAATGCGCGCTCTCTCTGTCGTACCCTTAAGCACGCCCACCGCCCACACGCATCTCTGTAGTTGCTTAACTTCTTTATCTGCTGCTGCTTCTTCTACTTCTGCTGCTTCTTCTACTTCTACTTCTTCCTTACCGCATCCTACGTGTGCTATACATATGTATGTATGTACATACGTCCGTACGCCTGTGCCATCATCCTCAAGAACATCATCATCAGAATTATCATAATTGTCGGTATCAGGCTCTGTTTATTTTTGGCTTGCCTTAGCGCATTCTGGAATGTACACACATACATACATACCTACATGTGCATGCATGTATTTGTAATATTCCAGTATATATTTGTATATCTGCATCTCATTCTAATACAAATACCATTTCCATTTGTATTTTTGCAATCTTATTTATTATGTTTACCGTCATATCCCATTTCGATTTCATAAGAACCTCGATATCAGTTTTTCCTTCTTTGAATGCATTTATTTATTTTCGCAAATTATAAACAATATTAACTTGATGTTTACACAATTTGGTACACGTCTTCCGATCAGCGATTGAATATCATTCGATATACATACATACATACATACATACATACATATACAATGACAATATTTCGCTGAAATTGCAAAATATTACTTGAACAAATGCAATATTTATTTCTTTTTGATATATTTATGTATTCGGTTACTTTGGCAGCTGTTTTTTACAGTCGTTGGCTTATTCCTAGCATTGTGCCCCTCTCAGGTTCTCCAACTTCAACTTCAATTTCAATTCTGGTTTTGGGCGTTTCTTTGCTGTGGGGGCCACACCTATATAGCGCATGATGCGATTGTCAATCTTAAGTTTGGAACTTACGATATACAATCTGTGCGCTCTGTATGTGTGTTAACATACTCGCACAAGTGTAGTTTTTGTAGGTGTTGAATTTCCACTTCCCCAGACATCGCTCTGCTGCCTCTACACTCCACCACACATACATATGAAAAGGTATCTCCACCTACCCATCATATAATGAATATGCACATACATACGCACAGATACAGATATAGATACATATACATATACATATACATATACATATACATATACGAAGCTCAGCTCTTCTTCCGGACCCATTGTTATAGCAAGTACATGTAAATTATTGTTCACGTTGTGCTCATTGTCGTGAGCTCGTAATTACCACGCACAGTTCGAAGCCAAAATGCTCTATCATCAAAAGTTACACCCACTACAAAGTAGATCAATCTTTCTTTGACTAAAACAAATTGAAACTACACACATACATATATGTAGATACGAACCAAATTTAGATGCCGAATCAATTGATCAACAAGTTGACAAATTCAAACTCTTCATCCTAAAAAAGTTTATCCCTAAACTAATTCAATTTGATTGTTGAATCAATCTAGAAAAGCAAATTATCAAATCCCGCAATCGATTCAGTTTGATTAAGTAGAATTGAGGAGCAAAAAGTCTAGGATAAAAGCATCTTTACTTGGGATCTTTGCAAAAATGTAATAAAATTTAAAGATCTTAAATTCAAAAAAACTATTCTTTCAAAACGGTTCAAGAAAGTTCCATAATTGTGATAAAGTTCATAAAGAATAAGCAAACCTAAGACATTTGATTGCCACAAATTTAAATCGCAATTAGAGTACAAAGTTTGTACTCACAAATGGAGACCAAGAATCGCAATCGTTTGACTTTTGACTTACGAGTTGAAACATTGAAGTTGTAGTATTTCTTGGGAAATTTTAATTGATTGAGACTCCTCCCAATGTTACATACGCTTGCACAACGTTATTATACCCTATGCAAACTAATAATTGCCTACAATACGAACTTCAAACAAATTTGTTTCCTTTTCTTTTGTTATATATGTACATACAGGGCCAAAGATCTTCAGAGTTGCATGCGAAATGAAAAGAATAATATTTACATACTAATTTAGATAAGTTTAGATAATGACTTACCGCACCTATTTACGGAACCCGAGATATTCCGGATAGACATGCCTTACTGCTAATTTTACTAATTTTCTGGATCCCGCTCATCTGGATTCCATCTCTTATTGCAAGCGATGGTATTGATACTTATGCCTAAAATTGATATTGATCGTTATTATTGATGCTTTGGGAGTTCTTCTATGGATATAATGGATGCTCAGGGACCTCTTCTATCGATTTTATCGATGCTTTCGGAGTTCTTCTATCGATATTTTCGATGCTTTGCGAACTCTTCTATCGATATTATGGATGCTTAGGCTACTCTTCTATTGATGTTATCGATGCTTTGCGACCTTTTCTATCGATATTATCAATGCCTTGGGAGCTCTGCTATAGATATTATGGATGCTTAGGGATCTCTTCTATCGATATTATGGATGCTTTGCGACCTCTTCTATCGACAGTGGCGATGCGATAGTCTCTGTTTATCGATAGTGCGATAGTTTTCCCATCACTAGTACAGGGTATAACGTAAATGCGCAACTTTCTTTCAATACATACTTTCTAAGTCAACGACAGCGTTTAGAATTTATCTAGTGCGCACACACACACACATGACAAGTATATTTATATATGTATATATATAGTATGTGTGTGTGTGTGTGTGTGTGTGTGAGTGCCAACTTTGTCTTCGTTCTTTGCGTTGTGTGTTCTTCAAGTCTTCAGCGCTGTTTCTGTTTCTGTTTCTGTGCTCTGTGTGTATTCATGTTCGTGTTCTGTTCGTTTCTTGCTCACAAATATTAAATTGTACGTACAGCGCCCTCCCCCCTCACTCCCCACTACTGCTCAGCCCCCCCACTAAAAAGCGCCCGCCGCCCTCCTTTTGCGCCTTGCTAGCCGCTCACCGTCCGTGCGTTGTATAAATTTTCTGTGGAACTGTACAATAGCTAAATAAAAAAAAAATAAATAAAAAAGTTAAAGCACACAGACCAACGGCGACGACGACGACGGCGACGACACAAGAGTTGAGTTAAGTATTAAATGTACGTGAGCTCCACACACACACACACACACACACACACACACACACACAGGCACACACAGACACGAGAGTTGCATGTGTATGGTAGTTATGTATGGATATGGATAGTAAGTGTAAGTAGCATGTATTTGTTTTTCTCGTCTTTTTGTTGTTGTTTTCTTTAATAGTTGTCGGTTGGGCACTTTGGCTGCCACTTCTACTTCAACTTTAGCACGCTAAAAAACTAAAGCAGCGGGCCAACAGGAACGAACAGCAACACAAAATGGCAACAACAACAAGAAAACAAGCTACAAAAGCTATCTTTGTCTTGTCGAAGATTCAATACTCTTGCAAAGATACACAGATACTAAACTGCTTCGATGCTAGGCAAGTTTTTCATACGAATACTTAAGATATTGTAGTCCAAGAAAAGTCAAAGAAAAGAACATTTTGACGGGTCGCGAAAAATATTGTAAAAGAGGAACAAAAAAAATGTTTAAATAGTATATTTTTAAATCAGATAAACCAACGACTACAATACTACAAGATGGGCAACGCAGTAAAAAAGAATGGCATAAGGGCAGCTTCCGTTTCGTAAAATAGATAGCGCTTGAAATGGGATAGGCCCTACTTTTAACATTAGGTGGGTCGCTCATACCGGGTCGGGACCAAAAAAGTTTGGGAAGAGCTACTATAAAGTATATATTAAAACTCGCAATTGCTGAGTTCCCTTCCGATAGATCGTCTCGGCTATTATTATATATTATAAAAAATAAAATAAAAAGAGAAAAAACAAAAATATGATGTACATTATTAGAGGATTCTCCTACTGTGGAGGTCCCTTGGGTAAATGCG
This sequence comes from Hirtodrosophila confusa, assembly GCA_035043065.1. Classification (NCBI taxonomy): domain Eukaryota; kingdom Metazoa; phylum Arthropoda; class Insecta; order Diptera; family Drosophilidae; genus Hirtodrosophila; species Hirtodrosophila confusa. The sequence continues at coordinate 3,595,887 of JAWNNI010000078.1, forward strand.
CTTCAGTTTTCTGTTGCGGGCTCTTCTGTTGAGTCTGTTGGCTAAGGGGTTAGGATGGTTTGCTAGCCTTTCATTATAGCGACTAGAGTGCCGGAGAAAAACTTGCAATTTAGAGCAAAAACCCAAACAGTTTAGAATATGCGCCATGGCCTGGAGGGCGCCTCCTTCAAAAAGTTACAAAGTTTGCGACAAAATAATAATGCCATTAGCAAGGGTATAAAAATGTTGAGTTTCTTGACTTTTCTGCCATTACTAGTATTTTGTAGCAAGGCGCTCGTCTGGACTCGTGTCGGCTCGGCTCGGCTCGGCTCGGCTCGGCTCGGCTCGGTTTGCGCGTCTTGACTCTCGGCTCTCTTTTGCTCCTCTCGCCGCTCTTAGCGTGGTTTTCTGCCGGCGGTTGCTGCTGCTCTTTGTCTTTAACTATTATCCAAGTCCATTGCATTCGTTTGTTTGCTATAAATTGTAATATTTCCTCATATGTAAACCGCGAGTGATGTTGACGTCGGCGTCGATGTCGATGTCGATGTCGATGTCGACGTCGCTGTCAGCTTCGCCGTCAGCGTTGACTTGCTTGCTATTGCTGTTTTTCTTTACTATGGTTTCAATTTTATTTAATTTTATTTTAAACTCTAAACAAAAGACTCGACTTGGACATGGACATAATACAATACAATGAATGCTAATGGCTGGAAGAAGGGGGCACCTAAAGGGGGAAGGGGGTCGATTGGAGGTACCATATGCGGGCAGGGCATAAATACAATTACATACAAACATGCATACATAGTTATGAATGTATGTATGTATGTATGCATGTGTGTAAATTATACAGATATCCATATATGTACACATATGTATATGTATGTTTGTAAGTATACTAACGTGTATATTGTAGTTATATTCAGACAAGAAAAGAGACCCCGGCATGTCGGAGAGAGGGAGGGAGGGGGGGGGGGGCTACATACAAGTACTCGTCGTACAAATATGTATTGCAAATTGGTTGGGTTTTCAGTTCCAGTTTCCAGGTCGTTGCTGCTAGCTGCCTGTTGTGTCTGTGTGTGTGAGTGTGAGAGTCGCTGTAAAACGTTTGCGTAGTTATTGCATGTTCTTATTTCTTATTTTCTATTTGAAGCTGACTGCAGTTTCTAGATCTTGTGATTTCCTTCTTTTTCATCGCGATCCCAGCGAGAGCGTGTGCATCCAAATTTGACTTTTTATTTTTCTTCTTCATGTGTGTGCGTTGTTCTCTCTCTCTCAGTGGTGTTGTTGTTGTTGTTGTTGTTATTGTGCTTGGTTTCCATCATTTGAATAGTACAAGAAGTTTTGTCATTGAAAGCAACTGTGAACTGGTTCAGGAATTTCGCATTCCTGCCTCCATTGGAATCGCATTGAAGATCAAAGAACGCATTCCAATCGGTATTGGAAGCGTTTACTTTGTTTTTCTTTCTCATACTATTACTTTGGAATTTTTGTTGTTTTGTTTATTTCTAATATAAAATGTGTTTTCAGATTTGGAGCGTTATCGCTATAGCAAATAGTTTATGTCTGCGTGGGCGGGTCCAAAGTTCACAATCACAGGATCAAGTTTTTGATCACTTTTCATCATTGGAATTCTATCTATAGCAAATAGCTTATGTCTGTCTTGTGTTTGTTGTTTGATTGTTTATTCTAGATATTTCATAATTCAATTATCTCGCCAATCAAATAAAACTTTGAATAAATAAAGAAAATAAATGAAAGAATTCAGCAACTTAGGTGAGAGAGTGAATTCTTCTCAGCCGGTGAATACATATTTGAAGACTATTTATTCCTTCTTTTAATGTTCAAATTGTTTCTTAAATTTAACAAGTTCAAAAGCCTTTGAACGAAAAGTAATGATGCAGGTTTGTTTGAAATCTTATTGTATAACAAATAACAAAAAACTATATTTCTCCAATTTTAACTTTTAAAGATATTTTCAAATAACTGAAAAGGCTTTTGAAATGTTTACATTTAAGAAAAAGGGGTCGTACGTAGAGTTTTGTCCACCACTGTACATATGTATGTAATACCATACACATGGGATAAAGATGCCCTAACCTCACTTTGTTTTTTTAATAGAAGAAATAAATGCATTGCATAACGAAAAATCAGAATCAAAAAAATGAAAGAAAGTTGAAAATATCGGGGTGGGAAAAGGTTAACTTGGGTGAATGCAGGTCGTTGTTGTTTCCGTAATATAAAGTGATCATGCCATAAAAAATGCAATGTGATACGAGTTCTTAAATATATTACATATTTCTTTCGATAGCATTATTTTGAAATATGCCAAGAAAACACAATGTACGTAATCTTTTGTGCTCACATTAATGTATGTAAGTGTGTATGTATGTGCGTACATAAATTATCCTTCCACTTGTACTAGCTGGAAACTATTTCCAGCTGTATAGATACAAATGTATTTATACATGTAAGTATGTATCTATGTATGTATGTGTGTATGTATCTATAGCTTTGCTATTTGTAGATGGTTGCTGCCATTCCAGGATGCATTGCCCTTGGCATTTTGCGTAGTGTTGTTCTTGCCTAGTCTCCCCCTCTCCACCGCACACACCTGTGCTCCCTTTGACCGTCCTTGCTTACCCTTTGCAGTGCACACACACACACACACACACACACACACACATTCACACACAGACACATGCACATGCTAAGAGAGATATGACTTGAGAGAGAGAGAAAGAGCGCGACAATGGGAGAACATGAATTTATCGTTGTAGTTTTTGTGGCGGTTAACCTCACCTCACCTCGCCGCGTTCTCCCCCCCCCTCCCCGTTACCCGCTACCTCCTTCTTTTGCAGCCGTCATCCGGCTCATAGAGTTTATTTTATTATTTCGTTTCGTTACGATTTTTGCTATTATTTATTTGTTCGCTTCTCTCTGCTTGTATTTGTGTGTATGTGTGTGTGTGAATGTTTTTAAGTTTTGTGTTTTTTTTTTAGTTTTGACTTGTTTTCTTTTGTGTAATTTTATTTTCGTTTGCGTGTGTGTGTGTGTGTGTATCAAGTTCGTATCTTTGTGTGTGGCTACGACAGTAAGAATTGTATTACCGCTGTTGTTGTTGTTGTTTTTGTTTTTGAATCTACACAATAATAAAAAACGCTCGAGTCTCATGTATAGATTGGGTTGCTTGAAGGTGACAAAGAGGAGTGAGGGGCGAGGGTTGTGTTGGAAGGGGGGAGGTGGGAGGGTAAGATTTGTTTGCTGTATCTGTGTGCGTATTTTTATTTTCTTGAATTTCAAATTTTTTCCCTTTTCTTACTTTTATTTATTTAGTTTTCGTCTACGTTGTTTGTTTTTTTTTCTTTTTTGTTCGTATGTATGTATTTTTATAATTCTTTCGACTCTCTCATTATTAATAAATTGTCGTTTCTTGTTCTCTGTATTAATTTTCAGTATCCAAATCGCAGCCATTCCAGTCGCGTGACCGTTTTCCGTATTTCCTTCAAAAAACATTTGGCATTCGTTCCAGTCAAATTGAGAGCTTCATATTAATTGCGGTACTTTTGTGGACCTGCTGCCACTTGTTGATACTGAGTTCTGGAAGTCTGGAAGTAGTCTTGTATCATCCAATGTCTTTGTTGGTGTGGGAACGCGGCTAACTGCAGTGGAGAGAGCCGCCAGAGAGGAAGATCTGGAATGCAGCTGGCTGGCTGGCCGGCTGGCTGCTCGCACGCCTCCTCCAACTTCAACTTCAACACCCATTCCAAATCCAATTCAAATTCCAACAACATCACCTCATCGATCTGCTTCTGATTGGCGGATTCGATTCTCCAACATGGACGAAGAAATATGCAATCCACAATTATGTCGCATTTGCATCACATCGCACACAAAATCCATGCAAATGATATCGATATTCGGCGAGGATTCGCTTTGGCAAAAGATCACCACATTGGCGGACGTAAAGGTGAGCAAATGTTATTGGAAATGAGTTTGGGTTTTTGGGAATACTAGGGGAATGTACAGAAATTGATGTCTCATTTGGGAATGTTAGGGGTATTCACAGAAATGTACATACTTTTGATTCAACTGGAAAATGGAAGTGATGGGGATATTCGCAGAAAATGGATTTCATTAGATTTCCTTTTTTGATAGATGGAATTGGAAAGGAAAAGATAGGAATTTATATTTGGTTCTACAGGAGCTAAACCCCTAAATCAAGTTTAGTCGCGTATAGTTTCCAGTTATCTAGGTTTATCGACTTATGTCGATCACTTAAAGGTTTTTTCTTCCCCATTTTCCTTTGTGATCTATATAAATTATTTTTAAACATAACGAATTCATAACACTAAAGAAAAGCAATCGCTTAAACTCTAAAAAATACTAAACAAAATAATAACCATTAGCTTTCAATGAAACATTGTACTTTAGAGGGGTAATAAAAGCAAAACTAAAACTACAGGAAAATGTAGAACATAGTCGAATTTTGAAATGGGCTTGGGAATGTTGGGCAAATATATGTACATACAGAGGCGCACAAAAGTATTGGCACAGCAGGCCTTTTAACATTTCGGGCTAATTAGCGCCGATATCGCTAACATATCTCTATGAAACACATTTTTCCTGTATAAACCAACTAATTAACTACCAAAATCAGAAAAAACATTTTAAAAATTATGTTTAAATTATTTTATTTAATTTTCAAAATTAAAAAAGGTCACTTTTTCACTGCACAAAAGTATTGGCACACTTGACTTAATAACTAAAAAAAACTCAAAAATATAACAAATCTGGCAACCCTTTGTCAAAAACGGTATGTGGCCATCTACCGTTATTCGCAATAAATGCACTCTTCGCAGAATTTTGCAATTTGGGATTGAAATTTTTTATATTTGGTTGATTTTCGGCAATAATGTCATCAAAACAAAAAGAAACAACCGAGGCAGAAAGAAGAATTATTCTTTATATGCATAATGAAGGCAGTTCATATGCTGAGATAGCAGACATGATGAGTAGAAGCCGTTTTACAATAAGAAGCATTATAAAACGCTTCAAAGGAGCGCCAAACTTGAAAACAGCGAAGCGCCAAGGCCGGCCGTCGATTTTAACCGACCGAGAAAATGGTAAAATAGTCCAGAAAGTAAAAAAGGATCCCAGGATATCGTCGACACAGATTGCTGCTGAGGTCAAAGAAGAGTTTGGGAAGGATGTGCACCCGATGACTATCAGAAGAGTGCTGCACGAAGCTGACTACAACTCGCGTGTTGCTAGACGTAAGCCCTACATCACTCCCATCAACCAAAAGAAGCGCTTAGAGTTTGCCAAGGAGTTTAAAAACAAGCCAGCCTCATTCTGGGACCAGGTGCTCTTCACGGATGAGAGCAAGTTTAATATTTTCCGCTCAGATGGCAGGATAACTGTGTGGCGAAAAACAAACACGGAATTGGACAAAAAAATATTGCTCAGTGAAACATGGTGGCGGGGGAGTTATGGTGTGGGGCTGCATGTCGGCTGCAGGCGTGGGCGAGCTTGTGTTCATCGATGGAATAATGAACAAAACCGTTTACATGGATATCCTTAAGGAAAATCTAAAAAAAAGTGCTGAAAAGCTAAGCCTCCCAGAAAAGTTTACTTTTCAGCAAGACAACGATCCGAAGCATACGGCCCATGATGTTAAAATGTGGCTAGCCTATAATGTGGCACATGTATTGCCACACCCCCCGCAATCACCAGACCTCAATCCAATTGAGCATCTGTGGGACGAGCTAGACAAAAGGGTCAAAAAACGGGCAATTTCCACAAGAAATGAGCTGAAAACAGCTCTAGTAGAGGAATGGCAGAATATTGGTATGGAGACCACCAATAAATTAGTCTCTTCAATGCCAAGACGCTTAGAAGCCGTTATAAAGCAAAAAGGCTTACCAACAAAATATTAAATTGTTATATTTTTGAGTTTTTTTTAGTTATTAAGTCAAGTGTGCCAATACTTTTGTGCAGTGAAAAAGTGACCTTTTTTAATTTTGAAAATTAAATAAAATAATTTAAACATAATTTTTAAAATGTTTTTTCTGATTTTGGTAGTTAATTAGTTGGTTTATACAGGAAAAATGTGTTTCATAGAGATATGTTAGCGATATCGGCGCTAATTAGCCCGAAATGTTAAAAGGCCTGCTGTGCCAATACTTTTGTGCGCCTCTGTACATAATTCCAAATATTAAAGAAATCAAAGTTCAATCAAATATTGAACTTGATATACTTGATATACTTTATCTATTTTCCATTCAATTCAAAATATAAAGCTATTTCCTTAAAAGACATTAAAGTTCAATCAAATAATTCGGAATCATAGTTATTTTCACACTAAACCTGAATTTCCTGTTTTTGTTTTATTTTGATGTGAATAGTGCTAAAATTTAAAGAACTTTTATCTATGTCCCATTAGATTTTTGGGTAAAAAGTAATATTTTGAAGTGATAACTGATGATTACTCGCAATAGTAACTTACTCATTCAGTTGGTCTGTGAATAAAAACATATGCACACAAAGAAGTTTCTTTATAAAGATTGTACGTTTGTATATACAACTGTAAAGAGCACTCATATTAACATATTTCATAGAATAGCCACATTTCAAAACATTTTTATCTTTTTCACAGTAACTGACATTAAAAAAACGTTTTCGTTTCGTTTGCTTTTGTTTTCTCTGTGTGTTTCTCGGATTTTTTTTTTTTAAATATTTTTTTTAGTTTTGTTTGTTTCTTCAGCTCATTTTCAGTTGAGTTCAGCTTGGTTAGTTTATACTATACTATTCATGGAGTGTATACAATTTTTAACGAAAGAATCATATTTTTGATTTCTATTTGTATGCGAGTGTGTGTGTGTGAGTGTTTGTGTGTGTGTGTGTTTTAATGGGGAATTTCGTGTTTTTTCTTGTTTCGTATTTTAGTTTTCTTTCGTTTGCTGCTTTTGTAAAATAATTTACCGTTTGAATTGCTGGTTGTGGTTGCTTTTTCTTTACAGTGCTTTTGTTTGTCGTCTCACACACACACACACACACACACATACACACATACACACACACACACATACATACACTATTTCATATGTGAATGTATAATTCATATGTTTGGTTTAATTCCATAAATTTTTCTTTTACAATTTTGTGCTGCGTTTTTTTTCTTTTTCTTTCTGTGCTCTCTCACACCGACTATGCTCTCGCTCCCTCACTCTGTCTCTCTTTTTCTATCTGTCTTGCTAGCTGCGCTCTCGCTCTCGCTCTCTTGCGCTCTTGTGCTCGGTATGCGACACTCATTCACTTAGTCGGCTTAGACGTACGTTGGCCCCCAATGGGGCGGGACGACAACGACGACGACGACGACGGCTACGGTGGAGGGAGGAGGGAGGAGGGAGGAGGGAGGAGGAACTCTTGTCTTCCTCTCCGTGTGTTCCCCTTTGCCTACATTTGCGCTTGATTTTATTCCATTCCATTCCAATCATGTATTTTTTTTCATCATATTTTTTTATATATGTATTTTTTTTATTATAATTTTTCCTGAATGTGAAATGTTTTCTGGTTTACCTGTTTAATTTGAGCGGCTTAGTTTTATTCGTTTTTATTCATTTTTCATATCTCATTATTCATTTTTTCATTTTCTTTGGCTTTATGCGCAATAACTGCGACTCTACGTATACTTTTTTTGTGTAAATATATTTTTTTATTATTATTATTTTGAATTTGTGTTTGTGTTTATTATGGGGCAAGTCGTTGGGTTACTCTTTACTGTTGAAAGATATGGGATCGCTTTTATAATGTAGTATACGTAATACAATCATATATATGTATGTATATATGTATATACATTTGTGCTTTTGTATTTATTTATTATTATTTATTTAGCTTAGCTAATTCTTAAGTACGCAAAACAGTTTTCCGTATCAAGGTTTGTGCCCAATGAACATGCATACCCATTATTATATCTATATATAATTTTTCTGTTTCTTTAAGATATCTTGACTATTCTCACAAGTTCCAAGTCTTATTATGTGTGGCAGCACTATATAGAGTTTTAGAACTGTCAAAGGCACAACGTTTTTGTTTTTACAGACATCTCATTTTTTCAATTTGCGCTTATGTTCAAATATATATGGCTTGGTTGAAATTTGATCAAAATCGGTTTACTATATCAAAGGGCTGTCAAATGTCGCTAGCAAGTCCTGCTGTTTAAGACAATGATACATTTGGAGGTAACGTGTTTCAATATGAGTTACAGCGGCCCCATATCCTGCCTCACCATCAAACAACTCCAGTCAGGCACAATCCTCACCAACCCAAGCTCACAGTTTGAGGTTATGATCTAGGAGTTGGTAAAATCGGATAACTCTAACAATTAGATAATTTTTCTCCGTCAAAGCCAGTCCTCTTTGTGTTTTTAAATTATATTATAATGAAACGCTCTTTTATTAAAACGCCATATAAACAAAAGAAGAAACAAGAAAGGACGGCTGTCTTCGAAGATGCCGAAGCTATATACCCTAGCAAGAATGTTTTTTATACAAAGCTTGATTTTGATCAAATTATAGGAAACCATTCGAAGTATAGTAAAATTCTCACATAGTTTGGACAAAAACTTTGATATAGTTAGTGGTCTGATTTTGACCAAATTTGGTCAGATTGTATAAACTCTCCAACAACTGTGTTTGGAAAAGTTTGGTAAGGATGCCTTTATAGACAAAAAAGTTTTTCATATAATAACATAGTTGTCGATTCCTATGGCAGCTATATGTTATAGTGGTCTGATCCGGTTGGTTCCGACATGTGTACACAAAAAGACTAGTTTGCATAGAAACAGACAGGCAGACTGGTCAAGAATATATGTGCTTTGTGGAGTTGGAAACGCCTTCTTCAATGCGTCACACATGTTTGATATAATTATAATGCCCTCGGCAGGGATATTATAATTGTTACTTAGATATAGATTCTAAATTTCGATTCTTATAAGAAGACATTACTAAAACTGAATCTCTGATCACTTTGCAGATCACCAAGAACGATACCTTGCCGCAGCAGGTGTGCGTGAACTGTGCAAAGACGGCCATCTCGGCGTGCCTGTTCAAGAAGAAGTGCGAGGATGCGGATAACTTCTATCGCCAGCAGCTGCTGATCAAGAAGATTGAGGGACACACACGCAGCGGCAGGAACAGCGCTGCAGGCGGCGATCAGGGCGAGGAGCCGGCTGAGGAGGCGGCTGGCCAGGCCAAGAGCAGGGCCAGTGCCAGTGCCAGCGTCAGCAGCAGCGCCAGTGGCAGCGCCAGCAGCAGCGGCAGCAGCAGCAGCAGCTCCAGCTCCGACGATGACGAAGATGAGGACAATGATAATGTCAATGGGAATGGGAATGGGAATGGCAACAGGAATGGAGTTGGCAATGCTAACGGCAACGAGAGCGACGCTGGCGAGGCTTTAACCTGTGCCCAGAATGGTCATTTGCAGAGCAATGGTGGCATACTCAATGGCCAGCAACTGTTGGATGAGGGCAACGACATGGAACAGGCCGAACAGGCTGTGCACGATAATGAGCTGGTTGTTGCAAATGATTTGCACCAGCAGGAGCTGCAGGATGGCCACGAGGATGGCGAGATGCCCGAGCATTTGCCGTTCGATTCCATACGCCTGATGCAGGAGTATATGCAGCAGCGCATGAATAAGTTTCCCAATGGCATCAATGCCAATGCAACCCAGCTGCCGGATGACGATGACGATGATGACGATGAGGATGAGGAGCTGTCGCTGCCGCTTATACCAGAGATTGAGCTAATAACGCCCTCCGACGATCCGCCAATGATGGCTGGCAATGATCCCAATGATGCGACTGGACTGCCCAATGGCGGCCCCATGCATGGAGCCGGCGGGCGTGGCTTTCAGTGTCCCCACTGTTATCTAATCTTTGAAATGAAGCAGATACTCAAGGCTCACATGCAGAGTGTTCATGGTGCCCCCGCACCCGTCTACGAGTGCACCAATTGCCGCAAGACATACTTCTATAAGCGTTTCCTCGAGAAGCACATCCGACGTGGCCGTTGCGTCAAGAAGCGGCGCAATCAAACGTGAGTAGTGGGCGCCCAAACCCTTTATTCATCCTATTAATTGCCTATCCTTACTTTGCTTGCAGACGTCCGATGCAGTGCTCCGATTGCCATGTCCTCTTCCCCACCGGCCATCATCTGGGATGGCACAAGCGCACCGGCTGTCCATCCAAGGCGGCCAAAATGTAAGTGCCACAAACAAACGACGGCAGCTTTGTCTGGATAAAATGTGGGAGATTCGTAGATAGATCTCGGCCCCTCAACAAGGGGTACTTCAAGGAACATTTATCCCTAAAGGGATGTTGGTTGCCGTATGAATCTTTGGTTACTTTTACAAACAAAAACACCACGACCACGACATTTACTGAAAAATTGACAAAGCAAAATCGACAATAGCACACCAATTCGACATCAAATTGAACGCAGAATGGTTCATAAACTTAACAGACGTATATTTTCCGAAAGAAAGCCAATGGCTTTTTATCTCTGGGACCAAAGTTAGCTCTCCCAATAGACATCCAAAGCATAGAGCCGATACACATAATTGCAGATCTAGAACAAGCAATCCAGACAATAAAGGACGAAAAGCAAAGATACACTGCTAGAGGAAACTTGGCATCCCGACTAAATAACCTCAAACAAAACAGAAAGAATAATCAAAAGGACAAGTTTATATAAAATATTGCGAAAATGACGAAGAAAGTTGTCAAAGAACACCAAGACAAAGTCAATATCACACAAGCAGATAAAGGCAATTAGACAATGGTTATATATAAGAAAGATGTTCAAATTCTTAAATGACAAAACAACTTATTGAGCAATGAGAAAGGATCCAACGCAACAGCTGATAAAAAAGAACAATACAGTGAACAACCCCAACTGGTTCACTATAGTGTATAAAAGCGTTCACAAGAAAGTATCAGACTTATCGATAACATCCAATTAACGATCATGGATCAGTTATGCTGCTGAACATGGCCATTGGATTTTCCAAAGAAAAGAAAACTATTGATATTGTTGAGCATGAATTTCTTGGTTTTAAGAGCTTACTAGGTTTCTATTATATAGATCACATTGAGCAGACAAATCTCGGTTTTAGGATCGTTTTCTTTGTATGCTTATTAGGTTTCTAGTCAGCCTTCAATCGATTTGCTTTTTACTCACTATACCCAGACATTGGGTAAAAAGGGGATATTAAATCTGTGTAAATGTATGCAACAGGCAGAGGGAGACATCTCCGACTCTCTAAAGTATATATATTCTTGATCAGTATCAATAACCAAGTTGATTTGCCTCTGCCTATCTATCTGTCTATCCGTATGTATGAACGCAAGGATCTCGGAAACTATAACAGCTAGAGACACCAAATTTGGCGCAGATCAAGTTTTTCTTTCTTTATTATTATTATTCCCCCCGCACTCCCGCAATTCGATAAAAACGTTTAACAGCAACAATTTCAAAGATTTCAGTTTGGTATTTAGCATGTATAACGATCTAGTCACTTTTGATCTATTGTAAAAATTTCGAATCGATCGGATAATAAACATGGAAGTTATTCAACAAACAGGATTCGGTACTGCAGAGCGGGGCGCAGCCACCACTTAAAATGTCTCGCTAGCACTGTTGGTTGTATGCGTGCGTGGTTGTGTAAGTGGGTGAAGATGTGTTTGAAAGTTTCAGACCTAGGTACAGCAAGTTTCGTAATCGGGTACTAGAGTATTCTTACTTGTTATTTGTATGCTTTCCGTGTTCCACAATACCAAAATGATAAGAACTTGTGTAAATTAGGGATAAGCAGCAGCACTACAATCCAATATTAATAGCAAATACTGGCAGTATAGATGGGTCAGGCTGGAATTTGTCTAGAGATTGAATTTTAGCCCAGTTGAAACCATTGTTAAGCTCTCCCTTTCTCTCCATGTTGCAGGCCGTTGCAGCAGCTCTTCAAGCAGAACATTGTGGAGTTCAACAACTTTCCGAAGCGCACGGCGCAACGCAAGGCCACGCCGGATAATGCTGCAGTGCATCTGAACAATCGCAAGTGAGTTGCAAATGATATTTGGCTATTTGTAACTGCATTTGAATATATATATGTTATTTACATTCATTCCGGCAGACTGGGCATGACGAACAAGCGCAAGGGACGCACCCGCATCAAGCTGGACGCCAAGAAGATTGCGCTGGCCAAGCAGCTAATACTGAACGAGGCCACCACCACGGTGATTGCCAACGAGCTGAACATTTCGCGCACATTCGCCTGGCGGCTGCGCAAGAGTCTCGTTAATGGGGTCAGCCTGCATGAGCGTGTTGTGGATCCGGGCAACGAGGAGCAGCAGCAGCTGCAGCTGCAACATCATCAGTTGCAGCAACAGCTGCAGCAGCAGCAGCAGCAACTGGAGGAACAGGAGCGTCAGCAGCTAGCGCTGCCCTATGCCCATCTGAGCTTGGGGCTCATCAAGGAGGAGCAAGTGGACAGCGATGATGAGCAGCACGCCGCCCTGACCATCGATGATGGGCTCGATGCTGAGGGCGATGGCGATGGCGTGCCCGATGACGATGCCGATGGCTCTGGCGAGATTGGTGCCGAGGAAACGGCCGGCTATGTGGGCGACGACGATGTCTGCGGCCTGCTGCGCAATGGCTACGATATGCGCGCCCAGCTCGAGGAGCACAGCGTCGGCCCAGCAGATGCTGCTAATGTTGACCATGAGCGTCGCTCCAAGCGCGGCGTTTCCGTTTCGCCCGCATCGCTGCTGCCGGCACATGCCGATGTCGAGGCCTATCAGCGCCTTCTGGCGGAGTCTCAACGCTTTCCCCACATTGTCAACGCTCCGCAGCTGCAGCTGCAACAGCAACAACAGCAGCAGCAGCAGCAGCAGCAGCAGCAGCAACAGAAGGCCGCACACAATGGCGCGCTACCCATGCTAACGCGTTATCCGCCCGCCGTCGTCTCGGCAGCCAAGTAAGTGTGCCCAGTAGAGCTGTAAAAATATCGATAGTTGTCCCATTCGATAGTCTCGATAGTGTTTGTCCACCTCATCGTTGGTATCCATCAATGAATCATTTTAAAAACCACTTAAGGTTTTATATATCAACTGTGTAAAACCCACAAGGATCAGCAAATTCCTTCCTAATAGAATGAATATAAAAACATAAATATGTTAAATATGTGTATTTATATATTACTTTTGAATAACTTATGCTTATATACTACTTTGTAATAACTAAATCAGCATAAAGAAGCCTTTAACAAGTCAAAATCTTGTGAATGAGACAGTTTTTAGCCCATGCACATACAATTTTAAGTTGTGGAAGGATTTAATGATACAAATTTCAATTTGCTATAATTTTTCAACAAAAGTGCCGTTGTGAAATGAAAAATAACTTCCACGTAATAATTTCTAAGTAGATCGAAAACCGTTTTGTGGCACAGGAGTACATATAGTAGGGTAGTCAAGCTGGAGAAATGCTTCAGGTCTAAGACAAGTTACTCTTAGGAAACAATGATCCTAAAAGATTCAAGCAAATAATACCAATGGGGAAGAATTCACTCGGAATAGTCACTGGCCTCCTAACGGGCACTGTTGACTGAGAGGACAGCTTAGTAAGCTAGGAACTGTGAGCAGCTGGATATGCGGGATAGATTCAGCGAACTAGAGGATGAACTCTCATTGCACAAACTACATAACAGAATGCACCGCTCTTGCTAGAATTAGCAATAAGCACCTGAGTAGTTATATCCTTCAAACAGGCGATATAGGAACCCTCAACCGGACGAAAGCTCTTGCATTCATGCAGGAGATAGGGTGAATAAGTGAGCTTTAGGTCCAGAAGGGGGTACAATAGATCTTAATGTGTAATAATTATAATTTCCCAACAGTTTTATATAAAGTTTGTCTCTTTAAAGTTACCTCAATTGCGCGTAATACTATTTTACTCGCAAAACTTTTGCTTTGATTTGAAATGGGGCATTAAAAAGCTTTGCGTCTAAAGGAAATCCCCGATATTGGTACAAATAGATAAATAAACAGATAAGTTGAATAAAAACCATATATATTATTGATTATTTGCAAGCGTCATTGACTTGGAAAGGGACAGCATATAGCTGGCTCTCTCTTCAGCTATCTTTCTCCTTCTATTTGGCGCATGCAACTAATTAAACGCACTTCTCTGCTGCCTTTCAGTCTCGCATTGCCTGTCAACTTGTCCTTGCGCTCCATGCCGCCAATGAACAGCAATGAGAGGTGAGTTTGAAATGATTTCAATGTTGGCGCTATCTCTTGCTAACTTGTTGCTTCTCGCTTCTCGCTTGCAGCAATGGCAGCACGAGCAGCAACACAACGGCGCCTGCTCAGCATCATCACCAGCAGCAGCATCACCAACATCAACACCAGCACCAACATCAGCAGCGCCAGCAGCAGCAGCAGCAGCAGCAGCAACAGCAACAGCAACAACAACAGCCGCTGGCGCAGATTCAGCAGCCTGGCAAGAAGCCGCGCAAGCCGAACGTCTTCATTGACGATGAGAAGTATGCCATGGCCAAGCTGCTGGTGGCCCAAAACTCATCCACCATGGAGATTGCACGTGCGCTGAATGTCTCCCAGATGACGGCCTGGAAGGTGCGCGATGCCATATTGAAGGGCATGCCGCTCTCCTATCGCCACAAGCGTGTCGATGCACGTGATGAGGCGCGTCTCACTGAAGCGGCCGCCTTGGCCGCCAAGAAGCAACAGCAACAACAACAGCAGCAGCAGCAACAGCAACAACAGCAGCAGCAACAGCAGCAACAGCAACAACAACAACAACAGCAGCAGCAACAGGAGCAACAGCAGCGTCAACGTCAGCAGCAACTGAAGGAATTGCAGCAACTTGAGCTGCTGCAACAGCAGCAACATAAGCAGCGCCAGCAGCAGGAATTGTTGTTGCAACAGCAGCAACAACAACAGCAGCTGCGCCACACACCAGCAGATACATCACATTATCAGCAGCAACGCCATCAGCAGCAGCAGCAGCAGCAGCAGCAGCAACAACAGCAGCCGTCATCGTCCTCGTCGTCGACGCATAATGGCGGCAAAGTGCTGCCACCGCGTCGTCGCTTGAAGGCCGCCGAGCGGGAGCAGCGCGACAAGGAGATAACACGCGAAATACTCGAACTAATCAAGGAGGATAGCAATATACAGTACTGGAAGGTGTCTGCTCGCCTGGCCGACAAGGGCATCAACATATCGCCCTCGTCCGTTTGTCAGAAGCTCAAATCGATGGGCATCCATCGCCGCTGGAAGCCGGGCGACAAGCCGCCCATGCTGGCCATTGGTCAGCTGAAAGCGGCCACCGCTGCCGCCACCGCAGCAGCCACCTTGGCCGTAAATGGTGGCAACTTTGGTATGCCAAATGGCGTCGGCGTCGGCGTTGGCGTTGGCGTTGGCGTTAACTCCATGGTCGATGATGTCTATGAGCAGCAGCAGTTTGATATGGGCGGTCCACATTTTCTCAGTGCCTTTACGCGCTAAACGCCGCTAGCAAGGACGATAACTACGACGATAACAATGACAATGACTATAAAGATGACGATAACCAAGACGATAACTAGGACGATAACTAAGACTATGACGCAGACGCTGACAATGCCTCCCGGTCCCGCCCAATGCACCTTCCCTAACTCTATAAGTATTACACACAGACACATGCACCACACACCTACCTACTCACACATGCACAGCAGCAACAACAACAACCACAACAACAACAACTTGTATTTTTTATATAGTATTTAAACGTGCAAATCGCGCGCTGCATAAAACTACATCAAATGTATTCTATTCTATATATATGTGTTTACATAGGCATACATATATATATATGATATATATATATTTTTTGTATTAGATCTATGAAAAGGCATATAGCGCATATATGCTATGCATTCCTAGAATGTAAGACTACACACACACACACACACACACACCTGCACACCTCACACCCACACACCCACACACCACACACCCACACACACCCACACACACACACACACGCAAAGCGGTCATTCCAAAAAAGAGAACCATTTTGGTTTTCTTTCTCCCATATTTTAATCATATTAATATTTGTTTATTTTTATATTTGCTATTCATTATTATTATTAGAATTATAATTTTTTTTCAATTAGTTGATAGCTGAAACACTTTGGACTTTTGAACTCTGGCGCCGCTAATAATTATATTATAATTAGTTAAATACATAGCGCATAATTGTCTAGTATTTATTATATACCAAACATACTAAACTTTCAATTTTGTATGTGAATGTGAATGGTTATTGTTAACTGAACATTTATTTATTTTGTATTTGTATTTTCGATTTTTGCTATTTTCTTGGCTTACACAGAAAAGGCTATAAACAAGACATCAAGAGACACACACACACACACACACACAACACACACACACACAACACACATATACATATATATATATAAATTGTATTCACAATTTATTGAAGTACTGAATTTTATTTTAGTGAATTATCATTATTATAATTAATATTATTACTTATACAATAATGAGTATGATTATTATAATTATTAAATAATATGATTACAAAACTGATAATGCATAAATGGAACAAATGAAAGCGAAACGACAACAAAAACAAACAACAAGAACAAAAGCAACAACAAACAAACAAACAGACAAACAAAATAACAATATTAAGACAATATTTTGTTTATGTTTTAGCGTAACTTAAGTGCAATTACAACAACAACATTATCAAAACAACCACAGCAACAACAATTCAAATGTATTATTATTATTTTGCAATTTTTTTGTTTTTTGTGTATTGAGAAGGCAACAAAATGCAACATTTTGGCGCTTTGCCTTGTTGGCCTGGCCCAAACGGACAGGGTGCAATAGACAGAATTGTTAATACATTTGGGTATTATACTCACCCCCCCACACACACACACACATACACAACACCCCGCAGCCCTTCCAAACACACACTAAGAGAAAAGCGATCAATATTAAGTTAGCTAATTTAGTGAACAAAATGTAACAGAAATTAAGAAAACAAAAAAAAAACAACGTGAAGACATTTATATAATAATAATAATATATACCGAGAATTGTATTTATTTATAGCATATACAATACGAGATACAAAAACATATATATACATCTATATAGTTTATTTTTTGATCGTATTGACGATCGTATTTGCAGCTTAGCTTGTATTACTAAGGCCCTTTGAATGGTGAACCGAGCGGGGCGAGATCAGCAATAAGGATTTTTGTTAAACGATAAATAGTTCGAACAAGCTGGTTAATAAGATTTCCCACACAAACTTAATAATAAATACTTTGAGGTTATGTATGTGTATTTCAAACGAAGGAAGTGAAATTATTGTTTATTGATTTGAAAGCAATTGAAAAGTAAAATATTAATAAGTGTGCTTGCAAACAAGAGTTTGTATGTATCGCCAGATTCCTGTTAACCAGTGTAATGTGTATTTTTGTAAAGGGCAATTTTGAAATTGTAACGTCCCCCCCTATATCCAACGTGCCCCCTCTCCCCTCTACACGCACTGCGCATTGTATTCCCCATATATATATATACATATATATATATATTTAATATATGCTTATAAATATGTGTATATAGTTAGTATTGTCTGTTTTTAATTTCTCCAGCTTTTTATGCAAATACAAGAAAAAACCATAAAACATAGAAATTATTTATAAGCAACACCATTTGAAAGAAGAAACAAACAAATAGAACTGACGTGCCTATGTAGCGATTAAAACTGAAACTTTCCTCTCCAAATCTGAAAAGATGAAAATTATAATAACAAACAATACAAGTAATAATAAAGGTAACAAATAAATATAATAAAGAAAGATTAAAATAACAAAATATACAAAATACAAAAAAGTATATAGAAAACAAAGTAAAAAGTATAAATATTAAATTACACACATACACAGCGAGTTTATTTGTAGACATCATTTAGCTATAATTCGTGGACTGTGCCACAACAAACATATACACACACACACACACACACACACACACACACAACTGATGTAATACATAATAATCATTCCAAAATGTCATAAAAGTACATATATGTATATATACATAGATATATGTATATACTACATATGTATATAAACATGCCTATATTTTATGAAATAACTGAGAATTGTTTTGTATTTTGTTTCCACTTTGCATAGATCACATAAATCTAACAGCTATTACAGCATCCGTCTCCCATAACGGCTGGCGGGAGTTCTTGGGCCTGTTTCTCGGGGATTTCATAGAAATTACCCGAAAACATTTACAACCATATTACGAGAGTTGACTACGCCTACGGCGGCCTTTGCTGGCGCTTTGTTTTCAATTGTGCACCCCCGTAATTAAAGCTGGGGCTCATCTCTGGCTGCTGGACGGGGCATATACGACGCCCAAATGCGCTACCTTGAGATTATATATATAAGATTTGATTTGAGCTGACTTTCAAACTGACTTTCAAGTCTTT
The DNA here is from genome assembly GCA_035043065.1 of Hirtodrosophila confusa. Taxonomy (NCBI): domain Eukaryota; kingdom Metazoa; phylum Arthropoda; class Insecta; order Diptera; family Drosophilidae; genus Hirtodrosophila; species Hirtodrosophila confusa. The sequence continues at coordinate 3,614,477 of JAWNNI010000078.1, forward strand.
TAGCTTCTTCCAGTATTCAACTTAAATAACAGGAGCTGATAACTTCAATACGTATAGAGAGGCTAGCTTTCATACATATATTGAAATTCTGAACTATAGATTCCTAATTGATTTTCAGAAACGTTAAATTTAAATAAAATGAACCCTATAATATATATTGTTGTTGAGATTTAGTTTTTGTGCTAAATCAATCTTTTTTGTTGGTTCCAACGACGGATCGGACCACTTTGAAAACGATCGGTGGAAAATTAAGTAACTTACTTGCTTATGGAGATATCCTGATCTTACTCACCAAATCGATGTTTCAGTATGTTTTGTATAGGCTGACCAAATTTGCCACAAATCCATGAACTATATCTAATAGCTGCCAGAGGAACAATCGGATGAAAGATGTATGGCAAACTTTTTTGTTTGTACCTGAAATATCAGTCAAACTCATGAAGTACAAAATTATTATACTTTATATAGTGATTTGTTTTATTGTTGTTATTAATTTGTAATCGGCTTTAGAGAGATCAGTTAAGGATTTACCAACGATTTGATGGGCTTACTGCTTAAGTACTGTACCAAAGTTAACTTGATTGAAAGCTTAAACTAAGATCTAAGAGCATATTATTAGTCTTACTTGGGTCTTATAACAGTCAAGTATCGAAAAAAGAGAGGAGAGACAGAATGATTGATATTCTGTGAGTATTACCAACGAGGTGCAGCATAGTGAGAGCTTGAATGCTCAGTTGCCCTCTCGGAAGCATGACGGGTGAGTAAGAGGGATTTTCCAGGCTATAACAACCGATATGATTGTAATTGATTATGATGTTGTTTTCTATATATATATATATATGTATGTATATGTGAATTTCTATTGTAGCATGCGCTACAGCGAAGGCTGCTCAGTTTGGCCTTGCCATTGGCCCACATGGCGTATGTGTAATTTTCGAAGCATTATTTTCAATTAATTAAAGAAAAATCATTATCAGCTTGAAGTAATTAATATTTATATGCATATTACAGAGAGTAATTGTGCTTTTTGGGATAAAATATGACTTTTGAATAAATCACAGTATTAGCTGCAGTTCTGAGAGCTTAAAATTTGATAAATTTAGAAATCGTGTGCCTTAAAATTCAAAAGATATATTTATATTTCAGAAATTACTACTCAAGGATTAGTTTTTTGTGTAGGAAATAATTAAATTAGCAAAAGCTGCACTTATTGGCTAAAAGTATCAATAAGGGACGGCACGCCCATTCATTATGACAAACTAACTTCATTGTATCAACCTCATATTGAAACAAAAACCAACTGACTGATCTGCATAGATCAGCTAGTACCGAACTTACACTGGGATATTAAAGCGAAGCTTTTACAAAGTGATTAAAAAGTTCAATACAAGTGGTTCTAATAATACTAAAATATAACTGTAAGGGTTAGAAACTTAGATAAAGGGATTAAGCTTTGGTGCGGACTTAGAATTTCGAATGGACCTGTTGATGACAGTAATTAGTTCAAGCCGGGATCGGACAGCAAGTGGGTCAGAGGTTAAGGCATCCGCCTTACAGACGGGAGTGCTCGGATTCGAATCTAGCCGACTACCACTCATATACGGACAAGTTTGGACAACAAATTCTAAAAACAAGGTGGTCACTGATGAGGAGGATGCTTGGCAGCATCCGAAATAGCGCTATTTGACCAGCCAATACTTTTCGTATCAATCTTTCTATATTCACCCTGAATGGTTGACGTCAAGCCTGCTAAATATTTGATTTAGAAACTTTACGTCGCTAGACACACATTCTAGTGATTAATATTGTTAATATCTTGAATACTAAATACTGAAATATATAAAAATGATATGAGAAATTGGCTTGTTTTTAGATACAAAGTTGAAACTCTGGCTTTATGATCAAAAAATAAAACTTAAAAGTGTTATTTTTGCAAACAAAATATTAAACTCAAGTAACAAGCTTTGTTTTCTGATCGAAGAATAAAATGAAAGTTAAGTTTCTTGACTGTAAAGGTGTTTACAATAAGGAAACAATAATACAGCTCTTGTAGTTATAGTCCTTAAGCATGTAACATGCATAGTTAAGCATGAATTGTGTAATTAAGAGCTTAATAATGTTTGATGAAAAGCGGCTGCCAATGCCAACTAGGCTTAGACTGAGTTGAAGATCCATTGACTAATAAATAAATGCTATTGTTGTTGCTGTACTCGCTCGGATTGCATCCGGCGAAACTAACAACTGGAGATGACGACTTAGCCGGGCCCAAAACAATAGCCGTGCTGAGAACTGCGCTCAGCAGTCTTTATAAATGGCAATGTGATGGGCAGCTGTGTGATTAGTTGGTCAGCAGTCGTTGTTAACTGAAGATTACTATAGAATCAATCGGGCTTGAGGGATCCCAACTGCAACCGGAACTGTAACTGCAATGAGACACTGGAGGCTGCTGTTGAGCTGGCTGCTCGTGGGTAGCTGTATTGCCCTGGCCACGCCCACGCTGCACCACCTCAAGAAGAAGCTGGGCCTTGGCGGTGGAGGCGGCGGGGGCTATGGCGGTGGCTATGGTGGCGGCGGCGGTGGAGGTGGCTTTGGCGGCGGTGGTGGCCTTGGCGGCGGCGGTGGCTATGGAGGAGGCGGCGGTGGCGGCCATTCAGGAGGCGGTGGTGGCGGCTATGGTCATAAGCCAACCACCATTGAGGTGTACGTGGTTAAGCCCGTCTATGGCGGCGGCGGCGGTGGTCATCATGGTGGTGGTGGCGGAGGCGGACAACAGTGGGGCGGTGGCGGCGGTGGAGGTCATCACGGAGGTGGTGGCGGTGGCGGCAAACAGTGGGGCGGTGGCGGCGGTGGAGGTCATCACGGAGGTGGTGGCGGCCCTCAGTGGGGCGGTGGCGGTCATCCCGGCGGCGGCGGTGGATCCGGCAGCGGCGCCTACGCCAGCAGCAGCGCCAACAGCTACAGCTATGGAGGAGGCGGCGGCGGGGGCTCCTACGCCAAGGCATCAGCCAATTCCAATGCGGGCAGCTGGTAGAGCCCAGGAACCGCAAATTTTTTGTTTTTTTTTGCAACTAACTTAAGGAAAAATGTTGTCATTGGCAAAGGATTCCTCGGAGGAATGCTTGCATATTCAAATTCGTAATGGAAACATGTTTATAAAAAAAGGAAATAAAAATAATTATATTACCAAGTTTAAATGATCGCACATCTCGAAACCAGTTTGCTGCGAAAATACTTGTGTGTAAGCAGCAACAAGAAACAACAACAAGCTGTAAACGTGTTTCAAAATGCCAACAACTTGGCAAATGAACGTATCGCGTATTTGTTGTTTTCGTTTTTATTGTTGTTAACAAAAAACTTTACAAAATGTGCGTGGGTGAAACGAATTCCAATCGCAAATGCGAATGACAATCAGATCTTCACCTGACATTCTGCAAATTCCCAGCAGATGTTTCGGCTCTGGCTGGTTCCCTGTTCTTTAAAACGGTGTCAGACTCAAGGTCGTAGATCGGATTGAATACGGAATGCCAATCTCTTTGATTGAACCTTGATCCGAACTAGTTGTCCAAGCAAATGAATATAAACCTAACTCAATAAAAACTCGATTCAACAAAACTAGTAGGCATTCTGAAATTGTATATGATCTTAGCTGAAAATGTTATATTCTCAAAATGCTTACATATGTAAGTAGGTATATGAGCCGCAGGTCTTATTCGATTTTAAAAAACTGTACCTAGTGCAGCTCTTTTCATCAAATAACAAGAAAGAACGCTATAGAAGCTGGAAATCTAAGAATAAAATCGAACATTTTGGCCCATAAAGTGCTGACGCCGTTCATTTTATGGGTCAACAACTTTTAAAATAGCATTTTACACTAGTTCTGATGTACAATCGATTAAAAGTGAAATTTCAAGATCTTAGTTTTTTCGAAATTTGCATTTTTGAAAATGTGTAAGGTGAAAAACTTGTCAATTTTCGGAAATTCATTTGTCAATATATATAAGATTTAAATGCCAAATCAATGTAGAGTACAAAACATGAACAAAAAAACATTCCGCATGAGATTCGGTTAAGTTTTAACAAAGTTAGGGGAGTTCGTAATCTAGGAGGTAAAGCTACTGTGGTGTTAAGAGCCTTACAAGTTGAAATTCTTGGAATTTTCAGCTTGAATTTTGGACGTAAAATGATGTTCCTTAAATTAAGTTTTGAAATATTTCTTATACTAATTTTGATAGCCAATTAAAAGTGAATTTTTCATTTTTGTAAATGTGTAAGGTTAGCTCTGGTCAAATTTCGAAAACATTTAAGAAACAAATTTAGTTAGGAATATACATTTCAATTCCTTGTCAATTAATAGTATACTATGTATTTGACAGCATCGATCTGTTTGCTATATTTGGACAGAAAATAATAAGAAATCTTTCAGACGGGGCAAAGATAAATATCTATTTGGGTAGGACGAAGAAGGAAACAAAATCGTTTGCATCGAATCGGAGGTCAGTTTGCAATTAATGATGATCGCTCTGTTTGTTATTTGTTAGTTTAATTGTTGTTCTTGTGGTTCAGCGTACTCTGGCAAAGATAGTGGAGGTTTTCGTTTGAATTGAAGTAGCTTGTATCTTGTATCTGTCGCTGTGCATCTGCAATCCTTAGACATTCGTTAGCGAATTTAGCAGATTGACATTCGCACTGGAAAAACTTGTTTTCATTGTTGTTGCTGTTGTTGATGATCAAAGCCAATAGCAAAACCAATTTGAGCCGCTTCTCACGTTTTCCAATCGCTTGGCACGGTCATTATTGAAAGTTTTTCGAATTTCCAGCGCTCGCACACACACAGATACCCAGTCTTAGCTGTATCTGTGAGATACATACGTGTACGTGTGTGTGTGCATCTCTATACAGCTGCAGTCACTTGAGATTTTCCTCAAATCGATAACAGGTTTTTGGGCTCTACTCTGGCCTGGCCTGGCCTGGCCTGGCTTGTCTTGGCCTGGCCAATTTCAACGGCTGCAAGCAGAAAGTTTTCTGTTTGCTGTTTATTTTTATATTGTTTTTTTTTCTTTTCTGGCTGGGCCTGGGGCTCATTGAAGTGCAGCCAAGTTGCGGTCAGAAATATGCGGATGACAAGCGGCAAAATGTCGTTGCTCTATCTTCATCTCCTTCTCGGTCTCCGCAGTGCGAGTATCTTTATCACACTTTGTCTCTGTCTCTGTCTCTGTCTCTGTCTCTGTCTCTGTCTCCGTACCGTTCCGGCCAGCCAGCACTTAAATTGCCCGTCATCATCAGGTGCATTCCAAGTGCCAGGTTCTGTGGCCCACTTTGGCTTAGAAATGCGCTTCAAACTCGCCTCATGCAGTGGGGGCAATCCGCTTAAGTGGGCGTGCCGTTGCCCCTCCGCAATTGGAGCACACTGTTTCAAATATGGCTCAAGCTGCCAAGCTGACAGGCCAACATACCAACATATCAACTATCTGGGCCCGAATCGTATCTTACATTCAATTTGTTCCAAGAACTGCGTCGATCCTGCACATTTCTAAACCTCATTTTACTTCTGGCCGAATTTCTTCCTAATTTCCTTTTTTTTATTTCCCTCCCTTGACACGTCCTTGGATAGTCTGATCAAATTCATAACATAAAGAAAGTTATATTTACTTTAAATTTTGGATAAAAGGAACCAAACATGTAGGCACACCCGAGAGAAGGGTTGGAGCCTGAGAGGAACGTCGGGACCGCGTCGCTCTGGCATTTTGAAAAGTCTCCTGAATCCTTCCGATTCCTAAGAACTTTTCGGCAATACACACAAAGCTGGCTCAGAGTCAAAATATTTCATTTATAAATATTTTGCAATCTTCACATTTGCTTATAGCCTAAGACTGATTGGAAAGAACCCATTCAAGAACATATTTATTTTGATCTAATATAAAAGCTTGATCAGTTAATATTTTTAGATATCCGAGAACTTTTTCCTTTTTTTTCAATTTGTAACCAATCTTATTCTACGGCTGAGTTTCAGGCGTTTCGGTTGCTATAGATGCCGAACCTCGAGATCTGAGAATATGGAATCTTTAGGTTTTTTGGAGCAGACTCCGACAGTGGAAGTTTAAATTCAAACTTTATTAAGACGATTCAGCAGAAGACATAAATACTTCAAGAGTTCGATGTTCACAAAAGATTTCTCAAATCCTTAGAATATTATAACCAGGTATCAACATCAATATATTTTACGGATTTCGACAAAATCCAGCCTCCTAGCATGTAGGGGCCCAAAGTTGAATGTGTGTAATGTGATCCATACCCACAGGTTATAATTTTTCCCGTTTTCGGGAACTTTTCATTGTGAACAGTTTTGAACCCTTGTGGTTCGATTTTGAAGGTCCACATGTTCGTATAGTTTTCATTCCAGTGGTTACAAGGCAATACTTTCTAATCGGATTTTGGAATTTAGAATCGCCAATAGTTTCGATTGGACTGATCATTTGGATATGCACTGTATAATAGGAGCTTTAAACACAGAGAAATAACGTATTTCTTAGCGTTCTCCGGCAAAAGGAGAACTTCATTCGATGATCCTATGTTCTGCTTACCTGCTGCTGGCAAATTAGTATGTCAGTCAAAAGACAACGCAAACAATTGGCAAATGATAGTGTGGATATGGCTAAACTGGAACGTCGGGAGGCAAGTTAGGAAAGGAAGCTATTACTGCAACAACCAACTGTAAACTGTAAAAACCAGTTGGGGAAATAGCAAAAAAGAAACCAAAATAAAAACGAGAAGAATGAAAGAAAAACACGAAATCCAAGCTGGAGGATCACATGGATGGCGATGGCGTTGATTTGACATTTTGTCGCCTTTAGCGGAATGCCAAATCGGCAACAATCGTAGGAGCAGCGGCCGAACACGAAGCTGCCTTCGGCTCAAGCACGAAGCAAGCAACGGCAGCAGCAGCAGTGGCGGCTGCAGCTGAGCTCAGTTTTTGGTGAGCTTTCAGACAGTCTTCGGTTCGAACTCAACGCGCCAAGTCCACGTTCCAAGTCGAGAGTCGCGAGCCACGAGCTGCGAGTCGTAAAGCCAAGCCCCAAATCACGAAGCTGAAGCTGAAGCCGAAGCCGAACTGCGGCCAAACTGTGCGTGAAATTGGTAAACAGAAACAGAAACCGAAACTGAAACAGAAACCGTACTATACCGATACGATCCGATCCGATCCGAGGCGATCCATGCGGGCACATTCCGCAAAACGACGAAACTCAAGACGTGATTTCTTGTTTCTTTTTTCTTGTTTTTTTCTTGTTTTTGCGTCGCGTGTTTAAAAATAAAAAACAATGCAAAAAATTTTGGTTATGATTCTCCTCTTTTCCTAAATTGATTTTTTTTATACATGCCACATACATATTTATTTATTTTTTTATATCTTTTTATTTTTTTAATAATTTGTGTGCGTTTTTGTGGTTTCATCTTCATACTTTGAAGACGCAGCCATAAAAATCGCTTGGTGCTTATGTAGATTGAATACGTTTTTGTTTTTATTTATATTATAAAGTTGGCTGCCTAAATTATATAGCATATAAAGCCGAAATTGATGCGATTTAAATAAACTGAAGAGAGATAAACGGAGCGAAACAAATACTACCAACATCAAGGAATTCAAGTTGATCTTCTTTGCTGCACGCGAGTCTACCAAGGGTAAGCCTCTACACACTAAAATGGCTAACATACATAGTAGTTCAAGATACATATGTATGTTTGTTGTTTAGATATTATAATGGCACGCAAACATGCTGAAAGGGGGCAGTAAGCCGGCCCCAGTCCAAGTCAATGTCAATGGGGCCTAAGACTTTCAAAGACACTCGGCGAAACAATCGTTCAATCAATCGATTGACGCTTGCGCAGCGAACCAAATCGTCCGAACAACGGCTTATCGATATTTTACCATCAATATTCGTATTCCTGCCCCATGGGAAACTCAGAGTCTTAACGCGTAACTGCATTTCGAAATGCGCTCCCTACCCCCCGCTGAATCAGTTTTGTCTCGCTCATCGGCTTAATTCGATGAGATAACCAACAAAATGTCGCATGAGATAACAAATTTGAGACGCAACGGGGGGCCCTCCACTTCGTAACCCTCTTTACGCATTCATATGCAAAAGAATGGGGTGTCAGCCATTTTGTTTACTGCAGTGTGGGGTTGGTGGGGGGACACCAATGTGGAATGCGGTGGTGACAAAAAAAATCGTGCGTCTCTCGCTCGTGCCAAATTGCCCAAAGTCATCAATCTTAAGTTAAACAACAGCCAACAACAATACAAACAATACATGTATGCAAATGAATAAGCTATAATAACATTCTTTTTGACCGTTCTTGTTCAAAAAGCATGAACAATAAGTAAGAGCAACAACATCTTATGCTGAACTTACAGATACCCAGTAAAGTATTCCATATAGAGTATCTATTAATATGCTTAAAAGACTTGCACGAATGCACTCATTGCTAAGCACTCGCAAATGCACTTGAAAGTGGAATTCATTTGTTTCTGAGCTTTCAAATCATATGAACTTGAAGTATTCGCCAGCAATGAGCTAACCAAATGAGTGAACTTATGTATTGAGTCTTTTACTACTTAAAGTTCACTTGATATGTTTGAAGTTACTTGATATACTTGAAATCAATACGAGCATACTTAAGAGCTTGATCAAATGGCTATAATTAATTTACAAATTTGAAAGTCCGTTCTCAATATTTTGCTCAAAATACAAAGCAATTAACGCCGCTTTAACGTTACCAATTAGTTATACCCATTGAGTCATTGAGTCAACAGGGTGTATACAAAATGTGTTTTTAAAAGGTCAGCAACAAAACACTTGACCAACATTTTGTGGCTCCTGTTATATGAATAAACACCTCAGCACCTAAGCTGAGTTCAGCTTTGTCCGACTGTTTCTACCTTTGTTTGGGGACACTCGATCATTATTAGATACAACGTGATCTTGTGCTGACCAGACGGGGAACCTCAATCTTTCTCACAGTCACAGTTTAGAGCATTTCTAGACTATACTCGTACCACACACACACACATACCTTGCATACATTTTCATTTACATCTCGGGGCTTAAGATCTCTAAGAAATTCCACGCACGAACAAAACGACACAAAAACTGAAAAACAATAAACAAACAGTTGAGGTCATTGCTCAAACATGCGAGATGGCTCTACAAATAGACAATCTTAAGTATGGAAACTCAAAGACAGCACTTACAAGCACACACACACACACACACACATACTAGGCGAGACTTGGGCTTGCCATAAGCGTATCTTTATCTGTGAAGTGCATCTGTATCTGTGCGCTTAACGACATTAAAATCTACATACAAATTGACAGGTTTTGTCTTAAGACGTGAGTGACACTTAAGCCGTACTAGTTTTGGGGGAACGGTCACACAGTGCAGACGTCCCCAGAGATCGGCATAGACAGACACTAGCCGAACCCATCCTAATACAGCCGAGTTCAGCCGTAGACTTGACCATTTGATAGTAAAATGACTATATAACACATAAACATATGGCTAACAAAATATGCACAACCTGAAAACTTCCTTTTAGTGGAATATAATCGAAGATTACATTGTAGCCCAGTAGTAGGAGTTTAAGTTCCATTTTCGTACAAGAAAAAATCATAAAAGATTGTATTTATGGACATGAAAAGGTAATTCAAATACCAAATCAACCTAAAGAAAAAACTGTGACATTCCGTTTCGATTTGACAAGTTTATGGAAATTGAAAGTCTAGAAAGCGCATTTTTCAATATAGTTATGATCTTTAAGAGTCAAAGATTTGGTAAATATTTTAATGAAATTTTAGCGAAAAATCAACTACTTCAGAAGAGGCTTTCAAATAGTATTAATATTGACTTTAAGGTTAACAAATTAAGTCAATGTTGGCGTGAAATTTGATCAACAAATAAACAGCATTGGAGTCTTAATACTTGTAGAGTTATATACCAATTTTAATGAATTCAATATGTCATTTCGAGACCTGTATTTGAACATTTTTCTTTCCGAAATATGAAAATGTAAAGTTCAATTTTCTAAGAAAATTAAGCGGAACGATTGAACTTTTTTACGACATTCTCACTCACTTGTAAAGTGTCAAGATTTCCCAACAAAATATTACTTGTTTTTATAATAAAAATTAAAAAATTATTATTATTATGTTTATAGGAAATATATGTATTTATAAAATTGTTATTTTTCAAAGTTAGTAATTTGGTTGGATAAGATTATAAATTTGTTGACTCGACATTATAAACATTACATACTCGTATACCAAATTTTGTTGCTCTAACCTCAAGTGTATCAAAACAGACAGAGGGATATTGCACAAATCCAAACTACTCATGTTTCGAAAAAACCTTTTTGAAAACAGAGTATAAAAATTGCTCTTTTATTTCGGTCGAAGCACATAAAATATAAACAATAAGTACTCCTAAGTATTCGACAATTGGCGGAGGTGAAAGCGAAGCTTTAATTATAACTCTTGTCTGTCTGCTTGACTGGCGTGTTGTTGTTGTTGTTGTTGTTGTTGTTGTTGTTGTTATTGCTGCTGCTGGAGCGGATCTGGCTATTAGCCATATTGCAAATCATCCTATTCCCATGCACTTGCCCAGCTGCAGCAGGCAACAACAAAATGAGAAGCGGCCAAGACCAACGGAGTGTCTAAAAAAGTTCAAACTCAAGACACAGCAGCAAAAACAAGTACAGCTCGTAAATATTAAAAAAAACAACAAAAAAAGTGAAATTTCAAATCGAACAACGTTGTCGACTGTATCCATAATTGACACAAAACAACAACAACAACGACATCGACAGACCAAGTAGGACGCTTGGGTGGATGCCCCCGAGCAACTAGGCAACAACGTATTGTAGTAAGAGCGGTTACCTTCCCGGAATCGAAATTGGATGCACAAGTTACTATAATATTTATAGTAAATACTCAGTCCATAAAAGAAACGCACAGCACAAGCAAATTAAATTTTGTTTTTGTTCATCGAATTGAAATGGAAATCGAATTGGCAACAAAAACAAAGCAAGCAACAAATAATTAATCAATATATATATATTTATACACTTATTGTTTATCTGCTTGTATATAGTATAAAAAGTGAACAAATAGTGATTAAAATTCCTGAGGCGAACGCGCAGGCTTCCAAAGTCGTAGCTACCAACAAAAATGCGATCCAAGCGCCGCCTAAAAACAATAACAAAATCCAAAAAAAATAATAAACAAAAGCTTTGCAGCGCAATTTGATTGTAGTAGATGCACATATTTGCAATGCTTTTGAAAGTGTTTTTTGTTATTGTTTTTTAATTTGATTTTGGCACGTATGCACACTGGTGAACGTGGGGAGGGGGGGCTGAGAGCGGGCGGTGTGCTTCCATCTTTGGTAGAGTGATGTACGAGTATTCACCTGACGAAACCTGACGAAACTCAACGAATTCGGGGTGAAAAAGCAATTGCTGTTTTCCTGAATTCAGCTGGCATATGAAAGCAGCGGGACTTAAGATCGAATAATATATTATGGTATACGATATTATATTGTAGGATAGTTTTCTTAAAGATTTTTACTTTCCTTGGCACGAAATCTGTCACCGAAACTATGCTGATCCTTAATTTTAAATAAATTTGTAAGTAAAGTGTTAACACTCAGATTATATCAGATATATAGTAAGATATTTACTTTAAGACATTTTTTACATACAAAAATACATCAACATTAAATATAATCACATTAAAATAGACTGATTTCCTTTGGAATAACTATTGAAAGTAAACAAAATATCAATATTTTTTAGATTTTAAATAAAAATTTGCATTTAAATCAATTTGTGAAATTAATTTCTAATCATTTAAGAACATTACTCTATATGTTAGAAATTTGCTTTGAAAATTCTTTAAATAAATATGGAAACTTAAAAGAAAATAAAAATTAAAATTCTTGACTTTATCATTTTTGGCAATTGCCTTGAAGAAGAATCTGTTTTCAAACATTTTAATGAAATTTCAAAGTTGTCCAGCTGCACAGCTCTATCAAAAATAAAACATTCTACATACTTAGTATCAGAAAACAGAACTAAAAGAGTTTCTCCTACGGCTATCAGGAATTATAATAGAAAACAAGTAACACTCGTTTGAGACATTCGTGACTTTCGTGACATTCTCAAGAAATTCAAATTGCCGTAAGACTCATATACCAGTCGTCTACCTATATCACATCCATATGGACGTCTGAGTAAGGCCCCTTAAGAGATCTGGAGACTTGCACCTGCTCCCAATGCAGCTTGGCAGCTTGTGTGAACTCATTGTTAAGTGCAATTGACGATTTAGAAATACGAATGCAAAACGTTTAAGAAGTTGAACAAAAACAACTCATACAAAAACAATGGCACAGTCTAACAAGAAGAGGAAAAAAGAAGGTAATAAAAAAAAAACTGAAACGAAAAAAAAAAATCAACTTGAAAGTGGCACAAAGCAATTTTAAAGCTGAATGGAGCGTTAAGTTTTTCAACTGCATTTGCAATGTATTTTCAAGAAACAAAAACAAATAAGCAAAAGAATAAGAAAATGAAAATGAAAATGAAAATAGCAACAAATCAAAAGCAAATCCAAACTGCAATTAATATTGGTACACACTTCAATTTGACGGTTTGTGCAATTTCGAAATGAAAAGTGGCAACCGCACAGAAAGAAACCATCATGTAGTATCTTTGGCCTCAAAACCGAGTTCTAAAATAGCATATGTGGAAAATAGATTGAAATTCTTTAAATCATTTAGTTTCCCCAAGATGTACAGAATAACACATATCATTGAAGAGCATTCGCACATTTTAGGCTTAATAATGAATACAATTTGAATACAAATATGGATGAGGCAAAAATTTAAAGAATAAAGCCAACCGCATGGAAATCGGCTGAGTTTCAGCAAAGTTAAGTGAGTAGGAAATATAAGAGGAACACTTTCTGTGATATTTTCCCCCGGAATATTGCTTCAATGTAAAACACATTTCGTGACAGAGTTCTTTTACCCTCTGCAAAGGAATGAGTTAGAAATATAGGAGAAACACTCCGTGTGATATGTTTTCCTCCGATTATTCTTTCAATGTATAACATATTTCGTGACAAAGTTCTAATAACCTCTGCCAAGGAATGAGTTGAAAATATAGAAGGAATACTGCGTATGATAATTTTTCGCCGATTCTTCCTTCAATGTAGAACACATTTCGTGACAGAGTTCTTTTACCCTCTGCAAAGGAATGAGTTAGAAATATAGGAGAAACACCTCGTAAGATATGTTTTCCTTCGATTATTCCGTCAATGTATAACACATTTCGTGACAAAATTCGAATACACTCTGAAGGAGGAAAGGAGGAAAAAAGTGACGTCCGGAATCGATTAAAAGTACACCAAATTATACAATTTCTAAAGCGTTTTATGTTCTTTATCTAAAGTTAAAAATCTTTAAGAGATCGACATTTTATTTCCAGAATGCATAAAATGTAAGAGTCTTTATCTTCATAAAAATATAGTAAGATCAAAGAAAGAAACCACAACGAAATAGTTCAAGTTAAATGTGTTGAATAGTATCTACGATTTGCTAAAAGCTTTCCAAGTAAGGTCAAAAACTGTTGCTGAAATGAATTTAATGCAGATTAGAAATAAATTTCGATATTAGCCTATGACCAAATATCGCATTTCATATGATCATTTGCTCAGTTTGGAGTTCTACGTTTTAGAAATCTAAGAACAGCATTTGCTTTAAACTTGGGGGGCCTTAGAAGGGTATGTGTGTGTGGCCCACACACAGAGATCTTTGCTGGCTTGCATAATTGATCAAACATCGTCGCTGAGATCATTAAGATAATCGCTGAGCGAGGGCTGTTCATTTACATGAGAAAGCGCGAGAGGCGCTCGAAATGAGGTAATACCGAGTAATAGGCGATAAAGCGACGAGTCAAAATGATCAAATTTATATACATATGTATTTAACAGCAAAACATATAAAGAGCAAAAACAAAAACGGCAGCCAAGTTGGCCTATAAAACGGCCCTAAATCAAATACCACGCATAGCCCTGAGTGTTGCCGGAGCCACTCGAATGGGCCATAAAGAAAACGACTTCATTTCGACTTCAAGTGTCGGACGACAAAAGAAATGCGATACGAGGAGCGTGTGAAAAATGCGCCCGCCCCCAGCCCCCACTCCCCGCTGGAAAAGCTAGAGGGAAACCGTCTACTAAGTATTACCTCATAAAATACCATATGCGATAATGATAATGCCATTTGCTGTGACGCATGTGCGACATGCGAGTTATGAGAAAATAGTATGTATAACTTACAACTCCGGAGTATGTGAAATTGCCAGGCATAAGCTGATTGGAAGCGAAGTACACTTGAACTGGGCAACAACTGTAAACAAAACTGCATCCGAAACTCACCTTACCAACTACTGTATCAAGTTTGACATAGAAACGAATTTATTAATTACTTTGTCTTAAATGTAATTTATTATGCGCTCATCGCCATAAAACGCAGCATTGATTTATAATGACATTCGAATGTAAATTATAAGCCATGAGTGGGATTCGAACTCGGTGCTTTGTGTGTCAATAGCACTCACAATTCGAATTTAAATCATAGTTATAGCAATTCTAATTACTTTCCTGTCTATTGATTCTAACAAAATCTCACCATATAAGCCTAAAGTTAGCTCAGAATCTGATTTCAGTTCACATGGTAATAAATATAACTTATATATAATACATACATAGTTTCTTTTCCTTCCTTTGAACTATGTTTAAGTTTCTGGTTTTTAATAACGCCCACAACTAATCTATCTCCACAATGACTTTGTTCCGCATTAAGTTCTGCACTTAAACTTATATACTATACTGTATAATTTCTACTTTGATTATATGCAACTGAATTCAGGCGATACCTTGAAAACTTAAGATCTGTCGTTCTAGATCTTGAGAGATTTGATTAACCCAATGCCAGCAGAGGCTGTAGTAAATTGCACTCTCACTCTACGAATTCTGTCATCTGTCATCTCAAATCTTTCATTTGTCATCCGTTGGGTTGTGCCGTCATCGTCAACGCCCGCGCTTAGCTCACTTCGGCGATGATCTAATCTCAAGACCTGCCCGCGATTGTTAACGGAGGAAAGCGCTGAAAATGTTTATATTTCGAATTTTGTATCTTTTCTCTTTTACATATTTCACAGCACAGTTGAACTTGAAAATGCAGCCAGTTTGGGAATGGGGAATGGGGAATGGGGGGCTGCAAGGACAGGCTGCTGTCTTGGCTTATAGTGGGTGCCGAGGGGGCCTATTACGAGCATAATCTCAACTTGAATGAAGACAATGCGAAGACGGCGAAGACTACGAAAACTGCCAAGTTGATGTTGTGGGTAACCGAATCGAGAGTTCACCGAACTCGGAGAAAATTGCTGAGTGTTTATTGCTGTTAATGTTAATGATGATGATGATGATGATTTAGCTGTTGTTATAGTTGTTGTTTCTGCTGTGCAGCCAAACAAGTCGACCGATGACTGAAAGGAGAGTAGACAACAAAACAACAAATCAACAAACAACTTTGTCATCATTATCATCATCATTGCCACCTTGACATGCACAATTCAATGTAATGACTTATTGTAATTGCATTTCACCTATAAATTTTAGAAAATCTCCCTATAGATCAGATTGGTAAATGTTGGTAAACTAATTCACCAGCCAGATACGAGTTTAACGGAGTTGTGAATACTCTTCTTAGTTTTCAAGCTATTACAGCTTTGTGATTTTACATCCCTTGATTCAATTTCTAATACTATCCCGTAATCATTTTTTCACCTTAGGATGAACAACAATTACAATATAGTCAATGATTATGTATAGAACTAGAGATTAGCTAAAAAAAAACAAAAAAACTCTATTCCATCCGTTCTCGGGTGCCGAATTCCTTCCGAAGATTAAGCCACATTAACAATTTTATTCAAATAGTCTTATTCTTCATGATAATTTCGTTATTATTACTATGCCAGCCCCGATACTATGTTTTAAGTTTTCCTGATGCCAATCATTAGGAATCTATAAAGATCTTCATATTAAATGTATTTCGAGTGATCCAAAAAATGAAAGACTTGTAGTATATTGCACTGAAAAATTGCAGTCGCAAATGGCTTGAGTATCGAAACAAAGCGGCATTCAATTGAGCTGCTCAAACCGATCACGTTTATTGGTGAACGTCATGGACGATCGTTGGAACTGGGACCCTGAGAAGACGTGCCGACGATGCGGCACGAGCAAGGGGCAGACGGCAACAAAAACCAAAACAACGACCGAAACCTAATCCGAATATTGAAATTCATAACATGAAGCCACCTACACACACACACGCACACACACACACACAGAGAGGGAGAGAAAACCAAAGCGATCCGTCGACCTAAAATACTATGTACGATTTGAGCATATTTTCACCTATGAAATGAGCTGTTCGGTCTGGAAACATCTTTGGATACGCGTATTTGGGCCGCATAAATTGTTGTTGGCCAGCAGCCAAGCCAAAGGTGGGCCAGGAATGAGTGATGACGGCCTGTTGTTGCAGAAGCGAAAGGTGGGGGAGGAGCTGCAGTTGGCCAGGTAGACAGAGCAACGAAATTAGCGCTCTCAAGTCACAAGGGGCGCCCCGTTTCGAAGCGTGTCTAAAATGTGTTAAACAGAAAGAAATCGCCAAGTAAAGCGAACGAACGAGCCCAAACACAACAAAACAAACAAAAACCAACAAAAAATATAAACAAATCGGCGAGTTATGTGACCGAAAAATACTTGTACTACTTATAGAAGAACTGGCGTATGTAAATGTGTTGAAGTTGACTGGACACCCAGTCAAGTGCTTGAGAGTTCCATTGGCATTACTATTACTATTATTATTATTATTTTTATTTTCTTGCAATTTAATTAGGCTACTTGAGTTTTGTATTTCAATTCGTTGCGTTTCGTTTGATACGATCATAATATCTTTTTTCATTCTCCTTTTTTTTTTTTTGGTTTTTTTGCTTTGCTTTTTCATCGATTCTTTAATTATGGCAATTAGCCAATTTCGTGCAAACTCAACCCAGCAAGTAGCCTCCATACCACACCATAGACTCTGCAATCCGAACTCAGAAAAGAAAAGATACAACAAAAAAAAAACAATACCAAAGCAATTGCTATTGCAATTTACTCTGCGGGTTGGTTTGGTTCGGTTCGGTCTGGCGAGTGTTGATATTTTACTTTTCACATTTGTTTTACACACTTAACGAACAATTTTCGCTATTTACCCCACAATTCAATGGAATTTTCATGGATTCACCAGTAATTAGACCTCAGAAATTGAAGTTAAAAGAAATCGAAATATTATTAGGATCGTGAGGTCTCCAGCAGTACAACTAGGCTGACGAAACTTTGTACAGTTGCTTCCTTTATATAAGCCGTAACAAGCCTGATCGGCTCACTATATCATATATTTTTTGTATAACCTAACCTAACCTGAACTAAGCCAAACCAGTTTTTAATTGAAATTCATTCAAATAACAAAACCAAATCAAAACTAACTTATTTTTATGGAAATTTTCTGTTTGCTTTTGTTTTTTTTTTATCATAAATAATTATCAAATATAACAAGCATGATATATAAATATCTACCAATAAAATGAATAACTTTTAATTATAAAACTCAAAGATATCGATAAAGAGGCTACTTAATTTTGTATTATTTAAACTGAAACTTATGTTTAGATGATGTTTACCATTTGACTCTGACTTTGAAGGTTGATTTATGCTAAAGTTGGGATGGGATTACAAAAACTTAATTCGGCCGTCCCGAAATAATTTTTTCTATGCTGATCCCAACAGTCTAAAATGGGAAAAAACTCAAATCTCTCGACATAAACTCTAAATAGCAAGCTAGAGTCATGAAATTTTGCATAAATATAAGTAAAGCTTAAGGAGAATTTTGGAATTTTTTTCTAATTGGATCACGCTTTCATCCCCTCCCCATCCAACTATGGAAACAAGAAGTCAATAGCTCGGTAACTCTAAGGCTAGAGAATGTAGGTTCGTCTTTAGCAGGCGCAGGTCAAGTATATTTCGGATTTCAGATATTCCCCCCGAGCCCCCGCAATTCGATAAGAACATTTTACAGCAACAGGACTGCAGTCCCTTTCTTCCCTTTCTATAATTGCGTTCCTCCATTAACACCTTCCTTAAAAGTGTAACTAAATTCATAATGAATATACAAAATATATCATCAGCATATAGGGGAACCCAAGAGAAATGTAGGAACCCGCGAGGAATCTCAGAACCGGGGGATTTTTGGAATAGCCAAGCTGTACCGCGTCGGAGAACTTTTTGAAAGCAGTGGTATTCCCATCCCGATCCCATCTCCCATCTCCCATCTCCCATTATAGGGTATAACATAGCTGAAGCACTTGATTCATTTGTTTGCTGTCAAATTAATCACTTGCCCGTCACTTGAAAACACTTGAGCATCAACTTTCTTGGGATGAGATTTCAACTGGCTGGGTAATGAGACTTTAATCTATCTTCAACGGCGGATCATCGATTAAAGAGTGAAGTGAAAAACAAATGTTAATTAAATGCTCGTAGCTGTCTGAAGGCATCACTGCGATGAGTTGCAAGCCCACACTGCGTATACGCAATAATATGATATATGTATTGTACTATCCATCTATCTAAGCATCTCTTAACATTGGTACCCATATGGATGTGCATGAGGTTGTGGATATGGCTATATGGATGGCAGCTGTCTGGTCCGAGACAAGGCTGACGTATTTGGGTTGAATGTTAAAACAGCTAAAACAATAACAACAATTGTTGCTGCTGAAATGGCCACAACAAATCGGCAAATGTCGCAATTAACATATTTTATAGGTATGTGCATATATGTATGTGTGTGTCTGTCTGTCTGTGTGTGTGTGTGTGTGTGTGTTTGAGTTGCTTACACACCCTGCACAACATGGCTGCCATGAAGCCATAAAAAACAAACAATATACAAAACACGACTTTGGCAGATACACATGTGAGTAATACACGATTTTGACACGACACGAAAGCAACAAATAGCGTTTGCTCAAGTGATTAGAGATACGTAGTTACAAGCTCCTCACCTGGCCCTAACGCCTCCCCAACGCCCCCACCATAAGCAGCTACGAGCCAAGCTCTACAGACAGAGCAAAAGATACAGATAGTTAGCTGAAAGTTCCTTTTATGCAGACTCGCTTTGGCAATATCCTGAAGTTCAGCGCCAAAAATCAACAAATATAAACTTATATGTACCTATTGAGCTTATATGGTGCACTATCAAACCCCCTCACACCCGCTCACACACACACACTGTGTAGACATGGCCCGCAGATACATTTGTATCTTTTAATAAGGCGCACTTTCAGTGTGTGTGTGCAGTAACTATGTGGCTCGAAATGACTTAAAACTTCACTTGAACTGCCACAGCAAAGAGTCAAGACTTGGAGCACACTTGACTCTGTACTGTATCTGTATCTGTATTCGTGTGCGTATCTGTATCTTCAAATGTATCTTTAGTTCTGTGCAAAAGTTGCTAATTCGTAGCTGGCCAACTATAATCTCTGGCTTGATAACTATGTTAGTTATATGTATGTATATACTATACACGGGTGTGTGTGTGTGTGTGTTCACAGATGTATCTGTATCTGAGCTGGCACACGTATTTATACTATTTGTATTTGTTTATGCCTTTCGCTTCCCTTGCCGCAGGCACAATAACAGCTTATGTCTTGCCTTAAAGCCTGTCTCCCTCTCTCTTTCTCTCCCTTTCCCTTGGCAGTCACAGACAATGGCCCAACCTGTCCCCAGCAAATCCTTAGTTTGTTGTACTCAAAACAGTTTTTGCAATTGAAAAAAACATTTCAATTAGCATTGATTTTTGGTGTCCATCTGCAGGTGTGCCTTAAAAACAGTACAACAATGGTTTAAACACTCTGAGTTATGCGAATTTATTGACATATAATATTTATTTATGATGTGTGGAATACTTGAATAGCCAAGCAAAGAAAACGCCTTATTCTGTACTGAATAATGTAGCGTGGAACATTGACTCGACTGTCAGATAAAAAAATCCATCTAATGGGTAAATAAATCACAAAAGTACACATTCTTGGCTAGAACCCAATGTTAGCACCTGAATACTATGGTAAACAGGCAAAAGCAATTCATGAAAAGCGCTTATACATATTGAATTCAACTTCATTTCATGAAATTTTAAGCGCAGTCAGCTTACATTCGTATACTCAGATAAAGAAATACCCTAGATTTCAGAAAATCACCTTACCTTTGAAGCCAAGGGCAGTTCGCCCTTTTTTTTAGAAAGTTGATTTTCTAAATAACATAGTTTCGTTTTTCTAAATGCTAGAAAAGATTTTCAAGTATTAGAGTTTAAATTTCTAAAATTAAGAAATATATTTCTTAAAAATAGAAAATATTTCGGAAAATTAGAAATAACAAGTAAGAACATTGCAATCGGACGTATCCGACAACGGAATACTCTGTTGGGGATATCATATGCCGATTTACGGGGGAGGGGGTGGCAACAAAATTCTTATGCAGATTTGTCAGGATTCTCAACATTAGTCTGTATGCCAAATTTGGTGACTATAGCTTTAAAAATGTGGAAGATACGGGTTTTCGCCAAATGGGACGGGATCTTGACACTTTATAAACTGAGTGTGTAGACCAACATGTGTACCAAGTTTGCTTGCTCTAGCTTCAAGGGTGTGGAAAAAGATTGCGTTCATACGAACATTTCGCAAACCCAATATACTCTTTTTCCCTTCGGGAACAGAGTAAATAAATATGTTTTTGGGATAGCCGATTTAGAGCGAGAAATAAATTTCCTAATTTTAGAAATTATTTCTATAAAATGGAAAATATTTTTGTTTCTTAGGGCGATTTTCGCAGTGTACTTTTATCGTTTGATTTTGAATTCCTGACAACTCTCTGTGGCTAATTTAGAATTCCCGAAATCAAATCAATCTTTTAGACTTGTTCACTATGAATTGATGTCATTTCATGAAATTGTAATTACAAGATTTAAAAAAAATAAACAAAATGAAATTGTCAGGCGCAGCCAACTTAACTTTGTACTTCAAAATGATGAGATTTTTAGTATGAATAAGATAAGCTCAGTTCGTACTCGTGCTCAATTTGTAAAGTCAACTCAAGAAATCGAAGCACGAAAGTTGTCTATGAATTCAGCTTCAATTGATGAAATTCTAGCTTCGTTCGCTAAACGTTTAGATTGAATTTCTGGCTGGCAAAATGAATAAAACATGAATTGCCATAAACGCATAAGAGCTGCAAATGATACCAAGAGATACAACTGAGCTGAGGCACGTTTTCTTGGCTCGTATCTTAATTGAATGGTTGGCCCCTAATGGCATTCCATTCATAAGTTGGTGAGATCTGCAGCCGGGCAATTAATGCGGCAGCGGATCTAATTAATATATATTTAGTATCATTACTGACACACAATCAATCGAGTTGCAATGCAGCAGGTTCAATGAACAAACAATGCGCATAATTCAATTGTTATTAGAGTGCATTGTCAGCTGTTAGCTGTTAATTGCTAATTACTAATTACTAATTAACAATCGCCAATTACAGCTGCAATTCAATTAACAACTTGGTCAAGTGATCCGTTTCTGCTTAGAACAACTCCAGTTGACATAACTGACAGCTGACAGCTAACGTTGAATGTTGATGCAACATGTGGCATTCGTCAGTGTCGCCAATTCCGTGCTGGCTTATGCAATGAGCCACGTTATGTTAATGACCAATTGGGCTAAAGTTGCCACTGCTCAATTGGTATTAGTATTGGTATTCGAGTTGCGACTTTAATTGAACAGGAACTGGGTCAGTTGCTGCAACTGCCGCTAAACTGGTTGCACGCTGCGAGCCTGACCTGACTGCACTTGTGGCAGCTTCTGTGGCTAAGCCTGAGTTAAATAACTCATAGATAAACAAGTAAGAATGCTATAGTCGAGTATACCCGACTACGAAACTCCTGTACCCAGGTCTAAAACATCCAATCACATCTAAGTCCACTTACCCATACACACACACATACACAAAGACGCACGCACACAGGCGGCAAAAGTGGCTGTGCTTCTTCTTCCCCCTCTCGCTGCATTACTGAATCTTCTATCGTGAATAACTTCCGTGTTTATTATCCGATCGACTTGAAATTTGGACAGTAGATTAAGAGAGACTAAAGTATTGTACATGCCAAATCTTAAAGCTATATCTTGAAAATTGTTACTGTAAAACGGTTTTAATCGATTTGCGGGGGAACGGGGGAGATATTTGAAATTGGAAACAAACTTGATCTGCGTATGGTATACAGGAACCTACATTCCAAATTTGGTGTCTCTAGCTTTTATAGTTGCTGAGATCGACGCGTTCATCCGGACAGACGGACAGACAGACGGACATGGCCAAATCAAAATCTCTTTTGATACTGATCAAGAATATATATACTTTATAGGGTCGGAGATGTCTCCTTCTGCCTGTTACATACATTTGCACAGATGATATACCCCCTTTTTACCCATTTTATGGGTACAGGGAGTAAAAACAAGCTAACATGCCAATTTATATGGTAGTAATCCAATCAGACACATTTTGTTTCAATAGATGATAATATAATATAAATAATTGAAAACAGGAGTTATATAATAACTTTTAAATACAAATTAAAATTCAACCATTGTTTCATAATATTTTCTTTTCAATCGCTAAATAATAGTTTTTACTCCCTGTACCCATAAAATGGGTAAAAAGGGGGTACTAAATCTGTGCAAATGTATGTAACAGGCAGAAGGAGACATCTCTGACCCTATAAAGTATATATATTCTTGATCAGTATCAAAGAGATTTCGATTTGGCCATGTCCGTCTGTCCGTCTGTCTGTCCGTCTGTCCGTCCGTATGTATGAACGCAAGGATCTCAGCAACTACAAGAGCTAGAGACACCAAATTTGGAATGTAGGTTCCTGTATACCATACGCAGATCAAGTTTGTTTCATATTTCAGATATCTCCCCCGTTTCTCCGCAATTCAATAAAAACGTTTTACAGGAACAATTTTCAAGATACAGCTTTTAGATGTGGCATGTACAATAACTTAGTCTCTCTTAATCTACTGTCCAAATTTCAAGTCGATCGGATAATAAACACGGAAGTTATTCACGAAAGAAGATTCAGTAATGCAGCGAGAGGGGGAAGAAGAAGCACAGCCACCAATTAAAATGCCTCGCTTGCGCTGTCGCTTTTGCCGCCTGTGTGCGTGCGTCTTTGTGTATGTGTGTGTGTATGTGTGTATGTATGTGTAAGTGGACGTAGATGTGATTGGATGTCTTAGACCTGGGTACAGGGAGTTTCGTAGTCGGGTATACTCGACTATAGCATTCTTACTTGTTTTAAACTCATAACTCTTATATGCGATCCCTGGCATATATATTCAAATATGTATATAATAGCTAAGCATCCAGTTCAATCTGACCTAGAAAACTTTTCATTCAAAGCAGCTACTACATTTTAAACCAATCAGAGATATAAATACTTAAAATAATTCCACTTTTGTAATGCTAGTAGGAAATTAAGTTAAGTTAAATTAAGTATTAACTGGTAGTAAGCTCTTTTAAGTTCATGAAACTGAGTAAATTGTCAGCGTAAATACAATATTTAATTACATTTAATTCATCAAAATGTCAAATTATTAAAAAATGTGTTAAATAATAAACGTGCATGTTTATTATTATTATTATTTAATTTTTTTTAAAGATTTGTTTACCATGCTATTTAATTTTATGTTTTTAAGACATTTTTGTGTGTGGTTTCGGCAGGTATTATTAAATATAATGATGCAGATTGTTGTCTCAGGTTAAGGGTAACATCTATTGTACCATCTTTTGAGGTTGAGTGTATCCACATAGATCATCTGTGGAGAAGTCAGCTGCTTTTTCCAAGGATTCATTTTGAAGATTACAGAAAACACAGTTTCTGACAGTACCTAGTCTTTAAGGATGACTTTTTCATATGTTTATTGAAAATACCAATAGTATTCTTAATGTATGTTTTCCAACTTTCATTACTGGGTCTCAATTAGTTCTACATATCCTGTTTAAGACACGGCTTACTCATCCAGCTCATATTACTCTCCTTTATTC
Organism: Hirtodrosophila confusa; assembly: GCA_035043065.1. NCBI lineage: Eukaryota > Metazoa > Arthropoda > Insecta > Diptera > Drosophilidae > Hirtodrosophila > Hirtodrosophila confusa. Next base: position 3,638,784 of record JAWNNI010000078.1, read on the forward strand.
TCCTTTATCCCCTCCTGCTGAGAGCTTTCCTGATCTCATTCTAGCGAAACCAGCTAAAGGATTCTTCCTAGCTTGATTCGCAGCTCTCTTTGGCAGTTAGATTTCATTTGGGCTTAATTCACATTTTTGTAATTCTTTTGGGGACCGTGTTTTTAAGGAGCTATAAAAAACTTTACAATACTCTTAAGTAGCAACTAAAACTGCACTATAAAGTAGTGCAACAGTTCGCTTAAAAAGTATATTATATACTTTCCTGGCAGCGGGTGAGTTCGTAACTATATCTCTTATTGATACATATTTGTATCTATCTATATATATATATATATATATATATTTGGCGCAATTTCACTTTAATTACAAGTTGTGTGCTGTGTGCAAGTCAACGCATCGAGTTACGTTTAAAACAAACGACGTTTGCTTTATAATGTGTTTTATAGCTTCAGTTTCAGTTTGTTTGCTTCACATTTGATTCGCTTAATTATTGCGCGTTTTTCTTAAAAAATTTTACAATTTACGAGCAGCTGGCAGTCACCTCAGACAGTCAGACAGTCAACGGACAGTTTGGTCCGTCATAGTCACAGCCCCCACACCGAACCCCACTGAAATCGAAAGAGGCTTCGCATTTATGCAGCAGACAAAGCTACAGTCCATATACGAGTACGTACATGTGTACCAGGGTACTACATATATACTTACTATAGTCTATGGGTATTAGACATGAGCAATGTCTTCATGCCTGTGACTGAATAAAGAGAATAACAGTAACAGTCACAGTCCAGGTGTTCTAACAATAACAGCCTAGATATTAGTAGTTAACATAACAGACCCAATATTAGTAGTAACAGCATTACAGTGCCAGTTCCGATAACAGTCTGGTATTAACAGTTACAGTCCCAACAATCCTTAACAGTCCTTAGCAATCATATTCTCGATGTTAATCACTGATAACTTTGGCTTGCTCTGTGAACTTAACAGTCACAGACCATGTTTCGAAAACTATGTAAGGATAAACAAGCGGAATTTGGTCATATTTCAAATCAATACCCAATTATGTTATTTACGACATTTTTAAAAGTAAATTTTATCCTATTTAAGTCTTGGTCATCCCGTCCAACAGGACTCCCATGTAACAGGACAATTCCGATGTCTGGCCCAATCTTTATCAATTTTATAGCCGAATGAGACTTGATCGTTACTATATTTATAATGATGGTGCTAAAACTTCGAAATGGGAAGACTTTATATCTAGAACATGTTATATTTGGAAGTAATAGTGTGCACTCAGAAAAAGAGTGTCATAGATTCCAGAAAATCGCCATACTTTTAAAGCTCGCCTTATTTTTCAGTAAGTTGATTTTCTAAATAACATGGTTTCGATTTTCTAAGAACTAAGGCAATCATTTCTAAATTTGAGATTAGAGTTTTCTAAATAGTAGAACTTCTAAATATTACAGTTTGAATTTCTAAAATTTAGAATTATATTTCTTAAAAATTGAAAATATTTCTGAAGATAAGAAGTAAATAATATGTTTTTGGGATTGTCGATTTATGGCCTGCATTTCTACTTTTAAGAAGTAAGTTTCTTTCTTCTGGTTTTTAGGGCGATTTTCCTTTTAGGGCGATTTTCTAAATTATAGGGCAATTCTTTTTCTGAGTGTGTGACTATCAGACTTGTCACAGTGACTGCAAAATCACAATATAGCTCATCTCTAATAGGTATGTTTGTGTGTATAGACGCTGTAGACCCGGCTCTGCACGTGGCCAGCAGTGCGTGTCCGTCCAGCCCCAAGTTTCGTGCATTTGGCAATAAATTATAAGTCTACGTGCTTCTCAAGTTTTCACTGCACGCGCCAGAAGACGACGCTGCTGCACACAGTATATCCATCCATCCATCCAGCGCACCATCCATTCAGCTCGTTGTATCCAAGTCCGCACGAAGTAAAAGTTGTTGTAACCCCAACCAGCCCATCCTTGGACAGCCAGCAGTGGCAAGATGGCAAGATCTATTGGGCTGGCTCTATCTGTCGATCTATGCAGCGTCCAGAGCCCAAAGCCCAACGTTGCAGTTGCAACAGTTCCAGCTTGGCATTCAACTTTCTTCATCAGCATTTGGCCAACGTTTCAGCCATGTTCCGGTGGCTCTTTGGGCTCTTCATTTCAATGAATTTCACTGCGGGTGCAACGCATGGCAGCATATGACGACGTCGACGACGACTGCGATAAAGTTGTTGATATGCGGAAATGGGTTTGCCATATTTGTTGCTCCCCCAACCAATGATACCGGCGATACATCCGCCTATGGCGCCGTTGCGCAATTAAACGACGATAATACGTATACCTCGTATTGCCCTCCGAACCGAGAATTGCACGCACTCTCTTCCGCAACAGAAGAAAACGCCTCGAAAGTTTATATTTTAAAATGTTTTCAACGCTCCTCAATACATTCTCTACTTACTCATACTAAAGATTTCTAACTAATTTCATTTTATTGTTGGCTTCCCAGCAGGAAAGTTTAATTAAAAGAAGAAAGTTCATAAGTTCGACACCCCAAACAGCTATTGCTATAACCATGTTGTTGTCTGATTTATCCTTAGCTTATTGTTTTGTGAGTCAACCAATGCTTTCCTTTTGTCATGAAATTTGTATCTTTCTTAGTTTTTATTTTCAGTTCGAACTTTGGCATATTTAAAGAATAAGCGACAGTAACTTTGGCTTGCTTCTCATTGTTAATAGTATGTCTTATTATTATAGATTTTGTACTGTGAACCAAAGAATTCTTGCCCTTTGTCTTATAGAAAGCTACAGAGCTTAATTCTTTGGGTTAGCAGGTTGGCATATTTCGATCTCAGTGACTTTAAGGTTTTCTTCTTGTAACTTTTTTCAATTGTAGTGAAAGATTTATAAGTGTTCAAACAAGTAATTAATGCTCTAGTTGAGTATACCCGAATACAAGACTCCCAATACACATCTTCGTGCACTTACACATACACAAACTACTGTAAAAGCAGCAGTTACCATGTAAAGTGAAGTTACCATGCAGGTAACATTCTGTTAAGTCGCTGTTAGCTCACGTTAACAAGCTGTTAATATGCTGTTAACCACTTGTTAACATAATGTTAACCAAATGTTATCACACTGTTAACACAATGTTAACCCTATGTTAACATACTGTTAACCCTATGTTATCACACTGTTAGTGTACTGTTAACCAAATGTTATCATGTTAACATACTGTAAGCCCTATGTTGACATGCTGTTAACGTTCTGTTAATAACAGACTTCTGTTATTTACATAGTTGTATAACAGTCGAATGGCTGTTATATTAATCAGCAACCGTTATACTATTATTTAACGACCTTCTAATGATTTCTGCTCGCCTGGTAAGTCTTGCCATTTTTTGGCATTTTGACGCTCACAAATTGAAAAGTTGAATTGTGAAACCAAACTTCTTCAATCATGCCCAAACACCAGGCGAACAGAAATCAGCAGAAGGCTGCTGAGAACTTTTTCATTATTTGAAATGGCAACCTAACGACTTCTGTTGTTAATTCTGGCTAAATTCTGAATTAAACCGGAAATTAATTCTGAATATAATGAGTGCTCCCATCCTTGCGGTTTTCATCAATAAAAAAATTCATTTGATTTGTATACGTTTATTTATTTAAATTTCATATTTTCGTAACAATAATGATAAGAATTAACTAATGAATAAGATTGTATTTACCACGAAAATGTGTTCTAACAAAGTAAGGTTCTAACTTTCAAGTCTTAACTGTATCAGGTTCAGTTTGAAGCTCTTTTTTTCCATCTCCAAAGCGGTAAGATTGTAGGAGAAGTTTGGGGCTTTAGGAAGGGCTTTATTGTTAGGAAGTTGATCTGGGATCTTCTTTAGCAGGCCCAAATCTCGCAAACCAAGTAATGAATGTCCTCTTCTCTCTTGCAGCGATGTCATAATGGAGCCAATGACCATGTTGGTGTTGGCCTTCCAGCTGCTGGCGCTCTTCTCGATTGCCGGCGCGCTGCTCATCTATCTGATATGCAAGGTGCGTGAGGAGAGCCAGGCCTCCAATGGCGAGGTGCAGCCCAGTCGGGTGGTGCTGGTGACCAGCGCTGACACGGCCCTAGGGCTGCAGCTGTGCACGTATCTGGCGAACAAGGGATGCCGCGTGTTCGCGGGCATGAAGGAGGCACGCGACTCGCTGCCGGCCAAGCTGCTCTGCGGCTGGATGAAGATACGCGAGTACAGCGAGGAGCCGATCAGCGGCACCATCATACCCATGCGCCTGGATGTCACGCGGGAGGATGTGCTGCGCGAGGCAACCATTGCCATGGGCGCCCATCTGAATGCGAATGAGCGCGGCATTGCCGCCGTCATCAATACCAGCGGCAGCGTGTATCGCGGCCGCGTCGAGTCCCAGGATGTCCAGCAATGGGAGCATATGCTCAAGACGAACATATTGGGCACGCTGCGCGTGGCCAAGGCCTTTGTGGGCTTTCTCCGTCCAACCCGCGGACGTCTACTCTATTTGGGCGGCAGCAGCGCCGGTGCCAGCATGGGCGGCGACGGTCTGGTTGCGTTCAATGCCTCCCGCGTCGCCGTCGAGAAGTGCGCCGAGGAGCTGCGCAAGGAGCTGCAGCCGTACGGCGTCAGCATCGTTGCACTGGACACATGTGGCATGACCGTCGAGTCGCTGTACAAGGCGCCCGTTGCCCAGAGTAAGTGCCACACAGTCCCACTAGCCAGATACAAGTGTTCGACAACTATCGATAGAGTCCCCACTCGATAATATCGATAGTGATAGCTTAAGCTATCGATGGCATATACATTTTAAAGGAGGTGTCAAAACATTGATTGTTTCAATCAATTTAAAAACTTTTCAATATACTTTGATACGACAAGTTTTCACACCAATTACCGGTAGTCCTTTCGATACTATTATTACATTTTAACGGTCGATTTAAAGACATTGTTTCTTCTTAAACTTCTTATTTCATATTCCATTTTTCTGGCATAAGCAACATTTTTTGTACGGAGTATCAATAATTTGACTTTTAAAGTGTGGTTTTTAAATTACGTCCACTTTTTCAACAAAATTTCAAACGTTAAGAAAGAAGCTAGACCCAAAATATTTTGTTTATTTTTCAGATATTAATTCGTGGCATAAAATAAGTCCATTTATCCTATAGTGTGGCGCAAGCTAATCATAGCTACCATGCTCGCTGATCATCTGCTCTCTTAAGGTCCTGATGCTGAGAGCGCATGCTAGTTTACTCTCCCAAAGTTAGGGATCGAGAGCGAGAGCGCGCCAAGCAATGAAGAGCGAAATGTTATAGCAAATATTTCGTCGTTTATATAAATGTCTGAATGTTAAAGATCTTGTTGTTAAATGGTTTTTGGTTCTACATTACTATTATCTTACTTTTGATACGCAAAACAAGAAAGAAGAGCAATCTTCAGATTGCCGAACATACACGCACCCTTTTTAGATAGAAAACTGACTGTCCATGATATAGTGACCCACGAAAATGAAATTTCGAATTGGTCAGACTATTAATGCTGAACAAAAATATATTGTACATGCTTTAGACCCTAAAGTTTAGAGAGACGGCAACGCCAATATGTTACAAAAAAAGGTTTAAGAACTATCATTACTATTGATTGTCTTCAGACAAGTTAACCATCGATAGCTTGACAGCACTAAGCCACAGTTCATTCATTGAATGGGAAAATTATAATATAATAAGGCGGATTCATAGAAATTGCACCATTGACTTATAGATACTTAATACTAAATACATTTTACTCATGCTTATCTCTCTATTCTTGTCTTTTAGCCATGTCGCAGGTACCAGGCGCACCTACCCAGTATACGGCGGATGTGCTCAGTGCCAGCGCCCTGCAGGTGATCGAGCGGGCGCTGTGGGACTTTGCGCCGCAGCAGCGCTATACATTGCTATCCCACAACAAGTATCAATTCACGTTGCCATGCCGCTCCTCGTTGCGCCTCCATCGGCCCAGCGAAGCCGCCACGCAGTCCGTCTAGGAGCAGGACGAGAGCGTCTCTATTGTCATCCGGATCAGCAGCAGCCTGGGAATGGCAATCCATCCACTCAATGGATTGGAGCTAATTGCGTGCCTTTTTAATGACTTCCTGTACATACGTATTCCGCACAGTCTTTGTCTTAACGTGTATCTTTCTATCTTTATCTTTATCTGTATCTGTATCTATATCAACATTTTTTTGATGATTATTATATTTTTTGTATGTTTTTTTTATACAAGCAAAAAAAAACAAGTTTACGATATGCTGCATTTTATTTGTAGACATTTGTAGACCCTTTGGTTCGGTGTTTAGTTGGAGTAAACATAATGTTACAATTTATACAAACATATTTAAATAAATATATATATATACATACATATATGTATAAATATATATACATTTTGTGCTAATCTGCAAAAATCTTGTCTACATTTCATTTGTTCATGTTTCTTGCTAAGGAAATTGTGTGATGTGTTTATTTTAATAAGGCTCCATTTAATGATGTGTGTGTGAGTGTGTGTTTGCTTTTTGGGGACGGCAAATCCTATTCGTAACTTGATATAAAATCCTGACGCAGCACAGAGGCGTTAAACACTTCGCCAGCACGCGCCTCAGTCTTGTCTTTGGTGCGTCCTGGGAAATTGATGAGCACATCGGCACCGATAATGCTCTGCAGGCGGCTGCTTACCTGCATAATTGCAAAAGGATATTATACATTATATTATACGTTATTATACGTGGCAGACGTTCATCAGCTTACCTGGTCGCCAGTGATGCGGGCATACAGATGTCCGTTTTTGCTGGTCACTGAGGCGCGCACGTATTCGGGACGAGGATCCAAGACAATATCATTGAGCAGCTAAATAGAAATGAAGAGTATGAGATATGACAGTATAGTATGCGTTAGAAAACTGTATGTTGCTGCGCAATTGCTTGAAGACTGACTAGCTACCTGGATAGAATGACAGTATCCATCAACAATCATCAACCATCTAGCTTTCTAGATCCCAATATCAGTTCCGTGGAACATGGCATGCTGATGGCCCAATAATAAGGAATACGATAAGATGCTATTACTTAAAACATGCCAATACATTCGATAGCTCAGAAAAGAAACGCACAACGCGAAATATCAAACATTATATGTATGAAACTCACACCCCTTACAGTTTATCTAACAATGCATTGCTGGTTGAGATATTCTCCCGACTTGGCTATTGATGATCGAGAATATAGATACTTTGTGGACATCATCAATGCGTTACACATTCCTTAACAATAATGCCCTCTGCAAGGGTATATCAAAACCTTATTGTATATACAAAGTAGAAATATTGAAATATATATATGGAAATATATATAGTAGAAAAGGTCAAAAATGTATTGAATTTGGACTAAAATGTGTAGACCGCTAAGAATTAGTTACGATATACTATTATAATATACTACTATCTACTATTCTCAGATAGTCAAGCAACAAATCGAGTCCTATTCTCATGGAGGATAACCTCAAAAATGGGCACGCTGGTATTCCCGGCAACGAGTCTGCCGATGAGCTGGCTAGGGCTTGTTCATCGACCCCTCTGCACGGTCCTGAGCCCTACTGCGGGCTGAGCTGGGCTTCAATCAAGAACCTGGTTGAGGACTGGATAAACAAAGAGAGGCACCTTTTCTGGTGTTCTAGACCGGGGCTGCGACAAGCTAAAGAGCTGGTCGGCCCCACCCCATACAGGAAGACATTTAATCTTTCTAGGGCGGAACTGAGGTTTTTGGTGGCCTATTTAACAGGTCAACACACCGTAAAGTAACACCTTTCATACAATGCGCTTATACACCGATGCAGAGTGTAGATTCTGCAGGAAGGATGACGAAACCACTATCCACCTTCTTTGTGACTTTCCTGCCATTATTTGGAGTAGAAGGAGACATCTACGTAGGGAGTTTATGACTCCCGAGCTCGTAAAGAATGTCTCGAAAACGAATAATTTGAGCGTCATAAATAGCATTTGTTCAACCACAGTAATCTACATAAATTTCAAAGTTGATCGGGCCTAAAATTTAGTTGGGCTTACTACACAAAAGAAGGTCTCATATTTGTTTATGCTTTTATAGCATAGCGAGATAACAAAAATGTTGAAACGTTCGTAAAGTTCAAGAAAGCCTCTTAAGTACCTCTTATCGCTGCTGATCAACGCATTTGAAAGAGACTCAAAGAGATAACACCTTGCTCTTGATAAAAATGCAAAGGAAAACTTAAATTGAAGCAATTAAATGGTAAAGTAACGATCTATAACAACAAAGCACTTTTGGGGAACATTCCTATAATGAATTGATCTAAATATGAGCGATAGCCGGCTGAAATTGATTGATCACGTCAGTTAATGTCAATAGTCTGTCATATTTCGAGTGTGGTCGCTAATCTACTCACAATACGTATTGAGGCCAGGTTTTGAACAACAAAAATAGAGATAAGTTCTAGTATTTCACAATACATTTGCGTACTTTCGACTTACCGTGACTTGGAGCTTGGGCAGGGAGCATTTAACGAGCTCCCAGCCTGTAAACCAACGTAGGGCGGGCAGAACGAACAGATGGAATGTGACAAAGGCGGACACTGGATTGCCGGGCAGTCCAAAGAAATAGTGATCGTCTTTGCTGGCAAATGTCATTGGTTTGCTGAGAGAAACAAGAAACAATTAGTGTTGGTTTTGCTGCCAAGTGTCTAGTGTTAGGATATCTAACCCTGGCTTCATGTTAACGCGTCCAAAGTGTATATCGAAGTCGAGATGTTTCAGCGCCGGCTTTATGTAATCCTTGTCGCCCATTGAGACGCCGCCGGTGCAGATGACAATGTCGACAGTATCAAATATACTTAACAGGGCCTCCTTAACGGAATCCATGCTGTTAGGCGAAGAGGATGTGCTTTAGCATGTTTAGCGCATCATTTGTAGCCCTCACCTGTCACGCAGGATATGCTGCTCATTGCAATCGAAGCCAAAGGAAATCAGCAGCTCCTTCAGCATGGTTGTATTCGAGTCATAGATTTTGCCAGGCACCAATGGATTATTGGGTGCCAGCAGCTCGCTGCCGGTTGAGATTACCGCCACTCTCGGTTTACGCACTGGACTTTGGGTGCCAATGGAGGCTAGCACAGATTGCATAACAACTGTCGAGTAGTCGAGTTTGGGAAATACTTTATCGCCCTTGGCCAGATCGTGGCCAATGGGACTGTAAATGCATGTTAATCAACAATGTGAAGAATTACGGTCCATTGGCCACACTCACCGCACATCCTGGCCCGCCTTGGGGTCCACCATTATCTCGACGAGGCTTTCCGCGCCGTACTTGTCCAGCTTCAGCAGCTTGGTGTCTTCCACCTGCACCACACAGTCTGCATGCTCGGGCAGCGGCGCACCCGTATTTATCTTGAAGCACTCGTCTTCCTGCAGCGGATGTGGATTGATCTGGAAAAGCATAAGGTTATAAAAAGCAAGAGCAGCCATATAAGGACTATACCAAGTCGCCGGCAGAAATGGTATCCAGAACACGCTTGGCGCCCGAGAAGCCCGTTGATTTCATAGCGTATCCATCCTTCATTGACGCCCGAAATGGCGGTATGTCGAGCGGCGATGCCATTGTGCACAGCTGATGGGCTATGTCGAGGTTGCGCACCACAACGGACATAATGATATTCAGCGCCTCATCCACCGCCAACATGGGATAAATCGAATTGCGATCCCCGTCCGCGCCAGAGCCCGTTACATGCGGACAGACATGATCGCGTTGCAGCAGCGGTTGGGAGACGGGCACCCCCTGAAGTTCGGCATGGGTGCGTTGCACAAGGGACACATTGTCGCTAATGAGATGCAGGGCATGCGGCAGCAGCTCACGCACAGCCTGAAAGCACTCAACAACGGCCTTCTCGCTGCCCGGAAAGTTCATCACCAGCGTATTGCCGGCAATGCCGCAGATGCCGCGCGACAAGGCCGCAAATTTGGTCTTCTGCAGCGAGAACAGCGTAATGGCCAAGCTCAGTTGGCCGCATTCCTTATCCAGCAGCGGTTTGGTAGCCTCCGGCGTCACGTCACGGGGCGCAAAGCCCGTGCCGCCTGTAGTCATTATGACGTGCACATCACTGCGATCGATCCATTTGCGCAGTTCACGCTGAATCAGATCTCGTTCGTCCGGCAGCACGCTGTCAATTACCTCGGCATTCTCAAAGGTCTCGCGTATCAAGGCCGTCAAGCGCGGCCCACTGCGATCCCTAGCCGGTTCCTGGTAGCAGGTATCACTAACTGAAATGTCAACAGGTCGTTAATATCGGCAGCTACTTAGTGCTTTTTTGGGTTACTTGTTAAAACTCCAAACGTAATGATCGGCATGGTTTCATTTATATAACTCAAGTCTTTCGCAGAACCTGCTGCTTTCAATTAAATTATTGAATAAAGCGTTTAGCACTCAAAAACAGTGTTCGATTGCTTTGACCGCTATGGAGCAATACGTTTGAGCATTTTTAGCACATTTTAAGCGAACATTTATGGGGTGTACACACTTGCGTTACCATTTCAAAATATTAGTTGCAAGTTGTTTATTTTTCTACATTTATTTCATTGATAGCCTTCATAGGTTTACAAAATATGCGTTCAAGCGTAATGTCCAAATCGCAGGACTAGCCCATAGATATATTTATACATATGTATATTCTGCAGCCGAAAAGCTTTCCAGTTGACCGTTGTAGGAGCATCTGTAGCTTATTTTCTTTTGTGCACACACTGGCGTTCACATTTGAAAATTGCAGTTTTCCAGTGCATGATGCAATTTATATCAACAATATATACCTTGCCGGTCAAAAGTGTGGTATTAAGTTGTTTCATCAGTTAGCGTAGTCACAATTCTAACTGTTTTATTTACACTACACTACAATACAAAAAAAAAATATAGCGCAACAATAAACAGAGCGTCCCTTTCCACTAGCCCTTTCATTTTCTTAGATTTTCGGCTTTTGTGCGCTCCTCCAGTGGATCGTATCCGGATGCCATTTTTTCCTTGAACTGTTCATAGGTGCGCTTGCGGTCAAAGTGTTTCACCCACTGGCCAGGGCAGGATTGCTCGAAAGTCTTGCGCATTTTCTGGCAGGCGTTGGGCACCTTCTCACCGCTCGTTGAACTATGCTTGGGCGCGTTTTCGTCCAGACACTGCCAGTATTCATCACGCGTGGACCAGCACTTGGCGCGCTCTGCTTTATCCGGAAAACTCATTCTGCCCGAAGTTTGTTTTGATGTCGGTGCCGATTATGTTGCCGCTGTGGTCGGCTGTGTTGTCCCTCAAGTTTCACTTGAAAGATTTACCAATTAGATTTGTCAGCACACCCTGGTTGGCCTGACACAAGAGCTTTCCTTTAATTAGTTCAAATTTATTAATATAAATGAATTGTAAAATAAATTTATCAGAACCAACCTCAAAAAAATTACAAAACATACAAATTGCTAAAACTGTGTGGCCAGTTGCTCGTTCAAATCAGCTGATCGAAAAAATTAATCAAAAGCAACACTGGTCAAAAGAGAGTTGCATTGAAAATATTGGCGCCATATAACTAAAATATCTACTATATTTAAAATGTTCAATATTTGTTTATGTTTTTAAAGCTAGAGTTTGGATCGAATAAGAAATTCGATCCCAATGCCGCTTGAATTCCTTATGACATATATAATTGTCCCAAATTTGTTTTGTATTTCTGCTGGTGATTCTAGTATGCAATTTTGGTTACTGCCATTAACATTTAATTTTATTAAAGTTGTCCCACACATGAAAAATCTGTTGTAATACAATTTATTTGATTTAATATCGCTGTGGCTTACATTTAACATTGTTGGTTTCAAATTTCAACTAATCAGTAATGGTGAACTACTAAAACAATACAAATGTACATATTTAAAAATATACTTGCTCATAAAACCATAAGAAAAACAAAACAAATAATCGCAGACCGATAACAATAAAAAAAAAGGTGAGTGTGACTACTTAATTACTAAATACATATATATTTATCGTGCATCGAAACCGTTATGTATGTAAATGTTGCTTATATTATAGACAAATTACGTATAAACTAGTTAGAAATGCAGCCCTAGGCCATATACGAGTGGGAGCGCAATAAATGCCCCGTTATGTATCGAAATGACCTCGGGCTCTAGACATTTACAATAATATATGTATTTATGTATATATATATTTATACATGTATATATCTACTTTATGCACATTCAGTTTTGTGAACTCTAGGAACACTGCAAATCTCAATGCGGCGACTTTCGTCCTACAAATGTTCTAATTTTTCTCACATTCAGATTACACAAATAAAAAATATATAGTATAATGTACTGTATAATGTATATTGTATGCAGATCATATGAATGTGTGTGTGTGTGTATGTATTATATTTAAGCATATTTATCTTATATTAACGTATTTCTATTGTACATATAGACATTTAAACCATACATATTAAGTTAGCAGGCCTTTCATATAATATAGTATAATAGTTCTTACTAACTGTTGATGTGATTCGTTAGACGCAAGGATATGGTTGGAACTCAAAGTAAGTAAGATGATGCTGCCTAAGAAATGCATTTGCAGTCAATGTATTATATTGAATTAATTATATTATGTTTTATTCCTGTAGTATGTACCTTGTCTAGCCATATGGGTCCCGTTTGGGGACCCGAAGGGTTCTTTGAAAGCTTTTGAGGCACTTTTGGCTTTCGGGTGCAAAGCTAAATGCATCCATAACAGTTACAGTTAAGTTCACATTAACATTACAATTAATAACAATGTTAACATTAACAAAGACCGTTACTGTTGCAGTTGCATTTAAAGCTGCTTTGCTGTATAAAATATGAACAAAACATGGCAAAAATCTTAATTGGCGACGAGGGCAACTATATATATGTGTGTGTATATATATGTATGTATGTATGTATGTATGTATGTGTGTGTGTATATATGTGTGTGTGTGTGTGAGTATCTATAAATGACTAAAATATATAATTTAACGACTATCAGTACTTTGCCCAGCACAAACACTCATTATTATTATTATAATTTTGATTCTCTGTTTTTCCAATCGATTACATTTATGTAATTATAATGTTTGTCTATAACTTGAAATTTTCTAGACATGCAAAACAAAAAACACAAAAAATATAAACGATAATCACACGTAACTAGAATAAAAACAAGTTACATTTATTGTTTAATTCACGCTTGTATGTGTGTGTGTGTGTGTGTGTGTGTGTGTTGCGTGTGTGTGTGTGAGTGTGTCAGTGCTGTTCTTGTCGCTATTGTTGATTTGTTATTGTTAATGCTCTAGGCGCGTTTAACAATTTGAAACTAATTGCATTTAGATACACATTTACATACATACATATATGTATGTATATTTATATGCATATGTAGGTATAAGTATATGTATATTTATGTGTATTGTCTCCTATGACTAGATACAAATTCTTTTTCCATCGATTGCACGCGCTAGCGGCATACAAATAGATATACATTCATACATTTAAATATGTGTAGTAGTATATATGTATTAGATATATATATATATTTGTTATTTGAAGCTTAACATTAACACACATACATACGCACATGCAGATACATAAAGATTGACGTTCACAAACATACAACTCGATGTATATGCATATACATCAATATATTTTTTTAAAAACACACATATTTTTGTATTGCACAATGTGACATGAAGCTTAACATACGGTTTGTAAATTTAAAATGAAAACATAATTATATCATAAAAACAAATTGTACAATAAAAACAAATAGAATTATATGTATATAAGGTATGTGTATATAGAAACAATTACTAAATAAAAATCTTGAAACATTTGGCAGTCGAATACCAAGAACAACAAACAAGCAAAACAAACTTAATAAATTGTGTTCAATCGTTGTTGTTGCTGTTGGCTCTGTTTTCATATTTGTTGTTTTGTCGATTTCTATACTACTACTATAATATGGCGATCTTTTCTATGTGATGCTTGGCAACTCGGCTTGGCCAAGAGAGTCTTCGTCGGTGTCTCTGTTGCCCAATGCTTGACTGGATTGGATTTGATTTTGATTTTCATTTTGTTTTGGGTTTGGGGTTGGATATGGTTATGGACATGGAATTGTTGTAACGCGTTAAGCTTTACATTATGGGCGCAATATAAATCTCTTGTGCTGTGGCGAGAGTTGCCGTTTCCTCGCTGCCCGTCGAGCCGCCGGGCGCATCCAAGGCTAGTTTGCAGGACGCTGTGAGGCACTTGCAACCGCCATGGGTGGAACGTTGATCTGTTCGCCAAAACTTTTCGCCATAGTCGTAGCTGCAAGGCAAACAAAGTGTTAATCGTTGATGGAATGAATGAATAGGTCAACTAACCAGATCTCTTCACCGGCATCGATGTCGCGACAGGCAAAGAACGCAATTTTAGGAAAACGATAATCCTGATGCTCATAAAAGACGCGCACGGGCAGGATGTTTGGCTCGCACGAGTGATTGAAGAATCGACTGACATTGCCATAATAGTTAGCATCGATGCAATGACCATTATCCAGATCAAAGTAGTAGCTATCGTCGGTGCGTCGATCCGCCTCCGGTGCGGTAAGTATCTCGCCTGTATAGTTGGCCACAAATGTGCCCTTGGGCACGTTGGCCATTGCACGCACGCCCCAACCCTTGGCTGGCTCCTCGCACTCAACAATCTGCAGCGGCTGCCGTGTGCCGTTCTGCACCACGCGATTCTTACAGGATAGCTGCCAAGAGATAGAGCAGGAGTTAAGAATATATTGTAGCTCGAGTAATAGGTATTTATAACTGAATAATGTTTTCTAAATAAATAAATAACAGCTGTAGGATTGCTGGTTTGCTCACCTGATTGCAGCCACAGACATCGTTGCACTCGAATATTACCGCCGGATCGTCGTAGTTGAAGTCACAGTTGAGGCGACTCTCGGCCGTGTACCAATTCTGGGAGGAGGCACCGTTGCACTGGCAGAGATCACTGCTGCAGCTGTCGAGGCAGGAGCAGATGCGCATCTGCGAGACGCGCCGATCGATCTGCACAGAGTTCTGCAGTATTATGCACTCGGTAATGTACTTGAAATCGGGCCACATTAGCGCATCGGCCTCATCCTCATGCTCGGACATGGTCAGTTCATTGCGGACAGCCTGTATTGGGCGTGTCTCACGTCCGTTCGAGGCATCCGCACAGACGACGCGAGTGCGCAGTCCCAGCGGCCGAAAGCTGCGCATTTGCATGTTGAAGCCAACGGTGCGTCCGCATTCCGACTCCTCGTTGGGTATGCAATCAAAGGGCAGCTGCTCTGCCCTGTTCTTGATCATTAGATCGGCACCGTTCGCAATCAGAGCAATGCACATGCGCGTCACCGAGTGCCGGCAGGCAATGTGGCTGTGATTGAGATCAGAGATTGATTAATATATGATTTACTTAAGCCTTTCTCAGGTGATGACACTTACAGCGGCGTATCGCCCTCAACATTCTGCACGTTGCAATCGGCGCCCGCCTGCAACAGCACCGTAATTGTGTCCAGTCCATCGTTGTGCAGCGTGGACCAGTGGAGCACCGTGTTGTTGTCGTTGTCGCATATGTTCGGATCCCCGCCGTGGTTCAGCAGCAGACTATGAAAGGAAGGAAAAGGTAAGGAAGTTATGTGCACTGCTTTTTTTATATCCAACGCAATTTGCTCACCTCACAATATCTGTGTGTCCCAGCTCAGCCGCCCAGACCATGGCTGTCCAGCCGCCTTCGTCCTGGGCATCAATGAAACACAGAAAGTTGGCAATGTTGCGCGAGGCGCGATAACTGTCAACAATAAGCTGTGCAGCCTCGACGTTGCCCAGTTTAGCGGCAATATGCAGACTTGTCATGCCATCGGGACCCTGTAAACGATGCCCCTAGGTGAGTTTGAGCACAGCAAGGACTCGGGGCACACTCACCTTGATGGCAACATCGGCGCCGCACTGCAGAAACAGGTTAAGCATATCGTTTTTGTCATTCAGTACAGCGCACATGAGTGCCGTATGCAGTTCGCTGTCCACAATGTTCACAAAGTCCTGCGAGCTGGCGCCCTTACAGAGCAGCAAATAGGCCATTTGGAGCGTGCCCGAATGGGCCACCAGATGCAGGCAGGTGCCATTGAGGAACTCCCGCATGCGGGTCAGCACATTGTAATCGGCGGCTAAAAATAGTGAGAAGCATTAGTAAGCTGGCCAAGAGAAACTGTCAAACTTACGACGTATTTATTATATTAATTATGATTTAACAATTCACAATTCATTTGTTTTAATACAAAACCTTTTTAATGGGATTTATTATTTTGGATTAAAATAAGCATTAAAACATCTAATCTATATATATAAAACAGTTTGTCCTCATTTGTGACTGATTGGCAATCATCGCACAGCACAAACCGTAAGAACTAGGATGCTGAAGTTTCCATCTATATTGAAGTGCACACTAAGACGGGATTTTGGAAAATTCCACCCACAAGCGTGGAAAAACTGCAAATAACTGTTGTTTACCATCCAATAGGCTTCAAACTCATTTTGCAAGATCTATACGAAAGATAATTAGACACATATTTCACCGATTTTATAAAATCCACCCCCATGTCGAAAAATGGTGGTCTTAAAGTTGTATGGGCGAAAGTCTAATTTTAGTCCGATCTAGTTCAAACTCATTTTCAAAGCTCTACACATTAAATAATTCGATACATGTCTCGCCAATTTTGGAAAATTGATCCACATGGTCGAAAAATTGGTGGAAACCTTTGCATTCGACATTTTTTTTTTTTGCTGCGTTGGACCTCAAACTAATTTCTAGGCTCTACACAAAAAAAAATTATGGTACGATATTTTTGGGAATCTCTAACGATTGACGAAATTAGTAAAGTTCAAAATAATGCATTTTAATCAAAAATTAAGAATTACAAATGGAATTTTGAAGAGCCGAACCAAGTTTTTACTCCCTGTACCCATAAAAGGGGTTAAAAAAAGGGGTGTTAAATGTAACAGGCAGATGGAGACACACCTCCGACCATATAAAGTAAATATATTCTGGATCAGTATCAACAGCCGAGTCGATTTGGCTCTGTCCGTCTGTCCGGATGAACGCGTCGATCTCAGCACCCCAGCAAATCAATAAAAACTATTTTTAAAAAACAGCAATAATGATATAGCCTTGGAATTTGACATGTATGATACTGAAGTCACTCTTAATCTATTGTCAAAATTTCAAGACGATCGGTTAATAAACACGGAAGTTATGCAGGAAAGAAGATTCAGTGCTGCAAAGCGGGGGGGAAGAAGCCGCGCAGCCGCCACTTAAAATGTCTCGCTTGCGCTGTCGCTTGTGTGTGTGAGGCTTTGTGTGTGTATGATGTGATTGGAAGTTTTAGACCTGAGTACAGGGAGTTTCGTAGTCAGGTACACTCGACTAGAGCATTCTTACTTGTTAATTCCTATTAAAAATAAAGTCAAAAAGTGTTATTTTCAGTATCCGCTGGGCACACTCACCCAGTATCTCGGCAACACGCTCCAGATCATCATTCTGGACGGCGTAGTACATGTCGCGCGAGTTGAACTCGGTGGTAACGCGACCGCTGGAGGAGACCATGCGTCCGCGCAGCACCACATTCATCACGGACTCCGGTATCAACTGCTCAAAGTTAATTATGTTGAGTGCAGCGTTGCCGGCAATGCCTAAGATGGCCTTGGCGCTGCCACGTGTACCATTTGACTTGGAGCTAAAGCTGCCGCTGGAGGCAGCCTTGCTGCGTGCACCACCTGATGGCTTGGCGCTGCTGCTGCCACTTGCTGCCTTGGAGGTGCCACCAGAGGCGCTGGATGACGCTACGTTTGCGGCTGCGTTTGCGGCTGCGCTTGCGGCTGCACTGGCGAATTGCACCAGATGCGATGAGGTGGTCAGCTTGGCGGGTTTGCTGTCAGCAGGAGTAAATAAGATCAGTTTTATTGTCAATAAGATTCAAGGTAAGACAGGGCCAGATCGGAAAGATCAAAAACACGTACATTTTGGTCTTCTGTGCAGGCAAAAAGACGGGCAACGTTTGGCATTTCATGGTCACGGTTGAGGTGCGCTCCGGCGTGTCCAGCCCGCAATGTGGACACTTGAGGACGAGCAGGGGACTTGTATAGGAGCTGCCGACGTTGGCACTTAGCGGCTGCTGTGCATCGTAGGGGCTGTTAAGTATGAAGCGTTGAGCGCAATCCGGATGAAAGAAGTGCTGTTGCTTGCAAAGCACAAATTTGCCCTGTGAATGAGATTGAATATGAAAGAATAAAATAAGAATTGATTGCATTGACTGGCAGCTTACCTGTGTGCAGAAGATGCCGCAGCCGGCGCAACAGTTGTGGGCCTGGAGTCGCTTCTTGTGCTCATCGCAGAGTATCATATAGCCCACACGCTGGCTGGGACGCAGCAGATTGTGCACCTCCGCGACAAGCTCATTGCAGCAGCCAATCTTCTGCTCATCAATGTTGTCAATGGCACAGCAGTAGCTCGCATCTGGAGCATTGCGAGCATAGTACTGGGAGCTCTTCTGGCACAGACAAATGAACTTAACGACCGAAGCGGCGGCGGCAGCAGCGGCAGCGGCAGCTGAGGTGCTGGCAATGTCATCGTTATTATCATTGGCCGCCAAAATAGCGCTATTCAAACTGTGCATCTGCGCCTGCTCCAATGTGGTTGCCGCCGTTGCGCTTCGTGCACCCATGCGACGCGGTAGCTTGACTGGCGCTGCGGGCGGCGGCAGCACATGCTTCGAGGAGGCAGCACCAGCAGCAGCAGGAGCACCTGCCTCTTTGCTGGCATTACGTAGACGCAGCGTTACACTGGGCTTGCCCACCTGGACACGCGTGGTGGGCACAAACTCCTCGTTGTCTGTATTGGAGCTATCATTGTCGCTGGCCTCCTCGCTGTTGTTGCGCCGCAGGCCCAAATGTTTGAGATGCTTCTCCTTTTGCTTGGCCAGCTTGCGTTGCTGTTTCTTGTTCAGCTTGCGCTCCTCGGGCGACCGATTGGCATTCAGCTTGGCCGCCCTAACGTCACACAAGAATTGCTCAAAATTTGGACACGGACGCATCAAGCTCTGGGCCTGCAGCGCGGCGTCCGAATTGTCAATGTCGCGCTGCGATTTGGAGAACAAACGCTTTTTGATGGCACTGGTGCCAACCGGATGCTGCTCGCCGCTGCCGCCATCAGATTTGTCGCTCTTTTGACGTGAGGTTGACGAATTGGAGCCGCCGGCGCCAGCGCTGCATGATTGTTGCAGCGGCGTCTCAAAGTGTGCCGCCTCGCCATCGGCGGCTGCCTCCCAGTGTGTCATGCGTTCAATGTGCTTCGTCTCGAACTCGCAGCGCAGCTCATCATTCTCGAGTATCTTGGGTGTGGGCTTGATGCGACGCTTGGACCGCTTGGGCAGCTGCACCTCAGCGCTGACCGTTGGCACGGCCGCTGGCGTGGCAGCTGCAGCTGCAGCAGCGGCGGCTGCATTTGCCGCTCCACGCTTGTTGCCATTTGAGAGCGACAGGGCAGCGCTGCTGCTGGAGCTACTGCCGCTTGCAGCTGCGGCACCTGTTACAGTTTGTGGCGAGGATTGTGTGGTGGCATCCGCCCTGCCGACAGCTGCCGGCGGCGCTGCTATTTTGGCCTTGCGGCCGCGCTTCTTGGGCGGCGTCTTCTCGTCCAGCAGAGCGGGCACTGCCTGCGCTTCGGCAGCTGCTGGCGGCTGCTGCTCACTGGCAGGCGGCAGCGGCTCCGTTTTAATCTCCTCGCTGCCGGTCCAGGTTTGTGCGTCTGTGGTCTTATATAGATCCAGGCGATTGCCCAGACGCACGCTGCGTCGCATTCGCATTTTGGCATCGCTGCTGGGCGCGGCAACGGCAGCTTCCTCCTCCTGCTGCTCGGTCTTGACCACCACTGGCGTCTGGTCTGCCAGCTGCTGTTGCTCCTCCTCGGGCAACTTACGCTTGCGGCCCACCTTGCGCTCACCAGCTGCTGCTGCTGCTGTTGTTGGCGTTGGCGATGTTGTCTCATCGTTGCCTGAAGTTTCAGTTGCTATTGTTTCCACAGACGTCTCCGCATCTGGTTTTATCTTTTTGGCACGTCCGCGTCCGCGTTTGGGTGCTGGAGCTACACTAGCTGTTGTTGTTGTTGTTGTTGTTGTCACTTCATCAACTGCTTCTGATGGTTTTTCTGGCTCCTTTTTGACATCGCTAGCCGCTTCATTGCTCTCCACGGGCGCCAGATGTGACTCCTGGCTGCTCTCCACCTGAGCCTCCGACTGCACCGTCTGCTCCTGCTCCGACTGCAGCTCATCTATAGCCACGCCCGCTGACGTTGACGTTGGCGTTGACGTTGACGATGACGTTGATGTAGGCGTATCTGTCGGTCTGGGCGTGCGACGCAAGCGACGCGTGCTAATAGCAGCAGCAGCATTTGGTTCCTGCGTAAGGAAATGTAAATGTTAATTAGTTGTTGTCAGGATCAGGTTACACTACGCATCGCAGCCACAACTGTACATTCCACAATTCTATATATATACATACATTCACAAATTGCATGCCATTCAAAATGTATACACAATTTTCAATAGATCAAAGAACCTTGAACATATAAAGAGGTCCCATACCTAATCAGCTGCCCTTCTCTTTGCCCCTCCTCCCTTGCGCATGTCGGTCGTCCTGGCAACGGGTCTTGCAAAACACATACCTAACTGGGAGCCCATTGGGGTTGCAGACAGCCCATTAGGAGGTCCCTTAACTCCAAGGATGCTTCTCAACTTTAATATGTACAAAATGTGGATATTTTGGTTACTTTGTTAATTCGAACTTTAAAACAAACAAAATTCACTGCGAAGGATGCTTTCTCTCCTGAAGGCTTAGCAGTGCTTCAAGGATTCATGAATAAACGAATGTTCTCGATTTCAAGTTCTTTTTAAAATTATAAATAAAGGTATTTAATTAGCGATTCATTTGATTTCCATTAGACAATCCTTTAAAACAAAAAAAAAACCCCTAATCATGCCCCATCGTGTTGCCGCAATTGGCCTCCTGCGACATTTTGTTGATTCCAAAACTGAAAAGACCCATGCAAGCTAATAATCTTCCCCTATCAGGTCGGAGATTTTCCACTCTATGTCCCACTACATTATTATTATGCCTATCCTATCCTTACCCTTTACTAGATCTTTCTTTCCCTAACCAACCAGCTGTGAGTTAGGGCACAGCTTACTGAACTGCCCCCACCGGGTTGGAGATTACATTTCTACTGTCTTCCTTCATTCATCATCTTTAGTTTTATACCTTAAATTATATAAGTTTTTTCTTCATAACTAACTCTTTACTATCTTGATATAGGCTAATAACACCACCGGAAATTCTTAGATGTGAATAGGGACATAGCTAGCCGAACTGGCCAATAAACTCCCCCAACGTGCTGGTGTCGTTATTGAATTCAGTTGTAATTTCGTGACGGTTTTAATTTTTCCCATATGTATATGTTGTGTATTATATTTTTTGATTCGAGGCAGCACTGCTTAGCCTTCGTAAATAAATAAAATTAACATAAAATAAAAGGGACATATGTTTGCCACGATTGAGGAAAAGGAAAGGAAAGGATTGGGGAAGAACAAATTAATAACGCCTGGGCTTAGTTTAGTGTTATAATAAAAATTTAAAAATAATTTTAAGTTTTAAATTTTTTGTAATACAAATTAAAAATAAGAGTTTTTCTATGATTTTTTTTTTTTATAAAAATCGAAATAAAAGTATATACTGTTTCCAGAATACCCCATACAAAAATAGTATTTCTAAAATTTTCCCACATCTCGAGGTATTTTTTTTCTGGTTTGATTTTTGAAAACTCAACTCTTATTTGCGATCCCTCGTTTCGAGTTCCCATTTCTATTTAAACAAAGTTTTCCCCTGTCAATGGTTGTACCAAAGTTTATAAGCTGGGAACTTAACTGCACAAACTACGACTACTTTAACTGATAAAATGGTTTATTAATTTTCGAAATTATACTGCTTTAATTTGTTTTTGATAATGGCAAGCCAGTGGCCATACGTAGTTTCCCAAGTCGTTCCTATGCCATTTAAATATATATTATGCATATTAAATATGTACATATGTATGTGTGTTTGTATATATATATATGTATATACATATCTACAGTCGAACTTCTCTAACTCGTAGTAAATGAGTGGGAACAACAGTTGAAAGCAAAAGTTGTGCACAACTTTGTCTCTACAACTCGAGTTTCTCTTTAGATCGAACTAAAATATTGGCGCTCGAATATTTAACTAATTATTTGGTTTTATAGGATTATAATCGAATAATGTTAATGGACATGGCCCGACCTTCTTTTCAAATGGTATTACACTTATTGACTGCATTAATCACATATCAAAAGTATCAGATATTGACGTAAGGCCTGAAACAATGCACATTGCTTTCGAAAGCTGGTTTTTGGCCAGAATTCCGTGTGGGACGCAGAGGATGAAATTCCATTCATTTTTGTAAACATTTTTTTAGCTTATGATGGAGATGTAAATTTGTTAA
Organism: Hirtodrosophila confusa; assembly: GCA_035043065.1. NCBI lineage: Eukaryota > Metazoa > Arthropoda > Insecta > Diptera > Drosophilidae > Hirtodrosophila > Hirtodrosophila confusa. Next base: position 3,661,487 of record JAWNNI010000078.1, read on the forward strand.
GATTTGAGTTTTAAAACGGGTGTACTGATGAGTACTATATAACATTAATTAATGAACCGATGACATTTTCCAGTATTACAATCACGAGGTTGACGATCTAGCGTAAGGGCTCGTATTCATATTACGTAATCATCAAGGGAGTGGGGGGGCCTTCTTTCACCAATTTTTATACTCTGTTCCCGAATGTAAAAAGAGTACGTATGAACGAAATATTTTCCACACCCTTGAAGCTAGAGCAAGCAAACTTGGTACACATGTTGGTATTTATCCTCAGTTTATAAAGTGTCGAGATCAACCGCGCACACACCCTCCCACCCAATTTGGCGAAAAGCTGTATCTTCCACATTTTTAAAGCTAAAGTCACCAAATTCGGCATACAGACCAATGTTAAGATTCCGCACAGATCTGCATCCAAAAATGTTTGCCACCCCCACCACCTCCTCCACCAATCAGCAAATGCCATCCCCAAAACACATTTTTCAGAGGGGTATATCTCCTACAGTTTCATAGCTAGAGTCACCAAATTTAGCATAGAAACTAATGTTGACCCCCTGCACAAATCTGCATATTTAAATTGTTGAGTGTGTAAAAGTACAATAATGATGCACAAGACGCATTTAAAGTTTTGAAAGAGAGATAACTTTGTTCACTCACAGCTATAATAATAATTATATATAATATATGCCGCTATTTACTCAACAATTTGCTAAAACTTTAAAATTGTAATTTGAAAAGTCAGTATAGCGATAATATCGATTTTTCCGATGATCTTTTTTTTGAATACATACTATTTTCTTAGAGCAAAATGTTATAACAGCCGTTGAGCACTACGAAATCGGAACAAATCTGAATCAATATGTTGTTTAATTTCAATTAAATACTTTTCATCAATTGTTCTCTCAGATAAAAACCACAACTCGCGTGTATCTATAGTCGGGAGAAATCCCCTCCCACCTCTCTTGCCCTTTTTCACTGTCTCTATTAAGCCTTTCTCAATAAACGTTTTAAACATAAGGTGCTGCTCAGTTCCCCTAATTGGGAGCCATTGTCAAAAGTAAGACAGAAAGTGAACCAAAGAAAATATACAGCTAAAAGAATTTGTAAATCATACTAGCGCACACACACACACACATACACGTACACTATCACTGACACACGCATACACTTACGTTTTTATCAGCAATCACTGGCGCTGTATTTGTTGCTGCCGAAACGCTGTCGTCGCTGGCAGCAGCATTCGTCGATGTCGAATCTGTTGCGTCAGCGGCGCTGTCAGCGACGTCGCTGCTGTTAGCAGCAGAATTGACAACAAGTGGAGCGGCTGGCTGCAGCAGCGTTGGGGATGCCGCTGACGCTGTGGTGGTTGAAAACGATGTAACCTCGGCTGCTGCGACGTCTGCGCTTGTTTCGGGCTGCGCAGTTAGCGTTTGCTCTTTTGGCTGCAATTCCAGCTGCAGCTGCTGCTCTTGTTGTTGTTGTTGTTGCTGCTGCTGTTGCTCTTGTTGTTGTTCCTCCAAAATCTCCTCTTTGGGCATCGCGTTTGCAGCCTGCGTCTCTGTCTCTGTCTGTGTGTCCGTTTCAGTCTTGATGCCTTCAGTTGTTGTTATTTCTGTTGTTGTTGTTGCTCTTTCTGTTTCTGTAGCAGCAGCTGCTGGTAAAATTTGCACTGCTGGCGTTGCCTGCTCGGCATCTGCAGCGACTGTTGTCATGGCTGCACTTTTGCACGCTTCCTGCTCCAATTTGACTGCTGCTTCTTCTTCGTTAACATTTGTTGTTGCTTTTGTTGTGGCAGCAGCGTTGTCATCATTGCCAACGACAGCGCCAGCGCCAACGACAGCCCCATTGCCTTTTGCTTCGGCTGTGCGCTCGGCAATGTCATCGTCATCGGCACCGTCATCGTTTCCATTGTCGGCTGCTGCTTCCGCTGTCGTTTCGTTAGGCGTCGACGCTGGCGTCGGCGATGATGTCGCTGCTGCTGCTGCTGGTGTTGTTGTTTCGTCCGTTGCAGTTGCGGCGGCATCTGCAGCCGCTGCTGCTGTCTCTGTTGACGCCTCTGTAGCTGCAGCAGCTGCAGCTATTTCTGTTGTTTCTAACTGACTTTGGCTTTGGTTTTGGCCTTGAAGCAGCAGCTCCCCACCGCCCGCTGCAGCTTCATTTTCGCATTTGACGGCAGCATCGACTGGCTGCAGCGATTGCGGCGACTGAGGCTCCTGCTGCTCTTTTTTCTCTTGCTCTGTCTCTTTCTCCATTGGCGTTGTTGTTGCTGCCGCCTCCTGTTGCTTTTCGGTGCCTTCGTCGCCTCGGTGGCCTTGCTTTTTGTCCTTATCCTTGCAGGCAAACTGATTGTTGGCCAAATTGCGCCACTTGACCGTCTTATCCTCCGCCAGATCCAAATTGAGCAGCGTACCGCCCTCGGCGCTGCTTGTGGCGCAGTCGCTGTTAAAAGTGCTCGACATGCTGTTCAGCAGCTCCACATAGTCCGTCATCTTGCTTCTCTCCTCTGTTCTTGTTGTTTTTGTATTTGTATTTATTTTTGCTGTTTTCTTTTTGTTTTGATTTACTTTATTATGCAGTTAATTTAAGCTTTGCTTTAAGTTCTGCTTCTGCTGCGCTGTGCTGCTGCTTTTTGCGAATAAGTATGCATAAAAAATATATGGAATCAATATTCGGTATTCACCACGACACGGCATCGATACCGAACAGGAACAGGCATATATTGGGTGTGGGCTGCGAGGGACGTCGGGGGAGGTCTGGGTTGGGGTGGGGTTAAGCTACTGCTGCTCGCGATAAGATTTGGACTTGCGCTGCGATTTATCTATCCATCGTGTGCTGTCAGCGACTGTTCAGTTAATTTTTTTTTTTTTAAAGAATTTTCACAATGAAAGCGAAATCAAAGGGCAAAGGCGGATCAGAAGAACGCGACAAATAAACAAACCAAATAACAGGCAAATATGGCAAGCAGCAAACGGACATGGATGCACACACACACACACACGTACATACTAGCGTTGGCAAAACATCGATGTGCCAGCAATCGATAGTGATAGTTGAAAACATCGATAACAGCGAAAAACCAAACATCGATGTGTCGGCAATCGATAGTGATAGTTGAAAGCATCGATACTATCGAAAAATGAGTAACGTGTAAATTAATAAAGAAAACGCAGCTTTAATAACTTGTTTAATCAATAATAATTTCGGGTTTAAATAAACTGCATAAAACAGCGAAATATAAAGTGCAATTCAGGAATTGTATTTAAGAGTAATATGTTTGCGTATATAATCGATATAACGGTGAAAAGCATCGATAGTAAAGACACTACAAATATCGATATTATCGATAATGACATCGATATTTTGCCAGCTCAAGTACATATGTATGTATGTACATATGTATGTATGTTTATACGCCTACACCAACACCAACAAGCTGACAACCCACTTGTCTGCAAACAGGAGCAGCCCACCTTTGTGGACAAGGGGCCACGCACACAGCGACACAAATGGTCACACTCACACATACATAAGCAAAGCGAGCCAGCAGCGCGGTTGGAGTTGACGTTGACACCACGAGACAACGTCGACTGCGTCGCTTTGGCTTTGCGTATTTTTATATATTTATATGAGTATAACGTGTAATTTTCAACTTATTTATTATAATTCATTGTTAATTCATTGCAAATATGTATAATATAAGCAACAAAAACCGTCCGCCTGCCTTCACTGGTTCTGATTAGCTCACAACATGCTGCTTTTTCTTCTTCTTCTCTTTTTTTTTGTTGTATGAATATGGCCAGCTTTATTGTTGTTTTACTTTTCGTCTTGCTCTTCGTCTTGTTGGTGCTGGCTGCTAAACGACCGTGGTGGCTGCTCTGTCGCAGCTCTGCTGCTGCTGCTGCTACTACTGCTGCTGGTGCTGCTTATACATAGTTGCACTAGTAGTTGTAATTACTTATAATTGTTGATTTTGGTTTTTCAGCTTCCCCCTCCCACCAATTGGATATGAGGTGGTATTTGGATGCAAATTTGTGTTGTTGCTTTTGCTTTTGCTTTCAGCTCGTCATTTTCATTGCTAATCACATTGGAATCAGTTTGCACTCACACATCAAAAAAAACACTGGTCAATGCTGCAGTTAACATTTTAACAATATAATTATGATTTAACTAATATTGTTGTTACAAAAGAAAATAAAGAAAAACACACACACGCACACTTTGTTTTAGGTCCGTCCGCCGTTATCCGCCGCCAGCACATACTCAGTGCGTAACTCTTGACGAGCCGTCTTCGTCGTTCCTCGCTCACTCTCACTGCTGTTGGTAGCTAAATAATACATACATACATAATTGCATACTCACAAACATATATAAAATTCAACATGCGGTATTTAATTTTGGTATTTTTTGTGTTTCTACGGATTTTACGATTGCTTAATGGAGTTACTTCATGAACGTATTGCTCCATGTTTGTGTTTGAATGAAAAAGGCGTAGATGGGCAGACGGGGCGTATCAACTTGCATAACCTGCTCTGCCTTCAAGCATTTTCGTAAACTTTTCTTTGCTTATTTTGTATTGCACGGTTGCGGGTATTTTTGCGTGCACACTTATCGATTATTAATGCCAACGGTTATGCGTTAGTTTGAATTTAAATTGAAAAATATTGCGCGTGGTTTTAACTCGTTTAGTGACATGGTTTTAACTCACTTAAAAAAACAAGAAAGAGCGGCTATCTTCGGGGTGCCGAAGCTATATACCCTATCACGAATTAATCTTTATACTAAACTTAATTTCCGTCTGATTACTCCTATAGGAGCTACATGTGTATTTGGCCCGATTTTGATAAAATTTTAGGAAATTATATGAAGTATAATAAAACTCTCACTTAGTTTGGATGTAATATTTGTATAAACAAAAAAAGGTAATTTATTCAAATTTGAAAAGGAACTAATGTTTTTTATTGTCAGTCTCACACAGATGTGTACACAAATCAGGAAAACACGGACATTAATACCCGAACGGCATCCCAGCATATAGGACAACGAAGATCAGGTTCTGAGCGGTCCAGCTCCTCTGAGCACTCCTCGCACAGACATAGATGACGGCAGGGTATTAGAACAACCACTCGGACGCGATTCCTGCAAATCACACACAGACTTTGATACAATTCAGCAGCCTCCGCAGTTTGCAGCAGCCAGCATAGTTGTTTCTCCATGTAAGTCCAAGCTATTACAAATTCATGCACATTATTATTGAGATGCCATCGGGCAGCTGCCTCAGCAGGTAGATTACAGAGAGTCGGATCCAGGTGACAATATTCAGCAGATAGATGCCCGAATTGTAGAGCCAGGGGATATTATAAAGCAGATTGAAGACGCCATCGGGCAGATAGAACACACAATTCGGCAGATAAATGGCGCCTTCTATGATATAACCTCCCAGCTTGTAAATGCTGAGTATTACATAGCATAAAATGGCCCGTAACAAAACACACGGCGAGGACTTATAGAGTACATTAAGCACGTGGCTCAATAAGTTATTAAAGTCTGCTGTCACATCTCCCCTGCTATTGAGAATGTTGTCAAAACCATTGCAGGCAATGTAATAAAGCTGGTTGCACACAACTGTGGATAGTTCATAGCTGTCGCAAAGGATTCTCCAAGTGTACCCGGTGCCCAGAACAAGGCAATATCCGAGGAAGCAGCTTCCAGTTAGAACATAGTAAACAATCGAGACGAGCAGCTCAATTGCATCCGTAATTGGCTGGAGCAGCAGCTGATCGATGAGATATCCGAACGCGCTCAGTAATAAGTGCATTGTCAAAATATATAATATTTTCATCAGCTTAAATATTTACATATGTATGTATATACCAGTAAGATTCAATTGGAACTGATACGCACCTGTGCTGCTGCTGACAAATTGCAGATAAAGCGTTGTCAATCCATACAAATACTAGCTCTGGCTCCAATTGGCAAAACCTAGCACAATTGGTTAATAATCAAATTAAAATGTAAATAAAAAACGGCTTATGTTGAATTTTGACCGAAATAATAAAAAGCAGTGTTGTAAAACTTCAAATTAATAATAATGACGGTATATGTATACACTTGGGCTTGGTATGTGTTGGTATAATTTGTTGTAGCAAACAGTATTTTCTATCAATCAAGTTTCGGTCACGCTGATATCAGCAATAAATCTGTGCTGGCGCGCACTTTTTTCAAAGCATTCATTTATATACATATATTCAATTATCGTTGCCAAATTCAAAGCAACAATTTCATTTTAAATGTAAAATATGCACTAATTTCAATTGACACGCATTAATAGTTGAATTGCTGTTGTTTCAATTATGGCGCGCACTGCATACGACGTACAACGGGACTTTGCGCTGAGCAGCGGCTTGCGCTCTGAAATCATTTGGGATTCGTAGGTTTTAAGTGAATTTTATGTTGCACGCTATGTAATGAGCACTCTTACAGGCTGGCACCGGACCAAGCGGATGTGCTGAGGCAAAAGATAGCGAGCCTGATCTGCGAGAACGAGAGCAATGATGACAAAACGCTGGCCAAGCGTCGTCAGCAGCTGTTCGAGAATGTTTGGCGGCAAAGAATGTACACAAATGGCACACTGCTCTCGGCCATTATCTATGTGCTGGTCACCACAGAGAGGAATACCAAATTGGCGCTGCAATCCAGCAGCTACAGCTGCCACCCAGTTATACGAACGCGCAAGTGCATGCGAGCGGAGGGAGTGAACAGCGAGGGCTGCTGCATGGTTTTCATTGATGAGCATGGACGCGTCTATGAGAACTGGGCGAAGTATGTGCGCAACAATGCTCTGCCCAAGGGCACCATGATTGCGCCCGCAAAGGGCGTCTATACATTTAGTCATGCTGAGGAGCAGGACGTACAGTTGATGGTGCAAGCGACCCCAGCGTGTTGGATCAAACAAAAGCTACTCCGTGCCGGCGACAGCTTGGCCACAGTGGGCGGGCTAGTGGCCAGTGTGCCTCTGGCTGCCACATTGGCACTGCCAGTGGCTGGGCCCCTACTGATGGCGGCCACCGTTGTAGGCGTATCTACGGCGGCTTATAGCACGCTGCGCTCAGCCACACGCCTCATAGATCGTCGTTGGCACGGTCAGCCTACATCGCTGCGTGACAGAGAGGCGCGCAGCAGCTGGCTGGGCATGGCTGGCGGCGTGGTGGGCTTTGGTGCCACTGGTGCGACCAAGGCGCTAACTGTCATGCGAGCTGAAGCGCCCCTGGCCGCTCACTTGGCCGTCAAAGGCATCAATGTATCCTCTATGGTAATATCTGGCACGGGCGTGGTCAATGGCGTCTATGACTTGTACTTGAAAATCAGCGATGATCAGTCGCTGAGCGGCTATGATGTGCTGCAAGTCGCCTCCAGCTTGTTGATATTTACGCACTCGGTAAACAATCTGCGCCTTGCCTCCAAGGTAAACAATGGCTACAGCTTGCGACGTGCTTTGGGCCAACAGACCCAAAAAGTCTTTGATCGCATCTCGCGGGAGTCTGCCAAATTGCACAGTACCGCCGCTTCAGGTGGCAAGAAGTTCAAGTTCGACATTGTGCGCACCCTCAACGACATACCATACAAGGAGACGCTGCTCAGCCTGCACAAAATCCACACGCATCTGGCACAGGGCGCTTCCGTGCTGGGCGCAGCGTGTGCTGCAGGTTTCCTGCCCAGCTTTGTCTCCCTGGGCGCTGGTGAACAGTTGCATGTGGACGTCGAGCTGCTGGCCAGCCAGTTTGGCTGCAAGTTTGTCCAGCACATTGGCAATTTTGGCAGCTTTATGGACGTGCTCGACGGCCTGACCAGGTACTTTAGCGAGAAGACTGTGCAGCTGCTCATGCAGCTCACGCGCAACTTTGTGGAGCAGAACGTGGACAGCATTGATCGCACGCTGAACACATTTGTGTCCACGGAGCTGGTGCTCTATCGCATGCTGATGCACTGCGTCACCAGCTATGAGCATTGCGCCGCCGACTTTCTGGAGCAGCGTCGCCAAGAGATTCTTAATGTCATTACCAAATACTTTCAATCGCTGCAGCCGGAGCCGGCCAGCACGCAGAGCTCTCGCAAGCGGAAATGCGCCCATTGCCGGGGTGCCTACTATATAAGTACCCTGTAAAGGGGCCTATCATCATTGTGTCTATTGTAATGTGATCTTTCAGACGTGCGGCGGTCTATTTTATATTTTTCTAAATTATGTTTGATATTGATATTGTTCCTAGTAGGCTTGTACCTAAAGCTCATTTAATATATTACTTAAGAAAACAAAGTTTTATAAAATCAAGGATCCGATTATTTACAGTGCTTTCTTCCACATTCTGTACTAAACTCCCTTCCTGCACACACACACACTTAAAGCAGATCAGCGGCATTGCAAGCAAGCAGAGCACTGCAAGTGCTGCCTGCCTCCGCTCAGCAGTATTGAAACTAGGTTTATGCATTTGCAGAGTTTTTGTACCCCATTTATAAATATATTTTATTATATTTCTTAAGACCCCCAAAAAAATATTACTGTATATACATATAGCCTTAATAGCCAACGGTTGAATATATTTCCATTAACAAACTTTAAAAATTTAAAATTTCGCAGTGCATTTTGCAGGTCCAGATATATTAATTCTCCGGATTTTCGAAAACCTTATAGGCTTCAGTTAATAGGTCGTCCAATTCAGATCCTAAGTCGGCATCGAAAATCATTTGGAAGATATCAGTCTCCAGCTCATTTATTTGCCCAGCGATTTCCTCGGCTTCCAACTCATCCTCGAGAGTCTGTATATCAATATTGACGAACATTTCGCCAAGGGCGCGATGCATGCGGAGAATAATCACGATGTTAGCACGAATCAGGTCCAACCCACTTATGATAATAAAGTTCCCATTATCAATAAGATTGTCCATTTTGAAATTCTGAAAAAATTTGTTAGCTCGATTTTCGATTTTAAAAGTTGTCGACTCGACTAGATCTCCAATTGAAATGATATGCTTGAAATAGGAAAGGGCTGCCTTACAAAATATGCTGGATCCCAGCCTGCTTTTTTCAAGGGCAAGTTGATAGTTACAATCTTAGCTAAGACGTTAAATGACGAATACTAAATAATAAATAATAATAATAATAAAAAATAATAAAATAAAAAAAATAACCTAAAATTTTGGTGCATTAACAAAAAATGATAAAATGCATTTCATTGGCTACCTATGAACATAAGATATGATTAATTGAATATTCAAGAAGTTGGTTTGATAGATCTACTAGGTTGCAGTACACCAATAATCCAGTTATCCAATTATACCTATAGTTTGGTGGCATTCAAAATAACGTTAAACTCAACTGTGATGCAGGCCAAGCAGTTGTCAATCGAATGACGTCACTATTGGCATGAAACATATCGATCGTTGCATGCAGAGCAATCTCTAGATAAATCTACCATTGTTGTAGCTGAGCAACGCTTATCGAAATATCGATATTTCGGAGCATAGGTGTGCTTGTTGGTGTTGGTGTTGGGTTGGTGTGTGTGTGGTGTATTTAAATAATTTGCATTTGTTTTAAATCTTTGCACAAATTATTATTAATTTGTCTTGGCGCACACACATACACACACATACGCTGGCGAACCTAATACAATAGAATGTTAGAAGATGCGCCGCAGATTGCTGCCAATTGTCCTATCGCTAATCGTAATCGTAATATTGTGCATTAGCTATATATCAAATCATTTGCGCGAGAGTGCTGCCCACAGAAATGACGAAAGTGATGAGTTTCTGGTACACCTGCCACCCGTCAGCAACAACGACGACAGCAGTGGCAGCGCCAGCGGCGTCAGCGCCAGAATCGGAGCTGCTCCGCTGCTGAATCTCAGCAACTTTGATTACCTGCTGCCCAGCGATGTCTGTCGACGGGCGGAACGGGAGCTGCTGGGTAAGTGGCACGCATAGTTGACAAATATTTCAATGATTTAACTGAACTGCAACTGATTTGATAGCTATTATGATTGTCACCTCGTATGCGGGACACGATGCGCTGCGCGCTGCCCACCGCCAGGCGATAGCTCAGAGCAAGCTGGCCGAGATTGGCTTGCAGCGTGTCTTCCTATTGGCCGCGCTGCCCGCGCGTGAGCGCTACATTACGCAGGCGCAGCTGGCCAACGAGCAGACGCGTTTTGGTGACCTGCTGCAGGGTAATTTTGTGGAGGACTATCGCAATCTTAGCTACAAGCACGTCATGGGCCTGCGCTGGGCGGCCAGCGAGTGTCAGCAGCGCGCCAAGTTTATAATCAAGCTGGACGATGACATTATCTATGATGTATTCCATTTGCGGCGTTATCTCGAATCGCTTGAGGTCGAACAGCCTGCGTTGGCCACCAGCAGCACCCTGCTGGCCGGCTTTGTGCTGGACGCCAAGCCACCTATCAGGCTACAGGCTAATAAGTGGTATGTCACGCGCCAGGAGTATCCGCATGCGCTCTATCCCGCTTACCTATCCGGCTGGCTATACATTACCAATGTGCCCACTGCCGCCCGGCTTGTGGCGGAGGCGGAGCGTGTGCCCATCTTCTGGATTGACGATACCTGGCTAACGGGCGTTGTGCGCACCCGTCTGGGCATTCCCCTGAAGCGTCACAACAACTGGTACTCGGCAAATGCCGAATTTATCGACTGCTGCGTGCGGGACCTCAAGCTACACAGCTACGAATGCGAATACTTTGCCGGACCGAATGGCGGCGATGCCAAGCTGCTAGTCGAGTTTCTGCACAACGTGGAGAAGTGTTACTATGATGAATGCATTAAACGTCCGCCCGGCAAATCCCTTAAGCAAACGTGCTTGGCCACTGTCAAATCGCCAGCGCCGGAGCATGGTGTGGCCCACGTCCAACCGCTTAAGCTGAGATGACCCAGAAGTCTGAACCAGCTATCCAGCTGTCACTTGGTGCCGTCCAAATACACCAGTCCACAAATTTCTTACATACTCACTGCTAGACTAAGGCAATTAGGCTTAAGCATTCCATTGTGCAACTTGGCAGCGTTGGCATCGTCCACGTCGCTGTCAGTCATCATAAGATTTTAGTTTTAAGATAGAAAAGTACACCGAGCTGCGTACAACTTAACTTATTATATTACTGATTTTTACCAACGAATAAACTAGCTTTTTATCAAGTCTCTAGAATTTATAAGTTATGCTTTGAACATATCAAAATTTACGGAGAACTTTTATAATATTCTCAAATGACTCATATTTCGATGCCGAATCTATAGCTTTGGGTCGAGGCTTTGAATATTTGGCTTCAATTTTGACCAAATAACACTGGTTGACAAGATCAAGCTTAAAAGAACTTACAGTGACTTTTCCAGTATTATGGCCGTAACCGGGTATGAGCCTTAAAAATTGTTCCCGACCCACCTAATACAAAAATACCGAACGTGCCCATTTCGAGCACTATCTATCTATTTTATGAAATGGGAGCTGCCCTTATGTCATTATTTTTTACTTCGTTGCCCATCTTGTAGTATTGGTAGTCTTTGGTTTATCTGATGTAAAAATATACTACTTCAAAATTTTTTGTTTTCCTTTATTACAATGTTTTTTGCAACCCGTCAACATTTTTCTACGACCGGGTATCGGGTCGCGACCCACACTTTGGAAAATGCTGGGTTGTTGCATTAAAGACTATGGTTCTTTTTTTATACCCTTGCCAAATCAATCTGTGGTTCAAGCCATGAACAAAAATGCATTCCTTATTCAAATCGGTTCAATTTTGACCAAGTTATGGTAGGTTGAATCTAGAAAGAAAATATTCTTTAAAGTTACGATCTCAACAAGACTTGCAAAATGACCGAAATGTGAACTTAAAGAAATTAAATTAAGCTGCCATATCAATGCTAAGCCTTGACCTTATAAAAATCGGTTCGGTTTTGACAAATTTATGGTTATTTGAAGTCTAGAAAGAACTTTTGCTATAGAATACTGAAATGCCAAATCAATCTGGGTGCGTCAAACGATAACCAAAAATGCATTCCGTTTCAAAATTGGTTTTGACAAAGTTATGGTAGGTTGAAGTCTAGAAAGAACATCTATATGGTACGAGTATAGTTAAAAAGCGCCAGCAAAGTCGCGGGTATAAGCTAGTAATTTATATAGTTTGCTTTAATGTGATTAATCGGAACATATTAGTAAAATTTGGCCATCATATTTATCAACTAATAATGCAATTTTGAAAATTAAAATTTCTGATTTATTTTATAAAGAGACTGGGAAGCTTAGATGAATGTGGATAATGTTTGCAGAAATATTGGAGCCCATTCTTATCTAGCAAATAAAAAATACAGAGATGAATATGGATGTATTTATGTTTTGAAAGCGAACCGATTCGTTTGTATTATCATTCTTTATTATCATAAATATATTTAAATTAAATAAATGCAATACAATTAAGCACAATTTCATTGTACACACTATGAAAATAGTTTGCTTGTTCTCTAATCGCTCAGTTTTTGTTTGTTTAATTCTTACTTCGTTTTGTTAATTGCTTTTGTTTTGCTGTTTATTGCGTTTGTTGCCTTATTTGCTTTTATACTAATGTCTTTATGATTTTTTTTTGTTTTTTTTTTCATTTTTAAATTAAATAAATGTGAGTACGTGCGTGTGTATGTGTATGTGTGTGTGTGTGTGTGTGTGCTTGGGAAATTAGCTGGGCGTGTAAGAGTATGTATGTATGTATGTTTGTGTGTGTGTGCATCTGCGGCCGCAGTCTCTATACAAGTTACAAAAGAGATCGATCGATTGAGCTTTAATGAGCCCCATTCACGATACATCAAAATCAACCTCAAACATCAAGAGCAATGAACGCAATTATGATCGCCGTGAATGGGCCGCTTAAGCTCGTTACTCAATCTAACTCTCTCTCTCTCTCTCTTTCTCTATCTTGCTCATTACTCTGTTCGGTTCGTGCGTCTCTTTCGTAACTTTATAGAAAGTACGCGCTCGCAGTTCTCGTAATGCGTTTTTTTCTCTCTCTCTTTCCTTCCATTAAAATTTTAAATTAATATTCGCATAAATGTAAATGTGCAATTCATTTGTTGCTTTTCGCGTTGCTTTGTCTACTAATTGTTAGAAAATAAGTATAAAAAAAATAGGCTAAGAGTAGGCGAATCAGTTTTCGCATTCGCTACCGATTTCTGGAAATTATCTCACGCTCTAAATCTAAATAAATATAAATAAATAAATTGTATATATAGTAATTAATTAAAAAAAAAAAACAAAAAATATACGCTTGTCAGCTAGTGTGGGCAGCTGCTCTCAGTGTTTGTGTGTGTGTGTGCATATTTGGGTTCGGTTTCGGGTTCGGGTTCATCTTGTTCCGTTTTTCTATTGCAAGCCGAAGCTATAACTCGATTCCTGAATCCTGCGCTGTTGCTCTCATTGCCGAACTCTCTCCTGTGCGTGCCGCGGGGCAGGCGAGAGAGCGCTGAGCGCTGACAAGCGACGACAACGACGACATAACACAAAAGAGAGCGCACAGTGCGTGCCATAGGCGAGAGAGATAGACATAGCGAGTCAGTGGGTGACACTGAGTGTGAGAGAGTGTGCGTGTGTCTGTGTATGTGTGTGTCTGTGTTGTGTGTGGTGACAATTTTGTTGTGTATGGTTTTTGTTTTCCTTTTTTTGTTTCTCTTTTCTAATTGATTTCTGTTGATCTTGTGTTGCATTACGTCGCCTAAACTTATGCTACGATTTTGTGCGGCTGCATCCACTTCTTCATGTAATAGCAGAATAATGTGGAGATATAGAGCAGGATCATGAGCGCACAGGTAACTGCAAGCGCCAGCACGGACGTCTTTGTGGGGCATGGCTCGATAATGGTGACAGTCTTGTCTGAAAGGCAGAAGGTTGTGCACAATGTTAGCATTGGTTGGCAAATGGATATCGGTGTGTTTACCTTTGGCAAAGTCTGTGCTTGGATCCGCCTTGAAGAATTCACGCTTCTCATCACCAAAGTCCAGGACCAGAATCTCCTGCGAGATGTTCATGTCATCCTCGCTCTTGGTTTCATTGCTATAATAGTATGAGAGAAGTATCGGATGTTAGTAATAATAAAGATTAGGTAAATAGAAAGGAAGTCGCATTGGCACTCACCTCTCAATGGAACGACGACGCCTTCTGCCCAGAGATTCAAAGGACTCCATGTTCCATTCACACACAGCTGGCTCGCAGGGACCCAGACAGTACTTGACATTGCACTGGAAGATGACGCCGTAGCTCTCGGTGAAGCGGAAGGCCTCGTAGGTGGACTGCAGGGCATTGCCATCGGCGGTGAAGCCCGGGAAGATGGTGGGATCTGTGGGGCAGCCATCATCGTCGATGATCTTGAAGCTGGTGCGTGCATCCTTGGCCATGGCGACACAGGAGCGTGCAAAGATTCCATAGGGAGCTGCAAGGATGAAAAGTCAAAAAAATACTCCCAATTGAGTTGAGCTAACTACGCACTGTCTTCGGGTATCTCGATGCGGAAGTTGAGACGATCGCCGATGCGCACGGTTTCCACCTCACGCTGGCGCGTATCGAGAATGCGAATCCTTGGTGGTGGCGCCTCCGGCGATGAGTTGATATGGATCATTTCGGGATCGCGTATGGGCATCATTCCGAATGTAATGTTCTTCGAGCTCATGTCATACGTGCACTTCACCTTGTATATCTTGTCTGCCTTGGTCATCACGACGCTGTGATGCTGCAGCACCACCGTATTGGAGTAGACACCAGTCTGTGGAGTAGAGCAAGGATGTGTTAAATCGTCAGGAGTATCAAAATTGTGTTATCCAGCTACTTACCACGCTCTGAGTGTTGCAGTCCTGTCCGGCCATTGTTAGGTCCAAGCGGAAGGCATCCGAGTTGATCACATCGATGTTGCAAGTCTCCGAGCGTCCCAAAGCATAGATGCGTCCGTTGAAGGGCTTGTTGGTGCGCACCTGAACGGCAATACGCGTGTCCTTGCAGTGCACAGAGACTGAGTGGAAAAGAGCAGAGGGAGCTCCAATTAGTTAGGTTCTTTATCACGACTCCCCTTTACCATTCTCTTACAACCCCTTCATAAGGAAGGAAAAAAAACCCCTCCATTCTAGTTTTGTTTCAGGAAACAGAACAGGAACTCGCTTTCATAACTTTTATGCGAACTCGCTAAATTTCTCTACCAGCTGAATATAGTTTCGGTTTGAGGACTGAATCGAGCATTCCAAAGATTTTAACAATTCATATTAAGGAAATGATTTTATTTCCTTGTCTTCATAATGAAGAAGAATACGCCAGAAGGACTCAAAGAATAGTTTCGAATGTTTCTGAAAGTTCGTATAAAACCCAAAAATTTTCTGCAATTTCATTCCCATTTCGTTAAGTTTCGAAGGATCTATTTTTGCGTAGTGTAGAACTCACCATCGTAGCAGGTGCCGGTCTTGTCGCAGTTGACGTCGTTGCGTGTCATGTTGGTCAGAGTTGGGTCCTCGATGGTATCCAGGCTAACGGGCAGCGTATCGATCTTATCCAGAGTGCCGGGTGGCGAGTTGCCAGAGCCGGGGGTAGCCGCGGACTTCTCGCACTGGTTCTCAAAGTACTGTCCAATGGGCTCGCCGTGATCGATCAGTGGACGCTCGTGATTCAGGTAGGTGGAGGGTCCATCGGGCAGAGTCTTGTGATCCAAATGATACAAGCGGCAGTTGTATTGAGCGCCCTGAGGCTGGCCCAAGTAGAGGAAGGAGCGGCACAGGAACTCGGATTCAATTTCGCAGGCCAGACGGCAGGCCGACTCGGAGGTCACCTGCAGCTCCTTGTCCGTGTAGTAGTGCAGGCCCACATACTGGGCGACCTTCTCCTCGGAGACGCCCATGCGGGCATTGGCAAAGGAGCGCGTATTCTTGCAGGCTTGGGTCGGCTTCAGGCACAGATTCTCAAAGTAGTCGGTGCCCTGGGCATCCACCAACTGGACAAACTGGCCGGAACTGCGCCTATCCGAGTCGCTCAGCACGCACTTCATGTTGTTGTAATCGTACTCCACGGATCGGCAAATGAAACGCTTCTCATTGAGGCAGGCGGAGAGGCAGGCCTCCTTGGTGCTGGTATAGATCAAAGCATTGTCCAGGCCGCGTATTATCTTGTTGGGCACACGCTCAAAGGACCAAGGACGATGGCAGACATTCTCGCTGCGCAGCTGCAGCTTCACCATGTAGTACATGTTCGCCGAACGCTGTGGCGCCGCCGACGGATTTGCCGCCGATGAGTCATTCTGCAGCTGGCAGTGCGTCTCCTGCGACGGCGACAGCGGATTAACCACGAAGCTAAACGCCGCCGCCTGGCAGTCGGCCTCCTCCCGGCACCACCCCTGGCACTCATACAGCGACAGATTCTTCACGCTGTAGTACGTGGTGCCGGCAAAGTCATAATCTGTTAGCTTCTCAAAGGCCATGCGGGCCGATGCCTCCCCGGGCAGCGCCACCACCACGGCCAGTGCCACCGAGAGCCACATCAGTCCCATAGAGATCGTTGTTGTTGCCGCTCTTGTTCTTGTTGTTTTTGCTGCTGCTGCCTCTGTCCTGCTGCGGCTTCTCCGGCTGCGGCTGCCGCTGCTGCTGCTGCTGTTCGCTGCGGCTTGCATCTGCAATAGATACACGGAGAAAAGTGATTACCAAAATGAGCCATCGTAAAAAGACCTCAAATAAAAAGTCTTTGTTAACTGAACCGAAAGCTGCACTCAGAAAAACAAATGCCCTTAAATGCCATATTTGATTCTGAATTTAAGAACTATATTTCCTAAGAAATCGAATTTATAGAACACAGAAAATCGCCCTAATTATAAAACTCTCCCTGTGAGCCGGAAATAATTTATATTTTGTAGAAACATTTAGAATTAGTTTTCCAAGCTTAAGATTCTGTCTTAAGAAATTTAAGATTATATTTTAAGAAATATGCTTCTAAAAATTAGAAAACATTTCCCAATTGAAGATTCAAAGAAACATATTTCTTTAATTTAGAAATAATTCTTAAACTTAAGATTCTTTCTTAAGAAATTTAACAATCTTTCTTAAGAAATATGTTTCTAGAAATATAGAAATTATTTATACTAAGATATTAATTATTTCTAAATTGAGGATTCTTTCTTAAAAAATCATTTCTAACTTTAAGATTCTATCTTAAAATATGTAAGATTCCTTCTTAAGAAATATGTTTCTTAAATTTAGAAATTATTTCTAATTTGAAGGTTTCAAGAAATATATTTTTAAATTTCTAAATAGAAATGGTTTCTGACTTTTAGGGTGACCTTTATTATAGGGTGATTTTGTGAATTCTATGGCACTTATTTAAATTATGTTATTATATTTAAATTGCAATGTGAAAAATATGAGATACCCAATTTCTCTCAGTGTAGCGCTTAGCTGTGGCTACCGTTTGCATATCTTTGCCGCCAGGTGGTGTCTGCCGATTTGCTAATTGCGACCGCTGACAGCGATGAGACTATCAGAGTTGAACCTCAAGCTGGAGTTGGAGAACTGGAGAACTGGGGAGCTGGGGAGCCTGGGTTCTATGGCTATACATCCGCTTGAAGTGCGGCCCATTACACGCTTAACTGAGCCCGCAGCAAACCAGCGAACCAATAAGAACTGTGGCACTCGCCTTGCCCCGCTAGCCCCTAGATGCTACCCCACATTTGCCAAGCCAAGTTCGTTGTCTCACACTCGACTGAGTGTGTGTGTGTGTGTGTGTGTGTGTGTGTGTTGGCTTGCATTATTTAAGACCTTAATGAGCTGTCCAGTGGCTCCAAGAGATGGCGGAAATTACAATGCGCTGGTAGAGCGTTCCACTTGCTCTGCGGTTTGAAATTCTAATTCCAATACCAATTCCAATTTCCACTCCAAGCCCCAAAACATTGGCATTCTTGTGGCTTTCATTGGAGCGTGTGTTGCAAATTGCCTGGCAGCTGTGGAGGCTGCCACAATTTGTGTATTTTGCGCTTTTGACCTGCCCCCCAAAAAAGGCCACCCTCCCGGAGCCCGGGGCACGGGGCAAAAGCGAAAGCCTCTATTTGGCATCTTTAAAGCCAGATTCGCCAGTTGCCAACTCATTCATATTAATGGCTAAGACGAAAGCTTACAATTGTAGTGTTGAGTGCAGGATTGATTCAAGTGTACACTCACATTACGAGTTTGAGTATTCTTCCTATTCAGCGGGTAAATCAATCAGAAGATTAACAAGCTGTCAATTCATCTCTATTCAATCTATTCACTCAATCAGTCGCCAAGGGGTTGGATAAACTACGA
This sequence comes from Hirtodrosophila confusa, assembly GCA_035043065.1. Lineage (NCBI taxonomy): Eukaryota > Metazoa > Arthropoda > Insecta > Diptera > Drosophilidae > Hirtodrosophila > Hirtodrosophila confusa. The sequence continues at coordinate 3,679,820 of JAWNNI010000078.1, forward strand.
GTATAAGTCCTAAACCATGGGATAGTTATCCCCTTGTTGAGGCAAGATATGTGTTATGGAAAAGAGAATCGATTTCCTTAAATACTATATGGCTTACCGAGATTTCAGAAGTATAAGGTATTAAGATATTAAGACGTTAGGATTAATATTCTTGTTCATAGATCTTTGTCTTGGTCTGTGCTAGAAAGTAAGTTGATGTTTCCTTTACTGCTTATTTAAAGTAAACCCCATTCAATACTTCAGTTAATATTTATGCCCTATATACAGCTGATCTACACTAAAATATTAAAAAGGTCTTCGATATAGGTCTGCTTAAAACTGAATTGAAACCGATTTCGATTTGAAACCGAGAGATTCAGGCCTGTTCTCATTTCCGATTAAATCATTCGGAATCCAAATATCTTGCCTTTTGAGCCAGTCAAGTGAAACTTCTTTAAGCAAAACTGATTACTATTTTATTTGAAAATGATTTAGCATGAAAAGTACTCGAAAATGTGCATGAAGCTGTTTAAATATGAATAATATTTAATAAATACTCATTCAGTTCGATACTCAGTGCATTTCATACAACTCTAGATCAACATTTAGAGTATAGATCTTCTGCCTTATACGATTCTAATGCAATTCAGTTGGACTCGTGATTGTTTTTGACACTCCACTCAATTCATTCGCTGTTGAGGTCCGCGGCAAGGTACGAGTATGTACTCATACTCATACTCATACTCATTTGCATACTCATACGAGTGCATAATGAGTCGCCTGAAATGGCCATTGCCATGCGGAAGTCTTTGGTCAGACCAGCCATGTAGCATGTACATATGAGTAGAAGCGTTATATAGAAACGATACCAAGGCGATACCTATAGGCCATACCGATGCCAATGCCGATACCCGACTGCAGTTGCGCTTACAGCGGCATTTAGGCCTTCAATTTATGGATTTTGGAACGCCCCCAAAGCAAACTGAGAGCTGCGAGCTGTGAGCTGAGATCTGTTGAGGCTACATAGTTGTTAGCTATATAATTATATTTACATATTCAATTCAATTTGTTTGCTGAACTGTCCCAGGCAAGTGGGCAACCAGTCGCAGGCAACGTTCAAAGTTAGCCAGCCGCAATTATTTATACTACGAGTGTATTTATAAGGTATACTGCCCTGTAGGCCAATGTTGCTGCGGGGGGATGGGGAGTTGGATTCTGGAATGATTACAGCACTCGGAACGTGGCTATTACAAACAATATGAACTCCGAGGGCTGGCAGCGCGAATTTGGCCAATGATTGCCGCCGTGTTCAATTGCACAGGCAAAAAGCAGCTACAACTGCAACATGAGCAACATTGACAACGACAACAGCAGCAGCAGCCGCAGCAGTAACAACAACAACTGTATGAAATAGGTGGCAAACACAGTCAGCGGAATGTGTAGCGTGTTCTCAACCAAAGCGACAGCAGCAGCAGCAGCAGCATCGCAGGGCTTGTTTCATTTTTTCTTGCTAGCTTGTTGTTTTTTGTTGTTGCCACAGTTCGTGTTCTACAATTGCCAATCTGCATGAGGCACAGACGTAGCTGCCACAGCCACAGCAGCAGCAGCAGCAGCAGCTCCAGCTCCAGCTCTGGTTAAATGAAATGCGTTTGAATCCTAGCAAATCAAGTCGAGCCAATTACATGGCCACAGTCGAGCGATCTGCCTGCCCAGATAAAAGCAGGCAAAACGCATTCGTTCACATTTGACGTCATTGCCACCGCGTTGCCTGTTGCCTGTTGCCTGTTGCAGTTGCCTGTCTGCAATTGCCACGATTCCATTTTATTTATAGCCCAAATGAAGTTTATTTTTGGGGCGTCCTTGGCTAAAACGCGGCGCACTTCTAATTTGAAACGAGTCCCGACAATGATGATTTCTTGCGCGGGTAATTGCATGCAGTGTTGTTGTTGTTGGTTGTTGGCTGTTGGTTGTTTGGTAGCTGAAAATCAGCTGCTAAATGTCGCCGCTGGCTAACAGGAAACGCCAGCTGATTCAAAACACATTCACACATGTGGCGCCAACTGAAAGGAAGCTGCTCGTGCGTTGGTGTTTTGGCCAGCAATGAAGCCCATGTGGGCGTTAACAAACCATGGGCGCTCAATCAATGCAACAGCAACAGCAACATGGGGCAGCATCAGCAGCGGCAGCAACAGCCGCAGATAATATGAAAAATGAGTGCAATATTCTTCGAACAGCAGCTGCTAGATGGTTGTATGAGTGTGAGTATGAGTGTGAGTGTGGGTATGAGTGCACTCATCACATTCTTCAGGGCAGAGTTAGCCATTGCTGGTTGCTGTTGCTGGTTGTTGTTGCTGGTTGCTGGTTGCTGTTGCTGTTGCTGTTGCTGTTGCTGGTCAGTGGCGCGTACTTAGTTAGATGGATGATGCAGCGCTGGGTAACCAGCAATCATGAAAATTGTACGCTTGCCCCCAAATGGAATGGCATAGAATGCCACGGCTGTGGCATAGTACTTCGGTTTGGGCTGCTTTCGTTTTGGCCCGCGACTGTGGCCAGTTCTCTGCAGCTCTGGGCGCCCTCAGTTGTAGATTGGTCAGGCAACAAGCTAAAGGTTATCATTAGGCACGTTTACTTCCTCTTCGCGTACGGCCTCTAATTACGAGGCAACTGAGGCAAGTGAATGCCTGCGCCGGTCAACAGCCAGCAGATGAACTGGGCTTGGGACTGGGATTGGGACTGGGCCTGGGACTGGGCCTGGGACTGGGCCTGGGTCTGGGCCTTCCCAGAAGTACAACATAGGAGAGCAAGTAATGAAAACCTTCAAAGGTCATTCAGCGGGCAGCTCCGTTAGGCCAATCAAAGTGAAAAGCAGCAAAGAGACGAATTTATGCATAATAAAGGCGAATTTATGCACGAAAGCGTAACAAACAATACAGAACTAATGGGCAAAGCTGGCCAAAACAAAAAGAGCATAAACATCAACATTAATAATAAGGCTAAGCTGAAAATGAGTTATCAACACAATAACGGTGACAAGAGCGAGACAAAAAGAGTGAAAGTAATAATATGCAATTAACTCAATTAAAATGAAATGAATACAACTATCAAAAGCCAAAAGAAACCAAAACGAGACGGAGAAATGAACAGAAGACACCATAAAAAACGGCAAAGGCCAACGGCAATTTTCCGTCATTCACCGGCTGCTTTTCTCCTCAAGGGGCAAGTGGCAAGAGGCAAGAGGCAGGGGTACAAGTGGCAGCAGAACGGGTATGTGCAGCCAGTAGAAAGGCCAACAGAAGCCAAAAGAAAGATCTTTCACAAAAGCAGTTCCAGTTTTAATTAGTCAAAGTGACAGTTATGTTACGAGCTCTATATAATTATAGCAAATACGAGAGGTCAGCGGGGAAAGAAAAGAGAGTTGTGGGCCTGAGTTCGTATAGTGCAGAGTATAATATCATGCCAATAAATCAGTTTAAGCATACAAGCTTGGCAGTAGTGATGGCACGATTAATCATATGATACACATTAATCGATTATTTCGACTCAGTTCACGATTTAATTGTATCGCAAAATGCGTTTCGATTAATTGAATCTTCAATCGATTAATCGATTGCGCGTAAATGCTAAATAAAAGCTGGCTGAGCCATTTGCAGAGATTTATTATGGCATCAACCTACAGCAAAGTGTGGCAATATTATTCTAAAACTAATGAAAAATATCATTTGTGTGCACTTTTAAGTATTTGTTAATATTTGTTGGTATCACATTCACATGGAAAATATCAAAAAATGGCAAAAGTGCTGCAAATTTCAAAAATCCTTTCAATAATCGATTTTTTTCAGTTTTCTTAATTTAATCATATGATTCAATAATCGATTAATTACATTTTTGTGCCATCACTAACTAGAAGTAATTTAAAAACCAATCAGGTCCTTTCCCGGTGATCTACCCAGCAGAATATTTTAAATAATGTAAATACCTGTAAATATAATTTCCCTATAATTTTTACTCCCTGTACCCATAAAATGGGTAAAAAGGGGAACTAAATCTTTGCAAATGTATGTAACAGACAGAAGGAGACATCTCTGACCCTATAAAGTATATATATTCTTGATCAGTATCAAAAGAGATTTCGATTTGGCCATGTCCGTCTGTCCGTCTGTCTGTCGTCTGTCCGTCTGTCCGTATGAACGCATCGATCTCAGCAACTACAAGAGCTAGAGACACCAAATTTGGAATGTAGGTTCCTGTATACCATACGCAGATCAAGTTTGTTTCATATTTCAGATATCTCCCCCGTTCCCCCGCAAATCGATTAAAACCGTTTTACAGTAACAATTTTCAAGATATAGCTTTAAGATTTGGCACGTATAACACTTTAGTCTCTCTTAATCTACTGTGCAAATTTCAAGTCGATCGGATAATAAACACGGAAGTTATTCACGAAAGAGGATTCAGTGATGCAGCGAGAGGGGGAAGAAGAAGCACATCCACCAATTAAAATGCCTCGCTTGCGCTGTCGCTTGTGCCGCCTGTGTGCGTGCGTCTTTGTGTATGTGTGTATGTATGTGTAAGTGGACGTAGATGTGATTGGATGTTTTAGACCTGGGTACAGGGAGTTTCGTAGTCGGGTATACTCGACTAGAGCATTCTTACTTGTTTATATTTTTAAATTAGATGAAGTTTTCTTTCCCTTTATATAACAATTTGATCAAGCTGTCAAAATCTAACGATAGCAAAAGCAAATTTAAATTCAAATGAATATTTTTATCATAAGAATACCCAGCGAGTAAAAATATGTATAACTTGTTTAAGCTGCCAAAAAGTTAGTAAATAAATATGCAAGAAATGTAATAAAAGAAAATGCATTTCATTTGATTTATTCAGCACTAATACTAGTTCCATGGAGCAGCATTCAGCTTTCAAATCTCAAACGAATCCCTCAAGCAGCTCATTTTCCAGCTAACTCATTTCCTTTGCCAAGCGCTTTTCTTTGCAAAAGATTTTCATTTGGTTAACACTCGAATCTCGAATCGCGAATCGCGAATCGCGACTCGAACATTCAAACAGTTCTAGCCGCACTCACGAGTGTCGTGTGATTGAGTGTGCGGCACTCAAAACGGATGTCTGGCCTCACAGCTTTGGTGTTGCAATCCGTCCGGTTGTCGGGTTGCCCGGTTGTCGGGTTGTCGGGTTGTCGGGTTGCCCGTTGCCCGTTGTCCACTCGATCAGCGGCGGAAACGGAGGCCTTTTCATATTTGCAATTTGTTGTCACAACACGCGAGTGTCTAAGTGAGTGTGTGCGAGTGCTAGACAATAGCCTGCGCTCCCTCACACTCTTTGTCTCTGAGCTGATCTGCCTGCTGCAATTATGCAATTTTCAATCATCGCAGTTTAAAGATGCGCAACGTGCAACCGTCCAAGTTGAAGCACCTGCCACAATCATCCAACACAAAATGGCCCCCATGTGTGTCCCTATGTGTGTGTGTGTGTCTCTGTGTGTGTGCGTGTGTGCGTGACTCGATGAGTCCCAGTTCCATTCCCCAGTTTCGCAATGCAATAGAAGTGCGATGCAATAATTGCTATCGAACAATGCATAACCGCACAACATGTCAAGGCAGAGCTGCAAGTTGCAGGCTGCTAGTCGCTAGTTGCCAGTTGCAAGTTGCCAGCTGCCACAACTGCCAGAGCTGCCAGCTGCGCACACATTTTGCCGTCCCCTCCCCCTGAGCCTCGATCCACTCTTGTGTGTGATTGTGTGTGTGTGAAAATATTAAAAGTTATAATTAAAAAGAAGAGAAAAAAAAACGTAGAGAAACGCGTGAGGGAAGCACCCAACACGAAGCGGCCTTCGTCTAATGGCGTTGGCAAGCTGAACGTGCCCCGTTTCCATTCCCGTTCCCATTCCCATGCCCCTGCCCCTGCCCCAGTCAATGGCTGCCGCCACTGTTTCCTAATAAAACCACCTGGACCACATGAACTGGCAGCGGCTGGCAGGGGGGCTCAAATTAGAAGAAAAAATTCAGTGCAAAACACTTTACACAAATCCCAGCGGCATATACTCAGCTGTTGTGCAACAGGCGGAAGCGGGGCGGCGGTGTGGCGGGGCCAAGGGCAAAATATTGACTTCAAAAATTGCATCAATATTGATGTGTGGCAGCACTTTTAATTTGAATCAGTTTGCAACTCAAATTGGATCCTCAAATCAGCCAAGGCTGAGAAAATTGAAAGCCATTTAAGGAAGTGATTAAATCGAACCTGAAGGTTATAGTATTAAATATGCCAATATCCCTGGCAAATTTCGGATGCAGCTGCACTTGCATCAGTTCTTAATGAATTTATTTTCACTGGACTAGTTTGGATAATAATAACAATAAAACAGAAGTCTGTCTGATGATTTATGGTTGGGAAAATACAATAAATCTTAATTTTTTTGAAATTTGCCAACCATTTTTTGTATTGCATGTAAAATAAACAGAATATTTATAATAATATATTCGGTAAACGATTGTTTTTCCCTTTTGTTTTGTTATAATAATTATAAATAATTAATAATCAATTATATAATAAATGCATTTCAATTTCCAATCAGAAATGCTCTTTTTAATTGAAGTTTTCAAATTGAACTAAGTTTTAAAAGTGTTAATTGAAAGTACCAAATCTTTCAGATACATTTGAGAAATCAAAGCTAGTAAAAGTTAGAAAAGTTTTCCTAAAGCTTGGAATTAGTTTTAAGTGTGTGCAAAACAGAAGACTTAGGACACAAACTTCCTTGCAGTTGGTCTGAAGAAAATAAAGTGTATATTTGAAACATTTTATTTAAATGCAAAAGAATAGACTGTAGTATGTCAGAAGATATCTTCCGGATGAATAATAAAAGTGACAATTTCCGGAAATTTTTTGTTGTAAATTAAAACTAAGAAATAATTGAGAATTCAAAGTTGACAAAAGTTAGGAAAGTTTTCCTAAAGCTTGGAAACAAAAGACTTAGAACACAAACTTCCTGGCAGTTGGGCTGTAAAATAAAAAGGTTGCGTTATAGCAAAGTTAGTTATTCTTTCAAGCATATTAATCATATACGAAAGAAGAGACACTTTTCTAGAAGTTCTCTGTTTCGGTTGAATAACAAAAGTAAAAATTGAAAATATGAAGGTTTGAGTAAATTTTTAAAATATCAAAGATGGCATAGCTTGGGCCCTCGCAACGGCAGGAAGAGTTTGCGAAAGACTTTAATCAATTTTGTAATGTGTGTGCAAAACAAATGACTTAGAACACAAACTTGCAGCTTCGTGGCAATAAGAGAGGAAGCCGCATTTAAAATAGTGTGTGTCTGCTATTAAATGCCGTTACTAATTTGTAAAGTTGACACCCACTTAAGGCGAACACATAAAACGAGTTCAGTCCCCCCAAGCCTCCAACCACCCCGTAGCAGGCTGATCAGCGTGAATTGCATGCGATATGATTGAAACAGAAACAGAATCAGGCTGACTGCCTGTCGTGGACAATGGACAGCGAGCTGGACAGCGTCTTGGTGCCACAGGTGTTGCTGTTGCAGGTCGCTGTTGCTGGTTGCAAGTTGCTGGTTGCTGGTTGCTGGTTGCTGGTTGCTGTTGCCGCGACAAGACGGCGTTCAATTTGAGTGCCGTCAGCTCGCGCTGCATTCGTTGCAAGCAAAACGAAAACGGAACAGATCAGGCTGGGGAAAAGTGGAGAATAAGAGAGCGAGAGAAAGGTGGCGGCCAAAGCTGGACGCGGTTCTCTGATTGCCTGGTTTGGCAACAAAAAAAAGCAACAAAAAACTGTACGGAAAAGGCCAAATGTTGTTGTTAGAACCGGAAATTTATTGCATAACAAGTTGAACGCTGCGATATCACATGATAGCTTGATAGCCAAGGATGTGGCCAGGTTGTGGCTCTAACTCAGGCTCAGGCTTAGCCAGATTGCACACTTGGCCAGTTGGACTGCCTCAAGGTTGTTTAGCAACACTTAGCGAGCAGCGGCAGCAGCAGCAGCAGCAGCAGTTGGATGATCGCAGGGTGGGGCAGCTGCAAACATATTTGAAAGTGCATCTCTCGTTCGGCGCGCTGGCCGCATTGATGCAGGCGCAAGATATGCGGGCTCCAATATGGAAACGGGTGTGGTGTTGCCCACGCTGGGACTGCCGTGGAGACTGGGCTTTGGATTTGGCTGCAGAAGACTGTTGACTGTTGACTGTATACAATATATTGTATACTGGGGCTGTGGCGGGTCACAATGTGCCACATTTCATAAATTCTTCTTGGAATGGCTTACAGATAGTGTGCACAGTCAAAAAGAATGGCACGATTCGAGCTCATTGTGGTTTTGATTTCATGTTCCTTAATTCGCTTTATTTCAGCCTTTTTGTCTTACCAAATATTCAATTACATTCAATTTTGGTTTATATTTTTAAGCTCAGTCGTCAGAACTTATCAAACTGATTTGTCTCTGTTGAAGGATTCATCAAAAAGCAGCTCAGCTTGCTAAATGTTGACTGAAATTGCAAAGCGCAAATCAGTCAGCGATTAGTTGTGCTGAACGCTAATTGATTCATGCATGTTTTTCCAACAATGAAATCAGATGGGTGTGGTAAGCGCACATGTTTTTGTACAGTGTAAGCCAAGAGACCAAGCCTGAGACAGTGACAGAGAGAGCAAGAGAGAGAGCGAGAGCACGATATACTCGTGAAGGAGTGGGAGAGCACAATCGATCGTTCAATTGTCTGGCGCATGTTTGGTGAGTCGATTCAAATCAGCTGTGTGGGCTGCGTTCCTGGAAGCAGCTCCAAACTCTAAGCTCGAAACTCCAAACTCTAAACTGCAGGCAGCAAGCTCCACGACTGCTGCGGCAATCTGTGGGCAACCTGGACTACGCGGAAGTTATGCCACAAAAGCCATTAGCCAGCAGCAGCAGTGTGCAGCAAAAAGCACAGGAGTCATTAGAGCGCATTTGAGACGCGGAATGTGGCAAGACAAAGCGTTGAAGAGCTGCCGAGTTGCGGAGACGTGAGGTGTGATGAGGGGCAGAGACGCTGGGACGTAGAGATGAGCCGTTGAGCAGCAAACGGATCAGTTTGGGCCAATGAAGCGACTTTCAACCTGTGGCAAGTGCAGCGTTGCATGATTTATGGCAATTATGATGATGACGAGGCTTTAATGCACTTAGAAAATTACAATTAATTGCAAAACTCGTACACACCGCTCCCCCCTCCGGCCTAACATGATCATTACCCATGTTCTGTGCCCCTTTTGGTTTCTATGCCCAAAGCCGTCAACAAATGAAACCCATTTTGTTCAACCACATGTTATGACAGGCCATTTGATCTGTTGAGCAAATCTTTGTGAAATGAAAGTGATTTAATCTGAAATTGAAAACTCAAGTACTTGAGCTGCTTTCTACTCGATGTCCTCACTTGGAAGTAGACACAGCAGATACTCAAAGCAATTCGATAAGATTTTGTTTTTTTAATGGTTCTTAGATTGAAATTGCAATGTGCTTAAGTGAATTTAACAAACAGCTTATTAATTAATTTTGGTGTTTAATCAAATGACCGAAAGCTACTAACTGCAAGTGATTGGGTCGAAAGCAAATGCGGGCTTTGATCTACTTACTACGATTCATTGAATCAAAAGCACGTGTAAGCTTTAAGCTACTAACTGTAATGATTATAGTGAAAGCACATGCAAAGCTGAAACTACTACTAAATATGAATTGAATTGAAAGCACATGCAAGCTTTAAGCTACATACTACAGATGATTGAATTGCTAATAACAATACAGTGAGTCGAAAGCGCATTAAAGCTTTAAGCTACTAAATAATACGAATGGTATTTAAAGCTGCATGCTAGTTACTGCAATTGATTGATCTACTTACTACGATTAATTGAATTGAAAGCACGTGTAAGCTTTCAGCTACTAGCTGAAATTGATTATATTGAAAGCACATGCAAAGCTTAAACTATTGAATACTAAGCTTTAAGCTCTTATATATACCAAAGGTAATTGAATTGGGAGCTGCTAATTACAATTAAAAGAATTGAAAGCGCATTAGAGCTTTAAACTTCATACAACAATGAATAGCATTACAAGTGAAAGCTCATACTACCAAATCTTAATTGAATTGAAAGCACATGCAAGCTTTAAGCTACATACTTGAGCTGATTGAATTACTAATTACAATTAAGTGTATCGAAAGCGCATTAAAGCTTTAAATTAAACTTTACTCCACTAACTGCAATTGATTAAAGTGAAAGCAGGCCTTGGGCTACTAACCAGATCGAAGCTTCGCTGAGTTGTTGTCCTGACACCTGGACTGAAGACGCAGGTGCTTAATTGTGATTGGCAGCGTGTACCTTTTAAGCAAGTGTCATTGGGTTGGCTGTTCGCTGTTCGCTGTTCGCTGAACTGTGTGCAATTTGAGTTTGTCACAACTAATCAGAAATTGTGCGGTTAACATGCATGGCAGTAAATTATGAATATGGCTGGTAACATGACAGCTTGTTATGATACACTTGTAAGTAGGAGTCGGGGTTATCTTATCAGTTTCTTGGGCTGTGGAGTGTATTTTTAGCCAAGGCAGCGCTCATTACAACACGCCTGACACTTTACCGGCAGCAACTGTTGCTGCTGTGGATGTTGCTGGCGCTAGAGGGATTCGCAGCGGCAGCCAGAGCTCATTAAAAATTGTGCAATTTAAAATTGTGCCGGCCTATTTTTAAATGCAAAACTCGCGCTGCCGCACGACAAGACAATCAGGACATGGAAATAATTGAATGCGCCAGAGCAGCAGCAGCGGCAGCAGTAGAACACAGCTTGGATTGCTGTGGCAGCAACAGCAGGCGCAGCAGCAAGCAACAGGCAACAGGCATTGCTAAAGATGCCACATGAAGATGACCAATTTGCTTGCTACATGGCAACATGCCACAAGAAGCAGCAACCGGCTCGATAAGCAAATGCGGCCAGTTGCCAGTTGCAAGTTGCAAGTTGCAAGTTGTGTGTGTGCCCCTAAGTGGCCCATTGTGGCTCATTTTGCAGTTGCAATTTTAAAAACCAGCATTTAATTAAACCACAGCGGGACTGTGGACTGTGGACAGCGGTCAGTGGTTGAGTGGTTGAGCAGGCAAGCGGCAAGCGGTGCAACGCGGGGCAAGAGGGCGTTATGCCGCACGTGACGCTGCAACGTTGGCAATGGAATGGAATGCCATGTTGCATGCTGAATGATTGTGCATGTTTTCTGTTGTGTTTGTTAAGAATTATGTTGTGTGTGATTTTTATGGCATTCTACACACACCACATACCACACACACACACACACACACACACACACACACACGCACTGAGCAAAAATACTCTTCATTTAGTGCTTAAATGTGGCATGCAACTGCACAGAGGGTGAGGCAGCTACTTAAAGCAAGCGCTACATTTCATTTGCTCAGCAGCAACTGGCAGCTGGAACTTAAACAAGCAGCAGAGTTGCACTGGAAAATACCCTGTAAACAGCTCTCAGAGCTTGCATAACTTATCAATAATATATTCCTTTAAAATACCCCAATATAGTCGGTATACTAGTACTGTTCTATGCTATGTGGGCTTGCAACAATCGAAGACACAATCGAAACTATCGATAGTTTATTTTCTGAGCTACTATCGGGGTTCTTTTGACTGCTTAAATTGACTTGAGGCAGGAAGGGTTAATACTTTTTAAATAAAAATTATAAAATAAAAACTATTTGTTGTTTCTTATAAAATAAATTGAAAAATAAACTTTAAATTTTGATTTCAATAAGAAAAATTTAAAATAAGAGTTATCTTATGATTTTTAAATACAAATTTAAGTTGAATTATTATTACATAATTATTTTATTTATCGAAATAAGAGCTTAAATTAATTTGTATAATAAAAATTACAAATAAAAGTTCATCCTTTTTCCCGGGATACCGCACTCCGAAAGAGCATATCTAACATTTTCCCATTCATCTATAATATATTACCTCTGATTAGTGATCCCTGGCTTAAAAACTAAGAGTTATTATTAATTTTCATAATACAAATTAAAAATAAAAGTTCATCCTTTATCCCGGATACCGCACTCCGAAAGCGCATATCATATCTATCCAAACTACTCTATACTGTCTATGCTACTCTATAAGCTCTCAAATGTCGCATGTTATCGGTACTATCGATAGCTGATGCACAGCTAAAGCTATCGGTATCAGTATCAGTATCAGTATCGAGGCGCAGCTTGCCCCACACCAGCACAGCGCCTAGCATCCACTTGACCGACTAGCGCATGCCCTGCTTTCAAGTTTACAGGGTATACAGCAGCACGCAGCGGCATGATTGATGGCAACATTGTTGTCATTGGCAATGTGCTTGCTAAAACATTAATAACCAGGCGGCTGCAGCAGCTGCCGTTGTTGTTGTTGTTGGGCAAACGAAAGACTTAGGCAACAAACTTGCGCTGATTTGCTTTATTTATGTTTTATTTTGCACGCCAAATGTTTTGATGGCCAATTCTTTCGCTGCTCCCCTGGCTCCACCTGCTGCCTGCCCATCATTTATTACAATCAAATGGAAATTGTGAACGCGCCTGCTGCTGTTGTAGTTGTTGTTGTTGTTGTTGTTGTTGCTGCTTCATTAGGCGGCTATTAGCTGGTAATGGCCAAGACAGAGACTGAAAGATGAACTAAGCAGGCAAGCTGCCAGCTGGGGGAGCAGGAGGGGCTGCTGCGCCATTTGGCACCTGAAATTTAACAGTTGTTGTTGTTGTTGCAGCTGTTTGTTGCTTGGGCCCTAACTGTATGCGCCATTAGGCAAATCGGCTTAGAAAGCTGCAAAAGAAATTACGGGCATTTGTAGCAATTATTTGCCATTATCAATGGAAGGCCCCCCCCACACACTAGTCCCTAACCGCCCTGCAGCCACGCCCTCCCCTGACATTAATGTGGCCCCTGAACTGCTTGAATTAAAATTTCAACTGGCGCATAAATTGAATTTAAAGAAAGCTGGAAAAACCAATAAGAAAATTGAATGTGCGTAAATTGTCTGAGGGAGCGAAGAAGAGAGATGCGGGCTTAGAGCCAGCGAGAGAGAGGGAGAGAGGGAGAGAGCGTGTGTTGGTAAAAGTTAATGGCAGAGCAAAGAGAGCCAGCAAGATTGCGAGCCTGAATGAATGAGTGCTATTTGTTTAAGTTGGCTTTAACAGCTTGCGGCCGTTGCCGTTAGTTGACCTGGTTAACAGCCAGAGATAAGCGTTAGAATACAACAGCAACAGCAACAGCAACAAAACGGAAATCAAGCACACCAACAACAGCAACACCAACACCAACACCAACAGCAACAGCAACAGGCTAAAGCCAACTGAAGATCTTTTGAGAAATGACTGCATAACTCTGTCGGCGTCGCAGTCGGCGTCACAGCCAAGTTAAGAGCAGGCAGCAGATCAGAAAAATGCGATAGAAGCTGCTGTAGTTGTACTTCAAGTTGTTGCCGCTCTGCCCCATCACAATGGGGCACTTTGAAATGAATTTCGATTTGAATTGGGCATTTGGCCAGCACAAAATTGTTGCCTGTTCTTGTCGAATTGCCGTCTCGCCAAAGGTCGACACATAATCCGCAACAGTCATCGCCAAATGCTACGCACGTAGCAGCAACATCAGCAGCAACAACGGCAACATCAGCAACTGTTGCTGCTGCTGCCAAGGGAATAAGTGGACGAACGCGACTGCCAGGGCTGTCATTAGTCGCATCATCATTATCATCATCATGCCGATGATCATGATTTGATCAAGTTTAATGCTAATGCATTTGCTATTTTGTTTGCTCAATTCTCGTGATGTGATGCACAACAACAGCAGCAACAACAACAAACACGCTGCATCTTAATGACTTGAAATTGCTGAGGATAACACTGAGATATGCAGATACTTATGGAGGAGCCTAGAGTCCAGCGTCTGCTGCGGACCCCAATGATGGATTCCCATGGGGATTTGCAACGTATTGTGGAAATACACTTTCAGTTTTTTTTACAGCCAACTCAATGATTGCATTTTTTAACCCTCAATAGCAAGCTTCATCCATTTACAATGCGCCGCTTCGCTAAATTGTATTCATTTCAGGCAATACTTATGCCAACCAGCTTTTGAAATATCAGATACTAAGCCAAGCTGCCTGATCTTAATAACTACATATATCGATTGAAACAAGGTTAAAGCTTCAGCTTTTGAATATGAGTTTAAAAGATGTTGATCTATACAGTAATAAAACGAATTCTTAAAAGAAAACTCATTCTTTTATGAAAGATGAGCTTAAAAGATATTGATCAATATGGTAATAAAGCTAAATCTTAAGAAAAAACTCATTTGAACTCCAACTTTAGCTTCTATTCAGCTTAAAACTCGGAAAAGCACTTTGTAATTTGATGTAATTAGTTTAAGGCTACAATAAAGATGCGGAATGTTGAATCTTAATTAAAGTGAAGAGTTTCAGTTTTAAAAGTTGAGTTTCTGCAATCTTTAGCTTCATCCTAACTTACTTGCAGCTGAGATATTGGAATTATATTGGCATATTTGCTTTACTTTTCTGATTATTCTTATACATGCACATTGCTAAACTTAATTTGAATTTGAAGTTCTATCGAATAGAGCTTCAGGTTTCTCCTTAGGTCAAAAACTGAACAGAATTCTTCCTAAAATCATTTGTCAATATATTTTTAATATTACTGGAGAAAATGATGTGTATTTAATGAGCTGTCAAATAATCGATAACATAGCAACTTATCCACAACAATTGATCAGTAATCGATAAAGCAATCGACATTTCTCAGCATATTTTCTAATATTTTTGGAGAATATGATGTGTACTTACAGCAAGTGATCAGTAAGTCGATAAGTAAATGTATTTTTAAAACATTTTCAGCTGTTATTGCGTACAAATTGTCAATGTCGATAACTCAGCAGCTTAACGTGCGCATCTTAGGAAATCAACTCCACATTTATCGACGCACTTATCGATAAATGAACGCATTGTCAGCCTGTGCGCCGTTCCACTTGGCACTTGGCCCAGTTGGGACCCCGGCACAGGTGTCAAGATGGCCAACGATTGATTATAATGGGAAAGTGCGTTGGCTGTAAGGTGCTCAGCTGAGGCTTTGGCTGTCTTGAGCTGCTTGAGCTGCTTTAGCTGCTTTAGCTGCTTTAGCTCTTTCTCTTTTTATTGACAACACGTTGCAGTTGCATCGATTAGAAGCCGACGCTGAGTGCAACAGTTGCACATAACAAGCTCCAATGGCGGTCACATCACATGGAAGTGGGCCAAGTTCTGTGCCACGGCGTCGCCAAGTCCCACACACACACACACACACACACACTCACACACACACCAACACACATTGAGGCATTGCTGCTGGTTTGGCTTGGCTTGGCTCTTGTCAAGAGCTTCGGATGCAACAACTCCCCAAGCGAGTTGCATGCCTCGCCATGCAAATTCTCGGCCAGAGTTTGGCCTGCCTCAAGTGTTTGTGGGTCAGCCGGATATAGTACGAGCACATTTTGGGCTTTTGGCCAGCTCATTTGCCATTTGACGCCCGATCTTGGCCGCCAAATCAAACCAGTTTCCCCATCCAGCTCCCGCCCCTCCGCCCTGCCTCTGATTGCACTGCTTGTCAGTCTGTCAGCAATTGGGCTTTTGCGGTCAGCGTTGGGCCTCTTAAATGCATCTGGCGCTGCGCATTTGCCTATCGATAAGCTGAGCTATCGATAACTGCGGCAAGTGGTGTTTCTGGCGTAGTGCAACTCAGACTTGTCGATTTCTCTGTTCAAATACGTCGATTTAGTGCTAGTTATGGGCTTATTTCTTGAGAACTATCCATGAGTATTGTTAGTTTCCTAAGCTAACGTTTGTGCTACTATCGATAACTTGTAGGGTCATCAATCTATCGATCTCTTCGATTCCTTAAGCCACTTCTTTAAAAACACAACATTTGTTTTGAAAATTTCTTTTGTTAATCAATATGTTTTCCTAGAAATTTGATGTTGCAATTTATACATTTTATATCATTATTTACTTTAAATTCTGTATTGTGACCAGATTGAGCTAGACCTAAGTCTTTATAATTCGTCGTACTTAGTATAATAATCATCTTGGGCGAATGTTTTTTATTGAATCTTACGAACAGACTGCCTTGACCGCTGTCGTGATCGGTTATCGATCAATCTCTCGCACAACACTGCTCAAGATCTATCGAAATGCATCGGTTTACTGGGGATCTATGTATATTGCATATGGATATACTTATATTGCATGCTAAAGCCGGAGTCACGCGATATTTTCCCACATATGTGGAAAACTGTTATCGAAATCAACCGTACAAAATTCTATATGGTGAGATACTTGCCAAATCATAGATTTCTATGGTAAAAACGTGCCACTTAAGTTTCATTTCTAAGATATGCAACATATATTTCTATGTTTGCCATATAGAATTTTGTAGAGTTGATTTCGATAACGATATGCGACATATGTGACGAAATGCCATATCGGAATCTCCGGTCTAAGTTAAGGTAAGCTCAATGTCTGTTGAAAACTTTGCAGCAACTATCGAAACGCAGATGCTGCTATTGTCGATAACTCAAAAGCAAGCTACTTTCGATACATTTCAGTGCACTCGAATGCCTATCGTTTTTCTTTCAATCGTTTGATTACGTTGTTTTTAGAAATATTCGATACATTTTTGATCTTTATTTAAATGAATGTTTTTAATGTTTGATTCCTTTGTTTTCTTTAGAATTGTTCGATAAGTTGTTGAGCTTTATCTCTTGGTCATATATATGTTGATTATTTGAACATTTCTAAATCGAGTTTCTGGCTAGAGCTTGTGTCTAGAGTTTAGGGTACTCGTACCATCGCTAGGCCCCTTTTTTCCAACCCAATTGCGGTCACTCAATTTGTTCAGTCAGCTTAACAATTTTCTTCAGCCTCGCCACGCTCCCCCTGCTGCCCTTTGCCCCCCTATAACTGCTGTTTCAGCAAACTTTGTGCTGTTTTGCTCCGGTTTTCACTTCAGCTGGCATTTGTTTAATTTTCTTTTAAACTCTAATTGCCAGGCGCTTTTTTGTTGTCAATTTTGTCGCTTGGTCTTGTTGTTGTTGTTGTTGTTCTTAATGTGGAGCATGGCAAAGATATTTAACTCGTGCCGCTGTCTCACTCCCTCTATGCATATATCTAGCTCTCTCTTAGCTGTATTTGCGTCTCTTTCCAGCTCTGTCAGCAACGTGCCCCTTCAAAGGTTTTGTCTTGCATTTATTGGCGGCTTTGTGTTGCTTGAGAACTTTTCAATTTCATTTTCATAGGCCAAGTTGTTGTTGTTGTTGTTGCTGTTGTTGCTGTTGTTGCTGTAGTTTTCTAATGCGCGTTGTTGTTGGCACGACCTCAGACAATTTCTGGCCGCATAGACACAGAACACGAAGCTGTGTACCAATTTTTGCTTCGATGGCGTCTTATTCACATGCCACTCAGGCTGGTGGGGCAAGCGTGGCGAGTGGGGCTTGCGGGGCGGTGTCGCTGCAGTGGGGCAGCCTGGCAGGCAGCAAGCATTGGACGGGATCGTGGCTAAAATTCATTGGCATGCCAACATGTGCTGCTCCGGCCGTTGTCATATGTCCATTGCCTCCCTCCCCCGCCGCCCCGTCTCAGTTTATTTAGCACTTGGTTGTTGCTGCTGCTGTTAACTGTGTTGTTGTTGTAGTTGTTGTTGTTGTTGCTGCTGCTGTTCCTTGACAATCGCGACTTTTTCTTACACATATTCGCGTACATGTTCCAAATGTCGCAGTGGCTCAAAGTTCCCCCGTAACACCCCACCTCCCTCCCTCCGTCTGTCTGTCTGTCCGTCCGCTGTTTCGTGCAAACGTGCTCGACATGCACAGAATTCAATAAATAAAATGATTTCGGTGAAAGCGAAGCGAAGCATAGAACCCGGCCGAGACGCTCCAGCAGCAGGCAGAGTCCAAAGTGGCAGCAGCAGGCAGCGGCAGCAGCAGAAGTCGTGTCGCAGCTAATGGCCAAAACCCAGCCACCCCCTTAGCTCGCCCAACGGCCCATAAACGTTTTGCATAGCTTTGGTTTTCTAGCCAACGATTTCCCAAGCTTTCTCAGCTTTTATGGCCAAAACGCGCAACGCCCTCTAACAACACGTACTTATCAAGATCTATATATATATATACACATATATATACTTAAGTCTGAGCCAAATTTGCAATTAATTGTTGAAAAGGCAACGCAAATCAATAAGCCAACAGAATCAAAACTCAATGAAACTGAAATGAGCAAGCCACAAGAATAACAAATAACTTGAGAGAGTTTTTTTCTTCTTTTGTTTTTTTTTTTTTGGTTTTGTTGCTTAAGTTTATTTTTGGAAATTTACCTTTATTTTGCGCACAAAATTTGCTTTCGTTGTAGAATCTGAAAGTAAAAGCAAAAGTTGTCGAACTGGTTAATAACAAAATTGACAGTAAAAATCAAAATAGAAACTTCAATGTGATCAAGCTAAAGATATAGGGCTTCAAGATGTATTATTAAGTACAAGCAATTGTGCTTTGGTTATATATATATATATGTATATAGTGATGGCACGATTAATCATAAAATACACAATTATCGATTATTTTGCCTCTGTTCACGAGTAATCATATGATACACATTAATCGATACTTTTCTCTCATTTCACGATTTGATTGGTACGCAAAATGCGTTTCGATTAATTGAATATTTAATCGATTAATCGATTGCGCGTAAATGCTAAATAAAAGCTGGCAGAGCAATTTGCAAAGATTGATTATGGCGTCAACATCAAAATGGTTTCTTTAATATTATTATTATAATTTTAAAATTAAGTATGTTAAGCTAGATCTAGAATAACCAGAAAGTCCATTGACATTGGTTCAATAATAATAAATAAATAAATAAATAGACATACAGCAAAGTGTGGAAATATTATTCCAAAACTAATGAAAAATATCATTTGTGTGCACTTTTAAGTATTTGTTAATATTTGTTGGTATCAAATTGCCTTTGGCTTGCACATTCACATGTGAAAATATCAAAAAATGCTGCAAATTTCAAAAATCGTTTAAATAATCGATTATTTTTAGTTTTCTTCGATAAATTGCGCTCGGCTTAAGTAAATCATGTGTTTCAATAATCGATTAATTACATTTTTTGCCATCACTAGTAATATATAATTTAAAAACAAGCTAAGGAATTTCGTGGTATAGCTTTTGAGAACAAGTTTGTCGCTTAAGTCTTTTGTTTTTTCTTCTATTTTTTGTTTGTTATTTCTTCAGTTTTTGAATAAGTTCATAAAATATAAAATAGCTGCAAATTGGCGTAATAAAAGCATGAGCATGAAATGTAGGCAGGCCCGCATCAATGTGCCCGGCCAAAGCCATTAGGGCCCTAACAGCAACAGTTGGCTAAAAAGAACGCCGGCAACTGTGGCAACTGTGGCAACAAGCGGCGTATCGCATCGGTGTCGTGGTAAATTACCGTTACTTAATGACACACGACACGTAGCCGAGCAGGTAGCAGGGGAACAGCGGGAACAGGGGACAGGGGGTAGCCGCTTCAAACGTGCTGCAGACCCCAGCGCTAAGATAAGCCTCAAAGCTACCAACAGCCGCTGAACTTAAGGCTAGAAGCTGAAGTTGAAGCTGAAGCTGAATCTGAGGCTGAAGCTTGGTCAGAATCATAATGAAGCTGCGCCTAGTGAAAGTTAATTGAATTGGGCTGCCAGGGGGCAACAGCAGCAACAGTTGCCGCAAGTAGTAGCTGCCACATGGCACGCAGTTGTTGGCTGTCATGAGCGGCGGATGGGTTAAGTAATTGGCAGCGCCTAGATGCTGCAGTTACCAAGTACAGTACAAATGCCAACACTCAGCTGTGCGTAGTATCGGCTTGCTGGCCATGGCTAACGGCGCTTGGCTTGTACATCAAAATGCTAAAACTTAACAATGTTCAACGCATAATCAAGTCGACCGATCTGCCAGAAACAGTTTGAGATACTCTAACAGCATTACGCTCGCCTCGCATAAATTGTGCCGCCGCCCCTTGCCAGGGCCCTCAAGCCAGCACTTTGCAACTCTTTATAATAAACCAAAGAAATCTAAATCTAAAAAAGAAAATAACAAGAACAACAACAACAATTGTTATGCATGGCAATTTTCCATTTTGAGGCCTCTGCCTTGTGTTTTAATGCCATGAATTACATTTGCCGTTTGCCGTTTGCCATTTGCCGTTTTGTGCCGGCCAAGAAGCCTCCAAGTCGGAGCTGCAGTCCAAGAAATCATCCTCATCCTCAAGCACAGCCTTAGCCTGAGCCTCAGCTGTGGACTGTCCATTGTTGCTGGCAACAACTACAACAACAATAGACAACTGCTGGCTGCGCGGCGGTGGGCGGCAGGGCTACAACCAAAAGTGAAATATTTTAAACACCAAGCCGTATCTGTGAGATACCAGTGTGTGTGCCAGGGTGTGTGCGCGATGATATCTAAGGCCTCAAAGGTTTAGGTTTAGCAGCCAAGTGCCAAGTCGCCTGGTGTTGCAGTGTCAGTTTTGCATCTGTAAACAGAGCGAAACGCTGCCAAAACACACACGTGTGCCCCTTAGTTGCAAGTTGCCAGTTGCCAGTTGCAAGTTGCCAGTTGCCAGTTGCCAGTTGCCAGTTGGGCGTGTACGAAGATTTGCATAGATTCTGTTTTGGGCCTAACGGGCCAACCTTTCCGACCCAAAGTATTCGGTTTCCTTGGCTCGCCGTATGCAAATCTCTGTTAAATTCATGGACAGCGGCCAACGGATATGGACTATGCGGCTATTACCATTTATAGCGTTCTGATTCCACAATGAACCCAGCAAATGCCCGGGGCACACAAGTGTAACTGGATCAGATACAAGAAGCCAACAATTCAACTCCAACTTTAGCTTCTATTCAGCTTAAAACTCCGAAAAGCACTCTGTAATTTGATTTAATTAGCTTAAGGCTACAATAAAGATGCGCAATGTTGAATCTTAATTAAAGTGAAGAGTTTCAGTTTTAAAAGTTGAGTTTCTGCAATCTTTAGCTTCATCCTAACTTACTTGCAGCTGAGATATTGGAATTATATTGGCATATTTGCTTTACTTTTCTGATTATTCTTATAGATGCACATAACTGAACTTAATTTTAATTGAAAGTTGAATCGAACAGCGCTTCAGGATCTTTTCTTATGCCCAAAATTAAACAGAACTCTTCCTAAAATTTATTTTATATTTAATTATTTTAAGAAAAATATGGTTTTATGTGTTGATATATAAAAATGATATTTTTAAGCTCGACTTTAAAGCTTGTTAATACTTTGAAATTATTTGTATTGTACTTGAGCTAAGGTATTAGCTGCTTTATAAGGTTTCAACCTTTAGATTCCTTGGTTTGTATCTAAATTTGATCATCTATATATTCGATTTAACTATAATTATAATATGGCGAGCATTTTTAGTTGTAAAGTATTTAGTTTAAGCCATTATATGCCTAAGAAAGTTTCAGCTGCCATTTCCAAGTTAAAATTTAAATGTATTTAACATAAATCATTAGCATCAAAATGTAACTATCTACATGTATATGTTTGTACAATGCTGCCAATAATATATACATATAGTAATACTCCCTAAAATTTGTAATCAAGGGGCTTTTGGAAAATCTATCCCCAAGGGCGCAAATTTGTTGTATGAAACTTGAAAAATCTACTCCCACCCGTTGCCACTTACGGAAAATGGGCTTAAGGTCAAATGTGTGAGGGCAGGCTTCTGTTAGATCGATTTCTAAGTTCTTCAGGCCCCAAACAAAATGTCATAGAGCACGGGAGGGAAAATTGTGGTAAGTGATATTTGTTTATGTCTTAGTTTTTCATCCATGCAACCACAATGTGCCACAGGGAAGCATGGCAGCGTACAGCTAGTAGTTTTCATTATATATGGTTCAAATATAGTTGAAATAAAGGAAGCATCTATAGTTTGAAAGTAAAGAGTTTGAATCGATAGCTGCCTGATAAAGTTTTAACTTTGCATGCCAAAAGTACCCAGAATTCTATAATTAAACAGCTTTTTTAAAGTTAATCCCTTGTTGGATATATACATCGAAATATGAGGAACTGTACATTGAAGATATTTAGCTATTGATAGTTACTTGAACTCGTTTTCAAACATTTCTGAGGTTCAGCTTAGAGGAACCCCCCTTTACCCGTACTCAGCAGCGCAGCCACAGTTGCTCTTGTTAACTGGGCTAAGCAACCCTTTGGGTCAACACACACACACACACACTGGTAGCCAGTTGGCCTGTAGCTGGTGTCTTGTTGCACATCCTAAAGCAAACAGACACCAAAAAAAGAAACATCCTGTTCGGTCTGTTCGGTCTGTTCGGGCTGTTCGGTCTGTTTGGACTGGCAGGAGCAACAGCAACTCGACACTGCACACCAAATGGTTGTCATTAACCAAATGGCTGACATACAACGACATTGATGATGTAGTTCTCTAGCCAGTGAGCAGCCCCCCGGACTCCTGGACTCCCCGGCTGCTCCAGGCTCCTGCTGGCCAGAGCAGAGATTCCTACGGGCTCCTTCGGCTGCTTCAAGCTGCCAGCTTTGGTCTTGTTGCCTGCTTGTTGCAGTTGTTTTGGTCTGTTCTAATTGCTGTTAGCCTCGTGTTTTAGCCCGTTCGAATTGGGTTTGGGTTTGGGCCTGGGTATGGGATTTAGCTTTGTGTGTGTATCTTCTGGTCTCACTGTCGCCGGGGTGTTTAACTGCGATTTGAGTCACGTTTCATTACTCGTGATGCCAGACAGTAATCACTTGATTTTCTAGCCATTTGCCGTCCTGTTTTTGGTGTTGCACACAAGACAAGCAACGTTGCCAGAGCCAGAATGGCAGTCATGGCCAGAAACCAAAAGACACAGAGAGAGAGAGAGAGAAAGAGAACATATGCTGGCTACCACTATACGTAACTGGTCAAAATGGCACACTGGCAGCTTGTAGAAATTGTTACCAAGTTTCGCCAAATGGCTTATGGCAAATTCTAATTTGGTTTTTAATGCTTTGATCTCGTGACGCTTGTCATTGCGGTCTGAAATGTACGCTGATCTTCATTTGCACCACACGAAGTGGATCTGATGTGGTTGTCGATGTCGATGTCGATGTCGATGTCGATGTCGATGTCGATGTCGATCCGCTTGCCGATGTGGACACGCAGCGGGGCAGCTAAATTGGCAGCAGCCCCGCCAAGATAATCAATTAACCTTGGTCAAATGGGCAGTCGCCAGCGCAGCTGTAACTAAACTTGTAACCCGAGGATGCAACCCAGGCTGGAGCCAGGACTGAAGCTGCAACAAGATGATATCGACACTGCCGCAGTCTGATGAGAGTGCGATGAAATTTTCGCTTGAATCGCTTCGCTTTTGGTTTTGGTTTTGTCTTAGACCTGATTGCGGTTTGTTTTTCCATTCTTTTGCTCTCTTTTTTTCTTGGTTTTTGTTTTTGTGTTCTTTTCCTGCCTTGGCCCATTCGCAATTTTCAATTTCGCATCGCGGTTAACCTCAAAAAAAAAAATAAGAAAAACATAAAATACACAATCGCCATTAACAGCGTATAGGAAAATCTAGCGATCTATGCCAGAACCAGACAGCACTTGACAGCAACCATGATATCTCCAGTATTGCAGCAGTTCTCCTACTATTATTGCATTCGATGTCAGTTACTTGATAGCTTAGCCAGCCAAAGAACAGCGATCTCATTATAATCTAACCATGACAAGCCAAAAGAGAAGTCTCTACTCCTCAGTAGACTCATTTCCCAGCATAACTTTGATCTGCGGTCACAAGCTACAAGTTCTCATATTATCTTTACCAAACCACTAATTATACCACAATTTCTCTTACTATGATAGAAAGCTGAGCTCATTATTTAGATATCTATAGATCATAACTATTTAACTCCATACGATATCTAAATCAAGCTTGAAAGTAGATTTATTCTGTTATCATATTTAGATATTTCTATTTTATTTTATATTTATTTATATTTTGAATATTAAGAAATCTTTTCAAGACGTCGCTAGATTTGTACAAACTTAGTCTTGACTGGAGTTCGAACCTTTTAATGTATGTATACAAATATTTTCTGATATATTTCTTAGATTGATTAAATCTGTTTTTAACCTAATACAAAAGTTGTCTTAACTGGGGTTCGAACTGTGGAACTTGGCCTTATATCTCCAGTTTCAATATTTTCTGATTGTGCTCCTAAAACAAAACCTAATCAGATATTTTGGCTAGCAATGAATCCTTTTCTGACATTGAAGGATTGATAAAAATGTTTTTCTTGACTGGGGCTCGAACATTGAAACTTTTGTGAATATATCTTATAATAGAAAAAAATCTGAGCAGGCATTTTGGTTACCAACAAATTGAAAGACTGATAACAACTTTTTCTTGAGCGGGTTTCGAACCGCGGAACTTGTTAGAAGCTTCTTCTTTTCCTTATATCTTTCCAATTTAAATATGCTCTGATTGTTTTCGTCTACAAAATCTAAGAAATCAGTTTGGTTAGCAACGAATCTTTTTCTGACACTGAAAGATTGTTCAAATGTTTTCTTGACTGGGGCTCGAACCTTGGAACTTAGGCGTCAAGGGCGCCGCCAGGCTGTGCCTCTCCCATACAAATACTACACACAGAAATCTAAATCTTGAAAAGAGCTTGGAGTGGGCGTAGTTGTGGGCGTGGCAGTATATATATATATTTTCTCTGGGCAATCTTTGTTGCGTGTGACATTTGACTTGAAATTTTCAATGCAAGCTACAAATAATACAAATTAAACGAATAACCATAGAAAAATTAACATTTTTATCGTAGATTTTTGTTAAAATCTCTCATCTTCTTTTGTTTTTTTCTCTCTTTGACCAACGAGGCACGTACAAAAGATTTGTTTTGTTTTTTTTGTTTTTTTTTGTTTTTTTGTTGGTCTTTTTTGGGAAAGGTGATGGCAACGGCAAAAGCAGCTGGCATCGCAACGTTGGTGCGGTTAAGTAGGTTAATTTTGACCGGTTTGTGGCTGCCACAAGATGCATGCAACGGCAAACGGCATTTGGCCAACAACAGTTGTTGCCGTTCCTGTAGCTGTTGTTGTTGCTGTGTTCCTGCCTGATTGACTTGAGCTGCCTTATTAACCAGCCAGTTTTTATTTCATCTAATGAAGCAACAACAACAACAAGCTTTGCTCTGTCTGAGCTGCCAGATCTGCGGCTAACGATGCAAATGTCAATGTTGCCGTTGTCGTCATGTACCCTACCCTACCCTACCCTACCCTACCCTACCCTACGCTACTCTGGGCCACCCCACCCCATCCAGCCCAAGTGGCAGCCCGCCCCTGACATTGCTCTTTTCTATCGCCATCCAATCATCTCGTTAATCCGTGGCTGGCAGGCAGCTCGGTTCCACAGAACCTTGGCCACCAGCATGCGGTCCGGCCATGATGGATGCAATTACGAGTACATGCCATATATAGGAGCTGGAGTACATAAGTTCGCCTATATGCAAATGAGACGCGGTCGCGGAAGGGGACGCGGACGGGGACGCGGACTTGGGCCTCTGTCTCAGTTTTGGACAGAGACACCGAATTGTCCAGTCCATATTGGCATTTGAAATGTGCACATTGTGTGTGCCTGCCTGCCTTAGAGCTGGCCCCCAATCGATTGTACAGCTACAATCGAGCTTACTATCGATTAAGTCGATCAATGCATTCATTCACAGTGGCCTCTTTTCATTCACTGCTCGATTTGTTTGCTTATTATAAACAAATTCCCATTTAAATAATCGATATTATATACAGTTTATTGCGCACTTTCGATACTATCGATAGAATGCATTTATTTAAAGTGTCCTTTATTAAGTTTACCTTTCATTGACTCCATTGTTTTGTTGATTATTCATTATTATGATACATTTGCAATTAGCTTACCAATTTTCATCAAGAATATCTACAGTTGCAGCTTTCACAATCGATACTATCGATAATAACCACAGCCTAAGCCATCACAATCAATACTATCGATATTTTTGCAGTTCTGACCTGTCTCAGTCTGTGACCACTTTTGAGTTGTTGTCTTTAAGCCGGGCCAGGGAATTGGAGCTGCCACTGTCGCTGTAGACCGTCTTCCAAGTCTCCTAAGCCCGTTTTCCTTTTCGAGAGCATTCGGATGTATTTATCATTGAGGATGAACAACGTTATGCGTTTCAATGCGTTGCTTGTTTGTATTTGTTGTTGCTAACGTGTAGTAATGCCAACAATTTGTTACAATTATCAAATTGGCTAACGGAATTGGTAACAGTAACCGTTGCACAGTGAAACAGAATTATTATTCTGTTGAATTTGATGAAAGATGAACTTAATCGCTTGCATATCAATTGATTCTACTCTGTTGGTCTATTTAGGTTCTATTCTATAATTTTTTACACTTTCTTACATATTTTTTGATCGAGTTTTATTTAATTGTAATGGTTAATATGCCTTTATTTATATTCTTTTCTGTTTCTTGTATTCTTTGACCCCATTCATTGGGGTTCTATTGAAATGGACCCGATTCTATTATGTTTTACTCTATTAATAGTATGCGTAGCATATTCTATCAACGCTTTCTCCTATGATTTAACGTATCGCTGCTTTCCTTAGAATATAACTTCAAGCTTCGTGTTGTGGAAATTAACGCATTGTATTTGATTCCTTGATTATATTCCCTGTTTGTTTTCGCTTCAAGCTGGTTAACAAATTTCCTGATGGTTCTATCTTAAAAATACAAAAAAGTCTGTCTGTTTGCCTGTCAGTCAGGTAGTTGGTGGGAGGACAGTTGCCAACTAAGTGCGTTCCCTTTGATTTATGAACATCGAATCGAGGGATCACTCAATAAGCGGCCTCCGACACTTTTTTGTTGCGCGGGGTCGGGGTCAGGGGCTGGCCAGCAGCTATTTGCATATGTATATATACTATATATGTATATACAAATATGTATATGTTTATACTTATGTGCACAGTTAGCGCACCTTAAAAGGTCGCCAGGCGAGAGCTGCTGTGAGATATTCAAGCTGAGGTTGGGGCTGACTCTGACTCTGAGGCTGAGGCTGAGGCCAAAGCAAACAAAGGTAACAATTTAAGCTGGCCAACCCAACCTCGTTTAGCATGGCCTTAACCGGAGAGCTGAAGAACCCAGCGCAGCTGAGAGCTGTAAGAGACGTGAGACGTGAGCTGCAGCCAAAAGCCATTCGGTGTTGTCGCCATTGCCGGTTGCGTGTTATCTCCTGGGCCGCCTTTAGCATAAAACATAAATAGCGACTGCATTCAAATGAGTCTGACAAACAAACTAAACCAAAGCAGCAGCCACAGGGACGATCACATCCACATCCACATCCACATCCACAGTGCTTCGGCCGCGTTCCACAGACGACGTTTTAATATGGCGCGGGGAAAAATGAAAAATGCAAATACATGCACAGAGAATGCCACGGACACTGTCCACTCTTCAGCCCCCCAGTCCCCCATCCCCTGACTCCTAACTCCTGTCCTCTGTCCACTGAGATAGTGAGCCGCAGCTCAGGCTGAGGCATTTGGTTTGGCGGCCGCGTGGGCGCACTTCATGTGCCACAAATGGTTGCACTGTACCAGCAAAGCAGTGGCACCAGTGCCGCACACTGTGCACAATCTTCAAGCTAATTGCTCAATTGATTCTACACTTTAAGCAGCTTTAAGCTACTGAAAGCTTTCTATAATTCATCCCTAATAAACCAGCACAATTAACCAAATGAGTTCCTAAAATTTATAAATTTCGAGTAAATAAACTTTGTTTTTTAGGATAGGATATAAGCATTCCATACAATTGCATGTTACCATATTCCAATTACTTTTCATTCCGCATCAAACCGGATTGTTAATCACATAACCTTATGCCTTTATAATAAGAAAGCTGATTTAAATAAAGAGATCTGATAGTTGACATCTGAAGATCCAGATCGGTCTGATAAAAAAAAATAATTAATCGTTTTTCGGAATTGAGAACAGCTTGTAATTTCAATTCCGAATGTTTTGATCGGAATCGGGAAAAAGAAGAAGAAGGCCTGTTTATGCCAAGTTTCAGGCATTAAGTATATGAAATATACTACTTTTTAAATAACTGTTGTGTAGAAATATACAAAGCATACAAAATTAAATGTTATTTTTATTAAATTATATATTCTGTAGGACATTGTATATGTAAGTATAATAGCTGGCTTAGAAAATATTGTATTCCTGCTCTTAAGTAGTTTTATGTTAACAGCAACAATTATATTGCTGTTAACAGTCGATAACAGCTGTCTGTTAACAGTCTGTTAAGCAACTGGAACAGTCATCTAAAGTCTACGAACTCTGATCAATCGAAATGTTGCTTAGAGGTAAATTAAAATTTCTAGATTGCTTAGGGATTTTAAAATTTCAATATGTGCTACAAATGTTGTGCAGTGTAAATAAAAGCAGAGAGACAGCATTGCATTTGCAGCTTGTTAAAAGCATACTCAATAATTGCAATTATTTCTCATATTTTATGAGCGCATTTCAATAATGAAGACACCAGAAGTCTGGACTTGGCATCTCGAGCCAAAACTGAAGCTGGAGCTGAGACTGAAACTGGGGCCGGAGTCGGAGTCGGAGACTGAAGCCGGAGACTGGCCGGCAACTTCCATAGCGGGTGCATTTGGGGCGTTTTTAATGAGCCTTAAACTGCCAGTCAGAGAAGCCGTCAGGCAATCGCCGATGGCTGCCAACTTGCAACTGGTAACTTGCAACTTGGAACGTGCAATTGGCAACTGGCAACTGGCAACTGGAAACTGAGAACTGAGAGCTCTGCAATTTGGTCTTTCATTTATGGCTAAATTGCTAAATTTGGTTGACTTGGCGGCGTTTGTTGTTATCGCATCGATTTAGAATCAATTGATGGATGGCTGCTGGCTCAACTTTCTCGCCAATGATGGAATTCTTAGTGTATATACTAGCTTCTTAGCCCATTTACCATTTACCATTTACCATTTACCAAGCCAAAGGCTAATGTGTGCTGTCGCTAATGGTGTGCACTTAATGGCCAACGAATTTCGTTTGGTTTATGGCCAATTCAATTGCCCAATTGCGGTAAAGTTTTCATTTTCCCTTCCAAATTGCCAAGTTCTTTGGCCATTGCTCTTGCCCAAATGGAAAGCTCACCGAAAATGGTCGCTTTGCCCACTCTGACTGGCCCTCAAGTGCGCAAATCTATCCATAACGAATCTCAGCAGCTGCACTGCACGGCTTCGTCTTTAAAAAGATATAAAAAAATGCACTTATCAAGCCATTAAACATCATTAAAGATGCTAAATTATCTTCAACTCGAGTTTCATTAATTTTAGCCACTAACATTTGCTGATATACAGTAGCCAGGCTAAGCTTCAGGGAACGGAGTAATTGCCCCTGGGTAACATTTTGGACAACAGCTTTTATTAACGCTCGAAAAGGTAACAGCTTTCCCATGATAACAGTGAAGTGTTCTGGCCTATTAAAAGACAACTGTGAAATGTTAATAGACAAGAGCTGTGTTAAGTAACAGCTGACTAGTTTTGACTTTTAACTGACAACAGCTGTGGACAGTTGTTAAAAGAGCAGTGTTAAGAGACAAGAGCTGTGTTAAGTAACCGCTGACTAGTTTTGACTTTTAACTGGCTAGGTAACAGTTTTCCATAATTAACAGACATATTTGGAGTACTTTTTACAGCCACTGCTTTTGACTCTCCACAGGCAACAAGATAACAGCCTTCCATACTTAACAGACAAGACTTTTGGACTATTAACAGGCAATAGCTATCAGCTATTATCGCTCATAAGTTAACAGCTTACCACTGTTAAGTCGAAGACTATGAACAGCCACTGCTTTTGACTCTCCACGGGCAACAAGATAACAGCCTTCCACAGCTACAGACAAAAGCTGTGGACAGTTGTTAACAGAGAAGTGTGCTCTGGACTGTTAAGAGACAACAACTTTGAGAGATGTGTTAAGTAACAGCTGACTAGTTTTGACTTTTAACTTAGCTAGGTAACAGTTTTCCATAGTTAACAGACAACAGCTGTGGGCAGTTGTTAACAGAGAAGTGTTAAGAGACAAGAGCTGTGTTAAGTAACTGCTGACTAGTTTTGACTTTTATTTGTTAAATAGGTAACAGTTTTCCATAATTAACAGACATATTTGGAGTACTTTTTACAGCCACTGCTTTTGACTCTCCATAGGCAACAAGATAACAGACTTCCATACTTAACAGTCAAGATCTTTGGACTGTTGTGAACAGCAGTTGTCTGCTGTCCAATCAATACCAATACCTCTTAAAACATAAGCATTGTAAACATTATTTAAGCAATAATGGTTAACATAGCATTAACATATTAGACAAAAGTCAAGTTGAAATCATTTGCTCTAAGTGCGAGCTAAGAACTTTATTCAAATTCAAGCGCTGTTGTCTAATTATAGTGCTACTCCTTTGGATTCATGGTCAATGTGCCTAACACATGGCTAGAGCGCGGTGTGGACAGTCGGGAAGGATAGAAAGACACTGGCCTGTCAACGAGAACCAAAAAAAAGGAATGCGATGACAGACATTTGGACTGATTGACTGATGGGCATTAAGTAGCTAAAATTGCATAACATGCGCGACCAGCCTCAGCCTCAGGACTCAGGCTCAGTTTCAGCCTAGGCTCTATAGTTCGGCATCGTCTTTGTCTTTGAGTTTGAGTTTGAGTTTGACTTTGGCGCTCTTCTATGCGCTTCTCAATGCTGGCTGTGGCTTTGTTTTGCCATTCGCTTGGCATTGATGGGCTGCGGCTGATGTTTTAATGCTAATCCCAATGTCTGTCAGTCAGCTGGTCCGTGTCTGTGTGCCCGGCCAGCTCCCAGTAGGAGCAGCTGCAGGCCAAGTTATTGTTACTGTTACTGTTATTGTTGTTGCTGCTGCTGCTGCTGCTGCTGCTGCTGCTGCAGACGAAGATGAAGTTGGCATTGTTGGCAGCCTGGCAGCATCACCAGTACCATAGCATCACCAGCACCACTGCAACTGGCAGTTTCATAAAGTGAGCAAACAAATGACAAGCGTCTGTGGCTTCTGTGGCTGCCTCCAACTGCTGCCTCGGCTCCTTTTCCTTTTGTCATTTCAGAGATGCGATCGGAACGCACATTCCACAGGGCTTGAAAATTGCTACGGAATGGGTTTATATATTTTAGGGATTGCACACCACGACTCCGGAATGTCTACCATGTTCCCAAAAATGGTAATGGTAATGAATATTTTGGCTACACTTTAAGAATCAAAATAGGCTCATTCAGCAGAACTAAGCGCTGAGCAATTTCCGCAGCATTCAGTGAATTTTCACTCAAATATTTTGTAAACGGAAAAAGCTGCGCTGCTTTTGGTTAGCGTACTACAAGTAATAAATCCTTCAGAGACGACCAATCTGTCAGCATTTAGCAAAAGCAGCGCAAATCAGTCAGCGCTTTGTTCTGCTGAACGCTCGCATTGGCCATGTTATAAGCAATATACAATGAAGTCAACCCGGAACAGTCGGGCTTAACTCCAGCTGTCGTTTGGACAGCATGAGCTGCATCTTGGCCAGAAATCAGTTGAGAAACAAAGAATTATCAAGCACGCCCTTCAACTTCAACATTCTGCTCGTGCTGAGCTCATTAGCAGCCCAAAACAGCGCACATTGTGTGACAATTTGTACCGCACAATGGAACGCATTATTAGCGAAATTCTTGCCCTCAACCTATACCCCCCCAAACCCTCCAAGCCCCCTGGACCAAAGCCTTTATACCCCTCCACAGTGTAAGTAAGTGTATCCGTTACTTGGCTGTTAGACTTGCCGCTGTTGGCCATTTGTTCTTGTTGTTTGTTGGACGCTCAAAATTGCCCATAAAGTACAAAAAATGTATGTGCTTGGCCATTGCCAATGACCACAACAACAACAGCAACAACAACAACCAGAACAACATTCAGCCAAGTTCATGAAGCGAACACTTTGTCGTTGGCCAAGTTTGCCGCAATCGTTGTTGTTGTCGTTGTCGTCGTTGTTATTGTTGCTGTTGTTGTTGTTATATGTGTTGTTGCCGTTGTTGTTGTTGTTGCCGCACGCAATTTGGAATTTATTTGCACAATAATTGGCAAGCTGAATCAATAAATGCTCGCGGGCAGCCAAAAACAATAAATTAACAATTGCCACTTCTAAATGATCATCATGATCATCATCATCATCATCATCATCATGATGATATTGCCGTACGCTGTAAGTTAGCTGCGGGCGGGGTGAAGGGGTCGGCAGTGCAACTCGGCCAGCATTGAGAAATGGCCAATAACCGCGGAGAATAATCGAAAACGCGGCTAAAAAAAGCGAAATTGAATTTATAAGCGAAAACAATCGATTACCTTATATCGATTTATATAAAGCGTTTTTAAATTGCCCGAGCATAAACGAAAAATACAAATAAATTGCAAAACCATTTAACGAAAACAATCGATAAATTTGTATAAAGTACATTTCAATTGTCAGCATTCAATGCGAGCAAGGCGCACTTGATCGATAATTCTTGTATATTAATCGAAATTTTAATTTTGAAGTCCAAACACGTATAAAACTCCAAAAGAACTTAAGTTACCAGAATTTGAAGCGAGTTAAGCGAATTTGATCGATAATTTTTTGTATTAATCGAAATTGCACTCGTAATTAGTAAAATTTACAGTTGATTTTCAATCAACAAGAAAACAATAGAATAAATATAAAAGTGTGAAATAATTTGAAAATTTATCGATAATTTGACATATATCGATA
The DNA here is from genome assembly GCA_035043065.1 of Hirtodrosophila confusa. Classification (NCBI taxonomy): domain Eukaryota; kingdom Metazoa; phylum Arthropoda; class Insecta; order Diptera; family Drosophilidae; genus Hirtodrosophila; species Hirtodrosophila confusa. Next base: position 3,712,749 of record JAWNNI010000078.1, read on the forward strand.
ATTTTTGAAATTAATCGAAATTGATCTCGTAATTAGAAAAATGTATAAGCCTGCACAGGAATTTCAATCAACAAGAGAACAACAGAATAAGAAAAGCAAAACGAATGAAACTTTGATACTAAAGTGTGCAATAATTTGAAAATGTATCGATAATTTGAGATACATCGATAAATAAACAATTAAAAACGCTAATTGCAATGAAAATGTGTGCCAACTTTCCACGCGAATTGTTGATAATAAATCAGTATGACAGCTATCAAAGATGGTTAAAATGATATTGTATGAAGAAGAAAAAACAAAAACGTTGACAGCATTCGATTACAGTGGCGTGGAGACGCGGGGCAAGCTGTTGGGAAGGGGCAGCTGATGATTGTAACGATTAGCGAAGCGTTAACGAACATCCAAAGAGCAAATGGAATTGCAAGCTGAAAGATTTTGTGTTTCGTTATGGTGTCTCGCAGAATCCAAGTCAGAGTTGGGGCAACAAAAGCGCTGGATAAATAGAAAGCGGCTGGAAAACAAAGCGAAACGTTGCCCGGACCGGAAATGGATGCATTCGAGGTGATAAACGAGATAAAAGTGCAGCTAAATAGCAGAAGAAAAAAATAGAAAAATAGAAAAATGGAAAAAGACCAAGAAAGAAAAGCTATCGTCGGGCTGACGAAGATTTAATACACTTGCCGTTGCCAGGAAAAACTGCTGCCATGACAAATACGAGTGCATAGAAAACCGCAAAGTTGTTCATACAACAACTCAATTATCGAATGATCGCTTCTCTGGCAGGCTAGATGATATGGAAATCAGATTTTGATCAAATATGCCCAGCAGAACATTGTACAACTTAGATATGGTAAGTTTGGTTGTTCATATAACGCCTGAAATCGTTGCTATGGCAGCTATATATATGATATAATGATCTGATTCGGCCAGCTCAGATACAGGGACTGCAAAAGCCAGCAGCTGGAAGAAACATAGACTAGTTCGCCTAGAAACAGACAGACAGGTCAGGACTGGATCCACCCGGCTATAGATGCTGATCAAGAATCTATATGCTACTTATAGAAAAGAAGTTTGTCCTGACTGATTCATAATCAAAGCACAGTCCAAGCCTTAAAGAGCTAGAATGCTGCAATATTTCACAATAGGTGCCACATAGGATGATAGTTTAGAAAATTCCACCCACAAGTGTGGAAACAGGCGGAAGACTTTTGCATGAAACATTTTTGTTTACCATCACAAGTCACTTCCAAAGATCTATACAAAAATTAATTTGAAACATATTTTGGAAAATCTACCCCTTAAGAGCGGAAAATGGACTTCTCAAAGTTATATGGGCGAAATTTGAGTTTTAGTTTGCTCAGTTTCGAATTCATTTTCAAACATGAAACATTTTGTGACAACTTCTAAGTATATACCCTTGGCAAGGGTATGAAAAGCAGAAAAAGCACTAAAATGAAGTAAAGCCAAGTATAGAAGAATGCACGACGCGATGCAAGCGACTGATATACGTAGTTTTGTGGCAGCAGCAACAACAGCTTCCTCAAGCCAGCAGCATTGCTTAATTAGCGCACAATGGCAGTTTGTTGCCTAAGTCTTTTGTTTGCATGCCAGCAAAATATTGATGCAAAGTGCGGCCACGCCCACAAAAGCACAATACACCGTTATGAACATGGGCAATAATCAAAAGTCGAATTAAAAATAGACATGCTTGTAGGATATTAATTGGAATAATGTGCGCGGTGCGCGTTGCAACACGCATCGTATGCAACAGGCGGGCAGATGGCCCGCTTGGCTGCCCCAAGTAGATGCAAGCACAGCTGCAACTGCAGATCCAGATAATAAATTAGAGAGTCTCTGGCAGACGCGCCCCAGCACTTGGCTAGCTGTTTGGGGCGTACTCGGCCTTAGCCCGGCCTTTTGTTGCAGCCAGCTTGCCTCTTCTACTATTTTGAAGGCGGCAATTCATTTTCGTTTTGTCAGCAATAAGAGCAACAGAACTTAATTGTTGGCCAGTCGTCAACAGTTGGCGGCTTTAAACAAATCAAAAGCAATGCCCAATGGACAGATTTCAGGTTGCAAGTTGCTGCTGCTGCTGCTAAAGCGTTGCTCGCATTACTCAATGTCATTGGACGCCGCCAACGCTGCCGCCAAAGCTAAGAGCTGCTGCTTCTGATCGTCAATTAGGTGGGGACTGAGGCCACTGACATTTATCTGCAGCCACGCAGCCCTAATTGTGAAGTATGGCCAGCAGTTGCAAGCGACCAGTTGCAAGTTCGCAGCAGCAATCATTGCTGCCAGCCAGCCAGTCAGCTTGAGTGACTAATTGCCAACTGATTGCAGCGCTAGGGCCAAGTCTTATAAATAAGCGTTTAGATGCTGCTAACTGAGCAGCCCTCAACAGCAACAGTTGCTCAGTTGCTCAGTTGCTCACTTGCTCAGTTGGCCAACTCCTCAATACAGCACTCAGCAGTCAGCACTCAGCACCTGCCTTTGATTTGTGCGCTAAATCTAATTCCAGTTGGAGAAAGAGCCCATAAGAAACGCTTCCTGCAGCCATGCTGGCAACAGGCACCCGCATCGGAACTTACCTTCAACTTGACAGCTCAAAACCTGACGCTGCAAAATGCTGCAAAGAGTGAAAAGAAAAACAAAAACGTGCATTAGTTTTATACACTGTTAATATAGACTGAGAAATATTAGAACAATTGCTTAACTAAAGTAAGAAGTGGCCCATATAAATGCAGTAGTTGCGAAATGCGTATTCTAAATCAGAACTTAGAGAATTTTTAATGTGTATTCTAAATCAGACCTTCAGTAACTCTTGTTTAAATACTTTTTAAGTTTCATTTAAGTTGCTTAAAAAACAGAAAGATTAAATGTAAGTTAAAAAATAAATTAATATAAAAAAATATTTAAAAAACTATTTTTATTATTTCTATTATTATGAATAAATTACCACGTAATTATAAATAAATAATAAATAAAATAAAATAAATAAATAAATAAAATATTTAAAAAAAATAAAAGGTATTCCATTTTTTTATTATTTACACTCAGAAAAATAAATGCCCTAAAATATAGTAAGTCGCCACACTTTTGTAGTCAAGCGCAACTAACCTTATTTTTTTCTGAATTTAAGAAATATATTTCTCAAATTTAGAAAACATTTTTAACAGAAATTATTTCTGACTTCAAGGGTGATTTGTATTTTAGGGCTATTTTCTGAAATCGATGGCATTTATTTATCTGGGTGTATAATAAATTTATAAAACTATATCTAACTTGTGCAATATAGCGCTGGCTGCTAGAATATATATATTCAATTCAATATATGTGAACAATACGAGCTTATCCTATATTTTCCTTTATCAAGAATGTACCTCAAGCAAATTATTGATATTTAGTATTCAAACACAAATTGAAAAAAGAAAAACATTTGCTGTTTCGTTCGGAAAGGATGCTGAATAAAATATAGTATTTTCTTTGCCACATTTGTATACTTAGCATATATTTTTCAATTTAACTCCAAAGTGATTTCCCCTTTTTATTTATAATATACAAAATACAAGGATCAAGCTCCAGAATAATCTATGAGCATTTAAGTATGTATTGACAAGTTGAAAAGAGTTCATTGGAATCGTAATCAAACAAAATCTTTTTCTTCCAGAGCCTGTAATTATTATAATTTAAAAAAAAATTATTAAATAAAAGTTATTTGTTGAGTTTTATAATAAAAATTTTAAATAAGACTTTTTCTATGATTTTTTTTATAAAAATCGAAAATAAAAGTTTTTCCTGTTTCCAGGATACAAAAATAGTATTTCTAACATTTTCCCATTTCTCAAGGTATTTCTTTCAGGTTTGATTTTTTTAAACTCATAACTCTTATTTGCGATCCCTGCTTGCTTCTAACATGATATTTCTCAGTTCTCCCAAGATTTAAGCATTATGTTCCTACAGTCTATATATGTTAGTTATGTATGTTTGAAATTGTATTTTGTTATGTTTTGTGTTGCATTTCATAGTTTCAATAAAAGTATTTCTGCTTAGGAAATCATAAGTTCTTCACCAAAAGTAGACTAAAACAAGTAAGAATGCTTTAGTCGAGTATACCCGACTACAAAACTCCCTGTACCCAGGTCAAAAATTACCGATCACATCTACGTACACTTACACATACACAAAACACGCACACACACGAGCGACAGCTCGAGCGCAGCGCAAGCGAGGCATTTTAAGTTGTGGCTGTGCTTCTTCTTCCCCCGCGCTCCAGCACTGAATCTTGTTTGTTGAATAACTTCCGTGTTTGTTATCCGATCGACTTGAAATTTGGACAGTAGATTAAAAATGACTAAAGTATTGCACATGCCAAATCCCAAATCTATATCTTGAAAATTTTTACTGAAAAACGGTTTTTAACGAATAGCGGGGAAACGGGGGGAGATATCTCAAATCTAAAATAAACTTGACCTGCTCGCGCTATACACAAATCTACATTCCAAATTTGGTGTCTCTAGCTCTTATAGTTGCTGAGATCGACGCGTTCATACGGACAGACGGACGGACAGACGGACAGACGGACATGGCCAAATCGAAATCTCTTTTGAAACTGATCAAGAATATATATACTTTATAGGGTCGGAGATGTCTCCTTCTGCCTGTTACATAAATTGCACAGATTTAGTACCCCCTTCTTACCCATTTTATGGGTACAGGGAGTAAAAATATCTAAAAGTTTAATAATTGCCTTTAAAAATTGGTTTGTTGTGCGAGCTTTAAAGCCTTTGTAGCTAATTAAAAGCTGCTGGCTTTTAATAAAATTCTTGCCTGATCTAAGTTAGCATCAATTTACAATCCAGCTCAAAGACTTATTTTCCGAGCAGCTGCGCAGCTCTTTCTCTGCTCATCAACATTTTCATCTTCATTTTCATCTTTATCGTCATCTTCATCTTCATCTGCCTGATGGCTTTTCATAACTGCGGCTACTTTTTAACAGCTTTCAACGCTGCGGCGAAACAATGCGCCTTAATTATTAGTTATTCCCGAAACTGATCATAATAACAATCAGCTTTGGGAAAAGCACACAGCTCAGCGGGGGGTAAGAACAAGTTTTCCCAATCAAAATGTGTTTTCTTTTGGAAAATATACGTTTTTCTTTTAATTTCAGCTACTTTTCTTTTCTTTTCTCTTTCTTTTTTTTCTTTTTGGGTTCTGGGCGCGCATCTGGGCAATGAAGATGCTCAGCAGCCGCAGCTTTGAATGCATATTTGAGCTTATTTGGTGGTCAGCTGTGCGCTGTTGTTGCTGTTGCTGTTGTTGTTGTTGTTGTTGTTGTTGCTGTTGACCGTTTGCCTTGGCCAAGAACAAACGCCATTGTCATCATCATTATGATCATAATGCCGTTGCTTGGTCGCTTCATTCTGGTTTCCAGCAGCGGCAACAACATGTTCTTTGGCTAGTAAACCGCTACTCCCCTGCCACAGTCCGAGCTCCCCCCCCCCCCATTTCTCTTATACTGAAAAGTTGCTGCGTAACGGTATCTACTACTCGTAGCAGGCCTTCGTCTCCCTCTCCATCTCCATCTCCATCTCCATCTCCATCGCCATCGCCAGCTTCGAGCTCGTGTAATGGGTTATTGATATACGCGCTGACTGGCTTGAGAAATAACAAAAAATGTGCCCCTCCCCGGCCACGGCCCCGCCCGATCCGATCCGATCCCTGGCAGGCGCGCACAGCCCACCTGACCAGCTGGGCACTCGGGGATCCAATCGGGCTCCACTCGTTGAGTCTTTGAGTCGTCGAGTCATCATTCAATCGAGCACAGCGAGTGGAAAGTGCAAAAAGAAATATGTTGCGCCGCATGTGGCAGAGATCGGTACAGGGACTAGCGGATATATATGCTCGTATACTAGCATTTGCATGCCACAAGCGGCAGCAGCAACATGCGCAGCAATTAAACTAACAACTACAACACAAAACAATTAAAAAAGAGACAGCGACTAAATGAGAGAGAGAGAGAGGGAGAAAAGCGACATGAACATGACATTTCTTGCTTAGAAGATGGCAGCGAAAAATACAAAAAAATTATAAAAAAGCGGTCTATAATCAACAATCAGTGGCAGCAGCAGCAACAACAACAGCAGCAACAATAACAATAAATGTTTGCTTTCTATTTGATTACTTGACCGAATTGCAAACAAAAGACTTAAGACACAAACTTGGCCAAGCTGACTTGGAAGCTATTTTCATTAAACTCTATGCAAATGTGCAACGCCTCGCTGAGCTGCTGCTGTGGTGGGGTGGGGTGGTGTGGCACGTTGGTGCTGCTGTGAATAACTAAAAAAAAACGATGCCACAGCGCTGCAGTTGCTCCAATTTCCACTGAATATTCTATGGAGCGCGTCAGGCTGGGGGAGACGGAGACAGCGGCATTCGCACACTCCAAAAACATACTTTACACACACACACACACACACACACACACACATATATATATATATATATATATATATAAACTTGTATATATGTGCATTTGCATACGCATAAAGTCTAATTAAACTTCAGACGCTGCGACGCTGCTCATTAAAGCTGTAGCCAAGAAGTTCAAGAAAGAATCAAATGGGCACACACACACACACACACAGAGCCACATCAAGCAGCTTGTTTGGGCCCTCTTCTGTGCGCTGTTGGCCACGTCAAGTGCAATGATATCATTTCCAGCGGCCAAACGTGTCGAAATCCAAAAGACGCCCAACTTCAAAATGACACTCGAAATGGGAACACTTTCACACGTTGCGTGGACAAGTGGCCAAGTGTGGATTTTGTTAATCGTCTTCTGCCTTCTACTTCTGGCCATTCTCTGCTCAGCTCGAGGAAATATCCAACTTGACGCCTCACGTCATCATCATTCAATCAATTGACGACTGTTGCCCAGCCTCACATTGCTGCTAATCAAGTTGGCAGCTCACAAACATTAGGCTGATTCTTTGAAGAGCGCCAGATGTTCACAAACACTAGACAACAAAGTAGGGGAGTTAAGCAATGTATTGAAGGCAATATGAAAAGCATTTTCCTAATCAAGAAAACAACATCTTAAAATACCTTCAAAATAGCTCAGAGATTCAACGATATTTAAGCAAACAAAACTTGTAAAAACAACAATTTAACAATTTAAATAAATATCAATTCGAATTCATTAGCCAAGTTATAAGTACTTACTAAAATGTTAGCCAGCTAGAGGCCCCGACAGCCATTGCCAGTTTCAAATTATTTTAAAGCATAAAATTAGTTTTTCAATAAAATAAAAAAAACAACTTTTTATATATTTTTTTTATTATTATCAGACTGATCTGGATCTTCAGATCTCAACTGACTGTTCTCTTTATGTCAATAATAAATAAATAAATTACTTAAAGCGTGCACATTGTCTCACAAATATTATTATAATATTAATAGTAAAAATATCAATAAACACCTTTGATAATATTGCTGATTAAGTCTGAAGGTTCGGGAAACGTTTCTGTGAGATTTGTGGTTTAATTTCAGTAAAATATTTAAGACTGTTGCTCTAAAAGTTAAGTATTCGTTCGAACTGAAGATCGAGGAGTATTAATCGGATATTGCTTATATTTTTATTTAGAACTGTCATAAACATTTGTTAGCAATAAACCTATTAGATAATACCGGAAACATCGGGCGACTTAAAAGATATCATGCCCTAGATCTGTCTCATAGATTTTAAGCAAGATTTAACTATATGTACACTCAGAAAAATAAATGCCCTTGAGTGTAGAAAGTCGCCATACTTTTGTAGCCAAAAGCTAACCATATCTTTATCTGAATTTAAGAAATATATTTCTCAGATTTAGAAATTATTTCTATTAAACAGAAATTTTTTCTAGCTTTATATGTGACTTTTAGGGTGATTTTCTGAATTCAATGGCATTTATTTTTCTGCGTGTGGAATTCGCTCGCTGTTTTTTAAATTATAAAATAAAAATAAATTAATAAATAAAAAAATTATAAAATTTGTGTATTGTCCTAAGACAAATTGCAAATAAAACTTAATAAAAATATATATTTTTATTTATGAGTTATTTTATTTATGTATATAATTGTATGCTAGAAATTAATTTTAAATTACAATGTTGTTAGTTCTGGCCAGAGCAACGGAGGCCTTCAGGCTGACAAACATATATATTTTTAGTTATTTATTACGAGTTCCTATACAATTGTAATTAATTCTTTAATTATTTATATTATTTGAAACGCGCATTCATTTAATCGCCACATTAAAAAAAAAAGAACTGTAAGGGTTAGAAACTTAGATAAAGGGATTAAGCTAGAATTTCAAATGAACCTGTTGATGACAGTAATTAGTTCAAGCCGGGATCGGACAGCAAGTGGGTCAGAGGTTAAGGCAGCCGCCTTACAGACGGGAGCACTCGGGTTCGAATCTAGCCGACTACCACTCATAACGGACAAGTTTGGACAACAAATTCTAACAATAAGGTCACTGATGAGGATGCTTCGCAGCATCCGAAATAGCGCTATATGACCAGCCAATACTTTTCAATATCTATTTTTCTATATTCACCCTGAATTGTTGACGTCGAGCCTGTTAAATATTTCATTTATAAAAAAAATTATTTTATATTATTTTCTTTTACTTTTTATTTTTGTATTATCTACGTATTATATTTTATGATTTATATTATATTAAGAAATATTCGCATGTGCATTAGCCTTCTCACAATCATTGCATTTTTATTGAAAGTTACTCTACTATTCAGTTTATTTTGATATACCTCTATAGCCTTCTATACAACTAAGTACTATAACTATAAGTTAGTTATTTGGCTAAATTCTGTTGGCTAGTGTAGCCTAAAAAGTGTGAAAATAAAAAAACAAACTAAGCAAAGTTCTTTGCCAATAAGAAATTTATGGACATAAAAGTGAACAGAACTTAGCAAAAGAAACTCAAGACAAATAGAAACGATTGTTTAAGGCGACTTAAAGTGAAATTTGAAGATAACAATTAAATTAAGTTCCATTTCAAAGATAGAAACTGGAATTTGAGCAGTAAAAATAAATATTAAAATAGCTCAAAAGTGCATAGAAAATAAACAAAGTTTGTTTTGTTTTGTTTTTTCTTTCGAACTTGAATTGTTCTGAAATTTGAATCAATTTACATATGTCAAGTGGAACTAAATCGAATTTGAGGCAACTTTTTCACTCTTAACCTGTCTGTGGCCCAGTCTGCCCAGTTAATTCCCAATTCCCAATCCCCAATTTTGGTATCTTTTGTGGGCGACTCCTTTGATTTGATGCGCATTCTTTTTGTAAGAGGCTGAGGCAACTATTTCGAAGCTATCGAGCTGAATAATTTGTTGGCCTAATTGGGAACGAAAGTTGAGTCAGAGACACAAAATGCGACAGTCCGAGTCATATAATGGGAGACGCGAACAAAGCAAAAGTATTTGCTATCTCAGAGTCTCGGAGTGGTCAGTGGGGCGTGCTGTTAACAAAAAAGACAACAACAAAAATAGTATTAATAATATGAAATAAAGAACCGTTGACTAGCACAGATTCCAGCATACTCGCCACAAGTGGCACCCCAAAAGAAAACGAAAATATTTGAGCTGGAACGCGGAAAGTGCCAGCTCATCATATTGGGATGCGGCTGACTCCAAATTGGAGCAGTTGTGGTAAGTATCTTGCAAAACTTTTGAAGCTGCAACGCGGCGAGTGTTGAAAGCGATTAAATGAGCACACTTGGCCTCACACTCACACCTCACACTCACACCGCACACTCGTATTCACACTCACACTCAGATCGCTGTACATTCAACAGATACTCGAGTATTTCAGCGCACTTTGAGTGCAAATAAGAACTGAACAAGTGCTTAAGTGTGTTTTGGGGGCTGTTTGTCTAATTGTACATTTGTCTATCTGTCTAATTCTCCATTTGTTCGTATTATTCATCCATCTTTCGAGTGCGAATCTGTTGTCGCATCAGGTGCTGATTTTGCTTGGCTTAATTTGCTCGCAGCGCTTCAACAGCTGCTGTATGTGGGTCAGCGGGTACAACAAGCTCACCAAGAAACAAAAAGCGGAAAATATAAAAAAAAAACAAACTGTGCCACAGCGCATTCAGTTACAACTGGCTGCGGCAGCCAAGCGGCACAAAGCCGAACCCAAATGTGCCACAAGAGGCAGAGGCAGAGGCAGAGTCAGAGCCACAGTCAGAGCCAAATGGGTGAGCAACTGATGGCCGAAATGTGAGACAGGATGAACAAGCAGCGTCTTGTTTTAACTGGCCATTGAGTTTTCTTTTAAGCAGTGTAGACAACTACTTGGCCAGTTAAGGCCTACACTGAGCCAAACTTCAGCTAACTACAAGCCACTTTGCAGGCTTGACTTATCAGTGAAGAAGCTGTGAGCAACTGAAGAATATCAGCACTATTCCACTAGGAATTATATCAACAGTTGGCTAAATCAATCTATGCAGCAGAATAGAGTCTTTGCTTGAACAAGAAAAGTGTGGCAAAGACACACAGTTAAGTTAACATTTGAATATCAACAAGCATAAGAAATAGAATCTATAGTTTTCTTTATCAAATTAAGAATCCAGTAACTGTCCACATCAAACTAACGTTCCTAACTCTTTTGATCTTCCATTTTGCTCAGCTCTGTTCTTTCACCTAGCCATAGAATCTAAGCAACTTTCAGCTGTGCAGTTATTATGCATTATATGCATAAATTATGAATAACCAATACTATATGAATCAGACCATATATCATGCCATATATGTGCATAAAAGTCATGCATAAGAAGCTGAACAAATGCATAAATATGTGTTCAACTTAACACATTTGAAGAACCTTTATAATCAGTTATCATTTATAGTCAGATATCCTTTAAGAATCTATATAGGAGCCTACATAACCTGTTATCATTTGAATTTATATAAGAATCTATATAATCAATTATCATTTGCTTAAGCAAGAATCTATATAGGAATCTTTATAATCAGATATCATTTCTTTAATTAAGAATCTGTATAAGAATCTTTATAAGAATCTATATAATCCGCTATCATCTATATAAGAATCTAAATAATCAGTTATCATTTGCTTTGCTTTAGTATCTATATAAGAACCTATGTATTTAATCAATTATTATTTGCTCTTGTTAAGAATCTTTATAAGAATCTATGAGATATCATGAATTTCTTTAGTTAAGAATCTAATAAGAATCATTATAATCAGATATCATTTCCTTAGTTCAGAATCTATTTAATCAGTTTTCATTGGCTTTAGTTAAGAATCTATATAAGAATCTTTGTATTCAGTTATCTTCTTCTTTAGTTAAGTATGTATATAATCAGTTATCTTTTCCTTTAGTTAAGAATCTATATAAGAATCTATATAGGAATCTTTATAATCAATTATATTTTGCCTTAGCTAAGAATTTACCTATCTACCTGTACAATCAGTTATCATTTGCCTTAGTTAAGACTCTATGTATATAAGAACCTATATAATCAGATATAACTTATAATCGGATGTCATTTAAGAATCTATATAAGAACCCATATAATCAGTTGTCTTTTCCTTTAGTTAAGAATCTATATAGGAATCTATATAAACAGTTATAATTTGCTTTAGTTAAGAATCTATAAAGGAATATATCAGATATTTTAGTTAAGAATCTATATAAGAACCCATACAATCAGTTGTCTTTTCCTTTAGTTAAGAATCTATATGGGAATCTATATAATCAGTTCTATTTTCCTTTTGCTAAGAATCTATATAAGAATCCATACAATTAGTTGTCTTTTGCTTTAGTTAAGAATCTATATAAGAACCTATATAAACAGTTATAATTTGCTTTATTTAAGAATCTATAAAGGAATATATCAGATATTATATGCTTTAGTTAAGAATCTATATAAGAACCCATACAATCAGTTGTCTTTTCCTTTAGTTAAGAATCTATATAGGAACCAATATAATCAGCTATCCATTTCCCTTATTTGAAGTTGATTTCCTCTACTGATCTTAAGTTTTTCGCAACCATTTCTAACCATAGTTCCGGGAATTCTTGCAGCCTTGCGAGGCAAATGCACTGAAGTTCATAAGTTTTGCAAAGGTTTGCTTTGCTTTTGTTGTATTCTCGTATTCTAATCTAATCAAAATCGATTTCATCAATTTCCGCTAAGAGACTTGGCAACTTGATTGCCGCAAAGGCCAGACAAATAAATACATTGAAAACTGGGCCAAGACGAACAACAACAAAATGAGAAAAAAAAGAAGAAAAAGCTTTTAGCGCTTAACGTTTAACGTTTAGTTGAAGTTGCTGCTGCTTGTTGTTGTATTTTTGGTTAGTGTTGGCTTTCTTAGCGGAATGTGCGCTGGCAGATTTGGGTCAGCTGCTCTCCCCCCTTTCCCCACCCCACCGTTTCCCTCATAGACTGCACCCCGCCCACGGACACGCATCGTCCAAATGTTGGCGCCGCTGGACAGCAAAACGACAGAGAAACTTCACTTTATTCATTTGCTGCACTTACGAGAGAGTTGGCAGTTGCCAGTTGCGAGATTTTGGGGGCATGCAACAGCAGAGAGTGGGGGCTGCTTTGGCTGCGCTTAAATTTGCCAGCTGATTGCCGCAATTAAGTAATCGTTGCAATGTCAAAGGCTCTAATGCATTTGGTTTTGGGGCTCTGTCTGGCCCGAGCTCGAGCCCGCCTGCTGTGTGGCAAGTTCGTTGCCTAAGTCTTTTGCCTAGCCATGCAACGCGTACCATTCTTAAAGCTAATACAACACAAGCTGGCGGCTGCTTTTATGATGCCAGCTATTTCTTGGCTCTTTTACGATTCGATTATAAAACAACAAGTCATTTTTATGCAACATTATTACGTTATTTCCGGGGCGGCGCAACAAGACACTAAACAACAACAACAACAACAACAACAACAACGAGAACGACAACGAGAACGAGAACGAGAACGAGAACGGGAGAAAAAACACTGAGAAATAAAAATGAGTAAAATAATAAAGTTTAATTTCAACAAAGTCAACTCGCATTTTTGGCTTCTGCCCGAGATGTGCCCACATGTGTGTGTGTGCCTGTGTGTCTGTGTGTGTGTGTGTGTGAGCAGCTATAAAAACAGACGCCGGCTGCAGTGCGCTGCGGCGCCGGGCGTGCGGTGGGGTTGTCGGTGGGCAGTTAGTTACTTCTTTGGGGGCTGCTCCGCATTTCAGTTCTTCTTCTTTTCGTTTTTTTTTGCTGCGTGCGCTTTTTTTTTGTAATTTTTTTTTAATGCGTTTCTCATGCTCTCGGCCCGTTGCTTTTTGCTGCTGCTTTTCATTGTGTGTGTGTGTGTGTGTGTGTGTGTGTGTGTGTGTGTCTTTCTTACACTAAATGCTTTCCTAATGAATTGGGTGACCAGCAGCGACGACTATGGCGGCCCGGTAATAACGGTTAATTGCGTTAATGACTTTAACAGAAAATATAAAGCGCAAGCATTAAAATAATACAAAAGATAAGAGAAAAACAAAAAGTCAAGTCAAGTCGAGCAAAGGAAAGAGCATTAAATGTGCCATTGACAGCGTATCCAGTTTGCTATGATGTGAGGGGGGAGTGGGGGCCTGCATTTTCCAATGAATTGAAAATGTCGCAAGTTGTGCAAAGTTCAAGTCAAAGTTGCTGCGGGTGCGCGCTGTGTGGCACACACACACACACACACACACACAAAAGACGCATGCATAATTTGCACTCATTTTCATGGCCGCACAAGTTCGTTGCCTAAGTCTTTTGTTTAGCGGCTGCATTCGAATCTTAAGTACAAACAAAAATAGAAAAAAAACTCAAACTAACAATTTTCAAGTCCAAGCCAAGCTTATTTGAAATTCATTAGAGTTGCCAGCCTTAACAAAAAAATAAAAAAAACCCCAAGAATTCCTAGAAATCTTCTCCTTTGTTAACTTATGTAAAAATATGATATTTTATATCATAAAATTTTAGTTCCTACGTCCGGTTCTATAAAAGTCTTTTTGTTTTTTAGAACGCTTGGTTTTATTTTAGCTTATTTTTATTAATTTAATTTTTCTTTTTTAAATTCATTAGATTTTTTTATATTATTATAAATATATATTATATATAAAATATATATATTATATTGTTAAATATTATAAATAATATAAATTGGTTTTTTGTTTATTTATGCATGAATACATATTTTTATATTTTATATCATAAGAAATATGATATCCTAAATGTTTAACTATTTCTTGGTTATATATTTTATTTTCAATATCATATTATGTTATTTTAAATCTCAGTTTTATGTATCGTATTATTATTAAAAATGATTTTTTATTCAGTTATAAGTATATATAAATTCAGCATGATATATCATTATACATATTATATTTCGACTATTATTCTTAAATGTTCCTTTTGTCAGTTTTCATAAGTTAATTTTTGCATAACTCTGAATATAATCTTGTCATATTATATGAACTATGTATTCTTCTTTGATTTTACTGATTTTTGCTCAGTTTTGGTAACACTTCTTAAGAATATGGCATATAAAAAAATTAACAAAAAAATGAGCTTCATTTAGTATTATTTCTTTTCGCAGCACTCGCACAATTCTAATCAAATTTGTTGGCTTTGCTTACCTTCTCTGTATTTATGTATATTGCACAAAAGATTTAGTTGCAGTTTCTTCTGTTTTTGTTGTTGTTGGCTTGGAAGAGTTTTCCTTTTGTTGGTTTTTCTTTAGGTTGGTTGTTGTTGTTTTTGGAATGCTTGCGAGAATCCTTTCGCGTTTCTTTGTGGGATGGAACAGAAAAAAATGCTTGCACTTTCACACTCGACACTTTGTGGGGGCTGTCAGAACGTTGCCCCTGATGAGCAGGGGGGAGGAGTCTGGTAGTCGAATCCGAATGCCACCAAATGTTGCAATGCTGCACACTTTCAAGTTCACTAGGAGCACACAGAGTTGTTTCAACAAAAAAAAAAAGATGTTATTTATGTCCACGCTGCTGCTGCTGCTGCTAATGCTGCTGCTGCTATTGCTGCTGCTGACTCGACGGCGCTGTTAGCACTTCAATTGCATTACGCGCAATGGCTGGTGGGCCAGCGAGTGCGCCACTTTTATGCCTTTCCCAGAGGTCTCCACGGCGAATAAGAACCAGCCGGGAGAGCGCACAAGAACAGCGGCAGAGAAAGCGGCGTCGCCAATGTAAGAAAGCCACTGCAGCAGCAGCGGCAGCGTCAGAGGCAGAGGCAGAGGCAGAGGCAGAGACAGAGGCAGCATTGCAGACGCACGAAGTAGCAGCGAAGAAAAGCGCGAGCCCATTTCTACTTTACACACACATACAGACACAGACACGCTTCAGCGAGCGTTGCGCCTCTTCTGCAGAACAAGAAAGAGTCCAAAGCTGAGAACGAGAGCGCGCTCTCCAAAAACTTACAACAACTACTAATACTATAGCGCACGCGTGCACACTCTCCGTGTAGAGTTGGTCTCAAGCTTAACAGCGACAGTAAGCATTAACAGCAGCCGCACTCCGTAGCATTGAACTTGAACAACAGAGCGCCAACAGTTGTTGCCGGGCTTGAGCTTGACTTTGTACCCCCTGTTGCCCCGCCACGCGCCCCAGCCCACCACATAATGGTGAGACAACGGCACCTGTTACAAGCCATCAATTTGCATGGCTACCGTTTTGCGGCATTACAGGGGACTTACGGGGCATTACTAGCATAACAGATCGCTGTTAATCTTGTCAGCATCAGTGCGATATCTTGATCTTCTATTGAGTGATAAATATATGCTAATGTATTGTGCCAAGTCACTGCGGCAACTCTGGAATGTTGTGTAATCAGTGGGATGTCAGCATGATGATAAATATGGTTTAGCTAATGCAAAAATACAATTACTATTGGTTGACATATAAAGAATATAGTGCTTAATATATTGGTTCCCAACTTTTCTTATCATGAAGAACATGTTATTTATAATACTAGGATTCCAGCCTGTTCAAAATGGTTTCTCGTCTATTGCAAGAATGGTTTTCCTTGGCTTATCCAAAAGAAAGTCTACCATGGGAAAAATTGCTATAACTTAACTTTATAGTTAATGATGGCATAAGTAACTTAAAAGCGCTGTAAAATTTGCATTTTGGCGCTTACTGTATTTTTGAGGTTAGGGCATATATATGTATATATGTATGTATAAATTTGAGCAATGGAAAACATCCAACAGCTGATTTATTTATGTATTAGTGTGTACTTCAACTTGAGCAAAAAGCTTTTTTGACGGTTTTTTAGTTTTCTAGCTATTTATGCGAAAAGAAAGTGGTAAAACTTGGGCTTATTTTCATATTATGACAAATAAAGAAAAAGGCGACAAATTTCGCGGCCGTTACGTTGTAAATGTGTAAGTAAAATGTAAAGGAAAATAAACAGAAGCGCATATTTGCATTACACATTAACAGAGCAGCAGCAACAAAATAAACTAGCAAGAAATAAAGAAAACAAACATTAAAATAGCTGCTTGGTGCTGCTCAAACAGACTGCGACTGAGGCTGTAACTGCGACTGCGACTGTGACTGCGGCGGCGGCGGCGGCTGAGACGGGTGGCTGCGGTTGCCGCTGCGGCTGAGTAATGAGAATTTAGACAAGTAAACTCTACGCAGTCGCAGGTCATTGGCATGCTGCTAACGGCGCAGCCAGCTAAATGTTAAGAGCAGCGGCAGCAGCCTTTTAACAGTGCCATTAACAGAGCCGCTGCTGCCTTGTAGAGTTGCCAAGACGCCTGCAAATGTAATCATAATTCATTAGAGCGGCATCAATTGAGCAGCAGCAACTGGCAAGGCCCCTCGCCCCAGTCCTCCACACCCCCCAGCAGCCGTTCGTCGTCTTGACATAACAGCAAATGAATTGCCATGGATGAAGTTGAAGCTAAAGTTGCAGACGAAGCGAAGATGAAAATAGAGATGGAGATGGACTTGAAGATGAAGATGGAGACTTGACTTGGGACTGCCTGACTGCAAACGACAATAATTAAGATTGGAACGAATGGCGAACGAGCAGCAGCCGTTGCAGTCGCCGTTGCCGTCGCAGTTGCCGTCACCGTCGCCGTCGCAGTTGCTGTTGCTGTTGCTGTTGCTGTTGCTGTTGAAGTTGGAGCAGCCGCCGCGAAAGCGTAAAGAAATCACTTAAAATAAGAAAATTGCTTGACGCTTTGGGTTCCGCTTACTTAAGTTGCTTCTGCTGCTCACTCTGTCGCAGCCGCAGCCGCTGCCGCTGCTTAATATACTAAGCACCCCCACACCGGCCCTCTTCTGCCCGCTGCCCATAGCCCTGAGGCAATGTTCTGTGTCACAGCTGCAAAAATCCAAAGCACCGTTGTTCTCCACTGCAATTGCTCTCCACTGCAGCAGCCTCGGTGTTTTTGGGCGCCAGTTACTCGGCTGCTAATAGAGATGGTCGCGTGTCACGACACGATAACGGAGCTTGCTAGAAACGATGACACTATCGATTGTATCGATGGCAGGAACTGCGTTCACTAACGATGGTTTTTGAACGTACAAATTAAACTATCGATAGTATCGATATCCCATCTCTAGCTGGTACAGCGCCTTATCGAATCGCCTGACATTCCAGGCAGCTGTTATGACAGGCCTTACTCACAGCTGACACAGTGCGTCCGACCAGTTTGCCACCACACAACACACACGTTTTGAATTTCTTGTTTTCTGCTCTTTTTTTTGGGTCTGTTCTAAATATTTGCAGCACGGCTTTGGTCATTTCTTGGCCGAGACAGCCTTTCGTTTTGGCGTGGCTCTGCGCTGGCCTGGCCTGGTCTGGCCTGCTCTATAGCCGGCTTTTACTTTTTCAGATCAGTTCGACTCAGCGGAGCTACGTTCCGGTGTTGTCCATCAGCTGGGTTCGGGTATGAACCTCCCTCCGAAGAGAGGGAAGAGAGGTCTGCATAACCTTTCACTTCCCCCAGCAAATGCTTAATAATGTTTGTTTGTTTGTTTGTTTGATTGTGATTCGATTTGATTTCTATTTAATTAGTTGTTATCATGCATCCCAGTTAATCACAGAGAGCAGCCATGAACCGTTAGCTTTCCAATGCGGCCAACAAGTTTTCAATTTGCCAGGCCTCCGAAAACTCACAATCTTAACCAAACCTCAGGCCAGCAACAAATAAAGCTCTCGAATATGTGTGGCCGGAAGTGGTTGGAGCGTTGATCCACTGATGATCTGAGCCGATTCTAGGCCCGACTACTCGTGGTCCCTCGAAGGTCTGACCATAGGTAAATGGAATTCATAATAGCCAGCCGGCTAGCTGTTGCAGTCATTATACACTAATCTACAAAGCTACCAAAGATCTGGCGTGGCTTTACTCTCAGGTAGCAGACGGGAGAATGTGAATTAAATAACTTTATGATCTTCCACTCCAATATACTTAAGCCAAGAAAAGAAAAGGCTATATGCATGCACACTAGAGCTGGAAACATTCGTTGGCACTATCGATAATAACGTAGGTTCAACTATCGATACTATCGAACCGGCGTGGATGCTTATGGAAACAATATGTACTATATGTTTTCTCACACGATTATCACATTACTCTATAGGGAAAGCATTTAACGTAATTCTACAAATTAATGGGTCTTATATACACAAAAACTTTCACTTATTCTATGTGGTTAGATATGTACATAAGTAAACATGATCGATGTACAAATATTAAATATAGTCTAGAGGAAATCTAAATCTAAGGAGAAACTGTGTTAATTTTTAGTATAAACAGATTCTCTTTCTTATAGAAAGAGATTAAAGAAAGAGAGCAGAAGAAATGTGTTCAATCGATAGTATCGATGGAGTCTAACTTTCCGATTGTTTATCCACTATCAGGATAGCTTATCATTTCTCTCTCTCTCTCTCTCAACCCTGCGAATTTCAACCTTTAATCTACCTGCAAATAACTACGAGGTAAATTTGTATGTTAAATTTGATAATCTTATAACGAATATATTATTGAATGGTGATGTTGGTCTATAATAAACTAAATCGATATTACAAGTTATATAATGAGCTATCGAAACTATCGATTGGGCGCACCATCGATATATTTGCGGCTCTAGCAGATACGAAAGCTCCACAACTAAAGATGCCTACATTCTTCTACAGATCTACAGAGTATCTCGGTTGAGTACTCGTATTTAAATAAAGAGATTCTGTTTATGTGGACTCTATATTAATAGATGTATCCAGAAGAAACGCATTCTTATGCAGCTTATTCGACTAAATTAGTAAATTAAGTGACGTTTCTTAAATTAGACAGGTCCACTTAAGAACCTGATAGAAGGTGTGGACCATTCCAGCCTACTCTACGATCTATCCATCTCGTGTCCAAGCAAAGCTGATGATGATGTTGTAGCCAAGCTGAAGATCAGAAGACCGCACACTTAATGAGAAGACATCGTTACAGGTAGCTGCATTAAAGGTTCTTTAGTTTCTACATTTTCGGCGGAGGGAGATGGAGATGGTGATGGGGATGGGGATTGGGGTGGAGGCGAAGGCGGGGCCCTGTAGCTGATGGTAGCTGTCAAGGGGCTCATTAGATGTGTGGAACTGCTAAAATGCGGGTGCCTCTTTTGGCTTTCTCTATGTCTAGCCCTCAGCCTCTCGCCCTTACCCCCGCATGGTGTCTATCAAAGTGGGCAGGGCTGCCCATCTATTGTCATCAAGGTCCCAGCTTTCAGCTCCGCTCCGCTCCGGTCAGCTCCGCTCAGCCCAGCTCAGCTCCACTGCCAGTCAAAGCGTTGGCAGCAATTCGTTTGTCGTGTCTCTTGGCCAGCCCAAAGCCAACGCTATTACCAACGCCGCAACGCGGCTAATTAGCGCCTTTGGATGCTGTGCGGCTAACAAGATGCGATGCCAGCAGCAACCTCAGCTGAGACAGCGGCAGCGACAGCAACATCGACTGCGACCGCGACTGAGAATTGAGCGTGGTCATTTATTAGGCTTCGCTGATGCTGATTGCAGCGGAAAGCGACTCACAGTGTATCCAGCTTGCTTAAAATACAACAAATTAAATTAACATTAAGAGTCATATTTCTAAGCTTAGTTAATAATGAGAAATTTATTTAATTGAGCGTAGGTTTCGTCTTTTTAATCTCCCTTCACCTAAGAATCGCAGGATTTTCCATGGATTACTTTCTCTTCACAAGCTTCCGTCTGGTAAACTTGTTGGCCTTATAAATATCTCAGTTCCATCCTATCCAACAACACTCAGAAACAAGTTAGAGTATACCCGACAACAAAACTCCCTGTATCCAAGTCAAAAATGTTCTATAGCATCTACGTACACTTACACATACACACACACACAAGCGACAGCCGAAGCGAGGCATTTTAAGTGCTGGCTGTGTGGCTTCTTCCCCCACCCCCACGCTCTGCATTACTGAATCTTGTTTGTTGAATAACTTCCGTGTTTATTATCCGATCGACTTGAAATTTAGACAGTAGATTAAAATCTACCAAAATATTATACATGCCGAATCCCAAAGCTATATCCTTCAAATTGTTGATGTTAAACGTTTTTATCAAATTGCGGGGGAACGGGGGGAGATATCTGAAATTGGAAAAAAACTTGATCTGCGCTCCAAATTTGGTATTTCTAGCTCTTTTAGTTGCTGAGATTGACGCGTTCATCCGGACAGACGGACTTGGCCAAATCGAAATCTCCTTTGATACTGATCAAGAATATATATACTTTATAGGGTCGGAGATGGCTCCTTCGGCCTGTTACATACACTTGCACATATTTAATACCCCCTTTTTACCCATTTCATGGGTACAGGGAGTGATTAAATCAAAATTAATAATTATTTGGTGAAAGAATCTGTAATATTTTAAATCATGGTGAAATTGCATAGATTACCCTTAAGCTAGTATAGGTTAAGGTTACCATAACTGAATAATTATTTCGATTAGGAAAAAAAACAAAATATTCATAATTTTCATCCCTGAAAAACATTGCTGTTTGAAATAACAGTAAGATTTGTGAAAATTAGATGGTAATTTTGGCTGATTTATATATATACTGGTTGCACTGTGCGGCTGAGCTGAGCTCTTTGGTGATTAGCGAGGATTGCGCTGCCTTGGCCAGGATGATGGAGGGAGGACTGCAGTTGGCAACGCAGTTGGAGTTGGCAGGCGAGCTCATTTAGTCTCTAATTAATTTTTCAACAATTCGCAGACATTCTTGACATTTATCTTAATAATTTTTGGCACCGCCTGTCGACAGCTGAGGGCATTCACCGTAGACGAAAGGGGCGCGGGGGTAAAGAGGGGGCGAAGATTTGCATTTCGCCAATTTAAATGCTGGCAAGCGAAATGTTCGACGTACAATGTTGGTCCATGTTGGTCCAGAGACAGCGACATGCGACGCGCACATCGATCATCATTTGCGGCACGAAAAAAGTGAAATGCCTGCAACAAGTTGTCGGCAGCCGAGGCAGCTGAAGCAGTGGGGGCAGTTGGGGCAGATGCGGCCCCGCCGGCCACACAATCGCTGGAATTCTGATTTTCTCGCTGGCGCTGCGGCTGATGATGATGAACGTCTTCGTCTTCGCCTTGGTCGTGTCCAGCTCTGGCCGGGCATTAGAATTAAGCTGTAACTTTGCATTGAAATTAAATTTATAGCTCGAGCAGCAGCAACGACAGCCGCAGCGGCAGCAACAACAAAAACAAACTGAGCCATTAGAAGAAAAGCAGCAAAATTGCAAGAAGGGAAAAAAGTAAAGCAGCTAAAATAAAAAATCGCTAACATAATAACCAAAGCGGTCGAGACATTAACTCAGAGCGCTGCCAGCGGTGCGGGGAAAATGGGGGTACTTGGCGGCAGCGGTGGCAGTTGAGGGGGTGGGCCGCAGGTGATGACGGCAGTCGTCAGACGTCGCATTCACATGTGAAAGTTGTACGAAAACAAGAAAACTTATTGAGTAAAAACAAAAAAAAATACCAAAAAATAAAAAAAACAAAAAAGAAACAGAAAACAGAGGATGAAAAATAATGCGCCTGTCGATGCTTGCATGCTCATCTCAAAGATCATGTCATGTGCTGCTTGTTATTATGGTTGATAATGATGATGGCACTATCCGAGTTATATGCATGACCCACATTTTCGATGGCCGAAAACAAGAAAGTTGCTGCCATCAAATGAATTTCAAATCAGCGATAGTTATCCTATCAACTAACCTTTAACTGTTGGCATTAACTTTTCAATTTGAATTCATTTGTCGAATTATTGCTTGAGTTTTAATTAGAGTCTTTAATGGTTAACCACATACAAGTAATGGTCATTTGCACAAATGTTAACGCCGCACTGTTAATGTTAGTAACAGCACGTTATAAACGCTTATATGACACGCTTATGTTGCTAACAGCAAATGTGAACAGTTGTCAGCTTAACAGGCGAGCGTAACATGATATATGTACATATTTGAAGTGAAAGCACCCCACAACTGTTAAGAGACTCTACATTACTCTTTCTTTGACCACATAGCGAAGATATCACTCCAACGGGTGAGAGATTCGCACTCAATTATTATTTTATTCTTATCCTATCCTTGCCCTTTCTTAGAAGCTTATTTTTCTAATGAAATTTCTAACCAACCCAGCTGTGTCCCCAACAGGTGAGAGATTCCCACTCGTTTTTTATTTTATTTTTATCCTATCCTTACCCTTCTTTTCCTAATGAAATCGCCAACCAACCCGGCTGTGACCCCCAACGGGTGACTCAATTCACTCTATTCACTCTATTATTATTTTACTTTTATCCTATCCTTACTCTATCGAAGATGCTTCTTTTCCTAATGAAATCTCTAACCAACCCAGCTGTGAACCTTACCGAACCGGCTACTAAAACCTTCCCCATCGGGTGGAGATCTCATTCCTATTCTATTTCCTTCATTTTTATGCCTTAAATTACTCTTAAAATTGAAAGGTTTTTTCTCTATTACTAACTCTTTACTATCTAGCTATAGGCTCTAATAACTGGCAAATATACCTACCCCAACGTGTTTCTGTCGTTATTAGATTCAAATGTAATTTTGTGTACAATTTTAAACAACTTTTCCATCAATCTATGCATTTAATTATATATTTTTTGATTCGCTTTTGTAAATAAATAAATAAAATAACTATTACCCTTTTGGTAATACTTACTTTTATACTACTATATTTATTGTTATTTCCTACAGTTCTTAAGCTGATTTATACTATGTTACGAACCCGGATCCCATTTGTATTTGGCATGAAGACTTATGCTTATAGTACGTATATAGTTGTATTTGGCAAATAAACTGAGTGCTTGGATGTTTTTGCAATTCTATTTGTTCGATCTTCAAGTTTCTCCTCGGCATTAGGCCAGGGCCAAATTAACCTCTTTGGCCATTGTCCAGTATAATTTGCATTATGTTCTAGTTTCCATTTGCGAGTATGTATATATTTGCTTTTGCTTTTGTTTTCTTTTGTTTTCTTTTGTTTTTTTTTGCTTTTGTGTGGTATTTTCTATTTGCTTTTGTTATGAATAAAAAAAAACAAATTTGTAAAAAAATGTCTTAAAACTTCTACAAACAGTGCAAAGTTTGCGCGTCATTCTCGGCCCGTTAGTTGGCCAGATATAAGTAAGTATATATAAATAACATATTTGGGCTGAGCTTGTCTGGGAGACTTGGCCAGGATGCGGGAACGGGAGAGGGAGCGGGAGAGGGAGAGGGAGCGGGAACGCATAAATATCAAGCGAGCAGCGGAAGAGCAAACAAAAGACTTAGGCAACGAACGCGCTGCGACGGATGCTCCAAGTTGCGGCATCTTTAGAAATAATTATCGCCTCTGTCCATATTGTTCTAACGTGAAAGTAAAAACCGTTAAGAATTAATAACTATGCTGCGTCTTTGGCCAAAATTTGCGCAAAAAAGAGCAACAACAAAGTACAAGAACAACAACAACACCAAAACAGACAACAAAAGCCGCAATAAAAAGTGCAAAGAGAATAAGAGAGGAAGGAAGGGGTAACAAAATTTATAAAAATAAACTTTTTCTTTTACTAGGTCATTTGTTGTTGTGGTTGTTATTATGGCCATTGCTGTTGTTGTTTCTAATTCTGCTGTTTGCCATTTTCGCTCAAAGAACTTCATTTGATCTCTAATCGGCTGCCGGCCACGCATACGTCTGTATAAAAGGCATCAAAAGGCCATAAATACAATAAAACCACTTTACGATTTATTGCGATTATCAATATGAAAGTGATACGCGACCCAGAGACCCACAGAGCTCTGGCATCTGGCTCTGGCCCGCCCACATGGGGGGCAGCGCCAAAAGCAATGCTAATTAATTTCCTATGGTGGGTGGGGCATCATTATGAGCTGTGGGCGTTTGTGAGTCAACCTCTAATGTTCACAACAACCAAAATTGGTGCAGCCAATCAACTGATTGATCATCCCATTCGATTTGGGTTGAGATCTGGGAGGTCCCATGCTGTGCAGATCCGCATACATACTAAATATACCATACCATTGTTAATCTTCAATTCTCATTATAGTTGTCACTCATTTTACGGTAATTCGCTGTAATCTGTGAGACATTCCCTGAGCTTCGTCTGTTAGCCAGTCCAGTTAGTGGACAGTTCTGTTGCCATCATTATCGCTTGCGAGCGGCCATTACCATTATCATTATCATTATCATTATCATCATTAGCATTAGCATTTGCATTTGCACAGCAGCAACAAAAGCACGTTCACGACAACGGCGCTAAAAACAACTGTAAAGTTCCACAGCTACAGATACAGATACAGCTAAATTTCAAGATACAGATACTACACAATTTGCATGAATGAAAAGAACAAACTTTGACTCCCAACTGGCAGTTCTTTGTCAGATCTCTAGATGACACTATGATCGATTTCATACGACATTTCAAAATAGTTTTTTCCTCGGCACTTCTTACGCCATCCGCGATCCCACGAAGTACGACTACCTTTGAATATAACAGGTATATAAATGTTACATATGATATCTTGGGTTACGGGAGTTTTTTCCTACTAGACAGTTAGACCAGAATTAGCCCCTTGTGATACCACATGACATCTTTTAAACAGAGTGAACCCCTTTGCACCAATTGGTGGAGTTTATAAATTAAAGGATATTATTTATCCCAACTTCTAATAGATTATCGTAACTATAGTGTCCAAGGTAATGGAGCCACATCGTACTTCTACTCTATTACAACTTCTACAGACGTTTTGGTGGGATACGCCCGATCTGCTAGCATAAGTTCCTATCAGGCAGTGGCCTGTGAGAGACCTTGTTAAACCCCTACATGAAGGGAGATTTCTCCAGCGTTCAACAGTTTGATGCCCAGTGAACTCCTTTCTCCGCAATCTGGAAGCGGACAGAGTCATACTTACCAACGTTGCTCCTTTCGTATCGTTGGATATCTATGATATCCCTGATAGAAAACAAAATCTACAGTCAACTGCAAGTATTCAGTTTGTTCACAATGTGCAACAAATTTCGATATCCACACTGCAAAGATAAAATGCCTTCCTTGTTAAGTTCGATGCGGCTGGAGCCGAACTTAATACTTAATACAATACCCCTTACCTCCCAATATCTTATATAGGAGTATAGCTTTATAATCTTTAGCCTTCACAACACATACTTAGTATGCAATTATATTCTTAGTAGGTTAGCCATTGATTTGAAAGCATAAACACATGATTAAACTTCATTGATTGATAGTTTATTAGATTCTCCATTTCAATCTTCTGGCTCTGTGTCGAATTCGTGAGAGGCCTTCATCCACAAGTCCATCAACTCAGACTCCAGACCGGATTCCTGTATGAGCTCGAAAACGTTCATCCTCATCTGATGCATCTGCCTGGCAATATCTGGAAGGCTCACCAGCTCGTCCGGATTCTGCTGGTTACCCAGGCTCTGCTGATTCTCCTGGTTCTCCTCGTTCTCCTGGTTCTGCAGATTCTCCTGAGGCTGCCGAATGTGGCGACTGAAGTAGCGTTCATCCAGTGCTCGATGCTCCCGGAGAATACTCAATACTTTCTTTCTAATGTGTTCCACATGAGTTAAGCCATTATTCGCCATGATTAAATCGAAATTTGATAAAGTTATATCAAGTTTTTGTTAATTTCTGAAGTCTTCGACTTCCACGTGCGAATAGAATTTATTTGTTTGACAACTGAATTGATTTCACAGACAAGCAAACAACTTGTAATGTCACTGTTAAACTAAGTTGGCAGTTCCCACTTTTTGGCAAGTTGGCAGTTCCTTAACTCTCATACTAAAGAATCGATTACTTGCCAAAGCAAACTCTGAAAGTCTAATCATCCAAAGACATCCATGCATATATTTTACTTGTCAATTGCAGCTCACATATATATTTACTAGCTGAAATCAGCCCAGCATTGCTCGGCGAAGTATTTTGATTAGTTGAGTATGTTTTAAAAAATGTAAAAAGAATGGAGGTAGCATAGGGTGGATTTTCTGAATCGTTGATGCCTAATGGCTTGATGCCTCCTAGAAAATCAAAATAGATTCATTTTCCACCCATTTTCCGCCCGTGTGGAGCTTTGAATATAATCACACTATAACCAAGAAAGTTGAATTCCAAGTTTTTCCACCGATTTACCAAACAATTGCTTGAAAAAAAATACAACAATGAACGCCAGTGGGGGTAAATATCCAAAGAACTCCGCGGAAGTGCTCCCTTTGGTCTTATCCTGAAAATGACTTGATTGCCAATCAGACAGTCAGTCAGTCTGGACAAGTGATTTTATATTAATAGATAGCTCTTTAGTCCAAGAGCCCCACAACACTTAGCTATATAAATAGATAGCTTTTTACTCCAAAAGCCCCACAACACTTAGCTATATTCCCATTAAATGATCTAACAGAATAATAATGCATCAATATTTATTGATTGCAAGTTGCCAAGTTTCCAATTCAATTCTCCGGGTAGAAGTTATAAGCTCGCTTTAACAAGTCCACCATCTCGGACCGCAGGCCGGCATCCACAATCATTTGGAAGGCTTGAGTCCGCAACTGATGCCTCTGTTCCTCAATAGCCTCGGTCTCTGTCATATCCTCTGGAGACTGCGCATAGATAGTGTACAGCGTTTCACCCAAGTCCCGATGCAACTGGAGAATATGCACGATGTTCTCCCTAATCAGGTCCAAGGCACTTATGATGACCTGGCCATTATTTGAATTAGCCATGGCAAAATGAAATTTGATCAAGTTATTTCAATCTAATATCTTCGAGTGTTCGCCTTTAAAGTGCGAACACAATTTATTTGGCTGACAACTGAATTGATTTTTAGCCAAGGGCTGCTTAGAATAAACTTGCAATGTCACTGCAAATAGAATAAGTGGGCAATTCGCAGATTTCAGTGTAGGTTGGCAGTTCCCTTTAGTACTTTTGCAAAACTAAGTTGATAGCTCCCCATTTCAGTGCTTTTTTAAAGGTTGACAGTTCCAAATCTCAGTGCTTTTACAAAAAGAGGGTTGGCAGTGCCTATTTCAGTGCTTATTTAGAATCAAGTTGTCTGGACTTATACATGCACGGTGCATTTCATAAGCCAATGCATAATACAAAAACAAATTTGAGTGTTACCTTTTTTATCTCTATTCTCTGTCTGGGCTCATGAGCAGGGCAACAACATTTTCGTATGTTTGTTGTTGCGCTACTGAATTGCAATGTAAATTTGTTGATGCTTTCTGACGAGACTTAAAAAAACCGCTATTTGATTGAACGCTGTACATGATATTTTGTTTGCAAGACATTTTAAGTGCACTATTTGCAAAACAAAACAAGTAAGAATGCTATAGTCGAGTATACCCGAATACAAAACTCCCTGTACCCTGGTCAAAAACTTCCGATCGCATCTTCGTACACTTACACATAAACACACGTACACAAAGACGCACACACACGAGCGACACCACAAGCGACAGCGCAAGCGAGCCATTTTAAGTACCGGCTGTGCTGCTTCTTCCCCCGCGCTGCAGCACTGAATCTTCTGCCAAAGCTATATCTTTAAAATTGTTGGTATAAAACGTTTTTATCGAATTGCGGGCAAACGAGGAAAGATATCTGAAATTGGAAACAAACTTGATCTGCGTATGGTATACAGGAATCCAAATTTGGTTTCTCTAGCTGTTTTAGTTGCTGAGATCGACGCGTTCATCCGGACAGACGGACGGAAGGACAGACGGACATGGCCAAATCGAAATCTCTTTTGATACTGATCAAGAATATATATACTTTATAGGGTCGGAGATGTCTCCTTCTGCCTTTTACATAAATTGCACAGATTTAGTACCCCCTTTTTACCCATTTTATGGGTAGAGGGAGTAAAAATTATGGACACACCCTTATTTTTGCAAGAAATTGAATTCACTCCCAACAGTTGCTAGAAAAAAACCATCTTCTTAAGAGAAACAACACTGTTTGCAGCATATTTTATGAATGTTTATTGTATTATTATAATTATTATTTATATTTCTTTATTATATTATTGCGCTGACTGTCAGTAGTACAAGCAGCAAGTAGTAAATAGAGTTGCCAGATTGTCGTTCAGAAAATGTTGAAACTCTTTAATAGAATAATTTCAGCGAAACAATTAGTTCTCCAATAACTCAATAGCTTGTTAGCCTTTATAAAAAAGAAAACGTATATATCTATATATATAGCTAACAATTTGCATGCAATTTCTTGAGATAGCCGTGACGCCACCGATGGAAAATCAAATGCCAGCTTTTCCAGATAATTCACAATGTGTGCTTAACTGAAGGTCATATAGCGTGGGTGCCGTTGCCCACTTGAGCTCAATTTGAGACGCCCCGCTTTACACACACTCACACACACAACACACAACACACACACACGTACGGCCCCCAGCAGTTGCAATTTGCAAATAGCCATTTAGGCCAACATACTCGCAATATGCCACAAAAAACGACAGATAAGAGGGGAGAGGAGGGGAAAAACAAAACCAAAAGCATTGCTGACAGTTGACCAGGCAACAATTGACCGATTTCCATGGCCTGCTCCTGGTCCACAGCCCGCTGATAAATGAATGAGACGTTGGCCAACACCATGGCCAACTGAGCAGCGACAGAGGCATTGGCAGTGGCAGTGGCAGTGGCAGCGGCAGCGGCGGCGGCAGCGGCAGCGCAGCATTGCTCCTGGTGGTAGTCACTGACCTAGAATGTAGCTTCAGCTTTTACTGTTGTCTCTGCTGCTGCTGCTGCTGCTGCTGCTGCTGCTGCTGCTGTTGTTGTTGTTGTTCTATTCTCTGTTTTATGTGTCGTTGCTTGCAGCGGTTTGGGATTCTGGCTCTGGCGCGGTCGCGTCCATGACTTTGGTTACCAATACCGTTTGTTGGCAACTCCAGCGCCAACTTATTAGCATAATCTCAGCCAATGCAGCCTCTGTTGGCGTCGCTGTCGCAGTCGCCGTCGACGTCGCTGTTGGTAACTCTCATTATGCTTGAATTGCCTGGCTGCCTGCTTGGTTGACTGGCACTGGCACTGGCACCTCATCATCGGCGGCATCAATTCGCCGCTTGATGCATCGCCAGTCAGCGTGTGAAGCAACCTGGCCAGGCCAACACAAGCCGGTACAAGCTGGGACAAGCTCTGGCTTGTCTGGGACTGAGACTGGGACTGAGACTGGGACTGGGACTGGGACTGCGCTTGCATGTTTGGCATTCCTCGGCAGCCGCAGATCTCAAGAATCAGTGCTAGACTCAAATTCAGATTCATTTCGTTTCGTTTGGCTTGGGTTTTGGCTTTGGTTTTGGTTCTTAAGCTACAAATTAGCAGAAACTCTGCCACAGCTCTCTCATTATACACTTGCGGAGGGAGTATTATGATTTTGGTACGCATTCAAAACAAACTTCAACGAATCCATCAGATCCTTATAGAATACTTGATTGGAACGATCAGCAGCCTGTCTGTTCTCCGTTCCTATAAAACTTGGAATAAAACTTGATATAGGACAGTACATAATGTATGGGATCACTATACTCTCAGAAAAATAAATGCCATCGAATTCCGAAAATCCTACACTCTAAAAATAATTTTTTACTCTTTTTTGGTGTAAGACGTTATTTTCTCTCATTTTTAGCATTTGGTTATATCAATTTATAGTCTCTTTTAATATTGTTTACTATTAAAAATAAAGAAATTTAATTTTAAATAAAGAAAATAATAAATGTCATCCTAAAAGCCGGAAATAATTTCTATTTAGTCAAAATAATCTCTACATGTAAGAAATTCAATTAAATTTTGAAAAAATAATGCTAGTTTCCTCTGTCTACAAAAGTGTGGCCACTTTCTGCATTTTAGGGCATTTATTTTTCTAAGTGTAGGAAGAATCGGTCAAGATTTGAAATTTGTGTGCTTCGATTGATCAAACTCAGCCAATGTTGCTAAAACTTGATCAAAATGGGACTACCATATCTTACTTAACTACTTAGTCTATGTTTGACCTTCATATGGAGGGACGTCCTGGCTAACCTAACCTACATATGTTTAATTATGATCCTTAGAGCTTGGGGTGCTTTCAAAAGATAGCCATATCTTAAAGGTACGTCACACTCTGAAAAATGCATGCCCTTAAATACAGAAAGTCGCCATACTTTTGTAGCCACAGGATTTAATTTTCCTAAATTTAGGAA
Source organism: Hirtodrosophila confusa (assembly GCA_035043065.1). Classification (NCBI taxonomy): domain Eukaryota; kingdom Metazoa; phylum Arthropoda; class Insecta; order Diptera; family Drosophilidae; genus Hirtodrosophila; species Hirtodrosophila confusa. The sequence continues at coordinate 3,743,547 of JAWNNI010000078.1, forward strand.
AAATATTTTTTAAAGGTCTTTTAAGGTCATCTCTATTATATGATTTTTGGAATCCTTTGGCATTTATTTTGAATCATTATGAAAATGTAGTTATTGCATGAAAAACGCTCTTAATTAGCTAGGGTATCAACTGGTCGGCACCCGAGAAGAGCTGATCTCTCCTATTCGTATTCGTATTTGTATTTGTATTTGTATTGGCATAATTTCTGGCTTTCATGCTATGTGTATCCGTTGTGTGTGTGTGCCATAACGGCATTTATAACCTTTTCATTAGCTTTTTGATTTGAAACTCAAATCTGCCTCGCCGTGTGTCTCTGCCACCGTCTTCCACTCCGGCTCCAGCTACAGCTCCAGCTGGTGCTCCCTTCCCCCCTGCCTGCTGCTGCACAAGCGTCGCACGCCATTTACGCGCATAATTTTGGTTTACGAGTTTGTTATTTGGCTTCTTTGTGCACATTTGGCTGGCAGTCAGCTTCCATTCCATTCCATTCCATTCTGGCCATGGCACTGCCAGCTCCTCAGCTGTCTACTCTGGGCCATGTTTAGACGGCTAATATTGAATCAGCGGTTCGGCGATTGTTTGAGCAACAGTCTTTTGCGATTTCTATTTGCCAGTTTTGGTTAAATGCGAGTGCAAATAGTTCCTGATTGAGTTCACTGATTATTCACCAATGCCCAAAGTACGCTTAAGTATCAGTTAAAACACTCAAGACAGCACATGACAATCGATTACTCTATCGATTACTTGCCACAGCCAACTCTGAAAGTTAAAACATCCACACACATATTCTTTGCTTGTCAACTGCAGCCTATATATACTTATATATACTGGGAGGTATTGCCCGGTGTCGCTCGACTCAAGAAAATGTTATATTCTCACTTTTAACTTACTGCTGGTACAGTTGTGCATGAGTTACTTAGTTTTCCACCAACCTCCTGTCCGTATTTGCAATCTTCAGCCTTCTATGCTATTCGATGGTTGCCAATCAGTCAGGCAATCAGTCAGCCAATCAGTCATTCAGTGATTCCCGGCTCTTCTATATAAAAACTTGCACAAATCGCCCCTTGAGCACTGCTTTGGTATACCAATTATAGCCCCAATCCCCTCCAACACATTAAAAACATCTGTATAACTTTATATTCCATAGCCTTTACAGCACATACTTATAATCTTCGTTAAATTAGCCATTGATTTAGCTTTAAGAAATGCGTTTTCGCTGGGACATTTAGCATTTTAATGTACTGGGCCTGTGTCGAATTCGTTAGAGGCCTCAACCCAGAGTTCCATCAATTCGGACTCCAGGCCGGACTGCTGTATGATCTCAAAGACGTTCATCCTCATCTGATGCATCTGCCTGGCAATATCTGCGAGACTCACGGAATTCTGCTGGTTACCCAGATTCTGCTGGTTCTCCTGATTCTCCTGCTGGCCCTGCTGATTGCGGCGGGCGAAATAGCGATCACCCAAGCTCCGATGCTCACGGAGAATATTCAAGACTTTCCGTCTAGTGTGCTCCAAAAAGCTGAGACCATTCGGGCGATAATTTGTATTAGACATGGCCAAATGAAATTTGATCAAAGTTTTTCAAGTTTTTGTTTTTGAGCGTTTGACTTTGAAGTGCGAATAGAATTTATTTGGTTGACAACTGAATTGATTTTTAGCCAAGGGTTGAGCAGAACTTGCAATGTCACTGCAAATAGAATAAGTTGGCAATTCCCAGATTTCAGTGTAGGTTTGCAGTTCCCTTTAGTACTTTTGCAAAAGTTGCCAGTTCCCCATTTCAGTGCTTTTCAAAAGGTTGACAGTTCCATATTTTAGTGGTTTTGCAAAAGTTGTCAGTTCCTTATGACTTGCACTTATCAATCGATTAGTTCTCAATCGAACTCTGAATGTCATCATGTTCTCGTATACAAATTTGTCATCTGCATTCTACCTATGTACATATGTATGTTTCTATGCTTGGAGCGTTGTATTAACCCATAAAATCCCCATAAATGAACATATAAATTCCCGTTTCGGATATTTTATGGTTACAGGGTGTAAAAAGTGGACCAACTAAGATTACATATTCAGGAACCATCTTTGGGAGAGCCATCTCAATTCTCCGGCTCCGTGTCGAATATCATATAAGCATCAGTCAATAGATCGTCCAATTCGGGACCCAGGCCAGCATCATATATCATCTGGAAGACTTCGGCCTCCAGCTCATGCATCTGTCTGGCAATCTCTTCGGCTTCAATCAAGTCCTCCAGAGTGTACACATGAATGCTGAAGAACGTCTCACCCAAGGCCCGATGAATCTGGAGCATCTCCAATATGTTTGCTCTTATTATAGCCATGCCAGGTTGCTCGTTATTTGGATTAGCCATGATCAAATGCAAATTATCTCAAAAGTTTTTCAGTTTTTTGAAAAGTTGTTCTCTCGTTCGATTTTGATGCAAGAATAGACTCGGTCTAGATTTCCAATTGAAATGAAATGCCTTCAAAAGGCAGGCTGCTCTGAGCAGCATGAAGGATGGGACTGGGGGTCCTCATTTAAAGTATAGCTCAAAGCCAATTTGATAATTGCAATTTCAGTTCTTGTGACGTCAAATGGCAGTCACTAAATAATAATATAGAATGTTCATCTATTCAGTGCAGTGACAAAATGCATTTCATGTTGAGTTTCTTTCTGGAGTTGGGCTCGGTTACATATGAGCATATAAGTACATGGCTTATAAGACCAGTTAGGCACTGGCTGCCTGGGTGATCGCAATCATTCAACTTCATAAAGTGCCGACAATCAAAAAAAACAAAACAAAAATAACAAAAATAACAAAATAAAAAGTACAAAAATAAACCGAGATTTCACTGGCCAACGAAAACGAAAACGAAATTAATTTCACAATTATAGCAATTAAACGCAAAATAAATTGTGTTTTAAGATGCAGTCAACAATTGACCCCCCTAACCCCCACAGGTGCCCCTCTAAAGAAGCGGCCGGTGCAGACCAAGAATACGATAAAAGCAGAAAACAAGTAATGATCTACGCACTTTTCATTACCCATGTCCGACCCTCGTCTCCGTTGCTGTGTGTCCCTGTCCCATGTCCCCTGTCCCATGTCCCCTGTCTGTCATCTGTATTAAACACCCAACCTATCATATGGGGGCTTACCCACTTGTCCATTGGGCTTGTAACGCTCTGCTGAAACTGCAGCTCTTAGGGTTACATATTCCATATTTGTTATATATTCTACTCGTGGTTTATTCCTCCCTATTCCCCTCTGTATTGTCACTTTCAACCTTTTCTATTTTCAACTAAATTATGTTTCATTCCATTTGGAATTCGTTTTTTTTTTTATTTATCTAGCATTTATTTGCGCTAGATAATTATCTTTTATGTTATTAATTTTATTACTATAATCATTATTATTCTTAATATTATTATTATTATATTATTTTTATTACTATAATCATTATTATTTTTAATATTATTATTATTATTATATTATTTTTATTATTATTATTATTTCTAATTATTATTATTATACAGCATATTATATTATTATAACACATAGCTACGTATGTATGTTAATAACAACAAGCAATGCTACCATTGAAAACTATCGATATAGTGACGAAAACCATCGATGTTGACAATCGGTTTCATTACCATCGATAGAAAGGGTATTCCAGCTGCCTTTGGTTGAAAACTTGGTTTCCATGTTTCCAACAGAAACTGCTCGCTTTTCATGTGGCGCATTGTAGACTCTGTGGCATTGAAGCAAAATTTCACTTCGGAGAAAAGGCACAACGGCGCTTCCGATGTCGATGCCGAAGCCGATGTCGATGCCGATGTCGAAGTCGAAGTCGATGTCGTTCCGACTATAACTCAAACGAACCCAACTGAACTGAACTGGACTGAAGTGAAGTGAAGTGAAGTAAAGCTAAGTAAACTGGGCGGACTGTGGCCTGTGTTTCTATTATCTTTCGTTAGACAGACCTTTTTGTTAGACTCTGCCTTTCTTTCTTTTTCTTTCTTTGGTTTTTACAATTTTTGTGTTAACTTGATTTTATTATAATGCTGCAGTGCCCCCAAGTAGCCAAACCAAACCAACCAGACGAATAGTAGTATGTCTGGGCCAGGCTTTTCGACATTGTTTAAACTGCCGCACCGAGATACTCGTAAAGTTGCTGGGTTTAGGTCTACACGTGTCGCACGTCTGCTTTCTTGTCATGGTCATCGTCACTCATTGAATCTAATGGGTTTTACTTTCATTACAATTTTACAAATGTGTGTGTGTGTGTGTGTTGTGTGTGTGAGTGTGCAGTCGCACTGCCAAGCCAGTTGTCACTACTGTCGTTGATTTCACCTGCTGTCTGAGTTATTGTTGCCTAACTATCGATAATTTTGATAGTTTAACAACAACTATATTGTATGTACATAGTTTCCAGCTAAGCCAACCATTCTGTTTTCAAATCTTCATGAAAGTCGCAGAACACATTAGATCAAATGTATTAAGTAAAGGCGTCAAAATTGCGACAGTACCACTACCGATAGTTCTGATAGTTTTAAGGAAAACTATCCACGAGTCTTGATGGTTAGCAAAACAGTAAGCTAACAATAATGCCATTGACATTTCGACAGTATTGATCTGAGTAGTGTCGAACTATAGGAGCTGGAAGACTATTGATGGCGTTATCGATAGTATTGGTAGTTTTTGTAAGCCACTTTCGATAGTATCGATGTAAAACATGGTGTCTTCATGTTGTAATTTGTTTTGACGAATTTCGTCGATATTACGACCTATTAGAGCTGGAAAACAATCGATGCCTTTATCGATGATATTGATGGTTTCTCAAACCACTTTCGATATTATCAATTTAAAATATGATGTCTTAATTTTGCAATAACTGTTATTTGTTGACAAATTTCGTCGATACTATTGATGATTTCACAATGTAAACACGTTTTTTAAAACTCCACCCCCTATGGTTGGATATTAATGGGCTAGATGCATATGCCTGCAGTTTAAAAGGAATGCAGATAAGTCTAAATCAATAACTTTAGCCTTTGTCAACAGTCTTCCTAATGTAACCTAAGCTGTAACTTACCATACTTTTTACTAGAATCAACAGCAACTGCTTCGCTGAGTAAGTTATTCTCTAACCCAAAACATTTACTGAAAATTCTAAGCATGTTGTCGATATCATATCAATCGTTCTCATATATTATGCATCTGAAAAGAGTTTTATGAATACCGCTCACCTTTGATTTCTTCTGTTGGGCTACCTAATAAATAACCCACGAACCGGCCCAGAGATCCCAATCCCGGCCCGGACAATGAATGCTCTGCAACTTGTTGCCCTCTAATCTGTTTCAATAGGTGAAAGTGCTAAGCCGAAGACAAATGATTTCGGTTTTGGGCTTCGTATACCCTAAGCGACTGAAAGTTATGCACTATAGGATCAAATCCGAATGAAAATTATAGATTTCATTATTTAAAAACTAATCATATACTTAAAAACTATAAGTGTGTGTCAGCAATGGCTGTCAGTGCCTTCAGCTGGAAATTATAGATACTTGAGTACATTTAAGGCAGATATACATATATATATATATATGTACATATGTATGCTTACAATACTATTAACTTATTATTTAATATTTCTTTATTTATATTTTATATATATTTCTTATAACAATTTACATATTTATATAACTTGTTGTACTGCTATCTTTTGGCATAAGCACCTGCTCGAAACGGGTCAAATTAAGGACCGTAATGGTTATAATTCTTAAACTAAAAGTTACACACTAACAATTATTTACTGATTATTCATTAAATTGAAAAAACTTTTATTTTTTATCGAAAAACAAATTATAATATAATAATTCAATTTCATTGTATAAGAATCGAAAAATAACTCTTAGCTTAAATTTTTATCATAAGAATTGTTTATAAAAATTATATTTCAATTTTTATTTTAAAAGTTGAAAATAGACGTTATTACTCCCTGTACCCATAAAATGGGTAAAAGGGGGTATTACATCTGTGCAAATGTATGTAACAGACAGAAGGAGACATCTCCGACCCTATAAAGTATATATATTCTTGATCAGTATCAAAAGAGATTTCGATTTGGCCATGTCCGTCTGTCTGTCCGTCTGTCCGTCTGTCTGTCCGTATGTATGAACGCAAGGATCTCAGCAACTATAAGAGCTAGAGACACCAAATTTGGAATGTAGGTTCGTGTATAGCGGGAGCAGGTCAAGTTTATTTTAGATTTGAGATATCTCCCCCGTTCCCCCGCTATTCGATAAAAACCGTTTTACAGTTACAATTTTCAAGATATAGCTTTAAGATTTGGCATGTCCAGTACTTTAGTCCCTCTTAATCTACTGTCCAAATTTCAAGTCGATCGGATAATAAACACCTAAGTTATTCACGAAAGAAGATTCAGTGCTGCAGCAAGGGGAAGAAGAAGCACAGTCACAATTTAAAATGCCTGGCTTGCGCTGTGGCTCGTGCGTGTGCGTATCTGTGTATGTATGTGTAAGTTAACGAAGATGCGATCGGAAATTTTTGACCTGGGTACAGGGAGTTTCGTAGTCGGGTATACTCGACTATAGCATTCTTACTTGTTCAATTTGTGTTTTACAAATTGCAAATAAGAGCTATTTTACGATATTTATATACAAATTTAAAATGAATTATTATTTCAAAACTTTGATTGTCGATCGAAAAATAATTGTTAAATTTAATTTCTATAATAATAATTCAAAATAAAAGTTTATCCTGTTTCAAGGAACTGCATCCGCACAAAAGTATATCTAACATTTTCCCATCATCAGATCATTTTCTTTAGGTTTGATTTTTGTAAAGCCTGGTATAATTTTAGGCACGTTTCAGCCAGGATTTAAGGATTGAAGCCATGCCTGTAAGCGTGTGTGGTACTTCATCTGACTTCATCAAGTGATAACACAGTTAACATAGTAAGGGTTTAGTTTTAAATACTTGAAATATACACTGTATAAGCTGATATCCGTCGTAAGCTGGCAGGCTGCTCGATATAGTCGTAATACCCTTTCCAAAGCGAATCCATACAAATGAAGATGTTATGCAAATGACACAAGCTGAAAGAACAGGGTGTCGGGTAGGCGATTGAGTAATTTAGTGGATATACCAAGAGATATATAGGTCCATCTTTGAATTTAGAGCGTGAAGATTATATCTAGACTTAACTAATTCTGTCTCAAATACAAATTGTAATTTTAATTGTACAACAAGTTTTAATTTTGATTCGGATTCTGTTTTCTATTCTGTTTCTGTTTCTGTTTCTGTTTCTATTTCTGTTACTATTACTATTACTATTTCAGCTGTTGGGGACCGCCGTGTAATGTGCTCTAAGTAATCGTAATGGCTCCGGACACCATTTGCGGCACCGGATATGCGGCAAGAGAGACAAAGCAACGATAAATCCAAGCGCTGGCAGCGCAGTCAAGAAAGTGAGAACAGTTATGTAGTGTAACTGATGCCGTTAGATAGCATTTTCAAGAGATAGTACTACATGCGGCAAGCAAGAACAAAAGACCAGGCCCAAACCAAACCCCAAGCCAGGCACAAAGACAGGGTCAGAGACATACTTGGATGAAGACACAAAAAGCCAAACGAAGCAAAACGCTAAACATTAAAAGCAAGAAATAGTTAAAACAGAGAAATAATAAAAACAGAGCCCCAAAACCCGCTGAAAATGTCCAATATTTTGTGTGGGCTGGCGCAAAACTTTCTTTTGGCATTAATGAAAATGATGAAAATGATTCTAAATGCATTTTTGTCGCCTTTGGCGGAACTCAGCATCTTTGACTTTGGCCCTGCACAAAATGCGGTGAAAAATAGTTTTCGATTTTCGATTTTCGTTATGCTTTTCCTCCATTGATGGCTGAGGGGCTCACGTTTTGTTTTTTCCTCATTTTCCTTTTATGTTTTTAGCTCATTTGCGCATTCCAGTACAAGCATTTTCCCAACACAGAATGGGCACAACCTGAGAGCCTGGGCCTGTGATCAAATCAAAGCCAGTTCATCTGCCTCTTGGTTTCTGGCTAAGGAAAGTGATTTCTGAAAATTGTGCATGGCCAGCGAAAGCCACCTCTGGCTCCGACACGAACTCAATAACAATTTATGATCCTAAATAGGAACCATTCTAAGCGCCGGCCACCCAATGCCAAAGTGTGCCCAAAGAGCCAAGAACTGTAACTGCAACTGCAACTGCAACTGCAACTGCAACTGCAACTGCGGCTGCTACTGCAACAGTGAGTGCAGCACGCAGTCAGTTAGTGATAAAAGCCATAATTTGTAAGGCTTTGGGCCTTTGATTTGAGATCTTGGGAAGCAGCGGAAAAGCAGCCAAGCGAACAAATTCACGGAACGTGTTGTCACAATTGACAGTTAGATGCGTTTTGTTCAGTTAGAAGTTGCCTCAGCCGTTGCAAGCAGCCACATGCGGCCTTAACTTTAACTGCAACTGCAACTGCAACTGCCACTGCCACTGCCACTGACATTATGATGTTATGCCCAGAACTTGGGCGAATATTACAGTATACTTCTTATATGAGCATGCAAAGGCGTAGTTCGATTTTTGGCAAGAGGGAGCTAAGTTGTGGGTCAAAAACCATTTTTCGCTGTATATTGAATTAATTTTTTCTTGAGTCTTTATATATTTCCGCCAAGAGATTACATTTTATTGACAACAAATATTTTTATTATTTTAAAATTTTAAACTCAATAAAACAAATATTTACAGTTTATAGAAAACATATTTACTAATGGTAAGTAAGAACAATTAAGAATGCTATAGTCGAGTATACCCGATTACAAAACTCCCTGTACCCAGGTCAAAAATTTCCGATCGCATCTTCGTACACTTACACATACACAAAGACGCACACACACAAGCGACAGCATAAACGAGGCATTTTAAGAGGTGGCTGTGCTTCTTCTTGCTATATCTTAAAAGATGTTGGTATAAAACGTTTTTATCGAATTTCGGGGGAACGGGGAGAGATATCTGAAATCTGTAACAAACTTGATTTTCGTATGGTATACAGGAACCTACATTCCAAATTTTGTGTCTTCAGCTGTTATAGTTGCTGAGATCGACGCGTTCATACATACGGACGGACAGACGAACGGACGGACAGACGGTCAGACGGACAGACGGACGGTTATGGCCAAATCGATATCTCTTTTGATACTGATCAAGAATATATACACTTTATAGGGTCGGTTGCACAGATTTAATACCCCCTTTTTACCCATTTTATGGGTAGAGGGAGTAAAAACAAATACATAACATTTTATATTAAATATAAATTTAGTTTATTCTTACAAACCTTAAAATATTATTATATATTATATATTTTTAAATCTACAAATACAAATAATAATTTATTTATTTAATGTTAACTTATAATTAAGATTCTAAGAAAGCATGTAGAGTTAGCAAAAACTGAATAATATATAATTATATTCTGCAGTAATCTACATTTATCTTCAAGGAAATGCTTGCAAATTCAAAACTTTACGCTGTTTCCCTGGAATAAGAGTATATAGTGTTTGTGCAATGTCTGTCCGTTCATATGAACGCAGTTTAGCGAACCCTCTGAAGATATTGGTATATACCCCCGTCTGGTAAAGTGTTGGGATCTCCTATTTATATCTATCGATATTTATAGATTCTGCATGTATATGTTTATAATTGATAAATATATCTAATCAAATGCCCGATATTGAATAAATTGATATAAAAACCATATCGACGCCCCCCCTACTTTGTGGTATATTGATACGCCCATGGCAGAGCATGTATGCAGAAATATCTAAAGGCTGTCATCAGCCTTTGCTGCCGCTCTCTGGCAATTTTCGTAGGCCTTGACTCGAAACCGTGCGATCTGCGATTAACTACAACAAGAACAACAATAGGCAGCAGCTACAACAACAACAACAACAACAACAACAATGACAATGACATCGAATAGACTTTTCTAACCGCGAAGCATGAAGATGTAGGTACATTCCATATGTACTAGTCGGCAGCATGTGTTTATCAACTGTTAGAATTAACTAACTAAATCGGAGCGACAAAGCTATGAAAATGCCAGTTGTGGATATATGTGTATATATACATGGCCCATACGTATTACTTAGGGCAAGGTTCTGGAACCAATTCATGTGCTCAGCCGTTCAAAACCCAAGACAACCATCTTCGACTGCTGACTGGGCAGGTACAGGCCCTAAAAACATGGTATGGGTGGGGTTGAGTTAGGAGGAGTAGAGCTTATGCCTAGTAGAGCTGAAAAATAATCGATATCTTCAAGAAAATCAATAGTGCGTTCTCCAGCTGGAACCATTGATTGCTCGCGTACTGCAGTAATCGTATAATTAACATATTAATTCGTAGGTATTATCTTACATTGGTTAAAAATGAGTACAGCCTTGAACTGCTTTCTAAAGAAGTCGAAATGACTGTCGATTCGAGTTCAAATGGAGAATCAGTGGAATTAACAAAAGTTAGAGTTCAGCAAGTTATGATAACACTCAAGTACTCAGGTCTACAACTTCCAAACACATCTTCGTCCACTTATTACTATAGATAAGTAAATATGAATCTTATGGTCCCTGTTACGCCATTAATATTGCAGTACTATTGATCATATATTTCTATATCATTCGTAAGTTACTTGAATAATCTCTGCGCATCATTTCTTAAGAGCTTAAATCGATGGATATATCGCCAATATAGCGTGTTAAGGGGACACTAATATAAAGATGCATAAAACACATAGATCTAAAGTCTTTTTTAAAAATTGACAACAAATAACACAAATCTTTTGACTATTATTGCTGCTAGTACTTAGTCGACTGCTGGAACTATTAGATTTCTATACAACATTAATCAAACATATGAATTAAGTTGGCTCAATATGCACTGTATTGAGCTCTGATTCTCAGCTAATAAATATTTGATCCGATCAGTGCGCACATTGACTAACTCAATTTGACTATAAGTTGGGATATGCGATGAAATAAGGTCATAGTTTTTAAGATTCTCTGTATATTATAAATTTAAGTATATATTTTAGAAGCCGCAAGTACAGGCACAGTTTCTATATAACCCTACATAATGTGCATAAGATAGAATAGCCAAAATGTAATCGTCAGTAAATTGAACAGTTTTTTGTGCACTTACCTCTCATTTATAAACGAATTTGAGTTATATTCATATCTATATATAAATGTGCAAAGTAATTTTACTTTAGAGTCGAGAGCCTAGTTGTTAGTACTCGCTATGAATATATTAAGTTTAGTATTGTATATTAATTTTAATTTTGAAAATAAATAAATAACTAGTTTTACTTTAGCATAAATGTTTGTTTTCTTTTTAAATCAAATTATATAGTATATAGTCCACATTTGAACCGCACTTCTAAAGAACTTATTGGCATTTTTTTGGTACATTTTCGATCGATCCATTTTTCGCTCATTTGGCTATTTTTGAGGTTAGCCAACACTGTTTATCAAAAAATGTAAAGAGAGCCACGAAATCTGTAAGCCGAGAAACATAAAGATTCCATTTAAAGTGATTGGGCTTAAGATTTGAGCCGCCATATTGGGGAATAGTATATGCTTAAAAAGAGTTAAGTGCTCCTCCGCCAGCAGAGTACTTAAATAAGTACAGAACGAGCTTGTGGACAGTCGGCCGGCCTCATCAATCATTTCATTGGAATGGGAAGTAAGGGTATTCAGGGGTGAGGCGAGAACAATCATTAAACATTGTCTAGGCGCTGAAATAGGTTAGCCTCTGCAATTTGTCCATATCCAAACTGAGTCAAATGCAGACCACTTGCAACGCCAGGTTGCCCAGTTGCCCGGTTGCCTGGTTGCCCGGTTGCCTGGTTGTGTGGTAACCAAATATGGCAAATGTCTGCGACACCTTTTGCAACAGCATCCAGCAGCAGCTTGCTGCTTGCAGCTTGCAACTTGCAACTTTGGCTTTATGTGGCAGCGAATGAGCGCATTGTGGAATCGACACCACTGTGGCATCAACCACTGACACAGTTTTGTGCAACAAAAGATGCGCTCCACTCCGCTCCGCTCCGCTCATCTCATGGCCTGCGCCTGCTATATCCACGCAGCCTGGTTGCATGCAGCACAAAGGTTTGCGGCGGCCACTTTGCAACTGGGTCAGCCACGTTGTCGTCGCAGTCGTCATCATCATTACATCAATGCCTGGGCCCAGGCTAGGCAAATCTTGCTCTTGCTGCTGCTCTTGGCCTGGCTTTTGATCTTGCCTGTGTGTGCTCCAATGCGCGTGAACGAGTGTCACATTTGCCTCGCGGAATTGGAGCAAATGTGCGCGTGAGGGCTGTGCCACCGCCAACCTGCCACCGCCTGCCTACCGCCTGCCTGCCTGCCCCACCCGCCTGGCTGTCCGCTGTCCATGACTCCGTCACCATTTGCTCTTATTATGCGCGCTCTCGCATTATAACGGTTCGCAATTACCATTCACCGCTACCAACGCAAAGCGCGCCCCGTTGCCGCTAATGTGGTTGCTGCCTGCCTGCCTGCCTGCAACCACCTACCCGCCGCTCCACCCTCTGCCCCCCTAACCACTGCACCGCGCGCCGTCAGCTCTGCCTTCTGCATAATTAGTCATTTTCCTGGAGCGCCTCCCGCGCCATTGTTGTCGCTGTTTGTCGTTGTTCTCGTTTTGATATTGTACTTATTATATACTCCTATACCCTGTAGCCTGTCAAAATGCTGGAAAAGGGTGTGTTGGTTCAAGTATGTAACTGGCAAGAGCAAACTTCTCCGAGCTTGTAAGCTATATACTATATTCCTAATCGGCACATCCTATAGGATCCCGTTGATCTCAGAAACTACATTAAAGGCTAGAGAAATCAAATTTGAATTTGTGATAGAGAATCTGGCATTTCATCCTTAACTTTCCCAAAAAGAATATCATTAACTTATCTATCGTAAGACCTTTCAAATATAAAACAAGCAAATTATTCAGGAATATATATTTCACAACATTTTAAGGAAAACTTTTAAGAATAGTGAATGTCAGGATGGCTTGGCTATCTCAATGATCCCAACATTGAACTGCATTCCCAAACTACTCTCCAAGGTCTTATATATGGTCACACTTTAAAATAACATGGCTATATTTAATAGTAACATCGGGTGAGATATGAAAAAACTTTCATAATGGCTGGAACGGCAAAAAATATGCTCCGGAAGAGCGATAGTTGTATGTGTCTAAGACTTAGGCTACTTTTAACCTGGGCACAGGGTATCTACTCGGCGAGCACACTCGTCTAGCGCATTCTTACTTGTTATATGCTTGTATCTCGTTGAGCTTTGTTTTCCTGAGACTCAGTTCTAATGGGCCGCACTCTTCACACGCCCCCACTACAGACTACAGACTACAGACACAGAAGACTGTAGACTGTAGACTGAAGACTGGTGACTACAGAAGACTTTAGCATCTTCAACCGCAACTACAGTTGGAGGAGTCAATTGGCTCAATTGCAGTCTTCAAGCGTGACAGAAATGGAGCACAATAACAACTAGATGGAACCAAGTGACATAAGCCAGGCCAAAGACAAAGAGAGAGGGAGAGAGAGCGAGTGAGCTAGAGGGAGAGAGAGCTTAATAGTGAGAGAGAGAGAGAGAGAGAGAGAGAGAGAGAGGAGCGGAGCAGCAACGTTTCACAGGCGTGACGAACAACGTTGTCGTTGATTCTGATTGTGATGTTGATGTGCTGATTTGGCCAACTCTGATGAAATCATTCTAAATAGTTAGTTAGTTAGGAGCGAACTACTCGTAAATGTTACCTTATGCAACTGAGCAGTGACTAGTCACAGTTACAGGTACTCGAGCTGATTTGCAAAGGGCAAGCTGCTATTTGGAGTGCTTGGTGAACCGTTAACTTAAGTGTCGTGAATGATTCATGATGCGAGTCATAAGAAGACACGCGAACCCACTGCGACCTACATATGGAATAACTACACAGTACATAGTAAATATGTTAAGTATCTTAGCTATTCTCATACCCAACTGAAGTCAGTTTCATATCAGAGCTACCTGCCACTGATTAGGAGCTGGAACTGATTTCGAAGGCTTAGTTTGTTGAACTCTTCAATAATTTGCATTGGCATTGAAGCAGCGCAGTGCGGATATGAAATAAATTGAAAATATGTATAAGTACGCGTACTTATAAGTAGTATGCTAAGGAAGGCAACTCGCTTCACTGAGACTTTGGAAAATCATTTTGCACACTCGAGCGTGTACGAGCTGGCACTTGAGGTGCACACAAAAGCTGCGGTTCCATTTTTGCGATAGATTCCAACCGATTTGTTGCGGGACTGAAGAGGAGCAGGAGGCGTTCTTGGTTTACTTGGTTTACTTTCAGGCGTGCTGTGGTTCCCATACCATCCAAACCAATGCTATAGCATATCCCATCTACCATCCCATACCATACCATACCATCCCATCCCATCCCATTTCCATCTTAGTGGATCTGCCGCATGTTTGCTCGTCCGCATTTCTCGTCTCGTCTGCTCATTTGTCGCTTCGCTGATGTTCGCTGACAGGCCGCTGGCATTGCGATTGTGCCTGCGATTGTGCTCACACTTGAATCAGTGCATCAATCTGTCCATCAGTCACTCAGTCAGTCGCTCGCTCATTCAGCTAGTCAGTTGGACCAGGCTATACACGTACCTAGAGGCGTTGAATGTCTGCACAAGACTTCTTCTCTTCCCGACTTCATTTGCAAACGATCGAATCTTTAGCAGCTCTATCGAGCCAACTTCGACCAGGCAGGCCAGCAGAATGCGTGAGTATTCCTCAAGATCTACATTGATTGCCACAGTTCAGTTCAGTCCAGTCCAGTCCACAGTCCATTCCAGATCAGGCCAGCCCAGCCCAGCCCAAGTCCAGCAATGTGGACGACTCGGCGCAACATGCGGGCGCGGGCGCGGGCGCTGGCGGAGGACCACGTAGATGCCGAAACATTCCCAAGATGCTCTGCGGGCGAAGATAACCCCCGGCAAGCCACAGAAATCCAGCAACTTATGACAGAACGAAGTTTTAATACCCTGCAACGGAATGCATCGACTCCCATCACTTGAGGAAAAAGAACAAGTGAGCAATCAGCGATAGTTTCGATAGTTCAAACTATTTACACTGTCGATAGTATCGATTGGGCGTGCATTAGCACATTTCGAAATAGGTAAGTATTCACCATGATAAACAAAACAAGTAAGAACGTTGGAACAGTCGGACGCACCCGACTGCAGAATACTATGTTCCCAGTCCTATATAATTTGGTTATTTGTGTGTTCAGAAAGAGACGCGAAAAAAACTGCACAGGTGTGAGAGATATAGATTTTGCTCCTTTGTGGGGGAGGGGGTGGGGTGGTCCAAAAATTTTTGATGCAGATTTGTCCAGGTGGCCAACATTAGTCTGTATGCCAAATTAGGTAACTCTATCTTTGAAACTGTAGGAGATATACCCCTTAAAAACGGGGGACATCATATGCTGATTTGTGGTGGTGGGGGTGGGGGGTCAACATTTTTTTGATGCATATCTGTCGGGAATCTAAACATTAGTCTGTATGCCAAATTTGGTGACTATAGCTTAAAAAATGGGGAAGATACAGGTTTTCCCCAAATTGCGAGGGAGGGGGTGGGGGTGGGGGTCGATCTCGACACTTCATAAATTGACGATATACACCAACATGTGTACTAAGTTTGGTTGCTCTAGCTCAAAGATAAAGGCAGGACAGACGGACAGACGGACATTTCGCAAACCCAATATACTATTTTCCCTTCAGGAACATAGTATATAAATAAAGATGCTAAAGCAAAAACCAATAAAAATGAAAACCGAATTTTTAATTATACAAATACAAAAATTATTTATTTAAAACTAAATATCATAAAACTGTTATTAAGAAACATTCGCTTATTCAATAACTCATGCCGCTTCGATAGTATCGATAGTGGATAAGTTCCTGGCGCTAAAAGAAAATATCGATAATTTAGATAGTTGCATCGATTGATTTTCAGTTGCCTTAAGTTAGAACAAATTTACAGATATCTAAAAAAGCTCTAAAGCTTAAAGACAAAGTCCACTTGGCAGCATTCTAATTACTTCAAATGAAATGCAACATTTACCTGTGAGTGGCAAATTGACAAAACGAGTCCATTCGCTTGGAATGGCACATTCATCAACGTCATTCAATGCGTTCTCTGAACGAGCACGTTAACACGTGATTGACCATGTACCAATCAATTGCAAACAAGAGAATGGCTGACAATTCGAAACATTCGCTGAGAATGACACATTAGTTTATGGGCGCTCCTAACAGCGTTTACGCAAGCATGTGAATGGCAAGTTACCAAACCAAACCTTCAAATAATATTTCAATTTGATTTGATTTGGCTGAATCATGAATGTTGTTTCCTTTCGAGAAGTTCATTTAACTGCATTTTCAAATCATTTTGTAGTCGTGCTTTAATTTAAATCTCAATCTGCTTGATTTTTCAAATAAGAAACTGTAAAAAATTGCTTAAGTTTAGCGAGTTTATTGAGAAGTTTACACTTGCAATTTGATTTATTAATTTGTTATACACTCTGACGTCTGCTGGACAGATTTCCATCAGCAAGCTCATCAATTCTCAAATTGAAAACCCTAGAAGAAGGTGTAGGTCGTCTCTGGAGCGGCTGATGATGTTGAAGATTGCGAAGATTGGGAAAAAAAACTGTGAGCATTAGTTTCTCCCCTTGCTCTTATATACGAATATTGTTCCTTGGGGCATGCAGCCTTGTGTGGCTGTTGGCTGGCTCATTTAGTTGCCAGTTTAGCTGCAGATTGGCTGTTGCCTGTCTGTCACTTGGTTGGCAGTCAAGCTTTTGATGCCACAATATAATTTTTGGCCTAATGAAGCATAAAATGGCTGCAACAGTCGTTGGTTTCCACAACCAACACTACCATCAGCACTAGCAAACATCATCATCAAGGTAATCATCATTCTAGCTGCTCATTGTCATTGCAAGTAAATTCTTAAGCCAGTTGCCAGTTGCCAGTTGGCCGTTTGTGAAAGTCCAAAACCGCAGATCAAGTTGGCTGGGCAATCGTGTTTACCCTAGAGTAGGAGTCGCTAGACATGGCCATTGGGCCGGGGTCAACCGGGCAGGGAAGCGGGTAGACAACATTGCGGCTTCACTGGTTAACTGGCATTTGCAGACGGTTGGCTGGCGCACTTGAATTTCGATTCCCATAATTTTGCAAATTATGCAGAAATATTCATGCACACACACACACAACAAGCCGTAGAAACCTGGCCCAAGACATAGATAAACGCAACAGATTGCGGTCTCTGTGAGTGGCCCAGGAAATGGACATTGACGACATCAGCAACAACAGCAGCAGCAGCAGCAGCAGCAGCAGCAGCAGCAGCAGCAGCAGCAGCAGCAGCGGCAGCAGCAGCGGCAGCAACATCTTTGACCAGCATGTGGGAGAAATACACAGTGGAAAACTTTGGTTAAAATCAAAATTATATTTAAGCTTAAACCATTTAGCAATAAGCAAGAAAAGTGTTAGAAGTTGCTTAATAGTTAGTTGATGTAACAAGAGTCGGCATCACACAAAATGATTGCTTTGATACAATCTGCTGAACGCTTTGATACATTTTTCTGTGAACATCGTTGTTAAAAATCTTACAGCACAATTGCCTCACTATACCCTAGCAGAGGCTATTATAGTTTTGTCACAAAATTTGTAATGCACTGAAGGAGACGTTTCCGAACCAACAAAGTATATATATTCCGAATCAGCATGAATAGTCGAGTCGATATAGTGATGACCGTCTGTTTCTATCCAAGCTAGTCTCTCAGTTTTAAAGCTTTCATAATGAAACTTGGTATAGATTATTCTTTTTGCAGCAAACAGAATATATGTCGGAACCAGTCGGATCAGACCACTTTAGCATATAGCTGCCATAGGAATGATCGGTCGACAACTATGTTTTTGTATAAAAAACTTTTTTATTTTTTAAGATATCCTCACCAAACTTACCCAAGCTAAGTCCCTTGAGAGTTTATACAATCTGACCAAATTTGGTCAAAATTGTATTACTATATCACATAGCTGCCATAGGATCGGATGAAAAATAAGTTTTTGTATGAACAACTTTTTGTATTACATCTAAACTTAGTGAGAGTTTTATTGTACTTCATATAATTTCCTATAATTTTATCAAAATCTGACCCCATTATTATATAGTTCCCATAGGAACAATCCGACGAAAATTGAGTTTTATATAAAAAATATTTCTGCTAGATACTAAATAGCTTCGGCATGCTGAAGATACCCGTTCTTTCTTGTTTGAATGTAGCATACTATTTCTGTGATATATGCTCATTCATTATAGTGTAAGACATTGCGTATCAGTCGCGTTCACCAGAAAGATCAGAGCTATCATCAATCAGGAAGCAAGCTGGCTAGGGAATGCGGTCATTCTTTCTAGTTTTAAATACTCGTACTTAGAAAACGAAATTGGTATGAATTATAATTGGTTTTAATCCAAAATTTGTTGCTCTCGGGACGCTTGAAACCTTTCAGTCCACTTGGTTAATTTGTAAACCAAAAGTATTAATCTTTTGATGAGTCGAAGGGCTTATGCTTTATTTTCGAAGGAAAAGTATACAAAGTAGTATAGTTTTAAAGTAATGCCAGAATGTATTTAGATCAACGACATGCAGTCCTAAAATGAAACTATTTTGAAGGAATTTCAAATTCAATGCATTTAAAGTAACGTTTTTCCTGCAGTGTAGAGAAAACCTGACGTTGTCGACCCATAAAAATGCTCGTTATGCTAGAGGCAACAACAACAGCAAATAAAAGAAATTGCATTGTGGGCATCCTTCATCAAAGTCAGGTGAGCGCAGTCATCATAAACTTATATGTATATATATATATGTATATAAATATTATAATAAGTATGTTTATATATATATATATATACTATCATAATCATAGTCATAAACGTTGCTGCTGTGCCTGCTGGGAGTGATGTTGGATGCGAGAGCAAACACTTGATGTTGTTGATGTCTGACCCTCATGCCCGTATTGCCAGCGCCATTTGAATGGCTTGTCAAAGTGTCAACACTTTTGAACTTGGCCTTGAACTTGTCCTGCTTTCCAGCCAAAAGGAATCCATGATGTTCAGCCTCAACTTCAACTTCATCTTCAACGTCATCTTCATCTTCATCTTTATCATCATCATGTTGTAGGCTGCTGACTACTGTGAAGCAAATTGCCTGCCCATCCAAATGCATTTGATAGTTTTTGATGCTGTCAGGCTGGCACTCACATCTCACACTATTCCTATACGCATTTCCATTAGCATTTGTTGTGGCTGCCATCTTCATCTGGAGGCCCAACATTTGCCATTACCATTAAAGCCAATCAATTTCTCGCAGAGGCCGTCAATCAAAATTTGTAACAAGCGCCCGCAGCGCAACAGCAGCTGCAGCCGGGCCTGAGTCTGGATCTGGGCCTGGTTCTAGAACTAGGCCCAATAAGCAGCCTGCTTTGCCAGCTATTTGACATGGCCTGACGCGCAAAATGATTAACATGTTGACTCGCCCCAGCCCTGGCAGCTCCGACAGCTCAAACAGCTCGAACAGCTCTGGCGGCATGACGAAAGCTGCCAACAACAATCAGCAAACAATGCCTCAAAGGCTGAATCACTGCATCCACAGATAAGATCCTGGGATCAGCCCACGCACTTGGAGCACAGGATTAGAGCACAGGCTAGAGTTAACGTCTGCTCTTCCCAAATGATCCAATTGACAACAAGTAAGAATGCTATAGTCGCGTATACCGGACTACGAAACTCCCTGTACCCAGGTCTAAAACATCCAATCACATCTAAGTCCACTTACCCATACACACACACATACACAAAGACGCACGCACACAGGCGGCAAAAGTGGCTGTGCTTCTTCTTCCCCCTCTCGCTGCATTACTGAATCTTCTATCGTGAATAACTTCCGTGTTTATTACTCCCTGTACCCATAAAATGGGTAAAAAGGGGGTATTGGATTTGTGCAAAAGTATGTAACAGGCAGAAGGAGACATCTCCGACCCTATAAAGTATATATATTCTTGATCAGTATCAAAAGAGATTTCGATTTGGCCATGTCCGTCTGTCTGTCCGTCTGTCCGTCTGTCCGTCCGTCCGTCTGTCCGTCTGTCCGGATGAACGCGTCGATCTCAGCAACTACAAGAGCTAGAGACACCAAATTTGGAATGTAGGTTCCTGTATACCATACGCAGATCAAGTTTGTTTCATATTTCAGATATCTCCCCCGTTCCCCCTCAAATCGATTAAAACCGTTTTACAGTAACAATTTTCAAGATATAGCTTTAAGATTTGGCATGTACAATACTTTCGTCTCTCTAATCTACTGTCCAAATTTCAAGTCGATCGGATAATAAACACGGAAGTTATTCACGAAAGAAGATTCAGTAATGCAGCGAGAGGGGGAAGAAGAAGCACAGCCACTTTTGCCGCCTGTGTGCGTGCGTCTTTGTGTATGTGTGTGTATGGGTAAGTGGACTTAGATGTGATTGGATGTTTTAGACCTGGGTACAGGGAGTTTCGTAGTCGGGTATACTCGACTATAGCATTCTTACTTGTTATCCGATCGACTTATTTATTATTTTACTCCCTGTACCCATAAAATGGGTAAAAAGGGGGAACTAAATCTTTGCAAATGTATGTAACAGACAGAAGGAGACATCTCCGACCCTATAAAGTATATATATTCTTGATCAGTATCAAAAGAGATTTCGATTTGGCCATGTCCGTCTGTCTGTCCGTCCGTCTGTCTGTCCGTCTGTCCGTATGAACGCGTCGATCTCAGCAACTACAAGAGCTAGAGACACCAAATTTGAAATGTAGGTTCCTGTATACCATACGCAGATCAAGTTTGTTTCATATTTCAGATATCACCCCCGTTCCCCCGCAAATCGATTAAAACCGTTTTACAGTAACAATTTTCAAGATATAGATTTAAGATTTGGCACGTACAATACTTAGTCCCTCTTAATATACTGTCCAAATTTCAAGTCGATCGGATAATAAACACGGAAGTTATTCACGAAAGAAGATTCAGCAATGCAGCGAGAGGGGGGAAGAAGAAGCACAGCCACCAATTTAATTGCCTCGCTTGCGCTGTCGTTTTTGCCGCCTGTGTGTGTGTGCGTCCTTGTGTATGTATGTGTAAGTGGACGTAGCTGTGATTGGATGTTTTAGACCTGGGTACAGGAGTTTCGTAGTCGGGTATACTCGACTATAGCATTCTTACTTGTTCTTTTTCAGATGCGCAAAATACTATAAAGACACTAAATAAAAATGTTCTTTAGAACTTTCAAAAACTTTTGATATTACTTCAATACTTCAAATAAAACAAAATAATAATGCAGCATAAATTTCAAAAAGATTGCGACAAACAAGGTAAGTTTTATTTTTAAGCAAAATATAAAATATAAAAGATAATCTTTATTTTTCTTCGAAATATAAAAAGTCAAGAAATAATGTTTAATTCTGAGCGAAAAAATATTTTCATAAAATAGGTTTTACTTTTAAGGAATAGACTAAATCTGAAAAATAAGATTTATTATTGAGCTTTACTGTATAACTTAAAAAATACAAAATCATTGCAGCAATGGATACCCTGGCAACAGAATGCCCTAGTCCTTTGTCATGTATCAATTCTCTGGCATTATGATTTTTACTCCCTGTACCCATAAAATGGGTAAAAAGAGGGTACTAAATCTGTGCAAATGTATGTAACAGGCAGAAGGAGACATCTCCGACCCTATAAAGTATATATATTCTTGATCAGTATCAAAAGAGATTTCGATTTGGCCATGTCCGTCTGTCAGTCCGTCTGTCCGTTTGTCCGTATGAACGCGTCTCAGCAACTATAAGAGCTAGAGACACCAAATTTAAAATGTAGGTACCTGTATAGCATACGCAGATCAAGTTTGTTTTCAATTTCAGATATCTCCCCCGTTTCCCCGCAATTCAATAAAAACGTTTTACAGGAACAAGTTTCAAGATATAGCTTTAAGATTTGGCATGTACAATACTCTAGTCTCTCTTAATGCACTGTGCAAAATCCAAGTCAATCGGATAATAAACACGGAAGTTATACACGAAAGAAGATTCAGTAATGCAGCGAGAGGGGGAAGAAGAAGCACATCCACCAATTAAAATGCCTCGCTTGCGCTGTCGCTTGTGCCGCCTGTGTGCGTGCGTCTTTGTGTATGTGTGTGTGTATGTGTAAGTGGACGTAGATGTGATTGAATTTTTTAGACCTGGGTTCAGGGAGTTTCGTAGTCGAGTATACTCGACTATAGCATTCTTACTTGTTATCTTTAAATATGGCTACATAACAATTATTTACGGTCCCTGCTCTAGATCGATTCAGGACATCAACATTGGTATGAGAAACTATTTCAAAACTTGTTTTGAAAAAAATTCAAATTTTGGCCGAAATTCATTTAAAAATTTGAAATTAAAATCTTGAAAGGTCACTTAAGCCACAACAGCTGTTTGAGTATAAAATAGACGCTCTCAAAATTGATAAGATGTTGATCATTTCTATTTCTATTCTACTGAGGACAACCTCAAACTCGCCGTATAAACATAAGTACACAATTGAAGGCATTTGAAGAGGTGAAAACATTTTGCAACACTTTTAATTTATTTTTTATTTAATTTTCAGTTTTGCCACGTCATTAAAAATAACTAAATGAATTGGAGAAATGCAAGCGCTTGCCGGAATTGCAGTTTTAATAATGAGAGGCTACCAGCAGCACCACCACCAACACCTCCACCACCGAAGATGCAACCACTGACGGATGTGGCTGGGCAGGCTCATTAGAGTGCCACTGATGGCTCTCCAAGATGGGGATGATGGGGATGAGGCGTCGCGTCGCGTCGCGTCGAGTCGCTTTGACCAGCACGAAAATTCAATTAAGCCAAATTACAATCTTAAAGCAAGAAAGTGATTCGCAGCAAGAAGAATGATGCCCACGGCTCCAAGCTTCAGCTTTAGCTTCAATTTCCCCCGCAATTTCCTCACTCATCCCAGTTGGGGAGCTATTTCAGCTGAATGAAGTTCAATGGAGTTGAGCGGAGTTGAGTTGTCAAAAGGTTGAAATTAGCATTGACCCTCTGGGGCATTTGGTTGGCTAATGGGCTGATGGCCTCAAGGTGCCTGCCCAATTTACCGTTGTAATCTAGCAGCCTCACATCCTTGACAAGATGGCACGCTTGGACGCCCGGTTGAGCAGTTAAGGCCAAAAAAAAAAAAACAGAATGAAAAATGAAATAAAACAAAAGTACGCTCCCCCCGCCTGCTCAACAACATCATCTAAGGCTAAGGTAGATCTAGCCCCGATCCAATTAGTTGGCTGCGTTTCTTTCGTTTCTTCTCGGGTAGGCTTGTTAGTGAATTCATCGTTTTAACCACCCGTAGAAACGACAACAATGACAAGAACAAAACGTAGGAAACGAGAGAATAAAAATTTATGATTAAGTGCTCCACGTTCGTTGAGTTTTCCAGTCTAAATGAAAGTTACCTTGACGAATGACCCATTTAGCCACAATACCAAAACACACACCAAAAAGGTCAAAGATAAATGGCGTGCTGGCACTGAACACCACGAGCATAGAGAATCCACTAACCAGAACCCTAGACACAAAACCAAAAACCAAAAACCCAAAACCGAATACCCAAAAACCCATACCACAGCGGAGCATCGAGACCCAGGGATCGCTCTTTAATTAAATTATTATTATTTCTGTTTACCCTGTCCCGCTCGTTCTATGCATGTGTCAATAACTATTAAATAGTTATAATACCCTTGATATCTCAAGTTTTGATTAGTCAAATTACAAGGTCCATAGTAAAAACTCTTCCCAGACCTTCATATCTTTTTACTTTGTCTACTATATATTTTAACATAAATATGATCAAATACTATAATGATTCAAACTGATTCCGATTTGGTTAATTTTTAATCATAGTGCTCGGGTAAGGTTTCTAATGTCAAAGCTATCTTCCTAATACCATAATCAAATTTTGTGATAACTGTACCAATTTTTGATCTGGGCTCATCTTATTTCGATTTAATTACAAAATTAAATTCTCCGATGTTTTTAAAGTTTTTATCCTTATCCGATGATTCTTAAAGTTTTTATCCTTAACCTTTACTGGTTTGATTTTCAATATAAATTGATTGCGGACATTTATTTAAAACACTATTTCTAAACAGTTTCTGAGATGGTTCATCTTTTGAGATTTCAAAAGATTCTAGATTTTAGAGGAAATTCTTAAAACACTATTACAAAATAGTTTCTGAGGTTGTTAACTCTTTAAGATTTAGAGGATATTCCTATAGCTTATATTCAAAATGCCTCAAAAATGTGCTTAAATCTATCTGTAATTACATCTATTAATTTCTATGTATTTATGTTATTATTTATGCCTTAAGTCTACTTCTGCGGTTTTTTCAATATTTGGCATTTAATGATGATTGGTGTATGTGAAGTCAATTATGTGTTTACAGCTTAAGTAGAACACAAAAAAGCCCAACTCAATCAAACCAAATCGAATCAATGAAAACATGTCCCGAAGCTTATTTGAACGTAAGAGAGAGAGAGAGAGAGAGATCTCCTAAATAGTAGGAGCTCAAGATTGAGATCACAGCATACAGCCCTGGGTTGTATTTTGGAGTCTGAAGCCGATGTTAACCCTGGTGTGGTTGGGCTTTCCATTTGGTACGATTAATACATCAAAATGCCTTGATCGGGGCATAATTATATAAATTAAAGATCGTTTAGAAAATGCAGTTGTTCTAATGACCCACAAATTGTAAAGAGCTGTAGGAACGATGGTAATCTCCGGTTTGCCCACATACTCGCCACATGGCCACGAAAAATCATTGATTCCCATCAAATGATCATACGCAGTCAATTTGTTGGTCGCCTAAAGATCTATGCCGATCGAAGTGGTCCAACTCTTGGGGGCAGTTGGGCACCGATCCAATCATTGCAAATTATAAGCTTTTTTGTTGAAAATGAAATCAGCTTTTCGAAATGAAATGCATAAAATTCTTTGAGTTTCTTTGGCTTAGTTTCAAAGTAATGTGGGTTAAAAGAACGCGAAAAGGTTCTTCCAACGTAATTTGTTATGTGGCTTAAGCTGTCTTTAACCATAAACATTGAGAGAAAGTAAAAGTTATAGAGTTTTCAAAGTCTCTAATGCTTGTTACTTTACTAAGATCTCATATTGGTCAATTCGCAAAGTATTTCCAATGTAACAAACAGAACTGATAAATTGAAGAGCCTAGACTTGAAGAACCTTTCCCTTAGGAATCATCAAGCTAGAAGCAAGCTATGTTTTCAATGATTTGGGAAATTGCAGAGATTTTTGGGTTTAGGATTAGGGAATTACAAAACTGCAAACTTATTCTAAAGTAACACAATTCCTTGTCAATATTCAAGCCAAAAATGCAACAATTTTCTTACCCCTATATTTCCAAGTCACATAACTTTCTCAAAACTTAACCGATTTCCATGAGGTGAAAGTGAGAATGTTTCGGCTTATCGATATTTTGTGCAGCTATGCTAGAAATAAAGCTTGTAACTTCAACCAAATGGGATTAATCCTATTGGCTCAAGTCACTTGGGGAAGAATGTATAGATGAAAGGAAAAGAGCTGGTAACTTAAACAGAAACAGATTGGTCAAGTCTTATAGCTAAAGAAAACATATATGTTGATTTCCAATGATAACATTTATAGCTGAGTAGCCATATGCAGTTAATTGCATGCTTAAAATCAATTAAAAACAGGTGTCAATTCGATGTGGCATGTTACCAGCAACCGGAACTAAGTATTCTCCAAATGACAACTGTATGGTGAGTGTTGTCTGTGGAACGAACACCTGTGTCCCAAGCGATCATCTTCGCATCGTTTTCAATTGCCGCTAATTGTTGACGGTACCAAGAACCGTAGGGACAACCCACAGATACAAATTGCAGAATTGAGAAACTGTAAAGCTACAAAAGCCGGTGGTTCTGGGTCTGGGTTGGGGTCTGGGTTTCGGACTGGGTTTGGGTCTGGGTCTGGTCAAGGAACAAGCCATTGAAATGCATATAACCGTTACGTTACCATAAAAGAAGACTTTTCAATTCATTTCCCATTGACGAATTGACCTTTTACATCAGCTTGCCAAAGTTGAAATGCTGTGATTGCCTAGCCAAGTACGAGTGCTGGGCCCTGGGCTTTGGCCTCTTGGCTCTTGGCCAAAATGCAAATGACCATTGTGACTAGACGCTGGACATGAACATGCCCACGATTGTATCGTTCCGTTCGGTTAGCTGCGATTCCTGTTGCTGTCCTCTCAGCTCTATTCAAGTGAGTTGCCTAAAAAAATAATCAAATATTGTTTTACCAAGCAATATAGTTATTAATGACATATTTATAAATATAGTACAGTTCCAATTGAAAGAAAACTTCACTTAATACGTCTAAGATGAGGAATAATATATGATCAACTATTACGAAATTGAAGGGGAAGCTGAGATTTAAAACTTAGTAATTAGCATCCTAGGATGTTAGAAATAAGTTAGTGAAAAGTGAGAGTATATAATCGTATATACTATATCCCATTGGACATTGACCTGGCCATTGCTTTTGGCTCTTTTGGGTCAACTGCCTGATTGCCAGCGTGATCCAATCAAAAATTCTTGTCATTAAGATCGCTGATTGTTTTTTTTTGCCAACACAGACTCCAACTTCTTCAATCCCGCACACTCGGATGTGTAAGTAGTTTTGCGTATGTTTTGGCCTGATGATGATTGCTCTTGCCACATTTGCTAATGGACCGTGTACCGTTAGTCGTTAGGCGCTAAAGCGATCATAATTCGCCTGCGCCCGCCACTCGACGTCAAATTGTGGCAGAGTCAGCCAGCTCAGTCAGCACAAGCACATGCACAAGCACGGTACCCGTAAGTAGTTGTTAGCATATTCCCACCTTATGTAGTGCCTGATATTAGCAGGCACATTGCTTTAATTTTCCATGCAAGCTGGCCGCAAGGGAATCCAATTGTTTTTCCAACTGGGCGTTTCTACAGCGGCGGGGAATGGGGGCAGGCGCCCTAGAACCAACATTTTTGTTCACATTAATATATTATTGTTGCCCTTTAAGCGTTCATAGAAAGTGGCCGCAAGTAAAACAATAGCCAATGGAAAACGCTCTTTTACTAACATTAAAGGTTGTTATACTTATAATGAAATAAAAATTTCTTAAGTTTCAACCCTCAATTCACACTTTTCTGACAATACCTTAAGATTTCAGTTTCTTAAATGGGAATACTGGTATTTCTTTTCTTTTGATCTATTTCTTGCTGCCTGTAGAGATTCTGTATATATGCCCTTGGGCGCACTCCTTGAAGATAATGCCATTATTTTCGACAATAAAGGATGCCGAAATGACTGGGATAAGATCGGAAGGAACTATAGAACGCTCCTTTGATATGAATCGGACAGTCACTTTTCATAAATTGAATTTAGAAGACAAGATAGAAGATATCCTGGACTATCCTTAAAAACTTACTTGCCTAAGAACATACACCAGAAAATTTCATATGTATATATTATCGTATAAATGACTTGCAAACTTTAAGATTTATCTTGCAAAATAAGCTTGTATTTGAATTATTTTCGATTTGGTTGCGGCAGAATATATAAATAACATTAATATAAGCTTAAAATTATACGAGAAGCTATGAAATTTTGCTTTTATGGTCCTTGAGATAAGCACATGGGCATTACTAGATCGATTTGACTGCTGCTCAGAATTATATACACCTTATAAGTCGGCAATGTCAACTTCTGTTTGCTGCATAGTTATTTCCCTTTGCATCCTTTATCACAGGACATAAATATCTCAACCAATGCGGATCCTGCGATTGTTGTTCCTCATTATTAAGCTGTATTTATTTGATTTGGAATATTTCTTAAATTAATCAACAACTTTTTAAGGAAAACCCACACAAGCTCACTCTATGGAAAACTCCAAGCAAACACGCCGCCTGAAAGTATGCAGCAAGAAACTTTACTTTGTCAGCCCGAAAGTATGCAATGATTTTAAACATGTGAAAAATGAAAGTTATATTCAAAATTTGCAAAACCTCTCGGGATACGACTGCGAAAACTTGGTTTAAGTGGTCACCAAATGTTGCAACACATTGTTGCATGTCATGTTCGAATGCTATTGGCTGACACCGCACACCTCGCAGGTGATCAGGTGTTGAGCCAAATGCTAAAACCCAGCGGACCTCATCATATCGTCGGTGCATTGGGGCAATCGGCAATTGGGAATATCGGCAAATACTTGGTTCGCTTCCAGCTTTTGGTCTATGCATTGTTCCAGCCAGCATGGCCTGGCTAACTGGCCAACTGGCTGGCTAACTGCCCAACTGGCTGGCTAACAGGCTGGCTAGCGTAATCGCTGAGTGTCTGCCAAATTGCATCACAACATTGGTTAGTCAACTAGGCACATACTCATGCACACACTTAAACACACACACACATAAAAACACTGGTGCTGGCACACTCACTTAATGACAACGAACGACTATCACCAGGCGCTAGTAGCAAGTTTGGCTTGCCCCACCGCCCCACCGTCCCAACCGCCCGACGTGCCCAGTCATTGAAACGGCGGCTTTTGTGGCGCTTGCCACAAAAATAGTTGCAGCCAGCCCGTGGCTCGTGCTAGTCCGCCAGGGGCGTGGCAATAAATAACGGAGAATAGCTTTAAGGCTTAAAGATGGTACCGTAAGAAGTCGGATAGTTTTATATTTTTTTTCCCAGGAAGCGGCATAGCCTAGTCAACAGTTATTCATCGGTTCCAAAGTTCGAATCTCAGTCAGGAAATTTCAATGTTTTTATGAAAATTACAGCTTATGTTTATTTAACTAAAAATTTATAAATTTTCTTGTATAAATGAATAAGAAAATTACATTGTGTTCTGCTAAATGCAGCTTAAGATTAGAATTTTAAATTTGTAGTGTTGTTGCAGGGTTAAAAATTTGGCCACATATAGAAGGTATAGAACCATGGAGGTACTTTACTCCAAATTATTACTAAGCAGGTTAGAAAAACAATATTTAAGAAAGTTATTCTAATCAAAATTATTACTAAGAAGGTTAGAAAAACAAATATAAAGGAGGTTACAGAGTGTTAAGATGCTCCATTTCCTAAGTAAGTATAAAAAGCTTTGGATGGATTTTGGTGTGCGTGGGATGGTTTGAAAGACTTCTTAGTCTAGCCTACCCCTTTGGGCGGTTGCGCCCCTGGCAGCTGTACGTGGGGCGCCCTGCAGTGCTTGCAACGCGTGTTTGCCCGCAAACAAGTCGCTTTCTTTAAATATTATCTCTAGACAGCTTCCCCCATATCAGCGCCAACAAGATTTGTTTAATAACCCAAACGTAGCTAGGACCGTCCTTAACTGACTTGAACTGAAGTGAACTGATCTGAACCGAGGTTGCATGCATGTTCAGGCTTTGTCAGCTTGAAGGCCTTTGGGGGCCAGGGCAAAGGCATCTTAGGCAAAGCAATTAGTTGGCGGCCACATCAAATTTATGGCCATGGAAAATATGTATGTATGCATGTACTGAAAGTGCAAATGTATCTGTATCTGTATCTGTAACCAAGTGCAATGCACATTTAGCTGCAGTAACTTATGCAAAGACATGAACGAGTTTTTGCCACACTTTGACAAAAAGCCAAAGTTATTCACGCTCTTAAGCCGAAAGTATTCAAGGTTCAACAAGCATAGATCTTTATAATTTACACGCCAACTGATCATTTTAATATGTTAGTTGTACCAAATACTTGTAATTTTTTTGAAAACATTCGCTTTCATTAGCTGGCCTGGGTCTGGGCCATGTTTTGGAGTTATGCGGCTTCGAGTTGCATTTGTTATGTGGCTGCCACTGAACTGCAATATTTTCTTGCTACCATTTGTGGTGTATTGCGACATTTTTTGTATTGTTTTTGTTTTTGTTTTTGTTTTTGTTTTTGTTTGATATTTGTCTGTTTTTTTGTTGCTGAACCCGAGCTAGTTCTGCCAGTTGGTTAACGGCTGGGAGACTGGTCCGATTTACCTGATATCTGGCAAAGTCCACTCAGTTCATGCCTTGGAGTTTTGCGTCTATTATGCTATATGCCACTGCCACCACACACACACCCCCCTTCGCCTAATGAAACTGCATCCACACGTTCGATTTCATTTGGGAGTCGGACTTAGCCCCAGCTTCGGACCATGTTGTGGCCTCCATGGCAATTGCATTCGCCAGGTTTTTAGTGCACATTATGACTTCTGCTTGTTTGCTTTATTGCGCTTTTCCACCACACACACACACACCGCACACACACCCAGCTACACAAAGGCGGCTCTTGCACTTGCAACTGCATTTGTGTGTCTGTCTCTATCTCTGTGCCCCCCTGCCAACCTGCCCCTTTGGATTAGAGATGAGCGCGTGTTGCTCTTTCAACGCACCAGCAACGGCAGCACGATTAACTATCGATAGCGGCCACTCTTGAGTCGATAGTTAGCAGTATCGATACTATCGATAGTCTTCGATATTTTCATAACGCAATCATATTTAAATATTCTTTCAATATTCTTTCAAATTGCATTGTTAAATGTAAATATTAAGGCCTGTTCCGAATTCCACTCCGAAAGAATTCCACAGAATACCGTGTAGCATACTTTTTAGAGCAGAATATAATTAAAAACCTGACTTTCTTGTATATTTATTTATTTTATAAGACGTTCCCAAAATCATGCCTTACATATTTCTGTGGTATTGATTCAAAAGTGGAATTCAGAACAGGCCTGAATAAAACTATAATCGATAGCTTGAAGAACTTATTAATCATAAACTTGTTAACTGTTTTGAAATCCCAAAAACCAATTTCGTATATAAAATATTGTCTTTGAGTCTGTGGAACGAATGGAACTACAATAAAAACTATAGCTTCAGACAGGAAAAGCGGTTTCAATTTCATTAGAAAACATGAAGATAAATTCGACAACGTTTTGTAACAAAAAATACTCGGAAATGGGAACAGGTTTATACAAACCGGATAAGAAAAATAGTATATAGACGAGCTTCAAATAGATCGCTTAAATAATTTCCACAAAAATATATCAAGGATACAATAAGGATTATCTGTGGATGAAGTGAATAAAAGTAAGGTTTTAAAATAAATGCTTTTTTTTGTATTATCAGATTGATCTGGATCTTCAGATCTCAACTGACCTATCTCTTTATTTAAATCAGCGTTCTTATTATAGAGGTATAAGGTTATATGAAGGAAACGTAAATATAAGTATTGTTTATGCGTAGTTTTATATGTGTACAAAAAAGTATGTCCCAAAAGTATGCTATAAATTTATGCGTGAATTGATACGTAAGTGGAATTTGGAACAGGCACAAAACTCATTTTTAAGTTAAGCAAGTTACTACTAACATAGTTGTATTGATTAATATTGATAAAGCTTTGTATTTTCATGCACAAGACGGTGCGAATCATATCGTGTTTAGTCATGCATGTTCGTGTTACGACACGCGCCCAACTCCAACTTGGACTCCATGTCGGTGAGTCTACGTCTACGTCTGCGTCTGCGTCTACGACTTCGAGTCGAGCTGTGGCAGTATTTGCTCTGCTCGGCTTACGACTAACCTCGGCTCCGATTTTGGGCCCCGTCCATTGGCTTCCAGCGCTGCCAACTTTGGCGGCGCCTGATCAGTCGCGGTTTTTACTTTCATCGCTTCGGTTGAGCATCGTCGTGTCCAGCAAACAGTTTGTGCCTCTTGTTTTTGTTTAGTGCTTTTATTATTATTGTTTTGTTGTTTTGTTGTTTTAGTTATTGTTGTTTACCTCTCCAATTACCATCCAGCGCACCCATCGCTCCTCAGTATTGTATTGCGTGGGCTTATTGTTGCTATATTGTTGATGTTGTTGTTTTAACTGTTGCTACGATTGCCAAACAATTGAATTGCAGCAAGCATACTCGATGTTGCACCACTTTGCTTGCTAATCCACCCACCCCCACACACCCTTGTGGGTTGCGGATTGTGGCTCGTTCAGTGGTTAATGTGCCAAAAGTGTCCAAGACCCAAGTGAGCGGAACTGTCTGCTGAAGAATCAGTACTTTAAAAGCCTATACAGATGTCCACTCTTTGACATCAGCATGGTCTTCGATTAGCTACGATAAAGTCTATTTGATAATCGCCTGGGTGAGTTCCGGTTCGGGTTACTTCCCCAACCCGGGGAGACGAATCGATATAGACGTTATATACACTTTCTTCCTTATAGTGGACTTAAAACAAAGATGAAAACGGATTAAGGAATAGTATGGTATCAGCAGGGACTTTCACTTTTATCATACTGTTCAATTGTAGCATATTTTAATACTCTTAGACTTGAATAATTTCGAATTATAGCTGATATCACTTTCTTCTTTATGATAAACATTGTTTAGTGAGACTAAGCAGAAGAAAGAAACCGAACAAGTTTTCAGGTATAGACTGATAGATCTTAAGTTACATTACTTAGTTCTGAATCAGGGAGAAATTTCACTTTCCTAATCTTTCTTTCGCAATTCTTAGTATATAAAATTATTATTAAAGAGAAATATCGGAATTAAAGTGAAATATCGGTATTAATTCTTATTACAGGGTCCAGTTAAGGAAAGTTAATATAGACTTAAACATTATTGAGTTAATATTTGGTTTCACTTTCTTCTCTTACCATAAAAATAATAAAGCAATGCTCGGTTGGGAGTGGATTTCATTATATTTTCCATAATATCGAAAGATGAATAAAAGAGCAGACTTTGTCTTGTTGTTAAACAAACAACAGTTGAATTAAGGAAAACTGTTACCCGAATGGGAAAAGATTAGAGCTTCAAAGAATATTTCAATAGTTGCTTTCACATCGATCCTTATAGCATAATGCACTTAGTACAAGTGGAAGTTTCTGGACACAGTTCAACAGAACCTTGGCTGGAGTGTTAGCAGCTAGTTGATATAGGTGCTGAGGGCTGATTATATTAGACTAGTGACTCCTTCGTGCCCCCCATATAACCTGCCCACTAATCATTGACTAATTGAAGCATTGGCCACGTGCTCAAGAGCGGTCAATTTAGATCAAAATATAGAAATTGCATAATAAGGTGAAAACCAGCGAGCGAAGATCATCACACCAGTGCGAATTGATGGCGAGATGCGGAAGTTATATAAGAAAGGCTACCTCGAAGCGGCATCGGCATCACCATCAGCATCTGCATCAGCCATCGACCACCAGTGGTCACAACAAGTTTAACAAGTTTAACCAGGAAATTTTGTAATTTTCCTCTTGTTGCTTTCACAGCAGCTGGGGAAGGCTGTGGCAATGCGAGCAACCTGTGCCAGTCTAGAAACAATTAAAGTCATTCATTCAAAATTGGTTCATAAACAACTACCAAATAAACTAATGAACAGGCGAGGGAAGGTGGCAACAATAGTATTCAAAACAGTACTTGTAATGCATTTAAATTCAATAATAATAAAGTTTCTAAGACACAAATTGTACGCTTTCTTGTGACACATCAATTTTTTATATAGATGCCCATTGTGAACCCTTAAGTGAACTAATTGAACTGAAGATAAGCCCTAGAACCATGACAGGGAAAAGTGAGAACTGCAAATGTCCAGAAGACACAACATAATACTTTCAAAAAATGCATGCAAGCGATTAGAGAATTAGACTGAAGACAAACAGGAAAACATTCAGGAAAGGTAATACGTTCACGACAACGACGACGGCGAAGCAATAGTTGTAGGAGACGAGCACATTGAAACTATGTCAAGGGCATCGCTCAGGGGCAGTAGGGGTAACAGATCTGTTGTTGTAATATGGGGAATTGTGCTCGTGCTCCTCGTCACCAGCGAAGGCAATGCGGTGAATAGCACAACGGAAACAGCGATAAACCAAACCGAGATAATATCTGGATCTGGAACTAGAACTGGATCTGAATCAGTCAAGGCGTTGGCCTCAACAGCGCAACTTGGTGACTTTGCAGCGCATCGTTTTGCGAGCAGGAACAACATAACCATATTGCATGAGGTTAACGATGATGAACTTGAGGAGCCGCCTCTAACCCTTAACACACACGAGGTTTTACCCGTGAAGCCGCTAAAGAAGAAGGCCTACTTGCCGCTGGAGAAGGTCCTGCCCACCATTGAATATGTGAAGCCACATGTGCTTAAGGAGTATGAGCTGCATCCGGTAACTTTTGATTTCAATTTGGGTGACTTGGAGGATCTGGAGCATGAGGTTATCAAAAAGGGTGATCTCAACAGCGAAGAACAGCACGTCCTGAGCAATGGCAATGCCGCTGAGATAAGCTATAGAGCCACAAATCCCGATGACAATGACACTGTGGATATTTCGGAGCTGCCAGAGTCTAGCTCTACAGAGCCAACCACAGCCTCATCGCCAGCTACCACAACAACAACAACAACAACTACTGCAGCTACAACCACCATGACAATAACAACAACCACACCCACCACACACATACTAAAGATACTCCGCAGCAAGCCATCCACCAAAAAGGGTCGTGAACTACTCAAGCAAAGCGACGATGATATGCAGCTCAAGACCCTGGGCAGTACCATCAATAGCATCAGTCGGTACCTGAGCAGCAATGGCTCGGTAAATGCGAATAGCACCATGGCGGAGAGTCTCTATGGCTCGGCTAACTATTTCCAGATTGTCACGAATTTGTACGATCATTTCTACTGGCAAATCTCCGAGATACGTACCAGTGTGCGCACCGGTTGTGGATTGGAAATGCAAGCGTACCTTACCGCACTGCACTCCAGCTACGAGTGGGCACAAAAAGGTGAGTACACTTAAATATCTAATCATTGATAGGTGTTTTAGGTAACAAGATAGTTTATTTATCTTGAAGTTTATCTTAAGTTGACTCAAAGGTCTGATTACTAATTAACCTGTGGGGAACTAAAACCGGCTGCCTGTTTATTAGTTATGTACATCATGGTCAACGGACTTTCATCAATCTTAAAGGAGATGAGTGTCTAAGGATATAATTACTGTTACTTTAAAGTATCTCCCTGTATAATCGTAATGGTTTCTTATACATATAATACGTAGACAAACTCAGGGACCTTATCACTGACTGATGATTGGGGAGCTAGAAATATCTTATAGCTGTGTCATTAATAGTCCTTAACAGACTATCTGCAATATTCTTTGTAGTGCGCTTGGGAATAAGGTTAGTCAGTTATCCCTTTATGAGTATGGACTAGGAACGTGTTGTTTTCAGTAGTTCGTTAGTAAGTTCGGTAATTCTCAAAGGAGTATGAGTGCTCCTTAGGGGTCACTGTATATTTTTGGTAGTTTCTGAACTTAAGACTGAACACTTCGAAATATTCACTGAGTTGAGTGCTTAAGGAACTAGAAACGTATTTTTATGTCTCAGACCCAAGTGATCTTAACTTATGATCTGATTATACAGCCTACGATGCATCGGGACGCTACCGTGGCCAGCTACTTTTCGGCAATGATAAGTGGCTGGGTCAGCTGCCGTTTTGCCTAGAGATCAATAGGCCGGTGCCAAGCGGGGAACGTAAACATCTTGAGATGGAATTCTATATGGCGGACATAACATTGCACTTGCCGAACCTAAATCGATCGGTGAGTCAGTCAACACAAGCCGGAAGACAGTAATCCCTAGCATATTAACTGAAATACAGCAGCAAAAGTTGAGCCTGGGAGAGTGCCTGCCAAAGTCCTGCTCGGCACACGATGTGCAGTCCATACTGACGTTGGATCCCTATGCACGCATGCTGACCGTACTGGGTGCACACAATGCCAGCATGCCACAGCCGGCGTTGCAAGTACTGCGGGTGCGTACAGTACCCGGGGTGTATAGCCACTGGCGCCAGCTGAAATTCCAAGTGTTCATGTGAGTAGCCAGTGGGGAAAGTCTAAAGCAATAATAACTTAACTTATACTGTATAATCCCTGCAGAAGCTTTCTGCTGACGCTGCTGCTGGTGATGATCGTGGCCACCTATTACCAGCTGAAGATCGATGAGCGTCGCCTGGTGGCCGTACCCATACCGGCGATAAGCGCCAAATGTGATGCTGCCTCCAAGAGCGGGGACTACGAAGCCGCCTACTATGGCAAGCCTTTCGAACTATTCCAAATGCGACCACTTGGTAGCAATGGCATTCTAGCCACAGACACTGCACTGGATGGACAGATGGATATGAATGGTAACAGGCAGCGTCACGGAGATGTAGTCACAATAGCAGCAGATGTGATGCCCGGAGACCCCACAGCATCGACCTCGGCGGGTAAACCACCTGAAAAGACTGAACTGACCGACTATCAGGTTGAAACGGGCAGCTCTACCGGCGTCGCTGGCACCTACGAGGCCGAACAGCCCATAGGTATGTTCGTTGGGTGATTGGGCTTAAAATCTAATCCAAATCTAATCGAAATTCTTGCAGGTTTGCATCAGCAGCTGTTGCTGTGCTTTGCACTACAAACGAATGCGAAGGCCATTCTGAACATAGACAAAACTAAGGAGGTAAGTGAAAGTTTTCCTAGACACCTGAACAGTTGATTCAAATTCCACATTCCAGACGCACACATCCTGTTTGCATGGCCTGCGCGTCTTCTCTGTGCTCTGGACAATGATGGTGCACACGTATCTGCAGATGTTTGCCATTGGGGAGAACAAGGTAGGATTCATACTTCTCGAAAGTACTGGTCTCTGCTATGGGTCTGCCTGGGGTAATCCCGGCAATGGAGTTACGGACAGACTTTGTTTGCGTCAAGCTAAAGAATGTGTTGACCTTTTCTTTCAAAAGTATAAACGTAATCCTTATAGGGTTGAACTGCCTTCATAAAATGCGCTTATCTCCTGACATAGGGTGTAGGTTCTGCGAAAGGATGGCAAATGTTCAAATTACATTCTATATGATTTCTCACTCATGACTTGGAGTATGAGAAAGAATCTTTATAAGGAATGTAGAGCAACCCTTGTCCCATAGGAAGTTCTGTGTTAGGACCACCCATAAGGCACCATGCCGCTTCCTTGATTAGGTTTTAGTGGACACTTATTACATGCATTATTATTAACTTCCGTTACCCTTTCCTTCAATTATTTTAGTTTGAGCGTGTCATTACCGAACGCTCGTTTTGGTATCAGGTGATTGGCAATGCCACATTTTCCGTGGACTCGTTCTTCTTTATAAGCGGCCTGCTGGTCACATTGATATATATGAAGCAGGAACACAAGCATCCCTCGGAGCCGTGCAATTTCATCAAACGCAGCTGCGTGGACACGCTCATGATGCTGATCTATCGCTATTTGCGCCTCACGCCGGTTTACCTCTTTGTGGTACTGTTCAATGACTTTGCGGTACGGCAGGGCCTCGACTCGTCCGTATTTCAGCCGTCCAAAATGGAGCATAACACCTGCCGCATCTATTGGTGGCGCAACATTCTGTACATCAACAACTTCTTTCCGCAACACGAGATGTGCATGATGTGGAGCTGGTACATGGCCAATGACATGCAGTTCTATATCATGGGATTCCTCTTGCTGGCACTCTCCAGAAAGTAAGTGACGGAAAGATCAGGCATAATGTATAATCCATTCATTTAATGCTTTTACTTTACAGATACTTCAAGGCTGTGGCGCTGGCGCTGATCGTCTTCTTAATCAGCTCCTGGAGCATTGCGGGCATCATATCCCTGCAGCATCAGTATACCCATAAGGTAGCGCTGCCCTTCGAGTCCTTTGACTTTCTTTACGACAAGCCCTGGCAGCGTGTGGGCTCCTACATCGTGGGTAAGTCGTAGTCGCCCACTCCAATCCCCTCACTAAATTAACTGACAGCGTACTCTTTACCACAGGTATGTTCGCTGGCTATGCGCTGTACAAGGTAAAGACGCCACCTCAGATCTCCAGGCGGCTTAACCTAAGCCTCTGGGCTGCCAGTCTTGGGGTACTGTTAATTGTCGTCTTTGGAGTTTGGGACGGCGAGCTGAGCCCAGTGAGCACCGCCTTTTATGTGGGCGTGGGACATACCGCCTTTGGCTGTGGCCTCGTCTGGATTGTGCTATCCTGTTGCTGGGGCCTGGCACCCATGGTGAATGCGATTCTCTCGTATCGTGTACTCTGGCCTCTTTCTCGTCTCACCTACTGCGCCTATCTCATTCATCCGATCATTATGTTCATCTGTTCGTCCCATATGAGCGGTACCGTGCATCTTAATAATCCCATGATACTGACCATGTTTCTGGGCAATGCTGTTGTCTCCTTCAGCACGGCCTTTGTCATATCGGCACTATTTGAGGCGCCAGTCATACGCATCCTTAAGATCTGCTTCAAGAAGTGAACGGTACTGCAATTATAGGGTAGCTCAATACTACTTCGTTGAATGTGTTACTTAGCTTCCTCCCGATTTGTTGCAATCAAATCTAGTTTTGTTGCTTTTTTTTTGTCATAATTTGTATTGTAAATTGTACATAACTGTAGGTATACGCGTACATATATCGACAGAATGCTAACGTTTAATATAAATTTGTAACTATATTTTTATGTTGTTTATAGTTGGTTTTGTGTGAGAGTGAAATGTTCGAGTTGTTTGCAAATATACATACATATGTAATACAATGGTATGATATATATATATCATGTATCTTTAACCCAACTTATGCCCACCTACAAAACAATAAATCTGCAAATTTAGGTTAGTGTATATATTGCTGGACTGGGATTAATAAATAATAGTATTCTCAACCAGCCACATCCTTTCCCCTGAATTCAACATAATTTTCTTAATAAACCTGTCTTTACCTTACCTTACCTAACCTAGACATATGTTTATATGTAACCTAACCTGATACACCAAAATTATCCCGATCTTACTTAACATACCTCTACAGAAACAAAAGCTGATTTTAATCTTATTTTACTAAGACGAATCTACAACTTTGTGGAGCTTAGCTTCAACAGATCTTCCATTCCATAAGACGGTAAGTATTTTGCTGTAAGGATATTATGAAGAAAAGGGCTTCAGCGGTTGCCGATGAGGATGGCAATCTACATATACTTCTAACCAAAAAGAATTGCCAACAGGGAAATTCTTCGAATCCTCAATCCATTGAGCTCATTACTTTATTGAATTACCCCCAAAGACTATACGATTTCACGACTTCGATTTATTCCTCCTCTGGGGCTCAATACGTTTAGGATACATAAGGCTCCTTAGAAATGCATCTGTGACATCGAGATTGATGCTGGCATAGCCAGCGGAATACAATTCATTCTCCTCGTCATCAAGCACAAAATACGCATCGGAAGCAGCCAATGTGTCCAGCTCGTATTCAGGATACAGCACCTTTGTGGAGTCCCGGCAAAACAAACGTATCGCTGACTCTGCTCGACGTTTCGCCAGTAGGCAACAGCTCAGCTCCTGGCCGACCTTTGGACGTTGCATCAGCGCTAGATCTAGCTGGGCCAACAGCCGACGAAAGATGAAGTTGCTGAAGCGCCGTCGACAGCTCTCGTTAAGCTGCTGGCGATAGACTGCACCGGGCTGAAAGTGGTCCAATACAATGTATATCAGGAGCAGGAGCTGCATTAGAACCAATAGGCCAAGTGCCAGCAGCAGCGACGCCTCCACATTGTCATCCCAATCCAAATCGAAACTACCATCGGGTGGATTAAGCGGTATTAGATAGGGTACCGTCATTATTATTGCAACAGTCGACTCGGAAACGGTCGACAACTGCACCCCAGATTTTGGAATTTCGAATTGAGTTTGCGTCTAAACAGAGTCATAAAATAAATTTGTTTGAAGTACAAATAAAACAGTCTATGATATAATATTTAAATGAGCAAACCGCAGAGTTCCTTTTAAGAGTTCGTAGTAAATGAACATTCATGTTGTCTGCTCTAAATTGACTTGGCATTTCTATTTTATTTATATTTTGAAAACAACAATTTTGAAATTTATTCAAAAATTGACACATTTTTGAAAATAAAGGATTTTAAAAATAGAAAATTTCGAAAAAATAAAAATCTCGAAAATTATATTTTTATCGATTGCATATATCAAAACTAGTAGAATAACTTTTTCAAAACTTATTCTGAGGAAGTTCATTTTTTTTAACCAAGATTCATGTTTGTAATTTAATAAATTTCGACTTGCAAAATTTTGAAAATGCGCTACAGATCTATCTCCTAGATTACAAACTACCATAACTTTTGCAAAACTTAACTGATTTCAATACGGAAGGTTTTTTTTTACAATGTTTTGAATTCTAAATAGACTTGGCATTTCAATTTAATTCATTATCCAAAAAAAGGTTTTGAATTTAAAGTAAACAAGTAAGAATGCTATAGTCGAGTATACCCGACTACGAAACTCCCTGTACCCAGGTCTAAAACATACAATCACATCTAAGTCCACTTACCCATACACACACACATACACAAAGACGCACGCACACAGGCGGCAAAAAGTGGATGTGCTTCTTCTTCCCCTCTCGCTGCATTACTGAATCTTCTTTCGTGAATAACTTCCGTGTTTATTATCCGATCGACTTGAAATTTGGACAGTAGATTAAGAGAGACTAAAGTATTGTACATGCCAAATCTTAAAGCTATATCTTGAAAATTGTTACTGTAAAACGGTTTTAATCGATTTGCGGGGAACGGGGAGATATCTGAAATATGAAACAAACTTGATCTGCGTATGCTATACAGGAACCTACATTCCAAATTTGGTGTCTCTAGCTATTATAGTTGCTGAGATCGACGCGTTCATCCGGACAGACAGACAGACGGACAGACAGACAGACGGACAGACGAACAGACGGACAGACAGACGGACATGGCCAAATCGAAATCTCTTTTGATACTGATCAAGA
Organism: Hirtodrosophila confusa; assembly: GCA_035043065.1. NCBI lineage: Eukaryota > Metazoa > Arthropoda > Insecta > Diptera > Drosophilidae > Hirtodrosophila > Hirtodrosophila confusa. Next base: position 3,784,720 of record JAWNNI010000078.1, read on the forward strand.
ATATATATACTTTATAGGGTCGGAGATGTCTCCTTCTGCCTGTTACATACTTTTGCACAAATCCAATACCCCCTTTTTACCCATTTTATGGGTACAGGGAGTAAAAATTTTAAAGATTACAAATAAATAAATAAAATCTCGAACTTTGTACTCCCTGTACCCATAAAATGGGTAAGAAGGGGTACTAAATCTGTGCAAATGTATGTAACAGGGAGAGAGACATCTCGACCTATAAAGTATATTCTTGATCAGTATCAAAGGATTTCGATTTGCATGTCTCTCGTCGTGCCGTCTGTCCGTCTGTCCATCGTATGAACGCGTCGATCTCAGCAACTGTAGAGACACCAAATTTGAAATGTAGGTACCTGTATAGCATACGCAGATCAAGTTTGTTTCCAATTTCAGATATCTCCCCCGTTTCCCCGCAATGCAATAAAAACGTTTTACAGGCACAATTTAAGAGATATAGCTTTTAGATTTGGCCTGCAATACTTTAGTCGCTCTTAATCTACTGTCCAAATTTCAAGTCGATCGGATAATGACGGAAGTTATTTGTGAAGAGATTCGTGATGCAGCGAGAGGGGGAAGAAGAAACACAGTCACCAATTAAATTGCCTCGCTTGCGCTGTCGCTTTTGCCGCCTGTGTGCGTGCGTCTTTGTGTATGTGTGTATGTATGTGTAAGTGGACGTAGATGTTATTGGATGTTTTAGACCTGGCTACAAGAAGTTTCGTAGTCAGGTATACTCGACTATAGCATTCTTACTTGTTCTATTAATCGAATGCGGACATAAGAATGCGCTGCACTGCTTCCCCATTATTGTTTTACACACTTGTAAACCTATAACAACTTGCAGTGGATCAATGTACACTTATGGGATCCTTAATATTGATCCTTTAAGCACATATGATATACCAAGGATGTGTGGTGCTTTTTAAGCTAATGTTGGAAACACTTTTCGCTTTGATTTTTTTCACTCCCTTAAATCTTATTTGTGGATAAACCCTTTAGTAAGTTAAAGCTAAAATCATAAAAACATCCTTTGGGGAGAAACGCTTGTACCATGTAGTCGCAGAAAAAATAATTATATTTACTTAAAGTGTTTGGCTTACAAATTTATAGAATCTTTCTATCGCTTACCTCATTTAGAATTGAAATTAGCTGGTTTTCTTTTTGTCAACTTTCACGACCTTTCAGCTTATCACGACATGTCGTGTGTTTGCAAATTCGTGATCCCGATAACAATTCACGATTTCCATGCAGTTTGTTCCTATAAAGCAGGTCCCCAATCTATGCCTTCACGCAGTTAGACAATGGACATAGAAATAGCCCTCAGCAGCTGCATTGGCGGCTCTAAGAAGATGATTTTTGCAGCAATTGGATGGCTCTGCTTGATGAGTGGCAGCCAGGCTGGGAGCATTGATTGCAACAGCGATGGGGTAAGTCTGAGAAGTAGCCAGTTGTTGCCACAAATGCTCAGCCAGCTGCTTGCAGAGCTTCGCCAGCGTCTGTCCACCGGATGCGAAGCTGGTCAGCATCGATCGTGCAGCACAGGACGCCGTCGTTGACGCACACAATGCGGTGCGTCAGCAATGGGCCAGCGGGCAGGGGAATGTGAGTGCCGCTGCCTGCCGTATGGCGACCATTAGCTGGAACGCTCAGCTGGCCAAGCTGGCCGAGCTGAATGTGAAGCAGTGCGAGATGGCGCACGATGACTGTCACAGGACACAGGAGTTCCAGTATTCCGGCCAGAATCTCTACTATGCAGGCTACTCAAACATGGATGTTCCAGACATAACTCAAATTCTAAGGGACGCCGTCAAGGAGTGGGCGTTGGAGGGCGGTGATGTCACAGCTGACTATCTAAGCTCGTATCCTTCGGGCTACAAAGGACCGTAAGTAATTCTAAGCCAATTAGCCGGTTTAATCCAGATTATTTTTTGGTATCAATAGCCCCATTGGCCACATTACGGTTGTGGTTAATGAGCGCAACGTAGCCGTCGGCTGTGCCGCTTCCAGCTACCTGCAAGAGGGCTACAACAACTTTTTAGTGGCATGCAACTATGCTGCAACCAACATCCTTGGCCAGCCCGTTTATAAGGCCTGCACCAAAGCAGCCCGTGAGTGCAACAGCGGTACCAACTCCAAATACAAGGCTCTGTGCTCCACCAAGGAAAAAGTGGACGTGAACTTTACCAATCTATAAACTTATATAAAAACTATCATCTCCTGTATATTGAAGTAGCCTTAAAGGCTTGCAAATCTATTCAAAATTGTAATAAAAACGAGCATATCTAGTCAAGTGTTTCACTATCCATACTACATTTTCCAGATCAGTCTGGTAACAATAAAAAATAACACTAAATTACATTTAACTCCTGACGAAAAAAATAAAATCCCAATCATAACAAGCACTTCTATAAAAAACAAATGCTCTGCAAACTGAATAGAAATTTCGGCAAAATTTTTCCCTATACATACTAGGTGGGGTGAAAAGTAACCTCCTTAACCGTCAAAAGATGATGGTGCCTTATAGTCCAAACATATTTAGGCAGACATGTCAAATTTCAGCTCGATTCAGCCCTTAGTTCGGAAGGTTCCGTCCGAAAACTCATTTTCCGGAAGGTCTGCGGCGTCGATGATCTCCAGTACGAGCTGAATTTTTTATTGATGAGCCATCTTTTGAGATTAGGGAAGAGAGAAATTAGTCCGGGGAAGCCAAATCATGCATGGGGAAGCAATTGGAGCCCTAATTCGTTGATTTTAGCCTTGGTTGCGATGCTCTTGGTTACTTTTCACCCCACTTAGTCCATAGTATATATTGGATATATATTCCTGTTCCCAGTTTCGATTACGTTCAAATCATTCCGAATCAAAAAAGTTAGCTGTTCTGTAGAAAACTGACTTTCTATTCTGAATTGTCGGAAGTGATAACAGGCCGTGGTGATTCAACTCGGTTAGTTTCTAATATTGTAGTACATGTAGTAATAAATAAAATTAAATAAATAATAAATTATATGTACATTTCCAGATGATTATTTATTATTATAGAGCATATTTTTCAGCTACTACATTTCATATCCTAAAATTTAATCAAGCTCGTACATCACGAGTGCGTTAGCCAATTAGAAACAAGTTGCGATTGATCAAAATCGTCCATAAAAACAAAGTGCCTTTTTAAAACAATAAACACATAAATTTTTTGATTGATTGGTTGATTGATTGATAAGTAGATTGGTTGTTTGGTTGCTTGCTGTATTATTTGGCAACAATGGTCTTGAATACCGTGGGACGCTTATGAGCTGGCAATTGGCTATTGCAATATGTCTTAATCGTCTCCAGATCGACTTCCGCATCGGGCGAGAGTATGCAAATAACGCCCAGGCGATGGCCCCACAACTTATTGGGTATGCCCAGGACGGCGACATCGTTGATGCTGGGATGTGAGATGAGCGCCTTCTTGATCTCCGATCCATAGATCTTATATCCGCCAACATTAAACACATCCGTCGATTTGCTCAGGAAATGAAAGCTGCCGTTTTGATAGGCGCAAATGTCGCCAGTCTTGAGGAACTCCTCCGTGGTCTGTCCAGTTAGCTGCTGAAGTGCTGTCTGCTGATCCAGATGCCTGGGCAGTGGAATCTTACGCGGAAACAGATTCTCACCGGATATTTCCAGCTCGCCAACAACTGTGCTAAGCACTGGCGAGCGTTTTGGCATCCTCTCTTGGCCCGCTTCGGACTCCGTTGCTAGCTCACTTTTGCAACTGACCAGCTGATCACCTTTGCTGTTAACCAGACGCGCTGTGACGCCAATGAGAGGTACACCCAAGGTTCCGGGGGAATAGTCCAAGCTGCCGGGCGTCGACTGCTCCCCGAGAGCAGGTCCCAGCACCAGGCCCGTCTCCAGCATGCCATAGTACTCGTAGATATTCTGGCCTGTAATCTCACGCCAGCGATAGAATACCGACTCCGGCAGCAGTCCAAAGGCGGTGGCCATTAAACGTATCTTCTGCTTACAATGGTTGATGATGTACTCCACCATGCGGGAATCCTGGGCAAACATCTTGTCATATTCGGCAATCAGGCGCTTATAGATGATGGGCATGGCCAGAAAGATGCTGACACGCTGCTTCGATGGGCTATTGATGCCCAGCAGCGAGCTCCAGGCGGTGTGGCTATCAAACTTCTGTTGCAGCAATATGTTGCCACCAACGCCAAGCAGTGCCCCAATGGCGGCATGCATGCGATTCATCGAAATGATCGGCAGCATGCAGTCTGTGGCATTCAGATGCCAGCTGGATACCAGGCAACGCATCTGGGCCTGAATATTGCGATGGGTTAGCAGGACGCCATTGCGTCCATTGGCCGAACTGGGCGTATAGAGGAGCATGGCTGCCGCGTTGGCATAGTAATCATTGGGCAGCGTACTTTCCGGTATCAGGGCGCCATTGAGACCCACCAGCTGCTTGGCATACATGGCTGTGGATGACACACTCTCCGCAGTGGGCACAAAGCTATGATCCAGCACAATGCTGGCCGCCTGCAGCTTCTGTGCCAAGTTCTGTGTCATCACCTCAGATTCGGGTGTACCAATTATCAGCTTTGCCTTGCAATCTGTCGCCTGGCTAAGCAGCTCATCCGCCGCCTGATTGGGCTCCAGCGGCACAGCCACCTGACCCGATATCCAGCAGCCCCACTGCACAATTATCCACAGTGCATTGTTGGAGCACAAGTAGACCACATGTGATTGAGATGCGCTGCCTATAAATATCAGAAAATCCAATTTAAATCGGTCGAAAATTTTGTTTCTGTATGAAAAATTTGTTGTTTATAAAGATATCCCCACAAAACTCACCCAACCCAAAGCTCTGCATAGTTTATACAATCTGACCAAATTTGCTTAAGATCTGACTATTATAACATATAGCTGCCATAGGAGTGATCGGGTGAATATTATGTTTTTGTATGAAAAACTTGGTTGGTTATAAAGATATCCTCACCAAACTCATCCAAACTGATTATCTGCATAGTTTACACAATCTGATTAAATTTAATCTTATTCGGATCACTGTATCATATAGCTGCCATAGGAACAATTGGGTTAAAACTTAGTTTTTGTATGAAAAACTTTACCCTTTTTCAAATATTACTTCCAAACTCAACAATTGCGATTTTATTTAGACTTCATATAATTTCCTACACCTTTATTAAAATCGGACAACATTATTATATAGTTTCCATAGGAACAACCGGACAAAATTTGAGTTGAGTGCAAGGATATAGTATAGCTTCGGCATGCCGAAGAATACTTTGTATTTGTTTTCTTAAGGATTACTTACCACAAAAGTTGGATATCTGTATGGCCAGCTTCTTGGCGGTAATATAGAGTTGAAAGTATGTGAATTCGCCATTTAGATCCTTAACCGCCAACTCATCCGGATAGAGCATGGCCTTCTTGAACGTTGGCACCACAAAGTTATTACGTTCATCCTCGCCGAAGCTGTTGCGCAGCTTCTCTATAAAAGTGTCCTATTCAGGGAGATAAAAACGAAGATCTATCAATGCCATCAATTTCCATTTGAACAGGATAACTCACCTTGTGTACTAGTTCAGCCGAACAGAAACGCAACAATGGCCGCCATTGAATCCTTTGCAGACGTCTTAGTGACAACATTTTACCAAAGCTTACAAATTTCCAAATGGTTTTCTCGCTTTCTCGATGCTCAGTCAAATGATTTCTCGAACCTCAATGCAATAAAAAAATAATTTTTTTTATTTTACAACACAACCTATAGTAAGTACATAATCTTCGACGCCGACTGTGTTTAAACTGAGCTACGACTGTATTAAATCAGTATCAAGTCAACTGACAGATACCCTGTACGCAGTTGTTTAGTTATGTAGGGTATGATAAGTAATATGCTCTTGCTCAAAACTCAACATACCCTAGAAAATGCCAAGTATTTGAATTCATTTATACACATATCTGATGTAAATTATAGAAATTCGTTCTAAATTATATATTTAGAATAGGCGGTGCTAAACTAAAAGCTCATGTTTCTTACTTTATAAGCAATATAGTTTATATAGTTTATAGTTTTTTTATAAAAACCAAATTCTAGACCAATCGTTTCTTGGACAGTTATATATGTATATACTAGATCATATTATGATTTTTCACACAAAACTCAATCGCTGCTCCGGCAGTTACTTTTATACTATAGTAGTCCGATCTTAACTCAGCATGTACATATATAACCTACTACACATAACTTTCTTTTGGTAATATTGTTCGAGATATATATGTATTTGTAAAATCAAAGAGGTTTTAAACAACATATTTTAAGAAAGACTATTCCCATGACAGCTTTACTATATAATTATCCGATTCGGTTAGTTTCAACAGTTGCATTCCCTGCAGTAAAGTAACTATACCAAGTTGCATCAATATATAATATTTGAAGCCTTAAAACTAAGACATATAGGGACTGACAGACAGACATGTCTATATTCTATGTGTTTCTTTTACAAAACTTCTAAATTATAACACCTGTAAGGATATAGAAATTAAGATTTCAATCGATTTTTATGGATTTGCAGAGTTGCAAAATCTATACAGAAACTTTTATGCTTCTTGCGCTTAAGGTCTCTGAAATCGAATAAACAGGAATATATCGTCCCGTCGAGAATATATATACATACATAGGTACGCAATATTATTAATCAAAAATATTAAATACATATTTATAATACCATCCTAACCAATACAAAATATTTATATAGTTTTCATTTAAAATTTTTTATTATAACTTTTCGTTTGCTTTTATTTCCACATTTAATAGGGACGACAAAAAAAATAAGCATAAAAATAAAAATATTCGGTAAATAATAAAAGTACATGGAAAAATATCGCCACAATTTTGGTATATGCACAAACCAAATACCGAAGGTCGTTCACAACGACTTCTAACGATGGCGCCATAGCTCACCCCCTACACGATCTTTCGCAATAGTATATGTATGTATTATATCATAGGTATTAACTATATATGTATATGTACATCATGCAAGTAAAAACGTTTATTTTGTTTGTTGCTGAGAGAGTTAGTTCTATTAGTATTGCCTGTAATTTAAACTGCATTCTTGTGTGCTTCCGTTCTCAGATGAGTCTCAAGCTAAAACCATGAAACATTTCATTTTCATAACAGTAGAATCACAGATGATGAATTTACAAGAAAATTTAACAATATTAAAAGGAGACAAGAAAGTGACAAGACATTAAACAAAAACAAGCATGGTTTATGAGAGAAATGTTACTTATAAAGAGCCAATTGAGTTCGAGAACTTAACAAAAAAGATTTCAGATTCCAAACATTTTCAAATTCAACAATTTGTAATTGCAAATCGAAAAATGTTAGGACCCAGAACGTGTTTGTTATAGAGTGAGTGGAATGACAAATGAGCAACTGAGTTACAACTAAAAATAATTCTTCTATTCTCTATTGGTTGACAATAATTATAACATTTCGAGCTTTGTGATGAACATGAAAATTGGCGTCTTTATAGTAACAATATCTTAGCTAGACTAGATGTTTTATAAAAACGGACAAGCGGAAATGGCTCAAATCATTATAATTTATACAAAATTACTATACTTAACTATAGTCCATAATACATACAATAGAAATCACTCAATAACAAGATGATTTTTAGCACAAACTTGCATCAGTTTTGTCATTATAGAAAGTGTTGTTCGTTTTCTACTGTTTAGTGTGGGCGAGCTTTAGGGAATGTCTATGATTCAGTGATAAGGTTATATGTATATAATATACTATATACTCGCTATAAAGATGTGCAAGCAACGAGAGCTCTGGAGATCCACTGGATGTGTGAAAAATTATTGCCTAAATTTGTATAGCCAAAGCACGCGATGCCTTTTCCAACCTCTCTCTCTCTCTCTCTCTCTCTCTCTCTCTCTCTATCTATCTCACTCTTGACTGACTCGCTCTCTGTCTTTAGGTCCTTTTCTTTTGTATACAAACTTTTGTTCACTTATATTCGAATTGTGCGCTTTATAAATGAGATTACGGCTCCAAATTGATGTGTTCTACGCGTTAGGGAGTTCAAACTCCCTATTTATATAAAAACTATCTATGTATCTGTCTGTATTTTCTCTCTCTCACTCTCGCTGTCTCTCGTCCTTGCCGCCTCGCTCTCAGACACGCTTGGGCTTGCTAACGATCGTATAGTTGAGGCCATTATAGCTGCGATGATCGAGGGCGGCATCGTTGCTTTTGTTCGTTGTAGGCGTTGTGGGCGTGGCACAAATACCAGTACCGCCTCTCGTTAGGTTTATATCCGGCGAATTGTTGTTATTACTGGCAGGCAGTGTATTGTTGTTATTATTAATATTAATATTATTATTATTATTATTGTTATTATTATTATTATTGTTATTATTATTGCTGGTGCTGGCAGTGTTGGATTTGCGTAGAACACCATAGCCAAGATGACTATCATCGGCCTTGCGAAAACTTTCGGTATCGGGACTAGCAATCAGTTCGTATTCATTCGGTGGCGGCGGACTGCAGCGCATTCGATTCGCTGGCAGCGTAACATTCACGATGGTCTTATAGCCGCTGGAGGTTTTATTGTTCGGCGACAGAAAGTCCAAGCGATCGTAGCTGGCATCCGGCGAGATCAGGACGCCAACGCCGACGCCGACGCCGACGCCCACACCGATACCGATGCCCTCGCCAATGTCAATGTCAATGATTTTGGGCGTGCTGCTGCTGCTGCTGCTGGCGCAGCTGTTGCTGGCGCCGCTGGTTGTTAGATCCTTGCGCTTGTCACGCTGCGACTGCGAGCGCTGACGCACAAAGTCGCTGTCGCAGCTGATGGCGGGTATGCGCTCGCAATGGCGCACATCGCCCACGCCGCGCGTCTTCCAGGCATCGGTTATATTCTCGATGCACTCGTAGTCACGCTCGAGCGTCTGCTTGGCGCAGCTCTCGTTGCGCAGCGGCAGATCGGGCGGACTGCCGCCGGCGCGCAGCGGATCGGGTGAGGCGGGCTTCAGTATCACAGCGGAGCCGCTGTTCTTGCTGTTGGCATCCGAGGGCGACGATGTCGTTATGGCAACGGGTTCATATTTCACAATATTCTTGTATTTATCACATTGAGTTTGGCCAGCTGCCGCTCCAGAAACTGGCCCAACAACATTAAGCTTCTCCAGCGGCGTCGGCAGCTTCCGTGGCGGCTTATTGGGAATGTGTTTAACGGACTGCGATGATGGCACTGACAAGCTAACGCTATTGACAGCCCCACAGCCGCCGCCGCCTCCGCCGCTACCGCCACCACCGCCATTCGCCGCAAAGTTATTCAGCGAATCGTTGGAGCTGATGAAGCCGCGCAGCGAGATGCAGCTTTGGGTTGAATTGATCTCAAATTCACCAGCGTGCGCATTGCTGGACGGCGACGGCGGCAGGGGACTGCGTGAGCCGGGCTCCATGCAGGCAGCGGCACTGAACTGATTCTCGCCGCACTCGATGCTGCTGAGGCTGTCGCCGCTAATGAGCTTCTTCATCGATTTCATTTTGGCGGACATGCATCGAAAGACCTCCTGCGGATTGGTGTGATCCAGCGTAAAGACGCCCTCGCCGGTGGTGCATTTGCGTCCGGCCTCAAAGGTGAACTTGCCATCCCGATAGCCGTATTTGCGTATGAAACGATACGGCCACATGGCAATGGTCACATTCAGATCCTCCGACTTCAATTGCAGCTCCGTTGGCGTCATCTGCAGCATATACGTGCGCGGCTCAATGTTGCACCTTATGGACGCCTCCGATGGTATCAGCGTGATTATAAACAGTCCGTCCTGCCAAACAAATGAAAGCATTTATTATTTATTTTATTTGACAGCTGCGGCTACAATTACGAATTTACTCCAGAACAGCAGCTCTCCAAGAACGTTGTCTGCTTTCCACACCTGTTTCCACAAAGGTATCAATTGCATTCACATTTATCGTTCTTGTTTATGCATATGTTTTGATAGCTCTGCGGAAACAGTTGTCGTCAGTGCAATCAGATACTTCATATTGATTCAAGGGGTTTATTTGCACTTAATATTAATTACATTTAGCGTGAGTTTACCCTTGGTTTATGTATGAACCATCTTTCGTATAGATATTTCTTATATTCTTCTTTGTCGAATTCGCAAACGTTTCCCTGTATTTTGTGGATTCTCGATACCTTTCAAGATTGCTATTCTACTCTGTGTCGCATTTATAGACTCTGTTTGCCTCTACTTTTTTTCGAGATCATAAAATAAACCCTTATTTTCCTGTTTGCCTCTATTTTTTCTCCGGGACCATCAAACTAACCCCTATTTTCCTGTTTGAATATACTTTTTCACCGAGACCATAAAATAAACCATTATTTTCCTGTTTGCCTCTACTTTTTCTCCGAGATCATAAAAGAAAACATTATTTTCATTTTTTTCCATAATATTTGAGCAAGATAATTGAAATACCACAAATCTTTCTGAAATGCTTACAGCAATGAAAAGAAAGAAATATTTAAAACTAAAATAAAAAGAGCGAATATTAACACAATTTGAAACTCTAGGAATTTATAGTTTATCTAGACTTTGCCCAATATTTACTTCCTATGCCTATATAATAGGTTAAAAGGGTACTAAAACTCTTAAAATTGATGTAACATGAAATAGACATCTCCGACCCTATGGACTATATACATATATACTTGATCAGTATCAAAAGTCGACTCGGTCCCTCTGTATGTACATATGAACGCAAGGATCTCTATAGTTTGTAAGAGCTAGAAACAACAAATTTGGAATGTAGGTTCCTTTATAGCGAGTACAGGTCAAGTATATTTCAAATTTTAACGAATCTCCCCCACAGATCCATAAAAATGGTTAATGGCGATAATTTTAAAGATAAGTCTTGATTTTTGTCAAGCACGATTCTTAGTTCAATCTTTATATTGTATATATAAATATTGTTCATTGGATAATCAACACAGAAGTTCTACAAGAAACCAGTTATAGTCAGTGTTCTGCTTAAATGGTGTCTCGTAGTCGGATATACTCGGTTAGATTAGCGTTTCCCAAAGTGTGGGTCGCGAACCGGTACCGGGTCAAAGAAATGTTTGCCGGGTCGCGAGAAAATTGTTAAAAAGGAAAAAACATTGTAAATAGTATATTTTTACATCAGATAAACCAAAGACTACAAGATGGGCAATGCAGTACAAAATAGTGGCATAAGGGCAGCTTTCATTTCGGTTCGGTTCGGTTCGGTTATTTTTTTTTAAATTTTAATTTTACAACATTTTTTAAAGCTTATACCGAGTTGCGGCCAAAAAAGTTTGGAAAACGCTTGACATTCATACGTTTTTCAAGATTTATATATTTAGGAGCATTTCTTTCTTTATATAATAAATAAATCAAGTTTGCCTTTTGAAACAATCTAGTTGGCCGATATGCTAAGCTAAGCAAATGATATTGAGACAAGTTCAGTGTATTTCTATTTTTGGAGCTGTTAGTACTTCACTTTTAAGCTAGAAAAATTTTGTGTGTTGAATATATTTTCGAATTTTTAGTGCTTAGACAAATTTTAAGTTATAACGAAATTATTGTGTTTAAAGAGATAAAACAAGAATCGAAACAACAAGCAACAACAATGGAACAACAACCAAAGACAAAAATAGATTTGAAATTCGAAATGGATGGTCCGAACATGTTGAAGGACGAACCGAGTGGAGATGCGGACATTTTAGAACTTCATCTGAAAAAGAACCTGGCGGAAGATAAAAATGAATGCAAGAGAGAGCTGGTCCTCGAGATGCTATATCTTCATCCGGACATGCGGGTGGAAGTGCCATCGTGCCCCCTTTTAGTTATTGGCGAAGATATGAGACTGCAGGTGAAGGCACTCCCAAAGGAAACCAAGATGCAGTTGCTTAAAGGAACCCATATAAGTCTGGAAAAACTGCTGACTAAATCGCACCTACTAGAATTTGAGCCGGACTTGAAGGCCACGCGGCCATACTATTCAATCACACTTGATATTATAGAAGCAATTCGACAGAAGAAGTACCCAATCACACGGATCGTTGAAGTCGATGGACAGCAGTTTAAATGCCCTCCAATTTTGCTAAATCTTATGTCCAGATACTTTCGCTGTTTCAGCGACAAAAAGGTGCTGTACCTGCCACCCTGCAGGATATCAGCGAGAAGCTTTAGGACCATCTATAACTGCATATTGGAGCCCTTGAGAGCAGTTACATTGGTACATTTGCTGGAGATAATACAAGGAGCCGAGTTCCTGGGCATTGAGGATTTGTTCGATCAGTGCATGCATGTGCTTAGAAAGCACATACATCTTGGCCAACATCGGCTTAAATATGGTGATCGTGCGCTATCCTTGTACGGCCTTGCACAAACATCCTGCAGGGAAATCCGTATGTTTCTTCTGCCATCTCTCGTGGACATTTGGCTGCCGTTTGCGACCAGCAAGGAGTACGCCAATCTTGATTTTGAATCAGTTTCTCGTTTACTTTTATCGGATCATCTGGCTGTCAATTCGGAAATCGAAGTGAGTATTTTGAGTTTTTGGGCGTACAGTTGGGTCAGGACTCATGGCCAACTCCTTGCCAGGTGCTTTATACGGCCGTTCTCTGGCTGGACCATGATTGGAAAGAACGCAAACAATTTGCCATGTATCTGATGCGAGCCGTGCGCTTGGAGCTGATGCCCTTTGGATTTTTAACGTCCTTCACCATACGCACGGATGGCCCACCAGCGTTCACTTATCTGACCAAATCCCCTGAGTTCACCCAATGGATATACGATGCTGTGAAAGAAATGTGAGTACAATGATTTAAGCTATTAAGTCGGCTACAACTGAAAAGTGTTGCCAACATTAGGTACAACAAGACTGGCAGATATCAGGGCGGCCATGGTAGCCGTGCTCGCAATTGGATCTTCGATCCCCTCTGCCAATACCATCACTGTGCAGCCTGCAGGTCAGCGCGCTTCGCGAACTATCCACAGTTTATACAATACATGAAGGCGCTGCAAAAGAGGCCTGCCCCACACAACATCCGAATTAGGCGCTTCAATGAGCCGAACCTTTTCTGTTGTGGATTTTATTGAGGGTGTTAATAAAGTTATTGTTATTGTTTGAGTGAACTGAACTATGCTGGTTTTATTACTTTCACTCAATACTTTATAGGGCTACTGTATTTGATCTCTTTAAAGGTCAATTCCTCCGTCGAGCTCTACATTTTTAGAGTGTTTCCATTTGGAATATGTTTTAATATTTTATCCTTCCACTCATAAGATTCTAAGATCAAACATGTTTTGCGGTCTCAGCTAACTTCCAACTCCTTCAGCTGATACCTCTGTTGATTATATCATACAGGGTAGTCCATTTTGAGTTGAGCTCTTTGGCAGCGCTACCATGGAACAGTACACTCCAAATGCACGCTCCGAAACTGTGCAGCTTTACATTCAAAATAACTTCTCAATTGTCCTCAATCCTCAATCTTCAATTAATTTAAGAACAGCCTCCCAAAAGCTACAGTTTGTTGCGGTGTTTGCACGAGTATGATTATAGGATCGTATTCTTTCGTAGACAATGATGGAGCCACGACAACCGTCAATGGTGAGCGTTATCGCGGCGGAATTTGTGATGACTATTATTCGTGAAAATAACAGGAATAACTTCTGGTTCCAACATGACATACAGCTAAAGCAACAAGCAATTTATTTGAACCATTGCTGCCCGGTTCATATTGAAAAGTGGTGGTTTCGACCACCGATATCAACAGATTTGATGTCAACAGACCTTTATTCGCGGGGTTATTTGAAATCCAAGGTATACGCTAAGAAGCCAAAAGTCTTAGCTGAACTGAAATAGCCGTGCAATATTATCCCAAACATTGGTCAAAGTCATGATAACTACAAAAAAAAAAGCGTGCATTTGGCTGTCAAAGCTAAAGGTGTCCATATAAGCGATATCTTTTTTAAATATCAGCTGGAACAAATCTCCTTTTTTTATGATATTTCGTCAGAAACAAATGCGCCAACTTTCTGTATTTAGTATATCAAAATATCAATATATCGATAGTTTTTATAAAAACTGATATTCATTTGTATTTATATCGTGATATTTTTATTGCCCAAATATCGAATATGCTATATTTTTTTGGATATATTATGATACGAGTCGGAAAATAGTGAGCGGAAGTTATACAACAGCTTGCCGCAAACTTCATGGGAAAGTAATCCCTTAAGGGGAAGGGAATAAGGGAAAATAATAAAACAAAATAACAATATCATATATATCGATATTTTTAAATATCAATATCAAATATATCGATATTTTCAAATATCCTTTTGATGCTTTTTCAAAACAGAAAATATCGTAGATACAATATTTTAAAAATAATCGACAACACTAATAACTATATACTTGGTTAGTTTTGCGACTTGAGGATGATTTTGTGTGCCAAAAAAAAGTAAGTTGTAAGCTCGCTGCAGAGCTGTTTCCATATACCACAGTTAACTGGGCAATTTTGAGCATTTGGCAAGGACATTTATCAAATCGTTGCAGGCTTGATCCTGCCACTCATTTGAGATGCAGCTACTTACAAAGGAGCTGCAGTATAGATCGTTATCCTCCTCGATGGCACCGTGGGCGGCATGAAGGCCGCTGTTGTCGCAGAAGGCGACCGTTTGCAGCGCGGTCACCCAATCCTTGAGCTCCTCATCGCTGTTCGTGTTGAGCGTCAGCTGACCGTTGCGCTTGACAATCTGTATGAGATTCGCTGGCGGCTGCTCCTGTGTGATCTTTACACAATTCTCCAGTGTAAAGATTTTTGGATTCTTGTCATCTTTATTCTCGCATATCTCCAGGCGTGCAATGCCATGGCGACTAGCCTTGAATAAGAGACAATAACGGCTGCATGATTTCTGCAAATATTTAAGAGAAAACATAGAAATTTATTATTTTTAATAAACTTGGAAATTGGTAAAGAAAATTCGATTACAAGCGTCTTAAAAAAAATACTATTTTCAGGATATTTTCTAAATATTCCGCGGGTTCCGAGCCCCTCCCTTAGAATATTTTCATGTCCCTTTAAAGGGAAACCAAAATTGCAATATCTAATACAAATTCAGAACTTTTATTTAAATACAAATTTTTCCGAGACTCCGGGAGAAGTCTGGGGGTCTTTGTTAAGGCGCGCAGTTTTCAAATCGTATCCTGTATTTCAAAGATTTTTTTTTCAATTTTTTATTTTACTTTCAGACTAATCTGGATCTTCAGATCTCAGCATACACATCTCTTTATATAAATCGGTGTTCTTCTTGTGAGGTATAAGGATATAAAAGATATGTTCGAAACCGGCGGAATTGTCCTTCGGCACCCAACTATAATATTGATAGGAGGCTTGTTAAGAATCCAACTGGCAAACGTTTCGAGCACATCTCGACAGTTTTGCTTGTAAAATGAAGTATTAATGTTGTGCTAATCAATTTTTCGACGGAATTTCGAGCCGTTACTTACATAACAAACAACTTTTGTAAAAGGCCAAGCCCCAAGGCCCCGCACCTCCCTTGCCAAGCCCAAGCCTACCAAATGCATAATTATTGCGTGCTTAAGAATTTCCTGCCAGATGGGGATAAGTGTATATAGATGGTATATGAGAAGCACACCAAGAAACACTGGATGAATCCCCAAATAGCCGTCATCGCGAGCATACATATGCATACATAATATATATACTATATATATCTATGTGTGTGTCTGCACAGACACCGTAAGTGTGAATGTGTGTGTGTGTGTCTCAGGCGCGCACACGCAAAACCAAAATATGTTCGGCTCGCCTTTTGGCATATTCCTCTCTCTCTCTCTTGCTCGCAGCTCTTATGCTTCTCATTTGTATGCAACAAGTATGCAGATGGAAATATCTCACACACACACACACACACACACACATGCTTATGCACACAGGCCACACTCACACTAAATACTTACATACGTACACACACACGCACACATATGCACATGGCAATGTCCTGTTTTAATACGCATTTGCCAAAATATTGTAAGTTTGCATTTAAAATGCAGCTAACATTTACCATTGCACATTGCAGTTGAAATTGTTAAATGTTGTTAGTATATGTACATACATATGTAAAATCGTTGCAGGCTCTTACCTTTTTTGAGATACGATTTAGCGAAAATCCAGTTTGTGTTGGAACATTAAGATATCCAGCCAAAACAGGTATTTCAACATCCATTCTGTTGCTATTCAGTTGGGCAAAACAAGCGTGATCTCGTCAGTTTTCATATATGTTAAGCGATTTATATTGGTTGGCATATGCAACTGGAGATTCACACTTCATATTTACATTTGACCGCAACAAAACTAAACGCAGCCGCAAGCATATAATTCGTGCAACTTTATTTATTTATGCGCTACCAGAGCTGCATTTGATATGCTGCTATCGAAATCGAACTATCAAGCAACTGTGTGGGGCGAGCGCTATCGATTATCATTGATCACGATAACGATAGCGCGCAGAAGGCATACATATAGGGCATTCCATAAACTGATATTGATTCGATTTAAGTTTTTGATATACATACCAACTTTTTTTCAAAATCAAAAAAACAACCGCTCAAAATCAAATCATATTTATTTTATCTAGTTTGTGCAGTTGATTTTGATTTTTTCAAAGTTATAACAAGCAAATTAAAATCAACTCTTGAATTAACCTAATCGATTACAAAAACATAAATTATAGCTGTGTTTGCAAGCGCCTCATTTGCCAATCGACTGCTTATTTTCTCCATTCTTACCAATTTTCGTTATTTTATGATTAAAATCTAAGCAATTATATTATAAATATAATTTAAAACAATCAGTATTCCGCCCTTAACTGTTTGTTGGTCACTGTTTAAACTATTTCTAATTTTTTGAATGCTTTTTCCAATCACATATTTGAGTAACGGGCCGCACACCGACTTATCGATATTTAAATTGTCCGATAGGTGTGCTGCCGCTAACGCACGGTCCTGCGGGTCTGCCAACCTGCTTGGTTTTGTTTCTTTTTTGTGGCTGTGAATGGCAAAAACAATAACATACGGTCAAGTGTACTTTGTGTGAAATATAAAGAAATAAACAATGGCACACGATCGCGAGGTGCTGCGCATGATATGGGAAGGTCAAATTGGCATTTGCTTTCAAGCCGACTGTGATGAAATAATCGGCATCAAGCCAGAGCCCTTCTATTTGATGGTCTCCCGACTCAGCTACTTTCCACTGGTCACAGACAAGGTAACAAATCAAAGCCGAACCATTTGTTTATTGGCCAAACGAAACTGTTAAAAGCCGTATGTTTACAGGTGCGCAAGTATTTCACCCGCTACATTACCGCCGAGCATCAGGAAGGCGCCGTCTGGTTTGATTTCAATGGAACGCCGCTGCGCCTGCACTATCCAATAGGTGGGTGGGTGGTTGGGTGGTGCTGATTGGGGCACAACAGATATTCAAATTGAATGTGTTTTGTTCTGTTGGTTTGCGTAGGTGTGCTCTATGATCTGCTGCATCCGGATGAGGACAGCACGCCCTGGTGCCTTACCATACACTTTTCCAAATTTCCCGAAGACACGCTAGTCAAATTAAACACAAAGTATACAACAATTTCAATATTTATAACAAGTTTGTAATCTACATTAACTTTGCTTTCAGGGAACTGCTGGAATCACACTACTTGGCCTGCCTGAAGGAGGCCGATGTGCTCAAGCATCGCGGCTTGGTCATCTCGGCCATGCAAAAGAAGGATCATAATCAGCTCTGGCTGGGTCTGATCAATGACAAGTTTGATCAGTTTTGGGCGGTCAACAGACGCCTCATGGAGCCCTACAGCGACCAGGAGTCATTTAAAAACATTCCAGTGCGTTTCTACTATGACGATGTAAGTCCACACCAGAAGCTCAGCTCATATGCGCTGCAAGAAAAATCGATGATATCAAGATTCAAGCTAACTCCTTTCCTGGCAATAGAGCTGCTTAAACAGCTCATGTTCGCTTTTGATCAACTTTCGTTGGCTTCTGCTTATTGAAGATAATGGCTTGCTTAACCTTCTTACAAGTGCCGAGCGGTTACCAGCAGGACATTAGGAACACGAAAGAAGTTAAATGTAAAGTCTTATTAGGCACAATAGTTGCATTTGTAGCTTAGATTGTGTTAACAAATAAGCGCTTATTAGTCCCCAGTTCTGGCTCGAAGTGCTACTTAATCAAATTTCATTCCTGGTCAGCAGCTGAAGGCTCCAAATCCTCAAAGCTCTTTTGCTGCTAGTCTAGCGGAGTTCGTCTTACAGCTATCCTTGCAGTTTAATACGAAGCGCCTCAACGCTCAAGAATTCAAGAACTTCCGGAAAAGGATGTTATTATTATGAAATGCCCTCTATCAAAGGAGACTCTTGCTACTGACTGTAGTTGTCCTGACGTTGATGACTGGGCATCTTCGCTGCCTGTTTCCCGAGGATGTTTCGGATAAGAAGGCAAGAAATCGTTTTCATTCAACGTCATTCGATGTGCCGAAGATATATCCTTGCAGAAATGTTATGTATTCAATAACTCAATTTGCGACCGATTGTTCGGATGATAGCTATATACTGTGATCAGATGTTTAATGAAATATTTTCAAACTATTTAAAGTTGAATAAAACTTGTGTTTTTTATACAAAAACTCAATTTTCAACCGATTGTTCCTACAAATATAATTAAGAGGCTGGTTTAAAATAAGTTACTTGCCTCAATTGCAAATTCGTTGAGCCACATGACTTATGATATTTTTGTGTAGAGTGAATGACTTGAAACCTGATCTTTGAGCGAAAAACATAATCTCACACGTTATACCATGAACCCCATTTCCCGCCCGTGGCGACGGTTGGATTTTAGATTTTCCAAAATCGGTGAGCTTGAGTTTATTTTTAGAACTTTGAGGACCAACAAATTTTCCGAACGCGGGGTTGAATTTCCAAAATCGGTGAGACACGTGTCGAATTATTTGATGTGAAGAGCTTTGAAAATAAGTTTAATGTTGATCAGATGAAAATTGCGGCTTTGAACATTAATTCCGTTTCCGGCAAGTGGGATGAACCGAAATCGGTGAAAAATGTGTCGAATGTATTGTAAAAAAGATCTTTGCGAATGAATTTGACCTTGATTGGATGATAATCAAAATTGTTCCATATGTACATCAGTTCGCCGCGTATTTTCCGAACTTGAGGGTGGAACTTTCAGTCCATCAGTCAGGGAAAGCATTTATATATATACAATATATTCGAAACTGAAGCTTGGTGTATCAAGAGCAAGCACTTCTATCGCTCGGATAAGCCTGGACACTATATATCTTGTGGTATAATTCTGAACCTTGGGAGATAAATGTCAAAAGTTATGATAAAGTTGAAAAAACTTGAGCTACTTTGGTTGTGGCATGATAAAGTCAGTTATGTGGCACGTCTGAGCTCAGCTTTAGCAACAGTTAATCAAGGATTTTCAACCATTGATTTGATCATATTATACGCATATAATTTGAACAATTAAATTGATATACTCTTTACACGCTCTCAACAGGATTTCACGTACTTACAAAAACTAATATCGCCGCTAGGCGAGGGCGGACAAAAGAAGAATCTGGCCGATCTGATGGCCGAATTATCGACACCTGTGCGGAAAGCGGGTGAGTATGCTTAGACGAGCATTAGATACACCTGAGCGCAACGGATTTTCCGGCTATCAATTACCACAGCCACTCAGAATCATTTTGGCAATGGGGCACAACAAATTGTATGCTCGAAACGCAGCAGCATTCTTATAGCTAGTGTCCGGGGCTTAGATATCCTTAGAAGCCCAGACTTTCGCCCTATCTCGCTCTCATCTCAACGGCATTCATTAGACAATATAAAAGGTGCCAGTCAGTCTGGCCTGAAACGACAGCGTCGGCGTCGGCGTCGGCATCGGCATCGGCATCGTCGGCTAGCTGACTTATTTATTTTTCTATTGAATCCACACAAAACGAGCCGAAGGCAGAGCCGAGAGACCCTGCGGCACTGCCAATCATTCTTCAATTCATCAATGTCGCTTTTGCCTCAGCAGCGAGAACAAAAAAGATGCAAGAAATGTAAAGGAAAAAGAATAAACAAAAAATGAGAGAAAAATAAAAATTATTGAACAATAGCCCCAGGCAGTCCCAGTACCAGTCCCGGGCCAGTTTCGGGACTGGCCCGGGATTGTAAGAGTCGAGAATTGAGAATCGAGCACGGTGCAGGTTGCCTGTTAGAATTCTACTTGTGTTTTTTTTTGTTTTTTGCTTTTGGCCAAGTGTGTTTTTGGGCCATTCAGCCGTGCTCTGGACGTAGACAAAACAAAAATTTGTTTTCCAACAATAACATAGAAAAACTGGCAGTGCCCAAACTAAAAAGAGTGCGTGTGGATTTTCGTGGCAAGCGAACGTTGCAAGTCGCTGCTGGATTCCAACTGACCTGCGGCGCCGGCGACAGGCGCAAGAGCGAGCGAGTAAGGGCATTAAATTCTGTGTGTGTATAGTGTGTGTGTGTGTGTGTGTGTGTGTGTGCTGCATCGCGTCGCAGTGGCTTAGGTGCAATAATAGCATTGGGAATTCCATAGTTAGACAAAAGGCGGAACTAAATACCTGCGGCTGGGATTTACGAATTACTTCGTGAAGATCTCTTTGGAATTATCTCTCCCTGTGTGAGTGGCTGTGTGTGTGTGTGTGTGTGTGTGTGTAGAGGTCTCTACGAAACACTCCCTCAACTATAACTATTACCAATGCATTTTGTCTCCCTCCGCATGGCTCTTTCATTGACAAGCATCGAACACTCGAAGTTGGCAGCAGTCATCATCCTTCATCCTTCATCCTTATATACCGGCTTGCTTTTACCTTCCCATCTGGTTGTGAGGTGTTCAGGCAGCAGGTTGCCAAAAGCATTGCCCAGATTTTCGGGTATTTCCCAGATGTGCACACTGTCCCAGTCTTTCACTGTTTGCCAAGGTGTGAAATTTTTATTTGCATGCTTCGCCCAAGCATCTATAAGCAATACGGTATTTCCCATTTGAAAGGTGAGAGATTTTCGAAACAAAGATCCTTGCCATGGATACCAAAAATCGCTGCAACACGTATTTTCCCAAAGGTCATCCAACGTGACAGTTGCACTAAATTGTTGTCCTTGATGCACGCACACACACAAAGGGATGTAGTTAGTGTGTTTCGTCCTTCTCTAGCTTAACCATAAGACGGCTGGCTTAAGTGGGCCAATGGATCAGTTCTGTGAGGGATTAGGCACAAGTTAATTCTCGGTTAGGTTAATTAATTGCCCCCAAGTAGCTGTTGGGATCAATTGCAGTAATCTCTAATTGAACTGATTGATTTAATTATAATTATTGAATAGAGTATTTTATCTCAAATTGTGAAGATCATCAAGAAACTTCAAGGTATTCGATAATTTCTCATCTTTTGATAACGATAAATAAGACTTACTTATAAATTAGAGATTTTTAATTAAACTATCTGTTGTTACCTTCGTCTTTCTCAGTTCAAATTTGATCAAATAGTTTTCAATATTTTACTGATATATTATGATATAATTATTATTATGATATATGTTAGTTTAAGCTTTAACATTTTATTTTCCCTTAGTTCTGAATCCTTATATTAATATTGAATTCTATCCAAACACCCTATCCAAAATAAAGTACTACTTATAAATAAATCTTTTTTTCTTATGTCCCATTCTTTATTATTTACGCTTCTAATTGATACAAAAGCCCATTAGTTTCCCATGAAATGGAACTACCCTATATAACTAAACGTTCAAGGCTTAACAAGATAAGTTATGTCCGTCAAATGATAATACCACATCTATTCCCTCAGATATATATAGTATATGGATATTTAGTATATCACAAATTTAGTAGTGAGAATCTCAGTTTGAATGTAATGTCGATAAAGCTTGATACAGATTAGGCATAGTAAGGAATGAATCTATAATAAATATATGTATTGCTTGCAAAACTAGCGTGAAATGAAAGGAAAACGTTGATCTTTGGAAGATATGGAGCTGCGATGAAGTATTCCCCTGTAGTAAACACATTTCTTAAGACGCACATGGAAATTTCGGTTTAGGTTTGCAAAATAGCCGCGAATTCGCTGTATTTGAAGATTAACATAAAACCCAGTGCATATGTATGTATTTAGCAGTATGTTGGGTACACATATAAGCTCCCCACCCTAACATCCATTAGCGGAAACGCATTCGATGGATATGTTTATGCATGTACCGCCCCGCTACCAAAGGCCCCACCCCTGGGCCCCTGCCCTCTTTGGGTTGTTTATAGTTGGGTTAACTTTGGGCTAGAGATGGAACCGTGTCGGACTTTGTTTAACTTATTATGATGTGGTATTAAATTATAACTGGATGTTCACACTTTCGAACAGTATTGGGTCAAGTAAATACCTTTTTACTCCCTGTACCAATAAAATGGATAAAAAGGGGATATTAGATCTGTTTAGATTAAATGATAGGGTGACTTGGGCCATCATTAGATTTTGGTAAAGACTTCTGCGCGTTCTTCATCTGCGGCTCACCATCTTTTGAGCTTGTTCTTCGAGGTCTGTATAGATCGTTTGTAGGGATTGATTGGTAGACTCGAAACGCTGATCCGCCATCTTGTTGTCACCCTGCCTGCCAGGATATTTTTTAACTTATGACATTATTAAGGCTAGATCAAACAAATTGGGTATACATATTGGGGTATACTCGTATTACAGGCAGAACAGGTCCCAAGTTTTTTGTCGCCCAACCCGTTCCCGCTCCCGCAAATCGACAAAAGCTACACTCAGAAAAATAAATGCCCTAAAATGTAGAAAGCCGCCATAATTTTGTAGCCAAATGCAGCGAACCTTATTTTTTTCTGAATTTCTGAAATTTGGGAAAAATTTCTATTAAACAGAAATTGTTTTTGACATCAAGGTTGATTTTTGTTTTAGGGCAATTTTCTGAATTCTATGGCATTTATTTTTCTGTGTGTAGCAGGGTATATAGCAGTCGGGAGCTTTCCATTGTGATGTTTTTGCTGTTCATTATCTTTCGGAGTTGTTTCGTGCGTGTGTTAGTGTCATGGAGAGAACTTGTTACGCTCCCATCTCTAGATCGCTTATAATATTGATCCTCGTTCAGCTTGCCATGCCGAGCGCCCGCCCCCCGCCATCTTCTGGCCAACAGTCTGCGCTGGCAGGCAGGCCATTGCCAATTGCAGTTTTGAGTTAGAAGAAAGAAAAGTTCTGCTTCTGCTGCCGTTAGCATCCGCATCCGCCATGAAAAAACGCCCAACAAATCACATTGAAAACGTGGTCAACTGTCTACGGGTTGGAGCGGGGGCGGAGCGGGCACTTGCACGCACTCACTCACGTTTTGTATATGCGTGTGTGCGTGCGTGCGTGTATGTGTAATGCGTGCATTTTCATAGAAAATTTGTATTTAAATTGAAATGAATTTCAAATATACAATGCAGTCGTCGTGGCGGTTCAAAGTAGATGCCATTCCGAGAAATCAAAAAAATCAAGCAACATGAAGAAGAAGAATAAGAGCTAACGGCGGCCCAAGAATCTAAGACGCGTCAAAAATAAAGAAAACGCATTTGCTTTTGGGCTGCTTCGCCTCTGTCTCCTTTTTTGCTTTTTGCCTTGCTTTGGTTTTGGTTTGGTTTATTTTGTTCATGCATTGCATTATGGGTTTGGCGGGCAGGGGCGCGGTAGCGGGAGCCGTAGCGTAGCATAGGCGCTTTCATGATTTGCCGCCGGCCGCTGTTGCCGCTGTGACTGCGGATCTGGCGTTCACCGGAAAGCAGAGTCAGCGTCGGCGTTGGCGTTGGCGTTGGCGGCGGCGTTTTGGCTTTTTGAATGCTCGCACACACACAGACATGCATACCTTACATGGACGGAGCCAATTGCTCTCTCACTCTCTCAGTGTATGCGAACGTGCGTGCATGCGTGTGTTTTTTGTTCTTATTGTTGTTGCTGTTGTAGTTGTTGTAGTTGGTTGTATTTGCGTTTGTGTTTATGTAGGCTGCTCTCGAATGTGTGAAAAGGAAGTTCTGAGATATCACCTTCGCTTATTTGTATTTACACCTCCAACTTCACCTCCACCTTGCCGTCGCTGCCGCTGTCGGAAATCGCACCTCACGCTCACAGCTTCGCGCTTGTTGTATTTATCACTTGCCCCGTCGCCCCGCTGCCCTACTCGCACATATATTTTATGGTCAGCAGTTTCGGCTGCCTCTCTCCCTCTCTCTTTCTCGCTCTGGCTCTGGCTCTCTTTTTGTTGTTGCTGTAGCATTTGCCACCTTTGCATTTGCTTAGTCCCATTTCGACACATTTACGTTTGCATTTCGTCAATCAGACAAACAATGCACAATGCAATCAGGACCGGCTCTCCCTCTCTCTCTCTTTGTATGCGTGTGCTTGTGTGTGTGTGTGTTTGACAATTGTCTGTGCCACGCCCCGCAGTTTGGGTGGGCTCCGAGGCCAGGACACCAGCAGCTGCAAAATAAGCAACAAGTTGGTCCTTTGAATTCACTTAATGCCACACAAAATCTCCCTGAAATCACTTAAGATCGGAGCGTGTTTTCAGTGTTGGAACCAACCCGGTTTTGAACCGGTTCGGAACCGCAATATTACAGAGGAATTATTCAAAATTTGAAATAAACTTGGTTATTGCCCGCCATACAGGAACCTACATTAAAAACTTTAGATATGATTCTTGCTTTCATACATACGGACAGGGTCAGATCGCCTCGACTATTGATACTGATCAAGAATATATGTGTGTACATATATACTTTATAATGTCAGACGGATGTGTCCTTCTGTCTGTTACATTTCCAGTTTTATTACCCATTTTATTGATACGGGGTGTAGAAATTAAACGAACTTGAACCCGAACCAAGCCATTCCCTTTTACAAAAGGTTCGGTTCAGAATAAAAAAAAAAGAATAATTTTGATAACATTTTAAGAATGAGATCAATAAGATTCGCCCCGAACGGACATTTTTGATCATCACAAGTTGTATAGTGTGACCTTAGAAGCATTAGGAACCGGGTAAAAACATATAAATTAAAAACTAAAATTCAAGTTATCCAAAGTGAATTAACTTAAAATTAGAAATGAATCTGCCAAACCAATGTTCGAACCAGGAATATCGAAAACCAGGTTCACGTACCCAGAGTATAGATATTGCTCCGTAGCGCTGATAAAACGCAATGCAGCATACTTAAGGTTTTCTCTCTCCCTTTCTGTCGCTCTATAAACTTGGGCTTAAAGCTTCTCCTTTTTGCAAATAATTGTTTACAATTAAAAGTTCCCACATCCGAAATATGTTCAATCAAGAAGATCCATTGCATGTTTGCATATGCAACCCTCTTACCTCCATCGGCCAAGTTTCCGCCAGCTTTGTTTATGTGTATTTGTTTTCCGATGTGCTGCAAACCGTCCAGTCAACGGTTTTGGTTTTAATTTTGATTTCGCTTTCCGCCTTATTGTCGCCAATTCCATCCACATTGTTGCTCCGTCAAAACAAACTCAGGCGAACCAAATTTGATGGCGTAGGAGAACTTGTACCGCAAAACAAAAGTTTAAATAACAACAGCAACAACAAGAAAACAATGGCTAACTTCGGAACAAATATACACTCAATTTTCGACCGATTGTTCCTATGGCAGCTATATAATAATGTGGTCTGATTTTGTTAAAATTTGGTCAGCTTGTATAAGCATTAGCGGTATTCCGATTTGGTGAGTTTGATCAGGATATTTTGAAAAACATAAGAGTTTTTAAACAAAAACAGATTTGTCGATCGATCGTTCCTATAAGAAGTATCTGTGTCTGGTTTCATCACGATAGCTCTAAAACTGAGATACCACTTTGCATATTGATCCTGATCAAGAATACATATACCTTGTGGGTTCGGAAACGTCTCCTTCAATCCGTAACAGATTTCGTGACAAAATTATAGTACCCTCGGCAAGGGTATATTTAAAACCATACAGCAAAGGAAAAAGCAATTGATTAGCAGTTTTAATGGCGTCACTGAACTGTGATATGGAAAAACATATATACAAATTGAAAATATGCAATCGATATCTTTGCTGACCGGAACTGGTGCATGTGGCCTGATCGGTGGGGAATGCGGCAATAGATCACAAACAAAGATAAGAAGCTAACTTTTTTTGGGCTTTCGTCAGATTGAAATAATAATCGAGAATGTTCTATCAACAGGGATCATAACCCAGGAATTATTATTAAGATTAATGCTTCAGAATAACATATAAGCATATTATATAATATTGTTCTAAGGGTTTTATATCTTCCAGGAAAAGCTTTTTGTCGAGTTTTCGTACGAATCTAGGGGAATCAAATATATGCAATCCAAATTGTTGTACCAATAGGAGTTAACTATATTTACATTGTATTTGTTTGATATTTTGAAGAACTGATCTAATAGAACACAAGCAAAGACAGGAAGGAAACTTTTTATGAGCTTACATATGTATCCAATGAGTTGAAGCTTTGCTACTCGGAAAGAATTATCAACAGAGACGAAACTCTAGGAATTATGCCAGATCGAGTTGAAGTTGCTTACATTACTTTAATGGGAACTTCTTAATGTTTTATTTAGAAAGATAAAAACACATGCAAAATTTGCTAACAATAAAAAATATTAAATGAATGGATTGTGCGACATTTTGATTAGTTGCATTTGAGCAAAGACTTAATAGCTCTGGACTGGGGATCAATAAGAAAATCAAGTTTGGGATCAAAAGATCCCACTGATCAAGACACTAATCCAAATGTGGCACGTGAGCGCAGGGTAGGCGGAGAAGGGCGAGCAAGTATAATGAAAGACAGCTTTCGTATAGGAATGCTTTATAGTTGGATTTTATTGGCTTATAGAACACAATCTATTAAATTATTATGATGATTGGCTTTCTTATCAGATACGAGTACGTACAACATTCGCGCTGCAATGGTTTATTTTTAGGCATGAGCTATTAGAGCCGCCAACAAACACTCCACGCCCGATGGAAATGAGTCGAACAACAACAACAACAGCAACAACAACAACCACAAGCACAACAACAACAACAACACACATTCGTTGTGGTTGCGTCTCGGTTGTCGTTTTGTTGCTTAGGCGAGTTGTCGCTCAGTTCTTGTTGTTGTTCTCGACGATAATAATTAAAATGGGATCAATAAATTGTCAGACTGTTTGGCGCCATTCTCCCGCATTGGGGGCCTGGGGGCGCCTCAATGTTCTCAATGTTTTTCCTTAATATTAATATTATTTTTGTTACAATAATTATTACTCTTCCTAACATATTTATGCTTATGCTTAAAATTTATAATATTATTCTTATTACTGCACTCTCTTCTCATACTCTCATACTCTCCTATATGATCCTATAAGTTCTCAAAGTCTGTTCTCAGTTACCTAAATTATTTATAATATTATTCTTATTATTGAACTCTCATTCTTATTATCATACTCTCCTATATGATCCTATAAGTTCTCAAAGTCTGTAAGCAATTACCTAAATTGTTTATAATATTGTTCTTATTATTGAACTCTCTCCTCATACTCTCATACTCTCCTATATGATCCTATAAGTTCTTAAAGCCTGTAAGCAGTTACCTAAATTATTTATAATATTATTCTTATTGCTGCACTCTCATTCTTATTATCATACTCTACTGATCCTATAAGTTCTCAAAGTCTTTAAGCAAGTATTTAAATAATGCCAGGATATTTACATCCAGCTTTTTAATTCAAATCTCTGTAGTTACTGATCAGCCAGTTATATGGTACTTTTTTCTATACTTAACTGTTGCTTTTAACTGTTTTCTGTTTAATTCTGCAAGTAGTTATCAGCTGCAATAATATTAATAATATTTTTAGCTACAATAATATTCATAATATATTTTATTATTTATTTATTATTATTCAACCAATATCAATGGTCTCTCTGATTGTTCTATATTTAGCTTTGCATACTTTATTTTGAAATTACAATAATAAAACTAAAGAAACAATTTTGAATATTATAACAAGTAAGAATGCTATAGTCGAGTATACCCGACTACGAAACTCCCTGTACCCAGGTCTAAAACATCCAATCACATCTAAGTCCACTTACCCATACACACACACATACACAAAGACGCACGCACACAGGCGGCAAAAGTGGCTGTGCTTCTTCTTCCCCCTCTCGCTACATTACTGAATCTTCTATCGTGAATAACTTCCGTGTTTATTATCCGATCGACAAATTTGGACAGTAGATTAAGAGAGACTAAAGTATTGTACATGCCAAATCTTAAAGCTATATCTTGAAAATTGTTACTGTAAAACGGTTTTAATCGATTTGCGGGGGAACGGGGGAGATATTTGAAATTGGAAACAAACTTGATCTGCGTATGGTATACAGGAACCTACATTCCAAATTTGGTGTCTCTAGCTTTTATAGTTGCTGAGATCGACGCGTTCATCCGGACAGACGGACAGACGGACAGACGGACGGACGGACAGACGGACAGACAGACGGACATGGCCAAATCAAAATCTCTTTGATACTGATCAAGAATATATATACTTTATAGGGTCGGAGATGTCTCCTTCTGCCTGTTACATACTTTTGCACAAATCCAATACCCCCTTTTACCCATTTTATGGGTACAGGGAGTAAAAAGAACTTCAAGAATTCGGAAATATGCAAAATGCTTAAAAATATTTATGTATCCTGAAATACTGACTAAGTAAGGCTGCAGGAAATGAATATTATTTATTAATAAATTAAAGGAAGAATGCTCGCTTGATTTGATAAGCTGAGACTAATTTGCTTCCGCCCTATAAATATGCACCTATGCATTGTAATAAGCATTTGATTTGTTGCACATGTAGTATCTCTAGGCCTCCCGAATCCCATTAAATTGGCCTGGGAATGAGTAGGAAGTAAATAAATTTTCGCTTGTTGTAAAAACTGCACTTAAGTGAATAAAAGTTGAACTCAATTTGTATGAGCTGGGGTAAAAGGGTGTGGAGGTGGAAGGGGGAAGGGGGAAGGGGGGCCAGTAACAAACAGAAGGTAGTATCTCCGACTATACATATAAAGTCTAGGGTGGAAATACATTTGAGCACCTTACAATGTCAATGTGTTAGTTTGCATTTGCTTGTAGACTGATTGTAAATAATTTAACATAAATTGTTAATATTGGGGCTGTCATAATTTAAAACTAGAGCATCACGTGTCCAAGGGATTAGTGTATTCGCATGCATAGCTTTAATTTACATATAGTATAGAATTCGCTTGCACTTTTCCCACACTTTGGCTTGTGGAACTAACTAGGCGGCGAATCAATCTTGAGGCAACTCACTTGACACATATTTCGCAATTCATGGCATTCCACATGCAGCATGCGTCTAATGGGTTGCATCCCAAATATCATCAGCTCAGGGCAGGGAGGGGGGTTGTGGGCGAACCGACTAAATCGAGTCAAATGGAATCGTATCCGTCGTGGATTTAATACGTATGCGTCCTACTTGAACTCGGCTCGTTGCACAAATCTTATCTCCGGCCACACTCACTCGCTTCCCACTCTAGTATGTAATCGGGCATTATCAGAGCGATACTTGGTGTATATACAAACTCAATATACATACTATAGAAAGCGATATGATATACATATATATATTTGTATGTGTGTGTGTACCACTTACTTAGTTATGTATCAGTATATGCAGCGCCAATCTATAATTACAATACACCAGCTATAATTATAAATGACGAAAGTCACCGAAAAACCGTAGCCCAAAGATCGGGTACTTGAGATATTTGTTGTTGTCGATTTACGGTTGCAAAGTCTTTGCCCCATAGCCGATAATGTTTGCTGTGATTTATATGGCAATCAGATGGCAAGAAATACTCATATACGACTATATAGTTATATATAGCTACAGATTATGCCAGATTATGCCAAGTAGGCGCCAAGTGTGCTAAAGCTTACAGCTCTGCTTATAAGCTTCTACCTTAATGCTACAACTTTCTGATCGTAAATCAACATAGATCGATAAATAATCGTATGTTAGCCTAGCGATTCATGTAGGTTTCTATATATAACAGTCTTTACTTTAATTTAGTTCACATTACCATATAGCATACTCTAAAGATATATACATATTACGAAATAGATGTTAATATCAAACTTTGAATGTGGTTTTATAAGATACAAATCAAGATGAAAGATTACAGATTCCTAAATTGATATCTTTAGAAGAAACTGTTATTTAATTCCTCTCTCTCTCTCTCTCTCTGTTTTCATCTCTTTCAGTGGGCTTTCGCACCCATGGCATTGATCTGCACGAGGAGACACAGCTGCAATGGATGTCCGAGCATTTGAGCTATCCTGACAATTTTCTGCATTTATCGGTCGACTATAAAAATGCATAAACTCACTCACTGAATTCAAGGATTACCAGTGAGCGATTCCAGGCTTAAACCCAGGGCCGATCTACACACGGATCGATTTATACTTACAAACTATAGCTCTAGTTAACAATTAAGTTCAATGTACAATACATATTTATGTACCATATTTATGCAATAATATACTTAACTTGATTTATATGAGCATTTATACACACGTATCGCATGTTGTTTCGAACCAAGCCAAAAACGTGAAAGATTCCCACCTCGATTCATCGATCATTTCTCGTATTTATTCTTGCATTATTCTCTCGACAGCAGTTCGTGCTATTTATAACACCCCGCCCACACCTCCCCGCCCGACCGGGCAGCTCGGACGAGCCCAGGAAGTCCACAGGCCACAACTGTACACAACCTAAGCACATCGAATCAAAAATGAGCTATAAACGGTTATCAATTTAAAAAGAGAAATACGAAAAACAAAACAAATTAAATGTATCTGCGGGGTACCGAATATCAAATGCGCTTTCGCATCTAATAGGAAATTAAATCTATGATATAGTAATCAGATCTTAATTAAAGCCGGTACAATAGCTCTAATAAATGCAAGCTTATCAAATTCGGTTAAGTAATTAAGCGATTTTGTTTCATAAACTATTTGGTGAAGTAGTTTTCTTATGACAGCTATACGATATAGTTGATCTTAATTGAAATGTATTGAAATCGATTTCGAAGATTTGAAGTTTAGCTTAGGTTTTTCGAAGTATCTTTTCTATATACTGAAATAGTCAGAGAAATGTTGTGCTTGTAACTTGACAAGGATATTAAAAAAAGGTAATTTTTTTATTAATATTCTGTTATAAATTTCTAATTTTTCTGGCAGATATCTGATATAGTGCTGCAAGCCGTTCAGTTCTGACTTATATAATGCCTGATAAATAGCTGTACCAAGCTTCAACAGCATGCTATACAATTTATAGTAGAAAAAGACAGTTGGTTATTTAGATAGTTGAATGGATACATACAACTTTTTGGGTCGAATATACCACATTTGCTGACGAAATTGTTATACCCTCTGCTAGGGCTTACACTCGTATGTCTACATAGTATATATATGTAGTATGTATATAAAGGAAAAAGAATCGTTTGGCACGGTTGCGTTGTTGATAAGGCCTACTTGCGATTTTTATCCGTTGTCAAGATAATGCGACCTTACACAATATTTCAACCAGTATCTTTTTTGCCTTTGTGTTTTATTTTCATTAAATATTTGAAGAGCATCGATTTGAAAATGTCATAGCTCTCTAGGAAATACATTTTTGTCTGGGTCTAAAAATAGTCAACGCCACTTGAGAATGATTAATTCGATTATGATTATGATTTTGATTATTATTATTTATCTAGGTCGTTAGGTGAAATGGAAAATATTAAAAAACAAAATCACGCCTTGCAACCCTGTAAAATGGAAAATTTATTGCTAGTACTTATGGTACGATGGCAAATCGGTTATGACAAACCACTTAACGTTCAGATGCAGACATTATCGCCACATTGATGGATCTGTGCGATCGAGTTTTGCATGTACATCCAGGTGTCTATATGGTAGCAGAGAGTGAGAAACCAGACATCGATCGAGCATATATTTGTCCATTTAGTCATTGATCGATCCGCTCACTTTGCTCTGTCCAAATAGCCCTGACAATGCCAGTTGATCAGCGGGAAGCACTCTCAAGTGGAACCAATAACTTATACCATACAACGCACAATAAACAATCGATTCATGTGCCAATTGCCATGAGCCGGCCAATGCATCATCAGAAAATGGGTTTTATGACGATCCTCGTCGAGTGGTGATCGGCCCGGAAGATATCTACAAGTGCACATAGACCTATACTAGTATATTACTGAATCACAAACAATTTGAGCTAGCTAGTGTTGAAGCATAGCACGAGATACTTGCGGATGACTGATCCTCTTTAGCGGCAACAGGATAAGAAATAGCTGAAATTTGAATAATAATCATTAAGAATACTCTTATTTAAGATCGATTCTGATGAGCAAACTTGTAAGTTTTCATAGAGCTAACAATTCACAATTGGAATTCATAGAAGAGGAAACGCTTTCTTTATAAGGAAGGAAAGAATCCCTTTTAAGAACTACTCAAAATTACCCGCAGGTATTATATTGAGATTGGATTGATCAAATGCTTCTTTAACTGCCAGATTCTTTAAATGAACAACCATTATAAGATTACAAACAATCGAAGCTTGTTCATTGGATGTATACCTTAAAAAGCAGCTGGTGGTGAGTGATCTTGTGACTATATCTTTACTCAGTACAATCATCTAGTTATCACAAATTCACTTCCTGCTTCAAGTTTCGATGAAAAAACCTTCCTTCTTGGCTAGCAGGTTTACTTTTTACTGGTAATACTTTGCTTAAGCTCTGCAAGTTCTTAAATTTATATAGAAATGGCTTCGATTTCGATATATTATTCAATTTTCATTTGAAAACGGACAATGAATTAAATATGGTAAAAAAAAATTAATTTCAAAGAAGACATAAAATTAGCAGAAAATAATAGATATTTATATAAACTAATGCCCTTGCCAAGAGCTGCGAATGCACTCAGGTGTGTTATGCAGCAATACCCAGCCCCCAACATGCTGCCCCCAGCACCGCTCGCCCCCACCCCAGTCACGCCCCTCTGTTTGTTAACTTTGTAATTGGTTTTGGCGTTTGTTGCATATCAAAAATTGCAACAAAAATAAACAAAATTCTCACAGATCTGTGGCTGGCGGTGCACATGATCAACAGCTGAGTTCGCCGTGTGGGTTCGGTGGTGTCACGGGGATAAATCGGTGGTCGTTGTTCCCTCAAATGTTTGTCACGTGGCATCGCGAAAATCACAAGAAAATTGCACAGCAACAGCTAAATAAATCGAAGAATTTCATTTGGGGGGGCCACTCAAATGATGCACATGCGGTGGTGCCAGGGCGCGGCGGGGATCGGGGGCGATACCATTTTGGATGGTACCCAGAACTACCA
This sequence comes from Hirtodrosophila confusa, assembly GCA_035043065.1. NCBI lineage: Eukaryota > Metazoa > Arthropoda > Insecta > Diptera > Drosophilidae > Hirtodrosophila > Hirtodrosophila confusa. The sequence goes on from JAWNNI010000078.1 coordinate 3,818,370, forward strand.
GGTGTATGTGTATGTGTCTGTATGCGTGTATCGCCTGACCATAGCTGCAAGCCCCAATAAACCAAATGTCAGAGTTTGGGTTTACGCTTCCACTTTGAGATCCTTGTACCTAGCATTTTTGAGACTTCTTTCGTCAGACTTTAATTAATAATATTGAAATTTGTTTAAATAACATTCGTAGGTTAACGTAATTTTAAAAGTGTTTTCCATTTAAAAAGAGCCTGAAAGTTTTTAAGTTTCAAAGTGCGCTGAATCAATAATTTTTCCTAGAGCGAACCTTTTCGTTTTTTTTTTTGAGGTTAAACTGGTTTGGTTTGTATTTGGTATTTTGCACAAATAGTTCGGTTCGAGATTCTGTTTTTTAAATAATTTCGTTTATGTGGTTCTCTCTTGATAGTCCTCAAGAACCAACTTAATTGTATTTTTCTGGATTTTATACTCTGTTCCCGAAGGGAAAAAGAGTATATTGAGTTGGCGAAATGTCCGTCTGTCCGTCTGTCCGTATGAACGCAATTTTCTTCCACACCCTTGAAGCTAGAGCAACCAAAATTGGTACACATGTTGGTGTATACCCTCAATTTATGAAGTGTCACCCACACCCACCCCATACCCCACAATTTGGGGAAAACCTGTATATTCCACATTTTTAAAGCTATAGTCACCAAATTTGGCATACAGACTAATGTTGAGATTCCTGACAGATCTGCATCAAATAAGTAAATAAATACTGTAAATAGAATAATTAGAAAATTATTAGAATGAGTAAAAATTGTTTTCTTTTATAGTACTTTTGAGAGAATAAACTTATTTGGCTTGTGCTCAGTTTCGGCTTTGTATATTGTGGACAACTGGTTCGGTTCGGGGCTCAGTTCTTGGATAGTTTGGTTTAGATGGCTTTCTCTTAAAATTCCCTAGGAACTAAGATGCCTTAAAAAGGAGGTTTTTTTGTTTTTTTTATTTCGGAGAAGAAACTTGTTCGTGTTGAGCTCAGATTCCGCTCATATTTTGAACAACTGGTTCGGTTGTAGGTTCAGTTTAAGGTTCGGGCTATGGTTCGAACCGGTTCGCAGTTTTGCCCATGAGGAACGTAGAGCATTTCTTGTGTCTGTTTTGGCCAACTTCTTGCACGGCTAAAATTCTTTGGCAGCAACCACAACACACACACACAAACACAAATCAAACTGTGTGTGTGTGTACAATGCAAAAAATATATAAACTATGCACAATGACTGACTGCCCGCTGCCCGTTGACGTTGACGTTGACGTTTACGTCTGCGTCTCTGACGCTGACGCTGCTGCTGCTGCTGACGCTGCTGCTGCTGCTGCTGGCACTGGCGCTGCCAGCTGCGACGTTGGCGTCGGTGGCTCTGGCTCGTGATTGGCGCACACATTGGCAAACGAGAGCACTTTATTTTTAAACGTTTTAAAAATACAAGCATTATAGAATTTAGCGGCTTAGTCATAGCAAAAGTTGCGGTAACAAACTGAAAACCAAAAACCAAAAGCCAAAAACCAAAAACCAAAAACTAAATTCCCAAATGTCCCATGCGAATTGACCAGAACTAAGAGCCAGAACCAAACCGAACCGAACCGAACCGAACCGTACCGTACAGACTAGGGGAGCTACATAGCTACCAAAGGCGTAGCCAGAAGGGGTCAAAAGATTAAGGCCTGCTTTCATTTTCAATTTCAATCAAATCATTCGAAATTGAAACTCTTAGCTGTTCTGAATTCCGCAAAATTATTAGTTATAATAATAAAAAGGGAGTCTCAATAGCAGGGAAAATGGGGGGGACCCAGCGTTGGTCTATTGTGACAAAAAGGCTTTCTATGGGGACAAGAGTTGCTCTACCTCCCTTGTGAAGGGTCACTTGTCGAGAACTCGGGGGTCATAAGCTCCCTACGTAGCTGTCTCCTTCTACTCCAAGCAATGACAGGACAGTCGCAAGGAAGGAAGGATAGTGGTTTTGTCATCCTCCCTGCAAAGTCTACACTCTGCATCAGTGTTTTTAACGTACGGTACGGTGGTGCATACTAAAAAAGAACGAAAAAACAATATCGAAATGGAAACGAAAATGAAAACAGTCTTAATTATTTGATTATTCAATGTTTATTAATCAATTGCATTGACATTACTAGACCAAGAATCATGACCCCCCTGTCGCTACGCCCCTGCTAGATACTTACTGTAAAGGCGAACTAATCACACACACTTGCCAGTTTAAGTAGCCATGTGATGAGCTGGCCAAAATGACACACGCAATGATCGCATAGATCTTAGCCGAAAAACTACTCATGCCAGCTGAATAGAAAGTTGATGAATTTGTTATCAGAGGAACAAAGGGAGCAGCGTTTGGCATATAAAGTAGCTGATAATCAAAACCAGGTAGATGTAATTGATAAAACTTCATTGATTTGATCAATTGTGCGTTAGATTTGTCGCTAAAAGCGAGAATTTGATTCGTATGTCTTATACAATATAGAAACATTGAACATAAAACAAAACTTCCTCTTATATTTAGTTGTTATACAAAGAAACAGCTGTAGCAAGTTTTCTTCCTTTATTAAATAACAATTATTCTAATTGTTAGACCTATTGCCAGTTTGTTATTTCTGGAAACTGTTTAGAGTCATGAAAATTCCACAAAATTTGAAAGAAACTTCAACTGTTTATGGTACGGCAACATCAGAGCACACATACCAAATTGAATAGCTCTAGCTGTTATAGTCTCTGGATATCTGACAGATATAAACGACTGATGCTGATTCAAAAAGTAGACTTTATAGTTCGCGGAAATTACCTGTTTGCCACACATTTTGAAGCAGCTGCGAATGGGTGTACAGGGTATTAAATAGACAGAATCAAGCGATCATATAATACCTGTTGAGTAGCGTGATCGGTGATCAGCAGATTGTCAATTGCATAAGGGTCTGAGTGCCAAGTGATTAACGGATTATATAGACAAACAAAATGGCGGACTGTGCTTATAGCAAACTTAAGATCTGTTCGCAGAGGAAAAACAAACCCCGCCCCCAAATAGAAATGAAAACAAGTTGAAGCTTTATGTTTTTTGTTAATTGAATAATTGTTTATTTCTTGTTCAGTTTTGTATTTTTGTTTTTTGTTTTTATATCATTTAATATATTTTCTGTTTCAATATATAAAAATACTGATTTTTTATATATATGTATGTGTATATATATATATATAACTAGGCATATATATATTTATAAAGTTTTCGCACAAGAAAAAACCATCCTTTGTATATAAATATATTGTATATATGTATATATATATATATATATAATTGCTTACTTTCTTGTTGTATTTGTTGTTATATCATTTGTTGTAAATATATATATAGATATATGTATATATATATATATATTTCGAGCTTTGTGTGTATAATTCTTTATGCAACATCAGCAGTTTTTAACAATTTATTAAATTTTGTTTTTTCATATCACAAGAATTTTCAATTTCCCAAAAAAAATATAGAAGGTATATAGAATATTTGATATATAGTATGTATATATATTATTTGTAGATAGTATATTATATATAAGCTTACAATCTATGTATGTATATAAAAAGAATTACACATTTGATTAGTTCCCGTTTTGTTAACTCAATTGAATGGGCTGGCCACGCCCCCTTTTCTGGCCATGACAACAAAATTCATATGTGTGTGTGTGTGTGTGTGTGTGTGTGTGTGTTGGTTGTGTGTTGTTTTTTGTTCTTTGTTTTTAAAGCTTTCTCTTACAATCGTTCAAATTTCAGTTTGTTTTTCAGTTTGTTTTCAGTTGTTGTTATTGTTATTTGCAATTGTTTATTTAGCGTAAAAATTCTTTAGCAAATTTAATTTTCTGCTTCGGTTTTGTACACAATTAAATTAGTTATTTACACATAACTAAAATAGCAAAAAAAAAACAAAAAAAAAAATACATTTAATATTAGATCTATGTATATAGCATTATAATAGTATTATAATAATAATAATAATAATTTTAATATTATTTTTAATAATAATAAAAAAAAGTGAACTTAATTTAACAGCGACTTAAGCTAATTTGTTCCTAGAATTTAGCCACAAAAAAAAAATAAACACTAATTTAATAATAAGAATTATTTAATATTTAATGACATTTACTTAATTTAAAGTGTGTGTGTGTGTGTGTGTGTGTGTGTGATATGGTTTTGTGTTTTTTGGAATTAATTAATAATAGTTAATTAATTAATTAAATATTTAATTAAGTTTAACAATTAAAACAGACCAAAAAAAATGTTGCTTCGTTATTTCATTTAAATATTTAAGGTTGGCTTTTTTTAATAACTAAGTTGTGTTAGGACCAGGCCCAAGGCCACGCCCCCCGCCCCCCCTACGCCCCACGCTTGCTGGCTTTGTTGAGCAACTGTTGCTGCCACACAGCAGCAGCAGCAGCAGCAGCAGCAGCAGCAGCAGCTGGAGGCAACTTATGACAGCAGCCTGTTGGCGCTGCTGTTGCTGCCGCGCTTTGTTGTTGCTGCTGCAACGATAGCAACTGTTGCTGCTGACGCTGTTGCTGTCACTGTTGCTGCTTGTGGCGCGAAGCCTGTTGCGCTCAAGGCGGCCAGCGCCTCCTGATCCAGCCAGCGTTGCAAGTGCGAGCGCTGCAGCAACTGTTGCTGCTGTTGCTGCTGCTGCTGCTGCTGTTGTTGCTGCTGCTGCTGCTGCTGTTGCATGATGCTCATCAGATTGTCGTTGTAGACGGCGGCATGCAGCTGCATGTTGAGACTGTAGCTGTGCGTGATGGAGCTGACGCTGGGGCTGTCGCTGTACGTGGAGGAGCTGCTCTCGTAGCCGGAGACGGGCGAGCCTTTGGGGCAGCAGAAGCCGGTGGGTGAGAGCGCCGGCGCCGAGAATGGACTGAGCACGCTCTGTGGCGTTGAGGGCTTGCTGCTGATGCTGCTGTGGCTGCTGATGCTGCTGTGGCTGCTGATGCTGCTGATGCTGCTGTTGCAACTGTTGCTGCCGGCCTGAAACTGAAACTGATGCTGAGGACTCCCGGCGGGATGAAACGCCTGCAGCGTTGCCGGATATTGTTGCATCAGCAGCGACGGCGGCGGCGGCGATTGAAAGCAGCTGTTGCTGCCAACGCTCGCGCTGCTGCTGCTGCCGCCGCCGCCGCCGCCAAATGTTGCATGATTGCTCCAAATGATCGGCTCCCGCTTGGCCGCCAGCCGCTTGTTCTTCTTCTTGCTGCCATTGTGTGTGCCGCCATGCTCCTCATCATCCGCATCCGCGTTGCGCTCGTCCTCGTCCTCGTCCTCGGGCAGCTGCAGCTGCAGCTCCAGCTCGGAGCCATCCTCCGTCTCCGTCTCGTTCGAGTATCCCTGGCCGGGCGCCTCCTTGGCCTCGTCCAGCAAATAGGGCTTGAATAGCTTCACCTGCTTGGCCGGCAGCTTGCGCGCCTCCACCATCGCTGCCTGCGCCTGCGCCTGCGTCGCTGCCTGCGCTTGTGTCGCTGCTTGAGCTTCTGCCTGCGTCTCGGACTCGGCCTCCACATCAATGTCCACATCCTCGGCCTCATTGTCGCTGGGCTGCTCGCACTTGATGGCCTCCAGCTTGCTCATCTTGTTGTCCGCCGGCCACAAGCTCTGTGCGGCGCGCTTGCGGCAGCTCAAGTCCACGCAGGCGCTCATTTTGAGCAACTGTTGCTGCTGCTGCAGCTGCAACTGTTGCAGCTCGCGCTGCCGCCGCGCTGCGCTGCTCAACGACAAATCCATGGGCGCTGGCGTCGCTGCCGTTGGCAAATAGGCGGCGGGCATATGATAAGCATAGGCAAGCTGAGGAATGTGTTGGCTGCTGTTGTTGCTGTTGCTGCTGTTGTTGCTGCTGTTGTTGCAACTGTTGCTGCTGTTCATTGGCACGGCATTTGGCACTTGTTGCTGCTGTGCGCTGCTGGCACTGACTGTTGCGGCGCTGCTGCTGCTGCTGCTGCTTATGGCTGCCACAACGGCAGCAAATTTGACAGCGGACATATTTGAGCTGTGGTTGCTGCCGTTTGATTGCTGCTGTGGCAGCGACTGTGGCTGTGGCACATGCAAATGGCTATGCGTGGGCGGCGCTGCTGGCTGCTGCTGCTGCAGTGGTGGTGGCGGCGGCGGCGGTGGCGCCAAATGATGATGATGATGATGATGTGCAAAGCCATTGGCCAGCAAATGATGCGCATGCGCGGCTGCCGCAGCCGCCGCTGCTGCCGCTGCGGCATGATGATGATGATGATGATGCACATGATGCCCCAAAGGCAGCGGCAGATTGTGAAACTGTTGCTGCTGCTGCTGCTTCAACTGCTGCTGCTGCTGTTGCTGCTGCACGCTGACAATGGCTGGCTGCAACTGTTGCTGCTGCTGCTGCTGTGCTGCTGCTGCTGCTGCTGCTGCTGCTGCTGCTGCTGCTGCTGCTGGTGATGATGCTGATGCTGATTGTTGACCACCGAGGAGCGCAAGTTGGACTCGCATTGCAGCCACTTTTGTATCTGGCGGCGATGTATGTTGTACTTGCGCGCTGTGGCACGCTGGTTGCCCTTGCAGTCGTTGTCGCTGCGGTACGATTCGAGCACCTGCAGCTTGAACTGCGGCGTGAAGATGCGGCGCGAGCCCGTCTTGAGGCTGCAGGCGTTTCCGCTGCAATTGTTGCTGCTGTCCGCTGAAGATGCCAGCTGTTGCTGCCGCTCAGCAACTGTTGCTGCCGTCTCCTTGGCATGTCGCTTGTGCTGCGGCGGATTAAAGCCAAGCGCGGCGGCTGCCGCCATGGCTGCTGCTGCTGCGGCGGCGGCGGCGGCTGCTGCTGCGCTGCTGTTGTTGCTGCTGCTGCTGCTACTGCTGCTGTTGTTGTTGTTGTTGTTGTTGTTCATTGAACTTTGTTCGCTGTTATCCATTGTTTTTTGTTTGTATTTTATGTGTATAGTTTTAACAAATGTTGTTGTATATAGTTTATAAAACGTTTTTGTATATCAAAAATAGCATTTATTTTGTAGCTTTGCTTTAGTGCTGCGACGCTGGCGCTGGCGCTGGCTGCGCTGCGACCATAACAATAATAACAACAACAATAATAACAACAAATATGGCCGCAGACTGTAACAAGTGAGCGCAAAAAACACACAATAACAACAACAAAAAACACGTTAACTATAGATTGTTGTTGTTGTTTTTTTTTGTAATATTTTGTTGTTTTTCTTCTGTTTTGTTTATTTGTTGTTTAAATGTTTTAATTTGAATTGAAACACGTGAGAGCCACAAACACAAAATAAAAAACAATAATAATAATAATAATAATATTTTGTTTAAAAATTCATTGGCGCACAAAATACACAGAGAGAATTTTGTTGGTGCTGCTGCTGCTGACTACGCGACGCGTTCCGCATCCGCACGGCAAGGAATCCAAAACACAATTGTTCTGCCTTCAGCGTTCTACTTCAAAGATACGTTCTAGACTGGCTGGCCCGTCGTCGTCGTTGTTGATTGTCGCTGCTGTCGCTGTCGCTGTCGCTGTCGCTGCTCACACACACACACAGGCACACACAGGCACACAGGCGGCCGCGCGAGAACGAAACGCAACGCAACGAAATGAACTTAACTGAACGAATGAACGCAGCAGCAACAACAACAACAGCGTCGCGCGCGCCTCTCCGTCTGCGTGTGTGAGTGCAGTCGTCGCGCGACGCTCAGTCAGCCTGTGTTTGTATGTGTGCGTTCTAATAGCTCATCAGCGGCAGCGGCGGCGCAGCAAGTGTGCGTGCATCTGTGTGTGTGTGTGAGTGTGAACGAGTCAGACACTTGGCGGGCCACAGCAGAGCTGCCGCCAGACAAAACCAGTTGCTGTTGTTGCAGCCCAGCAGCGACAGCAACAGCAGCAGCAGCGACAGCAGCAGCGCGGCGCTGAGCACTGCAGACAAACTGACGACAATTGTCGGCGAGGTGTCTGCGCCCCTGTATTATGCATGCATGTATGCATGTATGTATGTATGTATTGTATATGTGCACGCGTATGAGTGGCTGAGTGAGTTCTTTGCATGTGTGTGTGTGTGTGAGACTCGTTCTTGTTGCGACTGCGGCGCTTTTGTGCGCTGGTGTGGAGTTGATTTTCAGCTACAACCGACGCGTCGGACGTAATGGACAGCAGGGGACGGAACCGAACGACGATTGCTGGCCCTGCCCCCGGGCACGGCCCAGGCCCGATCCGCCTGCCTCACAGGCTGACTAACTGACAAACTGTTTGTGCTGGCCACTCAAAACGTGCACCGTGGGGCAACACCAATGCTGTGTGGGCAGCCACAGTGGTGAAATGGTTCAAGTACAGCAAATAATAATTGAAAGCCATATAGATAATAGCTAGATTGCTAGACATTAATCACAAAATTACCCAACAAAGTTTCTCTGATTAATTTATGATCAAGAAACTAAGTACAACTCGAATATATTGCGTGAATAAATTTATGGTTTAAGGACGTACGTAATTATTTATTTGAAATTTTCTAGTGCTACAAGCTAAAGCTTTTAAGTTATCCAAATTTTTTGGCCGCGACCCGTTATAGGCTTTTAAAACTGTTCACGACCCACCCAAAAATACCGAACCATTTCGAGCGCTATCTATCAATTTTACAAAATGGAAGCTGCCCTATGCCATTATTTTTTACTGCGTTGCCCATCTTTTAGTATTGTAGTCTTTGGTTTATCTGATGTAAAAATATACTATATTTAATACTTTTTTCCTACTTTACAATATTTTCGCGCCCCGCCAAAATTTTCTACAACCCGGTACCGGGTCTCGACCCACATTTGAGGAGACGCTGAGTAAGGGCACTAGTCACTATAGTTATACAAAAATCGTATAACTAGATTATACAAATGTACAAAAACATACAAATGTGTGTGCATAGGTATAATTTTTTTAATTTTATATATATTTTTTTTCTTTAGTATAGCAAATTAAGAAATCAAAATAAGGTAAATCTCATCAAACTCAACATAATAAATTAAAAAACATTTTCCATAAGCCCAATTTATTTATAAGCCCAATTCACCAATAACTTTTTAATACTTATGTTATTCGTTTTTTTATATCCTGTATTATCTTGCAATATCATGTAAATATGATCTTACAAGAGAGTCATATTCACTTACATTTTTCGGTCATAAATTTAAAAAATATGAACACAATATTTGCCCCACTGTGCTGCTGCTGTTGTGGCTGTGCGCCAAAGCAGCAGCAGCAGCAGCAGCAGCAGCGACAACGACAGCAACGACTGCGAACCACGTTGCGGCCGCTGCCAACTTGCGCTACAATTTCGCTGGCTCTGCCAGTTTACACAGCAACAGTGCATATGTGTATGCACATAGATATGCGTGTGTGTGTGAGCTATAGTCGTGGCTGCCAGACATTCTGGCACTAGGGCTCGGCCCGGCCGACATGTTTGGTGCTTTTGCTTTTGCTCTGCCGTCGCGACAGACGCAACGACTGAGCGACTAAGCGACTGAGCGTCATATCGGCACATGAACTTGTTGAGCGCTAGAGCCAGCGAGTAATATGCATGGGTCAGGGAGAGGGGCAATAGCGGGGCAAGTGCATGCCTTGCCTTTTTCTCTTCGACTCTCGCACACCCCATTTATGCTGTATGCCTGCACGTGTGTGTGCATGTGTGTGAGAGAGAATCAACTGTTGAATGTGTAATGTGCTGTGCTGGCTGAGCGAAGGCTATGCATTTTTTGTACGTGTATGTATGTATGTATATATGTAAGTTTAGCTAAGTATATGCTTGTTGTTGGTAATGTAGTTGTTTTTGGCTGTGGGTGCATTACAATCGCTGTTGCTATCGCTGCCACCGCCGCCCCCTTGACATATGTAGCTTTACGACAAAAGGGCATAGAACACAACGTGCCATAACTGCAACAAGAGCAATGCAGCCGCCATATAACAACAACAACAACAACAGCAACAACAACAGTGAGCCGCACTTGTTGCAAATGACAAACGAAATTTTCTATACGATGAACGCGCAGAGACAAAAATCTGCGCTGCTTCAGCTGCTGCTTCTGCCGCTGTCATCGTCGTCGTCGTCGTCGTCGTCAACTGGAATTCATGAATGAAACACATATGCATGTGTATGTGTGTATTTGCTGTTTATTGTTGTTGGTGTGACGATTGCGTGTGTATGCAAATTCATAAATAAAAAATGTGTTTTGTATCTATGTATGTTGTATGTTGTTGTTGTTGTTGCTGTTGTTGCTGCTCCCAGCATCTTTTGCGCGTGCGATATCGAATAGTAGATAGAGTGAGGGCGAAAGAGCAAAAAACGAAGCAGAAGCAAAAGAAGAAGCGAAAGAAAGACGGACGGACAGAGGCACGCAACACGATTAGGTGCCAGTCAAAAACAACAATAACAACAACAACAAGCATTGAGTCACCTAGTCCAAAGCAGAAGGCAACTGCGACGGCCTCTCACTGATGATGCCTGATGATAGATCTCTGCTACTCTTCAAAGCGATAGAGAGAGAAAGAACGAGAGCAAGAGAGAGGGAGATCGAGGTCCAGGCAAGAGAGGCCGCAGGCAGTGGACAGAGCGCATAGATTCCCACGTCGTCGTTTTGCTTTGCTGTTGTTGTTGTTGTTGTTGTTGTTGCTGCTGTTGCTGGCATCCCAACAGGCCCCAAAAAAAAAGAACGACGACACGTTGTCTGGAAACGTTGAGCGCCCGAACGCCGTCGCCGTCGCCGTCGCTGTCAACGTCGCCGCAGACGCTGACGCCTGCACATGAAAATGTTTTTGAATTGCATTTCCAAGTAACAAATAACAAAAACAATATGCTACCAAGCAAGAAAAAAAAGGTGAGCAACTAATAAAGTGGCTCCCGACTGCGATATACTCTGTTCCGTCAAACTTTAACAGAGTCCTTGCTGACTTTAGCTATAAGTGAGAATATGTAGACTTTGGTCCTTTGCGGGGAAGGGGTGGGGTGGCATAGGGATCTTAATACTTTATCTGCACAAAACTTGGCAAACTTGTTGCTTTACCTTCAAAAGTGTCGATCATACGCACAAAAACTCAACACATTTTGTTTCTCTTTTGGGAACAGAGTATAAAAAGAACGAAAACTTAAAAAACAGCAACAACAACTACACAGGCAGGTTGTGTGTGTGTGTGTGTTTAAAATAAAATCAAAAGAATTCCACTTTTGTGGCCCCGTCGGCTTCTAAATCGATTTATCAAAAAGAAGAAAACAAAAAAAACATCCAAGTAAAAAGCGTAAAAGGCACAGGCAAAGAGATAAAAATTGAATATAAAAAGGTAAAGGTAACGTAAAAATCGAAAACCTATACACACAATAGATGCACACACACACACACACACAGAGAGAGAGAGACAGACAGACAGACACATGAATTGATTAAAAAGTTGAAAAATAAAAAAAATGAAAAAAAAAAACGAAAAATCATTTGGGAACCCGGCAACCCGGGGTACCGGGCACGGTCACATCTTGGAGCACAAAGAGCGCGGTGTGATCGGTGTCGCGAACTGTGTGGTTAGGGATGGGTGGGGAAGGTGCTGCAGAGACGGGGAGGCGAAGGGTGCGGCATTGCCGCCTGGACCAGCGCCGACGCCGTGCTGTCTGCCTTTGAATGCGGCGCATAAGCCCACACAGACAAATACAGAGACAGACACACGCACACACAGACATCTAGATATAGTATACGTATAAGCGAGTCTGTGGATCAAGAGAGAGGCGGGGGCCAAAGCGACACTTGGAGACAGAAATTTGAAGACCTGTGCGCACGCGCAATCCAAACTAAACTAAGCCAAACCAAACCAAACCAAATGGAACCGAAGCGTACCGTGAAATCGATCATCTTACAGCTATAATTATATACATTTGCATAAAAAGTTATCCCAGTAGATTAGCCGGTTGATTTTTCTAGAATCCCAAATATTTATTTGACTATAATCAAAGTTTTCAACCCTGCTCCAAGCCAAATTAAGCCGAATCATTTCGTTATATCGATCTGATGATTGAAATAAAGCAAACGGAACTAAATTGAATTATAGATGCTATCATCTCTATAATTATAATATACTAGCAGGTGTTTCCCGGCGTCACCCGAGCCAAATCATTTTCATAAAGTCCTTTCCTGTTATGTTCGATTCTCCCTATCGTGTTTAGCCCACTCCCAGTACGGTTGAGCAGGAGCTACCCAAAGTTTCAAAGGCCGATGGGAGAATTCTCCAAAATCGGTGAGATACATATCGAAATATTTAATGTGTGGAGCTATGAAAATGAGCTTGAAGCTTATCAGACTAAAACAAGTAAGAATGCTATAGTCGAGTATACCCGACTACGAAACTCCCTGTACCCAGGTCAAAAATTTCCGATCGCATCTTCGTTAACTTACACATACATACACAGATACGCACACGCACGAGCCACAGCGCAAGCCAGGCATTTTAAGTTGTGACTGTGCTTCTTCTTCCCCTTGCTGCAGCACTGAATCTTCTTTCGTGAATAACTTAGGTGTTTATTATCCGATCGACTTGAAATTTGGACAGTAGATTAAGAGGGACTAAAGTATTGGACATGCCAAATCTTAAAGCTATATCTTGAAAATTGTAACTGTAAAACGGTTTTTATCGAATAGCGGGGGAACGGGGGGAGATATCTCAAATCTAAAATAAACTTGACCTGCTCCCGCTATACACGAACCTACATTCCAAATTTGGTGTCTCTAGCTCTTATAGTTGCTGAGATCCTTGCGTTCATACATACGGACAGACAGACGGACAGACGGACAGACAGACGGACATGGCCAAATCGAAATCTCTTTTGATACTGATCAAGAATATATATACTTTATAGGGTCGGAGATGTCTCCTTCTGCCTGTTACATACTTTTGCACAAATCCAATACCCCCTTTTTACCCATTTTATGGGTACAGGGAGTAATTAGACTGTGATTCGTACAACTTTTCGACCATAATTTTACCACCCTTGGGGCGGATTTTCCAAAATCGGTAAATAGTGTTGCGAACGATATTTAGTAGATCATTGGAAATGAGTTAGAAACCGTTTAGATGGTAAACTTCAAAGTCTCAACAGTTTTCCGGACAGAATTTTAGAGTGGGATATGTGAGGAAACTATTTTAAAAGTTTCAGATTTCTAGCTTCTACCGTTTGGTCTGCCCGTGAGTCGCCAATCAGTCAGTCAGTCAGGTTGAAGAGTTGTGTATAAGATAGAAAAAGTTGTTGTTGTTTACACAAAAAGTTATCCCACCAGCTTAATCGGATCAATATTATAGGAGTGTACATTTTTCAGACTATAATCAAAATTGTCAACTCTGTTCAAATACAAAAATCAATGGGAGCCCAGACGGTTTATGATATAGTCATGACTATAGTTTTATATGTATGCACATTTATTATTATTCATTATTCATCTATCCAAAATTTCACGGAACTTAATTGAAGCATGGAAGTAATTATCACTTGACCATAATTATATATACACTTTAAATACATAAGTAGTTATCTTTAAGTACTTCAGATAGTTTTTCCAAAAGTTTTTATATTTAAAAATGCAAAGCTTATAACTAGCAAACGTCCTTAATGATTGACTTCCATACAATAACCTAATGAAACTGAAAGAGCTCAAAAGGGGATCATCAGCTATGAGGATAAGCCGTATTCATTTTACAGAACTTAAATTACTTAGAGTACTCGTGTAATTAAGGATTTCAACTAACAAAAAGTCCTTATTCTTAGATATGTACGAGTATAATTAAATGCCCTAAAATGTAGAAAGTCGTCAAACTTTTGTAGCCAAAGGCAGCTTACCTTATTTTTTTTTCTTCTGAATATAAGAAATATTTTTCTCAAATTTAGAAAATATTTCTATTAAGCAGAAATGATTTCTGGCTTTAAAGGTGACTTTTATTTTAGGATGATTATCTGAATTCTATGGCATTTATTTTTCTGGGTGTGCATTCAAAATTGTATTGTGTGACAATTAAAAGTATTTAGCAACGATAAAAGTAAAACTAATGTATAAAGTTTGTTGAATCACAAGCAAAGCACTGGAATTGGAACAAAGAAAGATCGGCCATGTTCGGCGTTCCAAAGAAATTTACCCTTGCAGCAATGTTTTCTATATAAAAACCCAATTTGCAACCGATTGTACCAATGGAAACGATATAATAATGTATCAAATTAAAGCGTTAAAATAATCTGTATAGAGAATAAAGTTGTACGCTAAAAACACTAATTGTTCATCCGCTATTTCCTATAGTAGTATCCTTAAAATGTAATAAATTTCTATTAAATTTGGTCAACCAGTACAAAACATAATAAGGCTCAAATTTGGCAAATTTGGTCTACGCTCATAAGCAATGCAGTTTATTATACATCTAAATGGGTATAAATAGGATGAGAAACGCACCAAATAAACCCGAGCATGTATTAAATGACGTCATGTTGCTGTAACCAAAATGACATTCTAAGAATTAAGCAGATTCTTTATTCAATCCAATAATACGCTACAATAAGTATGCTTCATTGAAATATTATTTAAATCTGCCTACTTGCTGTCGCTTGCAGAACTCATCTTACAAAATTCGAATTTGCATGCATGCTGCTCACACGAGCGATGTCTTATGTGACAGAGGTGGGGCATGTGGAACGTGTGGCACATGCGGCACATGGGCCTGCTGACCCAGGTAGATGATGTTGCATCGCTACACAGCTATACCCTAACGTACTAGGTTATGAAATGACCTTGGAGGAACTTTCGATTGGTAGTCGCGGGGCTTATCAGGCGATAACATCACACAAAGGCATTCGTAGTGCCAAGTTCCATTTCGATGAGTAAAAAAACATGTCAAGCAACTATAGAGCAGCGAAACTGTTAGATATTTCACCAGAAATTGTCAGCTATGACAAAGAATATAGAACGCATAATACTAAATACTATATATAAATATATACCTATAAGTAGCATGAACATTCCTTTCGGGTGATCCACCTTCTTTGGTTTTGTAAGCACTTGGCTAGCGGTAATCATCCAATCAAGATGAAAGTTCTTAGGTACCTTTTCAGGGGAGTGTAATAAATGTCAATGCATGCGTATCTGCGAACAATGCGCTTTCTTCTCCCGTGTAGTACGCACGTGGCAGTTGCACGTTATCATCTGATATTGCGCCCACCTATGAATGTGCTCGTACCGAGCGCCATGATGCATTGGAGCAGTATAATTGCACCCAGTGTTTCTCCCCAGTTGACTCACAGCCAATTCAGAATGCGTTACCAGTTAGCTAGCTGGGTTGTTAGCTAGCCTCCCTCCACCCTCTACTGCGACTGTGGTACTTTTGTTGGGGCTTGGGGGCATTACGCAAGCTGCAATTGAAATCGGAAGCTTTGTTTTGTTTTTTTACTGTTTTTTTTGCTCGGCACACGCTGTTTACAAGCCTACCTTCGGGTCTGGGCCTGGGTCTGGGTCCAAGTCTGACTAACTCTGATTCTAACCCCCTCGAAACCGGGGTCCATTATCGCGGATCACGATCGCCGGCGTGTGCAGCTCATCCAACGTATCTATCTAATCGCAATTGCACAAATGCTCAACCTATATTTATACATATATACTGACTATGTTTACATATTGAATGTTAAACACTTGCTTTAAATTGCTAGATATTTCAAGGTTAAAGTCCTTTTAAAATTATTCATGTATACTGCTTTAAAGGTATTGCCTTGAAAATGATTGGTATCGTTAGGATCCATCTAAAAGCTGGACTCTACTCTTCTAGCCATTATAGGTGTTTAGTAACGGAATAGTTCTTATTTACTTATGTTGCCAATAGCAATCATAAGGTGTCAATGGGAAACGTGAAAGTACTAAAAATGTATTCCCAACTTAATTTCCTTGAACAAAATTTATTCATATAGAAAATAGCCTTATTAGTGTTAGATGAGAACCTCCTTAGAAATACGAAAACAAAACTTCTTCATATAGTTAGCTTTATAAATGTAAGAGGACAACCTCCTTAGAAATACTTGAACTAATTGAATTGTATTTGTTTTATGTATTCATTTCTCGTAGTTCCACCTTTTACAGGTTATTAGCTTATGTGTGCATAATACTCCTGATAATTATAATACTATGTAAATTGCAACCATAAATAGTCTTGTGTGTACTCAGCTACACTCAGAAAAAAGATCGCCCTATAATTTAGAAGATTGCGCTAAAATGAAAATCGCCCTAAAAACCAGAAATATTTTCTATATTATAGAAATAATTTCTAATATTAAGAAACTTATTTCTTAAGAGTAGAAATGTCCTTAGGCCTTAAAACGGTAATCCCAACAAGTAAGAATGCTATAGTCGAGTATACCCGACTACGAAACTCCCTGTACCCAGGTCTAAAACATCCAATCACATCTAAGTCCACTTACCCATACACACACACATACACAAAGACGCACGCACACAGGCGGCAAAAGTGGCTGTGCTTCTTCTTACCCCCTCTCGCTGCATTACTGAATCTTCTTTCGTGAATAACTTCCGTGTTTATTATCCGATCGACTTGAAATTTGGACAGTAGATTAAGAGAGACTAAAGTATTGTACTTGCCAAATCTTAAAGCTATATCTTGAAAATTGTTACTGTAAAACGGTTTTAATCGATTTGCGGGGGAACGGGGGAGATATTTGAAATGTGAAACAAACTTGATCTGCGTATGCTATACAGGAACCTACATTTCAAATTTGGTGTCTCTAGCTCTTGTAGTTGCTGAGATCGACGCGTTCATACGGACAGACGGACAGACGGACAGACGGACAGACGGACAGACAGACGGACATGGCCAAATCGAAATCTCTTTTGATACTGATCAAGAATATATATACTTTATAGGGTCGGAGATGTCTCCTTCTGTCTGTTACATACATTTGCACAGATGTAATACCCCTTTTTACCCATTTTATGGGTACAGGGAGTAAAAACATAACATTTTTTTTTTGCAGTTCCTATAAGCTTTAGGGATTGAGTCTTCTAACTAGGCCCTGCCCAAGTACATATTTATGATTTAGACTCCTAAATTGTTT
The DNA here is from genome assembly GCA_035043065.1 of Hirtodrosophila confusa. Lineage (NCBI taxonomy): Eukaryota > Metazoa > Arthropoda > Insecta > Diptera > Drosophilidae > Hirtodrosophila > Hirtodrosophila confusa. The sequence goes on from JAWNNI010000078.1 coordinate 3,835,494, forward strand.
TCCTATCATCTGCTTTGAAGCTACCAATCCCCATACTTAAGAGGCAATATAAAAAGCTCGTTCGATTCCCGAAAGTAACATTCTGAGATCAGTAAAAAGAGTAGGTATCAATCTGGCTGTTCAATATTCGATTTAACTCAGACGATGCGAAAGATCATTACAAGCAGTGCCTGGAAATTTCCGGAACATCAATTTTTTTTGAAAACTGAGCTCCCAGGCCCCAAGCCAGGCAGAGTAGTTGAAAGAAACTCTTTGAAGCAACAAGCAAAAGGATCATTTGGCGATCGTTTCATTTACAGCACGATCTTGCCCAATTCCAGGTAACTACAAGCTGGAGACTGGGATTGGGACTCGGACTGGGACTGGGACTGGGCTGAGACTGGGACTGGGACTGGGACCTGGACTGGAACTGAGACTGGACTCGGTTCAGTGATGTTCGCTTGGCGATCTCAGGCGCCTAATGGATAGTTCTTCTTGGAAAAGAAAGCGGCCTGCCTTAAAGGAACGTGGCCCAGGCCCATGGTCAGTCCCGTCTCAGGCATGACGATCGGTGTGTTGGTTGGGGCAGGGGCTACAGGGAGGGGGCCACAAGTTTGCTGTGGCCAGAGTCAGAGGCAGACATTGGGCCGCCGAAGCTGGAGGCGCATAAAAATGTATATACACACACACACACACACACATGCATACAGCTCGTACTCTGTGAGTGTGTGAGAAAGGCGGCAACGCGCGAAGGCAAAAACTTTTATTAACTTTTCCAAGAAATGGAATTTCTTGGATCCTGTGTGCCTGTTTCTGTTTCGCTTCGCTTCGACTGACTTTAAATGCGGCTGCTGCGCTCATGCGAAGCTTCAGCTCCACATGCAGGTACCCACAAAACACACACACACACACACACAGAGACAGACACACAAACGCATACACACACACACATACACACATATATGTATCGAGTAAGCTTCAGGTGTTCTTTGCTTCGATCTTCCATCTCTTTGCCTGGGCCAGGGCTAGTTAGCAAACGCCGCAGTCGCAGTCGCAGTGCCAGCATTCTTTTGCTGGCAACTGATCTGTTGACGCAGGGGGGGGTGTGTGTGTGTGGGGGGGCCTGAGTTGCGTCCATCGTCGTCGTCAATTTGAGTCAATTTCTGTGCGGTGCCGCCGCAGCGAAATGAATCGAACGAAACTGAACGAAGCGCATAAATAAAGTAAAACAAAAACAACAACAGTCAGTATAGAAGCTGGCTACCCGGGACCGGTGCCCTCCAACGCCAACACACACACATACATGCATGCATACACACATACATTCACACACATACACACACTGAGCCAGACCAGCGGACGCCTACGTGCAAGCAAACTGGTAAACTGCAATGGCGCTGCTGCTGCTTGTGCTGCTGCTGCTGCTGCCCGCTGCTGCGGTTTACACTGTTGGCACAGCGGGGCGGCACGGGACGGGCACGCCAACGACTGGCGCACTGGCAGACACACTGGCAGCCTAAAGTTGTTGTTGTTGTTGCTATTGCTGCTGCTGTTGCCGCTGCTGCCGCTGCTGCTGCTGCTTCTAAAGCGCCACACAGTGCACATGTGTGCTGTGAGCGAGTTTTGAATTTACGCTCTCGCTCTCCTCTGCCGCTGCTGCTGCCGTTCCACTGTAGGTGTGAGCGTCTGTATATGTATTCTTGTGTGTATTTGTGAGGCGCATGTATTTTTAGTACAAGATTGTTGTTTAAACAAACAGGTTTTTTTACACCGCAGCAAATAACTCGTCTGTCTGCCCCGCTGACGTCGCCTGCTGCCCGCAGCGCCACATTGTAAGTATGTACGCATGTACATATGTATATACAGACACACATACACACATACATATATGTGTGTGTATGTATGTTTGTATGTATGCTGCTGCCGCTGCTGCTGCCGCCTCCGCCTGCAACGCTGCGCTGTTGTCGATTTTCAATTGAGAAGACGTCGACGACGGCAGACAGTGCGGCAGCCAGTTCAGCCAGCGCCTTACTAATTTTCCATGGCAGCCCTGGCGCCAACAACAGCAACAACAACAACAACTAAAACCAGTCGGTCGCGTATCGCACATGGCGCACATGCAACCCTGGCAATGTCCATGCCCTGAACGATCTACAACAGGTTGGGGCTATGCGCCGCACAGGAAACTGTGCCTACCCCCCTCCCCGACCAACCGATCGCCCGCGCTCAATCGCACTGCTTGCGCAATTTGGTGCCCCACGCCACAATAGTTTTTTGTACACACACACACACATACATACATGCATACATACATACGCGATCACACTGTCATCAAAATAAGTTTAAGTACACCCTTTGATTTGCTTATGTTTATTTTCATTTATTAATTCTAATAAAAATAAATAAATATTAAATTCGATGTATTAATTATTAATTAATGGAGAAATAAACTTAGTACTTTATATAAACATTATTGTTATTGCAGTGATACCTATTACGAAACATGAAATATGGACAACATCATCATTAATTTTGTAAAATAACTTAAAACAATTTTTTTTAAATTTATTTATTTTTTATTTAAGGATAAAAATATTTATTTGAATTTAAATTTGCTTTTTGCTATCTTGCTATTTGAACAGCTCTAAGCTTTAGAAACCACAATTAAAGTCAGTCTAAACAACCTCAAAAAATCGTATATTATTTAAATTATGTATGTAGCTAATTTTTTGGTTTCACTAATGTAATAAACAAATAATGTAAGATTGCGATGATCTCCGAAAAGTCTACTGTTTACTGGTATGTCCGCAATAAAATACTTTTTATGTAACTTTTAAGTGCTGTCAAAAAGCTTTATTTCACTGTAGGTAAGCTAAAATTGTATTCGATCAATTAAAATATAACGTAAGAATACATTTCCTTTCTACCAGGGACCATAACGGTTATAAATTTTAAAATAAAAATTATAAAATAGTTGAAAATAAGAGTTAATATAATAATAACTTTTAAATAAAAATAAAATTATTTTTTTCATTTTTTTGCGATTGCAATATAATTGTTTTTTTTTTCAATTTGATGATAAAAATGAAATATTAACGTTTATTCTGTTTCTGTTACTGCATCCGTGTTTGATTTTTTTAAGCTCATAACTCTTATTTGCGATCGCTGTTTTTTACTAAGTTCATAACAAAACGAAATAAATACTACAAAATAGGCCAAACAAGTTTACGTACATATTTTTCTTATCTGCTGATTGCGTTGTTTTTGTTTTATTATATTACAAGAAATGCATTAAAACATTTGTATTCATTAGTTTTGCCAATAAACCGGGGTGTGTGTGTACTGTTTGAGCTTACTGTATATATTTTGGTATTTTTGTTGTTGTTTTGTGTTTTCTGTTTTGTTTTTTGGGTCCCCGTGCAGCGATGATGCTATGCGCATTTAGCGTTAAAATAAGCGAACACCTCTGGTGTGAAATTCCGTTGTAAATAGCTTTTGCGCATGGTAAGTGAAGGATGGGGTGGAGGGAGGTGTGCGCTGGTTCAACACTCACGTAATCTCAGCTGCGGTCAGAATGAAACGAATCGTGCGCTGCCTGCTCAAAGTTGCCTTGAAAAGCTTTTAAGCTATGTATGTGCTTATATATGTGAACTTATTGAATTATTGAGCAGCCGCATATTGCAGTATGATCCTCAACGCTTCTGAACGTGTGAGAGAGAGAGAGGGGAAAGAAAGCGAGAGCTTTATGACCCATTAGCCCATAAGCTTTTGCCACGTTCATAATGACGCACAAAAAGCTTTTAATGGCTGATACTATCGGCGCCTCAACGTCTGCGTTGGCGGCGACAGCGGCGCAGGGAGCTGCTGCTGTTGCTGCCGCTGCTGCCTATGCTGTCGCTTACAGTGGCGATCCGGCAAGGTGTACCTCAAGCTAATGTTATTTAATTTATTTTTGTATTCACACGTTTGGTATCTGCGGCTATGGTGTGGGGCAGCACACATTATGACCGACACACACACACAGTGTAATCTATGGTTATACACCCATACATACATATGTACACACATTAGGAAGCCAGAGACGCACACAAACGCTGAGGTGAGCGAGTGGGACAGTCAAGCAACGTATACACATACATACATACATATATCGGCAGAGAACGTGGGCAGCGACGACAACAACGACAAGCGCCAAAAGCCATCGCCGACTCATTGCGTATGTGTGTGAGTGGGAGTTGGTATGTGTGCAAGAATGAACGCAGAATGAATGCTTAACTCGCTCGCTCACTCAGGCTGCTCTCGACAGGCATTCATCGAAATTCATTTATCGTCGTCGCTTTGTCTGCGCTCGCTCGCCCTACTGCAGTTCCATATGTATGTGTGTTGGAGTGTGGGTCGCTCGTTCATTCATTCGCTCTCCATACAGACAGACACACACTGACACTCACATGCACACAGCAGAGATACAGGTACTGCTGTTGCGAGTACGAGTGCTCATGCTCATAGCGCTCTCACAGCATAGCGCGCGCGCTGGCTGCTCTGAAGAGCGGCAACAGCGCACTCGATCGGCACAGACAGAATGTCGCCAGTTCATGCTACGCTGCCAGACATACTGTCGTCGTTGTTGTCGCCGCTGCCGCTGCCGCTGCGCCTGCTGCTGCCGCTCTGCCATCGTCGACGTAGCCGTTTGCCGCAGTCGTCAAATCACATTTCACACGCTGCGCCCCCCCGCCGACGCTGACATTAACATCGCCCTAACCCTGTGCCTACCAACGCAAGCGGTGACCTGCCGCCCTACCCCCGCTCCCTCCACCCTTTTCCTAAAATGGCCTGCCTTTGAGGTGGCTGCACTTTTTAAATGATTTTTATTTTATTTTTTGCAGCATATGCAGCAGCCCCCCGTCCGCCTTTCCCCCTTCCCCCTTCCCTGGGTTTGCTAGCTCCAAAATGCCCCAACCGACAATTGGGTATTTCGCAGATACAGATGCGACTTTATATGTGTTGCACACACACATACATATATATGTACATACATATAAATATATATATATATACATACATACATACATACATACACATATAGTACATACATACATACATATGTACGTACATACAAGTGTGTTCTGTGAGATTTACTTGTATACAGTGCGACCTCGACTTTGGCAACTGATCGATGCACGTAACAGCCAAGAATATATGGTATTTATATATATACATATGTACATATGTATGTATGTATATATGTACATAGTACTTTCATATATAGCTAACGACGTCGTTCCGTTCCACAAGGAAGCCTAACGCTATCGCATGCACTCTGGAATGTTGCCCAGTAAATTTCCGAAGCACATTCACATATTGGCGGTGATCGATCAGCCCTCCATCATTTTCAAATGTGCTAACGAGGCCCCAAGAACAACAAGGTTAGGAACAATAGCAGCAACCTTGAACTATGCTTAAATGCAACTCTGCTCAACTCGATGGAACTTTCAATATCGCAGATCGATCTCAATGGGCTAAGCCTGTGTTGCGGACGTTACATTTCAACTCATCTTCTATAATCCTGTTCGAAACATTTGAAGCTCACCTACTGTGATTTTTAGCTTTTCTAGAGTTCTTTTAGATGGCATCAAATATTTCTTAACTACACCCAGGAAAATAAATGCCATAGAATACAGAAAATCACCCTAAAAGTCACATTTAAAGCCAGAAATATTTGTTTCTGTTTAATAGAAATATTTCCTAAATTTGAGTAATATATTTCTTATATTCAGAAAAAAATAAGCTTAGCTGCCTTTGGCTACAAAAGTTTGGTGACTTTCTACATTTTAGGGCGTTTAATTTGTCTAAGTGTAGTTTCATCTACAGATATTATAATCCATATAAAACAGAAGTCGTCTTAGATCAACATTTTCATTAATTTCTATGAATTTCGCATCATAAACAAATTAGCTGAGCTAGTTTCAAAGATAGTGAAATATTTAAGGATATTAACCGATTTCTTACTGAATTTTTTAACGTTCCCTCGTTGAGAATGTTATAGTTCTTAAGATATATATTTATAAGGTATATATTTATATGATATGGCTTATTTACTAATGTGTACGGCCAGCTTAGCTCTGTGAAAACGCATTTTTTGGGGAAAACAAGGTAATAGATTTCTGAAGGTGGTCTTAGTTTTTGCAAAATGGATCACTGCAGCAATGTTTTTTTATACAAAAAAAGGAAACCATCTAAAGATTATATTCTAAAGTATAATAAGACTCGCAACTGCTGAGTTTTAATGAAATATCTGTATAATAAAAAAGTTTTCCACACAAAAATATCTTCATAAGCATAAAGTTAATATTTATTCGATTGTTCGAATAGCAACTAGAGCTTGGTCCGATCCGGCCGGTTCCGATTTATGTACTGCCTACAGCAATATGAAGCATCTGTGCAAAGTTTCATCACGAATTATTATAAATAGTGATTTTTTGTTCATTAAAAATACACTATATATTGAAATACAAATATTGAAACTTATCACCGTTTTAATTTTCAGTTTGTACAGTCTTTTAAAAACATATCGCTTAATGATGGATGTTTTGCCGTTCGGTCTGTCTGTCTATATGTTATCAGTAATCTATTTCTATAATCAACTGTTTTGTTTCTTTTTGCCGGGATTTAAAGTGCTCTGAGATTACAATTTCCAAGTGATGTCATTACTAAGAATACGCTGAAGGCCGTTGATTTCATAAAGATCAAAGTACTAAGTGTTGGTATACTAAGTACTATAGAAGTAATACAAATTTGATAAAATGATTTATTAAATTCTTAAAACTTAAAATTTTTAAAATAAAAATATATGTATATATCTTAAATATGAAGAGTGTTAACATAAGTATTATTTCAAATGATATAAGCATTAAAATGTTTGACCTTTTCTCTTCTATAACATAAATCAATTAACCGATCCTTGATAACTACATTTTACATATAACATATCAATATATAGTTTATATTATATACATATAAAAGAACATGACCTGACAGATTGACTCACTGACTGATTCGCTATGACTATGAATTGTTCATAGTAGTTTCCCATTTATAACGAGATTGCTCTGTTAAACGGGATTTTGAATTTCTTCCCATAAGCGTGGCAATTCGCGGAAAACTGTTGTATGAAACTTTTTATTTACTATTTCGCTCAGCTTCAAATTCATTTTCAATTATCTATACAAAAATCATCCGACTCATATTTTACCGATTCCGGCAAATCCAACCCCTTGGGCGGAAATTGTGGATCTCAAAGTTGTATGTGCGAATGTCATTTTTAGTCGGATCAGCATTAAACGTATTTTCAAAGCTCGTCACATTAAATAATTTGAAACGAGTCTCATGGATTTCGGATAATCTACCCCCAAGGTTACAAAATTTTGGTATGCTTATTTTGTGCATATTTTATATAGGAAAATTAAACAGAATCATCAACAAATATGTATTTCTTCATATTTTCAATATAACTGGTTGCTATATGCTCATATTTTGATGACTATATAGTACATCCGCAACTGTATTTTTCCGTGAAATTCTGTTTAGTCAACATAACGAGCTTTTTACCATACGCCCCCAACTCAACGCTTTCATTACACATCCATAAAATTTCAGCGCATGGCGTTGTAACTAAGAATTTAGGCTACTTCATCATGGTCAGCAATAAGAACAAAATGAAGAAATACCTTTAAAAAAAAGGCCGAAAAATGTATAAATATAATTTATATTTTATTTTAATACTCAAGCGATATTCATTCTGGCTGAATCAGCTTTTTAGGGTTCGTGTGGGTGTTGAAGAAACCGTGTTGCGTTCTATTCTACTTAAAAATTATTATTATTACTTTTACTTCATTTTGGTGGGCTGTCTTTTTGCAACTTTATGCTGTCGTGGTCACAAAACTCAGCCAAACTTCGATGGGAAACACTCGGTTCAAACTACTCAAATATTTAATATTCAAAACGATTACACAAAGTTACGAAACTGATTTCATACACATTAGCAATGATTGCTGGAATTAAAAGGGTTATTCACCCAAGTAAACCTTTCGAGCATATAGTGATCCCAAGTTCTATCTGACTTTTAGTGCTATGGAACAAGCACTTTAGGCCTGGGTTAGGTTAGGTGAAGAAGGACCATATGGTCCTTGGTACCGTATATTGAAACCTCGCTTTATTTAGGACTCTTCAAGAATATATTTTGAGAACTTTAGGAGTTGGTTTCGCAGTGTTATCGATACCATCCAGAGAGGTTATTGTGTTGCTTCTCAGGAGATTATCCAGATGTTCCACTATAAGGCTGAAACTATAAGTTTATAATACTATAATAATTATGAAAAGTGAAACTACGAGTTTGCTTGAAATACGTAAACATACTGAAATTGTAGCATACTTTAAGATCGGTAGCTGGAATTTTACGAACTTTGTTTTAAGTCCTAAGTACATTATATTGAAACTCATGTAATTTAAGTTTAGATATTAACTGGGTTGGTCCCAAAGATTGTAACTCTTAATCAACTTGCAGTGTTTTTGTAGAAATATCAGTTGCCTTCCTATATAGTAACTAGCTGATATACTCAATATACTACCTATACTACGTTTTGGAACCCATAATATTAAAACCTATAAATTACATAACGGATCTTAACTTTGTTGATGCCAATGTTTATAACCCATATCGATTGAGTTGAACAGAGTTAGGATCGGTTAACTGCCTGCCTGTCTAGGAAAATTGAACACTGTCAAGTTCTTGTGAAGTGAGTGAACCTGTCCACAGTCGAAAAGAGCCCGAAATTAGGCCTTACAATTGCCTTAACATGTGTTGGCCACTGGCCGATCAGCTTTAAAATGGGGCTTTCCCGCGCACCCAAACACATGTGTGCTCATCCATAGCCGAACCCAATCCCAATCCTGATACCAATCCGCATTGTGCCTCTGCCTCTAACTTAGGTGCACAAGCTGCGGCTCGGGGCTCAATGCTGGGCTCGATAGCCCAAGCCCTGAGCCAAGTCAGTTCAATAACTTGACACGCCACATACCACACTACACACACTACACACAGCACCATCCGGCGGCAATTGTTTTGGATTTCCCGTCGGATTAAGCAACTTAGTGCACAATCCATCTAGCTGTGTGCTGTGTGTGTTTTGTTTCCTTCAGTTCCGTGTGTGTGCACTTTGCGAAAGGAGGTAGCACATTTGGCGCGGGTGGTACACTGGACGGTGCTACATTTTGCCTGCCGTACCGCTAATTGTAATCGTGGGAAAAACCAATCAGACGCAATATTCGTACCAGCGCATCTTTTTATTACGGGTCAATATTAGCGTAATCCACTTTTACGGTTTATGAAGCAACCGTAAAGAACTTGGCTTGCATTTAAGGCCAGCGACACCATAAAATCTGCTGCTGGTACCTCCTCAGTAAGTTGTGACTGTTAAAAGTAGGCAGGGCATGCAGATAATCGCCCCAGTCTTCAATATCCAATATCGATACCTTAGGCGGCTACCTGCACTTCCCTTGAATGTCATCGGCACTTGCATTTTAATTAATGCCATCATAGTTGAACCGACGGATACGATCCCAAACTATCAACTTCGATGGTTGGATCGTTCAGGTGCTTCCTTTAAAGAACGCGTTGATTGCAAGTGCAGTCTTGCATAGCAATCACTGCAGTCAAAGGTATCAATTTATCAAATATACATACCGCACATATATCATTTTATTGATGATAGCTTAGGGCCTTAACGCTGGATTTACAGGACTCTTCAGTTTGGAATGTATGGGAGAGAGACAAGGAGTATCAAATGATCCGGTAAAATAGTCTAAGAAAACTAAGCATTATGTTCTGTATTTGACTACTTCTTATGTAATATGATTACGTAATCTATATAACACTAAAGTACAAAGAACACAATTGAAGAATACTATTATTTTATCGCAACTTCAACAGATTTTACCTTGAACTCGAAAGGAAAACTTTAAGATATGGCTTCTGTATCGATATATAGTAATTATCATGTTACCGTCTAAAAGAAAGTTATTCCTTATGAATACGAAAGAAAACTCTTTATATTTTAGTCGCAGTCCATCAAGGTACACGTTCGTCCCATGTCAGGCAAAGATTCAAGCTGGTGACAAGCAAATTTGATGGATGGAACCATATCCGGTACAAAGAATGCGAACCAAGTAAGTACGTGGGTAAATGAATAAATAGGGAGAATGTATGACTATATCAATTGATATGCCAACAAATTTGGTAATTCATTAGCCACTTGGCGGTGACTTCGACAGGTGGCCATAATTTAGTTTATTTAAAAGTAAAATGAGAAGGCTCCATTAGGTACCGCTGTCATTTCTCTCCTCCCCGTCTCACAGATACTCGAGTCATAGAAAAAGAAATACGCGTCCGGCATTCATAATCATCTTGAAATATGAAAATGAAACGTTGTCTATGGTTTGGGAACGTTTTGCATAATATTGTATTGAATCTGATCGGATCGGCGGCATACAGTAGCCACTCGCAGCTGTCCATAAATCGCTCAGAGTCGCCCGAGACAGAGACCCCTGAACAGTGTGTAGGGGCAACACGCTCCCGAAATACTAATTAGTGGCATGCAGCATAAATCTACAAGTTTAGTGCGGCTCCAATGCAATGGCCATGTCTATAAATCAAATTCTTGGTTCCGCTCATCCATAGGTGTTACATCGAATCCATTTTGGATCATGACCAACGACAACGACGATTGCCAAAGAAGTGCCGGAGATTAGCGATAAGCATCTGACATTTGATGCGATCCCTTGAATACCAAGCACCCAAAAATGATTGGTGGCCCAATGTTCGCATATGGCATCCGACTCTCAATTAGTGTATCGTTTCGGACACTGACAGTCGTCGCATTAGTTTCCATATTAAATGATAACTGGCTTTCTTTACCAAAGGAATTTAGTCCATAGCCAAGGGAGGGTGCTTAGAAGAAGCCGTACTTATAGAGTGTGAAACATAACCGATTTATATGTTTTTGCCTATCAGATTCATTCCGTATCTAGATATTATTGCGGATATCAAAATTAGTATGAAACGCTATGTTAAAACTTAATCTGAGCTGGTATATAATGTTTTTGGTCAAAATTCATAGCAGAATTAACAAAATATGATCTTAACTTCATAATATAGTATGTTCTTTCTCGTGGAAAGTCACTTTGGTTATTATTTGACCTTTAGATTGATTCGGCATTTTTATTAGTATTTTGTTTTCCTTAGATGTAAATTTTTTCACATTTTTGTATATATGTCAGGGTTGAAAAAGCTGAACAAATTTCTGATCGATTGCGGATATCAAAATTATTATGAAATGCAATTTTAAAACTTTTTTTGAAGTAGTTAATTTTTCTATCAATTTTATATCAGAATAGACAACATTTTGGGCTTGCAAGGATATTAACTTTACAGTAAATGTTCTTTCTAGACTTCCAACTTCCACAATATTGTGAAAACTGAACCAATTTTCAGGTAGATATTCTTTTGGTTACGATTTGAGCTTTAGATTGATTTGACATTTTATATTTTTGCATTAAAAAAACATTTTTAACTTCTTCCTACATTTCCATCTCCCACAGATTTCCATATGGGCTAAATTCTTGGTTATAGATTGATTTTTTTTTTAATTTCTGTAAATACCAATTTTACTCCCGTATCCATAAAATGGCTAAAAAGCGGATATTAGTTGAGTTCATTTTTTGGTCAAGATGATTGCCAAAAATTGAGATATAGATAACATTTGTTGAAATGTGTTAGATTATAGGGTTCTGATCCAGCAATGACGTAGTATGTATTATATATGTAGACAGTATATGTAAATACCATTTTCTGTATCATCGATAGTGTCGCCGCTCGATAGTTTCGAAGGTGAATGCCTAACCTATCGATACTATCGATAGTTCGGATAATCAATTGATTGATTGAATAGCACTTTTGATGGTATCGATAGTAAAGACCATCGATATAATCTGTAGGCTTATCGATGGTTTTGCAGCTCTATTGTGCATGTAATGTAAGTAAGTATGTCTGTTTGTATATTGATATGTATGTATGTATGTATAAATGTTGATGTGATGTTTGTACTTGATATGTACTTGTACTCTACCGCATGGAAGTGCATACAAATAGACTTGGACTTGGCCAAACGAACAGGCAGTTTGACATTTGTATGTATGTACATAAATACATACATATATGTATGTATGCTAGGCACACACATACAAGCACACATATGTATGCACTTATGTATTTATGTATGCAAGCATATGCACTTGTGTATGTATGTATGTATGTAGCTGCATTTTGGCTTCGACTTGAGGTTTCGCTGCAGCTTTGGACATTTCATTGAAAGTAAATATTTACATGTGAGTGTGTGTGCATGTGCATACATACATATATATGTACATACATACATACATATGCCGGCCAAGCACAGCCGCTGCTGCGTTCGCCGTTTGTTTATGCAGTCGTCGTATGTATGTATGTATGTATGTATGTATGTATGTATGTAAGCTGTGCATGTGGCGTCGTTGGAATACCTACAATGCACACACGTACGAGAGAATCCATATCAGCACGCCACACACAACAACAACAGCAACAAAAAACATTTATGCCCTACCAAATGTATGAAAGTTCATGCACACACACAAATGCATACATACGTAAGTATGTATACATACATACATACATGCACAGCGTTGCCATACAAAGGCAAAGAAACGTGCGGCGGCGGCGAATGCCCAGCCGGGCCGGGGCAGGCCAGGCCAGGCCAGGCAAGCCAGAGCCAGTCAGCCCAGGCCGCGACGCGACGCGTCGACAGAGTCGGGCCAGACAGTCTGTCGCCAGAAAAATCTACACACAACAACAGCAATACACACAACACAACAACACAGAGCGACAAGAGCGCAAGCCGAAAAACGAGGGCATGGGCGGGGCAGGAGGGCGCGGGCGCGGGCGCGGGCGATGATGATGACGACTACGACGGTGTTGTTCAAGTCGTTTGCGTCGCTGTTGGCGTCGCAGTTGGCAGTGCGCAGCGCAGTATCTGGTTGGGAAATCGTTTGAAGCGCAGGGCAAAGCAAAGCAAAGCCAAAGCCGAAGCAAAGCAGAATTCCATTTAGATTATATTCTTTGCTTTTTGTTGGGAGTTATTGTTGTTGTTGTTGTTGGCGCTTTTGACGAGCGGGCAACGTGTTGTGCGGCGGCTTGGTAGGTGTTACAATACATAATGAACGTCGTCCATGCATACATACATACATACACATATATGTACATACTTGCATACATACACACATGTGCATGCAGAGCTGCCACTGCGGACGACAGCGACGTGCATTGCCAGACCGTCCGGCGCGCACAGCCGTCACATAACGTCATCGCCAGCATTGGGGGGCAGCACAGCAGTGGCGTCCCCATGGGGGGTGCGCATTGTTTGTCTTAATGCTAAACTGCTTACACACACACATGTGCATACGAAACCAACTGTTGAAATTGGCAGTCAAGGCTGCCAGACAAACCACCCCAACCCCCTTGCTGGCACTGCCGTCACGCCCCTGCCTGCATTGGTTTGACGACGCTGCGACTCGAGTACGAATTTTATCGCCCACGATTTGTGTTGTTGTTTGTTTGTTTGTTTTTGATACCCTACCCTAGCCACTAACACACACACACACACACACACACTCACACACACACACTCATACATTGCACATGGGCCACTTGAGCTCTATCGGCACAGAGTCGTGCCCCAGGAGCAGCAAACGGAGGGGTATCAGGGGCAGCACAGTTGTCGCCTTTGCTATAGTTCCTAACTAACCAGCTGACGTTCCAGATGCGTGTGTTTGCTCACCCACAGCACACAGCGCAACTTCCCCAACGTCACCACACACACACACACACAGGCCCCAACTCGAGCGATCCCAATCCGAATCCCAATCCCAATCCCCAAGAGACCCCAACGCTCTGCACATATTTACAAATGCATATTGATATGTAGTACAATATACGAATGTGTGCACATAATTCACATAAACAAAAGGCGCAGTTAAACTTATCATGAACTGTGGAGGTTGATGCACAGTTCAAATCTGAGTTCCTCCAATCGTACGAATATAAGGAAACTTGTAACTACTCAATTCCCCAATGGAAAACGAACCCAAGGCAAACAAAACAGCTCGCAAATCTAGGAAAACTCATATGCAAAAAGATATAGCACGTACCTACTATTATATTTAACAGGAAATGAACGCCATCTTCCTATATCCAAAGATATAGTATACCCTTGCAACAATGTTTCTCCATCCGATTGATCCTATGACAGCTTTTAGATTAAGTACAAACTTGGTGTTTTTAGTCCACCCTAAGAATTGCTGAGTTTGGCAGAGATATCTTAAGAAAACATAGAGTTTTTCGCACAATTCATTTTTATACCTATTGTTCCTATAAGATGCTTTGTGCCAAAAGATATAGTTGTGCGATTTTAACCAAACTTGGTCAGGTTTGCCTCTGTCTGCCTGTTGCATACATTACACAGTTTTAGTACCCCAATTTTTGGCTACAGGGTGTAAAAAGAAAGCAGGAAGATAATATTTTCTACACACATTATGTCAAGTTTGTTTCAATGACCTTTATATCATTTTTAAAAAACTTCTCATAGTAAAATAGGGAATTTTTAAATCTTTCTATTTCAAATGAATTGCAGAAAGATTTACTACACTTTTCTATATGATTAGTAGCCAAATGTAGACTCTACATAGAGTTTAGGTCATTTTTTCACTGCGAGTTATGCATTTTATTTGCAGTCAAAAAGAGGGGTTTTTTCCTTTTACTATAAGTTCCGGTAATGATATCATCGTTTAGCGTAGGAAGCCCCTAGAGTGCAACAATGTACAAAAATAATATAAGAATTGCAGTTCCCCCTAGTGTCTACATATTTCCAATATGAATGCTTAGCCTCTGAAATGGAACTACTAGACTAATCGACCCTATTAGAGCTAAAGTACAACCACCCGACCCACGCAATTCGCATAAGCCTTCCCGTCCCGAAGGGTTTAGTAACCGATCTTCCATTTTTCTTTAGAAACCGGGAATTCAAAAAGATTTCTTTCGGAAATCAGCAAAGCTAACAATTTAGATTTCGAATGATTTGATTGGAATCGGAAATAAGAACAGGTCTATATATTTCCCACAACTCTATTGCTAGATTCAACAAATTTAATATGAGAACTACTAATGACCTTCTTGAAAGATTTGACCAACAAATTGTTTACTACGCCCAAGCCCGCCCCCGCAAATAGGCAAAAGAAAATATACTGGGAATATAAATATATATGAAGCTTCTAATTATTATTTGGAATGCTAGCCGCAGTTTTTTTCTGAGCAGTATATATATATATATATATATATATATAAACTACATCCTGACTGGGATTCGAACTTATGAGTCGGGGAGCAACCCCATTTCTAGGTTATGCCCTGATACGCTTTCTTTCACGCTCAACAACCGCAAAGCTCTAACTGAAATGTGGTTAACCCTTTCAGGATAGCGTATACGACAATCGAGAATCCATTGAATCGTTTCAAGACGAGTCGCTCCGCTGTGGAATCGGAATCGAAATCGGGTCGCCTCTCGGGCTGCCACAGTCAACTGTACTAAAGATAGAAGTGAACATGAACACGTTCCCACTTATACACACACACAACACACACACGCGCACACACAGACAGGGGCACACAGCAGGCGTACAAGCATACAGGAAACGTGGACGTGTGGAGGCCAAAAGGGACGAGGCGACGTCCGACGAAGGAACGGGGCGGACGCAGCATAAGTGCATCATGATGTGGTCTGAAACCTAACACTGTTGCCTTGCTGCGAATATTAAAATACCCACTTAAGTCCAACAACAACAACAGCAACAGTAAGTCGCAGAGCTGCATTTAGGCGCTTAGAATAAGTTCACTGGAACAACTCCTTAACGGAACCATGAACTAGTTCCATGTTTCTGCTTGATGTTCAGCTAATTACATTTCGTTATTGGGCATCCGTTTTGCGTTGCATATCCTCAAATTGGAAACGTTTTCGAGTTGCAAGACATTCAAAATGTATTCAACGTAAACATAACTATAAACCTAAAGTAATTTTGTAGCTTTTCAGTTCCAGGCAAGCCTTGAACAATTTAAATTTTCCAATGAAAAAAATAAAAGCTCAACACTTTCAACTGTTTTAAACATGGAAACAATTTTACAGTTGTAGCTATGAAATAAGAAATATTTAATTCAAGTAAAGCAAACGACGATGTCTTTAAGTGCGCATAAATGAACCGATAAGGCAATTCAAACAATTTCCAATCGCATCTTCGTACACTTACACACACACACACATACACAAAGACGCACACACACAAGCAAAACCGCAAGCTCTACAGTACTGAATATTGTTTGTTGAATAACTTCCGTGTTTATTATTCGATCGACTTGAAATTTGGACACTAGATTAAAAGTGAGCAAAGTATTGTACATACCGAAGTCCAAAGCTATACCTTTAAAGATGTGGCTATAAAACGTTTTTATTGAATTGCTGGGGAACGGGAAACAAACTTGATCTGCGTAAGGTATACAGGAACTTACATTTTAAATTTGATGTTTCGAAATTATAATACCCTCTGCTAAATTATAATAAACTAGCGAACGCCTCGTTCGTTCACAGAACTGAACCTATTCCTATTGAACTACAAGGGACAACTCTAGCAAGTAGTACCCTTGCACACACACACACACACACACACACACACACACACACACACACACACACACACACACACACACACACACACACACACACACACACACACACACACACACACTGGCAACAACAACAACAATACCATCGAAATGATCAACTGCAGCCAGGCAACAGGCATCCAGGCATTGGCGCCCAAATGGGCACTTGGTTGTGCCTCTTGAAACCAAGAATATCTTTCAGCTACCACTTGACAACGGCTGGCGCTCGCTGCCACTTAAAAAAAGAAGAAGAAGATATGCAGGCAAAGCCTGAATTAGAATGGAATCGAACTGAGAAACCCAATAATGTCTAGCAAGCCCAAAGTGTTGCATTTGTATAGCTGTGCTCACTTGAATGGTCATTTGCCAGGTTTTCGCTCCTCTCTCAACAATATACTAATCAAATGAAGCCATTGTGTATCACTTTAAGAGCATAATATTAATATTATTATATTATTGTTAAATTCAAAGTTCTTAAGCTGCGCGCCTTTATGCTGCACAGTGTGTACACACCATACCACAGAGGCGCAACGTAACGCAAAATGAGCAGCGTAACGTAACGTAACGTTTGCTATCGATTTGGCAATATCGATAAGCGAATCGATATTAACGAATGTGCTGGTGTGTGCGTGTGTGTGCGTGAACGCGTTGAATTACTTAAATATTCAACAAACTGCAAAATGTCAACAATTTAGATTTGTTGCATTTTGCCCATAGACAGGTGTTGCGTGTGCGAGCGTGCGTGTAGCAGGCAGCAACTGCTGCTGGAAGGATCTAATACAAAAAAGAGCAATAGCAACAATACGGACAACGCTAGCAACACGCACACACACACACACACACATACGCAAAGGCAGAAAAACAAATACAAACAAAGGCAGCTTTTCCAGAAATTGGGTCGCGTTCTTATTTTTTTCTCATTTCGCATTTGTAATGGCAATTTCGATTAAATGCCTTGGTTAGTTGTGTTCAAAACTGCGCAAAATTAACAATAAAATTAATACCTTAATCAATATTTTTCGTTGGGTGTATGTTTTTGTTTTCGCAGCCTGAAACGCAGCTGGGCGCAGTAGAAAACCCTCAGCCTCAGCCTCAGCAGCAGCAGCAGCAGCAATGAGCATAGTTGGCAAGCAACTGAATCCGGTGCAGTCCACCTCAGCTGCATCGAGCAGCGACAGCAGCAGCACCAGCAGCAGCAGCAATGCGTCCTCGTCGGCGCCACCAGCTGGCGATGCCAAGCACAAAGAGCCATCGAATGTAACGCCCGAGGATGTGCTCCAACTGAATAAAATAACGGATGATTATCTGTGCACGGCAAATGCCAATGTATTCGAAATTGACTTTACGCGCTTTAAGATACGCGATCTGGAGAGCGGCGCCGTACTCTTTGAGATCGCCAAGCCGCCCAGCGAGCAGTTCCCCGACGGCCTCTCCGTCGAGGATACAATGCTGGCCGCCGCCGAAGAGCTGTCCCTGGATGATAATGCCGATCCCAATGCCGGCCGCTATGTCCGCTACCAGTTCACGCCGGCGTTTCTCAACCTAAAAACTGTGGGCGCCACGTAAGCTGACAATTTGAATAATCGATCCCAATTCCGTTCGTTCCTCACAGCCCCAATTTATTTATTTTCTTTGAAATTTGTGCCGATTTCAGCCGTTTCGGGTGTTTTTAAGCCTTCCTTGCCAATTCGAATAATCGATCCCAATTCCGTTCGTTCCCCACAATTTTTCTTTTCAATTTCGCAAATCTCCCAATTTCTTTTCATTGAAAGCTGTCCTGTATATTGTGCCGATTCCAGCCGTTCCGGGTGTTTTTAACCTTCCTGCTGGTCTTGAATTTCGTTCGAATTTGTTGTAACATGAACAATTTTTTTTTGTAATATTCAAGAGGGCATTGGGATATATTTTTTATATCTATTCCGTCCAGGGTTTTATTAAACTAACCCGCGAATCTCGGACGAGTTCCCTTTTACCATTAAATATTTGTTTAATATTTTCCCATTCTTATACCATTATAATTTTGTCGTAGTGCTTAAAAACCCCTCAAAGTTTTCCCATCCCATTCTCCTCCTTGCAGCATTAACACATGACCATCTTTAAACATTTTTCTCCATTTTCGCACTTTCAGTGTGGAGTTTACGGTTGGCAGTCAGCCAGTTAATAATTTTCGCATGATTGAGCGTCACTTTTTTCGCGACCGCTTGCTTAAAACATTCGACTTCGAGTTTGGCTATTGCATTCCATATTCTAAGAATACGTGCGAGCACATCTACGAGTTTCCTAATCTTCCACCAGACCTCGGTAAGTCACCCACCCAATGTCTCCCCCAGAAACATTCGATGTGATGAGCAACCATTCAAAATTATAAATAGTTAGGTTAATTTAGGAGTTAAGGGCAGATCACCCTCCACGGAGTAACCCCACATATGTCGACCATCTTGTTCTTAGTGGTACCATATATTAAAACCTCTTTAAAGATAATTTTTGATTACCTTAGCTTCAGCGCTGTACTCGATATCATCTCCAGGGAGGTAAAGGTGAAGGATCCTAGATTGGGCCTGCTGCTCATGAGCGCTGGGAATTCGCAAAGGAGGTGTTCTAGGGTTTCGGCCACCTTCGCCTCCTTGCACTTAATATTTGAGATACTGGTTCGATTCCATTTCCTCCAATATCCTTTAATTGATTCGGTTGTCTCGCTTTCCGAAAAATGATCTTTATTTATATTAAACTTTTCATTTAATATTTAACATAAGTGAATCTAAGCCGTATAACTGTTTGACATTTTTTTTGTAGGATTAAACTATTTTAGCTTCTATCCAAGGAGATTATTTGTTCAGTAATCGAAGACTTAAGCTTAGATATTAATAATTATTCATTTTATCAGTTTCCCACTATGTTTTGAAGACAACCAAGGCAAATAAGATCTATATTTTTGATAGAATGACCAAACTTGATCAAATCTTAAGGAAAACATCGAAATTAGACCTTAGGGTAATACTGTCTTTGAGCGCCCCCACAGAAAGAGAGCACGGATAATGTTGTTATTGGGCTCAAAAGACGCGGAAAATTCGAAGAACCGATTTCAGGTGGGGGAGGTTGACTTTATTGTCGAAATAATGAAATAAATGCAAAAAACCGAGTTCAATATACCTTAGACCTTGGTACTGGGCATATCCTTGTGCTTAGCATTCTTAACTCTTATTCTAATGTTTTATTACTCTTTGCAGTTGCTGAAATGATATCGAGCCCCTTTGAGACGCGCTCGGACAGCTTTTACTTTGTGGAAAATCGACTTGTCATGCACAACAAAGCGGACTACGCCTACGATGGGGGGATTATTGTCTAAGAGTGGAGATCTAAAGGATTGGTGCAGCTAACTAAACCTTAAAAACCTAGAGCAAAGGAATTACTAAAACAAAACAACATTCTAAGAACTTAAAAAGCTGGCTCACTCACCCACTCATACACACACACACACCCAACCCACACAACCAGAAACACACGCACATCAAGCAAAAACCAAAGCAAGGAAAACGAATATTTAAAAAGAAATAAGAAAAAGCATTTTAGCCTTAGCACAATGTTTTACCCACCATTCCTGTTTAATGTATTTATTATGATAAACACACGTACATACCATACATACATACCTAACACACACAACACACACACGACACACACCAGCACGCAAACTGTGTTCATATATAAGAAACAAAATAACGATGGAAAATCAAATAATTTTACTTTGAAACAATTTAATTTATAAGTGCAATGTGATTTTCTTACACCCCCGCCCGCACTCTTCCCTCCCCCCACACCCACATTCCATTATTTGTATTTATTTATTCGTACTTTAAGCAACACATACATATTATATATTTGACATACATATACACATCATGCCGAGCGTTTTGTATGCCTTTCTTTTCCCCCTTTTTTGGAGTATAGATATTTTAAAAGCCGTCTTTACTACATAAATTCAAACATAAGAACGAGAATTAAATTTACATTTGAAATGTGCTGAGTGTATATTTATTGTTTCCAAACTGTCAATTCAGAAACTTAAGCTCAAACATATTAAAAATTTTCAATCTGATCTTGTGAGCCCATGATGCCATCCTCAAAACATATTGCCATCTTGCTCTAATTTGTGAACACAGAAATGTACAGGAAATGCTTAAGGATTATTCAAAAACTGCGATGTAATCTCTATAAACTTATGCGGCTCCTCCAGATGCACCAAATGGCCAGTGTCTAGCCAATGTAGGCTGGCATTGGGAAAGAATCTCAGCACCTGGGGCCAATCGTCAGCACTGTCAAGCAATAAATGACGGAAAAATATGAATATTTGAGATATGTTGATCATAATTTAAGTATAATTACTTCATGTAGGGCGAATGGGTGCCACAAAGGAACGTTGTGGGTCCTGTGAACGGCGGCAGATTTGCTATTTTGTCACCGTAGTTTAAGAACCCGGGTAAGCTCTCGCGCAGCACCTCCACGTTGCAGGCCCAGTAGAATCTGAAAATAGGCTTCAATGTTAACAGGGGTTCTTTCGCATGCCGCTAATTTGATCTACATACTCGCCGGTGTCGGGTTTTTTACGCAGATTGAGCAGTATGAAATCAACAGAGTCTCGGGGCACGCTTGCCAGCATCTGTTCCTTAGCCTGTTGGCGTCCCGCGCTCAAAGTTTTCTGCGCCGGAACGGATACGCCGATCATGGCATCAAAGATGTTGCCCATCTCACCTATGGTCTTGGGCATGTTTACGGGTGATATATCCACAACAATCAGGCGTTCAACGAGTTGCGGCTGAAAGCAAAATAAAGTCAGCGTTGCTAATAAAACGTTTAAGGATGCTAAGCAAAGCAGAGTTGAGGAATCAAATTATCTCGAAAGAGAGCAAGTGGAGCACGCAGATGGATATTAATCCTCTTATTATGCATACAATTAAGCAAGAGAATATCTGTGCTGTAAGTAAAACGTTAACGGATACCACATAAAGCAGAATTCAACAAAATTCTCACGAGAGAGAGAGAGAGAGAGCAATTAGAGATAGGCAAAGGGTCTATATCCTGTTATTAAAACAACAACAGATATCTGCACAGGTAGTAAAAGGTTAACGGTTTAGGTGAGGATATCTTTATCTCAATATCTCTATGGAAGCTGTATGTTATAATAGTCAGATTTTAACTAAACTTAGTCAGATTATATAAACTGTAGACTCGTGTAAAGTAAGTTTGGTGATCCTCACCTCCATCTTCATAAACAAAAAGTTGTTCATACAAAAACATAGTCTTTGACCGATCATTCCTATGGCAGCTAAATGTTATAGTGGTCCGATCCACCCGTTTCCGACATATATACAGCCTGCAGCAAAAAAAGGATCTGTGCCAAGTATCCTTACGATAGCTTTAAAACTGAAGGACTAGTTTGCATAGAAACAGACGGACAGATGGATGGATAGACGGACGGACAGACAGGCATCGCTATATTGACTCAGCTATTGATGCTGATTCAGAATATATGTACTTTGTGGGATCGGAAAGGTCTCTTTCGGTCCATTACACATTTCAAGACAAAATTATAATACCCTCTGCTAGGGTATAATACAAATCGAATGCTTTCTCTCGAGAGAGTAACTACGAGTAGGTGGGGGTGCTCTGTATACACACATTGGTCAGCGCAAAGTGCATTGCGGCTCGTCCTCCCATGCTGTGTCCCATCAGGCTGGTCTTGGGCATCGAATGGGCCTGCATAAAGGCGCTCAAGTCCGCAGTCATGCTCTCTGAGTTATGTGTATCGGCGTGCGGGCTCTCGCCGTGATTGCGTAAATCGACCGTATAGATCTGCAATTGGTAAGGTTTTAGAGCACGCTAGCATAAGATATGGGAGTTTACTTGCTTACGCGACGATTGGTCTTGAGGGCCAAGGCTCTGCTCAAGCTGCGCCAGTTCTGCTTTGAGCCGAACAAGCCGTGCATTGTGATAAGGGGGGCACGGCTGGCATCGGTTGCGGCACCATCAAACTGTTCGAAGCTCATGGAGATGGCTGAGGCGCCTGCATAGTTGCGGCGTTGTCCAGCTGGGCAACGGAGGCATGTGGCAGCTTCCTGATATTTGTTGACCAGGCATTTGACATTGAACTTGCCAGCGTGAAGCACTTGAAGACAACGTAACGTTCCGTTCAACAGCTGCATTTCGCTAGAGTTGCAAAATGGTGATCGATTGCATGTATTGTGTCATCGTATGCGTTGCAAACTATCGATAGACACTACCGATAATTTCATTCGCGGAATCTCAAACCAATAATTTGAAAATAAATAAACAAGTCACATAGTTTTATACCAAACTTGTCTGTATAAAATTTTTAACAAGAAACTACAAAGAATTTTTAAAATTATGACATATTAGTCTGATTCATACTCTGTGTAAATTTCCTTCCTTCTTTCCTTCTTTCCTTTTTTGTTTTATTTTAATCCTCAATGCACATTATTAAGATTAGATTAGATTATTAGATTTTACATACATTTTTAGATAACTCATATTTGCTCATTACAGTAGCATAAATAAATAAATACTCATCCTCAATAAATATCAAAAGTTGATAAAAACGTATGGGCACAGGTTTCTGCACCATTTTGAATTGATATAAAGAAAGAAAGCCAAGAGTAATTGTACTTTTCCTATCAGTAAGCAGATTTTACTTATCTACATATTTACATATGTTATTGGTCAGATAACAAATATGGCAGTTAATTAACAGAAATTGTCTGCAATCCATTGTGACTTAGCCCAACTATCGATAGTCTGCGACGGAATCAAACATGCGAGCATACGTTATGATAATCGATAGGTCTGCAGCATTGGTATATCTAGCGCATCACTAATATTTTCTGCAGTTGCGGCGGCTTCGTTTGTGACAAAAGAATTTTCCTACTGAAAAGCGCACGCACAGACTACTAAATCAAATAAAAGAAACACACCAAGGATCAGGTAAAAGCATCAATTAAGCGGCACAAACATTGCGAAACAAGTTGTTAACTTTTAATTGTGAGTAGGCACAAGAAACCCCGTGGGCCACGCAGGGAAAGAAAAGAGAAACACGAGAGAGAAATTGACGAAAGCAAATTGGTTCGACTGCACACGCATACACGCACATACACACACATACAACCAAAAACTCCCGCATACCCAGAAGCCGGAGCCTGCTGATAGAATTTTTGTGGCCTGGACGCGAAAGGGAGACTGGCAGTGGGGAAGAGAGAGAGTGGGAGAGAGAGAGTGAGGACGAGTGACGCCTGCAGCCGCGGCTACTCCCTTTAGGTGAGCAACAACATCAAAACAGTGCACATTTTTAATACTACCAACAATTGATATATATATATATTTTCAAGTATTCTATTTTTCCCCTCCAACACTACGTAAGTGCAAAGTGGTTTACACACAACAAAAGTAACAAAAACGTAACAAAAAAAGAAAAACAAAAAAGAATAATAAATTAATTAAAAAAATGTATAAAGCTTCAAATCGTATTAGACCTTTTGTGATTTCTGTGAAAAGTTGTGCTTGAAAGTCAGAAAGCTCCGTCTCTCTTCTGTCTTTCGCTAAAGTAAAACTTTTATTTAAAACAAAATAAAACTTTGTCGGTCGCGAAAAGTGCGAGAAAGTACAAAAATATACCGCATATTTACAAAAAAAAAAGGAAAAAAAATACCAAACAACACTAAAACGTACTATATGATATGTCGATGTCATATATAAGTTACCTGTGTGTGTGTATGTGTGTGTGTGTGTCTTGTTGTATTCACTTGTAGCCCTGAGACTTGAGCAAGCCGTAGTTCTTGTATTATTCAGTTCCGTAATTGTTGTTATTCATTGAATATGCTCACTCTCTGTTGTCTTTCGTTCGCGTAAAGTCGTTATATATATAGTACGAGTTTCAAACTAAACTAAAGCCAAGTAATATTTTGAGAACACACACAAAAAAAAAGAACTATTTACAAAGAAAGAAAAAAAACCATAAAAAATTAAAAAGTACAATTATGAAGGTAAGAATTTAACAAAGTGAACTGAAAACTTAATGTTCAAAACTTTTCTTTCCCCCCTCAACAAAAAAAAAAAAAAAAAAAAAACAATAAAAGAAAAAGAAATTTGAAAAAAAAAATGAATTAAGAATCGCTAAGAAATGTTAAACACACACAAAATACAATACAAAAAACAAAAAGCAAATAGCGAATATGAAATATTGTATATTTAACTGTATGTCGAAAAAACTGAACAAGTCTCTGTGCTGGATGACCCTGAACTAGTTCTTAATTCTCTTCTGAACAGTAGATCGTTTTTTTGATTCATTGTTTTGATAGTCGATTTTCATTGAAAACTACGAGATTGTCTGCTCAAAACATGATCATTCCATACACTTTCCTTGTCGTTGTCATTTTCCCAAAACAGTCGTGTCTGGGTATAGTGAACACCCTATAGTATAGTAAACACCCAAATTTGTACATGGAGTACGCTAGTCTACGCCAAAAAGCAAAAGCAAAAGTCACTTTGTGAACGCAAGAAGCAAACCTCTATTCCCGAATTCTCTCAATAAGCATATATTTATGTTTTCCTACTAATTTATTTTAATGATCTCTTGAATTTATATACACTATATACTTTACACTATATACTTTAAAAATGGTAACCTTGACATAGTGAACAACCTCAATACTGTGAACAGGCCTTGCAATAATTAGTTCACTATATCCAGACAAGACTGTATATATATCAGGTCATACCTTTTGCAATACACCATTATGAAGGCAGTTTGTCTTTTATCGTTTTCTTATTTTAAAACACAAAGCTTTATAAATATTTGTAATTTATCGAAAGAAGACGAACTATTTTTTTATATACATATGATATTGGTAGTTCTAAAATCTCGATCTATAAAAGTCATTAACTTCCTACTAAGCCAATTGTCCATTAAATTTTCTTGAAGCGAACCTATCTTAAGTGTTTCTAAGGTTCTGCTAATTTTTGTAGAATCTGTTCAGTTTTGAGCATAGCCAAAGCATTCTCAGCGCTTCTATTATATGATATAGTCATCCGGTTTTGATAACATTTCAGCAAACTATATAAAATACTATAATAAAATTCGATATAATACTTTTTTTTTTTAATCAGAGACCGTAAATAATGATAATTTTGTATTTTTTTTAGTAAATACTTATAGTAAATTTGAGAAAGCGGGAAATAGACTAAACCTTCAACATATCCTTAAATTCTGGGATTGAAATCCTTTTGGTTATTCACAATGGAAAAATGAGTTTGTGACTTTGTATTTTATTTCCGATTTTCAAATGGCAGGCAAAATTGGTACTATGAATAATAATAATAATAAGGATAATATCCGCATCCTTAAAATTATAAGAAATCTGAGAGATTTCCTTAAGAAATAAAAGGAATTTATTAGTGTTTAGTGAGTTAAAAGTAATTGCAAAGTCTACGAGTAAATCGACTGTTTTCTCACTAACACGATAGTCTAGCATATTTGATACTTAAACTTACCTGATAAGTTTTAGAATCAAGAGATGCAAAAAAAATCATTGGTTGTTTTTAGCATGCGCTAATTGATTTGTTGTTTTGGTTGGGAAAAGGTTCTACAAGTAATGTAAAGAGATTATGTTATTGTGCAAAGCTGATGAAAAAGTAGATCAGTAGAAGCTCACAGATTAGAATCATCTGAAATTCGAATCTTTCAGAAATTAGAATTGAAGTTTGTGAAACAATATTTAAATTATTTAAATAATTTGCGAGCGTCTAGTGTATTTTTATTTTGCAATTCCTTAAATTGTAAATTCCATTTATATTTTCACTGCAAGGATTCTATGATAACTAACTATACGCTTTGTCACCAACTCATCTGCTATTGTGAGTATCCTTAGTAATATACGGCGGCGCAAGGAAGATTCGGAGTCTTGCTTTGCTTATCCTTAATCGGGATAAAGAGACTGCGCATAAATTGTAATATTTGGCTCAAATGTTTAATACAACTATAGAATTCGCAGTATCAACGAAGCTATTTAGCAAATTGTATATGTTTTCGTCTTTATTTCGCTACCCTCCACCCTCCACCCCAAGTACCATTTGCATTAAGGATCAACGTTGCCGAATTGTTAACAGGACAAGAAACTGCAACTTTGTGTGATATTGTTTTAGGACTTGTTAGTAATTATATAAATGATGTGCTATAAACATATTTTGTAGCTAAGTTTGTTATCTGATCTAATCTTTAGCATCTCCCTTAGAATATCAAAGCAAGCCAGAGACGAGGGAGGGTGAAGCGCACGCCTGGTGAATATATAGCACATTGGCATCAACATGGAGTCGGATGATGCCAGCTCCCCGTCCAACTCGTCTTCAGAATCTTCGCCCAACACACGTCCGAACTCGCCCGTTAAGGAAACAATCAGCGGGGAGCAGCCAACCATAAATGCCAGTCCCGGCTCAAGCAGCAGCTCCTCGTCCACGTCCAGCTCCAGCTCCAGCCGCAGCGGTGGCTCCAAGAAAAAGAAGAAAAGCTCGAGCAGCAGCAGCGAGAGCGGCAGCGACAGCAGCGACTCAAGTAGCAGCAGCAGCTCTAGCGATGAAGATGAGAGCCCAACGGCGGTACCAGCAGCTGTTGTTGCCGTTGACGAGCCCGTCAATGTAACACATGAAACGTTGCGCAGCGCCAGCAATAGTCCCGTTCAGCTGTTCCATCAGCCGGCCGTCGATCTAAACATTAGCCACGAGGATCTCAGCGATGTGAGCGACATTGAAATGGACAAGCAGACATCCTCCAAGGATTCCCAAAAAGCCCATGGCGATGACGATGATGAGGATGGTGCCTTATCCAGCGACTCGCAGCTTGTGCGGGAATCCCCAGTACTCAATGGCAAGCGGCGCAGTGAGGAGCGCAAGTCTCCCATCGAGCAGGCAGTCAAGGATATCAAGGTGAGAGGACGGACATAAAGAAGTAACTGAAGAACTCTCGATATTATAACTTGATTTCAAAAGCATTGAATGCTCTTAAATTGACTATATATAATATATTTTTGATCAGCATTAACAGCAATGTCTGTCGATTTCTATGCACACTAAACAGTCTGTCGGCTGTCTTTGAGACTTGGCACAGAGTCTATACAAATATATATATAACTATATAGCTGCCAAGGCAGCGGTCGCTCGTGAATTGACCTTTTGTGTGAACAACTTTGTGTTTTTTGTATGGCTGCCATTTACTACCATCTTTGCAAGGTCATTAAAGCTTCGTCACTTCGAAGATAGCTTTTATTTCCTGCTATTTATTTATCCTTAAAAAGAACAGAAGACTTCATCCTAGTTAACTTGTAAGCAATGCATACAGTTATTTATATACATCAGTGGATATTACCCACAGTAAGATTAACAAATTTATGCTGAGGGTTGACATTTAAAGAAACGCGTAACAGAACAAAATACATAAGAGCGTATATTACAAAGGGCACATATGTACATTTTGATAGGGAAGTACGTATTTCACAAAACTTGGGCTTGAAGTGCAGCTCTAGGGTTAGGAATAGGATGGGCTAGGATGATAGTGGATGGGAGTGCCGAAGCTAAATACTATGTACCCTAGCAGCAATGTTTTTATACAAAACTTAATTTACGTCTGAGTGTTCCTATGGGAGCTGTGTGATACGATTTTGATCAAATTATAGGAAACTTTTTGAAGTATAATAAAACTCTCACTTTGGGTGTAAAACAAAAAGTTTTTCATCCAAAAATTCTTTTTTGCGCGATCGGTCCTATGACAGCTATGTGATATAGTGTTCCGATTTTGTCAGATTGTATAAGCTTTGCAGAGACTCGGTTTGAGTGAGTTTGTTCAGGATATTTTTATAAGCAAATAAGTTTTTCATACAAAAACATAGTTGTCGACCCATCATTCCTATGGTAGCTATATGGTTTAGTGGTCCGATCGGGCTGGTTCCGACATATGTACTGCCTGCAGCAAAAAAAGTGTCTGTGCCAAGTTTCATCACGAAAGCTTTGAAACTGAGAGACTAGTTTGCATAGAAACAGACGGACATCGCTATATCGACTTGGATATTCATGTTGATTCAGAATATATATACTTTGTTGGGTCGCAAAACTATAATACCCTCTGTTAGGGTATAAAATGTCGATACATTATTAATACCAGCAATTTGTATTTCAGTTAGAAGAGTCGGAGCGCAGCGCAAACGGCTTGGATGATCTGGTGAAGCCGCACGACGATGATGCTCTTGATTTTGAGGCTGAGGAGGGTGAGTGCCCGGAACTGAGCAAGGAGGTGGACGCAGATGCTGATGCAAATGCCGGCGCTAATGCGGATGGCAATACTAACGAGATAAAGAAAAAAGTCGGCCAAAAGATGTCGTCGCCGTTGAGTGATAACGACGACAAGATGGCAAAGAGCGACGGCGACGCTGCTGGCAAGGGCAATGGCGCTGACGGTGGCCATAGGGAGGACGGCGAGGATGGTGAGGATGGCGAGGATGGTGAGGATGGCGAAGCAGCCAGTGCAGACAATGCCAAAAAGAAGAAAAAGGATGAGGAGCTGGAGGAGGGTGAGGTATCGGATGAGGATGAAAAGCGACCGGAGGAAACCGAACCAAAGCCCGTCTGTCGCTTCTATACGCGCGGCCAGTGCACTTGGGGCATGAGCTGCCGCTTTCTGCATCCGGGCGTCACCGACAAAGGCAACTATACCATGTTCGAGAGCCTGGTACGCTCCGTGCCGATGCAAAGCGGCAACGGTGGCGCCGCCGCTGGCAGCTCCGCGCGGCCGCCCGCCAGCAGTGCCTACAGCAGTCACCTGAGTGGCGGCGGTGCGTCCGCTGCCGACTATCACGACTATCGGAACGAGCGCCCAGCGCTGCATCATCGCAGCGCTGCCGGCCCGCACCATCCAAGCTTGTATGCAGCCGGCAGTGGAGCTGGGCCGCATCATGATCCACGCAGCGGACTGCTGATGCCTGAGATGCCAGTTGTGGTGGAGAATGCTTGGGAGCGTGGCCTGCGCACCGCCAAGGAGATGATGCGCAAGGCGAACAAACGCAAGGAGCAGGACATGGACTTTGAGGATAAGAAAATGAATCTAACGCTCTCGCCCGACGAGCTGGAGAAGGATCCATATTATTTAAAGGAGCGCGGCAGTTCGCCCAGCGCTGGTCGCGAATTGCCACCCAACAATCCTATGAGCCATCCGAATCAACGTACACTCCTGCCTCCGGGATACTCAATGTATGGCCAGCCCGCAGATCGCTATCGCCCATATGTGCCCATACCCTATGAGGATGTGGATGCCTACGGACGCATGGCGCGCTATCGCGAGCTGCCGCCACATCGCATGCCACAGTATGAGGTTGATCGCCGTCTGCGTCCAGCCCGCGAGGTGATCGTGCAGCGAGTGGAGCCTGTCGGCCGCGGCGATGAGTGGAGCGATCCCTGGATGCGCTCCAAGTCAATTGGACGCGGTGCCTCATACGAGCGCGATGAGCGACGTCGTCGCGATCGTCGCAGCTACAGTAGCAACTCATCGTATTCCAGCTCCAACAGCTCACAGAGCGATTCCAGCTCCGATTCTTCACGATCCAGCAGCCCCTCAGAACACAAGCGTCGCTACTCGCACAAGCTCATGTCTGGCTCCGCATCCCGTCGTCATGCGGCCGGACGTGCCGCCCGCTCGCCCAGCCAAATACCACGACGTCCTCGACGCTCGCTAAGTGAGTGTTGACTCTTTGCATACTCTTACATTCTCTTACTTACTCTCTTATATTTTACAGAGGGCAGCGTCTCGCCCGCATACAAGCGTACAGCGCTAGAAAAGCGCACCGTTGGCGCCCACAGTCCCGCGTCCAAGCGTAAGAAACTCTCGCCGACGCCCAAGAAGTTTGACAAGCTGCGCCATCGTCACAGCTCCAGCTCATCGGAATCAGGTAAAGCTAACGCAACTTGATCCTGTTTCTATTGAATTGCCAATAACTAAGTATCTTTACATACAGATTCCTCAGGCACTTCATATTCGGACTCAGAATCAGGCTCCTCGTCGTCGAGCTCATCACCTTCGCGCGAATCGGCACAGAAACGTGTGCGTGCCACAGACAAGGCGCTCAACGAGCGTAAGCTAATCAAAAAACGTACGTGTACAGTCAAGTTGAAAAACCATCGAAATTTACATATTTTATTTCGATTAACCCCCTCCTCAATAAATGGTTCATTACCGATCCCGATCCCGCCTCTCATGACGTATTATATTTTTGTCACGAAATGTTTAACGTATTGAGGGAGATGTTTCCACTTCACAAAGTATATATCTCAGTTGCCGAGTCGATCTAGCGATGTCTGTCTGCTTCTACACAAACTAGTCTTTCAATTTTGGAGGTATCTGAAAAAGGTATCTGCTCGGTTGAAAAAGTAGCTATAGTATGAAAAACATTGATCTATCGATACCGTAGTCTATAAATAGTATTTATAGGTGATTTATGCAGATTTTATTTACATACTCATCCAATGGTAAAATTAAGATATGCTCAATGCTTTAAATCAATTCATAGAATTGGTTTTAATGCACTAATATTGATAGTATTGATGGGGAAACTACTGTTGTGGTTTAGTATAAACGATCTATTAGAAAATTGTTTGTTTGCTTTTCTTGACGCTTTTCGATTAACATTTTCCGTTTTCCATTTTGATGCAGCTACTGAACAATCAGCCAAGAAACGTTCACCCATTTCCATTGAGATTAAGAAGCCATCGACCATGGTGGGCGTGTCGGCGCTTGTGTCACCAACCAACTCGCCTGAGTCCGACAAGGAGAAGGACAAGGATGGCAAGGAGAAGGAGAAGGATAAAGAAAAGGAGAAGGATAAGGAGAAGGACAAGGATAAGGACAAGGATGGCAAAAAATCGAGACGCGAGGAGCTACTCAAGCAACTGCGCGCTGTCGAGGATGCCATTGCCAAGAAACGCTCCAAATTGACCTGATAGCACACGACCACCGCATCCTCATCGCTTCGGCAACAGGAACTTCAACAGCTATATCTACAACAGCACCTTCAGAATCCCCGCTCGCAGGCAGTGCCAAGCGCCAAAACATTGATACTTAAAGATGAATCCTCATCACAACTTGACCTGCCTTTGGCATACAGCGCTGTGTGTCGGGGGTGTACATTCTACATTTTCATTTTCATTTGCGTCAGCATCAGCATTCAATAAACATTATAAAATACAAAAATACTTCGAGGTTTTACCGTACATTCTTCGCATCATGTATCGAAAGTGGGTCGATTGTCCGTTACAAACAAGCAATTGAAACAATTCAATGCATTTAGTTTTAATATCCCCTTCATATAATTTTTTTGGCTTAGTCTGTACCGCCAATGATTGTACACTGATTATGAATATTATACCATTTTGTAAAAATAAATCGCTCAATACATTGGTTCTATTAAAGGATTATGGCTTTATTGTTTTTTAATTTCCCGCTACACAGTTGTTTCTCCAGGAGGTTAATTGGTGTTCGTTTTATATACATATATTAGTTATGACATGCATTCATATTAGTCTTTAAACATCTCACAACACTTGTAGAATACCTCCTAGTTAAGACAAGTAGATCAAGTTAACGTATTTCACCTTTACCATAAATCATAGGGTGAGTTCCCTAGCGGCTTTCTGATTAGTGATTAAGTCGGCGAGCTCTACAGTGTAAAATTTAGTGGAAAGGGCAAATTGAGTTTTTAATATGGAAGTCAGCGAGAAATTGTTCACACATGCATGCCTATACTAGTTGCTAAAATATACATACACATTTACTTGTTAAATATATTGAATATTGAAATAGATTTTAATATAAATATAGTAATAATACTAATTAAGTTTAAGACACTTTCTTGGTAACAACATATTTCCTCATAAAATATTAATAAATATAATTTAATTCACGATATTTGTCTAACAAAATTGTCTATCTACCATTTATATATGTAAAACAAAGTCCCAATACACCTACATAGTATGTTTGCCTACGCTGCCCGTCATTTTTACTCCTGCACCCATAAAATGGATAAAAAGGGGCATTACATCTGTGCAAATGTATGTTACAAACAGAAGGAGACATCTCCGACCCTATAAAGTATATATATTCTTGATCAGTATCAAAAGAGATTTCGATTTGGCCATGTCCGTCTGTATGAACGCGTCGATCTCAGCAACTACAAGAGCTAGAGACACCAAAATTGGAATGTAGGTTCCTGTATACCATACGCAGATCAAGTTTGTTTCATATTTCAGATATCTCCCCCCGTTCCCCCGCAAATCGATAAAAACCGTTTTACAGTGACAATTTTCAAGATATAGCTTTAAGATTTGGCATGTACAATACATAAGCCCCTCTTAATCTACTGTCTAAATTTCAAGTCGATCGGATAATAAACACGGAAGTTAATCACGAAAGAAGATTCAGTGCTGCAGCGAGGGGAAGAAGAAGCACAGCGACAATTTAAAATGCCTGGCTTGCTTTGTCGCTTGCCCTGTGGCTCGTGTGCGTCCTTGTGTATGTGTAAGTTTACGAAGATGCGATCGGTAATTTTTGACCTGGCTCCTGGTGGCTGCTTCCCCCGGACTGCAGTTACTGAATACTGCAGTTCTTCCGTGAATAATTTTCGTGTTTCTTATCCGATCGACTGGAAATTTTGTACAGTAGATTAAAAGTAACCCAAGTATTATACATACATGCCAAATTGCATATGCATCTCTCAGTATAGGTTGCTGCTATTGCTGGGATTTATAATAAATCCCACAGCTAGTACAACAAGTTTGTATTGGAGTGAACCATCGTCTTATATCTTTAGTCTTTGGAAGTAGGCTTTTTCTGTGATATATATTTATACAGTGTTGCCAAAGCTGAAGGAATGAAAATACGTAGCCTCAGTCGCTAGATCTCCTCCAACGTGCACCAAATCAAAACCTCAACATCGGAAAGTCAAATCGCCTGGCCACGTTTGGAACTTTTAAAAGCGAATTCAAAGGGGGTGCACCCTTACACCCTTGGTGTTGCATATGTATGTGAATAATGAAAATACAAATATTCATTTTACCAGTACTTTTGAGAATCTTAACTTTATTCAATACACTTCGCGAGGCAACGCTCTGGTTATATCAGCTAGTTATGTATACAAAATTGATTGAATTCAAGATTATGTTAAGGCAGAACATATTGGCTATGTCTTGGCTTAAGTTCATTTGAACATACATTTTCTGGCGAATTTATAGGAACCTATCAGCAGATTTCCATTTATACTCTTTTGAGCGGAAAAACCTAGTTTCAACTGGCACATTTCAAATTGGCGCGTTTTGAACACTAATCGGTATCGATAACTAATCGATTTTGGCATTTGTCCAACGTTGCATTGACTTTTTTATCAGCTACCAATCAAAGTAGGCTTTTATATGACCACGGGGAGTATAAATAGGGCTGCCTCGAGGAGCAAAACTCACTCGTCTCTGGCTTTTGCCAGCAGACGGGTCGATATCTTTTTTTATATAAAGAAAATGTTCTTTACTTATTTCTAATGAAGTCGGCTGACTGAAGAAATCGCTTACCAAACTTCAATTGCCTTTTTTTATATTTGCATTGAAGATATGGCCCTGTGTGGATTCTCCAGGAGCACATCCCAGTTGGGGATTCTTTTATATTGAAATTAGGTTATTTTTACCTATTTTTTCATTGCTATTGAAGTCGACAGACATATACCTCAATTGTTTATTTCGTATTTACATCTAAAAGATGCTATGCCAATCTGTTTATTTCGTATTTACATCTAAAAGATGCTATGCCAATCTTCTTTTTTTTTAAAGCAATTTTAACTACACTTTTTTCCTATATTGCTATTGTTATTGATGTTGGCTGACAAAAAGAAATTGTTGACTGTGCTACTTTTTATTTTGTACTTACATCAATGTATAAATGTTTTTAAGTCATACTTATTTCTTTGCAATTACCATTGAAGTCGACTGACATACAAATTGTATGTCCTTACTGTAATTAACATGTTTATTTCGTATTTGCATCTTAGTGCTGGTTATTTTTTTAGGAGCGCCAGCTGATCCCAGTTGGAGATCGCCATTTTTTAAACTTTTTTTCCTTACTATTGCTATTGTTGTTGACAACACACAAGGAAATTATTAACAGTGATACTTATTTATTGCGAATGTGCATTTCAGAATAGTAGTTCGCTGTGGCTTCTCCAGGAACGCTACCTGATCCTAGCTAGGATGGCGATCTTAATTCTATCTTTTTTCTTCACCGATTTTATATATTGCTATTGTTATTGATATTGACAAACACAAAGAAATTGTTGACTGTCCTACTTATTTATTGCGTATTTGCATCTCCGAAGAGTAGTTTGCTGTGGGTTCTCCAGGAACACCACCTGATCCCAGTTATAGATCGCCATCATTGATCTTTCTTTTAAACTTACTTTTTTCCTTACTGTTGTTATTGATACTGACAAACACAAGGAAATTGTTGACTTTGCTACTTATTTATTGCGAATGTGCATTTCAGAATAGTAGTTCGCTGTGGATTCTCCAGGAACGCCATTATTGATTTCACCTATTTTTAAATTTTTTTATTTAAACAAATTTTATGTTTCCTTGCTATTACTATTGATGTTGGCAGACAAAAATAAGTTGTTGAGCGTGATGAGAGTTGTCTGTGGATTCTCCAGGAGCATCATCTGAGCAGATGATCATTGTTCACTCTTTTTTTGTAAATTAATTTTCTTAAAACTTTTTACTCCCTGTACCCATAAAATGGGTAAAAAGGGGGTATTACATCTGTGCAAATGTATGTAAAGACAGAAGGAGACATCTCCGACCCTATAAAGTATATATATTCTTGATCAGTATCAAAAGAGATTTCGATTTGGCCATGTCCGTCTGTCTGTCCGTCTGTCCGTCTGTCCGTCTGTCCGTATGAACGTGTCGATCTCAGCAACTATAAGAGCTAGAGACACCAAATTTGAAATGTAGGTTCCTGTATACCATACGCAGATCAAGTTTGTTTCATATTTCAGATATCTCCCCCGTTCCCCCGCAAATCGATTAAAACCGTTTTACATTAAAATTTTTCAAGATATAGCTTTAAGATTTGGCATGTACAAGTCGATCGGATAATAAACACACGGAAGTTATTCACGAAAGAAGATTCAATGATGCAGCGAGAGGGGAAGAAGAAGCACAGCCACCAATTAAATTGCCTCGCTTGCGCTGTCGCTTGTGCCGCCTGTGTGCGTGCGTCTTTGTGTATGTGTGTATGTATGTGTAAGTGGACGTAGATGTGATTGGATGTCTTAGACCTGGGTACAGGGAGTTTCGTAGTCGGGTATACTTGACTATAGCATTCTTACTTGTTTTTCTTGCTATTGCTATTGGTGTTGACAAAGATAAAGAAATAGTTGACTGTGCTAATTATTTATTTCGTACTTGAATCTACTAGTATGTGTTGCTTTTGCTTCATCATCAACTCATTGCGACATCATATTTTTTAAGGCCTTTATCCACAAAATTTTTTACTCCCTGTACCCATAAAATGGGTAAAAAGGGGTATTGGATTTGTGCAAAAGTATGTAACAGGCAGAAGGAGACATCTCCGACCCTATAAAGTATATATATTCTTGATCAGTATCAAAGAGATTTCGATTTGGCCATGTCCGTCTGTCTGTCGTCTGTCCGTCTGTCCGTCGCGTCCGTCTGTCCGTCGTGTCTGTGCCGTATGTATGAACGCAAGGATCTCAGCAACTATAAGAGCTAGAGACACCAAATTTGGAATGTAGGTTCGTGTATAGCGGGAGCAGGTCAAGTTTATTTTAGATTTGAGATATCTCCCCCGTTCCCCCGCTATTCGATAAAAACCGTTTTACAGTTACAATTTTCAAGATATAGCTTTAAGATTTGGCATGTCCAGTACTTTAGTCCCTCTTAATCTACTGTCCAAATTTCAAGTCGATCGGATAATAAACACCTAAGTTATTCACGAAAGAAGATTCAGTGCTGCAGCAAGGGGAAGAAGAAGCACAGTCACAACTTAAAATGCCTGGCTTGCGCTGTGGCTCGTGCGTGTGCGTATCTGTGTATGTATGTGTAAGTTAACGAAGATGCGATCGGAAATTTTTGACCTGGGTACAGGGAGTTTCGTAGTCGGGTATACTCGACTATAGCATTCTTACTTGTTTTTATAGAATTTATCACGGAATTTCTTAAAAATCTTTGCGCAGGTTAAAAAAAGATATATTTAATATATGAAATATTTAATTTACAAAATTGAAAATAAATCAAACAGCGATTTCATCAATCCAGTTTTGTTCGGACAGCAGAGTACGAGGCAGGAGCTGCTCACAGAGCTTGAATCTAGGCAGTTGCGTCAATGTTAGAAGGAGGAAATCTCCCAGCTGTCTGGGTGAAAGGTGCTGCCCCGAGCCAGAATGTCTAGACAAGTTGCGTTACTCAAGAAGCGGACATCCATAGCACTAAAATACCGCCTACTGGGAAATACGGCATCCAAGTCTGGGGCCTGGCTGCAAGCTTAAGCTGCTAGCGCATCCAGATATTTCCCAATTCAGGGTGCTGGCTCAGCTCGATCACTTTGCTGTCTGCTTGGCTGACATAAGGCCTGAAGAGTCTGTCAGGTAGTAGTAGTAGAGAGGTCAAGACGTAGGATTGGCTTAGAAGTAGAAGAGGCCAAGAAGTAGGAGAGCAGAGAGCAATTTAATCCGACAAGCCACAGCTGGAAATCTGTTCTCAGCAACACCACCTGAGTATATACATTTCCTGTAAAAAACTATATTGATGTTTGATTTTAAGAAATAAAGAAAAATATATATTTAAAGGAAAATCTCAGCCAACGGGAAAAGTAAATCTAAGTGTTCATTATACAAGTCGAGTATTCTTTCTAATTTGGACAAAATACACAACGCAACTTCAATTTTCACCTAATGTGCGCTTAGAATTCCCAACTAGTTCTAGGAGTTCAGTGAAGTGAGTGCTTCATTAGTACAGTTGGTAGTAATTAAGGCCACTTTAAGGAGCAAGCGTAATTACTTCCGAAACAGATTTTTACTTGAGCCTCAAATATTTATGGTATCGTACCACTAGAGTATTCTTTATTTAAGCCTTCTAGGTTGAAATAGGGCATAGTTTTGGGAAAGAATACATAACGCAACTTCAATTTTCACCGAATGCGCGCTTAGAATTCCCAACTGGTTCTAGGAGTTAGATGAAGTGAGTGCTTCATGGAAGTAATTAAGGCCAATTTAAGGAGGAAGCGTAATTATTTCCGAAACAGATTGTTGATACTCAAAAATTTACGGTACTAAGGTCACCGGAATTTCCAAATATTCGATATAGTTTGATTAAATTTGAATAACTATATTATACTATAGCCACTATAGATCGGTTGAGAATTAATATCTTTTGTACGAAACCTCGTTCATTTTTGTTCGCTTATTTTTGAGGCAGCCAGATGCCAGATTTTGGATCTGCCCAGTATGTTTGAGTGTGTGCATTTAATGCGTTGTAATTTTACACCAGTGTATGTGAGTGTTGTGTGTGTGCTTGTGAGCACTTTGAATAAAACCTATTTAGATGACGAATCACAGAAAATTGGCCTCATCAATGTTTGTTCTCGAATCACAACTCAACTTTGCCAGATTCCGACCCACAACAGGGCCGCAACCAAAACGGCCTATGCCCAACCCCTTTGTGGGGGTGGTGGGCGGGGGGCTGTGGGCCTTCGCACGCACACATCACACGCAATTGCGTCAACGTCAACATCGACACGTTCAGAGCGAAACCGACTCCAACTTTGACTATATTACATTACAAGACTTTTTTTTTTTCTGCACAGTAAAAAATTATGATGTGGAATGATTTAAGCTGCATTTTTGTACTCCCTGTTCCCATAAAATGGGTTAAAAGGGAGTATTAAATCTGTGCAAGTGTACATACATATATAACAGGCAGGAGGAGAAATCTCCGACCCTATAAAGTATATATATTCTTGATCTGTATCAATAGCCGAGTCGTGTCCGTCTAAGGAAAACACCAAATTTGGAATGTATAGCAGGCGCAGGGAAGTTTTTTTTTTGTTGATTTCAAATCTTTCCCTCCGAACCCCCGCAATTCAATAAAAACCTTTCAAAGCAACAAATTTAAATACATAGCCTTGATATTTGGCATGTTTAATACTTGGGTCACTCTTGAGCTACTGTCTAAATTTCAAATCGAAAGGATAATAAGCACGGAAGTTTTTCACAAAAGAGGATTTAGTGCGGGGGAAGCAGCAGCGCAGCTGCCACTGAAAATGGCTTGCTTGCACTGCAGTGCACTGCCGCTTGTATGTGTGCATATTGAAAATGTGACAAATTTGATAAGCGCCAATTTGTTTTTCGTAATTAATTTCATGTAAATTAATTGGTCAGGTAATGCTGGTTAATATGAGCAAGTAGTTTACTACTTTATAAGTAACAAATGTTATGAATGTTAACCAAAGTTTCTTACTGTGTATAATATACATACTACAAGCACATGTGTGTGTCAAAAATTTTGCAATTTCTTGTTCTTTTCTCGTCATCGTCTCTCATTTTTTGCAATCACAGCCGCAAAGCTGTCAGAACACATTGTCATCATCAGACAGCCGAGGACCACCCGCAACCACCCACAACCCCCCACAACCACCCAACCACCGACCCACCTGGTCACAGGCTCTCGCAGTGCGTGTGTGTGTGTGTTTTTGAAATTTGTACATACCAAGAAGCATACATGTGTCCGTAATCGTTGCCCGTGCTCGAGCCTAGCCGGGAATAGTGTAATAAAGGACATCTGAACTGCGCCACCCCCTATTCGAGCCAGCGCCAAAACACACCCCCACCGCCCTTAGTCACAGACCAAGCCCCCAACCCCAAATCGCATCAACAGCCGGCTTCTTGGCTGGATTAGCGAATTCCGTTGGCATTTTTTACGCACTCCGGCAGGCAAAACCGTGGTGGACACCCTGTTGTAGACCGGAGACTTGAGACTCGAGAGCGGGTTGCCGGGTGCCGGGTGCCGGGTTCCGGGTTCCGGGTTCCAGGTTCCGGGCGACCAACATGTGCGACAGCAAAAACAATCACGAACAGATTTATCGCATTCATATTCAGCTTGATGCGATATGTGACCGAAAACGGGGG
The DNA here is from genome assembly GCA_035043065.1 of Hirtodrosophila confusa. Classification (NCBI taxonomy): domain Eukaryota; kingdom Metazoa; phylum Arthropoda; class Insecta; order Diptera; family Drosophilidae; genus Hirtodrosophila; species Hirtodrosophila confusa. The sequence goes on from JAWNNI010000078.1 coordinate 3,875,613, forward strand.
CAATGTGAGGAATGGATGGGCGGGTTGGCAGAGGGTGGAGCGGTCGAGTTACTTCGGCCGGCACTTCCTGGCCGAAGGAGATGCGGCGGCTGGGGGCGCGGCGGGTGGGAGAGATGTTACAAAATTTAAAAGAATTGTGTGCGTATGTGTGTCAAGACCACAAAATGGGATTACATTACTCAAAGAAATTTATTTTGACAGAACTAATATTTTTACACAGATCAGGCTGCCGTTGATGTAGCCTTCCGACAACGTCGACCCGTCCTGCCCACCCTGCAGCCCCAGCCTCCAGTCCCCAGCTTGGGTTTGAGATTGCGGTCTCGTCATTCAACATATTATATGCCTCAACGAATTCTGTTCGTCTGTTCGGGGGTTTAGGAGCTTGGCACAGGACATTGACTAACTATGCTGCCTTAATCTGGGGGCTGGTAGTTAGATTGAGGAGTCTTCTCCTTCAATACTAAGTATCATTTAAGGCATATAGGTAAGACTGCATTGTGTCACAAAAACTATTATTTACTTATTAGATTTGTTTGTAAAGGTGAGGCCAGAAGGATATTCCTATAAGACCAATCGGGATGCGGAACTGTACCCTTCATAGCTAACAGCTTTTGAATGGTTGTCTGAGCAAATCAAACAGGAAACGGAGAAAAACTGAAATTCTTAAAAGATTGTTGCATTTATCTTGTTTTCTTTTAAACTATTTTGAGATAAAATTGCGAATTTATGTGACAGAATTAAGAGCGTTAGGAGCAAATTAGAAATCAATGCGGAAAATAAAAGGGAACTTTGCAGTCCATTACTCCCGACAGTGGACATGATAAGTTCATTTTTGATCTCAAGTTTCAACAATAATACATTTTGGAGACACTAGCTCAAAAATTGTGAAATATATATAGGATTATGCCGATTTGCGACGTAGAAGTGAGCGTGGTAAGATTCTTAACACTTCTTCCGATTCCGATTACCAATTTTGTTTTATAAAAAACACATTATTTTTCGCCTTAAGATAAGAGTATAGAGACCTGAAAACTGTATAGTTAATAGCTTTTGGGATCCGGCTGTGCACAGAAAAATAAATGCCATAGAATTCAGAAAATCTCTCTACAATAAGAGGATATCCTAAAAGATAGAAATAATGTCAATTTATTAGAAATATATTCAAAATTTATGAAATATATATCTCAAATTTAGAAAATATAAGGCTAGCTATCTTTGGCCAAAAAAGTATGCCGACTTTCTCCATATTAGGGCATATATTTTTTTGAGTGTAGGCATTCAATCAGCTTTACTACACTAAATGATATTTTCTCATTCAAAGCTGGCAGCTATGACCAAGGCTCTGACCAAAGCTGATAGCTATGCTTATTTCATGTTATCCTTTGACTTGCTTGTGTGTGTGTGCCTGAGCGGGGTCAATAGAGGGTAGAGGGTACTGTGGCGCCAGCACACGGGGAATTGAGTTTTCTAACGCCCCACTGCCAGAATGTACTATATGTATATGTATTTATATACATATATATCTATATACTTTGATCCCTGTGCGTTGTCCATGGCGTCCGGATAGCCAGGAAAACGATTTTGCCAGCATTGCGACTGCGTGTGGTCGTATGTCCACGTGTGTGTGTCTGTGTGTGTCCCTGTGCAGGACTTTGCTGCCTTATTTTTCGCAGCACAACTTTTCTTTGATGCAATATGTACAAACGACCCGGCCAACAGCAGCAGGCAGCAATAACATCAACAACAACAACAGCAACAGCAACACCAACGGCTACCAAAAGGACCAAAGTGAAAGGATGTCGTTCTCGGCTCGACCCTCACGTACGAACTTTTGCCATAACAACAACTGTGGCCATTACGATGCCAGAGCATGTGAAACACACACATACATACACACACACACAGGTCCTGGCTGATGGTCCTTTTGGACATTCCTAGCAACGTCGCTACCTTGCGAGACCAATCCATAAGCCAAAACGCAGCAACCAGAACTCGAAACTCCATTCAAAGCCCGAACTGGAAACCGAGCCCAGCCAACCCACCACCACCGCCCCTGCCACCGCCGCCACCACCAACGCCCGCCATTGCCATCAAAAGGCTTTCAATGGCAGACACAGACTTTGGGCTTGGTCGAGAGTCCGACGGTCCAACGGTACTCGCTCTCTCCGTGTCCGCGTCCGCGTCCTTGTCCATGTCCATCCCAGGCTTGTGGACCGTGGCCGTTGCAAGGACGGACAGCAATGGCGTTGCTCGTATTTGCCTTTGCTTTGGCCTAACCCACATGCCACATCCCCTGCACCATGGTCACCACCTCCCCCAACCCAGCTCACTTGCCACTGTGGGCGTTTGACTGTACATGGGGTGGATTTTTCGCCATTATTGTAACAATTTTGATCAATGGCCCTATTTGGCCCGCTGTCCGCCAAACGAGCCCAATACCAAACCCAATATACCCGAACCGAACCCAATGCCAATCCTAACACAGCCTGCTCGCTCTCATATTCATTCACATGTTTTTTGGCGTTTTTTGCTAGCGTCCTTTGTTCCTTTCTTTTTTTGCGCATACCCTACCTGACAGGCATCATAACTTTGTGACCCACTTTGGCAGAGCATCCATAATACTATATTCTCATCCGCAAATAATATTAAACATATCTAGTTTAGTTACAGTTGGGCACAAGTGCTCAAACTTACTGATTTTTGGCATAATACTTATGTCTTGACCTCATCAAAGAAGGAAACTTGTAAGTTAGCTTTAGCTATATGCAATTATTTCCATGGGATGTAGTACTAAGGAAGTTATGTACTATATACAAGTTCTTGACCTCATCAAAGAAGGAAACTTGTAAGTTAGCTTTAGCTATATGCCAATATTTCCATGGGATGTAGTACTAAGGAAGTTATATGTACTATATACAAGTTCCATGGCATAGTAGCATACTATCTGGAAAGTAAGAGCTGAACTTTATTCCGTTGCCCCTTTTGAAATCTTATCACATTGTCACAGGGATCAAAATTAACTAAATTTCTTATAGTATGTATATATAATTAATGGGTACATGGATCAAAATGAACTAAATTTCCAGAATGAAAACATATGTAAAGTGATTTTTTAGCTGAACATTATATCCATACATGACAGTATATTGAATTTTTAATTCGAATCATTTGACCGTACTTGGAACACTCATGTTTGGTGAAAAGTATGCTGCAATTCTAGGAAATTTGAAAACAAAAAAGGGCATTCGAAAGGAGCATATCTAAGCATATCATACGATTAATAATATGATAGTATTCTCGTATGTGCTTATGAAAAAGGAACCTTCTTTAAATCAACAAACCAAAGCACCTGTTTCCATAATCATACAATAATATTTTTATAATTTTATCAAGAATTATTTAGAGAATTTATTTTCGAATTAAGCAAGCCGTTTTAAGGATCGCAATATTTTTGTCGACTATATAGTATACATATGTGTATTAGGGTATACCATAGTCGAGCATGCTGCACTGCAGAAATTGTTTGTTTTTTTTTTGGATGTTTATTTTATTATTTATTTTTGCAGCGTTTGCTGCTTTTGCCCAACGCGTGACTGTTATTATTTGTGCTTTGGCCTTATGACCAAACAAACACACAGACACATAGACACACATAGACCACCCCCTCGTGTGGAGTCCCTTTCCCCCTTGGGCAGGACCCGCACATATGTGCGACCACAGGCCATGACAACATTTTGGGCTAATCGAAGTTAACCCTTGGCTGGCTTTGACAATTTTTTATGCATGGCTCCCATTTGCCATTCAATTCGATTCGATTCCTTTTCGATTTCTGCTCCTGCTGCTGCTGCTGCTGCTGCTGCTGCTGCTACTGCTGCTGCTCCTGCTCCTGCTCCTGCTCCTGTTGTTGTTGGTATTGGTGTTGTCCATTAAATATACGACACAAAACGCAGTCGGGCAAACAAACAAACAAACAAACAAATCGACGCATAGACAAACAAACAAACAAACATTTTTATAAAGTCGCCGACGACGCCAATGAGGAAGGCGCCCAAAACTCTAAGCGCGATGGGGGAAGGAGTGCAACTGGGGATCTCAAGCGGGAGTCCTGGGTCCTGGGTACTGGGACACATGTTTGCGGACATTTATGCAAAGTTTTCAATGTGGGATGCCGCCTTTGAAATGCGAATGTGAATGCGAAACCGAACTCGGAATGGGAATTTGAATCGGAATTGGAATTGGAAACGGAATGAGGTTGACTCTGAAGGAGTTTGGGTCCGGTTCGAGCTCTGGACCTTCCCACATACGACTATGTATGGACATGTTTTGTGGTTTTAGTCTGATGTTTATTTGTCTTCGGTTGGAATACTGGTTGTCGCGCTGGAATGCGCAGACTGGTCAGAATTGAATGAAGTTTGGCAAGAGGGAAACTTGAAAGATAAGTAATAGAAAATAGTTATCGGAAGCGCAGTGAGTAGTTAAAATGCGCTCTATAAAGACAACTTAAGGCAAATAATTACTTATACTTAAGAACTTACAGTCAGAAGAATGTAGATTGTACCTATTGTTGAAAATAGTAAAGGAAATTGTTTTACAAATATGCATACTTATAGAAGAGTGAGAAAATAATCAATCTATAGCTAAATATATCGATAATATCGACTTTTGTTCAAGCCACTATAGAGGTATTTGTCTGATATCCTCTACATTCCTTACTAGTCCTGCAAAACCACTGTACTGATGAATAGGTTATTCGAAAAAGTTAAAAACGTTAGATATAAATAAGTAACATAAACATAACCTCAAACTATGATATTATCTATATCTAAGTGTTAAAAAGCAAATTAGTCCAAATGTGTTAGATATAGAGTTCTGATCTAGTCAATAATATTTGAATTATTTTTTCTCGGGAATTCAAATTTGTAATTCTTCTTTGTGTGGCATTCTTAAACGTTTCGCGGTCTGGCTATGAATTTTTTTTCGAAAATGAATGAAATGTTTTTTATTTTCTCAGGATCCTCAGATTTTAACTGAGTAGATTAATTTTTTGATAATTAAAGAATAGATTGTTCCTCGATTCAAACCTTTGTCAGTTTTCTTATGATTTGAAAAATCTCCCTAACATTGAGAGGCTTCAGTAGGAGCAAGTTATTTTCCTGATATTTTGTCACCTACAGATTGACAGGACTTACCGAGTGGGCACTCAGTCGCATTAAGCCCAGCATAGTCTGTGGGCGCAGGATCGGGCAAGGGAGCAGATGTTCCACACCAGCATAATGCGCTAGGTATACAAATACGAGAATGTAGGCAATATAATGTTACCAAACTGGCGGACAAGGTGCAAATTAAATGAATTCAAATGCCAAACTGTGGTCGCCAGTGACAGAGAGAGAGGGAGAGAGGGGGAGAGAGAGAGAGAGAGCGATGGCGACAGGGAGAAAGCTAGGGAGCAAGGGGAGCGAGCGAGAGGTAGACAGGGAATGCTCAGGCTCAGCAGAGGTTTGCATATTGGATAGGGAAAACACGCAGATGTCCTTAAAAGCGACTCATTTTTTTATATCAACTCACACATACACACACTGTGGTACGAGCCTATGCGAGTCCTGTTCTGTCCTGTCTGTGTGTCTACTTTTTATTTTCGAATTATATGAAAAATTTGTAAGCGCTCGCGATCTCATATGACGAAACGGGACATGCAAACTACAAAGGACGAACAACAACAACAAAAGCCATGTGTCTGTGTGTGTGTGTGTGTGTGCCGCCAGATTGCCGCAAGGTAAAAGAGTATGAAAAAAGTGCACACAAAATCAACACCGCGCCGAGTTGTATCTCTCTGGCGTGTGTCCTGTGCGAGTCCTGTGCGTATTGCTGCTGCTTCTTTCCTATATATGTTTTTTAAAATTTCTATTTTTTTGCATATCACATGCCAGCACGGGACACGGGACACTGGGAAGGGGATGCACAGAGAGAGAGAGAGAGAGAGAGAGATGAAGAGGGAGAGGGGGCGCGGTGAGGGGTTGAATCATCATTTGAATAATTCGACATTTGCGGCTGCCTGGACGCGTCCTGGCCTAGTCTACCTTAGCATGCCGTGCCACCTTTCCACCTTTCCACCTCTGCAGCTTTCCACGCGCCAGCCGCGCATCGAATGACGAAAATTTCGTAATAAATAAATAATCCTTTCCGTGTGGAAAAACTATGCCAGACCCACGTGTCTGTGTGTGTGTGTGTGCTGTTAAGCGGGAAAATTTGCTCGCAATTTGAAATTATGCTATGCACAAAAAAAGGAGGCCATGCAAATACAAAGCCCGCATGTGGCAACAGGATATGTGCGGCTGGCGGGGTTAGGGGCGTAGGGCAGCGGGCAGCGGGCAGCAGGCAGCGGGCTTAGGCCGATGAGGATTTTGCAACATCAAAGCAACACCTGGCCAACATTGAACATGAAAATCGAATTCAATTGGATTCATTTACTCGTACTCGGCACAACTTGAAACGACTTCAAATTCACATATTCGAGCCAGCAGAGAACATTATTTCTGGCCAGGTTTTAAACTTTAAGACATTCACCTAACAATGGCAACAGCTTCTATTTCAGGCAGATATATTCGGGAATTGTACTAGAGATGGCCGAGAAATCGAATATTGGATCCCAATTCGACCTGGTCAAGTGTTAACTTAGGAGTTTACTCAAATCTATTCCATAGTTAAACTTTCGATTCAAAATATATACAAAGATGTACAAAAATCTTGAGAAGTCATTAAGCCTTGTAAATATGTTAAAATACTAGAAACAAATGCCATCTTCGGGCTGCCGAAGTTACTATACACGTTTGCAGGAATGTTTCTTATACAAAAAACTCATATTTCGATCGGTACATGATATAGTAAACTCATATTTTGATTAAAATATAAAATTAAATGATATAACTCCCAATCGCAGAGTTTGATTTAAATATCTGGAAGTAAGAAAAAGTTTATCATTTAATAGAACAACTTCTCCTAAGATATAGTAATCCGACTTTAACCAAATTTGGTTAACTTCGATTTGGTGGGCTTATTCGGGATAGCTAGTACAGCACTGCTGTGATTGGGAACCTGAGTAGAGGGTGCCTTGCAGTACTCCCGTGTTACTTTTGCTATCGGAGAAAAATAAGATTTTAAGCTTGAATATTTTAATAGAATTTATTTAATAATACGATCAACATATCACTCTTGTTTTAAGTATTATTATTTCATGCTTGTTATAAGTATTATTGGCAGGGCTTGTGCATACTATCTATAAACACGATTATACCTAAGATATCACAGCACTTAGTTAGTTTTCTCGCTTGTCGCATACGTTTTCGCTCAGTGTAGTGACTGATATTGCCATCATTCAATTATTTTTAAAATATTTTAAAATAGCGCTGCTGGGCTCGTTTTCCCTTGCAACCCTTGTGCCTGTATAGAAAAGAAATAAATTTGCCTGTTTGATTTTCGCGGACATTTTTTAACTGCAGCAGCCGCAGATCCTCCGCTGGCAACCCCTTAAGCCCCTTAACCCTTTTGTATTGTTCGCTTTTCCCAAATGCCAGTTTCACTTTTTTTCCTTTCTCCTTTTGCCAATGTGACGGAAAATGCACAAATCCTGCGTACAGTTATCCTAGCATCCATTCAGCTGTGCTCTATTCGGCATCCTTATCCGATTTGGACTCAACTCATTAACCACTTGACTAATTGCCCCCGGTAGCGCCGTGATACGCTCGACTAGTCTATTTTGAGGCAAAAAAATGGCACCTTTTGACCCAAAAGACTGTCGGGTTGACAGTTCAACAATAGGAGATCATGTGGATAATTGCGAATCGGGGTACTCTTTGGCGCCTTATCGCATTACACGGACTCATGGACTCGCCCATTAATTGTCCGGCTACTGTTTCCATTTCGAGCAGCATCCTTTTGTGGCCTTAATCGCCGGCTTCACACCTTAAAAAACACCGCAAAAGTTTTGGCAGCATCCGCAACAACAACAACAACAACAAAAACAACTGGAACAACAGGAATCACAACAAACATCCTCATTTTCACACGCACTTTGAACCTTGCCAGCCAGCATTCGTTCAGCTTCAGTTTCAACAGTTTCACCAGTTTCGGATGAGGTCCAGCATCCCCTAAAAAAAGGAAATAAAAATTGAAACATCCGAACCCAAAAGCGAACCCAAACCCTAAGCATGATCTAATGCTCTCGCATTTGGTGTAAAAAACTCGGTTTTCGACATTAAACTGCAAACATGAGCCATATTATATGATACTCGTATAATATAATACACATAATTGCTCTGAGCCTGGCAGCATCACTCAATTGGCCCGTTGCCGGCACAAAGTCAAGGACCCTTGAAATGATCTGAACAGAAATCCCTTTTTATTATTATTGTTCCTGTTGCTGTTGCTGTTGTTGCTTTCATTTTTTGTTGTTTTCATTTATTATTTCTCCCATTTTCTACGTTTCTTTTTTTTTTTGTCCTCTATTTTTTGGTGTTTTGTTGCTCATAAATTGCCGCTAAATGGCTCGAAGCGGGGGGGAGCCGGGCCTGTGCCTGTGCCTGTCTATTGGTTTGTTTAGGGTTTGATGTGTCAATATTTGACAGATCAAATTGATATTTATACTTTTATGCCATATAATGTGAGTGTATCCCTGTGCGTGTTTTGTCAGGGGCTCATCAAAGTTGACTAATTGGCTGATTAATGAACGATGCCATCGATATATGGCGGTCATTTGATCAAGGGTCATCTGGAGGTCAGCGAAAAGTCACCATTGAGACCCGAGCTTAGCTATTAATCATATTTGTGGGTGTTTTATTTGTTGTACAATCGAATTTGATTTAGTTCTAATAAGTATATGGGACTATTGTCCGGCTTCGCCCGGTTTTCCGTCTATTTTCTGTTCGTGGGATCCAGTTTTACAAAATAGGTGAAGCTTAGTTTAAAGGCGACCCAATAAATATCATAATTTCACACATTTGACCTTATCTAGTATTTTTCATCCGTAGAATTGAATTCTCCAAAATCGGTGACTCACAATTTTCATTTGATTTATTGGGCGAAAATTCAAATTTCAGACTCCCCATTTTCAAACCAAAATTGGCACAATTCGCTTAAAATTATATTTTGTGAGAAGCTTCGAAAATATCTCTGGCATCGAGCGGAAGGCATATAACCTTGGACCTCTTCATTTTCTACTCTTGGGAGGGAACTCTTTATATGAGCAATTAATATCCTTGATTACCAGCCTGTTTCTAACCAAAAATAAGTGTACTAAGCTCTACTTTACTGTGTCTATATTATACCACTCTATATCATACTGTACTATACTAATCTATTCCAATTTATTAGACTAATTTCCATCTTTAACTCTTATATAGGGAATATTTTCCTAATAGCATAATTTTGTGCATCAACTTTGCCTATGTAATGCTCTGTAAGCATTTTCCATGACCTTTTCTTATGCGCTGCACAGCTGGCAAGGCATCCTGCCGGGGCCAGGACACGGCACCCTAGGACAGTGTGTCGCTGTGCCCCTCGCTGAGGGATGACGCCTCTGTCGCGGTCGTGGTCTCCCCCTTTTCCCGTCTCCTTGGCAGTGTGTGTTCTTTTCGCTGCGGCTCAAGGAGGCGCTCCTGCAACTGTTTCCCTTTTCGATTTGGCTGCCATTGTGCGAATCAACGGTACCTAATCATTATAAATTATGTGGCAATGGGCCAGCGCCATCCTCAGCCTCATCCTTATCCACAGACTTAGACTCTTCGAAGGGGTTAAACTTTCTCACGATCTATAAAAATAGAAAAATGGAAATCCATTAAAAAAGGGAAAACGCAAAAGTCTTGTGCAATAACTCAACCATTCTACCTTCCTTCCTTGCTTCCTTACTTCCTTTCTTATAACATGTAACGGGTTTTTGCGCATCGATGGATCGATCGATGGATCGACAGATCGACGGATCGACGGATCGACGGTTCGGAATCGAACGCACCCGTTGTGTAAAAGGGAAAAGTGTTTTCTTGGGCGCGTCAGTTGGATAACTGATTAAGTTTAATTGTTTGTCATGACAGGAGACAGGAATGGGAACGGGAGTGGAGTCGATGCTTGAGAGTTTTAAAATATTTATGAGAAGGGTTTCAAAGTGGGTTGATCAGCTCGTATTTGTTGTTCTTCTTGCCGAGCATCTGTGAGAAGGTCCAACTTAGTACAGAACAGCTGTACAAATGAGGCTGCTCTACCGTCCAGTTGCAAGTCACAGTTCCCAGCAAATTAAGGATATGGCAACTAGGAAGCATATTAAACCAAAATCACGCGTACACAAGCCACAGGCGACACAGACAAACCAAGGACTCCAGCGGCAATAAAATGTAGTCGGTTTGATATTTGATCTGTCTCCAGCCTCCTTTAACTTCACTTCCCCGTCAGGACAAACTCCTGCAACTTTTGCTATTTTCAGTTTGTTTGTTTATCGTATTTATTTGCGTTATTATTCTTATTATTATTATTGGCATGTGTGTTGTCTGTGCGTGCAGTGGAACGAGCAGCAACTGAAAAGTGTATAATTTCATTGATGCTCGCCCCGCAGTTCTTGCCAAAATGTAGCAAAAATTGCAAAGAAAAGTACAAAAAAAAAACAAAACAAGAAAATGGAAAATGAAAACAGCAAAGAAATCGCGAAACCGTTGCCCAACAAAACTCCACCGACCAGAGCCCATGTAAAGTGGATAACATTTCAGGGTAAAGGCAAAGGCAGCAACAGCAACAGCAACAGCAACAGCAACATCAACAGCAGCAACATCAACAGCAACAGCAACAACAGCAACTGCGGCAGGAGCTGGTGATGAAGTTGCTACGGAAATTCGTTATTGTGTTACCACAGGCGATGTGTCTGTGTCCCAATGTTATGTTGCCAGTGCCAGTGACGGTGCGGCGACATCCTCACCCACATCTTTAGCCACATTCGCAGTCAGCATCAGTCCAATAACAATAACAACGACAGCAGCAACAACAGCAACAGCAACCGGCAACTACGCACAGTGGGCCCACTCCTACAAAATATGAGCAAAAAATAATACTGTTTATAAAGGCGTATAAAAAATACTCCGAACTCGCTAAAGAGGCTTAGTCGAATAATCTATTCATAGTTCATTTGAATCAATAATACATATACATAGTTTGTACATTGTACAAGCCCGGCGAATAAGTCCGAGACCATAATACTTATAGCAAGAGTGAAAGAGTGAAATACTACTTAAGTATTTTGAAAATTATTTAAAAAAGTTGATTTTGATTAAATCAAGGACTTTTAAAACCACTTAGGTTAACTTTTTCGCAAAGGTTGCAAATGCTTTCTTTCAGGTAGGTACATTATCCGTGTAGAACCTAGAAGGATCAGCTAATTCCTTACTTTTAAATAATATCACGTAATCTATATTTGTTGCTGAAATAACTGATATCTATGAACACCCGAGAATGAATAATAGCAAAAAGAACAAATATCTTCGGGTGTTGTTTTACTTACAATATCTCAATGTTTTACTGATTGTTCCTATGATAGTTATCACTATCACTATAGTTATACTACTTTTAGCACTAGGAAAAATATCAAGAAATATATAAAATTAAAAAATATATATAATAACTAACCAAACAGTTAGGTCTGAGATTAATATCTCTATAAGCAAAAAGTGTTTTATAAAATAATTCTTTCATCGATTATTGCTAGCAAATATATGTATATATAATATTGCTTATTATTGTTGTTATCACGTGAAATATAATTCGAAATTGATTAGTTTCTTGTGCCTATAATTCTGTTACCTATTCGTCCCATGGTGCAGCAGGGACTACGGCGACAGGGCGAAGAACAGCGACGCACGGCGCTGGCCACCTTTTGGCTCAAATAAGAAGGAGCGACCTTTTGCATGCTCGACGATATTTTAATATGCAAAATTTCAAATAGTCCTTACACACACACACACACACACAGACACACACACATACAAACACATGCGACTCGTTGATTCTTTTGGTCATGTGTACGACTGACGTCGCGACGTTGGACGTTGAACGTTGAAAGTGGGGGGTTGGGAGGTTGGGAGGTTGGTGGTTAAGGGCCAGAAGGATGAACGGACGCCCGCTAGGCAGTTGGCATGCCCAGCGCGTGGGCGTTTTTGGTCGCCAGAGTATCCAATTCAAAAATTTTGCAAACCAACCAAGCGGAATTGGCAAGGAAGAGGCTGAGCTTAAGAACCCGTCCGAGAGCTGAATCCGAGGCGGGCTTTCGTTCGCCTTTTTTCATTTCCTTTTCCGTTGGCAGGCGGCGACCACCGAAGCGCATCAACAAGCAACAAGGCTGCCGACCAGGCCCAGGTAGTGGAGGTGGGGAGGATAGAGTGAGAGTGAGAGAGAGAGAGCCCACACCCACATATGAGGATCTGAGTCACACAACACAGGGGCGTACGCAAAACGACCCCGGGGGCCAGACCGGTCGACTAACCGACCGTCAGTCACTGCAGGTGGTACGACAACCGACTGAAGTTGTAGCTGTAACTGGGCTGGGGTTGGGGTCTTGGGTTGGAGTTGGGATTGGGGTTGGGGCTGGGGCTGGGGCTGGGGCTGGGGCTGGGGCTTGGGCTTGTGGTGCCCGTTGGCTGGCATATTGAAATTATGTGTGCAGCCGTTTTCGGTTTTCCATTTGCATTAGGGCGACTTAGTTGGAAGCGAACCCAAGCTCTTGAGACATTCTCTTGACCAGCAGTTCTCAGTCCTTTATCGTCTGCCTTATATCCCTGCCAGCCTCCAAGCATCTATTCATCCATCCATATGTCAGCCAGTCAATCAGAACTTGTTACGCTGCTTGCCACATTTCCTGATTTACGCAGGTAACGTAAAGTTGACTCTATTTGTGGGTGTGTGTTGTATTGTTGTGGGTAGGACAGGACAGGACATCACACACACACACACATACACACACACATATACACATGTCTTTATGCGGGGTTGTTATGGATGGATGTCAGTACATTAGGCGGCCTAAACGAAATCCCCTTTCGATAGTAATGTGCTTGGCATGGGCAAACTTTTTACGTGCTTGGTCAACAGAAATGATTGGATACACCGTATCCAGAAGGAGATAGAAATCGATTTGATTATGAAAGATGTATTGTACTTATAGCTAGGAGTATCAAGAATATTCACAGATGAAACTGGTTCTGGAACTTATTGATACTTAAATTAATTAATAGGGTGTTGATCGGGGATGTATTGTACCTATACTTGCTAGGCGTAGAAAGATGATCCATAGATGGAACCTGGTTCTGAAAACCTGGTTTTGGAATATATTGTCACTAAAAATATATATGTGGATGATGATCGGGGGTGAAACTGGCGATGAGATTACTACTCAATTGCGTGCTACCTGGTACTGATGTAAAGCCAATATTTTCTTATAAATACGCCCAATAATTAAATTACGATTCACTATACATACAGAAATTCCTTAATTTCAGTACTTTTTTTGTGGCTTTATATTATTTACAGTTATTAAATAAACAAAATATAATGAGTTAGGTTTCGAATACAATGTTCCGGGTGTAGAGCTCTCGAGTATATTGAGTAAAGGTTTATCTCATGGAAACTCAACTTATAACGATTGCTTGAAGTGCTTTGAGGAACCATTTGGTATGAATTTAATTGGAGCTTGCAGCCAGCAATGCGTATTGTGCACACCCCGCACCCCTTTCCATGCTCCCAGTTGCAACCAGGTGACTACAATGAACGTAACGGACTTTAGTGCGGAAGGCGAGTTGCTTTTCTAAGAGGAACAACAAAGGAAATCGCCAACTTGCATTTATCGCCTTATATCAGTAAGTGGGGTTGGCGCTTGGGGGTTGGGGGCTGGGGCTGGGGACTGGAGGGAAGAGCCTGACATGGCCAGACGTGGCTGCCAAGCGCTTGTCTCTGGGCTCAGCTTGAAGCTGGCCGACTGACAGCGGGATGTACGGCCGGGGGGTGAAGGGGGGGGGGGGGGGGGAAGGGGGGATGGGGGGATGGGGGGAAGGGGGGATGGGGGGGCAGGCAGACGGATGGGGCAAGTAGACAAGGCAAAACAATATATGCGATGATATGATGCGTGCCTCGTGTGTGTTTCAGGTTGTTTTTGGAGCGCGACCGGCGCGTTGTTGTTTTGACAACATGTGACCAGCCCCCAAGCTGACAACAAAAGAAAATACAAGCGCCGCATATGTGTGGCAGCAGGGCAGGGCGGGAAGGATGTGCTGGATTTGGGTAGGGGCAAGAATATTTAACAGGAAGAAACCAATAAAACCTAATGATATGAAAAAATGCAATTTTCTGAAATTCAACCAACACTCACAAACACAAACACAAACACACACAATACAAACACATACACACGCAGAACGAAGCCGCAAGTGGCGCCTTAAGACCCGTTTACACCAAATCGAACAGCAGCCACAGCAGCTGAAATATCAGCTAGAAATTCATGACTTACACTTCTGATACAAATTTGGAAACTTCAGAAATTACTTTATTTTCTTTGCAGGACTCTTCCATTATTGAATTTTTACGAAGTCTTTAAATTTTCGAATTACTTTTCTCACTTAACTAACAACACTGGGGACAGTAAAACGTCGTTTGAAATTGTAATATCTGTTATTCCTTGAAAATTTAGAAGTGTCTGGTTATTTTATGAAATACATGCTTCAGACAGATTTTGAGTAAAGAAGAGCTGACAAATATGGAAATTCATGAACCTTAATACATTTAATTGTTACAAAAATAAAATGTGTGCCTAAAATTAGATCCAGAAATTCATTTTTCCTTATTACGATATACAGATTTATACATATGTTTGTATAAGTTTTATGCAAAAATTTATTTATGATAAAAAGGAAAGGTTTTGTTGTGGGCTGACTGTGAAAATTATATTGTTTATTAACTTTTTTTCTTCGTTATGGTTAAATTGAATATTTTAAGAAATACTCCTACTATGATAATTGGGTTACTGCAGAATATCAATAGTTGTTGCATACATTTTGTAGCAAAGTGGTATCAATGATCTGCAAAGTTTTCCGATATGAGAATAGAACATAATTTGCTGCTGCAGGAAGCGTTGCTGCGGCACAGTGTAAACATCGCATTACGTTTGATTTTCCGCTTCAAAAAATCAGAAACATCAGAGCCGTTTTGGCCGTGGATGATGATGTTGTTGATGATGATGATGATAATGATTATGATGATGATGATGGCCAAGTCTTTGCCGCTTCTTGTCTTTGCGTCTGTGACATGTTGTCTTCTTCTTCATCTTTCCCATGTCCCGTTTCTTCTTCGTCTTCGCATTGTTGTTGTTGTCCGCGCAAGTTGTCATATGTGAAGTTTGCGCGTTGCTGAATTTTTATATTACGTGCACAACAACAACTACAATAACAACAAAGAGTACAGCAAATAGGGAAAAAAGTCGAACTTGGCTTCAAAAAGAAACGACAAGGACAGCAACAGCCGCTAAGTGTGTTTGAAGGACAGTGGGCGAGATAGAGAAGGAGATAAGAGCGTAAGAAACGTAACGTAACGTAACGAAATGATAGAAAACAACAAAAACATCATAAACATGGCACCCAACACTTGTTTCGTGTCCGTCCTTAGACGCTTGTCGTTTATCCTTTGCCAGGCAACGTCCACTGCGCTTCCTTAGGATAGGCTTGGGCATGGCATTGGGATTGAAGTGAGGGTGGGGGCTGGAATTGGTGTTGAGGGTTGGGGGTTGGCAGTTGGTTATGAGCATAAGGATAAGAATGAGGATGACACGCGAGCCAGGCAGCCAGCCGCTGCATATGACAATGTATTACCGCTAAACGGGGGCGGGCATTGGACTCGAAAGCGCGGCCAAACCCAAGGATGTAACCCGTAACCCGTGCTCAGGATATAGGACACAGGCGCAACGCTTGTAAGCAATTTCGCAAAGTACTTAGTCAGCATCTTTTACCCTATACCCTATACCCTTTCTCCTTGACCCCATCCCAACCCCCTTAGACCCTTTGAAGGTGGCCCGGGGTGACCGTTCGTCAGGAGCGCCCACGCATGGCGCTGTGCAGATACCGAGGGTAATGTTATGTCCTGTCACTGGCTACAGTCGAACGATAAGCCAGACAGCCAGCAGCCGACCTACTACTACCCCCACTACACGCTCTACCCCTCCTGCTTGGTTACTGTTTCTACTTTCTTTATTTTTTCTACATTGCGTTTCGGTTGACTTCGGCAACATTTCTTACTTTTTTTCCTTAACACATATTAAGCCGCAAAAATATTGCCAGCTACGGTGGTGGTCGCTATGCAAAAAAGGACGCAAAAAAACATACACACATATAAATTTATACTTATATAAGTATGTAAAAGGCGAATTCGCGAAACATGCCCAAAAGAGCAGGGGGTTGGAGTGTTACAGAAATAAAAAAATGGCACTGGCCTTCTAATTCACTCGATAGCCATTCATTGGAAACTCTTGATTGATGCTCTGCCCTTGTCTGCAGCTTGTTGATAAGCCGGCAAAGACTGTGCGGACTCCCACATCCCCCGCTGACACAGGCGGGCCCCTTTCCCGCGCATCCCCTCTGCAATGTTCACATTTTTACAACTGCTGCGTTGTCAGTTAGTTTTTCAATTTTTCATTTTACATATTTCAGGGATTAGATGACGACAACGGCAAAAACAACAACAACAATAACGACCCCCTAGTTGCTAGGCAGTGGAAGAGGGCAGAGGGGGTAGAAGGGGTAGAAGGGGCAGGCACATTTATCGAAACTGCAATAAATATATTCATGTGACCCAGACCCAGACTCCGACTCCGACTTTGACACACACTCGTATTCATACGCCAAATTCGTTTGCTTGTGTCCTTCCGGCTTGGAATGCGCACTTTCGTAAGTCCTGCGGAAGCACATCTGTTGTACTGTTCAATCCTTGCTCAAAAATTATTTACAATAACCAGTAGGTATCAAACGAGTATATGGTCCAACAAATGTTCAACCAAGGGAAAATATTGAAGACTGCTCCAATTTCCATTTCAAGTTAATGGAAAAATATACTATAACCTACTACTATAGACATTTGTCTATCTATAGAGTTTTAAAATCCATTGGGATAGAGTGCCATTGATTGTTTTCCATTACATTCCAACAAGTAACAACGCAATACCTAAAATCGTGTGTCTTTTATCTAAAGAAATATTAGTCAGGAAATGGGCCTCAAAAAAATTTAATACCAAAGCTGAAATGAAATACAGTCATATATGTATCACGTAAGAGCATCAGATCGAAAGTGCCATCGGTATTATCAGTTCCATCGCTTGAATTGATCATCCGAATTCTTAAAATATTTCGCCGCGTTTACTAAAACCGAGGTCTCCTTTATTTTGACTTTCTGAGCCTTTTTATTTTTATTGGGTAATGCAGTTTTACGAACGCTGGTCTCAGTCGTTTTCTTATAGGGATACCGTTTAGTTGTAAGCACTTCAGACAACTTGCTATTTTTAGCGTTGAGGTCCTTGAAAGCAGGTGAATTGACCGCTCGACCAGGAAACTTGGTGACACAGTTCCCAAAGTCGGAGACTGTGCTAATGGATATCTCGCTATCATATGATCTCGAAATGTGAATACCTTTTAGGCTCTTTCTCATTTCTCTTTGACGACCTTGTATCTCGTAAACCTTATTTTCGATTATTTGATCCAGCTTGGTCATCTTGAGAATCTTGTCTTCAATGAGTTTATCCAGCTTGTGCAAGTTGAGAAAGCGCATTTTCTTCTCCACGACATTGGCCACTGTCTTGGTTATAGTTTTGTATATCTCTGATACCTCCATTAGATTCGGGCCCTGTTTCGTTTCAGGTTTTGGTTCGGCCATAGGTTCGCCCTTAGACTCGGCATTAGTTTCATGTTCAGGTGTAGGCTCTAGCTCAGCTTGTGGTTCAGGTTGTTGTTCAGGTTGTTGTTCAGGTTGAAGTTGAGGTACAGGCGACTTGAGTTCTGGGCGAAGCATCTCCAATGCATTTTCGGTGATGAGGGCGAAACGCAACTTAGGATATCGTCTTTGGTGGCATGCCATAGCCTAAAGTTGGGTCAGGTATATTTTAAAAGTGATTAAAATTTTTACAAATTTCGCTGTACTGAAAATTTTTAGTGTTATGTGTTGAAAAATATCAAATAATCTGAGAATTTAAATATTAGTTAAGTCAATTACTAGCCTTTTTGAAATATATACCAAAGCTTACTATGTATTCCTCGTAATTGTCAAACTGAAGAACTGCCTGAGTTCTCTGATTGCCTTTGACTTGAGCACTTCCTTCTGGCTCATTGTTTTGGTGACATGTGACAGGCCGTACTTCCCAATATTGGCACGGAGTGCTTTGTCCCTTATCCTTAGAGCTGGGCATGGTAAAACAATGCTTATGGGGTGGGTAAAGGCGAGGGAGATGGAGTGGTACCCTCCCAATCATGTCCGGTGACAATCAACAAAAGCTCTTGAAACGAGTCACGTTCCGTGCGCTCAATTAATAAAAACAAGAAACGAGAGCTTTTTTCGCCACACCGATCTCTGTGTACACTTACAGGAGTTGTCAGGATTACATCAGATATCAAATGCCAGAAAGGTTTTATTTTATGTAAATATATTTCAAGCAACAAAAAGGTATGAATGCAGTTTAGTTGCGAAGTACTAGTCATCTACTCGTAATATAATTTGTCATCCCATAATTGTTTATCCCTAACTATTGAACTTTATGCCCTGCAAAGTTCCTGACATAGTTGTCAAGTCCTTAGCACTGTTTTAATGAATGAAATCAGTTGGTTTCTGGAGTGACATGCTCACCTCAATTCCTGCCTTAAATTTCTGTTACTGGTTCTGGTACTGTGCCCTTTGAGTGGAACTTGCATTTTCATTTCCATTTCCTACTCGCGGTGACATTTCGGGTTATTGTTCGCGATCTTTGAGTTGCCCCTGCTCCCGTCTTTTGACGACTCTTGTCACAGGCACTTCAGGAAGCCGGCCAGCCAGTAACGATCTCAACGAAGACGGTAGCCTCTAAAGCGGAACCTCGGCGACCCATTCTCAACCCCAAGAATGACAAAAACCCAAATGCTCTGCAAGGAAAGAAAAAAAATGAAAAATGATAATTTCCATTGACGCAATTATTAACGTTGTGTGTTGTTGCTTACGCCAGGTAACGGCAATGGCATTGGGATTGGGATTGGGTTCCGAATCGGGTTCGGTATATGCATCGCGTTTTCGGGATTAACTCGATTTTTTAAAGGGTTACGCATGCATCCCAATGCTCCGCGGTTCGTGCGATGTCCCAATAACAAAATATGCCAAAGTGTTTAATGTGCAGTCCCTGTTCGCGTTCCCTTTCCCATTTTGAGGACCGCCAGGTAGTTGCCTGCCCCTGTCTCTCCCTATTCTATACTGTCCTCTCCTGGATGGGCATGTGAATAATGCGCAATGAACGTGCACAAAAGCCGAGCTCCTTTGCCAGCCTAATTCGCGGCAGTCGTCGTCGAGAGGCAGGATCTACCCCTTCCTCAAAAGTGCTTACAAATTACGCTAAAAGTGAATTAACCCTCCCGACTTACGCAAATGTGTAGCGTCACGATCAGAGACCAAAGACCAGAGTCCTAGAGCACATATGCCACAGAGATCGAACGTCTGTCGGCCCAACGGGTTGTGTTCTAATCAGCACTCTTCAATTATCACTCGCACTCGTATTCTTATCGATTGGACCCATCGGATCTGCGCTTTTCACAGCTCAAACGTCTGAATGAGTGCAATTTCGGGTACTCGGAGGGTTTTACGGCCGAACAGCTTTGACAATCCGATCGGACGATCCGATCAAGTCAAGTGGCCGCCACAAAGTGCCATCAATTAGCCAATCTCCATTGTTCGCTTGAGTTTCGTTGCAAACTGTGCTTTTCGCTGGTAGATCATGAGATTGGAAGATGCTTAACCTTATCAGAGAACGTTGGCTCCTTAATAAGTTTATGGATGCCACACTGCTTTATAATGTTTCGATATTATAGAAATATATTTGATATTCGGTGACAAAGCATCTGAATCTAAAGAATTGATTAAAAATGATGACATTAAGTCCCTGTTTATTTGAAGTGTTCACACTTGGTGACGTAAGAAGTTGCGCAATATTGCACGTAAATAATGGACATAAATGAAATTTCTATCCGCATTCGTTTGGAAATGTTTATCTATGTAGTTTAATCATTTTCTTATGACTATTGATTCTAATTGTTTCTTGTAATTGTAGAGTTTTTGTGCTCTGCTTCCAAGGAATCAATATCAAGTCAAATCTTATATAATGATATAAAAGTATTTTTGACTCCCACCCCGCAAATTAAGCCAATCGTTGGAAGCAGAGTATATCGCAGTCAGGAGCTTACTTGATTTTTAAGGTGATTTCACAGCTTTAAACTTCAAGTAAACCTTTGGCTAAGGATGGGGCTCATACAAGCTGATTATAGGCAATTTATACAGTTCTAAATTGGGAGAGAGACTGTTAGGGGGGAAGGACGAAAATTGTGTGCCCGGCTGTTTGAGAAAAGGAGCCAAAAAACTTTCTGTCAAAGGCCACTCGAGAATTTCAATTGTAAGTATTCTTTGGTCTGGGTATTTGTTTAATAATATGGCGAATGTGTTTTGCCCGTCTGTCTGTTTGTCTGCAACATTTATAAATGTAATTGTATAAATGGGCTGCTTATGCCAATAGACGGGAAAATCAAGTGAAGGAAGGGGCGGTGTGGGTTGGAACTGAGGTTAGGGCCGATACAAGTTCTGGTCTGTTGCCATAGGGTTGAAGTAATGGCCGCTCGCTGCCCGGTTGCGCTGTCCGCTTGGCCATTAGGGGTGGACTTTAGATTCGATTCGATTTGAATCGCAATAAAAATATGGCCAGAGACATTGTGGCCGAGTAAGCGAGACGGCAAACAAGCTCAAATATGTACAATTTCAATCCCACTTCACTCTGTCCACCTCCCAACTTTCAACTCCCACCACCACTGCCACCACTACCACCACCACCACCAGAGCCACCGTCGAGTCCGAGCAGCCACTTCAGGACTCTGTGCCGTCCATCACTAACACTAACGAGCCGGCAGAGCTCTGGGCTCTGCTGAGAGCGTGGACAGCAGCGGCATCAGCGCGGTGTGAGGGTGGTTAGCTGCCTCCTGCCTCCTGCCTTCTGCCTTCTGCCTGCTGTCCCCCTTCATCACTTCACCTGCCCCGTTCTCTACTCCGCTGCCCTGTTTTGTGCTGTCCTGTCCGATTCTCGCTCCAACAAAAGGGTCAATGCGAACTGCAGAGTTTGGTCTGCTCTGGTCTGGTCTGGCCTGGTCTACTCTGGTCTGGCTGTACACGTTCAACCCCTCGGACAGATTGACTTTTATGTTGATGGCTCTGTGTGTGTTCCTGCTCCCGCTCCCGTTTCGTCTTTTATCCGTTTGGCTCGCGAATTTCGCCCGTGTTTGTTTGTGTGTGTCCACTACGCAGTTACCGCTTCCCACCCCTCAAGTGGCCATTTTGAATTTCGCCACTACCCGAGTTACACCTTCCGTGGTTCAACAATTGATTTTAATAACTGAGTAGAACCGTTTGACCAAGCTCAGCTGCTGATGAATTGTAAAATTAATGTTGGAAACTTCTTGAGTTTTCTCAGTTGC
The DNA here is from genome assembly GCA_035043065.1 of Hirtodrosophila confusa. Lineage (NCBI taxonomy): Eukaryota > Metazoa > Arthropoda > Insecta > Diptera > Drosophilidae > Hirtodrosophila > Hirtodrosophila confusa. The sequence goes on from JAWNNI010000078.1 coordinate 3,897,359, forward strand.
GACAGATACATAAGGAGTACTTTAACTGGTAAAAATGTACTTTTTTGGATAGGTATTGGATCCATAGGTACCTATAATTCAAATGCAACTATTTGTCAAATCTTTTTAATATACCTTTTTGAGGAGCTAGAAGAATCCAACTTAAAGAACTTCTAATCATCCAATGAAAAGATAACTGTTATTTTCGTATGATACCTCTTAAACATCATATCTTAAATGACTTTTAGTTAAATTGTGGCCATATATACATATATGCTATATCTAGTATGCCAGGATGAAATTTCTTAGAAGATTCCAATTTAGGAGTTGTTCTTATTGCAATTGTGGTTTACTCTCAGGAGATAGGATAGTCCCCAAGTAAAAAGTCTCCTAGGGAAGCTATTTCGGTGCTACCTATAATATCTACATATATCTTAACTGTGGTGTAATCCAATATGAGTCATATGCATATTCTCCCTCACTTCCCATAAACCCATTCATCAAAGGCCAAACAGATACTTTCACTGACAGATTCCAACTTGTCAAATCAGTTGAATATACTTTGCTGAGGAGCTAGGAGAATTCTTCTACAAGGATTGCTCATGCTTACCCATCTATCGTCCCTAATTCATTAGGTCAATTCACTTGGCAACTGTCAGCCTAACTTATTGACAGCTACTGGTATGAAAGCCGAAAATTAGCCGCCTATTCCCCAACTGCAGACTTACCTGACCCGGCTGCTGGCCACATACATGTGTAGCTCTAATAAGTCTCACAATAAGCCCAACTAAGCCGGTGTCCAAGTGCGCACAGAATGCCCCCTGAATGCCAAATCCATTACACGCATCAAATGCTGCCACACATGCTGCTCCATATGTGGACGCAGATACAGAGATTGGTATATATCCAATGGCAGCTCTGGCCTATGCAAAATCCCTTGGTCGTCCGTCCGGCCCTCCGTCCGACGTCTTGTCCCCGCGTTGGCATCTCATCCAACCCCATTGGCGTATTAAGACAAAAGGTTAAATTTAAATTTGAAACGGCAAACGGAGACGGGACGGGGACGGGGACGGAGATGGGATGCAGGCAACTTGCCGAGCATCACGTCCACATTTACGTACTTGTCCGTGAGCCGGCATCGTCTATGCGTGCTCCATGCGCCCTGGTCATACATTGCAATGTGGCTGGCCAAAACCCCTCGACCTCCCACTCAATCCACACCTTACCCCACAGAGCCCACAGAGCCCACAGAGCCTCACTCGCTCTATTATGCTCAAGAGTGCGCCTCCAAGCATATTGTTGGCTTGGAATTGGATTGTTAGGCGTAAGGTGTAGCAGATGGTGTGGATTTTAGCCTGGTCGTGTGGCTGAGAGAAGGGGGTAACTCGACCTATGTGGATTCAACGCTTCTCCTGGGTGGTTGAAAGTATAAAAGAAACTGCTGCAAAGGCCAGAGACGTGGCCGAAAGCGAGAGGAGCTGCGGTAGTGGGCGTAGGAGTGAGAGTGGGAGTGAGAGTGGGAACGGTACCAGGAGTAAGAATGGGACTGGGATTCGGATTGGGACTAGAACAGAAACTGGCTGGATACGTATGCTAATGGACATTCGAGATTTTGGTTTTGGTATTTTGAGCAGCTCAGCGCCGGTTGAACTTGTGCTCAGTTCTGTTCAGTTTAGTTGGGTTTCGCTTAGGCTGAGCTCTTGGGGAAAAGCTGATAAGTACGCTTGATGCCTTTCGAATGCTACGTGTGACTGACTGGGCCATGGCCATGGCTATAGCTTGAGGAGCCTGGATAGCTTGGATTGAGTAGCTCTGGCTGAAGCTGTAGACGGGGCAAGGCCATGATACTCATTTTGTGATTGTGTGATGATGGATGGGACATGTACCCAGGGACTTTTGCAGGAGCTTAGATAACTCAAATGCCGATAGCTGTCGAAAGGCCGCGCCAGGACCTCGGGCCAGTTGCAGTCCCCGTCCTTGTGCTATTAAGCGTGTTGTCTGGTCTGCGAATCCCTAGCTCTGTCCCTGGCACTGTCCCTGTCTCTGGTTCTGGTTTTGGTCCGCTCAAGTGTGTCGGCAAAAGGATTCGAACGATTTAGCATTCGAAATAAGTTGGCCCGTTGTCCTGTGCTCTCTCTTCTGTATCCTGTGTCCTATGCCCTGTGTGCTGTGTGTGTGTGCCTGGGTATGTCATCTGCTTTGTTTGTACTATTCGTACCTGATACCCTCGACCATTAAATTCGTAAAATATGCATGTGGATAAACATAATTCCGGGCATGCGAGTAAATACTTTTGTCAAGATTTGACCATGATTGAGTGTTTGCTCAGCATTTTCTGGCCCCCAGAAATGGCCCCAACGACCGATCCGTTGGGCCAACTGCCCATAATTCATACGGTCGATTGGTTTGCACACTTTTCGGATTAGTTACGGGGCGGCGAATCCCGGGTCAATGTGCAGGTGTCAAAGTTTATCAAAGCCCCATTGTCAGCTGAAGTGAGTTGGGAAACATTTTGAATTTTGGGTTATGTATCAGAAAAAGTAAATATTATATTATTATATTAATGTCAATATCCTTATGAAAGGCAAAGTATACTTGCGATTCAAGTTGGGTTACCTAACAAATATAGTTTGAGTTATTAGATTAGCTTGAATTGTTAGTTATTTGATTAGGCTATAGACTGGGAAATATAGGGCTGGAAAATGCTTAAAAGACATTTGCATAACCTATTAAATACTTATGAGGGTAAGTGTAAAAGGGATCCTCTATATGGAACAAATCCACCGATGGTGAAGGGAATTTGAAACTAAGGATGTTATCAATAGTTCCATCGATGTTATCAATAGTTCCGTCGATGTTATCAATAGTTCCATCGATGTTATCAATAGTTCCATCGATGTGTTACGGTTTTAAAGTTTGAGGTACATTTTATTAAAATAAAGGTTTCAAATACACCATTTTTAATTTCTTATTGATTTCTAAAGTATTCAGTGGAGTTCTAATAATGGCTTTCACTTCTTTTCTGTCAAATTTAGATTAAGGTGTTAAAGCATCCTTTATAAACATCTTCATAATAACTGAGAATCGTTTTATTTCATGATTGATTTGCATACTATACATCCTAGATCACATCAATAAAAGGGAAGCTTACTGAGTTTTTATTTGGAAATTCTTTAGAAACTACAAAAAATGTCGAGATTGTTAATATCCTTTGTGTTATATATAGTTTTATTTATATTTTTTTGTTATACTTATATTTATATTTTATGCTGCGTGTTATTTAAACAACTTTCATAAATATAAAGGGATATAGAGCAGGAATCTAACAGAGTGTTTTAAAGGGCGGTCATCGTGATAGGCAAGCCATTACCCTTTCTGCCATAAATCCAATTATACGAAGGATGGTACCGGACAAGCCTGCTGCCTCTATAAGGCCTTGTTAGGCGAGCAGCCAGGGAGTTGGTGGGGGCCAGAGTTTCGGGACACTCTTCATTTAAAAACGATTCATAATTATTCAATAATTAATGCTCTTGTTGTTATTTGTAATACATGCAGAATGTTTGTTATCTTTCAGTATCCAATTTCAACTTTTACTTTTCAAGTTCTGTATTTTGGGCATTGGAAACAGAAATTATTATGTGAATTCATGAAAAGTATACCCAGTGAGGGAATCAGACAACGCTCGGCCTGGCAGAAGAAGACCTTAAGCGCATTTGTGATTGTTCTCTATTTCAGCATTGATGGAACACACAGATACATAAGTACAATAAGTACTCGCACCTATAATAAGTACTCGAGGCAGAACGAGTACGAGTACAAGCACGAAAGGGAGTACTCGCAGGCTGGCTGACACCACCCACTTATGAATGGGTGTATTCATTATAAATAGACGCCAACATTTTGCAGGCAATTTCAACCTAATTGGCCTAAACTGTGCAGTTTTCTATAGAGGGGATTGGGAAGCAAGGATGAAGAACATAAAATAGTATGCAAACAAATAATAACAAATAACTAATGCGAATACTGTGAAAGCGAGTGTTCAAAAGTTGAGTTCGTATTCTAAAAACTGCGGAATAACTAGCAAAAATATATATTAAAAAAAGGAAGAGAGAGAGAGGGAGAGACGGAGAGAGTGGGAGAGAAACAGAGATATAAAATAGAATAAAATAGCTGTGTCATTTCTTCTTTTTGAGTGCTATTAAGTATTAAACATTTGAAATATCATACCATGATGCGGGACATGGCTCGGTTTGGGATATGTACGATATGTGTGTGTGTGTGTGTGGTGTGTGTGGTGTGTGTGGTGTGTGTTTGCGTTGGCGCGTTATCCATTAGCTTATATTAAAATCATTTTTTGCAGACTGAATGGCGTTGGCTGCTGTAAAACCCAAGACCCCAAACCATGCCACAGACCCACCGACGGCAGACACAACCAACAATCACGCACTCCCACACACAGCCACACACCTACCCACAGACACACACACACACACACACACACACACTCAGAACTGGACGGCTGGACGGTGGCAGGAGCGAGATGAATGGGCCGGGCACAAATGTACCGAGTTGGTCGCATTGTTTAATGAAAGTTCTTTCCAAAAACTTTTGCAACGCAAGCCGCTTACGGGAACGCGGACCCGGCTATCCAATGGGTCTCTGAGTCTCTGTGTGTGTGTGTGAGTGTGTGAGTGTGTGTCCTGGGACATTGGCCGCACGTATGCAAATGTGGCTTTGGTGAATGTGCAGATGGGCGCGTCTGGGGTACAGAGCACGGAGATGCGACGTGTGGTGTCAGACGGCAGTTGACAGCATGTTTATTTGTTTTCCTCCGACTGTGTGCCGCCCATCCACCCACCTACATCCTCATACCCGCACCCCTCAGCCGGTGGGACAGGACCCACACCCTTGGGCTTGCATGTAGCCACTGTCAATCTGAGCGTCCAACTTGGAACCATCTTCATTGCTGGCTTATTATGGGCCAGTTGATAATGATGTGGCTCGCAGATTGTGACTCTGCCTGAGTACATTCATTGTGCTGTGAATACATTCATACACATTCACATAGATTTCAATGACACGGTTCTTCAGCTGAGCGTTTGTCATCTTTCTTTCTTTTCTGGCCAGTTGATAATGAATACGTTTGAGTGCATTCATTGTGCCGTGAATACATATTCGCAATAATATATTATTCAATGACATGTTTTGTTCTATTTTGGTGTATTTTTAGTTTATGAGTGAATACACTCAATGAGTTTTTTTTTGTGGTTTGAGTCAAATGAATGTACTCGTTTGTATTTATATATTTAGAAGATCATGGTGTGAGAAATTATGGAGAACTTGCAGATTCACTTTAGCTTTTTTCTGACACGTTATGAATATCGAAATATCATTGTGAATGCAATGAATCATTTCAGCAATCGCAAGTAAGAGTTGAGTCAAATCAGAACAAAATGATCTAGATGAATGGAAAAATGTTACATATACGTTTTCAGGATGCAGTATCCTGGAAAAAGGATAAACTTTTTTTAAATTTGTATCAAAAAATTGAAAACTAACTCTTATTTTGGATTTTTATAAAAATTAATTTAATTTTTACTTTAATAAAAAAATTGAAATTTAGAGTTACATAATGATAATTTAATAAAAATAAAATTATATTTTCGATCGCAAAATAATAGTTTTTTTTTCAATTTTAATAAAATTCAACAAACTTGGATTCTTAATTTTTATTTTAAAAATTGGAAAATAAATAAAAATCAGCAAATAAATTGTGTTTTTTAATTTTTATTATAAAAATTACAACTGTTATGGTCCCTGATTCATTTCTATTAGAATATAGCTTTAGACTTTAGATATATGGGCATATACTTGTGGACGTCAAGTCCTGATGCTGTACAGGAGTAAATCAAATACACTCATTCACACTTACACACACACATATGTACATATGTATAGTTGTGACTCGAATATAAGTGAGTGAAGTGAATATATTCACACCTGGTCATACTTTAAGCTAAATGCTTGCTTGTGAACTTCTGTGTTGTTTCCAACACTCATCCCAAACATGTAGCACATATGAATACATTCACATTCATTCAAAGCTTGTTTCTATGCTGATGGACTCGCTTGCACTTGGTCCATTCACATTTTATATGAGACACTCAAATGTCCACATTGCTATTCGGACGGGCTCGCTGGTCCGCCATATGTCCGCTTTTGGGGCATGCGCGATATTGCACACACACACACACACACACACACGCATTCATATGTGTGGACTCTGCTCTTATCCTTTGGCTGGATGCGTCCATTTGCCCATCGCCCATCGCCCATCTATTCTCATATGAATACACACATACATGCATATGTGAATGTGTCTTTGTGTGAGTGTGTGAATCTTTTGTTGGTGTTGTTGTTGCTGCTTTCGGTATACAGGACTTTTGGTCCATTTAACATGTCTCATAATAATTGTGATTGGGGTTTATTTCGCATTCATTTGAATATGAATTAGCATCGTTTCGCATTTGAATGTCCAAAATGTGCCACATTCGGTGGGTGGACTTCTGGGTGGATTGGGTGTGAGGGTGTGTAGGTGTGTGGGTGTGTGGGTGCTTCAGGGTTGGGAGGTCAGGCAAAGGACGATGTTGCTGAATGGATGTAAGAATAGACTAGAATTTTGCCAATTTAACAAAAAGGGAAGCGTTGCGATTGTATCTGGCAGTGGACCACACAGACATAGACACTCACTCACACACACACAGGCAAGACCTGTAGTCACACATCCTTAAGGATCTGTAGCAGCTGCCCACGTGAGTCAAGCGGTACCCAAGGCCTGTCCAACTGGGTGGTTGACACTCGTAAGGATGTAAAAAACTATGCAACATTTTTAACTGTCAGTTTTGTGCAGTCCCCAGAAGTTGTACACTCGTTGTATGTGTGTGTGTGTGTGGTGTGTGTGTATCCTTGTGTATCTTTGTGTGTGGCAGGATGCTGCAGGATGCGAACCACACCCGGAATGATTCTCACTACTCGGTCTACGTTCGTCTGACGCTCGTTTGGGGAATTCGCTCTTATTAATTAGTGCAAAACGGCCCTTGGGGGACGCCTCAGCCGGATTCTGTGGGCTTTTGATTAAAGAGTTAAAATGATTGCCGAGTGGTCAACTGTACACGGAAGGTGCGTGGTGCCAAGGACAACCACTGGCAACAGTGGTAGAACAGTTATTTCCATGTGGATTGGGGCTAGTTCGCCACGTTTATAAGGGAATAGAGATGCGTTCTAAACGCTTACGAATGATTCGATTATCTTGTTTCTATTCCGTTTAAAATTTCCTGATACATTTCCACCCGTATTGGGGACTTTTCGAACTCTCACGTAGGTTTCAGGTCCGACTCGAAATTCTTATAAAGCCGATTGATTTCGATAACGATCTTTCATATATTCTATATCGGCTTAGTATATTTCATATTAGACAACAACAATTGGGCAACAATTTGCGTATATTAAAGTTTATTTTAGAATATACTTCTTTTAATTGAACGGGTTGGCCGCTCTAGATCTTGTACGGCATTTACCAACACTACTTTGCCAGCATTTACACATATCGATACCTTATCGATACTCATCAGAGAAATACTCGTTGCTCGCCTATATGGGACGGTTTTATTTATTATTCCTGCAAGAAGTAAACCTTCGAAACCACCGAAATCGCATTCTTAATTTTCTCCGGTTTCGATACCAATACTCTGCCCAAAAAGTATCAGAATGAGGGCAACTTTGCATGACATCGTTTATTGTTATCGGCCTCACAATTGTCCATCACTAGCATATTTGACTTTCACTGCGTTTGCATTAGACAATTAGAATTTAGAAGAATTAACACCAACAAATTCGGCTTGAAAATGAACGTGTTTCCTGGCAACGACGAGGCCAATGCTGGCTCTGAGTATCAAATGCCTGTGCTCCAACTGGGCGACGAGTTTGATTGCGTGGATCTTAGCTTTACTTTGCAAGAGTCGCAAAATCTTCACTCAATGCAAGAGCCGCAGAATCTGTACTCAATGCAGGAGCCGCAAGCTCAGCTCTCACTACAAGAGCCGCAAGCTCAGCTCTCACTACAAGAGCCGCAAAATCTGCAAGAGTCCCAAAATCTGTACTCAATGCAAGAGCCGCAAAATCTGTTCTCAATGCAGGAGCCGCAAGCTCATCTCTCACTACAAGAGCCGCAAAATCTTCACTCAACGCAAGAGCCGCAAAATCTGTACTCAATGCAAGAGCCGCCAAATTTGTACTCAATGCAAGAGCCGCAAAATTTTTACTCAATGCAAGAGCCGCAAAATCTGTACTCAATGCAAGAGCCGCAAGCTCAGCTCTCACTACAAGAGCCGCAAGCTCAGCTCTCACTACAAGAGCCGCAAAATCTGCAAGAGTCCCAAAATCTGTACTCAATGCAAGAGCCGCAAAATCTGTTCTCAATGCAAGAGCCGCAAAATTTGTACTCAATGCAAGAGTCGCAAAATTTGTACTCAATGCAAGACCCCCAAAATCTGTACTCAATGCAAGAGCCGCGAGCTCAGCTCTCACTACAAGAACAGCAAGGGCTGTTCTCACTAGAAGAGGAGCTGCATCATCTGATGCCACTACAAGACCGTCAAGATCTGCTGCCAATACAAGGGCCGCAGAGTCTGCTCTCACTAGAAGAGGAGCTGCGAAATTTCCTGCCACTACAAGAGCGGCAACATCTGCTGCCACTACAGGAGCCGCAAGTTCTGCTGCCACTACAAGAGCCGCAGGATCTGCTGCCACCACAAGAGCCGCAAGGTCTGCTGCCATTACAAGAGCCGCAAGGTCTGCTGCCAATTCAAGAGCCGCAAAGACTGCTCTCACTAGAACATGAGCTGCAAGAGCTGCTCTTACTACAACGCCCTCAAAATCTGCTTCCACTACAGGAGTCTCAAGATCTACACCCACTAGAAGAGCCGCAGGATCTGCTGCCACTACAAGAGCCGCAGGCTCTGCTGCCACTACAAGTGCCGCAAAATCTGCCATTAAAACAAGAGCCGCAGGATCTGCTGCCACAACATGAAGAGCTGCAATATCTGCTCCCAAACAAAGAGCCGCAGAATATGCTGCCACTACAAGGGCCGCAAAAACTGATGCCAAAACAAGAGCCGCAGGATCTGCTGCCACAACATGAAGAGCTGCAATATCTGCTCCCAAACAAAGAGCCGCAGGATCTGCTGCCACTACAAGAGCCGCAAGATCTGCTGCCACTACAAGAGCTGCAAAATCTTAACCCAAAACAAGAGCCGCAGCAAGGCCCAAAAAGCGCCCCCGCAGCTCAAATATCTTCCAAGTCAGCTGAGTCATCGCGATCTAAAGTCAAGAAGGATCGCAAAAACCGCACCGTCCAGAAGCCGCACGGCAAATCCCATATGATGCGCATGTTCAATCCGCCCCACACCCCTGTGGATCTGTCCAAGTACAAGAAGGGATCTTCGATGTATGCCATGTGTCGCACCTGGACCGGCCTGCCACGAAATCCCAGCGAGTCCGCTGCTAACACTGACAACGACACTCCGCCCATTAAGCGGGAGAGCGACGCCGAGGGGGTGCTGGCCAAGCTGCTAAGCGGCGAAATGCAATACATAGAACAGATTCCACTATCTCGCAACACTGACACACCGATCATTCCTCCCCCCCTGAAGGTCAGCCAGGACAAGCGTCTGCAGGACGCCAGCAAGGAGGAGCTCTTGGCAGCCAATCTCTCCCACTGGAAGAAAGTGCGCTCCCACTGGATGAACCACACACAGCAATACGAGCGGGAGCGTTACGAGGTAGTTGACAAGATAATAGAAGCTGTCACCAAATTCGATTAATTAACAATTTATTAATTTCACTTGAATAAATGTTTCTTGTGCGCGTAGACAATGCATAAAGGAGCCACCACGATAAAGATCCCCTTTCAGTTTGAATATAGAACCACCTTTCTGCCTACATTTCTGGTATATCCTGTTAAAGAATACCTTTATGTTTTGTTACTCAGCAACAAATCTAGTAATAGATAAAAAGTATAGCAAAGTAGATTAATTGTTTTTCAAAATTAAAATTTCTTAAAAAATTTCTATATTTCTTTAGTTTTTTGATGTACGATAAAATACTATGTATGTATACTTATAGAGTATAAGCTATATATATGTATAGACTTTATGCTTAACCCTTTAAAGGATAAAGTATATACTTTTAAATATGTCCTTATACCCTAGCAGAGGGTATTATAATTTTGTTTCGAAATGTGTAATGCACTGAAGGAGTCGTTTCCGATCCAACAAAGTATAAATATTCTGAATCAGCATAAATATCCGAATCGATATGGTGATATCCATCTGTTTCTATGCAAACTAGTCTCTCAGTTTGAAAGTTATCGTAATGAAACTTGGCACATACCATTATTTTTGCTGCAGACAGTACATATGTCGGAAACGGCCGGATCGGACCACTATAACATATAACTGCCATACGAATGATCGGTCGAAAGTTATGTTTTTGTAGGAAAAACTTTTTTGTTCATAAAGATATCCTCACCAAACTAACTTAATCTAAATCTCTGCAAAGTTTATAAGTACAATCTGACTAAATTTGGTCAAAATCAGACTACTATATCACATAGCTGTCATAGGATCGGGTGAAAAATTCGATTTTGTATGAAAAACTTTTTGCTTATACAAATATTATATTTTATTATCCTTCATATAGTCTCCTATGATTTGATCAAAATCGGATCATCATAAGAACAATCAGACGAAAATTGAGTTTTGTGTATAAAATATTGCTGCTAGGGTATATATGTACATATTATACAGCTACGGCACTCCGAAGACAGCCTTTCTTTCTTGTTAAATATAAACATTAAAGTTTCACAAAAACAGTTTATCCACCATTCTTTACTTTTAATCTATTTTGTGCTGAGTTATAAAAGAAGTTTGTGATTTCCCTTGAACTCGAGTAGGTTAAGAGTTTTGTATTTCAGTACTACTGTAACCACGGTCCCAATGGAAATAGTTAAAGTTTGCTGTAAAATTTGTTTTATAGGACAATTTAGGATCGCTTATTCTGAATTTGAAATAATATTATTTAAGAATTTAATGAAGGCTTCAAAAAATGGTCTCTGCAACCCAAAACCCTGTGGAGTTTAGAGTTGTTGATTTATAATTTAAGCGTTTGACTTTAAGAACATTTTTTATGAAGAACTTTTAAAAACAAATCTAAAAATGTATTTTGATGGCTTTGGGGCGGTATTCAATCGACTAAATTTTAAAAATATGGTCCAAAATCAGAAAGTTTGTGGTTTTTATATAATAGTTAAGGGGTGAGTAAATAATCTTGGTTATGTTGAAAAATAAATTTAAATGGATATTTGGAGACTGTTGTTGTTTAAGAACTTTGATAGATAAACATGTTTTGACTAAGCAAAGAACTTATGTTTAAATAGTTTCTTATATAAAATATCAAAACTTGACTTTCGATGAGACAGTTCAATAAAATTATCAAAATATCTCCAAGGGTAAATCTTCGAAACAAATCATATTATTTTAAATTTAAAATTTTAAAAAATATCTAAAATTTGTCTAAGCATTGATTATCTGAATCTATTAGTGTAAAATTCTATTGTAGTTTATTTTAGCTTTGTCTGGCTTGACTTTTGACCTTTTAATAGTTACTTTACCATTTCGAATCCCAATCCCGTACTAATGCCATTGTCATCCCCATTTCTAGAATATATTCAACTCTAATTGCTGTTTGTTTGCCGAGCGCTGCTTTGCGGTAAGCGCCCAACGGGAAATTTTAAAAAATTGCCCCTCGCCCACTGTCAAGGATGCGCCAGGATGCGACAACAAATGCCAAAAATGGAGCGCATAAATTGTGCCAACAAAGAGCATATATGCAGTTGTTGTTGTTGCTGCTGTTGCTGTTGTTGCTGTTGCTGCTGTTGTTGTTGCATGTGTGTGTTAAAGGACAACGGGATATCAATCCGCAGAAACATGCCCTTTCACACCGCGTTATCAGCGCCCCTCAGTGCGGCGCGCCGTTGTCCTGCCAAATGTCCTACCTAGCCTCAGTGCCGTTCATCTCGTCATTGGCATTAGATCATAAATAAAATTAGAGTAGAGCAGCGCTGTCCATTAGGAGGGCATCGCTACGCGCGTCCTATCAGATACGCCTGGTGTGCAAATGTATCTTTAGCTGTATCTTTCTGCGCGTTTCAATGGGTTGTGTAATATTGATTAAATTGGTGAAACATTTTCGTTCTTTTTTTTTTATTTTAAATTACTGTAAAATTTCGCACACTCACCCAGGACACAGTGGTAGCTGCCACAGGCTCATTCTCAGCCTCAGCCTCAGCATCAGCCTCAGCATCAGCCTCAGCATCAGCCTCAGCCTCAGCCTACAGCTCGTCCGTGTCCGTTTCACCCTTTGGCCATTATCCGTTCGATTGCTGCTGCTGCTGTTGCTAATAATATTGACACAAAGGATACTTTTTGGTCGTGCACTTCATACAAAAGGTATGAAAAAGGAGGATGAAATACAGCAACAACAACAACAACAACGACAACAACAACAGCAGCAGCAGCAGCAACGGCTTTGATCGGTGAAGTCAATTGTAACACATCGAATTGTTCGCATTGATAGATTTTGATTTATTTGCAGTTATTTATAGGCCTTCAACTGCCACCAGCCAACTCTCTCTCTCTCTCTATCAGTGTGTGTGTGGTGTGTGTGTGTGTGTGTGTGTCGATGACTCGACGCCTCATTGAGTGACGGCCTCTGCATGGAAGTTACTTTACCTACTTCACTGCGACATTAGATTATCCGTTCTTATCCTCGATTTTGGTTTTTACCCTTTTAGTCACTTTACACAGCTAAAGATTCGCATACACCAAAACAAACACACAAACACACACACACATTCAGAATGCAAAAAGGACACAAGGACTCGCCACGTGATGCACATGGCCTACATGACATTGCATCTGCTTAAAAGTATCTGCATAATAAGCAATGTGCGAGGGTGAAGCAAGAAGTTTTCTACATAATCAGGCACAGCAAACACAGAACCTCGGAATGGAATGGAAAGGATTGTCTATACCGTACATGACACCCTTACCGAACTTTATCTCGGGTTCCGATAAGAAAATATATGTCAATGAAGGTAATAGAAATGAAAATAATTATATTTAATTTTTTAATAAATATCAGGTTAGTCTAATTAAAAAGTGACAAGGAATACTTTATCGGGATGGGCGGGATTGGTATCGAATTTTCTATCCTGATCTTATTTCTATTCCTTACCAAATTTAGCCAAAATTGGAATGTGCATTATAAAGATCACAGTTCCAATACATTTTATAATTCAATCGACCTTAAAATGGAATGAAATATAACTATATAAAACTCAGCTCAGACTAAACAAACAAGTCTAATCTAAGACACAACTATTTCGAAAATCAAGCTATACATAATTCTTGTAAATATAATTAAATAATAGTTAAAAGGGATTTAAATCATATACGAGTATATTTCAATAATACAGCCATATATGTATGTACATATGTAACTATGCTTTACATTTAAGAAACTACAATGTTACGTTCTTTGCTCTAGAACTAGTCAACAGAATTATTATATTTTATGTTTATGAAAGGCTTGTAATTGACAGAATCTTTATAATTATAATAATCAAGCATCCCATACAGAAAACTCAGAAATAAATCAAGTATTCTGAATTCAAACGAGCAAATGTTGCTAAGATCCAACCAAGTTCGAAATGTCTTATTTTGAGTAAGGAAATCCTGTTTGTAGAACAATATTTTGAAACCTGAAATACTTGAAGATGAGAATTTTATTGTAGTATTGGGAGTATTAAATATAATATAATTTTTTAAAATAATTTTAAATGAAATATATAGCAGGGTCGACGTCAAGTCTGCCATATATTTTATTTACAAAGTGTACGCCGCTGAAACCCACATTCTAAAATGATTTATTCAGATGATTTTAAGAAATGTCAAATTTTGAGAGCATAAAAATGGAACCACATTTTAGTTTTTTAACTATTCGAATAGATAACGTGAAGCTTCTAAGGATTATTTGAAGCCAATAGAGCGAATTCTTAGTTGATGTTGCTACGGAAGGGAAGCGACGGCTGCTTATGAAGCAAAGGGGAGATTTCAGCATGATTGATCCAGAAGACATGGGGGAATACGGGAAACTATCTCAAGTTCTTCGTTCCTAGAAACGTACATAAATAAATATTGTTATTTACAACTCAAAGCAATCGTTGGTAGTACTGTAACACAGAGCAAGTACTGTGCTTGACGCATTCACTAATTGAAAGTGCAGCAAAGTATCTGTGAGATGCTTTTGCAGGAGGCGCCTCACTCAGTCAGCAGTCTTGCGTCATTTGTACAACAACAGTCCGACATTGTCCGACAGTCCAACTGTCCGTCTGTCCGCCTGTCCTTCTGTCCGCTTGTCAGGCAGTTGCCACCAACCACAGCCCAAGGCCAAGGGGGTGGTTGCGATATCTTCACAGCCGTATGTGTGTGTACTTATTGCATATCCTTAAGGTAATCACATTCACAATATAATAAAACCATGCGGCGATGTTCCTTTTGCATTTCAGCTGCCGCTGGCCAAGCGGCTGCTTTCAGCTACCCTTTTGGGTCGGCCACACCGACTGCCGATTGCCCTACACAGTGACTTCATTAAGTGTTTTAATACTCTGTTACCAAAGCGAAGCAGAGTAATGAGAGTTTTGAACTGCATCCTTGCTCAATGGCAGCTGAATTCAATCCCTGCTCAAAGACAATTCGGGGCTGAAATGGGGAATTCTTTAAACTTTGAAGCTGATCTCCAAGGACTATATGGAAATTGATGAGATATATATTTGACTGGCTACAGGGTATATGACAGTCGGGGGCTGCCGACCACAACTTTCTCACTTGGTGTTTTTTTTTCTTGTGGAGCGTCTTCTTTTCGTTTATTTTGAAAAGTTTGTTGGTATCCGGCTACAAGTCCCTTGGGCAGCATTTACCACCCCATTCACAGGCTGCTGCGAGAAGACAACGCTCGGGCTACACCCAACCACCCACACACACACACACACACACACACACACACACACACATCACACACACGCACACACACACACACCTTTGAAATTCTTCAAGTTAATGTTGTTGTTCCTGTTTCTGGTAACTGTGTTGTTTTTTCCTTTTCCAAAATGGACATATGGCCATTGGCATGCCCAGCTCCCACACCCCTCCGACCACCCCGCACCCACATTTATCAGTGCATGTGTGTGTATGTGTGGTTATCTCCATGTGGGTTTTAAAACCTTAAACAATTTCGGCAACGGCTTGCGAATAGACTGTAAATTGGGAAATTAATGGCCCTGTTACGGCTCGTGTATTGTTTTTTAAAGGGTTTTTTTTTTGCTTTATTCTTATCCCTTTTAACATGTTTTCTTATTTTCTAACTGACTGATAGGAGGCGTTTACCGTTGTGGGTGGTAGGTGGTTGTCGGCTGGGGAGTACGTGCATCAAGAATAGACCTCGTCTGCATGCCACAGGCCTTCATTTGAAGTTCAATTCAAGTTATTGGATATTTCATGTTTTATTTATGTTTGTTTATTAGCTAATAACCAACGATAATACAGCTTGCTTGAAATAACTTCAGTTCAAAGTATAACTTAGGAGAAGGGCAAAAATTTTAAAAATTTTAAAAATGAAGTCAATCCGTGAAAGATCACTCAGGCCTGTTCCGAACTCCGCCAGTTCTTATAAAGTGAAAACCAACAAACTGCAAGAAAATTACGAATTACAGAAGGGCAGAAATTCAAAGGAAGAAATTCCATAGCATATTCCTAACTAATATTTTATTTTGAGTGAACTCAATCCGTGAAAGATCACTGAGGCCTGTTCCGAATTCCGCAAGTTTTATTAGGTTAAAACCAACAAATTGCAACCAACTTAGGAATTACAGAAGGGCAGAAATGTAAAGGAAGAAATTCCCTAGCATATTCCTAACTAACATTTTATTTTGAGTGAACTCAATCCGTGAAAGATCACTCAGGCCTGTTCCGAATTCCGCAAGTTTTTAAAAATTGCAAACAACTTACGAATTACAGTTCCGAATTCCGAACTTCTTCTTCGAAATCAAGTTTCGTTAGCTATAAGTCATCAACCTCTGTGTAATTTTCCCCCTTATCATTTTCGTGTGGTGCGGCAGGACAAGTTGCAGATTGAATATGGAGGCAAAAAGGATATACCAGGGATTAGTTTCAGTGTAGCGTAGCTAAGAGAGCAGTTATCACATGTTCCTTACTTGGGATACTAACAGTTAAGTATGATATGTTTCTGCTCACTTTAAGAAAGAATCGGGATGGTTAAGATGTGTGGACTAATTGAATGCTGGGCAGGCTAATTTAAGGAAAGCCCGCGAGGGGCGAGGAGCAAACTGACAAAACAATATGGCCATGAAATGGAAATACATATATTTATGAGACAAGAGACAAAACTGGGCACTGAAAACAGATAAACAAACAACGGGGAAAGCAAACACACATACACACACACACACACACACACGCACACAGAAAGCAGCATATGCAAAAAAATTTAAAATAATAACAACCCAAAGGAAAACAACATTTGCAGATATTTTTCGTACTTTGTGCTTTGGGTTGTTTGGGGTGCGTGGGGTTAGGTGGGGGTAGAACGGACCGGTCAGGACACGCACAGTCTCCGCCAAACAGCGCACATACTACGGCGCCATAAACTGGCGCACACCCACACCCACGCACACACACACATACAGATACAGAGGACCATAGATCGAATGGAGTGATACACATTGAGATCCCAAAACGCACGGCACGCTGCTCGGACTTTTGTGGGGTGGCTCTGTGTTTGCGATATGGGGCACTGTGCGATATGGAAGCGGAGCAGGACAGCGCAGGAGCTTTTATATTTACATGTCTTAAAATTTTAAAAAGGACCACAGCAGCGACCAGGCGACGACCAGAAAGGACCTTGGCATCTGTTCTAGTGTGTGTGTGCTTTTGGGTGTAGTTTTTGACAACGAGCATTGGGCCAAAAAGTTTGCTCTTGTGTGTACACATATGTCCATGCATATGTATGTGTGTGCGAGTGTGGGTGTGTGTGTATTTTGTGGTCCTTTTGGGCGGCAGGGTCCAGAAGCTTGTTCGGTTGCCCGGTTGCCCGGTTCCGTTTCATTAGTTGGACTGTCGTTTCGCGTACCTTGTATATATTTATATACATATGGTATACCTATATCCTTGTGGATGTCCTTTCGTGTGTGTGTGTGTATTTTGCGGCGCCGCCGAATGCCGAATTGGATTTATACGTGTATAATAAAAGTACTTGACGGGAGGGCCAGAACACTAAATGACTATAAAAAGCACTTTGAAGAGGGTCAAATGGAGATAAATTTGTGTGTGCGCGATTGTGTGTGTGTGTGTGTGTGTGTGTGTGTGTGTGTGTGTTTGCGTGTGTGTGGTCACATACACATAGGAAAAGCGAAGGACATGCAGAGCTGAGTAAAGGATATTTGCTTGTGTCTAATGTGTTTTTATTTTCCAGCTCGTTTTCGTCTTACGTTTTACGATTTCGACGGTCACTTTGTGGACGTGGGACGTTGCCAGGCGTCAAATGTCCTTCGTCCTGCGTAAAAGGGCTATTTGCATGCATGTGTGTGTGTGGGTTGGGTCTGCTAGGTTGGGGCCTGTGTATTTTATGGCCACACAGAATTTCTTTTTGCGCCTTTTGACATCGGTCGACGGTCGTTGGACCAACTGACAACTCGCCCCGTCATTTGAATAGTGCCCATCCATACGTTAGAGCTAGCTACCCCAAAATGCAGACTCCAGAGCTCAATACCCCAACCCTTAGCCCCAACTCTTAACCCCCAACCCCTTAAGCCAATAAGAGAAACGTTAGAAGAGATTAAGAGTGGGTTCCTATGAGACTATCAAATGCTCTTACTTAGCTTTCCCAAGTGAAGGATACTTTTAATAAGCCTGCTTTGCACCTTTACATCAATTTCACAGAGATTAAAGATGACTTTTGAAGTAGGACATAATTAAAGAAAGTTCTAGTTTTGTTGACTAAATTATTTTTATTTTCATTGAATTATTTTTCATTTTCAAGCAAACCTTTTTGTTTTTCTTTTTATTGTTACCAGACTGATCTGATTCTGCAGAACTGGGTAGATTTCTTTATAAAAGTATTCTATGCATATTTATGTAGAATTGAT
Organism: Hirtodrosophila confusa; assembly: GCA_035043065.1. Lineage (NCBI taxonomy): Eukaryota > Metazoa > Arthropoda > Insecta > Diptera > Drosophilidae > Hirtodrosophila > Hirtodrosophila confusa. The sequence continues at coordinate 3,915,678 of JAWNNI010000078.1, forward strand.
TCGAAAGTAGAACACGTTTGGGTAATACTTTTCTGATTCTCGTAACTTTCTCAGTTTTTTCAACCAAAACATTTCCGAAGCTATGAATTCCTGTGGTGGCCAGGGGATTTTTGCTAACTATGAGTACAAGTACTTCTATAGAAAGCGTTGTGAAAGTGTAGCACTTTCCTTGGTAATACGATACTTTTGTACAGGGTGTGTTGCGGCTGGACCTTGCATCCATTCATTTCTAATTGCAATCTGTCAATTACTTTGGGAGCGAGTGATAGAGTTATGGGCCAAGGCTGGACCCCCGTTGCAGTTCCCGGCGGAATATTCAGATGGTATATGGGCATGCAGACGTCAATTGGCCCATCTGGCAAATGGACAGCGGGCTAAATTTGCAATTTTTATGGCTTATAAAAAAGCAATAACAACAACAAAAACGAACATCGGAGGACGGAGGATGGAGGATGGACGATGACGATGCTATTCCCAGTGCCTTCCTCGTCCGGCGTTGTAACTCGACACCGATACCGATACTTGGTCCCCTCCCTGGCCCCTTTCACCTTCACCTTCACCGGTTGCGGAGACGGATGTGGGTATGCGGCACGGATGTGGCAAGGTCGCGTTGTTTTACGTTCAAGTTTTGACGGACAAACATGATTAATTTTTGTCGGCATATTTTATGCACTTTGAGCGCAGTTGTCAGTCAGTCGGTCCGTCGGCTATTGTTGTCCTCTGTATTGAAGGAAAACAAGGAGGAGAACAGCGTACAAAAAACAGCAAAATGGAAAAATAATCAAATCAATCATTTCCACATTTTCCTTCAGGGTTTTTCCATCTAAGGCTAAAACATGCGCCTAATTGGGGTGCCTGGCATTTGGCCTGACCGCATTCGCCGTCAAGTCGCAGGACATTTGACCATTGGGCGAGTAGGTCCTTCTTCTAGTGCCAAACGGGTTTCCCAAGGACTCCTTAAGCGCTTCCTTGGGGTTGATTCGAGACACAGATCTCGACCCAGGCAACTGTCCAGCTTCGGTCCTTTGGTCAACCTTACGCTCATCTTGATTAGCACTGAGGATCACAAGTCACAACATGTCAGCAAAGTTCAAGTTGATTAGATGATGAATGATGAAACATTATGAATACATTTGCTTGTTTAACATTTCCAAAGACAAGGCACTTGACAAATTTCATAATAAGCCAACATATTTTGAAACGAATTCGTTTTCTTAGATACGATTGGAATTTGTTTGTTTTTACACAACAATTGTGGCACTTCTTACTTAAATTACTTTAGAGTTTATTATGTCATACTGTTTATATAAGTATTATTTATCCTAGCTTCTGAAATAAAGCTATGAAATGTTAGACTGCGCATCTGTTTTGATCTGATGAGTTCTCAATGAACCAAAATGGTTTAACTTGAAGTAACCTTAAGAAACCTCAACATTTGTGGGAAATTTAAGGAATCTCAAAAATTCTTTCCTCATTTTAATTTTAATATATATTTTAAGCTTATTAGACATTATTCAAATGTTTTCCTTAAAGTTCGACTATTCGTATTATTACATAATTATTAGTTCCGTCCTGAATAGATCTGAGCTGCATCCAATGCCACAAACTTCAAATAACATACAATATATCAATTAATTTGTTGATGTTTATAAGGAATATAAATAGTTTTGTTTATTTTAACTTTAGTATGCTATTATTTGTATCTTTTTGGTTTTGATTTACATATTTTCCTGAATAGATCTGACCTGCTTCCAATGCCTCAAGCTAGCACAACTTAAATAAACTTCAGATTACATAAAATATATCATATATTTTGTTGAAATTTATTAGGAATATAAATAGTTTTATTTCTTCAAATATTAGTATGCTATTATTTCTATCTATCTACCTTTTTAATTTAAATAGATTTAAATTTGATTATTTTTGGACAATTTGTACTGTATGAGAATTTATACTCACGATCAAGTTGAATTCACTGCTAGTCAGGCAAAGGAATTTTGTCTACTGATGGCTCTTGTGGTGCGGCTCTGATCCTATCCTTGGCTACAGTCGCGTCCGAAATATTGAACCCCCCTGGCATTGCAAAGGTCACACATAGGCAACGCCCCGATCTGATCAGAGTTTCTATTCACCCAATCGGGAATATTTGACATATGGCCAAGGGTAGTTACTGATCTCAGCTATAAATCAACCCCTAAATAACTGTTCCACTCTCAGAGCGGAAGAGATAGACGAACAGCAAGGGAGCCGTAGAAAGAGAGTGGTTTAGAAAAATTGGCTTGGTTAGAGCGGTGCAACATTAGTTGCTTAGGGTAAATACCCTAAGCTCCCTATGTTTTAAATATTTCATTAGAGAAAGAAAGACCGGCGTCGATTATGTACAACACAATGATCTTCATGCAAAAACTCAATTTTCGTCAGATAGGAACTATCTATAAGCTATATAATCATGTGTTCCGAATTTGATAAGATTATAGGAAACTATATAAAGCATAAAAAAAATAGGAATTGGTGAACTAGCATGTTAAATTTATATTTATAAACAAACAAGTTTTGCTTACAAAATCGGGGTCGCCTTATCAGAAAATTTATTTTGGAATATGTATAATGTTGAAATGTAAAGGCAATTTAGAGTAGAAAACATGATCAATGATATTCCACATGGGAATTAATTAAGTTTTGATAAGGTTATGGGAGTTTGGAATCTAGCAGGTAGAACTACTATTGACTTTGACAGAACAAGTTTTAAAATAGAAATACTTATGCTACTTATGCAACTTATCCAATCGATTAAGAGCGAAATTTCGATATTTTAATTATTGTTTTTTTTTTAATATGAACAAAATGTAATTCCAAGTTAATTTAGAGTGCAAAACATGATCAAAAAGACCTTCCTTATGAATATCGCTTAGGTTTTGACAAAGTTATTGGAGTTGGTAATGTAGGAGGATATGACTCAATTCACCTCAAAGTACTTATGTTTATACATATGTATATTGGATATAGGTTAGGTTAGGTTAGGTGAACCGGTTGACCGGTTGGATATAACTCTCAATACTCCTTCTGCTCTCTTTCTTCATAGATCGATCTTACTCCCATTGCTTCAAAGCTTGTTTACTTATTAGATAGTCAGCTACATCTCTTCTGTACAACTGGTTTAAGCTGCCAACAAGGTAGAGGTGCACTAGTTAAATAAATACGCAACATTCTACAAAAAGAAAACTACATTTCCAAAAGAATAATGTCCATAAGCCAATGTGACTATATAATACTTTGACAGAAAAATGTTAAAAGTGTGGTGCGATGCATTATAGTACTAAATATGCCACCTCAAACAAAGGGCTTATAATAAATTAATTAATTTGTTTGTTAATAAATTTGTATATTAAAATATATTAAGCAAGCTTTCCCCAACTTTTAATGACAACCCAATCTAGTTTAACATGTAATGTATAAGGGGAAATTGATCAAAGATGATACATATATTGGATTAATGTTAAATATATGGACTAATATCTATTATTTACAATATTTACACAAATTAGATGAATATATTAATGAAGGAATCTCGGAGTCAGTTCCAATAGATGGCACGCTTTTGAGTCTTCTCTTTCTTGGCTCTGACGCAAGACATCTGGCTAGTGGGTTAGGGTGACCACCAAGTTGCAGGTAGTTGGATGCGTGTAGTTCCAAAACATCGCCCACTTTAAGGACCCTTAGATCTCTTTAGATGTCCCTATTTCGAGCAGCATATATGCCTTAAGAATTTCGATTGGGCAGCTCATATTTTATTTAGGTTATACTCACTCCCAATGTTTACAAACATAGATATTACAAAAGATATTTGAAAATGAATAACCACCCACAGGATCTACCTTTTCGCAACCTGTCTTAAAAAGCTGATGTCAATATGTAAATATATCGTGCTTATATTGTTCTGAATTGTAAATCTCACTACTTTATTAAGAAATTTGCTGCATACTTTTTGGGGCAGAGCTAGAAAGGTGCGTAGTCGGTTATTCCCAACTGGGTCTGCAATGTTTTACTCAGTATTTCCCAACTGGTTCTGGTATGCTTTTTTCTACGAGTAAGTAAATAATCTGTCTGACAAATTTGGAATGTGATTCCAGCCGAAATCGAGCTGAGCCCAACATATTTGTTTCAGGTTATGTCAGCATCAAAGTATTGTGAAGGATTGAGTGGTTGGTGGGTGGGGGGTGGGGTGGGGTTTGTCAAGTCGACTTGTCTAGACCTGAAACAATGAAATGTCGAATATCTGTTTGTGATTTGTTTGAAATACTTTCGCAAGGTACACGTACACACATATATTCATATTATTTGAGTGGGTCTCAAATTAATTTACACCCAATACACACACACACACACACACACACACACGCACGCACACATAGTGTGGGGTGGCATCGGGTGACAACGACGCGGAGAACAACAATTAGAAGCCAAAAAACGAAGCCAAGTCGCCAACGAGCACAAAAGGCCCCCAGCGTCGGCTTCTCTCCCAGTTTTATATAGGTTTTATATAGTTAGTATATATATATGTGTGTGTGTGTGTGTGTGCACACACATGTGTGGAGCATTGAGATGTTTTTTTGTGACTTGTACACACACACACACACGTTGCACGATTCAAATGGCTGACTCGCAGTGTTCTCCATTCCCAAACTTATATCCCACACCTTGTTCACGTCCTTGTTCTCACTCTTGCCTCGTCCTCATTGTCGTTGTCGTTGTCGTTGTCGTTCTCGTCCTGGGATTCGGTCGTTCTCACGTTCGCTGCCAGCTTCACCGAGAACAAAAGGTTAAATTCGCTTTCAAATGGTCAGAATCTTTTAATGAGATGGGTTTTAGGTGGATTGCGGCGGGCTGATGCTGCCGATGGCTTTGCTTTGCTCTGCTATGGCGGACAGGCAGGCGCACTGCGTCCAACCTAAGCAAAGTGGGCGACCACCTAACTGTCCATGTATGTACCTTTATGTGTGTGTGTGTGTGGTGTGTGTGTGTGTGTGAGCTAAAAAGGGTTATTGCTGCCGGCAAGTAAACACCACCGGCTACCCACTCTGGACGGTGGCGAACTGTGGCTTGTGTGGACTTCGGACCTCGGACAGCCAACTGCCAACTGCCAACTGCCACTGCCACTGGCATTGCCACTGCCACTGCCACTGCCACTGCCGAGTGTCGACTGCCTTTGGCTGCTAACGGGCCATCGAGCCGTAAATCCACCCGCTGCCGCCATTACGATGAGAATCCATTGCCATAGCCGTGTAACTGTATTTCTTAACGACCAGCACTGTGTTTTATGCGTCTCCGTATGTGTGTGTGTGTGTGTGTGTGTGTTGTGCCCTTGTGTGTATATTCTGTGCTACACTACTGCATTAGTTTTAAGATGTCCAGCCTGGAGACTTTCTTGTAACACGTACATTTGGCAAGCAATTCAAGGCTGCGATATTTCTTTTCCTAGGGACCTAACAACAGACTTCCATCCATAATCGTAAGAGCGGAAAAACCAAGCCTAGTTTCGACTGGCACATTTCAAATTGGGCGCGTTTTGCACACTTATCGGTATCGATAACTAATCGATTTTGGCCTTTGTCCAGCGTTGCAGTATCTACCAATCAAAGTAGGCTTTTATTTGACCACGGGGAGTATAAATAGGGCTGCCTCGAGGAGCAAAACTCATTCGCCTCTGGCTTTTCAAAGCAGACGAATCGTTATCTGTGTTATTTTCTTTTTATTTTATTTTCTTTTTCAAACAAATGTTTTTTAATCATGTTTCTTATTGAAGTCGGCTGACATATAACAAAAATTGTTTACCAAACATCACTTGATTACTTTTTATATTTGCATCGAAGTTGTGGTCCTGTGTGGTTTCTCCAGGAGCACAGTCTGATCCCAGTTTCTTCTTTCTTTTCTTTTTAAATTAGGTTTATTTTAAACTATTTTTTCCTTACTATTGCTATTGGTGTTGGCAAACATGAACAAATTGTTGACTGTCCTCATTTACAATGTTTATTCAAGTTCAAAAGTCAACTCCTTGAAATGTTTTAAGAGTTCGGCATATTCTGGATCATTGGACTTGCCATTGGTTTCGATAACAATTTCCTGGCTGCTGCTGAACAGAAAGCGTTTAGTAATTTAAATCATATTGTTTTTAATTGTAAGAGATTATTTTCCGGTGCAATTTGACCGCTTCTCATAAAATTGGCAAGCTGCTGCGAATTCCCTAGCAACGCCACCTGATTCCAGTTGGGAATTGTTCTTATTCTTTCTTTTTAAACAAATGTTTGTTAAACCTGATTTTTTCCTTACTATTGCTACTGTTGTTGACAACACACAAGGAAATTATTAACAGTGATACTTATTTATTGCGAATGTGCATTTCAGAATAGTACTTGACTGTGGATTCTCCAGGAACGCCACCTGATTCCAAATTAAAATAAAACTTAAATTAGTTCTTCTTCACCTATTTCTTATATTGCTCTTGTTATTGATGTTAACAGACTTCAAGAGATTTTTCACTGTGATTATTTATTTTGTACTGGTTGTATTTTCTTGCTCTATCATTAACTGATGACATCCGATTTTTTGTGGCCATAAAAAATACTTGTAAAATGCATATTATCTACTTTATATACAACTAGCTTAAGCTTCCAAAAATGCAAAATTTTACAATAAAAATATCTACTTTAATTGTGTTTATTAATGTTGTAATTAATTGTTAGAATTTTTTCTGGAATTTTTCAAAAACCTTTACGCAGTTTACTAAGTTAAAACAAGTAAGAATGCTATAGTCGAGTATACCCGACTACGAAACTCCCTGTACCCAGGTCTAAGACATCCAGTCACATCTACGTCCACTTACACATACATACACACATACACAAAGACGCACACACACACTGGCGGCAAAAGCGACAGCGCAAGCGAGGCAATTTAATTGGTGGCTGTGCTTCTTCTTCCCCTCTCGCTGCATCATTGAATCTTCTTTCGTGAATAACTTCCGTATTTATTATCCAATCGACTTGAAATTTGGACAGTAGATTAAGAGAGACTGGGGTATTGCATGCCAACTTTTAAAGCTATATCTTGAAAATTGTTACTGTAAAACGGTTTTAATCAATTTTCGGAGGAACGGGAGGAGATATCTGAAATATGAAACAAACTTGATCTGCGTATGGTATACAGGAATCTACATTTCAAATTTGGTGTCTCTAGCTTTTGTAGTTGCTGAGATCGACGCGTTCATACGGACAGACGGACAGACAGACGGACATGGCCAAATCGAAATCTCTTTTGATACTGATCAAGAATATATATACTTTATAGGGTCGGAGATGTCTCCTTCTGCCTGTTACATACATTTGCACAGATTTAGTACCCCCTTTTTACCCATTTTATGGGTACAGGGAGTAAAACTGAAATAGTTAATTCACAAAAATGAAAATAAAGCAAACAACAATTTTATGTATCCTGTTGTGATCGTTCCGAATTTCCGTTGAGGTCCTGCCGGGAAACTGTTGCTGTTGTTATTGCTGAACCCGAAGATCTACTGATGATCTTTTTAGTTGGACTGGACTGGACTTGCCAGTGGTATTTCACTTTTTTCAATCCATTCCTTTATGTTGACTGCTGCTGGACAGAAAGCATGCCGCAGTTTCAAGTTCTGGTCGAACATAGGAGGAAACTGATGTTCCTATTCCTTATATTGGCAAATAATTGGCTACTCTCTATAGGCATTAGTCTGAAAAGCAACTATTTAAGTTGGTTGGCCCTACTGAATTGGAAGTGGAGCGTCCCAAGCCTAAGGATATCCAGGATCGTCCGAAGAATCTGTCGGAAGATATGATGACGATTTCGACATTATGGTTGGGAACGCTTTGGAATGTCCATATACTACATATTTGGAACTTTCTTTCTTCTGCGTAACAAAGCTATAATTTTGTGATTTGAAAAGATAAAATTTGTTCAAACTTACTATTTATTGGAACTTACGAATGCCTTAATGCTTGTATAATACACATTATTTTTCTAAGGTAAAATGCTCTGGTCGATTATACGCGACTTCGAGATTAGAAACGCAAACACACATCAAGCAGTTCAGCGACAGTGCAAGCAAGTAGAACACTTGAAGCGAACGCTTTCTAATGCTGAATCTAGTTTCTCGAATAACTTCAGTGTTTATTATTCGATTGACCTGAAATTTGGGCAATATGAAGAGTGCTTTAAGAATGAGGCATACCAAAACTCAAGGCTATATCTTGAAAAAGTTAAATTTAATATTATAATAATTATTTTTGCATAATAATGTAAAATGAAAATTTATAGTAGCTATAAGCCGAATCAGTCAGAACAGAGGTGAAGGCTTAAAAGTCGATTCCGAAGGAAAATTCTCAATATTGGGTAAGATAGTTATATATATAAATATATTATCGAAGAGGAAAGAATTTCCAGACTTACAGCAAGGCCGATAAAATATGTTCTTTGAAGTTCTGTAATAAGGTATATAAATATTCAATTCCAATTCTAAGGAAATGTACATAAGTTTGAATTGTGTGTGTGTGTGTGTGCGTGGTTATTACAGTCGAATCACAACCGTTTTGAGGGTTGATTGCTAAACTTTATAATGAGAGCAAGGAACACACGCGTGCCTCAAAATATTTACACACAATGGGCCAGGGCCTGGCCAGGGCCATGGCCAGGACATGGGACAGGGACGTTGCCGGGGCCGGGGCTGGCACTAGCCGTTGGTCGACCGGTCAGCAACGGAGTTGGCCTTTGGTAATTTGTTGAGCTGCAGATGCGGGATGTGGCATATACAAATGTAGGTACATATGTACGAGTACAAGCCCAAAGGACGGGGCTTTTCAACCCTTGACAAACTTGTATCCGGGAATGGTAACGGGAGACGCTCTGACGCAGCCATTGCATCTGGTCTGGCAACTGGGACTGGGAGTTTCGAGCTGAAATTTGGGACAGGCAGCGGGACGAGTGTTTTAAAACAGTGCACGTTCGGATCGCACAGCTCAGCTGGCAACAGACGGCGAGAGGAGCGGGAACGGAAACGGGAGCGGGGTAGGGCTCAGAGCCAGTTGGACAGGCACGCACGGAAAGAGATTAAAGGTTAGCACTCGCGACCTTGCCGGGCCCCGATGAGGCACTGACTCCGGGCCCGACTGGCTGGCAGCGTGGCAGCTTGGCAAGCAGCTTGTGGCATGTACGTGCTCGTTGTTGCTGCCGCTGTAAGCCGGCCTGGCCATTAAAGCGGATCGTAAATCAAATGAGTTGCATAAATGCCTACAAAATGTTTCAATGTTTTCGAATTTGCGGCCTACGCGATTGCTGGCCGCGGCTCTCAGGATACGCAAGTAGGCAATAAACATTTGCATAGCCAATTTGGGCAAAGGACCTGAGTAAATAGGGTGGCCATTCGCTGGGCATATCTGAAAGTTGCTGTTAATATTCAGATTTACTCATTATGAAAGATGCTTTGTAGTTAGTAAGTTTGTTGCAGTGTTTTACAACACTGTAATGAGTGCGAAACAGTTTGAATCAGCAATATGTATCTAGTTTTGAAAATTCATCTTAGTATTCAGAGCCTGCAACAGGCAATTATGAGTTAGTTAGGAGCAAAGATCTATTCAGGATCTAGGCAACAAGGAAGCAAGATGTTCAGAAGTAAAATACAAATTCTTACATCAGGTATTGTGAGTTTGTAGTTACTTTTTGACAGATAGAAAGGTTATATGCTATCTCCTCAATCGTGGCAAACCTGCATCCTATCTTTCCAGTTTTGGGAACAAGAAAATGTCGCAGATTGCCAAGTCCGGCGAATTCGTTGGCTGAGGCGTGATGCAAGCCACGATGTGTGGCAGGTGCAAAAGTCATTTAGCAAAAGAAACTATATCCATTTGCCGCCAACTGAAATCAGATATACATGACTTGAATTCTTACTTGTTTCCTACACTCTAAGAGTTTAAATTTTAAGCCTCCCAAGAACTTTTTATATCTCTTTCTTATGTAAGACGTTATTCTCTCTAATCTTAAGCATTTGGTTCAAAATTAACAGGGACCATAAACAAAGATTTTTTTATCATAATCATTCACTTACAGTTACTTTGAGAAAGCGGAAAGTATACTAGAGAAATATACTCCTCTAAGGATAATCTATGCATTTTCACCATGTTAAACTAATCATTATGTCTTAAACAAATTTAAAAAAAATTAAAAATAATTATTGTCATTTTTCGAAATAATATTTTAATGATTACAGTCGCTAAAAATTAAAACAAAACGGGCTTACTTCAAAATATGCCAGTTTAATTTGTCAACTTCCCAGAATGTTCTTAGTTATTTTCTGGAATAAGACGTTAGAATTGCTTACTCTCTTTATGTCGCCATCTTTGTTATCTCTCTCACTGTTTATAAACCTAGACGGTTTCATTTTAATCATTTTCCAGTGTATAGCTTATTGATTCAGAAGATGACAATTTGCTAGTTATAATATTGGATTGAGGCTGTTGCATTTCAGTAAGTAATACGTACATATATATACATATGTGAGCGAATATTATGTACGTATTAAAGCCTGACAAATGGTTAAGTTAGTTGTCATTATATTGGATTAATAGTGTCATAGTATCAGATTAGTAGTGTTGAGTTTCGGTAAGTAATACGAAGGGCCTTACAAATAGTATGTTTGGTTGTGCAAACCAGCCGAAGGCGGACAGTGTGTGATCTTGGCAATCAGGATTGCCAATTTGTGTGCGTGTCGGCACACGGCAGGAGTAAGATGAGTGAGAAGAACCGTCCAATTGCCATCCTCTTGGCTCATCTTGTATGCCAGCATTTGAATCGTCTCGGTGCTGAGTCCCAGAGTATCGTGTATAATATTGTAGAAGACAGTGCACGGTTTCCTTGATTGGGAGACAAAATAGAAGTCAAAAGATGTCGGCAAAGTGTAAGTGAATGCAGTGTCCATAACAGTTTCAGGACGGCACTGGAAGCGCATTTTAGTGCGCTTGTAGAAAACAAGAAATGCCAGGCGACATCCTTCCTCCTGCCGCCGACTTGTAGACCTTGTCGAGCTGATCCTTTAGCAATTGGGCCTCAGCGTTGAAGTCCTGAGTGGGCAGGCCTTCGCTGACCTCATTGCGGAAGAACAGAACTCTCTCCGGATAGGTCCCATGGTATTCGCGATATGCGTTCATCGCACATATCATAGTCGAAGTTATTTGCTTAGACAACTGCTGGCCCTTAGCGTGCTCAATTACCGCTGAAAAGCAGCGCGAGGATACATTCGCATCCATGGAAGAGCCACGAGAGCGGCATAGGAAATGATCTTATCCTTTGAGGAGTGGGACATATCGAAGCCCATGGACATCAGGCCCTGCACCGGCAAGGCCATCCCAGGAGCATCGCTGACCTTGGCCAACATGTTCCTAGCCACTCCCATGGCTTGGGGCATAAGTCCGCCAGATTCTTCCGGGTCTCGCACATATGTTCGAAGTATTACCAATTGTGATGGTATTGGGCGATCCCCACAAAGTCGCTTCTTGATGCAGATGTATTTTTCCGAGCTGCGACCCTTCAGAACAAGCATTACCATTTCTGGATTCGTATTGATTACGTTATCAATCGCCCGAGTATAGTCGACAGGGCGAACATCTGGCATCTCCTCATATATGGGCGTGGCAAGAATCATTTTAAGCCATTGACCTGCCTCAATGCAGGCTTTCACAAAGTATTTAGTTTCGTCCAAGTAGCGACTGGGTGTAATGACAATCCAGTGTTTGATATCTGTGCATGTTTTCGATGGAATACCGGGTGTCTCCACTTCCTCCAAGGTCGGGTCCAATTCACACACATCGGATGTCATCTTGGCTCAATGCGCTCTTTAAGTGCAAGTTCAATGGCATTTGATGGGTCAGCAACTTAGCACAGGCCAGTTCCGGCATCAACATAATCGGATGATCAACACCTCTAAGGATATTCTTCTCCGCAGGACGGCAGACGAGCAGCGGTTGCTGTTAGTCTCGAATTTTGTTGTAGTAGCCCTCCTTTAAACTATTGAATTTCGAAAATATGTTCGATTTGAAATCGATATCTTCGATCCAACGTGTATGCTTGGTGTAGTCCACAAGGACACTTAAGCCAACAACGGCGAGCTCGAGTGCAACTTCGATATTGTCGCTTTCGCGACATTGCGACAGGACGTGTTGCAAATAATGTCCAGGCGAAAACTCAATACGATATCTATCGGATATGATCTTGGCCGGCGGATCAAAAGCGCTTCCATAAAGCTGGAATCCTTGAAAGGCACGGTCCATGAGTACCTGGAACTGGGAAGGCAGGTTGAAGAACTTGATAACGATATTGTGCATAGGATAAGTAAAGGAAAGCCCCCAAATATTTTAGAATATGGAGGCGATATATCGCAAGCAACATTATAGAGAGTTGTGGTGATATTTTTCAATAATATAGATGTATCGTGGTTTCATACCTGGAATTTCTGTTTATCAGCTATGTCAAAGGTGCCAACACTTCTTATTTTGATTAGCATGAGACCAGCACGAGTTTTTGCCAGCAACTCGAAAACGTAAGGACTATTGGGTACCTCCATCATTTTGCTGGTGCAGAGCAATAGGGTTCCATCGAAAACGTAGGCGGCCCCATTGAGGTGTTTGCTCACCAGGCCACAACGCAGACGTGTGTCTGCCACATAGGGCGAAAAGTCAACGAGATACAGATAAATAGTCCAGTTGGGAAGCATTGGCATCACTTCTCCGCCTGTGGCAGCCGCATTAGCTGCCACTCCAGTGTGGCGAGAAGAGACCACAGCGGTAACTAAGCCACGGCCAGTAGCCGCGCCGCAAGGATCAACCACAGCAGCTTGCCCCGAACCCTCTTCAGTTGCTGTGCTCACAATTTGCAGTTGGCCACTTGACTCAGACTCACTTGATCCAGAGTGATGGGCAGATGGAGCAGGCCCACCAGGTTGGCCCAATTGAGCGCCCAGTCCCTCCCAGCTCAACTCTTGAGTACATTGCTTAGCATCATTTTCTGGAATATTATTCATGCTTTTCTTTTAAAATTTCTTAACTAAACTTGTAAAACTAAAAACAAAAGCGACTGCTAATGAACAAGACAATTTCTCGCTGACGCACCAGAATGATTTGGGACTTACTAATTATCAAACTGGATTATCGATATCGACATGTCAACCTTAGTGATTGCACTTTTAGAGCTGCATTGTCGGAGTAATCGATTGCTCGACAAGGCTCTCGACATTTTTGACAATGACCGGAGAACCACAACTCTGGCCTGGAAAGGGGCTATTAACTCTATCTATCTCTGTACAAAATGGGTAAGGTTTAAGAAATGTGTGTAACTAAAACTTGTTATATTTTTATAACCGTGCAAAAAGTATTATAATTTCATCACGCAATGTGTAACTCATTTTAAAATTCTAAAACTTTTCTAAATTCTAAAGTATTAAACATCACAGAAGTTCTACATCCTAGACTACCAACTCCCATAACATTGCCAAAACTTAACCGATTTCTATATGGAATGTAATTTAGATAATCTCTCGTACTCTAAATTGACTTGGCTTCTTAGTTTTGTTCATATTCAAAAATAAATTTTGTTGCATTTTTACTTTTCGAAAATTCATTCAAATTTTTAAAAAAATTTAAAACTTGCAATTTCACATTATTTGATTGCGGTCATCAAAATAAGTATAGTAAACTATTTCAAAACTTGTTTTGAGGAAGTTAAATCTATGATTCACGTAAAGTCTTATTCTTAAATGATTCTTAAAGTCTTGTAAAGTTTGGAAAACTTCACCTCCTATTTGGTAAAACTTCAATTTTGTCAAGGCCTGACTGATTTCCACACGGAATGTCTTTTTGATCATTTTGTATACTCTGAATGGACTGGGCACTTCAATCTTATTCATATTCATACGCTTGATCAGTTTCAATGGGTGAGTCGAGCTGCCCCGTCTGTCCGTCCGTATATAAGGATGACGGAAACTATAAGAGCTAGAGACGCCAAATTTGGTATGTAGGTTGCAGGTCAAGTTTAACTAACTACTTTCGAATATTTCATGCCGCACACCCCGCTATAGCTATATAAAGTTGGTGTTAATATTAAGATATACTGTTTGTGGAAGATTTTTGGAATAACCCTCAGAAATGTTCGCTGAATTTTCAATATCTATTTTCTAAAATTCAAAATTTCCATTTTAGAATTCACTTAAATTGTTGTCTGCCTTTCCTTCCCCAGCCTCCTCTGGCACTTTGTGTGCTTTTGGCCGCGTGTGTCCTGTCCGTGCCAGCGGGCTCAGAGGCTGGGGTCGGGGTTGGGGGTGGTGGGCTGCTTCTAGCCTAGTCAAATAAAACACTTTCTAAAATTTGACTTTGGGCAGAAACCGCATTCATTACTCTTAGCCGAAGGATGTAACCCTTGCAGGAATTTACCGTTTTTAATCTCATTTCAAAAGTCCTTTCCAGGCGGCGCACACACGCGACGTGTTGGTTGTGCGTGTGTGTGAGTGTGTGTGTGTGCATATGGTGTAAATATGAGTATTGGTCCAACTTGGCTAGTGTCAGATGGAAAAATAAGTTCTGGTCGAGGGCTTTTTGGGTTCGCTGGACGGGATTGGGCGGGAGGAACTGGGGGCCATGGGATTGAAAATGATGGTCCGACAGATTTTGAAAATTGCCAGCCGGCAGTCAGGAGCAGTGCGGGGACGGTTGGGGTGGTGGTGGTGGGGGGACGGTAACGGGGACTGCTAGACAGCCGCCAGGCAGTCGTTGCAAGTGGCTTCAGGATAGAACAGGAACAGGGACAGGGACAGGATGAGGGAGGACAGACGACGACCGCGATGGAGTCGGCAACTGGCTGTATTGGGGCCGGTTTGGGCAGCAACAGCAACAGCAGAAGGGAACTGGGGATTGGGGACTGGGGACTGCGGAGAGAGAGGGGTAGTCGGGTAGTAGGACTCGAGGCGACCGCAGACCTGGGCCTTGAGCTGGGTAAATATTTGTGGTTTCCGAAAGGATACTTTTAGCTATGCGTAAATTCAAAAAGGCAAATTGGCAACTTCTGAGCTGCGCTCTTGCCCCCACTGCCACCGGTTCATGGCCCGAGCTCATTTGCTGGCCGTTGCTGCTTCGAGTGTTCGATGAAGAGGGTAGCTGTAGGGGGTGTGGGGAGCAACTGTTGTTTGCCAGTGTGTGTGTGTGAAGATACACATCTTCTGGCATTGCGTCAGCCGCATAAGCAAGCACACACACACACATGAGGCTGCTGCCCCTGCGGCTCTGTTGGCAAGGGAAGGGGGTAGTGGCACTGGAGCTTAGCTGCCCTGGCCCTGGGGCCGTTTGGTTGCGGGTGGGGAGGGGGTTGGTAAGGGGCGTTGGTGATTTCATTAGAGCGGTGACCAAATAGATTTATTAATCCTAAGGCTAATAAATAGTGTGCGACATTAAAACACAGAGCGAACCACAGCGCAGCATCCACATGGGGAACCGGTTGATGCTCGACCTCATCTACATCCTCATCCTCGTCCTCGTCCTGATTCCCACACCCAGCCTGAACTTCTCAACCTCAGCGACATTGCCAAGGGTTGCTGCTGTTTATTTTCGGGCGTAAAAGGGCTAATTTTGCAGCCCATTCGCAGCATCAGTTGAGAGATCACACCCCCAGCCACAACCTCCTACCCCTACCCCTACCCCTGCCCTCTGAGGATGGTCCAGTCCATTGGTCAGTTTCTAGCTGGCAAATGAGGCTGTGAATAGAACGATTAACCTTTCATGATCCGCTGATCTGTGGGATGCTGTTTGCTATGTGAATAAATAAACGAGTTTTTTAACATCATTTTTAGGGGTTTTTTTAGGCCATTGAGTGCTGGGCCTTGGCCTGTTAACCTTCTAATAACTGGTTGACCTGTTGACCTTTTCTGTGCCTGCTCCCAGTGGGCAGCATCCCGGACAGAGCCCGGTTAATAGGTTTTGTTAGTTTGCAATTAGCGCTTGTCGGGGAATTTAATTAGCGCCAAGCGATTGGCATTTCAAGGTGTGCCAGAGTTTGACAATGTTCGTCTATTACTCTCACAGGTGAGTCTTAAATAGTTGCCGCTGCCCCCAACCCCCCCCCCCCCCCCCCCCCTTACCCGCGTCAGCTTTCATTTGAACGTGCAACAATGTCACATGCCGCACAACTCTTTGGCGGGCCGTAAAAATGACAACATGTGCGACCTCATTACCAGGCTCGGAACTGCGCCTGACGGAGGATCTGGGCTGAATCTGGGACTTGAGCTTGGATTGAGATTGAGATTGGGACTGGAACTGGTGCTGCAAACGTCATTGGCCTTGTTGTCCGAGCAATGAGCACGCGTCGCATAAATTTGTGTAAAGTGAAATTACTGCGTTTTAAAATTTAATTAAATTAGCCCACGCCTCGTCAGGTACAATTTTTCGGTGGAGTATTAATTTTATCCAAAAATGACTAAAGTTGAGGATGGGGCTTCATTCAGGATGAAAATCATGCCGTGAAAGTGTGCGTTCAGCATGAGTAGGTTGAAATATCTATATAGGGAAGATAAATATCCTTACAACAAACCAAATATGTGCAGTTCCACTACTTAAGTAAAGAAGGATGTTGGAGCCTGTTCTCAATGAGCGGGACACAAGGGACTTATTCACATTCAGATGGTCGTGGCGACATTTACCCTTCCAGCCAAACAAAGCGCATTTAAATCCATCTTTAATAAATTAAATAGTTTATATCAAATATCAATCCCAAAACGCACTTTTCAGCAATAAATTCAGCTCTTACTTGACTTTCTACTCTCTCAGCATTGTGAATTTTGTTGCAGTTCAATTCAATTGGATTTGTGAATTGTCTGTCCGTATGAATGTAATTTATTTCCACAGCCTTGGGGCTACAGCAACCAAACTTGGTACACATGTTGGTGGATACCCTCAGTCTTAAAGGTATTAAGGACACCCACCCACTCCCACCCACTCCCACACAATTAGGCGGAAGCCCATATCTCCTATAGTTTCATCGCTAGAGTCACCAAATTTGACATACAGACTGTTGATCTCCTTGACAGATGTGCTTCAACGTTTTTTATATACCGGACTAGAAACAGAGTATTCTGCTGTCGGGTACGTCCGACTGCAAAGTTCTTACTTGTTAAATTATTAGATTCTTGTTATAAGAATAATTGTTGTTCTGTAAGTATATACGAGTATATAAACGTATATTTATTTATATATATATACGATTATATATAAGTATATATATGTATGCCGTTGCAATGCTAATAGCATCTTCGAGCTTCGAGTATTTGTGAATTAAATTTGTTACTTCATAAATATTTGATAGATATATTTATACTCGTAGATAATCACGCTCAATGCGGTAATCCATTCAAATAAAATTGCAAATCGTATCCAGATGATGATTTCATTGTTGTTGCACTTCTAATGGCAATCGCCTCTCAAGCAGCTCAATGTGCTGGTTTCTACGGATGCCAACGACAGATCGGAATGCGTCCTGTGGCCGGGTGTCCAGGACCAGACCCAATTCCTACTCCGAGCTCGAGTCCGTCTGACATTTAGGAGCGGAAGCAAACACCACGCCAGGCGGGGAGGAGCGGGGCGGGGTGGTCCAGGGTGGCTCCTCGGTTGCTTGGGCAAGGTGGACAAATGGATTTTCCAAATAATCGAAAGGGGAAAGCCGGCAAACTCAGGGGCAGGAGAGGGTGGGCAGCAGAAGCCAAAGCAAGTCGGAATTGCATTCGCACTCGCATTTGTTTGAAAAAGTCGAAAGAACAACAAAAACACCCACTCACACATACACACACACATACACACACACACACACGCACACATACACAAGCGTGGCAGGAAGAAGAATGCATAAAACCCACTGAAAAGTTAGAGAAGTCATTGAATGTCAGCCATGCAGCAAGCGACGGCGCGGGGAGGCGACTCGGACCCAGCGCCAGCGCCAGCTGCCCCTTGCCCCTTGCCCCCCTCCCCGTAGCAGCCGCAGTAGCCCGTGTATCCGTGTATCCATGTATCCTTGCATCCTTGCAGCCAGCTCCGCCGTCGCACACATTCGCCGGCTTAATGATTCTTTTATTCATTATTTTCCCTTTTTTTACTATGCGAACTTACATACGAGAGTATATCGCATGTGCTTTGGACAGCGTCGCGCATTTAGCCAGAACGAAGCGGGTGGACGGATAGGGGAGGTGGGGCTGCCGGGCTAGGGGATAACCATAGCCGGAGACTTGGAGAGCTGCTGGGAGGACGCTGTGGGCTGTGGGAGCCTTGGGGCTCTTATTAACGAGCCAGCGAACGCGCGAGCGAGCGTACTGTGTCCTGCCGTGTGTGTCCTGCAACCGCACCCCCCCGCCTGCCATGCACCGCCCCCCAACCACCCCCCTCCCCTCTACAAGCCAAGCACCAGTCCTCGCCCTATGTGTGTGTTCCGTGTGTGTGCGAGGAGAAGACAATGTAAGGACAGTGCACTCCACACGCTATTTTCAACCGCACACACACACACTAGCACACACACACACTTGCACATGGTCGCTGGGCAGACGAACAACAACACGAAATTTGCGCGCGCCAAAAAGGATGCATTGAAAGGACGCGCGTCGTCCGCGCTCTGTCTCGGCGTTGCTCCTCTTAACGCCCCGCACCACCCAATCTCCCTCTCCCTCTCTCTCTCTCTCTCACCCTCAGTAGCGCCAGCGGAGCCAAAGCCAAAGCCAAAGCGCCACAAAGGTTCATGGACAGTATGAGAGTCCTTAGCCTGGCACAAAAGAAAGGCTTAAGTTTCCATTTGGTCTCTAGAGCACGATATCCAGCGTTAGGACGTACACACACACTCAACCACACACACACACACACACATGCTTGGGTGGCTGGAACACGAACCGGAGCAGCAGCTGGAGTTGAAGATGGAGCAGGAGCTGGCCCCGGAACGCTTCGGTTTGACTTGGTTTGGTTGCCTTGCGGTGGCAATGCGCGTGCCTCCCCTTGCTCTCGGTACCCTGCATCCAAAAGGAAGTGTATATGTGCGGACTGTATACTCTACATGTGCATTTTGGGGCGAGTACCATCAGATCAGTCGGAAAGATCTTACGTAATACCTAATAGTAATGGTCAAGGATAACAACTGGAACCCACTCCTTTGTTCTCTGTATTCCGCTCTTAACAGAGGGTATCTAACAGTCCTGCAGCTTAGTCTACTCATCTGATCTCCTTATGCACATGGTTAGAAAGTTTGCCTCTCCACGGCATTTATCACAAGGTATCTAATAGTGTCGCCTTGACCAATGTTTAAACCTTAAAGTATCTTCGTTTCAATGCCAACTCTTACCAAAACTGCAACACTTCACACAGGGTATCTTTTAATCCTTAGGCGCCTGATCTTCGGGTATTAAGGTCTGGTTCCTGAACTCCACTTCATATTTCAATATTCAATCAAAATTCAAGCCGAAAGTCTATAAAAACTCAAATCTATCAAAACTTTTCCGATTATCCTGCGGATTTAATCTTTACCTTTATATTCGTTCTTGAAACCACAAGTTTTTTCAGTGTATTTTACAGTCATGCAGCCGTATGCTCTCCGCTGTCTATCAGTTATTTAGCTGTTAATCAAATTTACTGATTAAGGCTTTCACACCTAACCTCATTCTCATGAAATACACTCCTGGCACACCCCATTCACCCTATTCGATTCTCCGCCAGTGCACACACTTCTTACAGGGTATTTTGCAGTCGTGTTAGACTACTTCTCTCCTCTGTTTGCCTTCACGAATGTTTTGTGGCTCTACAAGCCGTAGACATTTGTTCTTTTACTTTCTTAGCTGCCTCCTCGTGCCTCCTCCTGCTCCACATGGTTTTCTATGTGTGTGTGTGTGTATGTTGTGTGTATGTTGTGTGTGTGTTGTGTGTGTGTCTCTGTGTGTGTGTGTGTGTGTGTAGTATCTAGCGCTACCATGGCAATGGACATGCTTGAATTCAATTTAGATCCGAGTTTTGGCTTTGGCTATTTGATAACTGCATTTCTTTGTTTAGTTTTCCCGCACGATAAATAAAAGTGAGCCAATTCTTTATTATAACATATATATATTCTTTGCTTGATTCCTGTGCCAGAACCCCATGCACCATATAAAGCACTCTCCACCCCTCCTGCGCCCGTTACTTCGGGAATTCGCGTTGTGCGTTCTGTAATCAACGCATGTTCCCTGGACGCCGCCATGTTTGCCTAACTGACTGCCCCAGGACGACCCTCTCACCCGCTCGCCCGCTCAGCCGGGTGGGTGGTCGCTGTCCTTGTCACATTTGGGCCGCCATGCTGGCGATGCTTTCAATTAAAACATCACCCGGCTCGGGGTTCCCCCTCCACACGCCAGCTTGAAATTATTCAAGTGGTCAGATGGTGTTGTTCATTATTTCTGTAGTCGCTGTTGTTGTAATTGCTTACACACTTGCGATAGGGTTGAAGCCCATACGCACACACACACGCACACACACACACTCTTACATACACACACACACATTCCTGCCCCCGAATCTGCGCCTGTTTCTGCATTTGTATCTGTATCTGAGTCCGAACTTGATTCAACGCACACGTACGTATCTGCAAGTCTCATATGTGTGTGCTATGTCTGTGTGTGTGTGTGCACATTTACATGGCAATGGTCCTGGCCCGGCAATGGCTGTTACATCCGCTCGCATTAACAGCATTGGCTCGGGCCGGGCGCTAACTCAGCTCCTGCTTCTGCTCCTGCTCCTGCTCCTGTTCCAGGTCTTGGTCTCGGTTTCGGTTTCTCGGTCTGGGTCTGACTCCGGTTTGGATGCTCGTTCTGGCTGCGAGCGCTTCAATTCGAACATAATAAATTAATTTATCATCAGAAAAGAATCTCTGTAAGCAAGCAGTAAAAGTTTCACCCTTATGGCCACACACACACACAGTCGCAAGTGTAGGTTACCCCGTTATATACGAGTATCAGGCACACACACTTGAATTGGTCGCCTTCCCCTCCACCCTTTTCCTTTGCCATATTAGCCAGACCAGGAGCTGGGCATCTGGAATGCAGCAAATGGTGCCTTGGTCTGCAATCTGTCAACCTTTAAGCTTGCGAATGAATGCCTTGCAAATGGCTGCCTCTAAAGCGCAGTTATTAACTGCCAAGGATTCTTCACTCGGCTTGCCAAAAGTCCTTCCTATGAGTACCTCAATAGTAATAGCAGTAATAGGCTAACTTTACAAATGCCGCTTACCACTCTTCAAATTTGATTTTGTGTGTGAAAAACAAGGCAAGCTTAGAATCATTTCTCACATTCCGAATTGCCAACATTTTTATTTAATTAGTATCGATAGGTAATCGATTTTTGTATGGGTCCAGCGTTTCAAAGTCTTTTTATCAGCTACTAAACAAAGAAGGCTTTTATTTGACCACGGGGTTAAATAGGGCTGCCCCGAGGAGCAAAACTCATTCGACTCCGGCTTTTGCCAGCGAGCGGGTCTCATTTATCATTGAAAGTATATTTCCTTTTGACTTTTCTTCAACTTTCAAATTTTACATTAACTCGAATCTTTTCTTTTTAATGCATTCAACACTTTATTGTTTTTATGTTGACTGCTACTGGACGGGAAACGTTCCGCAGTTCCGAGATCTGATGGAGCGGGTGAAAACTGTTGTTATTCTTTTTCTACTGGTAAGTAATCAGTTATGTTTGAATCTGGAAAGCAACTATGTCCTATTCTAGTCCATTGACAGAACCAGATTGTCTTCCGCCCAAGAACGTCCAGGATCGTTCAAGAAATCTTCCGGAAGGGATGTTGATGATTTGGACACTATTTTTTTTATCCTATTCAAATTTGTTCAAACTTATTAACTATACATAGTAAGTTATCAGTTTGAACATGTGAATTTTTAATTAAGACTGGCTACTCTCTAAAGTTTTCTGCTGTTTCAAGATCTGATGGAAGTTGTTTCAATAGTGAATCTTGTATTGGTAAGTAATCAGTTTAAATATAGAAATATTTAATAAAATCAGTCAATTCTCTATAGGTATAAATCTGAAGAGAATCTCTTATTGAAATTCTTATGTATGGAAATTCTTATAGATCCAGGATCGTCTAAGAAATCTTCCGGAAGGGACATTGTTTTTGTATACTATTCAAAATTATTCAAACTTATTAATTTTATGATGGACATAGCGTATAAAAGCTCTCATTTCTGATTAGAAATATATTTTTTTATACTATTCAAACTTACTATTTATTTGAATTGCTGTAATACAAATAATTTTAAATATTTAACATATTAAAATTGAATTTGTTGCATTGTCTATTATTATTCAATAAGATATACGTGCTTAGGGGAAAAAACTAGTGTTAATGATTACCATTTCTCAAGAAGTACATCAAAAGTGTCCTTATAACAACTATGGAGACTCAACTATAAAACTGGGATATACGCGTACATTCATACAAACAGATAGAGAGGCATTGAACAAACCGAAGATACTTTTGTTAAATCCATGCAGATGTTATTATAATTTTGTGTAACGGATTACAGGAGACTTCTCAGACCCTATATAGTGTATTTATACTTGATTAGCAGCAAGTCGATCTAGGTATGTCCGTCTGTTTCTATGCAAACTTTTTGAAGTAGACCCAT
Organism: Hirtodrosophila confusa; assembly: GCA_035043065.1. Classification (NCBI taxonomy): domain Eukaryota; kingdom Metazoa; phylum Arthropoda; class Insecta; order Diptera; family Drosophilidae; genus Hirtodrosophila; species Hirtodrosophila confusa. The sequence goes on from JAWNNI010000078.1 coordinate 3,938,419, forward strand.
CCAAATGAAACTTGACACTAATGCAGCTTTTGGCTGCAGGCAGTGCATACATATGTATGTACTCGTGTGTATGTCGAAGGCAGCCAACGTTGCCACCTTGTAGGAAATTGAAAGCCAATTATAATTGTTGTTAGCCAAATTAGAGACTCCTGGAAATTCGTCAGGATATGTGCTAAGTTAAGATAATTAGGGGAAATAAGTTTGGTAAGCAACGCAGACCTTTCAGAAGGAACGAACATGTTCGACTCGCTGTTGCACACACAAGTTCGAGCCGGCCACAAGCCACTTGCAACCTTGGGCTTGGGGTGGTGGCGTCGGCCTAGGCAGCGACGCATACAGCGCTGTCGACGTCGGCGTTGGCGTTGGCGTTGGCGTTGGCGTTAGCGTTAGCGTTAGCTGGCCCACACATGCGCCGGCCACATGTGCGAGGGTTCCGCAGTCGTAAGATTCCAATTTCAATTGAAGTTTCCGCCCGCCAATTGGGCGGCCAGTTATGTTGGATTGGTCATTGCTGGCCGACTGGGGGGAGTGGGGGGCTTAGTCGGGGGGTCCAGCTACTGGCGCCAGCATGGCCAGCGGCCAATGGCGTCCACTGGGCAGTCAGCCGCCTTGGACACAATGTGGCGCTCTCTCGTTCGCTCTCTTGCTGCGACACAACACATGTGTGTGCGTATGAGGTGTGTGCGTGTGTGCCTCTGCATGTGTGCGTGTGTGCAATTTGAAATTGCCGAGCGTCTGATTTGGCGCACGCTAGCGACACCTGGCGGCTCAAAGCCACGCCGCGAAGTATGCAGCGGCTTTTGCGAGCGATCGTTTTAAAAAAAAATCGTTGCCTACTTTCGAGCGGCGCCATAAAGTTTATGGCACGCGATCGTCCTGTAATTGAAAAGGCATTTGTTTGATTACAGTTTTTGCAATTTGTATGTATTTTTGTATTTGTATTTTGTAACACAGACAACTATTTTTAATTATTATTAATTTACGCTTTGTATTTATTATTGTTTATGTTCAAAAAATTACACACACTTGAAAAATATTTGGTTTTTTGTTTTTTGTTTTTGTTTTTTGTTTTTGTTTTCATATTTTGCAATTTACTTAAAAATGTTTATAGTTGCACATTGTACGCACTTGTTGTTGTTGTCGATCCTTTTTAGCTATTGCACGGCCGATTAACAACAATTTCTTTGGTTTTCTTTAGTATTTCATTTCGTTTGTTTATTTTGTGCTTTAGTATAAAGTTTTCGTTTTCATTTTCATTTTGTTTTTGCTTTTGCTTTTTTTTATATAGCTACATTAAATTTTCTAAATTTTTTATGATAGTTTTAGTTTGCTTGCTGGCTATTCTTTTGTCAGTTTTGTTTTTTGTGTTTCTCATTCGCAGCTGCCGTTTCTCAATTTCGATTTCGATTTCGATATCAAATTCAAGTTCTTGTGGCCTTCAATTGATTGCTCCGCTTTTGTTAGTTGCTGTTTCAAAAATAAGAAATAATATATATGTAAGGAAAGGAAGGAAATCAAAATGCGAGGGCAGTTTAAATAAAACATAAATGTTGTATGATTTTGTTGTTTTTAATATTTGCTTTTTTATTCAGTTTTTGTCATTTTATATATGAACTATATATAGGTATATAGATGTATATATACTTTATATATATGTACTCGCATGTCTTGTCTGAAACACAATGCATTGTCGGCTCAGTTTTAAGAATTTCATTGAAAAACCTTTCCACACTTTTCCTATGCCTCACTTTCCCTTCTCTCTCTCGCTCTCTCTCGCTCTCTCTCTCTACTTCAATCTAATAAATTATGCACGATAAACTTCATAGTTGGACTCGACAAAATTGCTTGTAATATTGCAACCACTGCGGGGTGAGGGGTGTTTTCATTCGGGGGGTGGTTGTGTTGTTGCTGCAATAGTAGAAGCAATTAAAGTCGCTTGATTTTTGGTCAATTTGAAATCAATGAAAAAAAAGAAAAAAAAAAATAAAAAACAAAGTTTAAACTAATTTTTTTTCTTCTTTTTGCGTACTTCGATTTCGATTTGAATTTTGCTCACCAAACAAATTTGTACTAAAAACAATTATTAAATATTAATCAAAATGGGTTTTTCTTTTGTATTTTGTATTTTGTTTGTTTTCTTTGTCTTTCTCTCAATCAAATAACGAAAATCAACAGCAAAAACATTTATAAAAAAATGCATCTGGCTTCTATCCCAATCGCTCCTAACTTGTCTTTCCTTTGGCAAGAAAACAAAATACATACATTAGTTCCTCAGTCTTCTAAATCTAGTTGTTTGTTGTTTGTTTGTTTGTTTGTTGTTGTTGTTGTTGTTGTTGTTGTTGTTGTTGTTGCTTCGGTTGCATTATAGTTTAATTATTAATTGCCTTTTGCTTGAAGTTTTACGTACAAATTTCATTACTTTTCATCGACTTTTATATGCTTTGTATAATTTCTTAAATCGTGTTTCGGTTTCTTGAACTGCGCTTAAACCTGCTGCTCTTAAATCCTCAACTTTTTTTGTTTTTCTTTATGCAATTGGCTTCAATTCTTAAGCTAGTTGTTTTGTTTAAAAAAAAGTGTGTTTACATTTATATATTTATTTATGTATGTATGTAAAAAATTTGATTATTTTCGTTTTAAATTACATTTAATAATAGAATTATTTTCTATGCAAAAAATGTATCGAAATTATAAATTTCTTAATACCAAAAAAAAAAAAAAATATATATATATATATTATTGATAATAATTAATATGTATAATAGTTAGTTATAAATAATAAAATAAGTTTTTTACAAGTGGTTGCTCTTTAGTGCCTAGACCTCTAGATTTACTAAAATGTACATCGATGTTTAACAAATACGCCTTTCTTAATACACACAAAAAAAGAGATATATGTATGTATATATATATATAGTAAACTTTAGCGTATTATTTGCTTGTATTTGTTGCTCGCTGGGAGCACTTTTCGTGTGTGTGTGTGTGTGTGTGTGTGTGTGTTTGTTGTTGTTGTTTTTTAAATTTACTTTAAGTGGGCTTCTTCACATAGTTGTAGTTTTTTTTGTTGTTTTTTTGTGTTTTTTTTATTGTAGTTTTTTAGTTAATGTTTTTGTTAGTTTTGCTTTTATACAAACTTTTGCTTAATTGCTATAAATACACTGGAAAATGTGTCACTGGCAGGACGAATGTCCTGCTGCAGCTGCTGCTCCTCAGCCAATAACTATAATTTCTTTTTTATTTTGCTTTTTTTGTTGTTGTGTCTCCTAATGCTAAATCGCCTTTGTCTATGTATAAGTTACGTACAAATATTTCAAAAAAAAAAGAAAAAATGAAAGGAAAAAGTTGTGGAAATAGATATATATCTATATCTATACATATACATATATATATGTGTATATATAATCGAGCTAATACGAAAACAATGAAAAAAAATGCATTAAAATTATATTACATAACGGTTATTGCTTTGGTATTAAATGCCTCTGGTCGTGTTAGTCGCCTTCAAGGAGCTTGGCTTGGAGTGCAGCTGCGTTGCAAGAGCTGCTTAACAAGGTCTTGGGGCAATCTTTTAGAAAGTTGCAGTTGCAGTTGGGTTCTGTAGATGGGTGCCAAGGGGCTGTAACCGTACGATAGCTGCGATATTTACAAGGGCTGCTCAACGTGCCACATCTTTAGAAGATGCGCGACATGAGGCGGCTGCGGCTGCTGGCCAACTGCTGCTGCTGCTGCTGCTGCTGCTGCTGCTGCGACTGCTGCTGCTGCTGTTGCTGCTGTGGTTGCTGCTGCTGTTGCTGCTGCTGCTGCTGCTGGTGGTGCACTGGCGGCTGCAGCAGCGGATTGCTGCCGCGCAGCTGCAACAGTTGCTGATGATGCGCGTGCAAGTGGTGTGGATGCAGTTGCGCGTGTGTTGGCGGGTGCGAGTGCGGATGGGGGTGCTGGTGCTGGTGTTGGTGTTGGTGCTGGTGTGCGTGTGCGTGTGCGTGTGCGTGTGCGTGGGGGTGTGTGTGTGTGTGTGGATGGGGGTGCGGGTGTGCGCCGCTGCTCCAGCTGCTAAAAAGTCATGCCTCCTCCTTGAGCGATATGGAGTGCGCTGGCAGGCTGGAGGACGCATTCGAGTCGTTGTCGCCGCTGACGCTGCCGGGCAGCGAGAGATTGTGGCCACCGACGACGGCGAACTGAGGCGGGAAACCAACGCCCATGGGGCACGGCGGCGACAGTTGCGACTGTGAGGGCAACTGTTGCTGCTGCTGCTGTTGCTGCTGCTGCTGCTGCTGCTGCTGTGCCTGGGCGGCCGCCTGCAGCTGCTGCGCCGCGGCGGCGGCCTGGGCAGCGGCAACGGCGTTGGCCGCATTGGCAGCGGCGGCAGCCGCCTTGCCCTGGTTGACCACACACTTGCGCATGTGCTTCTCGAGCGTGGAGGGCACGCTGAAGGGCATGTCGCAGAAGCGGCAGCGGTAGACGTCCTTGCCGGTGCGTCCGTGCGTCTTCATGTGGCGGGTGAGCTTGGAGCTCTGGGCGCAGGCGTAGGAGCACAGCTCGCACTTGTAGGGCTTCTCGCCGGTGTGGGAGCGCCGGTGCACGGTCAGATTGGAGCAGTTCTTGAAGACCTTGCCGCAGAACTCGCAGGTATCGTTACGCTGCCGGCTCTCCTTCTTCAGCAGCGGCCCCTGGAGCAGCGAGTTGGCGCCGCCGAGGCCCAGCGGCTTCAGCTTGAGGTTCTCGAAGAGCGCCTCGTTGCGGTGGAGCGCGGACATGCCCCACCAGTCGCCGCCGTCCATTTTCATGCGCTTGCTCAGCTCGAAGGGATTGGGGAAGGGATTGAAGAGCGGCACCTGCGCAGGACCCTCCTGCGGCTGCGGCTGGAACATGTTGCAGTTCTTGGCGAACTCATCGCGCAAACGCAGCGCCGCCACCGGCATACCGTTCAGCTTGTCGCTCAGCGGCTGTGGCGCCACACCAGCGCCGCCCGCGGACGCCGACGAGCCGCGATTGTTGTTGTCAACGGCGGCGGCAGCAGCGGCCGCAGCGGCAACGGCGGCCGCCTCCTTGCGGCCAGACTCCTGCAGCGCCTGCTTGTAGGCCTCCGAGTACTGGGCGATGTTCGAGAGCCCAAACTTGTCCATCAGCTCGCCCACCAGCGAGGTGGCGCCGGAGCTGGTCGTTTTGGGGCTTTGGCTCTTGCCATCGATGCGATTGTTGACGCTCAGATCCTCCGCCTCGTAGTCAACGTCCTCGCAGTCGTCCAGCTCATCGTCATCATCGTCCTCGCCCTCGCCCTCCGCATCGGCGTCCGCATCCGCATCCTCATCGTTCAGCTCCTCGTCGGACTCATCCGGATTGGGATCGTCATCGTTGTCCGCCTCGTTGGTCTCCAGCGAGTCGGCATTGCTGCCGCCATCGTGGCCATCCTGATTGTTGTCCCCGCCATTGCTGCTGCTGCCATCCTGCCCCTCGGCGGGGCTGCGGTGCACGCGCATGTGCTTCATCAGCTTCTGGATGTGGGAGCACTCAAAGTCGCAGGCGGTGCACTTGTACGGCTTCTCGCCGGTGTGCGTCCGCTGGTGTATGATCAGATTGTTCTCGAAGCGGAACTTCTTGTCGCAGTAGCCGCAGGCAAAGAAGCTTGCCTCCAGCTCCCTTTCTCGCTCCCGCTCCCTTTCTCGCTCCCGCTCCCGCTCCCTTTCCCGCTCCCGCTCTCGTTCCGCCTCCCTATCCGAGTCCGTGGTCGTGTTGGCCTTCGTTGGCGGCGTGCTGGCGGAACGGGGCGTGCTGGGCAGCGCCAAATGGTTGCCATTCTCGGCGCCCTTCTCGGGCGGCGTCAGCGAGTGTGGGCGTGGCGTGGCGCTGCTGGGCGAGGGGCTCGCAAAGCGCGGCGATTGCTTCTGTCTAGGACTCGGCGAGCTCGAGTTAACAATGTTGCCAGCTCCAGGGCTTGTTGTGCCCGCAAGCTGACGCAATCGCTGCGAGTAAAAATCCATCTGCTGCGGTTCCAAGTTCACAGACGCCGGACTCACCGCACTCCCCTGCTGCTGCTGCTGCTGTTGCTGCTGCTGCTGCTGCTGCTGTGAGCTGAGCGAGGGCGGCGGCAGCGAGGCGGGCGGCACGGAGCCGCGCTGGCTGCTGTTGCTCGAGGGCGGCCGCTGCTCGACGGCGTTAGGAACATTGACGGCGACAACGGCGCCCGTCTGCTGCTGCTGCTGTTGCTGCTGCTGCTGCTGCTGCTGCTGCTGGCTGTTGGCGTTGAACTGCGCCTGGGCAGCGGCGGCGGCGGCGGCCAGATTGAAGCCATGATGCCGGAACTGCTCGCTCACCAGCTGCTCCATGCGATAGTGGTCGGCGGGCGAAGGGCGGCCGAAGAGCGGCGCCACGTTAGGAACTACATTGCTCTGGGCCAGCGCCGGGGGCAGCGGCATGCGCAGCAGCTGGAAGGGATTCGCGTGCATCGCATCCGGCGGCGCCAGCAGCGGATGATGACGCATGCCCGCTGCCATGGCTGTGGCCATGTTTTGTTGCTGCTGCTGCTGTTGCTGTTGCTGCTGCTGCTGCTGCTGCTGCACGCGCTGATGTTGCTGCAACAGTTGCTGCGTGGGCGAGTTGCCGCTGCTCGCATTGCTGCTGCTGCTGGTATTCGCCGAGCCGGCGCCTGAGCCTGCTCCAGATCCTGCGGCCGCTGCGGTGGCGCTGCTGTTGCTGCTGCTGCGCTTCGGCGCTGGCGACTGCGACTGCGACGCTGACTGCGAGGCAACTGCCTGCGCCATGAGCGCGTGCAACGGCAGCGGCACGCCCACAGCGGCAGCTGCGGCTGCTGCCACCGCCGCTGCGGCGGGACTGAGGCTGCGATTGGGGCTGACGCTGACGCCGAGGTTGAGGCCGGCGTTGGCCGCTGCGGCCGAGGCGGCGGCATTCAAGGCGGCGGGCGTGGCCACAGTCAAGGTGGCGCCACCGCCCGCCTCCACGTAGATCTTGACGCCGTGCGAGTGCTGCACGTGCTGGATGAGGCGCCACGCGGAGGTGTAGCGGGTCTTGCAGGTCGAGCATGTGTAGTTGCTGGGCTCTGCAACGAGAGGGGGCAGGCAAAGAGAGAGAGAGAGAGACGTTAGCTATTTTGTCAGGCAAATATGCAGGAATTGGCAGGAAATGAGGCTGCCAGCAATTTGGCTTATTAATAATTAATAATTCGGGTGGGGCGGGGGCAGCTACAGTTATTGGTATGCTGCAACGCTTTGCGGCGGCGAATTTATTTATTTATTGATTTTCACACACACACACACACACACACACACACACACACACACACACACACGTGCTGTGCTGGCGTGCATTGCATACAAATTTGGGCAGCAGCAACAACAACAGTAGCAGGTGCCCCAAACAGGCAGCAAGGATATTGCCAACACACACACACACACACACACACACAGAGAGACACACACGTCCTGTCTGCGCTGTCGTAATAGTTTTCTATTTTTCAATATTTTTATTTGCTTTTGCGGTTTGTCGCGACGTTTGTTAATTTGCCACGGAAACCAAAAATCAAAAAGCGTCCACACCCCGCACACCCCCCTTCCCATTCCCATTCAAACTCCCACACCCACTCCCACCCACAGCCACATGTCCTGCGGCGGAAATTACAAGCGTGCACACATGTGTGTCCATAACTATTGATTGTCAGGGGGAAGCTGGCAGGACGCAGGACGCAGGACGACAACGCAACAGATGCGATTTCAAAATGAAAAATGTGAAAATGTGAAAATTTGCTACGGCAACAAAATAAAAAAAATGAGCAAAAAAGGAAGATAGAAAGCATATCTAGTATAGTAATAAGAAAAAATATGATTTTAGCGAACGAGCGCGCTAAATATACCCTATAAGAAATGTGGCACAGCTGTGTTGCAAGCCAACTTGCCACAGCTGAAATTGGGATGCGTCGGGAGGGAGGTACTCCGGAAGTAAATGCATCCATAGAATACCATTTAAGGGAGGCCATGGAACGAAAAGTTGAATCTTAAGAAAGACAAAGGATGGGATGAAGAATGATAAGGAAGTAAACTGTTACAGACCTGGCACATTTGATAAGGCTGCAGACAGGGAAGCTGTTGAAGTTGAAGTTGAAACAGGATAATAATAATAATAATTGCCCTAAGGAAGAGAAAGTCTCCTAAAGGCAGCCTTAATTTTTCGGAATTTTATATTTCTTAAACTTAAAAATCCGTATTTTAGGGTGAACTTTCTTATGCTGAGTTCTATATTCCTCTATGGGGTTCTTGTGAGTGTAGACAGGAAATACTCGACTCGATAGGATCCCCAGCAAGCATAGGGCATCAAAATGCGGTCCTGCGATAAAAGATAAAGGCAGACGTGGTCCAGGACTAATCGAAGGGCACGAAGAGCTGTCGCACAGGTCGCCACATGTCACCAGGCGGCGCTGTCCATGCGGATGCGGATGCGGGCAACAAGGTGTTAATGCGCAACTATTACAAGCGAACTACCCCCAACGCGAAAGGCCAAAGAAATGGGAAAAATGGGAACGCTCTTTGCATTTAAATGACGCTTTAAAATATGTTTTCCAGCAAACCAATAAAAAAAACACAAAAACCGAAAGGAAAAATGAAAAGTAAACTGAAAATGAGTTGAGTTTTGGGCTCGGGGCAGCGGCAGGGGAAAGAAGCGCATGTTGCGCACGAGCCCATAAGGACGATCAGGACGAGTATCTACACTTTTGCTTTCCTTTTGTTTAGTTTTCGTGTGTTTTTTAGTATTTTGTGTCTAACATTTATGGCAGCTTCCTCTGGCTTCCTGTCAAAGGTGAGAGAGAGCGTGCTGAACATGATTTGGCCACGACCCCAGCGCAAGGATAACGCTGATCAAGAGCGGCTTTCGGGTGGAGGGAGATCGCCATCTGAATGAAATCCTTTTGGCATGCGGGCTGGCAGGCAGGAAATGCAAATGAATCTGACAGATATATAATTTGTATTCAATGTGCAAGGGGCAAGGGACAAGGGGCTAGAGGGTATCGGGGCTCGTGGTTCTGGGTTAGGGGTTGCAAAGGGTTAACGCGTTCGCGTCATGTTTATGTTGTTCGCTTGATCATTATCCTTGGAACATCAGCGCTGAAAAAACGAGGCAAAAGTTGTCGAAAAACGTGCGGCATTTGCCAACTGGCGAAGGTTTTTTTTAAGGATGCCGGCTCATTGTCGCGCGTTGCGCACGCGCCAAGCGTATCCTTTATTGTCCTGCTGTCTGCCTAACAGTCCCGCCTGCCCTCTCCTATCCCCCGTCTGTTCGCTTCAACTGAGCCGGGGCACGTTCTGATTTTGGCAGCTCTTTCAGCTGCTGCTGCAGCTTTTTTCATGCTGGCATTGTCCTGTGGGAGTCACAGCCTCAACTCCAGCTCCAACTGCGCATCCTTGTCCAACCCAGTCGCAATCTCAAGTGACCCGAGTGACTGCATTGAAACCAGCTCAGACGGAAGCGAGCAAAACAAAACAAAACAAAACAAAACGAGACGAGTCGAGTTGAGTTTAGTCAGGAAATGGCAAATTGACCGCCTGCTGCAAAGTGGAGCCAGGAAGTGCGCCAGGACAACGCCGCGTATGAGCAATGCCAGCCAATGGTCAGGGTGTCAGGGGGTCAGGAGTGGGGAGGCTGGGGGATAAGAGCACAAAGCAGCGGGTGGGCTGCTTGCTCTGTGGCAAGCAAGAAAAAAAGGGTTGCACAGTAATGGGATAATTGTTGCAGCTTTGCTGTTTGCGGCTTGCCGCTTGCTGCTTGCTGCTTGCTGCTTGCTGCTTGCCACGGTTGTTGCCAACGCAGCAGCCGAGCTGTTGTCGAGTGTCCTGCGGGCTCCTGCGGCGATTTGCATGGCTCGACCTTTGCCTTAAGCCTTTAGCTGTGTATCCTTTTACGTTTTTTGCGCTCGTTCCTCGGCGCTGGCACAAAGGAAAGGCGCGCGTAATCCTTTGTCCCGCACAGGACGTGAAATTGCATGAGCCGAGCGCATTAGCCATTGATTTGGATATTGAAACGTTGCCCCGAAAAGGAAAGGAGTGCGCGGGTGGGTCTGGGGAGTGTGGGTTGATGGTTATTTAGAGGTCGCACTAATGCCTGGCTTAGTGCCAGCATGAGTCAATAATTGAATGCGAGTGAATGCGGTGAATACAGTCAACTGAATACAGAATATTGAATACTGAATACTGAATACTGAATGGGTAAGTGGGTTCAAGCGGCGTTGTCCTTAGCTGACCTCGTACCTTAAGTAGTGTGCTGCTACCACCCCAGCACCCCCCGCAACATACTCCACCCCTTTCAGCTACTGACTCCTGATGGTGTTTCATTGTCGCTGCGGTCGCGACACGCTGCGCATTTGAGAGTTTGCCAGCAAATTGATAATTAACATGACACACACACACACACACACACACACACACACACACACACACACACACACACACACCAACACACACACAGTCAGGTACTCACACGCTGTGTGACAGGCAACAGCGAAAAAGCACAAAAAATGCGACATGCATCGCAACAAATATTTCCATTTTCCATTTTGTTGACAGTTTTTCACAGGCAGGTGAGTGGCAGTTGCCACGGCTGCTGCTGCTGCTGCTGCTGCTGCTGCTGCTGCTGCTGCTGATGCTATGGGGGAGGGGTGGGGCTGAGTGGTAGCTATGGCAGCAGTCGCTCCATATTTATAATTACCAAATGGACAACAATTGGATGCGAGCAGAACAACAACAACAACAACAACTTTCAAATACGCAGCAACAAAAAACGGGGCGGGGAGAAAAATGTAGAAAAATAAAACAATGCGTAATTAACGCGACAGATACAGATACATTTACAGATATAGCTACAAATGTATCTGACGAGCATGCATAGCTGTATCTGTAACTGATCTGTATCTGTATCTGTATCTGTATCTGTATCTGCGTATCTGCATCTGTGTATCCGTATCCGTATCTGTATCTGTATCTGCGGCTGGTGCTGTTGAACTGCTGACAGTTTTGCATTGTCAGGAGTCAAACAACTTTGTTGTCGTTGTTGTCAGTTGTTGTCAGTTGTTGCTGTTTGGCATGTTGCTTTGCGCGTTCGTGTCAAAAGCGCAAAGTTCAAGGGTTAATTTGTGACAATGTATGTGTGTGTGTGTGTGTGTGGCCAGCGGATCTCTGAAGTCAGGCAAACAGCATCCAAAACGTATGACAAACATGCGTCTAGCTTTGATTGAGTTGTGAGTGAGTGCATCAAGTGAATAAATGTAAATACATTCATAAATAATTATGTACATGCATGGCAGTGAGGGATTTTTGTTTCAGGTCAAATAAAATTTGAGTGTATTCATGAGTGTATTCATGAGTGTACTCATGAGTGTATTCATAAATAAGACATGTTTGCAAAATTGAAACGCACAAAAAATTATGCATACGTGAATGAACTCACGAGTGTATTCGTGAATACATTCATGAGTGTATTCATGAATACCTGCGTCAAAAACGTAGAAAATGAAAATGTTTTTAATTTGGTATACAAATTCGCATATGTATTCATGAGTGCACTCACGAGTGCAACAGTGAATACTATTCAAATGCGCAGCATGGACTATTCACGTGTGTAGTTCAAACACTTGTCACACTCAACTCGAGCACCCGCTGCGCCCACTTATTCACACACTCACACACTCAATACACTCAAACGTCGCCCGTCAATTGCTCAGTCAAACGCGGACACGCGCCACGAACTTTGACCCCTTTGCTTGTTAGTCCTGCCACGTGGTCACGTGCTGGTCAAGTCACTAAACTGACCGCCTCAGCCTCAGCCTCAGCCGCTGCCCCGCCCCTGTCCCTTAAGCATGCCTGCTTCTATGCCTCTTACTTGAGGTCTCCTTTGTGCGTGTGTCAAGTCCAGTTCTCGCATTCGCATTTACATTCGCACTCGAGTGTCCTGCGCCTTTGTCCAGTCAAGTGGTTAACCCCCTAGCCCCGACCCCTGTTGCCCAGTCCGCTTCCGTCGCATTCCTTTGCTTCCTCTGTGAATTACCCCCGAGGGCAGCTCGACTTTTGTTGCTGCCGCAGCTTCAGCTTCAGCTTCAGCTTTGTGTCCTGCGTCCTTACCCTTTCCCCCCTGCCCAGACTGTTGCTATTGTTTTTATTGCTGTCTTTTGGCTTTGGCTTTTCATCAGCTTCAGCTTCAGCTTCAGCTTCGGCTTCGGCTTCATCGTCATCATTTGCATTGAAAAATGTCAAAGTCAAAGGGCAGCAGCCCCGCGTGACAATCGAAGCTGCCCCTTGCCCCTACCCTTTGCCCATACTTCCTCTTCATCTTTTTTTGTTGCTGCTGCTGTCCGAGTGTCCTTTTTGCTCCTGCGCGCTGCTGCTGCTGCTGCTGCTGCTGCTGCACTTCAGTTTATCAGCAGTCGCGCTTTGATGTCGCCCACGCTTCCCTTCCTGCATGTCCTGCTTCCTGCTTTTTCCGCTTTTTATTGCAGGACAAACAAAGCGTTTTACAGTCAGCAATTGGTCAGAAAGTGTGGGTGGGGGTGGCGGGGGTTAGCTCAAGGGGGTGTGTGTGTGTGTGTGTGTGTGCGAGTGTTAATGCAGCCGCAGCTGCAGCTTATCGCGCTCAGAAGCCCCGCGGCCTGATCAGCGGCGACTTATGGACAGCCGCGACTGCATATCCTTTGTCACACACACACACACACACACACACACACATACACACACACAGCACGCACATCAAACACATTTTTCGCCCTGTTTGATGTTTGGGCTCTGATTTTTCATTTTGGGCGCTGGTCAACAGGACTTTAGGGGGGAAGGGAACTTAGCTGGTCAGGCGGAGAGTTGGGCTTATGATTTTCATTACGCAAATATGCGCTGGGTAAATGCCAGGCGCGCCTCTTACCTGTGTGCACCGTGTTGGCCTCGGCATCGACGAGCTCCATTTTGGGCCGCTTGGCCAGCGGCTGTTGGCAATCCTCCGCCGGCTCGGAGGAGAGCTCGCACTGCTGATCCTGCTGCTGCTCCTCGTCCTGCGGCAGCTCGTCGTCGGCATAGGGCTCCTGCTTGACCTTTGGCTTCTCCACGTCCAGCTCGCAGTCCCGTCCAATATGTGGATGCTCCTCGCCCCGCGGACTGCCCGCCGCGCTGTTGGCCTCCAGCGGAGTGCCAGTGGTTGGGCTCAGGCCATCGCTGTCCGCCTTGGGCGTCGTATTGTCGTTCTCTGTGGATGAAGAGGCGGGATTGAGTACACAGCAAACTCCAGTTCAATAACTATAATATTTGGAATGTGCCTGACAAGTTTCTTTCCGCAACGCGCCCCTTTTCAAACTTGCTTTCGAACTTTCTACTTTTCAATCGGTTTGCGGTGTTCAGAACAGCTAAGGATACGATTTCAAATAGATAGAGCCTTCAATATTTTAATCACATGTCAATCTTTTCATACTTCTTATGAAATATCGTAGATAAGTAGTTCGAACTGTAGTCGTTTTTCGAAACTAGAAAAGTTCAAAAGTTCTACTACATCACTAATGATAATACTAAATGATAATAAAGTCGCCTGATTTTAATTTAGTTGATTCTATATAATAAGAATGCAAAAATCAGCCTTTCTTGGTATTCACTTTACTTTTGCAAATTTGCGTTCTTCGGAACGTCAATTCTTGCGATTTTAAACGTAAATTGCGATTTTGATATGGAATATCTTAACAGTATTATAGATTGATGGTTAGAAACAGATATGCAGTAATATTGCTTTAATCTTGTATCAATAATTTGAGTTTTATTTGAAAAAACATAAGATAAATGATATTTTGCTTATAAATGAAAGGGAGCTAATTGATGTGGAATTCTTTGATAAGAATCTTAAGAAACTTGCGGTCAATCTATACTATATATATATCTATATCTAATTCATTCAGCTTATGGTTCTAGTATTGAGGGGAAAGTTGGCAACACTTACCGTCTACCAAACGCTTGGGCGTGCTGCTGGCGCCATCGGCCAACAGATCCGCGGGACTGGGCGGTGGTGTGTGTATGCGTGAGCCGCTCGCTGCGCTGCTGGCAACGGCTGCGGCTGCAGCGGCCGCTGCTGCCGTTGCGGCAACAGCGGCGGCTGTGGCAGCAGCGCTGGCAGCGCTGCCAGCGCCGCTGGCGGCAACTGGGGCCGACTTGCGGCCAGTTATGGGCGCCGATATGGAGGGGCGACGATTCACCAGGCTCAGTGGACGGCCCTCGTCGGCATCCCGATCCATGCTGGGCGCCTGTGTGGTGCACTGTCCATAGTTCTCCTTGTTGCACTGCAGCACCTTGTGCTGTATGAAGCGGACGATGTCCGACAGTGCGAAGGTCTTCTGGCAAGCGCCGCAGGTGAGAATGTCCTGCGCGGCGACCGCATCGTTCTCTGTGGAGTCGGAATCTGAAACGGAAGAAGTTCGATGTTAGATCATTTGGACAAACACTCAAGCGTTCTACATCCAGCACCCAATCTATGCCCCCAACCCCACCCAACCCCTCGATGGGGCAACTTTTGCACTTGCAGTTCATAAATTTGGTCGGCGGTTGTCGCTTTTATGGCCATCGAATGTTGGCCATCAATTCTGGCTTAATGCCGCGCAAAGTTAACCACATGAACTCGGCTGGGTGGTTGGGTGGTTGGGTGGTGCGGTGGTTTGCTCGTTGGGTAGTTGTCTAATTTAGTCAGTTTGTTGCTCTTGTTGTTGTCACTTTTATGGCACCAATTGGCGGCCGCCAGCCATGAATAATTTTGTGGCAGGCAATGAAACTACAGCAAAGCCTGCCTAAAGGCGAAAAGGGGGCGAGAGAGCAACGTTTGTCGGTCTATCGATAGGTCTCAAGGCAGTAATCAAGCTACAGCAAGAGCTACTACTTAGAAACAAAGCGATTAATCGCATATCGATAGGCATAACGATTAAACATACACTGATAGCTAGAGACTTAGAAGAGGAGTGGCAAACTCAATGAAAGGAGACACTTTTAGAGAGGCAGGCGAGAGAGAGAAATATAAACTAATTAGCGACCTATCGATATATCGATTGTATAGTTACTGATATCGATATTATTGAAACATCGATAAAGCGCTGCAGAATCAAATCCACATTTAAGGTGACAATTTCAATACAAAAGGAAATCAACAAAAAATTAGTAAAATAATTCAAATAATAGAAGAAGCAGGCACGTATTTGACATGTTATCGATATATTTATCGATTTAAAATACAGATTTGTAACTGACTTATTCAAATGGTATAACCAGGCATTAAGTTATCATTATAATAATCGATTACAAATACTGATTTGTGACTGACTTATTCAAATGGTATAAGCTGGCATATAATTGACAAGTTATCGATATATTTATCGATTGAAAATACTGATTTGTGCCTCTTTGAAAGAGAGCAAAGCTGCAATAAAGTTGGCAAACTATCGATACATTTATCGATTAAATATGCACAGATTTTCAGTCTTGATGATGATTTGCCTGGCAATCGCAATTGGCCTTTGGCGTGGCATTCATTAAGCGAGCTTAACTAAATAGGCAATCACACACACTTACACACACACACACACACACACACACACTTACACACACACATAGTGATGTGTCAGAATTGATTTGCTGCAACAACAACAACAATTTACTGGGTTTTTACGGGCAACAAGAACTGACAGCACCCATGACCAAATGGCAGCTATGACAACCCAACCCAACCCACACCACCCCACCCCACCCCTCTCTACTGCTCACACACTCAGCTATTTACATATGGACACAGTGCTGGCCCTGATAACAGGGCGTGCGGGTGGAGGGTGGAGGGTGGGGGGCGATTCGCTTGCACTTTAATTTATGTATTTGCGCGCGCCCCGAAAAACCAAAGCAGCAAAAACCACACACACACACAGCCCAGTGGTGTAGTGGTGTAATCTAAGCCAGGCCAACCCACCCCCCCGACCCCTGCTCTATTTGCATGCCAGTGTGTGTGTGTGTGTGTGTGTGTGTGTGTGTGTGTGTGCGAGCAAATGTGAACATAAATTCCAGTAGCCCCTCGAATAGAGCACAAAATTTGCGAGGCCTGCAATTAATTCGAGTCGCAATGAACTCGCCAAATTTGTTGGATTGCTTTGTTGGATTCAATTGTCCTCGTGGTTAGTGTTGCTGTTGTTGTTGTTATGCTGCTTATCTGCCCCACAACAACAACAACAGCTAGAAAATGAAGCAGCCGCAACATTTGCCCCTGGGCCATGCAACTTTTGACAATCCATCGATGAATTTTGATTGACCAAACCCAAAAAGCAGACAAAACAAATGAATGCGAAAATCCACAACAACTATACAAAAGTAGCCTCAGGCACTCGCACACACACACACACACACACACACTCAGTTGTTGTGCGCCAAGGGATATGCCACGGAAAAAGTTGATTGGAATGTGGCAAATTGCCAAAGTTTTCTGGCATTGGTCAATCAAAAATGACCAAATTTCGTTTGAGCAACAAACTCAATGCTCAAATCCTTATAAAAACTTGTGCTTTATGTCTATACCAAATTTCAACACTTTTTAAAGTGGCATTCTCTTTAGATATTTACCGTGCTCAGCCTGCTTTTGCAACCATTTTCTGAAGTAACACACAATTGTAGCTTATATAGTTTTAGTTAGTTTATTTATGGCTTTCAAAAACCTTAAGCAAATTGTCAACTTTTAAAGCTTTCCCATTGTTTGCAAAAATTGGAACTACGTCTATTTAGGATATAAGTATATGAACAATCTAGGCATAAATACAGTCGCTTAAACATTTTCTCGAGCAGTTTATATCAAAGGCTTACAAATTAGTCAATATTTTGAACCTTAATATAGCTAAAGGGTTTATAAAGTTGTGCAAATTTATATAACAGGCAGAAGTATATATATATTCCTGATCAGCATCAATAGGCGAGTCTATCTAGCCTGGTGCCGTCCATTCGTCTATATGGCTTGACTGCTTGCCCAGATCGAGTTAAGGTATTTTTATTTTCTTGAATTGCTATACCCCACACCCCCGCAAATCGCTAAAAACCTATTTGCAGTCACAATTTAACAGCTACATTCTTTATTTTCCATACACATGACGCTTAAGTGTTTCTTGATCTGCTTCCAAAATTTCATAAGAATCGTATATTAAATCACGAAGTTATTAAGGAAACTATTTAACTATTTAGCCTTGGCTAATTTATACTTCTAATTTATAGTTTTTTTTAGTGTTAATTAACATTGTATAAATAAATAAATGTAACTATTAGCTTTAGGCTAT
Organism: Hirtodrosophila confusa; assembly: GCA_035043065.1. Taxonomy (NCBI): domain Eukaryota; kingdom Metazoa; phylum Arthropoda; class Insecta; order Diptera; family Drosophilidae; genus Hirtodrosophila; species Hirtodrosophila confusa. Next base: position 3,955,727 of record JAWNNI010000078.1, read on the forward strand.
AGGTAGATATGTTTGGAATTCTTACAGCTAGATACAGGGTGTTTCTTTTAATTTATTAAATAATACCTTAAACTCCGAAATTCTTGTTGAGTTTATTTATGAATATTTTTCTCAACTGCAATGCCTTTAATATGGCCGACAGCTTAAAGCGACTGCATTGTCCTTTTAGTTAATTGCCCGTAACTGTAAGACGCATACCCCCCCCCGCCATATCATACACCTCCCCCCGCCACACACCACCCCCGGACACACTCCTTGTCTGGCTTTGTCAATTAGCTGTCGTAACAACCATAAAAAAAGAGAAGAATAAAATTATTGACGCGCTGTCGGTAGCCACTTGTCAAGTTTGTTGTTGTTGTTGTTGTTGCTGCTGCTGTTGGCCAGTTTCAACAATTTGCGGTTGCCCACACACACACACACACACACACACACATCACGCACAACAACTAATGCGCCCCGAAGCGTTGCTCAACTTATTTTTTTTTGCCGTTTTTGGCCACGTCCTTTGTCCGTTTTTTTGTTGCCCATCCGCCCGCTCGTTTGCTGCTGCTTTTTTATCAATTGATTGTCCTGCGACGGGGTGACAACAAGGTCCTCGCACACACACACACACACACACACACACATGCAGTTATTTATCTCATATTATTATAGATATATATATATGTATGTTGCCTTCGCCTGGTAATTTTGTTTGATTGTTTGGGTGGGCCAAGCTCATTTTCCCCGCCCCGCTTTGGTTTCTGTTTCAATAACAATCCAAAAAATATGTTTTCGCTTTTCCCACTTCTACTATTTTTTATCAACTCCCCCCTCCCCCTCCCCGGCATTGCCCTTTTGGCTTTTGCCTTTGCCCAGCCGAGATATATATGTAATTTTGTTGCCTTTTTTTCCGCTTTTTTGTCGCTTTTTTGTTGGGTATTTTATTTATTGATTGGCGATCATTGGCGTGAAATCGACGCAGGACGCAATTAGCCGCCTGTTTGCCCTCATGAATTAAACATAGCCATGTTGCTGCTTAGTAGTTGTTGTTGTTTTAGCGGCTGCGGCTGCGGCTGTGTGATTGGCCAGCGGACGGACAGCAGGTAAGCGGCTTTTTACCTGCTTCTTTTGTAGGCGTTGCCGCGCATTGAAACGCGTTTAGAGCACTGGCAGGGCGAGGGGTTCAGCTTGAGCCAGGGGCAGCGGGGGCGTTGCCAGCTATTTGACTAAGCGATTAGATTAGTTGTGTGTGTGTGTGTGTGTGTGTGTGTGTGTGTGTGTGTGTGTAGAGAGAGAGAGATTAGCGCGCTGTGTGTATGCCAAAAACTAAATAAATATAAATAATACAACAACTTATTGACAGCTCCAAAAACGTCTGCTGCAATATTGCGGCAGCGAGCTGAGAGGGTTGCAGCGGCAGTCAGCAGGGGGCAGGGGTAAGCAGTGGCAGCAGTGGCAGCAGCAGCAGCAGCAGCAGCTGGCCAAAAGGTGAATTGAAAGGGTGTTCAAAGTGCCCGAAACTGTCAAATGTCAGACAGACGCTGACAGTCGCCTGACAAGTGTCAACATAAGGTAGGTGTGTGCGTGTGTGTGTGTGCGTGTGTGTGTGTATTTGGCGAATATTTCATAAAGTCAGCTCATAAATTGAATTATCTGCGCAAAAGGGCAAAAAAGGACACACGGCGCAGGAAGGGTTAAGCGCAAAGGACGGGCGGAGCGGGGGGCTACCCACAATTTAAGCAGCCAGAACCAATGCGTTAACAATTCACTCAGCTAACTAACAACCCTCCCCACCCCCCCCCCCCCTCACCCCTTCCAACGACCACTGACCCCAAACAAAATCGGAGCTAAATTTGCCAAAATTCACAAAATTTCAACATTTCTTTTCATCCTTGCAGCTCAAAATGGTTGCCAATTTGTGATGTCATCGCGTCTGTAGTAATTAATTCAGCTGCCCCCGCAAGCCCCACAGCCCCACACCCCTGCCAGACACACACACACACACACACACACACACACACACAGGCACAACAAATAAATTGAAGTGCGTCGATTTGTAAACCGCGCAGCTTAAGAATATTTACGAGCTGCGTTTTCTGCCCCGCCCTGCCTCTTACAATGCAAAAAAAAACTATCCTGCGGCTATTAATATGCGCATAAGTGTGTGTGTGTGTGTGTGGGTGTGTGCTGCCAAAGTAGGACAATTAAGAATTAACATATTAATAGGACTTTTGCGCAAATTATCAAGACGCACAAATATGAAACTCAGGCAGGCGGCAAAGCAAAGCGCAGATACAGATACACAGCTACAGATACAGATACATAGATACAACCACTACATATGGCTATGTGTGTGTCTGCTCAGCTCGTATTTTTGTTATTTATAACATTTTCATGTTATTGACTGCACGCTGCGGCAGCTGCCTCCCCACCCCGTCGGCCCCAACCACATTGCTGCTGTTGGAGGCGTGGCACAGGCAGAAAACAATACGTTGATTGTGCTAATTTATGCCCCCACCCTCACACACACACACACACACACACACACACACACACACACACACAACCACACACAACCACACACACACACATGTGAGCAAAGGACACGCTTTATGGCCAAAAAGGTTATGGGGCAGCCGAGTTGGCTGAGCATGTGGTTGGGTGGCTCGCTGGCTTAGCCCAGGCTGGTCATAAAAACCAGGCGAGCGCCACACGGTCGACTGTTTTTAGGTGCCACACACACACACACATACCCACACACACACACACAGCAGTCCAAGCAGCCTCCAAATGAAAAATGGCGGCTGAAAAACAGCGGAAAATTGTCGAAAAAGCTGGGAAAACAGCGAAACGGTGAAATGTGCCAGCTGCAGCTTTGATGTGCGGCCAGCGGAAGGTCAGCTCAGATGCCGCACAACACAACACACACACACACACACACACACACACAACCACACACAGCAAGCGCAACTTTAAAGTTACGTAAGCTCAACTAAAGCTGGCAACGCCCGCATAACTTAGTGGCAACGCCGCTCTTCATTTTCTTTTCCTCATTTATTTATTGCTTAAACTAAAATACAAAACTTAGCTTAAGTTTTACTTTTTGGTTAGATTTATGGCTGCTATTAGGGGTACTCCCTAACTTCAATAAACAGCTTAAGTTATTAATTTTATAAACTCAAAACTTTGTGGTATTTTAATAAGATTCTTATAATTATCAATGGCATCCTAATTGATCTATTGGGAATGCTTTGGGAAGGGAATGCTGGAAATAAAACACTTGAAATTGTTGTAAAACGCGTTTCTAATGATTATAATATTTAATTTCCTTAAATTATCTTAAAAGATTGTCTTCCCAGCTGTTTTGGTCGGGAGAAAGTGTTATTATATCAAAATATAACATTTTTATTTATAAGTTTACATCCCAACTATTTGAAACTGTTTTGTTGCTTTATATAGTGCTTCTATCCCAACTATTCAATGCTCTATCTATCTTTTTAATATTTGTGTTATATGGCGGTTTAAGAGCGTTTCATTATAATATAATTAAAATCATTCAAATAATTTATAACACAAATAGAACTGACTTTGACGGTAAAAGATAACTATATTTTAGAATTGTTCGATTTTACCACCTCCTAGATTATTATTATGTAACTCTAGATAAACAATCATAAAATAAGTTCTCCTAGAGTTTTTATGCTTGTAGGATAGCATTCTATAAGCAATTGCTTGCTGTGAACTCAAGGAAGGGCTCTAGGAATGGAAGTCTGCTCATTGATATGGAAACCACATAAATATAAGATTAAAATTAATAAAAACTAAAATTATATTAATAATTAAAATGAATAGATTTGCCAATTCTAACCTCAAACTAAGATTAATAGATTTGCCAATTCTAACCTCAAACTATTTATAAGCAGACATTTTCTATGGCTTCTTCCAAAATGTACAGCTGAACTGAAATATTGAAAATACTCTCAGCTGTGGGCTGGAAAACAATGAAACAAGTAAATTAACAACAAAAGCAACAACATTGTTATTATTATTATTATTATTGTTATTATTTTTATTATTATGACACCAAGTGCTCCACTTCGTTGTCTATAGACAAATAAATTATGTACTAAAAAACAAGGCAATTTGTTGTTGTTGTTGTTGTTGTTGTTGTTGTTGTTGTTGTTGTTGTTGAAAAGAAATGCTGTGTAAATATTTAAAAATGCTGAGCCACATTTTGTTTGTGCTTGTTGTTGTTGCTTTTTGGCCAACGGCTGCCTTTTGAGCTCATTTTAAAAGTTAACAGCACAGACAACAAAAAGAAGAAAAAAAGAAAAAGGTTAAACAAATTCGAAATTTTGTTGCTGCCGCGATAACACACACACACACACACACACACACACACACATGCATGGTATATTGTGGGGGCGTGTGTGTGTGTATGGGTAGTGGACACACACACACACACACACTGCCTGACAGTGACAAAGCGACGTCAGGCAGCTGGCAAGCAACAGCGGTCGCCTTAATTTGTTTAAACAAATTACGTGGATAACCAGCAGGCAACAGCTAAAGGTGTGCGCGCTTGTTTTTTTTTGGAGCAGCTGAAACTACAACAAACACACATGCAATTGCTCTGCCCCTCGCCTCCCTCCTTTGCCACCCCGCTGCCCGTGTGGGTGTCTTATCAGCAACTGGCGGCCAGCGTCGCCGTCGCCGTCGCCGTCGCCGTCGCCGTCGTCGTCATCGCAAAGTGTTTTAGCATACAAATTTGGTTTTATTTGCCTACGTTGTTTTTACCTGGCAGCAGCCCCTACATGCCCCTACCGCGCCAGCACACTTCCCTTGCTGCTGGCGGCCAGGTGCCCAGGGTATCGTCCAATGTGGCAGGGGGATAGGGGGCAGCAACGGGGCACAAAGAGTCCAATGCCTCGCATTGAGGGTGGCGCAGCGGCGGTTAGCCAAAAGCCAGCGCTGACTGCTGATAACGCCCGCATGTGTGTGTGTGTGTGTGTGTGTGACTCCTCCAAGCCCCAGTGCAGCAGTGTGTGTGTGTGTGTGTGTGTGTGTGTGTGTGTGTGCGAGTGTGTGTGTGTATCTGGACAAACAAACAGTCCGCCAGGTTGAGGTTGAGTGAATGAGCCATATGCAAATATAGGCGGCCTGGAAGCGAGCATTAACTGTGGCCACACACACACACAACATACACACACACACACACACACACATACATACATATACTATACAATAGTACAAGCTCTATATGCCTAGCAACAACAACAAATTAAGCAATGCGTGTTGTGTATGCCGAAAGCTGGACACACACAGGAGTACTGCTCTCTCTGTGTGTGGGTGTGTGTGTGTATAAGGGGCTGGGTGTTGCGGGTGGGGGCGGTGGTGCAGTATTGCTTTGGGTACAGCAAACGGTTGACGGTTGACAACGCTGATAAGTAAGCAGAAAGGAAATGAGCACAAGGCGAAACAAGAAGCGCAAGAGAAATTTTCAGTTACATTTTTTTAATATCAGTCAACAGACAGCTATCGATAAACATATCGATAAGAAATATCTATCGCGCATAATGAGCTTGCTAATTGGTGAAAGTGAAAGCTTGTAAAAAAAAACAAAACAAAAGACTACAACAGTTATCAGAAGACTTGTTCTACACAGCAGTGCACAAATCTATCGACACTTAGGTCGATAAATGACTGTACCAAATGTCATGTTAACTTAACAAGTAGCATAACATAAGCTAACCTTTAAATTTAAGTTCATAAGCTACAATAAATATATTGTACATTGATCGACATGACATGTCTTAAAAGCTATATAGATTCTATATACAGTTGTACAAGTTGTACACTTCAATCGATAACTGACTAGTTGAGTGAGCATAACACAGATATCATTTGATTTAAAACCTATATCTCTTTCTCCCCGTTCTGCATAGAACGAATTTGGAATTGATTTTAAAGAAGCCAAATATTATTGATTACAATTTTTACAAACATTGTAGTTATCTGCACATTTCTATAATATTATCGATAACCGCCAAACTGATGACTAGCCACGTTAAAAAATTGCTCCTAATTTCAAAAGCTTTCTAGCCTTTCTATAAACTAATCTTATTTAAAGGAAGCAATTGTTACAAGGACTGCAGTTTTCTGCAATTCTCGATAGCTTTATCGATAACCAGCAAGGTGATAACTATGTACGCTTCTAGAGTGGAGTTGGCAGGAGCTGGGGGCAGCCCGATCTGAAGGTTTTAGCCAAACGGACGGCGGCCAAGTCCAAAAGGCCCCGCACTATTTGCCTAGTGGCATGAGACGTTGCTATTGTAATTGATGTTGTTGTTGTTGATAAGACACAATTGTTGTTGTTGTTGTTGTTGTCCGCTTGCGACAATGTTGTAATGTAAGTTTTTACTTTTCATTTTCAGGTCGCCCCATTCGGTGCTTGTTATTGTTGTTGCTAAAATATTTGTATTTGTATTTGTATTTGTGTTTGCATTCCGTGGTGAGACGGCGAGCAGTTTGTTTTATTTCCCCCCCGAAAAGTCAACGGCAACAACAACAGCAACAACAACGACAACGGACATACCATATGTAAATAGCCGCGATCTATATAGGTGCCATAGATATAGATATAGATATAGATATAGATATAGGTAGGTAGGTAGGTCTGCCATATAAGAATATGTACATAAATGTAGCTCAGATTGTGTGGGTGCGGGCGTTGGCTTATTATTATTGTTGTTGTTGTTGTGGTTTTCTCGGTATTACAAAAAATGAAAAATATAACAGAACTCTAGACAGAATATGAAAGAGGGCAGCTTGGCACAGAAACACTGTGAGCACAATTTCCCTTTATTGTATCAGTTTGTGAGCTCCATCCATGTGGAGGACGGCAAATGATTAAAGAGACAACAGTGAGAACAACCGGAAAGGTGAAGAGTTCCGAGAAACGCTGCAACTATCTCTAGAGATCGTGTATCTGCAACAACAAACTTGCTTATTACGGTTGTGATAACAGTGTGGATGTCGAACACCCCCAACCTCAGGAACCTCAAGAACTTCAGCAACCTCAGGAGCTTCAGCAACCTTAGGAACCTCAGGAACGTCAGGAGCCTCAGGAACCTTAGGAACCTCAGGAACTTGAGCAGGCTCAGCAACCTTAGGAACCTTAAGAACCTTAGTAATCTTAGGAACCTCAGGAACCTCAGAAACCTTCCGTAACCCCAACAATCTCGATATGATATTGCGAAACTTACGGCTCAGCGAACGGAATCCATGATCCTCACTGATCGACAGCATTTTGTTGTACATTTTGTAGAAATATTCACTTTGTCATTAAGAAAAATTAAGTTATTGTTTTGTTTTCACTTTTTCTTTTGGCTTTTTCTTTAGCACATTTCAAATTGTTGTTTTCAAAAAAATAATTGTGTATTGATAAATATTATCAAGGCACCGGGGCACAGGCACACACGATCGTAGGTAATCCAAATGTCCTGCGTGGTGTGCGGGGCCCAAAAAAAAAAGTATCTCAAGCACGTAACGTAGCGGTAATCGGTTAACGTTAAACACTAAACGGTTAACGGTTATGTTTCGAGTTCGAATTGTTCGAAAATAGTTCTCGTTTAGCCACACAGGATCTTGAGCGCGTCCTGGTCTGTAAGGGCAGAGCGCGTGTGTTGTTGACCCCACAGAGGCTTCACGTGGACTGACAATTGAAAGTCTTCCTGTGACGGTCGTCGCCGGTCTACGGTCTACGGTCCTGCCCTTGTTTCCCTGTGTGTGTGCGTCTGTGTGTGACTGAGGCTGTGCAGTCACCGCTGGCGCTGCTGTTGACGTTGACGCTGACGCTGACTGCGCAGTGTGTGTGCGTGTGCGTGTGTGCGGACGGCGGTCGCCCTCGGTCCGTGTACGGGACAGCATAGGAAAAAAACGTGTGTACTGAGGCACACACACACACACGCGCCCGGGGTAGTTGCTGCTTGCCTCTCGCTCGCACTATTTATACACATGTGTGTGCGAGTGTGTGGTTGTGCGTGTGTGTGTGTGTGTTGCGAGTGGACGTCGCTAAGAAAAAGGGGGATGAAAACATCTTTGGACTGAGGCTCTGCTCCCTTGGCCAGCGGCGCTGTCGACGCCAACGTCTCTGTCGGCGTTTGCTGTCGACGTTGCTGGCCACGTTGGCGCTCCTGCCACGCAGCTCTCCCGCTCCCGCGCCCTTTGTTGCACATGCGTGGCCCTGCTACAAATTGAGTTGTTGCACGCAGCAGATCATAATTACTCGAGAGCCCAGGATCTCTCATATCAACAGGCTGATCCTGCAAATCAGCTAAGCGCATCCTGAGACTGATGCTGAGCAAACAGCAGCAAAGGGATATGCCTAAGCTGAAACCATTACTAACTAAGCTGCCACTAAGCAATAAGAATCTTCTATTCAGCAGAACCAACCGCTGACTGATTTCCGCTGACTGATTTATCTTTTCTGAATGAAGTTTTGAAGCAAGCTGACTGATTTAAGTCCAAAGTTCGAGGACATAAAAGACAAAAGGCAGCGGAAATCAGTCAGCGCTTAGTAGCTGCTGAATGAGTTCAATACCTTGTATAAGCTTAAGGGATATGTGGGTGCTGTGCTAAAGTTGGGACATAGATCCGCATATACTACATTATATCAAGTTTCCAGTAAGGTAAATAACTCATAAAGCTCACATTAAATGAAACTTTTAAATGTATGCAATACAATTTACTACTTTTACTTTCATTACCTGAACACTCATCATAATTCTTAGTATATGACATTATTTTGGGATTATTAATGCATTGCAACTCGAGAGTTTTTCAAATCAAGCAGCTGAAACTTAAGACTCCTATTTGGCAAAGATTTTAGAAACTGTGCTAGGCTCAGTGCAGGCCCTGCCCCAACGCTGTTCCACTTGGATGAAGTTGGAATCCTTGCATTGCGCATCCAGCTGAGTTTGTTGCCCTCTACGCAGTGCGGGGCATGTGCGCATCCAGAGAGAGAGAGAGGGAAAGAGTGAAAAAGAGATGGGAGAGCGAGGATTGTGTATATTCCTGGTCCATATGGAAGCTGCGCAATAAGCGTGGCGGCCAGCCCCGAATACGGTCCCTGCTCGGGCGCCTAACTATGCTCCGTTCCCCGACTCCTTCAGCTGAAAGGCTCTAATAATAGATGATGCCAGAGCTCAATCAGTGTGTTTTAAGAGCGAGTGAGATGCACAGAGCACAAGAGGTAACGGACAGCGGACAGCGGATGCCGTAATACTTTTCATTGAATTAAGATCTCGGTTGTTGCTTCTGTGTGTGTGTGTGTGTGTGTGTGTATTTTTTTACAATACTTTTAATCCTTTTCGGGGGGTAACAATTTTTTTTTGCGCGCGCATTTCTTGCAATCGTGTTACCCCAGGAGACGGCTGCGCAGGCGCCGAGCGATAGTTACGGGGAGGGAGGGCGACGTCTTGTGAGATGCGGAGCGTGTAAAAGGATGCTGCTAATGTCCTGCCTGGCAGGCAGCCATAAAAAAACGTGTCCCGGCTTTGTGCGCTTAATCAAACGCCATTCAACGGCAACGGAATGCGAATGAATCTGGGATAGGGATAGGGAATGGGAAGGGAACTGGGACTGGGACTGGGACTGGGAATGGAAACAGGGTACCTCACATTGGCAAAAGGGGGCAGGGGACAGGGGCAGGGGCAGCAGGCCTGCAGTCTTGCAACTTTTTTATGCAATTTGCTGATCAACGCCTGCGTTTTTTCTTCCTTCCTTGCCTTCCTCGGAAGTTTTCCCAAAAAACAATAAGGAAATATATTCAGTTTTGTTTTCTTTTTTTGCACGTGACCCGCGGAGATTTGCAACCCTGCAAATTGTGTCCTGCGTCCTGTGTCCCAGGGCCCTGAGGGTGCCGCTTGTGGATCGACGTTTTTCCTTGCCAATTGCTTTGTGCCGCGTCCTGCCCAGGTAGGCCCAGGTATGTGTCTACTCCCCCCTCCCCGGCCGTTTCTTGTGCGCTCTGCGTTGCGTGTGTGTGTGTGTGTGTAACGGCATTTTTTTCTATGCAAATTTTTTTATATTAATTTTTTATGCCCGTCGTGCGTGTCCTGTGTGTGCGCCTGTGTGCGTGTGTGTGTGTGTGTGCATGTCCTTGTTGTGTTGTTTTTTGCTCTGTGAGCTGCTTCTTATTGTTTTTTTTGTTTTCTGACTGTCAGTCGCTGGGTTTCTTGGGTGGTGGCCAAGATTTTCCCAAGATATGAAATATGCAGGGGGATGAGGCGAACGACATGAGGAGGGGGGGAGGGTAGCCGTTGTCACATGTGAGGCAGACAAGGTTTTGCATTTGATTTAGGCAGCAGTAGCAGCAGCATCAGGGACGACCCAGGACCAGGACCCTCGCCGGCTGTGCGACTCGTCCTTGCGCATTGATTACCGTCGCTTTTTTAATTCAATTCAACAATGATATAAGAAAAAAAACTCATGAGGAAGCTGCCTGGGTGCAAAGCCCGCTAAAAAAAAAACAACAGACAACTAAGGAGGAAAAAAACTACCCACCCTGGGAGGACAGGCCAGGACAATGTGCCAGGAGCAGCCAGCATCAAGACGGGCAATTGTCGTCTTTGTGCGTTTTTCCTTGCAGATAATTTTGGGCTGATATTCAATTTTATTTCAGCAGTTTTCGTTTAAATGAGCAAGTCGCACCAAAAAATGCATTCGTTTTTAACGGAAAATTTATGAGTTCCCCCGAACGGGTTTCCATAGGAAGTACCGCTCCTAACTCTTTTCCTCCTTTTTCAGAACTGCTTTTTTTCTTGGTTTTTTGCATAATTTCTGGTATCTTGGTTAGTTGGGTAGCATTTAGAGTTGGTTTACCGTTGCGTGTTGAAGATAGAAATCCCGAATGCTGCGCACTTCAACGTTCTTGTGCACGAAAATAACTCAACGAACAAAAAGTGAAAGAAAAAAAAAAACAAACAAAAAATGATTATGGAAATTTGATCGCCATACAACAAATACAAAAGGAAACAGAACTAAATTAGATACATATGTGAAAGTGTAACGGTTTCTGCAGAGGATTGTTTGATCAGCAAAAAATTTTAGTTCCTAAAACTGAAAAGAAACCGCTGATGAAATAGCTGAACAGATACAAATCCACAAGGATAAGTAGGTATGGGCAGTGTGGGGGCTCTCAGTGGCGGCAAATTCAACTCTCTTAGTAGGAATTGCTTCAGTTCTTTGAACTGCGTCAATTTTCAGACAAACCATTATTTGTTAGTATTGAATTTGCAATTATAATAACAAGTATCACTTTAGGAAGTTAATTTCCCTATATTCGCTATCTTCAAGCTAGTAAATTCAAGCCTTTCCCAGTGGCAAGTGGTTTGAATCCCAGATTTAAAATAAGTGAATTCAAACCGCAAAATCATGAAAAGAGTGAAAGTGATAACACTTAAGGTAAGTACATTTCCGTACACAATCAGCTTAGGAAGTAAATTTTCCTATTTTCGTTATCTTCAAGCTAGTGAATTCAAGCCTTTCCTAGTGGCAAGTGAATTGAATCCCAGATTTAAAATAAGTGAATTCAATCCGAAAAACCTGGAGAAGAGTGAAAGTGATAACACTTAAGGTAAGTACATTTCCATACACAATCAGCTTAGGAAGTTAATTTCCTTATATTCGCTATCTTCAAGCTAGTAAATTCAAGTCTTTCCCAGTGGCAAGTGGTTTGAATCCCAGATTTAAAATAAGTGAATTCAAACCGCAAAATCATGAGAAGAGTGAAAGTGGGAACAAGGTAAGTTCACTCCCGCAGAAGCCTGCCAAAAAGTGAAAAGCAAACAGTTTGGTTAATAGCTAATATAGAACATCAAAATAATTATAATTTTTATTTCATTCCAACAAATAATCTTACAAATTTTGTTTCCAGCACTTAAATACTAAATTGAGCCCAATTCATTCTATATTCAAGTTGACTTTTGATTGGATGTGTTAGTTTCTATTGCTATGGATGCCTTTTTGTTGTTTTTTCCTGAGTTTCAGGACTTGTAGCAAATAGTTTCGATCTGCTTGACCCGTCCAGAACTTAAGCATATTATCATAATCAGGCGTATCAATCAGTTTTTCTTACATACATTTCTTCAGTATATCTCTTTTGAGTGCTTGTCGCTTTGCTAATTCCCAGCAACAACAGCAACAACAACAACAACAACAACAACATTAACATTTTGTTAACAACAACAATGAAATAAACGTGTCATAGTCGGGGCAACTGAGTCTCATGCATAATAACCAAGGCGAGGGAGTCTGTCCGAGCGCATTCAGGGCTCGTCAAATGTGTTTTTGACAATTATTGTTAAGGTGCTCCTTTTGCTTTATGTGCGGCACCAAAAAACACAAAAAAAAATACAAAAATTAACAACAAACGACAGAGATGATGATGACGATGACGATGATGAAATGTTGTCATTGGACGTGGACACAGGTCTCTCCACGGCAGGCCGGACAACTGTAGCACACGTATGGGACCAGAAAAAGTAAAGATGAAGACGAGCAAACAATCAGATACAAAACACGCACCGATACAGATACAGATACAAAGATGCGAGCTCAGATACCGCACAGATGAAGTGGAGGACGCGAACGGGCGACGGGGAACGGGACGGGAGACAAAGTGCCTAAATAGCTGCACGTTGAGCAACGTCCAGCGTTTTGGACATGCCAAACGATCGCACACCCGCACACACACACACACACACAGAGACACACAGATACGCTGGTCTCTTGGGAGCATCTTGATGGGATCAAGCGACGCATTGACACGCAGATTGTGCAACTGGATGGGGCAACAAAGCCGCAAGCTGCACATGTCCAAGTGCAAGCCAATGCCAACGCCTTCGACTCCTCCTCGCTGCTCCCCGCTGCTCCCCGCTCTCCCTGCATTCATTCAACAAAATATGAAACCAACAAATAAAAAAATATATATAAAATAACAACTTTCTTCAACGCTGCCGCCTTTTGTTAGCCAGCGCGAGAACGAAAATGAAAATGGGAAAATAAGCCAGCGTGGCAGAGGGGCAAGAGAGGCAGGCAGGCAGTCTGGGGCAGAAGCGTATAACGACAATTACTCAAGTGACACATCTCCATCTGCATCTCCATCGTGTGGACGTGCCACATGGTTAACCCACGGTTAGCCCACGGGTAACCCGTTCGGAATCAGCTTTCAACCTTTTGGGGCGCAGCCTCAATGCGGCTCTACGTGTGCTGCATTTTCGATTAGTTATCGTTCGGGTGCGATTGGCGGCATTGGAACATGTGGAATGGAACAAGCCGGACACTAGTCAATTGCTACAAATTGTAAGTCTTGTTGGAAATTCTAAAATGGAACAATTTCATTAAATGCAACATTTTCGAATTTTAGATATGAAATTGCTTTCCATTTTTGTAAAATTTATCGCATCTCTATAAATCTTTGTATTCCATCAATCTTTTAAATAAAAGTATCTACATATTTGTTATTTTTGATTGCAAGGGACTCAAATATTTCAAATTCGAACTATTTTTTAAATGCTTAGTTCGGTAATTTTTTTTTTAAATTTTCCTTTTGTAAATTGTTTTAATTGTTGATTAATTCATAATTAATTAGATGAAATTCCTTTTAATAATTGTTTTCATTTTTGATTCTTTAATAATTAATTAGATTAAATTCAAATCCTCAACTTTTTAGTAAGAAATTCCTTTTAATTTTAGCATACAATAGATGTAGCTTAGTTTAATAAATTGATCCATTTAGTTCTCATTTTTAATTATAGCACAGGTCGCAAATTCAAATTTTGAATTTCAAGCCTGAAATTTGGAACATTTGAAAATGTATTACTCAACAAGCAACTATATATCTTCGCTATAAATCTGTGCAATCGCCCGTTGTAAATTGTGTTTATCTAAGTGATTTCTCTTACCTGGCTAATGGCCAACAAATAGCCACGGCTAATGGGCGTGTGGACCACTCGTCCCTGTTTCAATCTGCCAACAATGATTTACACGCAATAAAAGCAACAGCAAGGACAAACAAATAAACAAGGAAGGACAATATGCTGCAGCAAGTGGTTGTTGCAGTGTGGTGGGCGCAACTAGTCGCTGACCAGCGGCCAGGACGGGCCAGGACAACGGCTTTGACATTAAGGACATGCCGGCAAACAATAATAACGCCCACAACAGTAGCAGCGGCTTCGTTTGTACATGCTCCGCTACAGGCAAAGGATGTGGCCGAGGACAAGGGTGAGGGTGAGTGCGACTAGTCACAACGCAACACAAACACAAACACACACACACACAGGAGCAGTTTTGATCCTGTGCGCAATCATAAATATAAGTTGCATTCGGGTACACGACCACAAAGTGCGAGCCACAAAAGTATCTCACAGATATCAATCGAATCGGTATCGAACAAGTGTCACCACCAGCAAACCAAACAAGTGGCCCCCGTTGCCCTCGAGTTCTCGGAAGGCGTGGTAAGATCTCCCGATAGCCAAAATGTTAAATTAGTGAATCCTATCGCAGCAGCTGTGAGACTTATGCCTAACTTATTAATAATTTATTAGTAATCGAAGTCAAAGCAATAGATTATCATTGTTATTATTATGAATAACATTACCCAGATTATATCTATGGAACTTTAATCCCATATGGAACTAATACAACTATTGGTTAATTAATACACAAGTTATTGATGGGTTAAGTGTTAGATATGACCGAAGATAAAATCGATAACTTATCGACATGCTACGCAAGGAAAACTGTACTGCAAATTCAAAAGCTACATTAGTTTAAAAGAGATTTCTAGTTGCAAAAGTCACCCTTCAATGATTGCTGAGGTGTAAAGTATTAAATGGAAAGCTTTATGCTGAACAGAAATTACTTTTAATCTGCGCTTTATTTGTAAATTACTGAAACGATAACTTATCGACCCCAAAGGCTGACTGTACTGTACACTTAAAAGCCTAACATCTATCGATAGATGTTTATCGCTGCGCAGGCAACCCTTCGCTGATTGCTTAACATGAGCATTGATCCAGATTGACAAAACGGAATGCATTAATCAAAATTATATTTGGCAACTGACGCATTCAGCAACCGTTGCGATCTATCGAAATGCATCTGCGCAGCGAATTTTTGAATGCAATTCGGATGGATGCATTATTATGTCCTAGGCATGATGCGGGCTGCCAGAAAGGGTTACTATTCTGGGCCTCAACTGACTGTGAACTTAGCTAATTTCATTTAACAATTTAATTAGGTTTGTTTTCCTTCTTTTTTTTAAATTTCACATGTCCCGCATGAGCTATAACAGCAATTTTTGGCCACGGGCTGCGCATGCGCCTTGAATTTCAAAAATTGTTTAATTGGTGCACAAGCGAACAACATTTTGGAGTCCAAGGTGGCAAGTCTGACAGTCAGACAGACAGAGAGACAGAAAGACGGCTTGTCAAACTGTTTGGTGATGCGTCAGCCTCGTTTCCGGGAGACTTCTTTTCCGGGGGGGTTTTCAGGGCGTGTCGTTTGCTCATATTTCACGGCTGATTGGTAAACGGTGAGCCCAAGTTTTGGTTATAAAATTGTCGTCGGCATTGGCATTAATTGCCGTCTAGGTTCCAATGCTCGTGTTGCCCACGTACCTCACATGACTGCGGCGCCCAATAAAGCAGCCCAGCTGCAGATGCAGCGCCAACCTCAGCTGCAACTTCAGCTTTAGCTTCAGCTTCAGCTCCAGCTCCAACTGCCACTTGAGAGGACAATAAAAGTTCGTGAGAACTCGATGGTTATCAGTGCCCGGCCAGAAGTTGCAGACGTTGCATTCAGCGAGTGGGCAGTGGGAGCGTGTCCAACCTGGAGCCAGCCAGGCGGAGGCAGAGCTGGCCTCCAAATGCAGCTCGGCTGACGTTTGCCAATTGATTTCTTTGATTAACATTCGAATGTCATGCAGGGAGCCACAGATTCTACGCTGGTCATTGTGATTTTTGCGACGATTATAATAAGATTCGACGATTTCTCATATATCCAGAACATCTATCGTTTCGTGCTGTTGAAATTAGCCCTAACTTTACTAATGAGAAGCTTTTATCCGCAACAAATGAATCACTTAAAGTATTACTCATCGCTAGTTAGGACTTTTACACATCTTTCTGGCAAAACACGCATATTAATATTGGTTTTTGCCAATAACTTTCATAGCAAACATCATTTGGCGCATGTTTTTGTATGCTGTGAGCCTTATTTAACTGACATTTCGAACTAATTTTAAGCGATTTCTATCCGTGATGCTTATATATATATATTACTTCATTTCTGTAGCCTATATACTTAATTTCAGCATTATAGCTTAACTATTTGCTGAGTTCTGGTTAGAAACCACCTTTGAATCATCTTGAAATCGCAGTACAACATTTTATTTATTCATTTCCCCATATATTTTCAACTATAACTTAATTACTTATACTTTACTTATATTGAACCCAACCTCTTCTTTTTTTGATGATTTCCGAGCTTGTATTGAATTTTGAGCTGAGTCTTAGACGGCTGCTAATTGTAAATATATGTTTGTGTATAATCTTATGACTTGAGGCTCTATGCCACATTTCAGATACAAATTGTAACTATTTAATGAGTTCTGGAGCCGAATGTGTCTATTTAAGAATCACTTTTGAGGCTTTCAGGCTTTAATTTTATTAATCTAAGCATGTTAAACATAATTTGATTCATTTCGAGCTTGAATTGAATTTATTATTATTGACTAGATTTCCAATTAAAATCGGAAAATGGAAAACTCCTCACTCCACTTTATTAAGTCGCCAATTTCGAACATCTACACTTTTATACACACACATACAAGCAGAGTGTGTGTTAGCCTCAGCTGCCCCTATCATACACACACACACACACACTCAGACACACACAGACACCTCTTTGTTAGACGCATGGGCGACAATCCTTAATCCTTTTTCTCACGCACCAAAAAACATTCGCTGGCAGTTGAGTTTAAAAAAAAGAAGCGAATCATAATAAAGAAAGAGCCAGAGCGGCCAAAAATGTTCTCAAGGATTCTATCTCATGGGTGACACGTTGCAAATATCGCAGGAGCAGCAAATGCGCACTGTCATTGTCCTGGCAAGCGGCGATTTCGCTACAACAGCCCCAGGTAGGGAGAAACTGCAACTGCAACGGCAACGGCAACGGCAAATGCAACTGCAACTGCATCGCATCTGCATCCTCATCCTGATGCTGATGCGGGGCGCAGCGGCAACAATGGCAAATCATGATCAATTCAATTACCAGCGAGCGATGTAGTGCAGCTATTTCATATGCAGGACATTCAGGATGCGAGCTGGGGCCAGCACCTGCGCACTTTTCCCATGACAAATATGTTTTCTTTTATGCCATACTTTGTGAGCGATTTTTCGCGAAGAGCTCTCTGGTGGCGGCGGCTAATCGGGGCACAGGAAGGAGGCACCTGTGGCAATGGGCAGCCCCGACTCAAGTAGCGCACAAGGACATTGTCCTTTCAGGAGGTTCGATCGGTTGCCCTTGCCCAGCGCGTTTTGTCTGCGTCTTGTCTGAAACATGAGGCGGCCAACAAGTGGCAGGAGACGAGAAACGACACGAAAACGCATCCTCTCTGTGACCCCTCGAGTACGAGTATCCTGCTGCATATGCGCTTAGTGTAATGGGATAAGCAGCGAGAAGGGTGGGGGCACTCACTTTTGCACACACACACACACACACACACATACAGACACAGGCACAAGTGCGATAATGAAATTTTAGACTTGTTCCTGCAAAGAGCAACAAATTTTGGGCATTTTGTTGGTATTTTGTTGGAAAATTGTGGGAAAATCTTTGTTAATCCCTGGCTGATCAATTGTTTGATCGTTTTGCAGGTGCCTATTGTATCTAGGTGATATATATATACACACATGTGTCTGTGTGTGTGTGTGTGTATGAACGCGGATCAGATTTATACAAGCAACGGATCGCGGGCAATTGCGATCTTTGCAACTGAACAAACAGCCAAAAATTGCACATAGAAATGGGAGCCAAATCTTAAATTGTTTTTTTTATTGATTACTAATTATCAAATTGTACTGAAATGATCAGGGATTGTTAAAAGTAAGTAAATATAGAGACAACGCTTGCTGAGCCTTTCAATCAACAGCAGATTCTAAACGATCACTGATCAAGTTAAAGTTTTCCTTTAATGACTTTTGATGAAGAAGAATTAGAGCTTGGTGAACTTACTGATGACTCACTTAACCGCTTATTGATCATGTTTCTTCCCCCAATTCCTACTTCTTATAACTACTTGATCATCTTTTAGAGCCTTGCTTCCTGTGATCAGTTGGTAGAACATTTTTATAATTATTCCCTGATCAAGGCTGAAATTCTTCCGCTGCAAATGAATTGTTATTTTCATCAGTTTTCCTTAGATCACTGATCAATTATGCTGAAAAGTCGGACCCTCCCAATGATTTGCTTGGTTTTACCTGTGATCTGAACTCTTTACCAGTTTTGTAAGGCTGGGAAGGTAATTGCATGTGGTGGGAGTTTAGTTTTAATGCCTGCTCCCAAAACGCACATTGCGGTGCCGTTAACCGTTAGACTCACCTGCAAAATAGGAGAAAGAAACGAAGTGGGGGGTAAGCATAAATTATTAATTAAAGGCGGCAAAAGAAAGGGGCAAATGCAAATAAATTAGCTAGAGACAAGAGTAGAAAAAAATATGGTGAGAACAACCTGACGAATCTGTTAGCTTTTGTCTTGTTGTTGTTGTTGTTGTTGGCCACGTGTTGCACGCGAGTGGCAGAAACGGGAACCGTTCACCAGGTGCCAGCTGGCGGCTGCCAGTGACCAGTAATGACCTCCAAGGGGCAGGCAGCCCGCAAAAGGGCCACCGTTGCTGTGGCAGTGGCAGCGACAGTGGCAGTGGCAGTTGCAGTTGCAGTTGCAGTTGCAGCTTGTAGTCATGTGAATGCGCCCGGGAATTTGCACTGTTTACGAGTGCAAAAAAACAAAAGAAGCGAGGTTCGCATAACTGGAATTAAAGCAGCGCCAAGCCAACACCAGCAACTGCAACACCAGCAGCAACAACAACTGGCAACACACATTCAAAACGGTGCTCGTGGGTAGCGCTAGTGCTAAATGGGGCACAGAGTGGAGGCATGGCCAGCTCACATGCAATCGAGACCGCTGGCCAGTGGGAGCAGCAGCGGCAGAGCCCGAGGATGGGCTGGAGTGGACATTGACGTCGACGGTTTGTCGCCGTCACTCCTCGTCGAGTCACTCACCCCAGCGCCAGGCCGGAGCAGACCAGGCCAGGCCAGGCCAGTTTAGGCTAGGCCAGATCAGACCCGGCCAGGCCAGACCGAGACAATGGTGGGAATATTCTCATATTAAGAAATCGCGCGATCTGCAGCGCCAGATGTGTGACTGTGTGTGTGTGTATATATACACGTATTTGTATTTGGTGCAACGGCAGGTCAACCCACCGCCCACTGCCCGAAAGCCAAGCGCTGCTGCTGCTGCTGTTGCTGCCCCACAGCAACAACAAACGTTCGTGGCAAATTCGCAACGTGTCGTGGTCGTGCCTCCGTTGTCATGTCCGAGAGTGTAACAAAGACCTCGCTGAATAACCCAACGCCAACCCAGCACTGCCCCCCCGCCTGCTTACCGCTTTTGGCTGCTGTTGCAAACGCCCCCGCCAAGTAGCGCGAATAAACATTAAACACAAAAACAAAATTTAAAAAAAAACATAGAAAAAATAAAAAAAAGTGTAGCGGCAAAAGCAACAGCAACGGCAACTGCAACTGCAACAACAATAATTGCATTACACATAAAAATAAATTGTAATGAACTTAAGGAAGAGACAACAAAGCAGCAGCAGCAGCAACAGCAACAGCAACAACAACAGCAGCAGCAGCAGCAGCAGCAGTGGCCAATGTGAAAATCGATGCGGAAGCAGCAACACGAAAGGGCATCTGCAACAACAACAACAACAACAACAACAAACACAACAACAAACACAACAACAACAATTGGTAGCTTTCTTCATTTCACTGCTCCACTCAGCAGCTCAAGAAGCTGAGAATTCAGCTTTTGGCCAATTGTTTTGTTGCATTTGTTTTTGCTTTTCCTACCAATATTAACACACATGCAACTGCAACATGAACAACAACAACAACAACCAGCTGCATAAATAAACATAATGTTAGAAATCTGAACTCAAATAGTTCATATATAAATGCATTTTGATTAGCTAAATTATGTTCGGCCCAGGCAGCGAAAATAAAAGATTCTTGTATAATTTCACACTAGATTTGTAGCTGAGCCTCAAAATATATTGAAATATATAGAATTCTTGATTAACATTTTGATTCTCGTTCATAAAAACTGAACTGAACGGACTTACGACTTGTCAGATATATATGGCAACATATATTTCGAGTTTGGAATTTTAAATTTAGAATTACTATATAAGTATTTGCCACGTCCTAACTAAATTGGGAAATATATGGCACAAATACGCGTATGCTTTATTTTGGCATACAAAATTGGGATTAGAACTAGGTTCAGAGCTGTCAAATATATGGCAAGTTATATTTGATTTTGTCTGATTTGAACTGAAGAAGTCTGAAAAGATTTCTCAGTTATACTATTGCAATAAAATGCTTGTTTGAAAAGCTAAGTCAGATATATGGAAACTTTTGATTGAATTTGTAATTTTAAATACTGAATTTAACGTAGTTAAATCCTGTCAGATATATGACAACATTATATAACCAGCCCAGTGGCCCCCTGAATCGCAAATTTTGATGTAAGCATTGGCATTGGAAGAAAAAAACAATTTCTTAGCTGAATTTCGAACCTGGGAACTTAAGAGACATTATGTATATTATAAAAACAGCTTACATATTTTTGAAATTCGTCATAAATTCAAAAAAGTATGAGTATATCTTATAATTATAAGAGAAGGAAAGGCAAAAAGAACATTTTCAGAAACGTTTTGTGTTTCTTTTCAACTCAGTTAGTGCTTGTCAGATATCTGGCAGCACACATATACTCTTGAATAAGAAGAACTGATAAATGGCAATCGAACTGTTCTCCTTCAGTTATTGTTATTACTGACTTACCATAAATGTATATTGACAATTGTAGTAATAAACATATATATATTTCCAGATATCTGACAGCTGAATATAACATGACATAATTTCGAATATCATAAATTGTGTAAATAATTGTTTGGGCTGACTGGGTGAACTTGTACTAGTTAAATAAGCTAGTATCTATGAGCAGGATGGATGTGAGATGAAAGTTCAGCTGCTTGAAAGCCAAAAGTATCTGAGAGCGGGCCAAGAGCAGTTGAAGTCCTTAACTTCCTGCCTAATTGTCCAGCAATGCGACAGGCACATGCTTGTCCATGTGTGTGTGTGTCAGTCAGCGAGTCAATTAATTAGCCATGATTCTCACGACCTCAAATTAAGAGAAAAGCTATAACAAATAGAAAATAAAACGGCAGCAACAACGAAACGGAGGCAATTGTTGCTGCTGCAGAAAACAGAAAAAAATAAAAATAAAATACAAAAAAGACACAATGGCCCTAACCTGCCCTGGCCTGATCTGTCCCAGCTCTGATTTTGGCTTTGGCTTGGACCATTTTGGCCTTTAGCCGCTAGCCCCAAAACTCCGGCTGAAACTGAAGCTGAAGCTCAAGTTTTTGGCTGGCGGCGCTTGGCCTGAAACGATAACGATTGCAGTCGAGTGGTGTGGAGAGTGGAGGGTAGAGGGTGAGCGAGGGGAGAGCCAGCAGGAATGTCAAGCGGCTTAGTAGGCGGCGTTGGCGTTGACGGCGACGTCACTGCAGTCAGAGGCAGAGACAGAGGCAGAGCCGTGCCGAGCAAGCAGCTCGCTGGGAGATCTGATTTAAAACGAAATTAGGAATAATGGCAATGGCCTGCACATGACACACAGATACACACACACACACACACACACACACACACACACACATGTGCATATCAAGAGCATTCACAGTTACACACAGCAGCAGGAGGTGTGTGGGGGAGTGGGGCAGGCTCAGCGTCCAAGCGTTGACAGGCAGCAAATGCGAACAAGACAGTTTTGTACCCACAATAGACCAGAAAAAACAAAAAAAATTATAAGAAAAAAACCAAA
The DNA here is from genome assembly GCA_035043065.1 of Hirtodrosophila confusa. Taxonomy (NCBI): domain Eukaryota; kingdom Metazoa; phylum Arthropoda; class Insecta; order Diptera; family Drosophilidae; genus Hirtodrosophila; species Hirtodrosophila confusa. Next base: position 3,977,942 of record JAWNNI010000078.1, read on the forward strand.
AGAAAAGAAGCAGTGGTAGTGGTAGTTGAAGAAGAAGAGAAAGAAATTATCTCACGGATAATCCGAACAACACGTTCAGAGCTACAGCCCGCCCCCTGCCAGCCCAGCGCCCCAACCTTCAGCCGAATGTTGGCTCACCCTTTTGGGCCATTTGCCGGCAGCGGCGCTAACTGCGCTGCTGCGGGGGCGCGCCTAAGACAATGGCTAGCTCCAAAATGCACCTGACACGCCACCAACAATTGCTGCTCCACAGAGCCACAGCGCCAACTGGCAACCGGCAACTTGCAACTGGCAACTTGCAACTTGCAACTGGAAAGTGTTTGGCACGTTGCAAGTCCAAGTCGCAGCTCGCGGGCTTTGACTGGCGCTGTGGTTGGTCGACGTCGACGTCTTCCCAGTCTGGATTGTGGGCATTGTCTGCTCCGTAGTTGATTCGTCGTTTTGTAGCTCGTAGTTCGTAGTTACTATCAGCATAGCACAAAAGTTATTTTGTATTTGTTTGGCCAGAGAGAAAGGGTAACAGATTCCCACACTCTTGGACGGCAGGACGGACGGGCGGAAGGGCAGAAGACTCGTTGACAACTGCAACGGAGCCCATTGTGCACCGCAGCAACAGCAACAGCAACAGCAACAACAACAACAGGCAGCAAACTGAGCGAACTCACTGACTGAGATATGAATAAAATGAATGAGTATGAGTATGAGTATGGGCATGAGTATGGGTACTCGTATTCGGCCTCGGCCGAACCAGTTAAACTGTGTGAACATGAATATGACGCTCAGCCGCGGCTGATTGATGAATGTCAGGCACAGCCACAGCCCGAAAGTGTGTGTGTGTGTGTCTGAGTGTGTGTGTGTGTGCTGTCTAACGGCACCTGAGCAGAGCAGGTGTCATGGGAACCCAGCAAATGGGTCGCGGTCACACACTCAACGGGGCTCAGAGCAGCAGCTACTGAAGGTCGCCACTGGAGATCAGCAGCGAGTGGGAGTCCAACTGAAGCACAAACAGATTGCATAGCTTGAGCTGTGCTTGGGGAGAGGTGGGAGGATGAGAAACGTAGAGTTAAGCAAGTCCAACGCAAAAAGGGAGTTAGTGCTGTAGTGAAGGGATCACGAAACGTCTAAGAAAAACGCTGCGGTCTTCTTTTCATCAGTTAGTTGGGATGGGAATCAACGAGTTTGCAAAGAAGGTAGAAGATCAGCCAAGGATGTGAAGTCTGCTATATCAAGAATCTATTGGGCACAATGATTACTTGGAATTACTTTACCGGGATACGATACAGGGCATGTAATTCCAAGCAAAGAAGAACTTATAGTAGGATGAAAAAATATCCCGCCAAAAGTTATGTTCCTGTTCCAAAAACTCGTTAGGGATATCAAGAGTAGAGTTTACTTGCAATTTTTTTATTGTGGAGGAGTTCTGAGATTGCAATGGCATCGCAAACATCCAAGAAACATTATTTATCCGAAATTCTAAAAGGAAAGACCTTTTAAAAACCTCGTCAGAGTAGGTATCCCGCTGAATTACTCAAGGATAGATTCCTCTAAGACTGACAGGGCCAAACGATGTTCCAGGGAGTTGTAACATAAAGAAGCTTAAGAGATTCCTAGGAGGGGTTTCATAGGATGGGCTCATTTAAAAGGTATCGATAGAGAAGAGATTTCTTTATAACCCGCAGGACAAGCCCCTCACAAAGCTCAGTGTTGCTCTCTGTGATCTGTCGGAGAAGGGTTCCCTGGTAAAAGCATGACCTATTGCCAATTCGGTACCTTTTAATCACAAAGCAAATTGATTGATGCTTTAGCCTGATTCTTTGACTTACACACGAAATCACAAGCTGCCAAAGGCATCATCAGCTTAAGCGAAATCCATAGACGAAATCAACTTGTTTGGGGTTGTCGGCAGCATTCGCTATATGAGTAATCGAATTCGGCACACGTTAAGATCTGAACAGTGCCACACTTGAGAGTGAGTGCAACCAACGCTCTGCAAAATCATGATCATGATCTATGCCCCAAAAGCTGCCAATGCTGACTCAGTGCATCGTTGTTTGTTGTTCGTATTTCGTTGTTGGTTGTTGGTTGTTCGTCTTTCGTTGTTCGGTGTTTAGTGTTTGGAGTTTGGGTTTTTTGTGTTTGCACAGCTCCTGCAAATGGGGCCGGCCACTTGAAGCCTTCAATGTTGGGCACATTCATTCAAATTCATCATTTGAACGGCAGCCGTTGAAAAATGCGCAAACAAACCAAATGTAAATACAATGACAAGTGACAACAGCATAAGCAACAGCAACAATAACACAACAACGGCAACAAGGGCAGCCTAACTGTACAATGGCAGCTAACAGAGTAACCCAAATAGACAAGCGAATAAGCGCTAAATCTAAAGTTGAAAGTTGAAGCTGAACTTCAAGTTACAGTCGTCGAGTCGGGCAAAAGTATCTGCCAAATACTTGAAAAGATGCGCTGCAATGGCCAGTCGACAGTCGACAGTCGCCAGACCCAAGCCCAAATCCAAATCCAAATTCAAATCCCAGAGCCAGGCCAACTCACTCCGCTCTGCGTGATCGACCAACTGTCGATGTTGGCCACAGACGGACCGAGCTAGCGATGTCAAACTATCGATAGTGATTGTTACCAGCTACATCATCGATAGTTTTATCGAATTGCAACGATTTATGGAATCACTGAAACATATATTGGAAAAAGTATTCTGTTTTTCTAAACGATATAGAACTCGTCAAATATATATACATCTGCTGAAGGCCCTGGCAGCCATGGCAAAAATTCAATGTTAACTCATAGTTTTAACTAGAAGTTATCATTAATTAAATAAATAAATATATACATACATCACATAATTAAAAGCTTTAACGCTGTTGACACTGTCTTATATTTACGTGTGACATTTTCGAACAAGTTTCTTAGAAAACTTTAAAAAAATTGCCTTAAAATATTACTTAGCGTGCAATCTACGAATGTATATATTAATTAAATACATCTGGAACTCATAAACTTATGTAGTACAGATGTCAAACTATTGATAATTTTGATATGATTGAAGTCATCGATACTATCGATAGACTCAGCGATACTTTGACATCCCCAGACTGACCCTAAAACCAGTTGCCAGATTCGTCTCGAACTCATAAACTTATGCAGTACAGATTTCAAACTATTGATGATTTTGATATGATTGAGGTCATCGATACTATCGATAGAGCCAGCGATACTTTGACATCCCTAGAGCGAACTGGCTGCCAGGTGCCAGATAGCCAGCCAAGGCAGCCAGCCATCCATCCATATGTATGAACTGTTTGTATTGCGAGTACGTTTGAAAGTCATGTTGCAGATACTAAGGCTAAAGTATCTGCATATCTGCGGGCACCTGCCGTTGCCCCCGCCACCGTCATCATCATCATCATAATCTTCATCGATAGATACCAGGCAACACCATCAGCAGTCGCCACTTGCATATCAATGCGGCCAAAATAAAATGTGACGGCTAGGCGCACGATTAAAACTGCGATACATGTGTACAAGTGCAGAGGCAGATGCAACTGCATCATGCAGATACTTAGATACTTTTGGCGCTGCCTAGTGCGTTGTTGTCGCCGTCGCCGTCGCCGTTGCTGTGATGCAATTGAAGGCCTCCAAACACAAGACTGCATTATAGAATCAACAAAAAACTGTTTACAAAAATGCTAAGCTGCAGGGAGCTTGACTATTAAATACCCTCTAAGAAACGAATTTATCGATATCGCTTGTTGCTTATTCCACTGGAAGAATGTTGCGAATATTGAGCATATTTTCATTCAGAAGTAAAGTCCTCTATCTGTCAGTAGAATTAGGGCTTTATTTAGGAAAGGATTAATTCTACCAATGGGATCAGTGGAAGTGCGATGTGAGAAAATCAATCGAAGGGAGATATAGTAGTTATAAAAACTCCTTTACATTTCTCAGATAGACTAATTTTGTGGATATATATGAATTTATGTATTATGGCTAGACAGCCATTCAAAAAATTAAATTTCGATACTTTCAACTATCGATAATATTGACTGATTCTAAATCAGCAAGAAGACAAATGAAATGTAAAAACTGGGTTTGGAAATGAGTTGATTTGCGAAAAATAAAACAACAATCGATACTATCGAGTGACAAACAAAACAATCGATACTATCGATAGCGCCAACGCTCGTTCCCCAGCGGCACTCAGTTTGTGCCCCATATTGTGCCCTGCAGGGTATACAACAAACGGAATAGCAGCAACAATAAGGCAAATATACATAACATTGAAAGTACAACAACAAGGCGACGTCAACGTGTTAGTTTTGGCCCTCGGCCTGCCGTCTGCGGTCGGCAATTGAATTCATTCAATGCCCGGCCCGTTGCCCCTCCACCCGCCCGTCGTGTGCTCCCCCAGCCCCGCAGCTGGCCAGACAGTCACAGCCACAGCGACAGCGACTTGATTTGCTTTTTGGCTTAGTCGACCGCAACAACAGCAACAACAACAGCGGCAACAACAGCAACATTGACGAGTCGACTGGCCCCGGTCGCGGTTACTTTGCAATTTGTATTAAGGACTTGAACTGAATGGACGAATGCGGCTGCGGTCGGCGGCGAATCGTCGCGCATTTAACTAAAGCCCTCAATTCGAGTCCCGATCCCAGTCAGAGCCAGAGTCAGAGTTAGAGTCCCAGTCCCAATTCAATTTTCGGCTGCACATTGACAACATTTACATTTACACGCACTTGCCGCAGGTTGGACATGCCACAAGCCCACAGATGCCACCAGCCTCTCCAGGCGCGGGTGCTGTATGTCGATGTCCGTGTCTGGATATCAATCTGATTGCAGTGTTAAGTGGTTCTACAGTGGGCATCACATGACAGTCAGCATTGCCATATTGAGGCATTAATCGATTGTGTTATCGATAGGAATACCAAAGTTAACATTAATCAGCCTCAAAGACATTTGTATACACTCAGAAGCCGCACTTTTGAGGAACTAATCGATCTAGGTATCAATAACAGTTGTAAATGGGAAAATAATTACAATGGGTGCAACTAGTGAAGCGCTTATCGATTTGGTTATCGATAAGAAATGCAAACATCATGATGATGTGAATACAATGCGATTTACTTATTGACAACAGCTACAAATGAATATATTCGATTAAATATGTTTAAACCACTTGCATTGTAAGGCCCAAGGGCTCATTCAAGTTATCGTTATCGATAAGCTGTAAAAAGTGCTTCAAATTTAGTACTACTAAAGTAATCTAAGCTGCAGAGAGATAGAAGTTCTTGTATATTTTGATCAGTCTGAATAGAAACTAATATGTTAAGTGCGAATGCCCTTACTTGTCTACAAACTACAAAATAATCCTATAAATTGGCAATTGAGCCCATTGTGCGCCCAATGGCTGCTTAAGCTGCCACACGGAAGGAAGTTTAACAAGGAGGCGGCAGCCGGGAGGCTGTTAGCTTGCCACGCATTGACACCTTCCAATAATTTCAAACACGTTGCCTGCTTAGCACCCACTCTATCCCTACTCTCTTCCCCCAACACACACACACACTCCCTCTCTCTCTCGTTCTGCCTGTCGGTGGCTGTCTTGGGCTAGGGATGTGTGGCACGGCATGCAGCTGCAGCTGCGATTTGTTTCACTTAGTCGTCCTCGATGTTGATGTCGATGTCGATGTCGTCGATGTCATCGTTGGAACATTTGCGTACGGCGTCCTTGGGATTTGGATTTGTGTAGACATGCACGCAACATTACCGCGCATTCGTGTTCCGTCGTGTAAGTCAGTTGGCGTTGATGATGACAAACAAAAGCCAAGCAGGAGGCTGTGCAGCCAGAGATTGGCTGGACGTGGACAGGCCAGGCCAGGGCAGAACCAAACAGGACAGTCCGAGCTCACAGTCAGCAGCAGTGATGTCAAAATAGCGATGGGCTTGTTGATAGTATCGATGATTCATAAGTCCGATGATGGGATTGTCGATAAATTGACAAGCAATAAGTTTAATCTAATAAGGCCAAGAAAAAACATGTCTTATGTTGTTTGGTAGCAATACTGCCCCACTTCTGGCGTCACCAAGTGTGATCACGAAAGCAGCTCTGAACAGGGCTTTAGAAAAAAGGAAAATATGTTTTCCACTTTCTGTTTAAGCTTTAAGTCTTGTTTGTTTGCAGAAAAAATGTACCTACCGATAGTACCATTATTGGTCTATCTGGAAACTATCAATACTCACAACAATCGGGGGCAGCACTATCGATATATTGACATCACTAGTCAGCGGCATCAGCTGTATTTAGTGTAGTCAAAGAGCCAACTTTGGCAGCAAGTTGAATGCCATTTAACGTCCATCCACCCAGCCATCCATCCATCCATCCATCCATCCATCAGTCAGTCGGCAGTCAAAGTTACTAATTAGGCTAAATGTTTCGTCTCCCGTTTGCCCACATAATGCTAATTAAGCGACGGTTGCATCAAATGTCCTTTGCAGTCAGAGTCCGTACACGAATTGAGAATTTTCTGCGTTTGTGGCAACCGAAATTGCAATCGAAGTTCCCAGCAGCTACTCAGCAACAATTGACATCCCAGCTTGGACATTGACAATGCTCCCTCAGAGGTTTGACATGGTAGAGCCAAAAGCCGCAACTATTGAGATGTCATCGTCTGGTCTGTGTGAGAGAGATAGACCCTGTGGGCAAGGGGTGGGATAGTGGGTATCAAACATACCGGCCATGCTCTAGGTACGAGTATTTAGGCTGGCTAACGAGCTGGCTAAGGATTGACCGAGAGGGCCTTTGAATATGCTGCTGGCATAATTAAAAGGCCAACATCCAACAAGTTGCGATTACACGCGTTGGCCATGTTATGGGCCATGTACTTAACTTGTTGCAGTGCTCCCTCTAGCCTCCAGCCTCCATCCAGCCACCAGCCTCGACAGCCATCTGATTGAAATGCCAGCGACCGACCTAACCGGAGTCAGGTCTCTGTCTTCGTCTAGACACAAATCGGGCACTGTATGGGAAATCAGAGCAATGTTCACGATGCCTCAATACCTGCTCAGGCTGAAGAAATGTGCTGGGAAATTCGTTTAGATCAGCTGCCCAACTTTGTTGTGTAGCAGTAATGAGGAAGTATTAATCGAAGAGCACACGAATCTATCAGAAGTCTGAAGCTAGCAAAAAGTGCACTTCCCAGCTATTTTTCTAAATAATTTTACAAGTAATTACCAAATATATCGATAGTTGATCAACATGTTATCGATAACATATCATATCACAGGCTAACAGTAGATATTCTCGGTATAAAACTTTACCAATCACAATAATAATGAGGGCGCCCGAGCAGGGACCTCTACATCCGTTGCATCTTATTTAGTTACTTAGTCGATTTTCTCTCTTCTCGATAAGTTATCGACAGTAGATAAGAATGTTATCGATAATATATCATGTATCACAGGGTTACAGTCAATATTCTCTGTTTAAAACTTTACCTATCCCAAGAATAATGCAGGCGCCCGAGCAGGGACGTTGATCCACATCCGTTACATCTTGTTTACAGTTTATTAACAGCTTTTCTTTAGACAACTCACCTGCAAAGAAAAAGATTAATGTGTAAATTATTAATAAATTGCAGGTGTGCTTAATACAATTCAATAAATATGCATTAAAACTAATATTGAATCATATTTGGCACTACAAGCAGTGCTCTTTGGGTTTGGTTCTGTTAGAATCTAGGTGTGTGCGTGTATTTGTCTGTAATTTCATTAAAATTCTCCCACGCATTGCTGTCTGGCCTGGTCGCTGATGTCTGGTGACCTAAGCCTGGCCAGAAAACGAGCTTAGCCAAGGCACAGCAGTGAAATAAACAAACAAAGGCAATTGAACGATCTGTGACCGGTTCTGTGGTGTTGTCTTGCTGTGGTTCCTCTGCCAGTTGTTGTTGCTGTTGCTATTGCTGTTGCTGTTCTTGTTGCAATAAAATGAAACGTAAATGAAATCTATTGTATTCTATATGAATAATGAGACAATTTTAATAATTTATAGACAGCTTTCGGTTAACCGCAATAAGCCAGAGCGATGTGCAGACAATGCATCAACAGCAACACCAATAGCAACAGCAACAGCAACAGCAACAGCAACAGCAACAGCAACAGCAACAGCAATAGCGGCAACAACCGGCAACAACAACAGCAGCAGCAGCATCATCAACACCGCAAAAAGTTCGATGATCCTATCGCCCATAGTGAGCTCAAAAGTCGGATATGGTTTCTCAGGTCTATAATCTGAAAACTGAAATCTGAAATCTGCAACTGGGCAACGCCATCGTCGTTGTTGTTGTCGTCGTCGTTAGCCATGATAACAAATCGCGATTGGCATCGCTTCCGATTCCCGACAAAGGTGAGAAAGCTGCTGGCTCGAACTCTGGCCAATCGTTCATTGATTCATTCACTCATTCACTCCTTCATTCATTCATGTATTCATTCATTGACCGCAAGGCTTGCAGTTCCACCGTGCTTGGAGCAATCGTTTGTAATTGTATCTGTCGCAGCAATAAGTCAAAGTTGTCGCCCAGTCCGTGGCCCGTGGCTGAGTTTCAGTTACACTTTGGGTTACATGATCTGATGCTGTTTTTTCTGTTTTTTCTTCTCCTTAAAGCCGTTTGTTTTTGCTGTTATTGTTTTATGGCTTGGCTATTAGCTGCAGGAAGAAGCAATCTTCCAGTCTGCCAATAGGACGCCAACTGGCAATTAAATGGCTTCGCCACAGCACAGGTGACAGTTGTTGCCTGCCGGTTGCTGGCTGCTGCCTGCTGGCTGCTGGATTCCAGATCTGAAGCGGAATCATTACTATTTATAGTTACAAATGCGGTTGAAAGTGCTTTTTGTGGCATTGGACTGAAACCTTTGCACATTTGCATACGTGAGAATGCGAGTGACTAATGTTTCTTTCAATTAATCAAATAAAAACCAACTAAGCACTTGCATGCCAAAGCGGAGATTAAGACAGAATTGGATGAAGTGATTAAGTTCAGTCTTAGAATTTCAATTGAATCTGTTCTCCGGGTTCACCCTCAGATGCGGATAGTTTGAGCATACAAACAAAGCGTAACTGAATGAGAAGATTTACCAACCTTCGTAGAACCTCAGCTGTTTGAAGTGTTGTGCTATAACCCAAAGAGCTTGTAGGTTCGATTCCCGTTAAGTTTTCCAAGCAATTCACACTGGTGAATACCACTGAATAACACTTTAATCAAGCAAGCTCAGAGCTGATGAATAACACTAATTAAAACTTAAATCAACTTAACTCATAGAATATACTAAACTTTGACGGGTAAGAAATTTCAAAAAGCTGAAACTTTAAAGCAAAAACACAAGGGAGTTTAGGTGCATATATTATTTCATATACATTTCGAGCTGACTTTCATACGTTCTATGCGAATGGGCGGAGTCCTGTGCCAGACAGTCGGATAGTCCAAAATATCACGCATACGCCATGCGGACTGACCACAGCATACGCCCATTTATCCAATGGCCCATACAAGCACCAAAATTCACTCACAGTCCAACCCCAAAAAGTATTCACATTCACATTCACACTCACATTCGCATTCGCATTTCACACATTCACACGACGCATAGCAGCCAAAATCAATAGCGCCCCAATGTCGGCCCTGGGCGTGTGTGTGTGTGCGAGTGTGTGCTTGAGGTAGGGGCAGTCGGCTCACATGCCATCTCGCTCTGGTCATGCCTGGGAGTCTGTTACGGGGGACGGCCGGATGCGGCACTTAAACGCTGACGACGATGACGTTGCCGGCGCCGAGTGTGGCACGGAGTCGTAGTTTGGGGCACGGGCACCACCAAATGTGCCCGATGACGTTGATAGTACACGTATGAGCCACACACACACACACATGTGTGTGTGGCTGCTGCTGCTGCTGCAACGGTCGCTGGCATTTTTCGCCTCGGGTTCACAATAAAAACTTGAAGTCCTGTCGATTCTATTTGCGCTGCCTGCTGCTCTGCCGCTCTGCTGCTACTTCCTGATGCCACAGCGGAGTCCTGGCAACTGTTTCACAACAAGAACTTTATGCGGCTGCGGCTGAGTGATTCGTGCTCCTGGCTGGCAACGGACGCAGCCAATGCCAATGTCTGCCATACACACACACACAAACACACACACATGCCCCAGACCAGATACACGCCCAGCTCCGAGTCCTGGCAACTTTAAAGTTATGCTCGCAATGTACTGGACCTTGGACGCTGCCTCTACAGATCTGCCACACTAAGAGAAAAACTGTATATACAGCAAGAACCAATAAGATATCATATCAATCCCATATTATCGAAAACATCGATTTGACATATTTCAACATTTCATCCTGACCTTTTTAAGATCACATAATTAAGGTATTAACCTTTTTTTAAATCAAAATTAAACTACAAATAAACAATTTTATTCTATTTATTAATATTAAAAATCCCAAAATTATTTAATAGCAATTTTATGTCATCAAAGTCAGATTACCCAAAACTATGCCCAGATTATTCGACCTAACATAACCACAATAATATCGCTGGAATTTCCTTTTCTTTTTGTTATTTTGAAATATATGCTAATGTTTTTTTCTCAGTGCATTTCTAAATTCAACATTCAGCTCCACTTCGCTGGCCAAAAAGCACGCGCCGCTTTTTGCCACTTATTGGGCAGTGTCCCTACCGCTTGCAGCTTGGGGCATCCAGCGCAATCCGACCAGACATCGCATTTATATATGTGTATATATATGCCATCCTTTCCAGGCCATATGTGTGTGTGTGTGTGTGTCTCATGTAGCAGACTATGACTGCAATTTGGAGAGCTTAACCGCAGCAGCAGCTTCCACCGCAGGGCAGGACGCAAATTGTGAACAAATGAAAGTAGCGAAAATGTTGGAGCTGAGCTGAGGAGCTGGCTGCCTTGTCTGTTGAGCTGGGCTCCAAGTGTCGTACATGTGTATTCCTTGGCCAAACGCAGTCTGTCCTGCATGTCCTGGCTGTCTGTTTGTTCGCTTTTTGTTTTTGCCTCAATTCGCGTCTGCTCCTTTTTTCGGCAGTTTAACTGGAGGTCAAGAGAATTGCAATGCATCTGTAGCCGAAAATGCTGACGCAACCGCCAACCAAAGTCCGCACCCTCCATCCGCCATCCGCCAACCGCTATCCACCATCCGCATCCGCATCCGCCATCCGCCATCCGCATTTCGAATCCGCGTTCTTGCTGTTGGTCATTGTGCCCATGTGTGGGTGGCTGTTGCCGCCTTTAACCGCAGGGCGGTTGCGACTGGCAAAAAGCAGCAAATAAAACGCGCAAGTTGAAATAATTGAAAAGCGGGCAAAGTTTATGGGCGAAAATAATTTTCGGGCGTTGGACCTAGCTGGCATTGGGGAGGTGGGATGGTGGCTTACTATAATATAGGGAAGAAAGACAGACAGCCTGTGTTGCCATTGTGTTGTGTAGAGCAATCAATAGTAGCATAGATGCCAGGCCATGACCGCCTCTGCAGCTGCGCCAAATGTGTCAGCAATGAAAGCGAGTCAATTTTATGGAATTACTCCTATTGCAACAGTCGAATTTCAAAAGAATAAAGCCTCAAAGTGCAGCCGTCGAACGTAGAATATAAAAAGGTTGCCAGGCGCCCGAGCAGGGACTTTCTATGATTCTTATTTTCGATATAAAAGCAATTGTTGGAATTTAATAAAAATAATTGAGAACAAGATGATTTCCAATTGGTTCCCTATGTAAAATAAATCAATTGATATGGCAAATAATTGGGCTTGTTACTGGCGCCCGAGCAGGGACTTTCTAGTATTTTTATTTTTGAAAAAATAGCATTTCCTGGGATTTAATAAAATAACTGAGAACAAGATGATTTCAAATTGGTTCGCTATGCAAAATATATCAATTGATTTGAAAATAATTGGGATTGTTGCTGGCGCCCGAGCAGGGATTTTCTAGTATTATTATTTTTGATAGAATAGCATTTGCTGAAATATAATATAGTATGCACGCGAAGCTTCAAATTTGGTTCCAGATAAAATATAAAATAATTGATATGGTAAATAGCTGCGTTTCTTGCTGGCGCCCGAGCAGGGACTTTATGTAGTTTCTATTATATTCCAACTTTTTTTGTAGCCTAGCTTACACAAATTGCGCACTATGCGTTGTGCGAGTTGTCCAATTTGCAGTTGTTGCTGTGGCATTGTGGCTTATTAGCAAATGGCATGAGCTTATGACACTGCGGGCAAGTAACACACCCAGCATACTGGTAAGCTGACACATACTCAAACTAGCACTCATACGAGTATTCACAATGACACTCACACACACACACAGCTGGCATATTCAAATATGCGGTTTGGCACTCTTCAATTTACAACAAATCGTTCAACAGCAACCCAAACAGCAACAGCAACAGCAGCAACATAAATCACACACACACACGCACATGCACACTGTGGCACTTCACACACACACACACACACACACGCTGCTTGCATATTTCTTACACACAATTGTCTCTTTTCTTTTGGACTCGCACAATGCACAGCTCCCAACTGAGCCGGGCTGAGTCCCGGCTCCAACTCTTGGCAACCCCCCGCCTGCCCGCCTGGCCGCCCGCTGCTCCTTGTGCCTAGCTCCTCCCTCAGTTGCCGGCTCTGCCTCGTCGTTGGCTTTTGTGAATTGGTGTCCAAGCGTTTTATGTTTCAATTATGCGCAACTTGTGCCCAACAATGGCGACGCTTTAGATGCTCGCTCGCCTGCGCTAAATGATGATGCAAAGTGACTTGGCCCGGGCTCCAAAAGGATTCAGCTCTTGCTCCTTCAGTTTCTGCCTCTACTACTGTTTCTGTTTCTACTTCTGCCACTGCCACAGCTCCTGCTGCGTGTGTCAGTGTCTGTGCCAGTTGATGCATAAATTCCTTTAACATATGGCCCAGCCCCGTTGGCAGCCACACACATAAAACCGTTTAGATTGACACACGCAATGTGTGTGCGTGTGTGTGTGTGTGTGTGCGTGTGTGTGCAACTCGCCCCCTAACCGAACCCATTTGCAACTGCGTTTATTTGCCTGCCACGTTGGGGCAAGGTGTGCTCAAGTAGCCAACGGTAATTTTCAACCATTTTGAGGCCTTTGCACTCTCGAGTCAACTTTAAACCCTTGGCGCACGGCCAGGGAACGCACAGTTTTGGGTTATGGCAACACTTTTGGCCATTACTTGGCTGGCCAAACTCCAGCGAAGCCATTCAAGATGCGTTTCCTGTACAATGGGAAGCCCACCGAGCTGTGAATACATTACGACTATATTCATCTAGGGCTGCCCTTAAAGTATCAGCCAGCATGAAATTCACAATATTTCTCCACACATCTCGCGCAGTCTTAAAGTACAGGTATAAATAGGTTTAAAGCTTGATCGAAGTATAGAAAGTGTAACATGTTTTGAATATATGAGTATACATCTGAATATCACGCTGACTCACTCAAGAGCTTTGTTTCTTCGTTTCCTTTTTGTGTGATATTCGTAAACGTTTTACTTCTTTTGCTGAACAACATGTCATTTCATCATTTTGAAATAGAGCTTTAAATAAATGTGGAGTAGTACCGCTTACTGGATAAAACATTGTTCTACACCTCTTCTTCATTTGCTTCTTGGATTCCTCTTTGTTCATCTTTCTTAAACGTTTAGTAAGAAATATGTCATATTGATGAATCAGTTTTGTTAAGAACAATATGAAGTTCCAAAACTCCCTCTAAATAATTAAATTGAATGTTGCTTGTTGCTCTTTCTTCATCAATTCTTCTTTGCGCGTTATACTTAAACGTTTTAACACAATATTTAATACTCGTATGCAAATACCTATTTATGACAGTTTTGTAGGTTGCATTTTACTAGTAATCTGAACTTAGAATCGTACTCCATATTATAAGGATTTCTGGGGTAAGCTTGAAAGATTTGTAAGGAAAGTAAGTTGATCTTTTGGGAAACGGCTCCTAACTTGACTTCTTGATGTAACCCCTAATTGTTTTGTAGTGCTTAGCTGGACCCAGACTTGAACCCTTTTCGGGTCTACAGCCAATAAATGTCGCATCTCAAGCTGTGCTCGCACAGCGGCAATTTGCAACTGCCCAGCGTTGCAAGCGACTCTCAACTTCTCACTCTTTCCCACACACACTCGCTCTCTCTCTCTCTCTCTCTCTCTCTCTTTCTCTGTCTTTCTCTGTTACGCTCGCTCGCACAAAATGGCGGCCAATTGATGTTATGTATATAAATCGAGCTATATAAAATTGTATGTGATGTGATGCAAATGCGACTGATGTGGGCATGCTGCGCAGGCGCAGATGCCAGGCCCAGTTTGGAGACGATGATGATGATGATGATGATGATGCTGGCAATGATGATGATGATGATGACAATGCCTTGGCCGAGCCCAGACACGCAGACGTGATTGTTGATTGTTGGCTGAGTTGGACGCAGCTTGGGCTTGGCCCGGCCCGTCCTCAGCCTATGTACAGTCGAGTTATCAAGGTCTGGCCAATCAAAAAAGCCAACTAAGCGCATACAAATCGACAGATACACACACACACACACACACACACACACACACATATCGAGGCTGGGCAGATTGGATCGTTGTGTGGAGGCCGCTCGATCGTCGACAGGTGTGAAGCTCCAGCGATGTGGGCAATAACAAACCGTAACACGGCGGCAGATAAGCAAACAGCTCACATGCCCCACTCCCCACAGCACCGCTGCCCCACACCGCTCTCTCTCTCTCTCTCGCTATCCGGCTGTCTCTCTGGCCAGTTCGGAAGCGAAAGAAAACCTGCTCAGTTTGAGTGTTTGAGTGTTGAGTGCTGAGTGCTGATATTCATTCAATGCGCTTGGCCACAGCTCGGCCCGCGTTGTGGCTCTCGGCTCTCGCTCGCACGAGCACGAGCATGACAACAACAACAACAACAACAACAACATGGAAGAGCAGCCAACCAGCCAGCCAAACGGGCTGGGGCTGGGGCTGGGGCTGGGCCAGGGCCAGGCCAGCGCTGAGAGGCAGCCAACGGCAAACGAGGGCCAAAGCCAAAGCCCCCAAAGTAAATAAGTTATCAGTTGAATTGTAACTGGAAACTCTCTGTGGCAACTAAAAAATGAATGAATATATAAAAGGGGAGGCGTCAACAACGACAACAGCAACAGCAACAACAACAACAGCAACAACAGCAACAACAATGGGGCATAACAATAAGAAGACAACGTCGCGACGTTGACAAAGATCAGAGCGCGTCTTGGAGACTGGGCACACACACTGGGGTAGCCAGCTTGGGTGTGCGTGTGTATGTGCGTGTGTGTGCATGTGTGTGTGTGCAACACACATGTGAAACGAGCACAACGAATGGCGAGCAAGCGATTTATAAGTCGCGCGTGCCCATTCAAATCACAATTCGCTGCAATCTTAACTTCTTGCTTACATTTCTCCCTTTGAAAGGTTGGGGCAGGGGAGGGGGCGCCGTATTTGTGGTAGGGCGGGGTAGGGACAATTATTATTTGTACTTAACTTTAACGGTTTTCAAAGTATTTGCTTTTCATATTTACTTAACATATTTACCAATACTTCAGCACGTGTCTTTTAATCAATACGCTTTCCGATTCCTTTTCATAGTTATCGATAACTCTATTGATCTTTCATTTTTGATATTATGTTTGCAAACTTATCAAAATTTCTTGGTACTTAGAAAAACCAACAATTTTGATGCCAAATTCAGAAATGGCAACAGAAAATTTATTTCAGCTTGATTTAAATACTTTAAGAACTTTACGAAGTTCTTATATTGTCTTATTGTTTTTTAATCTTAACATTATTAATCAAACTAATTACTATTTTCTTTAATTTTGTGAGCGCTTTTGAACTTATAACAAGATGTTCTGGTTTCATTCCAAGAACATTCATTGGAATTTTTATTATAATAATTATTATTATTTTGCACTCAGAATAAAAAATGACCTAAAATGCAGAAAGTCGCCATACTTTAGTAGCCAAAGGCAGCCTTAATTTGCTTTAAACTTTTCTATTAAACATAATTTATTTTTGATTTTTGGGCTGACTTTTATTATAGGGTGTATTAATGAAATATAATTGTTTTTTCATAGACTTGATCTGATATTAACTCTAGACAGCACTATATTGGTAGTATATATATAAATGGTAGTAAAATAAATAATCTTTTTTCAATCGAAATGTAAGTGGAATGCAAAAAATTCATTTGAGAAGCGTTTTTGTATAAAGGCATAAAAAACATATCTACACTCAGAAAAATCAATGCCCTAAAATGCAGTTTTGTAGCCAAAGGCAGTCTTATTTATTTTCTGAATTTTAGATATATATTTCCAAAATTTAGGAAATATTTTATTTTAAATAGGATGATTTTCTGTATTTGTTGCTTCACCTCCGCTTGGTGGTACAAAGTGGAAAAGACTTTAGATTCAAAAATGTCTGTGGCCAACACAAGCAGGTTCTACTGTATTCACACGTAGGAGAACATTTGTGAGTACACTCACTTGTATTCAAACACTCATGCGAGTGAGTGCCAACTGTAAAAGTTGTATTTGAATGCTCCGAGGAGTCGTTCCGTTTGAGTGAGTGTTTGTCATTCACTTGGCACTCATTTGAGTTGTATTCACTTGATTCGTCAACTGTATTTAATGGGCAAGTAAACTAAAGTATTCATTTGCAGTTGCAATCAACGTGGAATGCGTAATTGAACCGACTGCAACACAATTGCACCAACAGGCTGAATATGAATCGGAATCGGAATCGGAATCTAAAGCTGAATGTGAGCTGGAACTGGATCTGGATCTGAATCCTCAGTGCTAAGGTGTGCAGTGCGCAATGTGACAATGGCATCTTAATGATAATAATTACAGGCACAGGCTGATAATGATGGGGCGATTGAAACTGGGGATCGAGAATGAGAGTGGGAGCTGGGGGGAGCCATCTTGATATTAATCGCCAGGCAAGCGGAAATGGGGAGTGCCACACAGTTTGGGGCACAACACACACATAGAATTCGAGGTGGGTCTGGGTCTGGGTCCAGGTGCAAATGCGGGTGCGGGGTGCGGGGTGCGGGGTGCGGGGGTGCGGGGTGTGTGGTGCATGGGTGCATGGGTGCGGGTCCCTTTTTGGCTTCGTTGTTGTTGCCTACAACACGAGTGCCATGATTGATTTATTTATTTGAGCTGCGAACGCACGCGTCGCGTTGTTGTCAGTGTTTCATCATTGTTGTTGTTTTGTGGGCATTGGCAGCGTCATTCGCGTCTTCGTTTCAGTTTAAATCAGTAATCATTGAATTAAATTATGCCAGAGCCAGAGCCAGAGCCAGAGCGAGAGCCAACCCAAAATCCGTGCCATCATCATCCGCAAGCTATCAAGCATCGAGCCAGCCATCCATCTGTCCATCTGTCCATCTATCCATCTATCCATCTATCCATCTATCCATCTATCCATCCGGGGCTGGGCTGTGGCCGCACCCACACCTCAGAGAGACAACGTTTCAGTAATCTTGAGACTACCACACCGGCAACGTATTGCAGCACGCGTCGCAGTCGCCGTCGCAGTCGCTGTCATCATTCGGTTGGTCACATGCCAAAACCGTTCATTGGCTGTGAAGTTTTTATTGAATTGAGCTGAAGAGTTCGACACCCACATGGCCCAGGCAGCCAGGCAGTCAGTCCATCGCTCCAGCTTCATCCACACCTTGTGCGCTGACCGAGCGTGCTCTGCTCCAGTATCCAGTAAGCCAGCATCCAATAAGCCAGGCCAGAACCCACTTGGGTCCAACCAGGTCCAACTCGGGGATCTTTTGGGTGCGCCCGCCTCACAGAGCGTGGGCTGAGTTTTCAATCTGCGCTTCGTGCGCTATTTATAAACTGTTTGAATGAGTAAATGAATGAATGAAAGACAGTCAGACAGACAGACAGCCAGACAGCCAGACAGACAGTCAGACAGTCAGCGAGGCAGCAAATAATAATTGCGCTGCTCAATTAAAAGCAGCCAAAGGTAGAAAACCAAACCCAAGCTGGGTCCACTTGGGGTTTCATCTTCATCAAGCTCATCATGCTGAACTGCAGCAACTTCATCATCATCAACAACATCATCATCATCATCATCATCATCAGCTCTTGGCTAGCTGGGGCTTTTCCAGGCTGTATTTTGACATTGCGTAGGCCCAAACTGTTGCCAAGCCTTTTGGGCCATTTAATAAATGACTCTTGGCCCTGGTACTGGCCCTGGCCCTGGCCCTGGCTTTGGCCCTGTCTTTGGCCCTGGCCCTAGCCCGGCCCCTGGAACTAATCAAGTTGATGCTGCAGCGGGCCAATTGGGCTGGCTAATTTATGCGCAATTGACAAAACGAAATCAACATTTCTTTGCGTTTATATTTTGGATTTTCTTGTTTGTTTTGTTTTTTTCCTGCTCGATTCTATTTTGTACGGCATTTCCTGGCCGGAAGCAGCCGGTCTAGTCTCAAGTTGCACGCTTAGTTTGGCAACTTGTGGCACGTGCCGCTTTGCTCACAAGGGGCAACAACAAAGCCATTGACAAAGATGTAGGCAACCCAAAAATTCGATGACTATGAGGCGCGTGCGCCGGCAACAAGGATAAGCACAGGAGCCAGGAGCCAGCAACCGGCAGCAGCGGCTGCCCTGCCATCCTTGCAATCAGTCAAATGTTGCTGCCTCTTCCGCCTCTCTTAGCCTTCGCCACTCGCGATACATTTTGCGGTTTGTTTTGCTCACTGGCTATGCAAATTTTGCAGCTGCACAGCTGCTCAGCAATTCAGAGGGAGGGGGCGCCTCCAGGCGGCATAAAGGTGCCAAGTCCTTTTTGGCTACTGTGGGTGGCTCGCCCTGCCACCCTCAGCCCACTCTGTCTGCCGCGGCCGCCATGGAAAGTGAAAAGTGAAAAGTTTGCCAAAGTGCGAAGTGCGAAGTGCGCGACGACAACGTCATAAAAATATGCGCGTCAAAACAAACCCAGTAAAAGATTCATTAAGTATCCTACTTGGCTACGCTCTCTTGTGTCCTTCTTCCTTGCTTTGCGTTCTCTCTTTCGCCGGGGGCATTCCCAGTCGTCGCCTGCGAGCCGGCAGCCGGCAGCCGGCAGCCGGTCAAACATTGCGCATACGCCGCGTTGACCGCCTCAATTTCTCGGCCAACTTTTCAGCTTTGTTCTTCACATATTTTCCAGCCTTTCGATGCAATTTGCAGCTCTTGGCATTCACCTTAGACACAGTATGTTTAAAAGATAGATAAATATATATAAGAGACTGTTAATCTGACATTTACTTCCTCAATTATCCTATACAGAAGACAAGAGCAGCTCAAGGAGAAAATCAGTTAATAACTTTCCCAAAATAATCAACACTAGTATCGATATTATCAATATACTTATGTTTCTCATCAATATTGATTGTTTTCTTATTGTGGTTTTAATTATCATTATACAGAGCTAGAATATTTACTCTGAAATCTATCAGAAATATCCAGTTTTATTTATTTCCTTATCCTTCCTTTTTCTCCTTTTATTCTTGATTTTATTATCAAGTTGAACACTTTTATAAAATCAATTTACGAAGCAAGTATACAACGGAGGGAATTCATTTTCAAGAGATAATAATCACAATACTATCAAGGATGTTAGCGGAAACTATCGAAACTATCGAAACTATCGAGTGGGCGCAAAATCGATAGCTCTACCGGACTGATTATTGTTATTAACATTCAACATTTTAGCCAAACTTATTTTTTGTAAATAAGTTTTTAGCTGATTTTGCACAAGACTTTTTTTATTCTTCTTAATTTTGCACTTTTTAAATCTTGTTTAAGCCAGGTTTTAGACACTTTTGAAACGCTGTCTAAAATTTACTATAAGGAACTGCAGTCAACACACTCACATACCAAATTTCAGCATCTTAGCTCGAATACCGTCTGAAATATACAACTGAACCACTTTTTGAACCGGTTCGCAAGCTAGCAACTTGTTATATTTCAGCAAATTGAGCGCTAGGCAAGATCTGTTTCCGAGTTGTATGCTTAATCAGATAGATGTCTTGCGCCCCGAGTACTTTATAAGAAAAGGCTCCTAACTCAACCAATATTTGTGCAGCTGCTGAGCCGAGCTGCTTGTGCATCCTGTGTTAGAATACTCCGTTATATATATATATTGTTTTTTGGGAAATTGCCCAACACATACACACACATGAAGCTGTCTCATGTGTGAGTATGTGTGAGGACTTTCAAAGGGGGTTTTTTATTACAATTTTTGTTGTTTTCAAACTGCGCTGCGCTTTGTTTGGCTCGCTTTTTGTTGTTGTTGTTGTTGTTGTTGTGTTTTTTATGTTTCATGCATTTTGTTTTTGACGAAAAATTAAAAGTGGACTGAGCGAGGAAAACAAAAGCCAAAAGCGTATTTAAAACAAAAGAAAGTGCAAAACAATTCATGCGCCTGGCCGGAATCTGAGCCTGAATGTGAATGTGAATGTGAATGTGAATGTGCACGAATGTGAATCCGCATCCGAGTCGGGAGTGCCGAGTGTGAGCTGTTGTTGTTGTTGTCTGGCTTTTGGTTGGCCAGCCCGGCCCGGCCCGGCCCGGCCGACTGGCTGCGACCGCCCGCTGTCCCCAGTGTCGAATAAAAAACGGACACGGCTGCGACGGACTGCGGATGCACCTAGTGAGGAGCCGGCTCTCAATTGTAACTGAGCCGGAGATGGGCTGGGGTTGGGGCTGGGGTTGGGGTTGGGGTTTGGGGTTGCAGGAGCAGGAGACGAAGTCGCCGCAGCGGAAGCAACTTGCTGCGCGCTGTTGTGGCTGATTATGCTGCCAGTGGCAGTGTTGGAGGCACGGTCTACGCTCTGCTCCTGGCTCCTGCAGCGAGGACTCAGCTGAGTTGAAGCGAGATAGAGAGACCCCCTCCAATGTTGCAATTTGGGCTGCCTTCACAGATGTCCTGCAGGCTCCAGGCACATATCAAATGCACTGCCAACTCAGTCCGGCCCGCTTCTGCCGGCACACAACTGGGCCGCTTGAGCCGCAGCTGGACAAAAGTTTGACATTCACATGGCGACAGGGGGGGGGGGTTTGGGAGTTTGGGGGTTGCTGTTATTTGTTATAACAATTGCGCTGTCGCAAGGGGATGCGCAGGGGCGGGTAGCGGGTAGCGGGTAGCGGGCAGGAGGATACACCATGTGACCTGACAGGGACGTTGCCATGGCAGGCAAGGAGCAGGAGCTGGATAACAATGTCCGCGTCCGCGTCCGCGGTCGGTCGCTCATTTAATGGACACTGTTTGGTCGATAATCAAATTAAAAGCCAACAACAACAACAACGGCAAAAATAATAAACCAGCCAAAAAGCCAGGCACGTCAAGGTGCCACCAGGAGCTGCCCACTCCGCGCTCCGAGCGCCGGGAGTCGCAAATCGAAAATCGGAAGTGGAAAGTGGAAGTGGAAGTGGAACTGGAAGCGGAAATCGGAAGGAAGTGAGCAGTCCGGCCCAAGTATCGATTCAACTAATTCAAGGCCAGCTGCCTTTTTGGCACTGGACCGTGTGCCGCTCGATTAGCGCTGACCGTTTGAATGTTTTATTCATTTTTGTTGTTCTTGTGAATGCTTCGAATGTGGCTCGAACTCATGCGGAACGGCCACGTGAAGCTGAAGGACTCAAGGGTTGCCAAAATGCAGCTGGGGCGGGCGCCAGCGGAGGAGGGCTGCCCGGCAAGCAGGTGAACTGGACACGCTACACTCACAAAAATAATTGCCATCGAGTTCAGAAAATCGAACTATCACAAAGCTCACACTAACCGACAGAAACCATATCTACTTAGTAGAAATAATTTCTAAATTTAAGATATATATTGCTTAAATTCAGAAAAACATAAGCTTAGCGCATTCATTTTTCTAAGTGAGCAGGAAATGAGGAAACTCTTTGCTATTCAAAGTATGGGTACATTCAAAAAGTGAGCTTGGATTGAAGGGTAATTACAATATAACCATAAAAACTAAATGCTTTTTCTATTTAGCTGCAACTTCAATGGATTACAACTTCAAATCAAGGACTTTAGAAGCAATTTTAGTATGCAATTCAACCTATACTACACTATGTTTCTTATATAGTTAAAATACCTTGTTGTTCCCAACATCCATGCATTACACAAGCATCACAAATTAAATAAAATAATAACTACAAATAACTCAATAAAATGCCATACAAATCTCAAACTAGCGGCGCATTCAGCACAACTAAGCGCTGACTGATTTTCGCTGACTGATGAGTCTATTCTGAACGAGCTTCGTAACAAGCAGCGCTTGACTTTTCTTTCAAATGTGTAGAGCTGATGCATATTCCAAAGTTCGAAGACACAATCCACACAAATAAGTCAACTAATAATTCTGCTGATTAAGCAAAAATAATTTTTGATACATTTTCTAACTCTGCTGAATGCAATGATCAATTTGTGTTGAGCGAGAATTTTTTAAGTCTGGTTAACAAAATCAATTCGAAACATTAATTTCTGGCTTTCATTTCAAGTGTTAAATCATTAACCAAATTAGTGCAACAAAGTTATTTTTAATTTTTATTATTTTTATTTTTTATTTTTATTTTTATTATTATTATTATCAGACTGATCTGATTCTTCAGCTCTCAACTGACAGTTTTATTTATTTAAATCAGCATTCTTATTATAAAAGTACAAGGTTATTATATCGAAATCTTAAAGCTTCGATCATTTATCGGAAATATCCGAAGTAGGGATGAACAACATCCTCAAGTTTATAAACTCCAAGAAGCGGTTCAAAGGGTTAGAACAAGCTTAATAGACACTATGTGGTGCCACAATGGGCCAATCGTGAATCCTAAGTGTGGAGCAGGAAAACTTTATTTTTAACCTAACCTATAAATTAGAAATCAAAGTTAAGTTCTCTGCTGAACTTACTACTGAATGGGATATTTATGGCCAGACCTCAGACTTTCTTTCCGTTTGGTCAGATGAAAGATAAAACAAGCTGTAGGCATTTGGCAATGCGACTTGTTCTCGGAAATTACCCATTAGTCGAAGATAAGGGCAGCATGACGAAACCTTGTGAGTTCGGAGATCGAAAAGATTCCAACAACAATACAAAAGGAGAAAAAAAGAACGAATTGTCGAATAAAAAATAATGAAAGTGTAGCAATTAATTATGATATGGGGAGGCAACGAAACAACCATCGCACCTGATGGAGCTGACAATAGTATGTTGCTTGATGGTAGGGGTGGGCAGGGGAGGTGAGCAGAGGAGCAAGTGGCAAGGGGGGTGAGCTAGTCGAACAAGGGCAATTTTGGGGCACAACAGCTATCGATAACAGCGCTCTGTTCTGTGGGGGCATTCGATTTTTGGAGCAAACACAACTTGGAGGGGGTCCTCCCAAACGCGATCGTCAGCAATTAGTCGCAGCTCGAGCTCTTATCAATTTTACTGGGAAAACTGTATGCCCCTCCTCTGCCTGCTCTCTCTCTGTCCCTAGTCTGGCCAGCTGGCCCCCAGTTTGGGGCCGCTCTTCTAATGCAGCTTGTTGCTTTTGATTTGTAACACAAATAAACCGAAAAATATCACAACAAGGCTAACAACTTTGCGGAGCAATTAAAACTGTTTGACGACATCGAAGCGGGCTGGGTGGGGGTTGGGGTGTGGGGTGGCGGGCAGGTGCAGCAGCTCTGATAAATGGCCAGTGCGTCATGGGGCTGGACGTTGCCGTTATCTAGATATGGGGCAGATAACATTGCTCAAACAGCAAATACAGCCAAGTGAAAATAAAAAAGAATCTCGGCCAAAACTAACAGCCAAGAAAAACAGTCACAGTTTACGGCCATGATACGGAAATGCCCAAATATATGAGTGCGAATTCATGTGTGTGTGTGTGTGTGTGTGTGTGTGTGTGTGGGGGAGTTTATGGCTATACGGCTTTGATTTCCCTTTGAACTAGCCGTGACCACAGATACACTCACCAAATTTATTTGTCATGTTAATTGCGGCATTTGGATTGAAATAACCCGCCGGACCCGCCGCCAAGAAAACAACAACAACAACAACAACAAAATAATAATAAGTAATAACCCCACTAAATTGCGGCCATCGTCGTGCCAGGCAAGGGGGACGTTAACTTTACAATCGCCAACGCAAAAAAATAAAACTAAAAATAAATAAACAAAAAATAAAAAAATAAAAATGGAAAAAAATCTGAGAAATCATTGCAAACACACCTAAACACGGGCGGGCTCTGATTTCTGAACGTTGCGATATCGCGGCGATAACTGAAACGAGTTAAAGGCAAGAGTAGATACCAGAAATCAAAATAAAAAGTAATACTAATGGAATAAAACTAGGCACACAAGTTGCCCATAGAAGGGCAGCTTAGTCCGATCTATGGACAGGATATAGTAGAGATGACAACACGCAGGATGTGCCAGCAATCGAAACTGATAGTTGGTATCGATACTAGCTATCTATCGAAATTATAAACATTATTTAAATATTTCAATAAATTGATGAAAAAGTAAGTGTATTCGGTAACTTGTTTAAGCACAAAAGAAATAAAACTCCTAAACGTATAGAATAGTTATTAAATTACTATATTTTTCAGAATTTCAATACTCAAGAAAACTGTATACTAAATTACAGAAATAAATGAAATGAAATGAAACAAATATATTACTATTTTCTGTGAAAAGGGCTTTCATCAAACCCCATTTACCGCATTAAATGGTGAAATAAAAAAATTTAAAGTTTAAGATTTGTGTTTAGAAATCGTTTAAAAATTAATCGTTATCAACTTTCTATATAAAATGTTGTTCCAAGTCAATGAAATGTCAACTTTTGTGATTTATGTGGCCTTTTTGGCTATGAAAACTTCTTCCTAAATATATTCAGGCGTGTTATCATTTTCGATGTCGAGCAAACTATTCAGCATTGGTTTTGTCTCCTAAATTTCGGAAGTCGATTAAATTATTTGGACTGAAAAGTTTCCCATTTAGTTCAGTTGAGTGAAAACTATTCAAAGAAATCTTCTGAAGGCATAAACGAATACTGTTTGAATCAAAAATTAATGGTACTCGGCATAATTAAATTAAATCAAACTATCAAACAAAATAGTGAAGAGAAACTAAAAAACTATAAATATTATCGATGTCATCGTTGTTTTGTCACCTCTACTAAATAAATATTAAAAAAAATGCTCATTTATGGTGTTTATGTTTAATTTGTTGCCGAGCTTACAAATATAATCGAATTAAGGTAACCTTTTTATCCATAGAAGCTAAAACTTAAAACTTTCCAATGATACCAACTAGTATGACTACAGTCGCATATTTCTTGTATAAATGGAGTCTAGAGTTACCTATCGATAAGATGCGACATGACTTATCGTCCTACCCAATGATCGAAAGCTCACACTGGGAGAAATATTCATTTAAGTTACACTTAGCTAAGCCAATGGTTTCTTAACTGGTTACAAGTTGGTCAAATATAAACAAATCATAATAGATTTCATTAAGCTGCCACAAGCAAAGCTTTGGGATATGTTTCGCTAATACTTCTCTTTTTATGTCTATAGACATGGTATACCATACAGTTTGCCCTCAGTTTGCATACTATTTGAGTGATTCAAGAAAAGTTCAACTATAAATATGTTTAAATTCATATAACCAATGCACATACAAAATTTGATCAGCATGGCTCAAAGTTAGAACGTCAGACAAACTGGTTAAGTTCTCATCTATGGGCATAAGTTGGGGTTAACTTTGTTTGTATTATTTTAACTAATATTAAAAGCAATCTAAGAGATAACATAATGATATTATGAGAGAGAGAATTCGGTATTTCAGCTGTGGTGAACACTTGCTTCGATCAGGAAACCAATCCCAACCCATCCCACAGGTGTCACACACTATATAGATAAGGTATATATCTATATCTATATCTATATCTATATCTATATCTATATCTTGCATTTATTGCTTTCAAATAAGTTGAGAATTTGATTTGTTTTTCCACTTACCTTGTGCAATTCGAACCGCGGGCATTTTAATTCTCATTTTCGTTACAATTTCCAAAGGAGTTTCAAAACTTTTCGAGCGCTCGCCCCCGCAATGTCAGCTGGGCGGGCAACTCCTGCTCCTCCAAATGCGCCTCCTCCCCCTGCTGTTGCTTGGCGTTCCTTTTGGGCTGTCGTCCTTTGTTGTTGTTGTTGTGAAACACTTGATAAATGTTTTGGTGAGTTTTGTTTATTTCTTTTCTTTTCTTTTCACCAATTTGATTTAAGATTTTGATTTGTTTATTGAAACGCTTTCTTATTTGTTATTGCACTTTTGTTTGTTGTTGTTTGTGGTTTCTAAACATTTGTTTATTAGTGCAGGGCAGGTAAAAAAAAATGCACTTGATATTTTCCGACTTTTCTTATTCGCTTTTCACAACTGTCCCAAGCAGCGGCCATTTGCCAGCTTCAGTTTTATAAATTTTCTGGTTAAAGTTGTCATTTTGATGAAATTGTAATTATTTGCTAGCTTTGTTTTGATTTCAATGAAATAATTAAATAATTAATTATATATAATTATTGGAAATCTTTTATTCATTTATTTGGAATTGATTTGTGTCGAACAAAAACAAAAAACAAACAAAACAAATTTTGCACACAAGAAACAATTTTTACGAGTGCTTCTTCTTCTTCTTCTGCTGCTGCGGCTGCTGGCGCTGCTACTGCTGCTGCTGCTTTCGCCCTCCTTCTGCTGCTGCGGCGACTTCTTCAACTGCTGCTGCTTTCGTATAGGAACCGTATGCACTGTAGTTGCTGTTGCTTTTGTTGTAATTCTTATTTGCTTATGCTGCGCTGCATTTGTTGTTGTTGTTGTTGTTGTTGTTATTGTTATTGTTGCTGGCAGCTGACAAAATTGTTTTTTTCTTGCTTGTTTTTATTTTGCGCGCTCTTCATATTCCCTTTGCACACATTTTTTTTGCGTTTTGTTTTGCTAAACAGCTTTATCAGCGTATTTGTATTGTGCGTTGACTCACGATGTTAGCGGCGTATTCCAATTGGCAGCTAATTGGCATCCAATTGGAATTGAACATTTGTTTGTTTTTGTTTTGTTTTTTTTAACACAAAGCACTTGAAAAAAATTGCACTTTTTGTGTGGTTGTGTGTGTGGTTTTGTGTGTGTGTGTGTGTGTGTGTGACCGGGCAGCGGACGGGCAGGCGGTGGAAGTGGGAAGATGTGCAACCAAACAAAAAATGATTTGTGTTAACGTATTTTAAAAACGCGTCATTATCTGTCGTTGTCCTTTGGCTAACTGTTATTTGTTGGTGTTGCAGTTGCGTTTGCGTTTGCGTTAGCGTTTGCTGCGTCTGCTGGCTGCTGCGTGCACCGCGACGGCGGTGGCAGCCTCGTCAAAAAATATGTGGTGCTAACGGTAACGGCGGAAGTACGCGACTACTGCGAGGCGTCGAGTGGCGAGCGCGTCTTCGCTGGCTCTGCTGCGGCTGCGGCTGCGACTGCGGCTGCGGCGGCTGTCGCTCTGTTGTCGTCGTTGTCGTTGTCCAACCAACAAAGCACAAAGCGCCGTGACGACACCAACACCAACACCAACACACGAGGCCAGCGAGTGCTTGGGCAACGGGCGGGCGGTGCGAGAGAACTTCTACTTCGTTTGCTTCGTCTTCTTCTTCGTGGACGCTGTCGGCAAACGAAACGAACGAAAGCTTGACGAGTGGACGAGCAGTGCGTGAGAGAGCCAACGTATATGTGTGTGTGTGTGTGTATATGTGTGAGCAAGCGAGCGAACTTATATATGTATGAGAGGCAGTGACTGTGGCAGCGGCTGCGGCAGCGGCAGAGGCCAAGCTTATGCGGCGAGCCTAGAAAAGCCAAAGCCAGAGACGACAGAGCAGCGACGAGAGCATGTCCGAACGCGACGATGTCCTGCGAGCGACTGTGGACGCACACGTTCAGATAATTCAATTTTATTTTAGGGTTTTGCACTTTAATGCCAATCTGAAAATTTGATTTTGGCTAAGCGACGCCAACGCTAACGCCGACGTTAGCGCTAACGTTAGCGTCAACGTCAACGTCAACATCAACGCCAACGCCGAAGTTGGAAGCTTCAGCCCTTTTGGTGTTGGTGGTGGGTTGCTTGTTATTGTTATTGTTGTTGGTGGTGGGTTGGTGGGTTGGGTGGGTTGCTGCTGCCGCTACTGCTGCTGCTGCTGCTGCGTTTGTTTATTTGGTTTGCTGCCACTCGTTGGTCCGTTGGCCGCCGCATGTGTGTGCGTATGTGGGGGTGGACACACACATACACAACACACACACACGCCTGCGAGAGCGAGTTAGCTTGAGCGAGCGAGCAGGCAACAGACAAACGGATCCAAGCGAGAGCGAGAGCCGCCAAGCTCGCGCCAGTTGAAACAAATGAAAATAGCCAAGTTCGATGTGGCGACTGTTTCATGCCAGGCTGACTGCACGCGACGTCAGCCCCAGCGTCAGCGTCAACGTCAACGTCAACGTCAGCAGCGAATTCGCTGATAACAGCGACGCGCGGCTCACACATGTGCGAAGCGTGCGTATGCCGTGTGTGAAGTGGGAGGAGGATGAGGAACATAGAGTATTAAGGATAGTGTGTAGAGCGTAGAGTATAAAAGCTGCCGCTGCCGCTGCCGCTGTCCAAGCCCGAGGCCCAAAGCTCGCGCAGCCGGCGTTTGGTTATGAATGAAGCAACAACAACAAGCATAATGCGCGCGCAACTTAAGCGTCGACTGCGCGACGTTTGCCGCGCAATTCAAAGCAACAACAACTGCAATATGCTTTTCTCTTCTTCTTGTATTTATATTTCTTATATCTGCAATTACCCAATTTCAATTTCAAATTTAAATTCCAATAAAAAATTTATATCCAAATTACACTGCACAAATTTTTTGATTTTTATTAAATTTTTAGTTTCGGCTTTTACGCGCGCCCCGTACACCGGCAGAAAGTTTCGGTAACTTGTGGCACGTCCTCACAACGCGGCTGCTCGTGTGCATCTAATAAACTAAACTTAGTTTATGCCCATCTTCCATTCAACAAGAGGCCACTGGCGCTGTCGCAGTCGTCGTTGCTGCTGCCACTGCCGAGTGGCAACCAACCAAACCACTCGCAACGCCAGCGCCAGCGCTCGCTTCGCTGCCAGCGCCAACTGTCGACCGGCATTAGCCGCCGCCCGCCCGCCGCCCGCCGCCCGCCGCTTCCGCCTTCATCGCCTGGCCACTATGCAGGCCCCAAACGCTAGTCCGCAGCCAGCGTCGCCGCTGACGTCGTCGTCGCCGTCGCAGTTGCCGTCACCGTTGCGACCACAACCGAGTGGCCCGAACTTGGAGCTGCCATTTGGCGTAGTTAGTCAATGAGTCCCTGGGTTGAAGTTCAGCCGGTTTGTGGGTGTTATTGAGTGCAAATCTGATTTGCACTGCATTCGCACCGAACGAATCATGAGTATTCATTGACTTCCAAGTGAATATAATTGTTGATTGGTTGTTGCCTACGTATTTATTCACTGGAGTACTCATCAGCACTCCAGGAATATTCAGGCAAATATTCACGAATGTATTCGTGATTGTACTCATGAATGTGTGTGTTTATATATGAATGCTGCATGTGGTACATACAGTAGTATTCACGAGTGTGTGAACTTGCAAGTTATTACATGTGTATGTAAATATGTACATTTGGACATATCTGCAGAAGTTTCAATTGGTTATTCATGAATGTGTTCGTGAGTGTATTCATGAACATGTACTTATGTATACTCAAAAGTGTCCATGTCAAGCTAATTGCATAACGTATTGAGTGTATTCACAAAAGTATTCAAGAAAATATTCTATAATTGATTATTTATATATTATATTTTTATTGAATATTGTGAATGACATTAAATCGTGAGTGTATTCATGAATGTATTCGTGAGTGTATTCATGAATATGTGTAATCAAAAGCACAATGCATATTCAGTGTGTATTCACATGTATTCATGAATGTATTCGTGAGTGTATTCATGAATGTATTCGTGAGTGTATTCATGAATATGTGTATTCAAAAGAACAATGTATATTCAGTGTGTATTCACATGTATTCATGAATGTATTCGTGAGTGTATTCAGAATGCCATACTAGTTTAGGTGTGTGAACATATTTACAATTGTGAATGTGCCGCATCATTCATACCGTCAAGCAGAGACGAATACAAATGTGTGAGTGTGGGTGCGTACTAGCTGCATTTGGAATCTGCGGCACTAGAGAACGCTCATACTTAAGTTTAATGCTCGCCCACTGCGGTCAACACCGGCTAATGCACATTAATCATTGCAGCAGTGGCGTCGGCAGCGGCAGTGGCAGCGGCGCTTTGGTGGGTGGGCGATTGTTCGGGTGGTTGCATGCAGCATGTTGCAAGTTGCGAGCTGCGAGGCGGACAACAGCTGGACGCGAGCTGTTCGAACCACCCAACAAACCGAACACACACACACACATACACACTGGCAAACAGATAAGCTGCTGCCGACGCCGACTGCGCTGCCCAGCATTGCACCCATTAATGTCAGCGCTTTGATATGAGAAGCAGAGCACGTACTTGTGCATGTGTGTGTGAGTGTGCGATGCTGGCCCAAAAGTGAATGCGAATTGTTTTTATTGCAAAGGTTTGCGTTATTGTTAATTGTGCTATATGAGAGAGAGACGAGCGCGAGAGAGGGAGTGCGCGTGGGAGTGCGAGCGAGATAGATAGAGATCATTAGCGGCACACATGTGAGCGCGTTTGAGTGTATTGTGAGTGTCCACTGAGATACAACTCTAGCCAACCCGTTCCCCCTCCCCCAACACATGTGTCGTGTGTGCATGTGTGTGTGTGTGTGTGTGTGTTTGATTCATATGACAGTTGCGCGCCTGCAAACCTCGCAGCGCTGATAAACTCAAGCTTAACCCATTGTTTAGCCGCCCCTACAAGCCCAACCCAACACCCAAGTCACCACCCCGACCCCGACCCTCACCCGCAATTCCCACTCCCACTCCCAACCCATACTCCCCAGCCAGGCACACACGCATGCCTCATGTGCTACTGAGTGCGGTGCCGTGTCCACAGTTATAGCCCCTATGGCCATAGCATATGTATCGGCGCCTTTGCTTATGTGCACTCACACTCACATTCGCATTCGCATTCGAACACTCACATTCAAACACTCACATACGCACTCATACGAGCGTCGCACACGCGCGTTCGCCCCATCGATTGGCCATCGCTGCTCTCGCCATATTCGACATTCAGAGATTCGACTTCCCGATTCCCCTCCCGCCCTTTGCGGCACTCAACCTGCTGACGACACCGTTACACGCGCTCTCTCGCGCACAGGTAGCAGCTGAGAGAAGGAGAGCAAGAGAGCCAAAGCAATGATGCTGCTACTGCTGCTGCTGCTGCGGTTGCTGGAGCAAGAAAAGCTACCCTTGCGGCCCTAAAGAGAGACGCGCACGCGAGAGCAATTGGCGAAATGAGAGCGAAAGCCAACTTCGGATGGGGTTATGTGCAGTCGAGCTTTGGCATCCGACGTCCGCTTATCAGTTGCCGCGCCAGCGTTGACAATGCCGGCAGAGCAAACGCTTGCCGCATGGGATCAGCGATGGCCAAAAGGGTCAATCGGGAACATGAATGATGATCAAACTTCAAGCCAAATAGGTGCATTGGTAAACCCTCCCTAGTCTTAAGTACAGCTCCGCCCCAGCCTTCGAGCGTTCCTAGAATGTGTTAACAATTCCCAAAAGTAACCTCCACAATTTAAAGGTAGAATGAGAGTGCCCCGCAGTTGCCCCATAATGTTACAGGTTCGACACCCCAACAACACCCTGATAGCTCGTAAATGTGTGGTTAAGGGCTTTAATGTTTAATGCGAAGTTCGACACCCCAATAACAAACATCCGATTCATACTGTTAGTTCTTAAGTAATTGTGTTGAATATTTGTTGCTAGGACATTCATACAAGGGCTTATAAAATTAAGCTGTGGATAAATGCCCATCCATAATATCCGACAGGTCTGAAATAAGTACTATTCCAAGAAATGTTTTATTCCAAGTTCGACTCCCCAATATCCAAATTTAATGATAATTAGTTAACATAAACTCATAAGATTCGAATGGAAAGCATTTCCATCCGCACTTACCCTATAAGACTACAGGTGCCACTACCCGAATATATCTAAGTCAGATAACCTGATAGAAGTTCTTTGAGAATGGTCTCAAGGTCCTTAATGTTTTGTTCTACACATATACTCCCATAATATAGAAATCAAAAAGCTAAGCAGTGCATCCTCCTTGAACCATAATGTTTTCATTATATGCTTTAAGAACATGACCATCTAATAGTTCTTGAATAATTCTTTCAAGATTTTTAATGGAATAAGGTTTCTAAGCAATGGCTTTAAGTTGGGGTCCTTTAAAATATCTAATAGCTAGTAAACTAGGAACACAATGAACTTCTCTCAGGTGGCACTACCACTCCTTGACTCCCTGCAACTCAGACTTCCTTCCTATATCTATTATATTGGGAAAAGAAAAGGGAAAGCATTCTAAAGCTAAGTTATATTATATTGTTCAGTTCGGACAGGTTGAATGGCTGGCTTATAGCTCTGATAGACTTCGGAATGTTTGGTAATCTTAGGATTTAGTTTTCAGTACAGATAATACCTCACAATTATGGGCATATCGATTATGTAAATGGTATATGGCATGTACACATCATCTTGCGAGTATTCTCTCTGTTTTTTAAGGTTTGCCCAAAAGGTTGAGGTAGTCGACAGTTGTGGGAGTGGGTGTATGAGTATGCAGCAACAGTTGCCAGATATTGTTTTTGTATTTGGTTGTTCAGATTCGGAATTCGGAATGCGGTAACATCAAACGCAGCGAAAAAGGAGCACTCGTAATTACCCTTCGTAGCGGCATTTCAATAAGTAAATAATAAGCGGGGGGTTATGAGCATAAAGGTAGGTATATACCCGTACATAACTATATATACATATATATGTATATACGAATCGTATAATATATGCATATAGGCACAGCCTCGCTGCCTGTCGTCGGCGAGATGTGAGAATTTTGAACGCTCGCGAGACCAGCTACAACAGCAACAAAAGCAACAACTGCAACTGCAACAAAGCCTGCAACGAAAATTACTGAATTGCCGACAATTACCACAGCAGCCATGAGGAGCAGCAAGGAGGGCGGCGGGGGTTAGAGCTGTGTGACATATGCCACAGAGCACAAAGCTGCTTGAGTTTTGAGTGCACTTCTTGCAACTGCAACTGCAACTGGGCTTTGCAACACAGCTCGCCGTCAGCAACAGTGATGTAAAAAGAACACCTCGCAACATCGAATATATCGATGTTTGCTACAACGATGTTTTGTCATATTCTTGGCCTCGATCTTCGATACTTAAGTCCCGATGTTTGCTAAGCTATCGGCCAAGTGTCACCACTATCACGGAACTACAACTTTGCGTTGTGAAATTGTGTGAAAATGTATTATATCCTCAAAAACAAAGGACTTGCCAGACAAGATGTACACCTGTTCTGAAAAGGACTTAAGTTGTTGTATTTGCGACTTGAGAACCTGCTGGAAAACCTTTTCCCGAGCTCTATTAACAACAGCCTCATTCACTTAAACTTGAAAAACTTGGTATATTGTGAAATATATTTAAACAAAAAGAACAACTAATTAATTGTACTCTTATGTTATAACACTACGAATTTATTTCTTCTAAAATATGTTGACTTTTGTATATTTACATAACTAATTTGAGAATTAATAAAAGCAGCTATAATCAATTCTTAATTTAAAAAAAGGATTTCGGGAAATTTTAAACTATATTTGATTTGTTATTGTTTTTGAAATTTTAAAACTTTGATCACTTTTCAAAATTTACGCGATTTTAACTTTCGAATTGAAAATGAAATTACGCTGTTCTTATAAAAATGCTACAGAATAAAACCTAGAGCAATCTTTACTCAATTGCGTAATGTCTTAAGATCATTTTAACATACTTCATATTACTTAATATTCTAAGTTGATTTTTAACTTAAGTTTTTACAGAACCTATCTGAAATTTCATTGGTACAAAGTTTGCCAGGTCGATAAGATCCTGCGATTTGGCTAGTGCGATACACAGTGTTGTAAAGTGAGAAAAAGGATATGCCTGTTAGGCAATCGTCCTCCTCTGTCCGCCCCAAAGCGGAAGATTGAAAATATAAATGTAATTTTCTTTGCTTAAGAAACATTTTGAAACGACAAATACAACTGTTCTAGGGATGTGCTGATTGAAACAACACATATCGATAACAAAAGTCTTGCAATTCCTGAAACGCTCCGAATCGGAAACGGCAGATCTCTGAGTAAATTGAAAGCGGGAGGACATAAAGTAAGAAGTAAATATAACATTGTTAAATCGATATTTCACTTCCATGCAGTGTTATCAAATATCGATGCTCATCCGATATTTTCATCTCTAGTCGGCCATCGTCGATGTTGCCGTCCTCATTATGTAATCCTGCGGCGCATGTCCAGCATTAGAAGTGTCGACAAATTGGCCGACGAACGGCGATCTGTGAATCTGCGGACCTGGATATCTGACTATCTGGCTATCTGGATGTCTGGCCGCAGCTTGCTCTGGCCAAGGGGCAGCTGCTGCATTAGCATTAAGGCTGCGTGGCTGCCTCATCTCACTGCTGCATGATTGCTCTTTAAATGACGGCAGCTCAAACGCTGCCAATTTGCGATTGGCCCACGGGCTCCTAAGCTGGCCATTATCACGGCTACCGTTGTGGTTGCAACAGCCGCAGCAGCAACAGCAACAGGGGCAACTGCAACTGCAACTTCAGCTTAATCTTTGTAGCTTCCACTGGGCAGGGGCCGTGCCAGGCGTCGCCAACGCGGCGGCGTTGCCCAGCTATTAATTGTCGCGTGAACAGGATTGTTGGATCGATTGCGGGTCACAGTTTCGATAGCACCACCGTACCACCGACCCACCGGACCACAGTCGTCACCCGCCGAGCAGGCCCGTGGCACCAATTGAAGAGCTCTCAATGCCAACGGCTGGCCGTTGATCGATTAAACGAGCCCCGCTGGCCCCCTTCGCCGCTGGATGCGGGCCACCAGAGGCAGCCAAATTGAATATGCTACGAGTATATTCATGAATCATTTGGGCCTGAGTCCATTCGGTACCGCTGCGACCCGCTTCGCATTCGTATTCGTTGACAAATTGTTGATTGACGCAATCCGTTGGCCAGGGCCGCGTAGCCATGGAATCTGAACCTGCTCGCTTTTGCGGGCTGCACTGTGGTTAGGTGATGGCAGTAGCTGGTGGTGTTAGTCCTTATGGTGGTGGTGGATGGCGGTGGTGTTGCTGCTGCTCTTAGGGGCCCGGCTGCTTCTTGTTGTTTCCGTGGGCTAAACAAAGTTTATCGATTTAACAAAAATTCATTGAGCCTGAGAGCTATGAGTGCCACATTTGGCTCCAGCCACGGCCTGCAACGGCCTGGGACCCGGCGGTTTTGGCTTTGTTTAGATGACCCAACAAACTCAATGCTCGGCCCGTTGGCCGGGCACTGCCAGGGCCGAGCCAGGCTCCACCCAACTGATCGATTATACATTCGATGGCCATGAAGGCTAACAACTACGTGTATAAGCGCCGTTGTCCTCAATGCCCTTCCAAGCCATTGGCCATAGATACCAGCTCCTTGGCTGCCAAATGCGGCCTTACATAAGAAACCAATATCTGATTGGGATACTTCCGCAGGCACGAGAACAGATCAATCAGGAATGTCCCTATTTCCGGCTCCCATTGAATTAATTTAGTTCGAAATTGTACGTAAGCTAGGTAACTATCTTGAAGGATTCCATTTGAATAACATCAAATTGATATTGAACAACATTGCATACTAATTGAAATATTTTTAAAGAAAATGTCGAGATTTGCATTTTTTATTATTTATTTTTAATTAATAAATTTGAAATACCAAGTTGATATAGAGTATAAAACATGATCAGAAAGGCATTCCGTATAGAAATCGGTAAGGTTTTGATAAAGTTAAGGGAGTTTGTAGGTAAAGCTTTACAAGTTTAAATTTTTTTGAATTTTTAAAATGAATTTAGGCCGAATAATGAACTTCCTCAGAAAAAGTTTTGAAGTAGCTTTTTAAACTAATTTCATGTCCGCAATCGAAAAAATTGAAATTTTGAGATTTTGTTTTTTTTTCAAATTTTAGTTTTTGAAAATGTGTAAGGGGGTACCCTTGTCAAATTTCGAAAAAATTCCAATTTTTATTTTTTAAATTTTGAATGTCAAATCAATTCAGAGTACAAAACATATTCAAACAGGCATTCCGTTTGGAAATCGGTTAAGTTTTTACAAAGTTATGATAGTTGGTAATCTGGTAGGTAGAGCTTCATTTCATTCTGTCAGTGTAGTTCCCAAAGGATTAAGAAAGTTTTCAATACTAGTTGTTCAACATGGTTTTCCCATTTAAAACAACACCAGAGCACTTAGCAACCTCAGTATATGCTCCCAACGATATCATTTAAAGTCTTATCAATTCGACATCTAACTCAACATGTGTTCGTTTTAAGGACCTCGTTGCTGCTGTCCCCAGTAGCTGAAGCCGGCGTCCTTACCCCCTTGAGCGGCACATCTGAGAAACTGTGGCAAGTTTTAAAAACATGTACCGAAAATGCTTAATTTGATTTTCAAATGCCACAAGTGCGTGGCACTTGACATCTCAAGTGGCCTTTGATTCCATACGAGTCCTGTCCGTGTCCTCCCCGTAATTCAAAACCTCGAGCTCGTTTCAGGAGGCGCCTTTCAAGGGTATTGTTTTAACATTTGTGGTCGAACAGCTCCTAACAATACTGGATGCTGTGGATAATCTGTCGATCCCAGCAGTGGTAATGCTTAAGAACGGTATCTTGGCATTTATTGTTAGGAATTCCCATGAAATCATTCGGAATCGAAATTGTTAGCTATTCAGAATTGTAGCGATTGAATATTCGGCTTCATAAAAGTTTTCCTGTTATAGCAAGTGGTGTAAAAACTGTTCGGCATAACTTGAAAATGGAAATAATGATCAATTTATTATTAAATATGGTCTAAAATGATGCGCATTGAAAAGTAATCGGAAATGGGAGTTGATAATAAACTTATCCTCGTTTTGGGGTACGGTTCGTACCAATGTTCTGGGAATTGAGATCGAGTTGTTAGCTCTTTTTTGAGGTCCTTGCAGACAGGGCTTAATTTGATTTGGTTTCTCACATTTTATTTGTATACTCTGTTGAGAGTAGCTCAAACCGCGTGATATAACATTTAGAAAGCAACGGATTTCGAGTCATCTTTTTCAGATTTGATGTATCAAATAGATGTGTTTAAAATGTTTCCAAGAAAGTCGCACACTCGTTCTTTGCATAATATTTGGATTGAAAATTAAATGCTCATTCTCAAGAGCACACACCCCGGAGCTCGCTGTGAAATTGTCTCCCTGCAGCATTTCAATGAGACACTGTCCAAGTGACAAAACACAGAACAAAGACCTCAACCGATGCGGAGGCCAATGGGAAACAGTAGCATTCGCCATAAAACACAACACAGTTTTGATATTTTGGTAAGTGGGAAAAGAAAATAAAAGAAGTATGTATATATTTGAATTAATGGAAACTCAAGTGTGTCCACAAATGGAACACTGTCAATGGGAGCAGAGCGGAGCGGAGCAGAGCAGAACAGAGCGGGGCGGAGCGGAGTAGGGTGCCAATGGGGTCGCCTGATCGATGGAGAGAAGTCAGCGACCAACTCGAAAATGGGAATTTTGCCCAACGACAATGTCAAAGTCGCCAGCAGCAGCAGCAGCAACAACAACAACAACAACAACAACATCTTAAGCAGCCCCACGGCCAGTGGCTGCGACTGCGTCTACGTCCGCGTCTGCGTCAGCGTCTGTGGCAGTGGCAGTGGCAGTGGCAGTGTCAGTCGTCCGTTCCGCTGACTGGCGTCGCCTCATGGACAAACATGTGGCAGACACATGTGTGCGCCCGCCCAGCTTTGCGGCGGGCAGAGAGTCCGGACAGTGATCGCAAACGCGCACGGGACGCGGGACGCGGGCGCGGGTGTGTTGTTATTTTTAAGCATCGTGGGGACGGTCGACGGTTTCTTGGTTGTTGGTAGAGACCAAGCGACTTGGGCACTGTCAGCATCCCGATCACAGATTGCTTGACAGTGACAACGGGCTCGGATTCGGATTCGGATTCGAATTTGGTTGCACAGCAGCAGACTGAAGACACTCGCACCGTGCCGCAATAATATTTGACCAGACGACAACAACAAATGCCAACGAGTTGCAGCCCCCGCCACCGTTTCAGTGTCAGTCCCGGTCCCAGCACCATCCCCAACCCCAGCCCCAGCCCCAGTCCCAGTTCCAGTTCCAGAACTCGTAGCAGGGGGTGAACTTGAAAATTTTAACATTAAGTGTGAGATATTTATATATTTCCACTATTTTTTTTATGGCCGCCACAAAATTCAGCAGAAGTAAGCGGTACAGTTGAGCAGTTGCTCCTGAGTTGTGGATGAATTCCGAAACGGCGGCAGAGACATATCAGATCATGAAATGCATGTGGGAATGTGAGTTGAATTAAATAAATAGTATATAAATGATAACTTAGGTCTGGAATAGTTGTGCAGTAATTGAAGTTGATGCAAGCTGAAGTAACCCAAAAATCAGCCGGGCTTTGATTATATATCTATGTAGCTATACATATTATCTATTCTCCTTTAGTTCTGAAAGCCGTGCAGAAACCTTCCTAAGATTGTTGCATCCAAATATTAGATCTGAATGGATCAAATCTTTTGGAAAAGTATTACGGAATACTCGTATTCAAATATTCTTTATTTGTATTTAAAACCTATTTATAATAAATGTTTTTTTGACAGAATTTTTCCTTAAAGTGTTCCCTTCTAATTTTGTGGTATAGTACTGTTATATTTATTTAGTTAGAAGTAATTAAAACTGTTTCAGCTTATTTCTGCGTTTGAGAACATTCATTAGCTTATAAGGATAATTCTTTCTAGGCAAAACCTTTCCCAATAGGGTTCCGTCCACTTTATTATAACAAGTTTTTCAGCTTCCCTGAGAATATCTCGGAGAACACTTGTATATTTTAGTTGAAACATTATGAATTGAAGTTTTCTTGCACTTAAGGAAATTCTTAAGGGTCTAAGAAACCTCAGGCATCCTTATCCGGGCAGAATTGTTTCTCAACCGGATGCACCTTAACTTTAACTGTTCATTAGAGATTACCTTAAAGATATACTGTAAACCTTAGCAGAAATATTTACAATAAAAGTTTGCATGTATTTAAGGCGATAATCAAAGTTTTAAGGAGAATTCTTCCTCAATGGGCTGCACCCTAACTTCAAATCATTATTAAAGGACATTCCGAAGTTGAACTGTAGAATTCCGATGAAATATCTAAAAAAAAAGTTATTTTTGGTTGAAAAGTATTGACAATAGAAGTGTTCCTTGTTTTCAATAGTTGCCTAAGGTGCTAAGGAGGATTCTTGCTTGGCAGAACTTTTTCCCAAACCTTAAACCTCACTAGGTTTTGACCTTTCTGCTGATTGCTGGCCAGCGAAAAGTGGAGCTGGATTTGATGATCGCTATTTGACTTTTCGGCAGCTTCTTTCTGGCGTTTATTGGTATTTAGAAACTTTGGCTGGCCTTTCTTTGCATGTGGCTTCGATGGGGAAGGGGACGCTGGGGCTGGGGCTTGGGGGGTTGGGGACTGGCGCTGAGATTGTGTGAGCCCCAGCTAGAAACAGAGTCACGATGGCATCGCCATTGGCTGCGACGCAACGGCAACGTTGACAGTCACAACAGCAACAACAATAATAGAATGGTTAGGGGTTAAGGGGCTGGGGTTGGGGGAATGGGGGAATGGGGGAAAAGGGAGCTGTACTCTGGCTAAATACTCCTATACGGCGTTTGTGGGTTTATCTTAATTGCAATATCTCTGGATATCTCTTGATTGCAATCTGAGGTGCATCATAGTGCACAAAGTGAACTTATCTGGCTAGGCATGCGATTTACGAGTATGTAAGTGCAACAAGCATGTGTGTGTTTGTGTGTGTGTGTGTGTGTGTGTATGTATGCTGTGTGTGTGTGTATGTGTGTGGCTCTCCCAGGTGCATTGCGATCGAACAAACAATGAGGCGGAGTCGCAGTGGAAGACGTAGAGACAATTCGAGCATTGTCATGTGTGTGCTCTATAAGAAAATAAAGCCTTACGATTTGGTTATGTGGCATGAAAGCGCCTACCTCTGTGCTAAATGGCAGAAAGAGTGAAGCAATAGATCTTGGAACTAGCTAATAAGTATAACGCAATTTCAATCCCGTTTCTGTAGGATCTATTACTAACTCCTTTTTATTGAAAATTTCCGAATTTCAACCAAGTAGAATCAGGCTAATTTGACTTTGACCTATTCTACGCCTTTCTTCAATTCTGCTTACTTTTATTCAGAACTATCATCTTAATTCTTATTGACTTCAGAAATGTTATCCTCAGATTCAGTTGTATCTTTCATCAAAACTTCATTTGTTTCTCCGAAGTCAAGTAGCTTTGCCTACAAAATGCAATATAGTATTCCATGAGCGTCT
The DNA here is from genome assembly GCA_035043065.1 of Hirtodrosophila confusa. NCBI lineage: Eukaryota > Metazoa > Arthropoda > Insecta > Diptera > Drosophilidae > Hirtodrosophila > Hirtodrosophila confusa. The sequence goes on from JAWNNI010000078.1 coordinate 4,018,761, forward strand.
AAAGGGTGCACATGTATTCCAATCAGAGCACAAGGATATCCTAAGTTATAAAGCCTATTTTCTCATCCTTAGTATGATGTTATCCATGAGTTTCAAGGGATCTTTATTCAATTCATCAGGAATCAAGCCACAAAGTTGCCCTAATGATCATCTATCATGCTTGGTATGATCTTATCCATTTGTTTCAATAAGATCTATCATAACCCATCATTATTTAGCTTAGCTAGACTTTGCCTTAGCCATGATCATCAAAGAATCCGTTCAATTGAATTATGCTGAGTGATTCATAGAGCATACAGCATTCAACATAGATGGGTCTGTATCTTTCAGTCTTATGCTGTTAATATTGTATCTTGGAGTCTCTTTTGTTTTGTTTGCTCTTTAGCTTAAGCAGCGTCAACCCACGCAGTCTGCCTATGAATCGAATGACTCGCCTGGCTAGATCTGAGCATAATGAATGAATTGCTAGCTGACTGACTGACTGACTGACTGACTGAATGGCTGACTGGCTGACTGAATGTTTGGCTGGCTAAATGACAAATGGGACTGGCAAAAATGTTGTTAAGGTGGCGCATGACACCAAAAACAAAAGCAAAGCGAGGCAACAACAATAACAATAACAACGTTGAAGATAAACAACAATTACTACTGCAGACCAGGCCAGCACTTAGTCAAGCCCAGGCTGCTGTTGGCCAGGCCCACAAAGAGGGCTTCAAAGATCTTTGAGCATTGCTAAACGGTGCTCAGTCTGTGGCTAGTTATGATTAACCATGCCCTAATCTGTAAAGATCTGATAACTCTTCGGAATGTCTCGGCTTCCAGCGTGCTGGATAGACACTTTATAAGCTGAAATCTTACGAAACTGGGTCCAAAACTTCAGCTGGATACAATCAATAGTTGGCCTTTAATCAATCTTTTTGTGAAAGTATCTTTTGGTCGCCTTATGCCATTTCCTGTGTGCGTTAGGTGGGCATTTAGTGGGTGAGGTAATTGTAATTGCAGTTGCAACAAAGTGAGTCCTCCACGGCTCGCACTTGCATACACGCACACGCACACGCAATCAGGCAACGTGGTACGTGGTACGTGCAACGTGCAGCGTTCAGCGTGCAGCGTTCAGCGTGCAGCGTGCAACGTGGCCGTGCCCCTGGCCGGGACTGGGACTGGGACTCGGTCTGGAACTGGGGACAGATCGGACTCGCTGCTCCACATCAATGAATATGAAATGAGCTAAGGCGTACCTGCGATATGTCTTGCTCCCATTCGCAGCGATATCTCTGCATCTGCGGCTCTCTCGCACTGCCACAAGCCGTGGCACAAACTCAAACTCAAGCTCAAACTCACGCACACGCGAGCGGATGAGAAATCAGCGCCCAGAAATCATTTGGGCCTCGGCGAGTGCAACTGAGCGTAGGTTGGGACAATTTTGTACTTGTAAGTGATCGCACTTGGTCTTCGGGGATGACAGGAGGGGTAGGGCAGAGGGGGCCTGCTTTTGGTTTTGCTTTTGGCTTTTGGCTTTGGCTTTTCCTCTTCATTTATTTGTATTTTGGTTTTTGGGTGTGCGCGCGCCCATGCCCAAGTTGGGTGAATGGAGGGGCATGTCAGCCACGCCCAGTTTTTGTGGTCATCAATGGCACCACGGGCACAACACAGCACAGATGATGATCATATTATTGTTGTTGCCAACGCTGGCAAGCCCGAGACGAGACGAGTCGAGACGAGTCGAGAATCGAGACAAGACGCGACAAGACGCGCGCTGAGTCAAGATTTAGTTGGGAATGGAACTGGCGCTGTACTATTTTCAGTTTTGTTGTCATGCATCGACGACGTCGAACTAATCATATGGCACCAATATGCGTGAGCCGGCATGGACTCCATCCATGAACCCCAACCGATCTCAGCTCAGAGCCCAGCTCATGGTGGGTCCACATTGGCGCTCTGGGCTCCTCCAAGCTCATTTGTATGCACACTCGTATATATAATTGCATACCCTGTACTTGTCAGCCACAATCCACTTAATATGGGTCTTAATGTACATCTAATTGAATACCAGACAGATATTCCAAGCTTAGTGCGCTCACAAATCAATTCCGACAGTTTGAAGAATTGCTGTTCCCAATTCCGAGTGAAATTGTTTCGGTTTTACATTTTGAAGCGAATATCGAAACTTTTCCAATAAATATAGAAAGAAGGTGAGAAAAGTCTTAAAAACATCAAAAGATTAAGTTAAGTGGTTTACTTTTAAGGCACAATTTGGATAAATTTGCTATTCAACTTAGATTTGAAAGCATAAATAAATTTAAAAATATTATATAAATTTAACCATAAATCGTTGTAAAATTTAGCGAAAAATATATAAAAACAGGCAATTTTTTTGGGATACGTTTAAATAATGTTCATTATAACTGCCCTGCCAGATAAAACTGAACCAACATTTATAAAACTTTAAGCTACTTAATATGTAATTTCTGTGCTAGAAAACGGTTACCAACCTTTGCAAAGCTCCAATCTACCAAAAATTCAAATTCAGGTATAAAAATTCATTCCAAGATTTATGAAACTCCAAGCTACGAAGAATTTAGATTCTGTTTACGTCACTTTGAAGCCATATTTATAAAACTGCCCACTACACTCCCTATCTCTTAGTTTTCCTAACTTTGTTGAAGTCTGATGAATATTACACTTAGAAAAATAAGTGCTATAGAATCGAGGAAAGCGCCATATAATAAAGATCACCCAGAAGGCAGAAATAATTTATATTTATTATGGTAAAATATACAAATTTTTCAATTTAATAAAAGTCGAAGGCCTAGTTGTTAGTGCTCGCTATGAATTTATTAAGTTTGGTATTGTATATAAAATGTAATTTTGTAAATAAAAATAAATACATAAATTGAATAAATATATTTCTTAAATTCCGAAATAAATAAGGCTAGCTGCCTTTGGCGACAAAAGAATGGCGACTTTCTGAATTTTGAGTTATTTATTTTTCTGAGTGTATTTTCATTAGTTTGAGGAATCCTTGCAATGTTGAGTTCTTTGGCCCTTCTATCACCAGGACTGCGTGGTATCTCACAGTCCGGCATTATTGGCTTATACATTTTGGTCTGTTAACGTCACACGGCGATCATCGTCAGCGGCAAACAACAAATGTCAGACTTGAGTTGGCATTTGACGATCGCCGTCGCAGCTTTGGCCGGTCAATTTCAAGTGCAGAGTATTTGCATGTGTTTGTGTGTGTGTGTGTGTGTGTGTGTATGTTTAGTGTGTGTGTAAGCAGCTGCCTTTGCAATTTCTCGCTTGAGCAGCGATGACAACGACAACAACGCTGGCTTCGCATTCATAGCGAGGTCAAAGTGCGCGAAATCGCACATAATTCGGACAGAAATTGAAAGTGAGCCTGAGAGGGAGAGCGGCAGAGATAAGGTGAGAGGCGCAGGCTCTGGCCAACAGAGGTGTGGAGCAGAAGGAGGCAGCTTGCCGCATGTCCAGTGACTTGGCACTTTGCATTGTGGCACTGAGGCACTGATTTCTAATTAGTCATGCCGCTGGCAGTGCCACATCATTAGGTAATGCCCAATGCCCAATGGCCATTGCCCAACTGACTAACTGGCAGACTGACTAACTGACAAACTGACAAACTGCTCAACTGGCGCACTGCTTAACTGGCAGCTGGCATAGATCAGAGACTACGACTTGAACTGGGTCGCATCCACATTCAGTGCCTCGTTCAGAGCCACATCCATCGATGACTTGCTGTGACAGCAGGCACAACCACAGCCGCACAAGATGCAACTGCGTTGCGGAGGTGTGTGGCACATTGGCTACACTCACAAAAATAAATGCAACAAAATGTAGAAAGTCGCCTTACTCTTATAACCAAAGGCAGCTAAGCCTTTTTACTCCCTGTACCCATAAAATGGGTAAAAAGGGGTACTAAATCTGTGCAAATGTATGTAACAGGCAGAAGGAGACATCTCCGACCCTATAAAGTATATATATTCTTGATCAGTATCAAAAGAGATTTCGATTTGGCCATGTCCGTCTGTCTGTCCGTCTGTCCGTTCGTATGTATGAACGCAAGCATCTCAGCAACTATAAGAGATAGAGACACCAAATTTGGAATGTAGGCACCTGTATAGCATACGCATATCATATTTCATATTTCAGATATCTCCCCCCGTTCCCCCGCAATTCGATAAAAACCGTTTTACAGGAACAATTTTTAAGATATAGCTTTGGAATTTGGCATGTGCAATACTTTAGTCACTCCTAATCTACTGTCCAAATATCAAGTCGTTCGGATAATAAACACGGAAGTTATTAACGAAAGAAGATTCAGTGCTTCAGCGCATGGGGAAGAAGAAGCACAGCAACAACTTAAAATGCCTCGCTTGCGCTGCGCTCGAGCTGTCTCTCGTGTGTGTGCGTCTTTTGTGTATGTGTGTGTGTATATGTGTCTGTATGTGTGTGTGTATGTGTACAAAGATGCGATTGGAAATTTTTGACCTGGGTACAGGGAGTTTTGTAGTCGGGTTTACTCGACTATAGCATTCTTACTTGTTCACTTTATAAAGTTGAATATATTTAACAATAATAAACCTAAAGATTAGAGTACTAGCTACAAAGGCCTACGACTCTAAAAAATGAATAAATATTTATAGCTGTTACGGTGACCTTTATTACAGGAAGTTTTTCTGAATTCTATGGCATTTATTTTTCTGAGTGTACACTCAAAATAAGAGCAAAATATTCTAAAAATAAGAACAAATGCTTGCAATATTAGAAAAGCTGATAAACAGCGCTCTTCTGAATGATTGGACACTCAATTAGGTAATTTACAAAAGTGAATTGTTTCGAGTGTAGCGGCAACGACGACTTAAGGCCTCGACTCCATGGCTCATTATTTAAACGACGCTGGCTTGGCTGTTAAAAGCCATCAATAAAAAACGTATGGGCTAGCCACAGAGGCACAGATCCACAGATCCACAGATCCGCAGATCCACAGTTCCGAAGAGCCACAAAGATCTGCTGACCAGCGTGGAGGGCTTGGCAATTGCAACATGCAAATGTGAGTGGGTGGGCAGAGACGCGACGCGTCGCTGGGTGAGGCGAGGCGAGGCGGGGCGAGGCGAGACGATGTTGGACGCTCCCCATTGTCGGCCTGGCTGGGAGCAGCACTTGGTTACAGATTGAAGCCCAGATTTCTGGGTATAGTATGAAGATGTAAATCTCTGACAAAGGCTACTACACACCACTCATAGCTGGCGTCAAGGGGTTAATGTAATGCATACACACATATGACAGCATCTGACGGATGCGCCAGACCAACAAAGTGCACAAATTAAGTCCTCTCCGAAGCCGAAGTGCCTGGGTTCTCTAGATATCCATCGAGCGATTATACGTCTAATTTTACAGTTTTCTGAAAGGTAGCCAGAGTATACAGCTATGAGATAGTACCTTCTATGAGATACAGACTTGAAGGTACTTAGAGTTATAATCTTAAGTAGAAACTTATGAAATTCTCATCAGCTGTTTTCTAGACCTATTTAGTAAGTGCTCAGTTGTGTATAGTTAGATACGGATCGGATATCAAATGAAAAGGTTATTTTTCAATAATTGTGTTTTCGAAAAGCAGGAAAGGTCTTTCAAAATTATGAAACACTTTCATTCGGTGCAGTACATCAGGTAACCTATATAGCAAAAAGTCCTGCTTTACCTTTCATCCGATAGAGCATCTGTCCAATTTGTGGCCAAACAACTTTGATCTCCATCTGACTTGAGGAGTTTGGGACTGTCCATTAGGGCTAATGGCAACCAATCATTGACCCAATTCTCATCACCACACGTGCCTGACAATTAAACTTTACGTCAATTGAAAAGTGTCCTTAAAAGCCAATTTGTGGGTTACGCTTGGCCGCCACAGGAGAAGTTGGCTTGCGGGCGGAACAAAGCTACCTTTCAGTTTCCGTATCCGTTTTACTTTTGCTGGGCCCTTCCCCGGCCTCCGCCGCCGGTGCAGCTTCTGATTCATCTCCTGCTCCTTCTGTGTTACTGCCCATTGTTGAAAAATGCGTGCTGGTGCCGGGCGATTCTTATCAGCACTACATACGATGGTGATAACCAAAAAATTGGAAAACAAAACTTTGACTTCACGAGCTGATGAGACGAGCATTGGGAATGGGGCCTTGTGGTTTGGGGTCTGCTGGCCATTTGTGCGGGTCCGTGTACCTGACGGCGATACCGACCCCTTGGCCCATCTTTACCAACTTTTTTTTAGGCCTGCAACTTCGTTGTTCTCGTTGTCGTTGTCATTGAGCTGGCCTGGGTTCACACTCGAGTGCCCACAATTAAAATACAGCATGTCCAACTGATAAGCCTTCATGCATTCTTTTCACTCGTCGACCCCACTTTGTGGTCCCTCTGCCACTTCCCCTCACACATCTACGAATAATTCCAAACGCACTCCCACTCACGGTCCCTGCTCGGGCGCCTTTGTCAAAACAAAAAATTGAAAAGTTTTGCTAAAACGCAAACAAATTGAAAGGCTATGGGGTGGTGTGGTGGTGTAGTGGTGTGGTAGCTGCCAGCAGGCAGAGCTTACAGAAGACACATACGAACACACGAACTCAATGAGCACATGACTAGGCCTTACTTTTTTGAATTAGTTAGCCAGCCCCAGCCCCCGCTCGACGACTTATTCAAAGACCTTACACACACACACACAATAACTTTTAATTTGGCCAGTTTCAAAGGTGAAAAGAACATTTTGCGAGACTTGGCCCGTTAAGCGATAAGCAGCTGGGCCTTCCTATAAAATATTTATGCCGGACAGTGGCTTTTGATGAAAATGAGGGTAAGAGAGGGCAAGAGGGTTTCAAAAAGGACATTACGGCCTGTTTAATGTGATCTGAATTTGCCAACAGAGCTGTAATAATTCGCTGAAAATAACGACCAGGAGATAAGTACGTGCTAATCTGTAGAGCAAGGAATGAGATCATCCTAACTGTGAAGCAGGAGAATTACTTTGAAAGAACGATAGTGGGAGAGCGGTACCTAAAGCAGAGCTATGATCTATCTATACAAATGATTTAGCTAGAATGTTTCATTCTATAAAAGAAAACTGTGTCAAGTTTATATAGATTCCCTTAAGGTTCGTTGGGAGATACCCCGATGAACCTTTCCCAGAAATGTCATCTCTGGGGAGTTGAAACTCTCTTAGTTGCTCCAGTCTGAATAGACACTAGGCAAAACGTCTGCTCCAGTCCTTCTCATCTAATTATGTTCAATTTGAGTCTTTCCGTGGTCCTTTCTTATATGGCCATAGATTCTATAATTGTTATTTATTTTACATTTATATCTCCGACTGATAGATTGATTATGTCAAATAATATCAAGAAGTATCAGAAGTAATATCATTTATTATAACAAGGATCCTAAACATTGGAGTGGGAGAAAGTGCGAGAAGTTTCTATACAGAGCTCAGTTAAGTTTCTGATGATTGATAGACTGATTGATAGAATGTTCCAATTAAGCGATCGATTGACACTAGATCAATCTCAAAGAGAGCTTTAGCTCTGATTTAATAAAATCACATTGAAGTTAACCCCAACTAAGTAAGCATGACGTATTAAGTTATTGCTGCTTGATTAAAAGACGTCCACGGATCGATGGATCATCGGTGAGCAGATCAATTGACACTCTAGGCACTCTGGTGAGTGGGGCTGTTGGCTCATTTGGCGGCTTGGCTTGGCTTAGTGGTTCGGTTGCAATTTGTGTGGGCAGCAGAACATCGCAGCCGAATGTGAGCCACACATGCCACATAATGGGCAACGTACGTCGCAACTGGATTTGTGGCAAAAGTGCCAAGTTGCAGTTGCAGTTGCAGTCAGAGATGGGAACAGAGACTGGGACAGAGCGGAAGTCATGACTCGCCAAACACGAAGCGATGAGATGAGCAGAAAGCAATCACAGGCAACAACGACAACAACAACAACAAACAGCAACCACAACAACCAACAACCAACAAGCCAACAGCGAAAAAATAAAAGGCAAAATGTTCAACACAAAACTGAAATAAGAAAGTTTCGTAGATTATTTCGGGCAGACACCAAAATGCGCACTCGTACAATTTGTGCGCGTGAAAGTGAGAAAAGTTCCAATTACTTTGATGGCACTGCGACGCCTAAGCAGCGGCATTTAGGCATTTGCCCCAAAGCACCCACATGCGGTACCGCGGTACTGCAACACCACCCAGCACCCCCTGCCAATGTGGTGCACCCAAATTTGTCATAACCACGATTACGATTACCCCCGGTGATTGTACATGATGCCTGCCCAATGCCGTGAATGAATGACTGAACGAATAACTGAGTGAGTGTTTGAGTGTCTGGCTGTTTGAGTGTGTGAGTATGCCAAACACGAGCATGTTGTACCGCGTGGCGAATTTCGCGCTTGTGTCCTAATCGTGCCTCAGATAGATTCGTGAGTTTAGCATACTGAGTATGTCGGATGTAAATCATTTGACAATTTCGCAAAAGCTGTGCGGCGGCCACCGTAAGTCCCAACCTCCCACTCTGCACCCCGCGGCGCTCTGCTACCGTTTCTGCCGACTAGGAGGTGGGTGGTGCAGTTGCAAAACTATCGATAATATAAACTATCGGTTAAGGAATGTATTTCAAAATGCATTCCCTTTAAGACTCATCTAATTGTTTCATACTAGGTGCATTTAAAACTTGATCAAGAGTGACCCGAGAGTCATGCATGCCAAGGATGAAGAATCGTCCTCATAAAACTTTTCAATCTCCCTCTTGGGGTGTTTGGTATGGAATATTCACTGAAATATAAACTTTCACAGCGCCTGCTAAACAGGAGGCTACAATCCACACTTGGTGTCTTTAGCTCTTATAGTTTTCGATATCCGGACACTCACCTCGCAAAACGATAAAAAACTACTTTTAAGGACAATTCATAAGATATATTTTTGCTTTTTTGAGTGCATAATAATTGAGTCCGTTGTTATCTGTTGCGTTATTTTCAACTCAATCGGATAATAAACACAGAAGCTTCAAGAAACTAGTTTTGGTACTGTGTGCACTGTGACTTGGATGTGACTTGGAAGTTACTTGGATGAGACTTGGAGGAGACTTCTCGTAGTCTGGACAAATTCATTCATATTTGTTTTGTAGCTAAAAAATCTATTTTGATAACATAAACATGAATAATAAATATACCGGAAAATGATGGACACTTGCGTGGCCGAAACACTCAAGGAGTGAGTTGGGGAATGGGCGCTCAATTGCACCAGCCTGCTGGGCCTCCGTCTCCCCGTTTTTCTGAGTCAAGTGGCCAACTGCAAATTGTGAGCACAGCAACTGAAGAGGGTTCGGGGCAAGCTGCTGTGGTTGATCCTTGCGGCGCGGCTAGTGGCCGTGGCTTAGTTACCGCTGTGGTCGACTTGCCGGTTCATCCTCAGAGGATGTGAATTCATCCTCGCGCTGCTTTCCATCGGAAATTGAGCATATGAAGGGACAGCAGTTGTCTGATCAAGTGAAAATCGGACCACCATATCTTCTTATATAATAATCTTACGCAAACTCAGCACTTGCGAGCTATACTTATATATAGTTTAGTGAAATTTAATCAAAATTTGATCACTTTATATTATAACTAGATAAAGGATTAATTTGTCAAAAACTCCTCATGAAACCCATTGCGGCAATTATAGCTGCATATATCTTTTTGTCTCATATATAGTTAATTATGAATATTAAGCGATTACGTATCCTGCCTCAATCCTGATAGCTTATAATTGATCCACTGTGCGTCCAGCAGCTTGGTGCAAAGCCATCAAAATGCACATAGCGATCCAATCTGATTCAATCCAATCCAAACTCAATCCAAACCAATCGTTTCCGCAGAGGAGAACAAAGATTCACAAAGCTACCGTTTCCCGCTGTCTGGAACAAATGGGTGCTGTGTGAGGGGCTTGGGGTGTATGTTCCTGGACCCGGGACCCGGGACCTGGGCATTATTAATATTGCTGGGCATTTGATTGTGGCGCGACTTGGTCGTTGGCTGCCGCTGCCGCTGCCACTGCCGCTGCCTTGTGGTTTTCGTGATTTATTTTTTAAGCAAATTGTCGCGAAGCGCAGGCAAAACTGTCGCCAAATGGCTGCCATGTAACGGGGCCAATGAATAAACGACCGTGGGAGTGCAAAGGGGGGGATAGTAGAGGAGCTGGGGTGGTGGGGAGGTACTGGGTGCTTGAATCGTGCATTGCCCATGCCAATGTGTACTAGTTGCATCTGCGGAAGATTACCACCTCCCTGGACGGTTGCTGAGCAAATGTCGCATGTGATTTTCCAAACTGTTTCCACGCTCGCTGCCCACAAAGCCAACGCCAACAACAACAACAACAACAACAAACAAACGGCGGGACAGCAGCTTCTGCTTCTGCTGTTGATTATCATCAAAAGATCGGAACTTGCAAAGACAAACGAAGACGCTCTCATGTGGCTCCACGGAGTGCTCCAAGCTGGAGCTGCCTCAGCAGCAATTGTTGTTGTTTGTGTTGCTTGTGTTGCTGTTGTTGTTGCCTAGTGAAAAGCAGCGCGTTATGCCCTATAGCCACGACTCCATGTGGCACAAACGAGTGCATGTGGCAAGCAAGGCAGGCAAAAGCATTTTCGTGGCAAATTAAAGTCCAAGTGCGAGTCAAATTATTTCTTTACAAGTGAGTTACTGTTTTCATTGCGGCTCTTAATGTAACTAACTGTTTAGAAATATTTATTATTATTATTGTAGGTGACGTTGCCGCTAGTTTCCATTGTTATTGTTGCTGCCGCCGCTGCTGCTGCTGCTGCTGCCTCGTTTAATCGCCTGATGATGATGATGACAACGGCAGCGCCGGCGACGGCGACGACGACAATTATTAAAAATCACTCGAAATCTTCAAGACCCAGGCAGGCGAATGAAATTAAACGGCGGCCAGGCGCATCTAACCGCTACAGACCGCAACCGTCAACCGCCAACCACCTACCAACTACCAGCTACCCCCAACCACCGTCCTCCCACCCCCAAGCAACAGCTCCGGACAGATCGGATGCCCACGGCCCGATAAGCTCAGCCAAAGTGAGGCATCAGGATTACGAGTATTAGATGGGATGGCTTGGAGAAAATAAAGATGAGAAATACTGAAAACACAAGATTTTTCCTATAACATCCATACAGTAATGTGTTCTGATTCTGATAAGAAAGTAAAGCAAACTATATAAAGTGTAGTAGGACTCGCAATTGCTGAGTTGGCCGAAATATCTGTATAAACAGTAACATTTAACATACACAAACTCATTTTCATCCGATTGTTCCTAACACATTTGTAGTCGTTCAATTTCTACCATATTTGGTCAGCTTGTACAAAACATAATAAAACTACGATTTGGTAAATTTGGTAATAACAATTTCATAATCAAAGCGGTATTTCATATAACACAATTTTCGATCGATCCTATGGCAGCTACATATAAGTATGTTATAATGGTCCTATCTGACTCAGTTAACATCTAATTGACGTTCGATTTGACTTTTGTTAACGCAAATGTAGCATTAATCTCTTCTCGAAAATTACTTTCCTTAAATGTGTATTTCTCTTCCTAACATTGCAGTGCTTAACATAGCTTAATAATATCTAACATAACCAGGAAGCTGTTCAGTTTTTATTTGAATAAATTAAGACAAGCTTCGTAAAGTATTGAACTTTATAAGGGAAGTTATTTGAAAATCAATACGCCCAGTAACTTTAAATTTTCCTCCTTAGAATCTAAGAGAACGTTTCCCTTTTAAAGTAAGAATTGTGCAATCAAAAAATTTCAGATTACCAAGTCGTAGATAGAACTATTTACGCCAGATTAGGTCTGAACTAGCACTATTGAGGTGCCTTATAGGGGAGCCCTTCTCAGTTGAGCCTACAGAGTTCAGAGCCTACAATAACCTACCAGGTGAAAACTCGGAAACAACCCTACAAATGCTGAAGTACTTAAGGCGTAACAGAGATTGGCATTGTGTATAAGGATGCAGAGGGTAGAGAAACTATACAATTTATCCCAACTCTACCAAGTTAGGATAGGCAAATTTTGATTGAGGTTATGTTATGTACTCCTTCCTATCTGCAGCTATGTTCCAATGCAGCACATTTAACTGATAATCGCAACTGCTATAGGGCTAACTGAGGGCACTACAGCTAGTACTTGTGAGAGGTATCCGAATGATTGTCGAGCCAAGTGCAACGACTTTTCCGACTCCACTTAAATTAACTTGTATGTCATATGAGCTTGGACATTGCCTGGTATGCATACAGAAAACAAACACATGTATAGATACCGAGACAAAGATAACAAACCAGAGGAGGACAGTACTGGGTTCTAGATCTGGTTGTGGGTCTTGTTCTGGGTCTGACTCTGGGTCTGGCTTTGGGTCTGGCTCTGGGTCCGTTGAAGGGGCTCGAAGGCGCTGGTCGGCTGCCCTTGTCGCTTTTGTGGCTCAGTTAATGTTAATGTTAATGCGCTCCAAAACTATTTGTATGCCTCTGCCTCTGCGTCTGCCACGCCTCCCCACTCAAGTGTGTGTGTGTGTGTGTGCGTGCAATTGTGACCAGTGGGTTAAACCAATTTCACGCCGGTAAAGCGCCAAGAGCGTTGCAACCCCAGCCAACAGCATTGAGAAGGTTCTCGTGTCATCTACCTTGGTGTGGTGTGCTGTGTGCTGAGTGTTGTGTGTGTGTGGTTACTACTAGAGCTAAATATGCATGACGTACACTTTTGGACACACACATACTCGCACACATGTCGCCAACGCTTTGGCTGATCTCTGGCCGTCTGTAACCACTGGAACCACCAAAGTCGCGCACTTTCATTCAGTCAGTGGAGCGCAAACGGAGCAACTGAGCCAGCCCCTGGACGACTTCACTTGGCCACATTATCAAAAGCGTCGCTGGTCGCAGCTATTGTCAATGTTTTTTAACGACACACACACACACACGCACACACACACACACACGCACACACACGCACACACATGCACTGAGTAAGAGACAGAAACAGAGCTCATATTAGGCCATTAAAAGAGCGATAAGAAAGTTCAGCGGAACTGAAGCGCGCAATTTCAGGCTTAGTTTAGTTTTAGTTTAAGTATTAGTTTTTTACATACCCTGTATTCGTTTTGGCTGTACAGAGTATCATCAAGTTGAGCACAAGTATGTAACAAGCAGCATGTTCATTCTTATATACTAAATCAACACTCCAGCCAATATGTTTTTTTCATAAAAAAAAATAATACTAAAAAAAAAAACCTTAAACATAATTTTTGTAATAGTAATCAACTCCTTTGGCATATTATTTAAAAAAAAAAGAGCTTGTGAAAAAGTCTAACAATAACTAAAAAGAAAAAAAATGATATAAATAAATACAAATAGAATTGAAAGCTGTTAGTATAAGATACAAATTTCTTAACTTCCATAACAAATGTAATTTTAATTAAATTCATAAATAAACTAAAAACTATATAATATTAAGGTCGATATTGTGTTTTCATGACTAGCGCAGTTACGTATAAGTTTAAAACTTGCTGCGTTAGGATAAATCAAATCAAATATTATAGTTCTCAGTCGGGTAGATCGACGGGTGAACACGTCTTAGGCTTCTGGTGGCATTCATGTTTCTAATGAGCTGTCTGAATTATTGGGATGGCTAGTTAGCAGATCTGTAGAATATTCTGCAGGTTTCTGGTCCGCCAAAACTTAAATCCAATTAATAAACCCCAATCCTACGAAGTGTGAAAGTCAAAAGGATTGATTCTGTCCAGTTGAACTCGAATACTCTGAGAGCTAGGAAAAAGCTGTAGATTGCTTTATAATCAGATGAAGTTTTTCTTTCAGATAACCCCATCTATCTATATCTATATCTATATCTATATCTATATCTATATCTATATCTATATCTATATCTATATCTATATCTATATCTATATCTATATCTATATCTATATCTATATCTATATCTATATCTATATCTATATCTATATCTATATCTATATCTATATCTATATCTATATCTATATCTATATCTATATCTATATCTATATCTATATCTATATCTATATCTATATCTATATCTATATCTATATCTATATCTATATCTATATCTATATCTATATCTATATCTATATCTATATCTATATCTATATCTATATCTATATCTATATCTATATCTATATCTATATCTATATCTATATCTATATCTATATCTATATCTATATCTATATCTATATCTATATCTATATCTATATCTATATCTATATCTATATCTATATCTATATCTATATCTATATCTATATCTATATCTATATCTATATCTATATCTATATCTATATCTATATCTATATCTATATCTATATCTATATCTATATCTATATCTATATCTATATCTATATCTATATCTATATCTATATCTATATCTATATCTATATCTATATCTATATCTATATCTATATCTATATCTATATCTATATCTATATCTATATCTATATCTATATCTATATCTATATCTATATCTATATCTATATCTATATCTATATCTATATCTATATCTATAATCTATATCTATATCTATATCTATATCTATATCTATATCTATATCTATATCTATATCTATATCTATATCTATATCTATATCTATATCTATATCTATATCTATATCTATATCTATATCTATATCTATATCTATATCTATATCTATATCTATATCTATATCTATATCTATATCTATATCTATATCTATATCTATATCTATATCTATATCTATATCTATATCTATATCTATATCTATATCTATATCTATATCTATATCTATATCTATATCTATATCTATATCTATATCTATATCTATATCTATATCTATATCTATATCTATATCTATATCTATATCTATATCTATATCTATATCTATATCTATATCTATATCTATATTCATATATCTATATCTATCTATATCTATATCTATATCTATATCTATATCTATATCTATATCTATATCTATATCTATATCTATATCTATATCTATATCTATATCTATATCTATATCTATATCTATATCTATATCTATATCTATATCTATATCTATATCTATATCTATATCTATATCTATATCTATATCTATATCTATTATCTATATCTATATCTATATCTATATCTATATCTATATCTATATCTATATCTATATCTATATCTATATCTATATCTATATCTATATCTATATCTATATCTATATCTATATCTATATCTATATCTATATCTATCTATATAGCATGCTGTTGAGAACGGAAGAGAACTGCTTGCACTGCAAGCAGTGCACTGCTTAAACTGTGGGTGCCTGTAAGTTCGATTGTAGACTATTGGGGCTTCTCAGAATGGGGTCTGCAGGGTATCGCCAAGTCTGGCACTGTGAGCTGCTTATTCTTTTTGTGTACATTTGGCGGGCAGGGGGCATGGGGCAAGGGGCAGGGGCCAGGGGGCAGCCATGGTTATGGCGCTGTCTAGGCTGAGACAAACGTGTGTCCACTACAAATATCACGATCTTGCAATACACGCCATACACATGTCGATATATCGCATTGAGGCACTCGCGGCGTGCTCAACTTTGAACATAATTTTCACAACATCTCTTGAGCAGTTTGGGGCAGGTGGTGGTTGGTGGTGCTGTGGTGCGGTGGTGGGGCGGTTGGCAGACGCAGCTTAAACAATTTTATTGATTAATGAACCATAATTAGAGACATTTACAATGAGCCACAATAATTCTTCATTACCCAAAAGCAGAGCGAACGCGAACTCTAAGATCCAGCAACGAGTTGCATTATACAAGTGCGCCACAAACTGTTGCACCACCAAGCAACCACCAAGCAGCCATCAACCAGCAGCAGCACCTACAACTGTGGCTAGCCCCCAGGCGACCGCTGGCCGTAGCTCAATGCCTGCCTTTGCCCCTGCAACCAGCAACCAGCAACCAGCAACCAGCAACCTGCAACCTGCTCCTGCCCCTGCAACCAGCAAGTTTAACTCTACGCAGCCGTTGATCGTGGCTCACGCGCACAACTCATTCAATTTCCATGGCAGACACGATTCCACCAGATCCACCAGGTCCACCAGGCAGCCAGGGGATTGCGGATTGGGGATTGGGATTTTCCACGAGTCTGCGACCGATGAATGAATGAATTTGGCGTCTGTGCATTGCCTGCATTCGCAGTCGCCACAGTTGCCGCAAGTTGCAATCATCTGAACCTTCAGTCGAAATCGGCCACATGGAACGTGTCAATCGCACACACACAAACACACACAACCACGCGGGGCCGAGGTTGAGAAGATGGAAGACCACGCAGACGTAAAGGTGGACGCTTACGGACTCTAATCACTTCCGACTACAAGTTCATAAATCGCATAAAAGATCCCCGCCCCCACCTCATGCTGCCCCCGCGTCAGCTGTAGTTGAGCGCCAAGCAAATTGTGCTGCCATTTAGTTAACGCATTTTCCCAGCACTTCTTGGCCAAAGCTGTAGCATTTAGAGCCCATATACTCGCTGAGCATATCGATAACCATCGATAATTATCGATTATATTCGTTGATAATTATTAATTGATAAGCTTTGAGGGGGTAGTGCGGCAGTAAGGATCAACTAGGTAATTAATCGGTTGAGTTATCGATTCAATTTATCGAATATTGAGTGAAAAATCAGCTCAAGTTGAATCTTTCTGAAGTGCTGTAGCATTTTAAAGCATAGTGGGACGTAGACTTATCGATAAATTCTTGAATGATTAATCGATTGTTATAAGGTTACTCAGACTATTCAGTTTAAAGGATACTGCATAATCAGACAAGTTGTTGAATATGTGTGAAGTAGCCTTAATTCAATTACTAACATATGTATAAGGTTTTCTCGCTTGTATTGCTGTGTAGGCGATCGATTAACGATTAACGATAACACAGTCATCGGCAGCATTGCCACTTTAAAGTAGCCTTAATTCAATTACATATCTTATGCATAAAGGTTCTTCGCTTGTGTATCTGTGTAGGCGATCGATTAACGAATTAACGATAACACGGTCACCGGCAGCGTTGCTACTGCTTCGTTGTCTCTCCGATGGCCGATCGATAACCGCAGCAGCTCTCAAATGAGTTGTACAGGGCAATTTACAATGCATATTTATTTTGAGAAAATAAGTAATCAATGAAGGAAGTGGGAGTGGGAATGGGAATGGGAATGGGAATGGTAATAGGGAATGGGAATGGTAATAGCTAATGGGAATGGTAATAGGGAATGGGAATGGGGCTAGTACTGGCACAAGCGACACGACAGCGCCCAACTGGCAACAGCTTCTAGTAGCCAAGTTGCAGATTCCAGCTCCCAGCTCCCAACTTGCCACTCGCAACTCCCAGCTCGCAACTCAACAAATGTATAAATAAATAAAAGCTGATTTATGTAATTTCACAAATTGCGAGCAGTTTCTTTTTTGTTTTTCGCAGAGAGTCTCGTTTTGCCGAGCCGCTCAGGCCTCATGATCCAAATCAATGGCAATTATTAGCGGCCAGTAATCGTGTCGGGCTGACCAAGCCAGAGCCAAAGACGAACCTGACCTGGCCCAAACCGAGCACAGCACTAAAAGCAGCAGCCCAACAGGCAGAAGCAGCCGGCAGCGACTAACATCAGCAGGCCACAAAACAAAGAAGCGACGACGATGATGATGATGATGATGATGATGATGATGATGATGATCCCGGACCACGATGATGATGATGCCACGGTGCGAAATTTAAATTTTCGCTCGAAACGCTTCTGGGGACATTGTCGCGGTCGCCGTTGCTGCCGTTGCAGCCTTCTTTCTACCAACAATTTTGAGCCAACTCTCGACCATCGACCGGCACTTGCCAACAACGGCAACAACGCCGCACAGTGCCACACTTGCCACAAAAATCTATCAATTGTGAACTGGTCGAGTTGGTCAGGCCTGTTCCCATTATCATTCCTATCAAAACATACATATATTTTGAGCTGATCTGAATTCACCATATTTATTCAAAAGATAAATCCGTTGATATATCATTCGAAAACGGGAAAACAAAACAAAGCACGATGCGGAATGAAAGTTATGGGAAATTAATTGAAAGAGCATTTCCGACTTCACAAAGAACTATATACATATATTTATATTTAGATATTTAGATTAATATTCATTATGTTGAATTTGACTACTTTCGGCAATCGTAAGAAATACACAAAATTAACGCACTACGATTTTCCTACCCGCGGGAAAAGACTTTCCTTAATAATTGAGCCACAGACTTGATGATTTTTTGAAAATTTTTAAAACTAATTTTTCCATTACACTGCGGAAATGTCAGTAAAAATTCAAAAGTCCCAAATTTGGTGTCAAAGTTATTACATGTTGTTACTAACAAATATCAGCCGACCGCCACATTAATCGATAATCGATCATTGTATCGAAGCAAATGTGAGTGTTCATTTGTAGTCAATGGGCCCAGCTGTATTCACGTTCTATTAACTAAACAAAAAACATAAATTAAATAGTTTTTTTTATTACTTATACAGTAATATCTTCAAAAGTTGTTATTTATAGGCTTTTCAAATCATATTCTTGTAAAGGATATATTGAAATAAATAATTTCTGAAATTGTAGAATTATATCGAAATTTTTGTTAGTTTTTTGCGGCCTTTGGAACACTGTGCAGCGGCGGCGGCGGACATGGACGTGGGAACTTTGTGTCTAGGCAGCTGCCCCTTGGCAAACGCTGGGCAATCGCTGCCGATTGTCGAGTGCTGCCTGCTGCCTGCTGCCTGCTGCCTGCTGCCTGCTGCCTACTGCCAGCTTTCTGCTGGGTGCTGGGTGCTGGCTGCTGTGTGCCTTGGGGCTGTAGGCTTGGCAGAATATCGCGCACGATTGAGGAGCCACTGGCAGCCCAAAACAATGCAGCGAATAGTCGGCCAAACGCCAACCGCCAACCGCCAACTGCCAGCCGCCAACCACCAACCGCCAACCGCCAACCGCCTGGCCCCCTAAAATGTACAGTTGTAGCTGCTGCTGGCTGCCCACTCCCAGAGCTGTAGCCAGAGCTGGAGCTGGAGCTGGAGTCGGGGCCAGAGCCAGTGCCAGTTCGGCTGTTGTCCAACCAAGCAACAATGGAGCTGTGTGTGTGTGTGGATCGATTAAATTGGTCGCTAAAGGTCGAAATTAAATCACGAAATAATTGTTACACCAAATAAGTTCTTCTGCCTGCTTGCAACTTGGCATCTTCTTCGTGCCGCAAGCGCTGCAACAATAGCTGATCGATCTATGTGCTTAGCCCCGTCCTGGTCTTGGTCTTGGTCTTGGTCTTGGTCTTGGTAGTCGTTCTCGTCTTCGTCTTCGTCTTAGCCTTTGACTGACCGTCACTCACTCTCTCTCACTCTCATCAATATTATGAGGCGGGAATTTGGCTCAGTTGCTCAGATTCTCAGTCGGCAGACGAATGGCCAAGGCAATGACTCTCAGCGGCGAGTTGTTGGCCTTAACGTGTCCGTTTTGGCCAAAGAAGAAGTAATGCAGCCCAAGGCAATTACCTCGTGTCACAATAAATTGTTTTCCATTGCAGCTGAAGAGACCGAGGCCAATGGCTACAAATCTTGTTTCGACTGCCGTGTAATATGTAAATTGAAAATGCTAAACACCAGACATTAAACGATACGCCAACAGATACAGATGCAGATACAAATACTGTAACAGCTACAGATGCAGATGCAGATGCAGATGCAGATACAGCTACAGATACAGCTACAGCTACAGCTACAGCTACAGATACAGATTCAGTTAGAGCAGCAATAACAATATCGCAAAACACAAATGGACATCAGGATGCCCCTCCACCGCTCTACTAATCTTCAAGTCATGTATCCAGATCATATTGGAAGCCAGTACAAAGTTCAGCAACTAACTTGGCCTTAAAATCTGAACGATATAAACAAAATTAAAGCATCATTCAATCAATGAAAGACCACAGTTTAAGTGACCATGGAGGCAGGATGTTGTTAGGTTAAGAGGTTTGAAATTGAAATTCGAATAGAGTAATCGGAACTCACCTGACCATATTTAATGTGGCTATGGAGGAGCCAGGGTCACTCAATAGTTCTTCTATCAAATTGACCTTACAATGTGATAATACTAGGAAAATGAAAAGACCATTCGCTATTAATATGGTCACACTTAAAGTGAGCGTGTAGCGCAAAATGTTATGCGATTGGAATTTAGCGTTCATACTAATCGGAATGAGAAACAAAGTACTTACGAGATATAAGAACTTTATATCATGTTGGTGAAGCAAAGGATTCAGAAAGTATGAGGAGTATGAAGGTGAAAAGGTGAAAAGGTCACTTAACCTAACCATGTAGACTGGAGATGATATGCTTAGAATAAGACATATTTATAGTAATAAATAACTGAAAGAAATAAAAGATTTAATATTATGGATGTTTTCAATGTTTATGTTTTATTATTTATGTATTTACCTAAAGTCTGTTCAAGGAGACAAGAATTAAGCTTTGAAATATGTATTTTTATTTTTTACAACAATCTTATAAAAGTAGAGATAATAAGTCCAAGAAAGTTTATTTATTTATGGTAATATTACCTTAAAATTAAAATTATAAGTTAAATGGAAATCAACACATCGGGGACTTCAGCTTAGTAGTGTGGGATGAAATATATACAGGTGAAAGGATACAAAAATTATATTTAAATACAATTAATTTTAAATGATTGATTAGGTTGTGTGATAGGTCTTACATATATAGGTGATTAGATTAGTTGATAAATGTTACATTTGCTTAGGAAATCAACAATATTATTAAATGCTTCCTAGTTGGGGGATGATAGTGTGTCAATAGGATTGGAATTGTGGAATATTAGGTTTCTGGTGTTTAGGAAATGGAAACAATCGCTGAGGATGTGGTTAACGGTCGTATCAGTTGCAGAAATGACAGTTTCGATCTGAAGTCTAAGCAAGTTGTCAATAAGTAAGACTTGTAGAATCCCTTTATGAATAGACGTAGGTAAAACAGTTAAGTACCAATTAAAATCGTTAAACACAACATATTCACTTGATTCCTGTTTTGATAGGAAGCTTTTCTTAAGGAGCAGTGCAGAATAGAATCTTTCTGCAATGCGTTGTGTGCAAGCCAGGTAAAAATCAGGTAGCACTGAAGCGTAGTATATACTAGGTGGCAGTCGAAAATGTCAACAGGGAATTAGAGAAGAGTCCAACCAACAAATGGTTTGTTAACCCTAAGCTTATCACCTGATACAAACTATTTCCCGTAATACTCAATTTGAAATGGAGTTTTTGCCAGTTTGAAGCAACTGACTAATCCAGCTATTTCTCAGACCCAATTCCCTTCTCTTTGCCTTTCTCTTGTAGGACGCACCGAGTCGGCAGCTAATTGAAAACCCAAAGTGATTCCAAACAGAATACTCGTATGCGATCTGGTAAACATAACTGCCATGCTGTTGCAGTTGCAGTTGCTGTTGCTGTTGCCTGGTGGCAACACACAATTGACAAAACGATTGCCAGAGTGCACAGTGCCAAACAAATTGAGCTATTGTAATTGCCCAAAACGTTCAAATCCATCTTGAGGAACCCGCGAGCCGCACATGGCCCGCTCTACCCGCGTGTCCAGTTGGTGGTGCTACCAAAACCAATGCAAAGTACGAGTACGTGGGGCATGCAACGTACTCGAACTACTGTGGAATTCAGTGCCACGACTTCTTGAGTGGCATGTGAACGAGCAACATCGTTGATAGTATTGTTGATGTTGCTTTTGTTGTTGTCACTGTTGCTGTTGTTGTTGGGCTTGCGAAATGCGACCAGGCCACGTTGCATTGGTCCTCAGTTAGTGGGTGAGTGATGCGATGGCGCTGCACAAGATTCAAGGTGCAATGCAACCGAAAGTCGTTGCAGCCAGGCAGCAGCTACGCCTTGACTCCCAGTCCCTCACTCCCCTCTTTCCCTCTCTCCCACTCACCCACTGTCCCTCAGTCTATCTGTCTATCTGCTCTCCTCTGGCTCGCATTGAGTGATTGCCAGCGAGTCGAGCTGGGGTCAGGTGACGGACGACTTTGGCGACTTGGCGACTGCAACAGCGACTGCGACTGCAACAGCGACAGCGACTGCGACTGCGACTGCGACTGCGGCGTGCCATGACTGCACCGTCCCCACATCTTTGAAAATTACACACGATCATTAAAAGATTGTATTCATGTCGAGATATTTCGCGCACTGCAGTTGCCGTTCCTCTGTGCTGTATACCCTACACACACCCACGAGGCACACACTCGCTGCCATCTATTTGGTACAGAGTTGTCACCCTAAAGATCGGTTCATATCCGTGCTCGAGCTGGAGAATTTTAGCAGCCAAACAATCATTATCATATCCTTATTATCCTCACATAATAGGGTATTCGGATAAGAAATCAAGTCTGTCAAATTATAGATACTTGTTTATCGATAGTTGCCTAGAAACTATCGATACTATCGATACATTCTATCTAGAATTGGCTTGTTGCTTTGGTAAATTAAATACCCTGGAAAAACTAGAGTTGCATTCAAATGTAATCTATCTATAATGAAATTATAACTTATTTTTTGATACGCAACACCTTTTGTTCTGATATAATGCACTTATTTCTTGCAGTGTATTCAGATCATTATTTGCTGGTGCCACACAATACTGTGTACGCTTGAAGGAGTAAACTAAGCTTCAAATATTTCATTTAAATATATTTCTTAAATAAATATATTTGAGCCAGACTAAACGGATTTTTCTCTGTGATTGTTTTCCTGGTAATGATTAGGATAGGATTATATACAACATGCATGAATTCTATATATCAAAATACCAAAAAATAATAAGAAACTTCAATATTTCAAATACAATATTTGATATCTTCAATTAAATTTGAGCTTAGTTCGATTCGGTTAAAACCAATTTCTCATCTCATTTAGATAACTCTGTATCAGAATATTGGTAAGAAACATAATTCATTCGATTGATTTTTATTTTAAAATAAAGTCCCCCATTGATAATATTTACATAATTCGTAAACATTTTATTTGTTTAACTTTTATTATATTTATTTATTATAATATTACCTTATAATTAAAATTCAGCTTAATTTTTGTTTTTAAATTAATATAATAAGTCGAGTGTATTTCAACCGAAACATTTGGTTCGGTTCGAGCTTAGCTGCGGCGGGTTCGGATCCGAACAGGCTCGGTTCGAACCGGTTCACAGTTTTGGTTAGAGTATATTAGCTGCGGCATGCCACGGACGCTTTCGCAGTGCCGCTGCTGCGGCTGGTTGCATGTCGGGCGAGCGTGCATCTGCTGTCATAAGCGGCAGCCGCGCCAGGCTTTAATGGAGCAGCAGCAGCAGCAGCAGCAGCAACAACGGCAGCCGCGGCGGCCACATTAGCGCCACGAGGAAGCAATGACAGCCTCGGGTAGCGGGCAACCAGCAACCGACAACCAAACAACCAAACAACCAAACAACCAAACCAACAACCAGGCACCGGCCACGGCGAATGGCATACGGCAACAAGGTTGTTTGTCCGACATGATGATGAGTGTTTTAGGCGGCTGTGGCAGCAACAACAGCAACAGCAACAACAGCAACAACAACAACAGCAACAACGACATAATCATGACTGCCCAAGATGTTGCCGAACTTTAGCTGCAAGTGATCTGAGTCTCGAGCCGCCGCGGATTCAAGAGCGCGCATGTAAATGAGCAACGAGCCAAAGTTGAAGCTGTCGAATGCTGAATGTACATACATACGTATGTATGTATGTATGTATGTATGTATGTATGTATGTATGTATGTATGTACCCGCACATACATTGCATATTAGAGCTGGAAAACCGTCGATGACACTCTCGATAGTATCGGTAATGGGTTTCCTAAGGCCACCAGCGTGGTAATGCTTGGTTTGAGGTTCGAACCAAAACCAGGTTCACGAACCGAAGCCAAAGTTGAGATATTGGTTCGAACCGCTGACAAAATGTCCTTTGCTTTTGATTTTATATGAATTATTTGAAGCCCTATATTTTATTGTTGCTCTTAAGGAAAATATTTCAAATTTATATTGTGCATATTTAACCAATTTGATCAAGCTGTTCAAATAGAAATATAGCAAAAAGCAAATTTAAATACAAATACAAATTTTTATAATTAAAAACCTATATACAACTAGCTTAAGTTGCCACATTGGTAGCACAACACTAGTTTACTATGTTTCTTACATAAAATATTCAAATTTTCAACAACAAAAAAAAGTAAATATATAATAACAAAATTTGTGCCTTACAACTCTTGTTTTTTATATTTATTTATCTATTAACACAATCAACATTTCAGTACTGTTATAAGTGCGATTCTAAACACATTTTTGATAATGGTATCGATGATTTTTGAATAAGTTATCGAGGTTTTTTACACAATCAATATTATCGAGCCGTCATAAGCTGAAACTATGAACTGATTCAAAGTCTTACATCTTGATTAAAGACATCAATAAATGAATGCTGAATAGAATAGGAAACATATTCAAATTTGCACAGAAAGCCTAATTTTATTGTGCATATCTCGAAAGTATCGCAAGCTTAATCGCCTATTTCGATCCTACCTATCGAATGGCGGCAGTATCGATAATTTTCCAGCTCTAATATAAATATATAGTACGTATAAAGAATGTATACATACATATATCATAATGATGATCGACAACACGATGATTGTGATGATGCAGCTCTGCTGCTGCAACGTTATTGTGCCAAGGTAAGAGACGGTTCCGTTGCCAAATTGTTTTCAAATTCTTAAAATAGAAAAAGGCAAATGCAGCGCGAAGGATTTTTGCCAGTCACCGCGACGAGTGCGCAAATCTGTGCAACAAATCGACAACCTCTCGCCAGAGCCAGAGTCAAAGCTAGAGCTGGAGCTGGAGCTGGAGATGGAGTTGGAGTTGGAGATGGAGTTGAAGCCGGAGACAGAGACAGAGACAGAGCCAGACCAGTGCCAGACCAAACCGAATGTTGCCACAAATCGGTTTCACAACTCATAGCGCACGATGAAGTTGCAGGCGGAGGCGGTGGAGGTGGAGGTGGTAGTGGCGTGGATCGGGGTTTGGGGTGATTTGAAGGCGATCTACAGCTGCATGTCAGTGTGGAGCGCTTGCCAAATGCAAAAAGGTGAGCGCTGCTGAAGAATCCTTTGAATTGTCAAAATATTGTATGCCAGATTCACTCACGAGTTGCCAGTTGCCAGTTGCCAGTTGCCAGGTTTTTCCCAGCATTGGGGGCCCGGTCATGGGCCATGCCAAAACTAGGAGTGAGCGGCCAAAGTCAAGCAAACGAAACATGAATCGATGCTCAATGCTCGATACTCCATACTCCATACTCAACCACTAAATGGCAAAGCGAACGAACAACAACAAATATGCAATAAATGTCCAGTTTGAAGCTATTGACACATTTGCATTCGGCATTCGGCACTCGATGGGTTCGGCATTGAAACCCACAGTCAGCAGAAGATCCACCGAATGTGGCACACAATATCCACCGCAGGTGTGTGTGCATGACTGTGTGTGTGTCTCTGAGCGATGACAAATTTTATATGAAACTGTTTTGCAACTATCCAAATTGGGTGTCAGTTAATACTTAGCTTATTGACGCTATTTACAATGGTCTAAATAGCGAGAGCAAACAATTAGAAATGCCCCATTCACGGCAGGCGTACGATTATATCGTCCGTACATGATCGCCGTGAATGGGTGTCATTATGCTTTCCACATTTAAATGGTTTTCTCTCTCTACCAAGCTATTTTTTAGGCCTCAGCGCGGCCTGAGCTTCGACTTTGGCTTTCAAGAGCTTTTATTGCTTACTTGAAGCTTTCAAAACATTTTATTTGAATATATTCGGAATACTTGAAATAGAATGTATACCTGCCCAAGCTCACCGCCACATTATACATTATTATAGACATTATATAGAAGGTGGTAGCAATAAATATATTAATATAATAATTATAAAAACTTCAAAAGATATATATTTTCGCATTGACAACTAAATAATACATACAGTATTTGGTAGTAAATAAAGTAGTAAGTAAGAAAACATTATTTGACGATCATTATGATATTTTATATGTATATATTCACGCCTACAATATGATTGAAGTAACCAAATGTTACCATAAGTTTCTTGAATATAGCTTTATAGCTAAGAAAGTAAGTAGTTTTCCAGCCGGATAAACATACCTAACTATGTACCCTGCGAATAAGTCAGAGGCCATAATACTTATAACAAGAATGAATTGTTGATCCCATCATAAAATAAAATCTAGAAAAAAAGATTAATATTATGGTTCTAACCCTAGGACAGTAGATTAAGAGTGACCCAAATTTCAGGGCTATATCTGTAAACGTGTGGCTGTAAAACGTTTTGATCCAATTACCGGGGAACGGGGGAAATATCTGAAATCGAAAAAAAAACTTGATTTGCGTATGGTATACAGGAACCTACATTCCAAATTTGGTATCTCTAGCTCTTATAGTTGCTGAGATCGACCGGACAGACGGACAGACAGGCGGACATGGCCAAATCGAAATCTCTTTTGCTAATGATCAAGAATATATATACTTTATAGGGTCGGAGATGTCTCCTTCTGCCTGTTACATATATTTGCACAGATTTAGTACCCCCTTTTTACCCATTTTATGGGTACAGGGAGTAAAAAGGATTTATTTCCATAAAAACAGTAAATTAGTGAAATTTAAATAGCTTGTAAACTATAATGAAGTGTGTTATTTATAAATATAGTTAATTTTAGTAAATAAATTTGAGTCTCCTTAAACGCTCTAAACTCTGTCTGGTAACATAAGAAACGATCCCCGGATGTCGCCAATTATTTCACACTTTTACTATAAACACGAGTAGTACTCCCGGGCAATCGATTGTCTGTATTGCTTCTGGGCTGGGCGCCCACTTTTGGATGCCACTGTGCATGGTGCGAGATCTCGCACCAGCGACAAAGTTGACGATGGCGACGGAGAATCATCTGGCCAAAAGCGGCGATTGCCAACTGGTTGCAACAGGGCTAGCAGCGTGACAGAGGGACGCCGTGGGGGTGTCGGCAGCGGGAGGTGCAGCAGGCAAGCCCAAATAAATGTTCATAATTTTGAAGTTGTCAACGGGAGCGGCCACAAGGCAGCGGCTTCTGCAGTGCCAATAAAAGCAATTGTGCCATTTGGCTAATGGCTAAGGTCCATGTTAGACTAGACGCTCCTCAGTCAGTCAGTTAGTCATTCAGTCAGTTAGTCACTTGGTTGATTGTCCAAGCTTATGCATTCACCTAAATGCCATCATGTGGCAAGCGGCAAGCGGCAAGCGCCAAGCGGCATGCGGCATGCGGCAACAACAACAACAAGTCATCGTCAGCATTTCCTACTGCATCACGTTTTATGGCTAGCCAGCAAAGATTTTGACTTTTGATTAGGACTGAAGAACCCAAAGAGCGCCAAAAGAAGCACAAGCTGAAGCTGAAGCTGAAGCTGAAGCTGAGCCAAAACATCATCCTCTGGCCCTTGGTCACCTTCTGGCCAGAGCCTGGGCTCGGGTCTGGGCCTGGGCCCAGACCTGACTGCCACTTGGTCATGCTGCCCAAAAAAGGGACAACCTGCAGTCCAGTTGGTTCACAACTCGTCTGGTCTATTTGGAACACCATAAAGTTCAAGCAATTTGAACTTTTTGCCAAAAACCATGGAAATCTCATTGCTCACGGCTGCAACTGGCAATACACAGCAGGCAGAGGGGTAGGTGGTAGGGGATAGGGGGTACAGGCCAAGCGGCAGCCACAAACTGGTGAATCGTGAATTTCACAGCAGTCACATTACGTGTAGTGAAGCTGAGTTCCAGGGCCAACACAAAGACATGGCCAAGACAAGTTGGCCATAAAGTGTTTCTTTAAAAGCAACTTCTAATTCGGATTCTCAACGATTCCATGATCAATAATTAGAAATTTGGTTCAGCCTCTCCACCCGCGCTCTCTCCGCGCTCCACTCTAGTCCTGCATTATGCATTCATAAGTCTCAAAGCCTGCAACTTTTATCATGGCCATGGGTGTTTTTGAATCGGAATTTGAATACGTCTGGCTGCGAAGACAATACAACATGTAAATGACCAGAGACTCGACTTATAAGTATCTCGGAGAACAGTCTGTGCAAAAAGTCAGGCAATGAAAATCAAAAAGCAAGCTGAGAAAATTCAATAACTCATAGTTAATAAGAGAAGTTAAGACTTTTCATTTTTACTTAGCCCTTTAAAACTATGAACAGGATCTCAGCCGGCAAATTATGTATAAGCCAAGCCAACAAAATTACCAAATCTCATTATCATATCTGAAAAACTTTATTCCACTTCATTCACCGAGCTTAGATAAATGAAGATGAGTATTGGTAGAAAATACCTGTACGTCAGGGGGGAGAAATTTCAAATGGATCATTAAATGTTGAGTTTTTTCCCTAACATTAAATTATTTCAATTAAAATATAACTCCAAAAATGATCAAAATTACAGCAATGTGAAGAGTTGAAGTTCAATTCAGCCAAATCTGTAGTTTCGAAACTATTCTAAGCTGGCTGTCAATATTTTTTTAAGGTCAGGATATTTTTCTTATCATTATTTTACTCAAGTCTAAAATAAACTCGGAACGAACAAGATCTTGATCCTAGCCCCACCTCTAAACAGTAATCCACATACCAAATTTCATAGTCGCAGTTCACCTATTCTGTAAGTTATGACGCTGAACCATCTGAGGAGTTCGCTCAGGCTAGAGCGACCTCTACTACGAGTAGATAATAGGATAGTTGACCAGGCTGCTTGTTTTCATATTTGCAACTCATATCTGAAGAGATAACCAACTATCAGCAGCGTCCTGCTGCCTAATGAGTTGCGATACGTGAGACGGGATGTGAGTGTTGCCCAAGATGATGACACAACAGCCTGCACATGCCGCTCTATCTCAAGGTGTCCGTCAGTCCGTCAGTCTGGCTGGGCGTCTGGTTGTCTGGGTGCGTAATCCCATCGAGTAGATCTCACATATCTAATGGATTTTGCACACATTACGGCGGCCATGCAATTTGCAGGACAACAGGACAGCAGATGGGCGAGCAGAGCAGGATAACAGTCGCTGGCTGTAGATGTCCTCTGATTTTATCCAACTGCACACACATGCAACGCAATGTTTGAAGTGCCACTGATTCTCAGCTCCTTGGCAAATATCGTTGCGCTTGCGGTGCTGTCTCGTCCTGCTGATCCTGGTCCCCAATTAAAATCAATCACATTTCGAATGCGCAACCAAGCGAGCGGGCATCGTAAACAGATAAGCCATTGAAAAATGATCATCATCATCATCATCATTGTGATCATTACAGATCTCTGATCTACTCTCTGCCCTTCTCTTCCATCGTCATGTGGTGAGTTTTTTTTCATTTTTCCTTTCTTGTGTGCGTTTTCTTTTTTTCGCCTGTCCTTTTTTTAAAAGAACGGACGCCGTGCGAAAATGAATAGAATCCTGGAGGAGCTGCAGTTCTCGATACAATCGAAGCGGAGAGCGTCAGAGGGAGTGAGGGAGAGTAGAGGAGCACCACACCGTATTGTGTATTATTTTGTGATATTTGTAAAAAACCGCTAGGCATTTTTCTTGAAGTATGTATGTGATCATCCCACGTCCAACATCCCACGTCTCCTGTCCCTTGTCCCTCGTTCAACGTCGGCGTCGTCCGGCGCGGGTCCATTTTGCTATTTTGTGCGCGCGTGTGTGTGTGTGTGTGTGTGTGTGTGTGTGTGTGTGCGGGATGGGGCAGGATGTTGGTACCGCTATAAAAACGGTCGAAGCGTTTTAAGTTTCCTTTTCTTTTCTTTTCATCACATTTCTCTTGCTTTTGTCCACAATCAAATGGGAACAAAATTAGAAAGCAGATACCATAGAAGGTTGCCGTCCATGCGCAGTAGGTGGATACCCCCACTTCCAACAGGATCTATTCGCCAAAAATAAAATACAAAAAAATGAATATAATAAAAAGGCACTGGGAGCGGGGGAGAGTCACGTTATGAAGAGGTCATTGCCATTGTTAGAAAGCAATTGATTAGTTGAGATTTCAGTTCAGCTTAGTTATAAGCAAGTGATCCTTGGTGGGTTCGCTGATGAGATCGGCAAATGGATAACGGATCACAAAGGATCATAGGAAGATATGTACCTGATGACATGAGGGAAAGCGAGTCTCTATTTTGTTGTCTATAAACTATCCGGAAAGTCATGGAAATCTCTATAGATTTTGACTACGGTTAGTTAGTTGTTTATTTAATCGTTTTTTTTTTTGATAAGAAACAGTTATTTGTAATACCTATGGCTTTTAATTCGGTTTGAAAACAAAGATAAAATATATATCGTAGGAATACTGTTTCCTTTTTTTTGGTTTTTGATGTGCTTCTTTTAAATTTAAAATGCTTTGTTCTGTTTAAAACACTTTCATAGCAGGCTATGGGTTAAAACTCAGGTGATGGGACAAGTTAGTATAGATAAAATAGCTGGGGGTAGTAATAGTTAGTCAAGGATTGGGCAAGCCTTTACCAGAAATACTGCTTACTGTCTTTAACAATAAAAAAGTCCTATAATTTTGAACCCACCAAAGTTCATCACCTCACTTTCATATTTATAAATCACTTTTCAAGTACAATTTCTTTTTCCTCCTCTTTCCATCCTATTAATGTGAACTATTGCCTATACTTAAATGATCAAATCCGCCATAAAATGTACTTGTTAGTAAATAAATATTGTTCAAGAACTCAAGGAATCATTAAACAGGGCGTGGGATAATTGAGAATCTCAAGTTTTACAGTACGCGTATTCACACTCCAGAGTTCGGAGGAGATCCTTGTCTGGCTGATGGTATCATGTGGGTGTGCACCTTGTGCACTGATTGAAAGGAAACGCCATGCGGCAGTGCAGCAACATGTGTGTTACAAATTTCCCAATGCCATGGAAATTATGAAAATGGACAGAGCCCAACGATTTCCGGTGATTCTCACAGTGCGTCAGTGTTAATCAGGGTCACAGCTCTATCCCTCACTCTCACTCTCGCTCCCACACACTCTCACTCACTCTCTCTGTATCTGTGAGCAAGTGCAGTGCGCAGGACGAAGGACACACAGCCAGGCAACTGAGCGCTAAGGATCTTTGTATATGCTGATCGCGTTCGTATCTGGCTTTGATCTATTATTCCATTTTCAGCGTGTTTACAAACACATCACAGTTTCAACTGGGCTCGGCAGCGCCAGTCCAGTGCCGGCCAGGTCAGGACAGGTCAGCGTCTACCTGGCTACCTGTCCCGTCCCGTCCCGTTCCGTTCCGTCCCGTCCCGCATAGGGGCACATCTGGTACCGTTAAGCGTAGCAGCGGGAGGCCCGGCCAGCCAGCAGGCGGGTCATTGTCGGGTCATCTGCAGTCCGTCCCGATTTGTCCGGATTGCACTTGGCAGTCGATTCATTTCCGTGTCGACTGCGGTCAGTGGACTCCTGGGCTACATGCCCGGCACTAATCTACGTGTTTTCATTGACTGTGCGGCTGCTGAATGAAGGATGAAGAGTGTTGATGAGCCAAATTGCTCAGCCCAGCCCAGGCCCAGGCTCAGGCTCAGGCTCAGACTGAGGCTCAGGTATACATTGTCCTTTGTCGGTCTGCGCCACTAATTATTGCCGGCAAAATCAAAAACCACAACGAATGATCCTTTTGCGGATCTACACCTAATTGCGCTTAAAGGAAACACCAAAGGAAATAGCCCAACTGGACAACAATAACACAAATCGCAGCAGCAGTTAATAAAATCCTTCAAGTCAATCGATTTGTGCATTGCTAACCAATTACCAGAAAATATACAATTTTTTTGATGCATATAGAGCTGGATGTAAGGCGGATATAAACAAAATATATGTAAGATAGAAAGTGAATTTCAATTGAAATACATTGTAAGGTGAAAATGTAGGATCCTTGTTAAAATATAGTGGCGACAATTGATATACCAAGTATTAAAGCAGATCATGAAATTCAAATTTGGCGTGATTTTGGCTTAGTCGCATTATCAGCATACTAAGTAAATGTTTAAAGTCCTGGCAAATGGGAACCTTTGCGTTACACATCAAACACACAAGTTTCTAAACATTCAACACTTTAATTTGATAAAAGTTTAAAACTTAATATTCGAAAATAATATCCTTAGCGCCAAACCGGTTTCTTGGGGGCAGCCGGTGACTTGGCCCTCTTGCGACCCTTTGCTGGGGCTGCAGCAGTAGTTGTGGCAGATGCCACACAGCTAGCAGAGCGCTGCTTTTCAGGATCTGCCCGACCCTTTGCAGGCTTCTTAGCCGCTGCTTTTTTGGTATTCGGCTTAGTCGCATTATCAGCAGGCTTTACAGGCTTAGGTTGATCAGCTTTATTGCCTGTAGGATTGGTTTTGTCAATATTATTACCATTATTTCCAAGCCATGGTTGATCGCCTTCTTTACCTGTGCGCTTGTTATTAGTATTGGCATTATCACCGCGATTACCAAGCTCAGCTTTGGGGCCATCGCGCACCTCTACGCCCTCAAATATCGCCTCAAGATTCTGTTCAACTGGAACCGATGTTTCGGGAGGTACTTCCTCAACCTTTATTACAGGTCTGTCTGTAGTTTGTTGCTCAACCATTATAACAGAAGGTCCCATTATTCGTTCCCCATCCATTATGACAGTTGTTTCGGGAGAGGTTTCCTCAACCATTATAACAGTTGTTTCGGGAGGGGTTTCCTCAACCATTAAACTATGTTCTTCAACGACAATAGGGCACTCTATGGCAAGTACCTCAACATGATCTACTTCGTCCTGCTCAGCTCCTTGAGTCTTTTTGAAATTCTAAGCAATTCAGTTGTACATGGAACTCTATTCTTATTAGAAACTACTTACAATCTTATCTTTCACGGCGCGTATCAATCCCCATGCCTTTTTAGCTGCTTGCTTGAGTTCGATTGTGATTGTGAGCATCGACAATAATGTGAATATCACTACTGTGATACTATTTACTATTATAAGCTACTTACAAGCTTGCCATTAGATGCGCATATAAAGATCCAGAATTTCTTTGCGGACTCTATTTGTTTCTTGGGATCCGCAACGCATGACATCATAAACATAGTTATTCCACTCACAATTATAAACGATAAGATTAGCGCCGCCCCGTGAATGGGGGTTAGATATTCCATGTTAACCCATTGATTTAGATATGTGTTATAAAATGTGCTCGGTTTTGTATCAACAGTGTAAAACCACATTATAAAATAAATAAGTAAAGATTTGGAAAAATGTAACTTTTAGAGCGACGTGTAGTCTGTATTGTAGTCAAATCTCATTATGAATGTGTTCAAGTATAGTCAAGTAGCTTAATAAGCCTACTAGTATTACTAGAAATTTCCGAAGCTAAGCCTACTATTGCTAGAAATTTCTCACTTCTTAATACTTATTGAGCTTGGTACTTGTTTATTTCTTTGGCTCAGTCCCAGCACAGTTTTCCAGAAGTTGCCCACTTTCCTGCCTGTGTGCATGAATTTTCCAAATTCCAAAATGAATGTATAATGGTTTTTTTTGATTATTAAAAACTTGAAACAAACTTGAACTGCGTATGGTATAAGAACCTATAAACATGCTATATTTGGTAGCTGTTAGACGTAATCCGAATAAGAAGTCCTTTTCCTGCCTTAATTAAGGTTTGTTGCTGTCATTTGGCAATTCAAGGACATTCATCCTTGTTAAGGACGCTCAGAGTACAAAACATGTTCAATAATCCCGTAGGTAAGTAATTTCTCACAAAGTTATGGGACTAATATTCTGTTCTGATTTTGAGCAAATTTGGTGAGTTCGTAAAGGGGATACAGAAATCAGAGATGTCTTATAATACATGTTCTATTCTTCCGATGAGAAATGTATGAATTCACTCGGAAACTATCCTAAGTCAGACATCTGCTAAGTACCTTAATTTGGGTCTGGAACTGTCTAAATCAGAGCAGTAGTTAATTTTCAGCTCGAATACCAGGGTGTAGTCATTAGCCCCATGGAGTTAAGAGCTTTCCACTTTCCCAAGATATTTATTACCGATTTGGTTTGAATTGGTCAAAGGCAATCCAGCAAAAGAGACTGGGAAAGAGATACAGGATACATTTGAATAGTCCTTGCATAGATAAACATTGAAATCACAGCGCTCAACCCCTCGCATTGAGTTTTTTATATATATCTATCTTTTTTTTCTGGTTTTACCTACATGACCTGCCCCATCAGGCAGAGAGGCGGCTGGCCAAGGGGCGAGGGGTGCGAAATTGGTTGACAATGTCGTGGCATTTGAATCGCGGGTCATCGAGGTCTGCCAATGAAGTTACCCCGAAGATGCGGCCGATGGTGGCGCTGACAACGAGCCGCGACCCGCAACCCGCGACCCGCGACCCGCGACCCTGCCCCGCTAACCCGCTAACCCTTGTGGCATTCGCATATGCAAAGGACGCATTCAAATTAATAAATTATAGTCAACTAATGAAATGAGAAAAGGACAAAAAGGAAGCGGAAGATGGGAAGCGCACATAAAAAATGCCCGTGTGATCCATGTCAAATGCCTATAAAAAATTGTCTACGACCTTTTTATATGTGTGTGTGTGTCTGTGTGTGTGCTGCATAGTTTTTTCTCTTAGTTCCGGTTTATTAGGGGTAAATGTGTTTTTTGTTTTTTGTTTTTTTGCGCAGCCCTTTGACTGCTCTCGCTGCACCACTTTGGACGAGGCTGGCATTTATGCATATTTCAAAAATTCAAAAAACATTGGATTGTGCCATTACGGGCTCTGGTTATTTAATATTCGCGGGTAGCGCCCCGCAGGATCTGCGTACAGGGGACAGGAAGTGCATATGCACATATGTACTTATTGCATATGTACATACTTATATGCATATACAATTCTGCATCTGCATTGCCTGGCTTCGATGTCTTCTGGTCTGTCGTGGGAATTGAAAAGCGCCCAAATAAATCAAAGTGCAGCAGCAGCAGCAGCAGCAGCAGCAGCAAACAGCAGCAAACAGCAGCAGAAGACAGCACTCAAAGTACGGCACACAGATGCGGATACAGATACAAGTACAGATACAGATAGAGAAACAGATACAAATGCACTTCGCTGGCGACTTGGAGCATCGGCATCATTAGCAAGCGGATGCAGGCCTCAGTGCCCCACTCGAGAATTAAACCCAGCCGAGCAGCCAACTCGAGCCCAAAAAATAAAAAGGAGACGAGCTGGTGGGGGCAGGGGCGCGACATCGACGCATCCAAATGGACACACACTTGTGTCATATGGTCGAATCCATGCTACCCAACCAGTACTCTCCGGCTAACGAGTTCGATGCACGAGCAGGGGCAGCAATCTCCCGCCGAAGGGATCGGGGGAAGCGGAGGGATCGGAGGGATCGGAGGGGTATATGCATATGGCGCATCCTCTGTGTACTTTCCTTGAACGGTTCATTGTAGCTCTCGATCGATATTTCGATATTTCGGTCCCGACTGTGACTATCGATTATTATTGTTTTCTTCTCCTTCTATTTATTTTATTTATGTACTAGCTGTTCAAACCCCAGCGTTTCCCGGGGAAATATTTAGATTAAAATGCATTATGTTGAATTTGATTACTTTTGTTAATCGTAAGAAATACACAAAAATGGCGTACCGCAATTTTACCGGTCATAAAGGAAGTTTTTTTTAAATCTTTGAGCATTATGTCTATTATGTCTTCGCGTAGAACATTGAAAATGAATTTGAGGCCAATCGGATGATATTCAAAAAGGTTTCATACAACAGTTGTCCACGAATTTTCCTACCTTGGGGGTAGATTTGATAAGATCTTTTAACATCGCGGCTATTGTATCTTTGCGTAAAACCTTGCAAATGAGCTTGAAGCCAGTCGCAATTTACCAATTTTCCAATCGTGTGAGTGAATTTTCCAAAATCGGTGAGACACGTATCGAATTATTTGACGTGAAGAGCTTTGGTAATGAATTTGAAGGTGATCGGACGAAATTAGACTCTTTCCCGTATAACTTTGACACCCCCATTTTCCGCCCCTGGGGTGGGATTTTCTAAAATCGGTGAAATATGTGTCAAATGAATTTTTGCGTTGAGAATGAGTTTGAAACCGATTGGATGGTAAAAACAAAAGTGTGCAAAAGTTTTCCGCTATTTTCCGCGCTTGTGGGTGGAATTTTAAAAAACCCCGTCTCAGTGTGCACTATCGTCCTAGATGGAACCCACTGTGAAAATTTCAGCAT
Organism: Hirtodrosophila confusa; assembly: GCA_035043065.1. Classification (NCBI taxonomy): domain Eukaryota; kingdom Metazoa; phylum Arthropoda; class Insecta; order Diptera; family Drosophilidae; genus Hirtodrosophila; species Hirtodrosophila confusa. Next base: position 4,055,290 of record JAWNNI010000078.1, read on the forward strand.
TCTAGCTCCTAAAGTTTAGGCTGTCCGATGATTGCCAATCAGTCAGTCAGCCAGGACGAAAATATAAAAATACTTACCTAACAGATTACCTAGATTACATAACATTGCTAGAAATATCTATATTTCTTGTAGCTTGATTAGGTGTCGTTTTCTTAATGGCTAGTTACAGTGGCATTTAACAAAGCTTTATTCGGAGGATAACATGGAAACATCTGTCATCAGGGCTTTAAATGCAGTTCATATTCTTCATTTTAAGTAAGACACGATTTAAATACTTAATTGATCGATTTATTTTCTTTTTAATTAGTCTGATTGTCCATTTATCTAAATCTCACTCCACGTTCTACATAGGTGGTTTAAAATCATAGTCAAGTTAAGAGGTGGGAATGTAATATGTATTAATTTGAGTCTCCTAATGAGCCTTCTAGGAAGTGGTTTGGGGTGTGCTGTAACCACTTGAATGCATTCTTTTTTTTAATTGATCCATAATATCAAAATTGCCCAGTCTAAGCACTTTCATTAGCTGGGCATGACTAATATATGACGTTCAAGCGTTGACTACATTTACCTGTCTGAATAATCAAATTGTTAACATTGTCAGCACATTCTACGTCAATGGCATTGCATAAAATGGTGTTCCTGTATCTGTATCTGCACTCTGTAGCTGTAGCTGTATCTGTATCTGTTTATTCGGATGCCTGGGGAGGTGGAGCAAGCAAGCGAAGCGGACACAAGTACAGTAACACAAATTGAAACGGTCACTAAAAATAGCCACCCTTCGCTTCGACAAGGCAACGGCTGGGGCGCATCAATACTGACTGCAGTGGGCTCCGGATTCCAGATTTTCAGATTCCAGATTCCTGGATTTGAGGGCCCCGGGGCCGCGGCTGGACTCGGGCGGTTGGATAAATGAAACGCACATTCGAAGTGACATTAAGTAAACAGACTAGCAACCATGTCAATGTCAAACGCACTCGCCACATGGGCGCTGGGTTGCAACATCTTCGGTTATGCCCACGCGGCAGTAGCCGGAGTCAAACAGAGATACACACGCACGCCAGTGCGCTTCAATGGCACACATGTAACGGAAAATGTTGTTCAAGATACGTTTTTGGACATCCAGCAGGACGCCCATCGCCCGAATGCATCACAATTCAGTTGCCCTCTGACGTAGGCTGGTCTCCGCTGTTGTGTAAGTGCGCACACACACATACGCACATCCCAGATACCATAGTGTCCCCTATGTGGCATCCTCACGGCTAACATCACAACGACGCATCTGCAGCGAGCAGCGAACAGCGGGATAATGTTGTATCCAACGGATGCGCGTGTTTATTTTAGTCAGCCTCGCACACACACAAACACACACATACACATGTGCATTGCCGATACGTTAAGCAGCCCCTACCCCTCCTACTCCAGCAACCCCTCCGACAAGTCAGTTGCAGGCCTAGTCCTAGTCCCACAGATATTGTCTATTTTAAGTATTTGGAAATACGTATAGATCTTGAGTTGCTCGAATCAGCGTCATTTCCAAAGTCAAAGTCAAAGTCAAGTTCAACGGCGATCCACAATTTCTTTTCACGTCATTTTCATTTACTTCTCTTACTTTCACTCAACGGGAAGTCGCTTTTCTTTGATTTCATAAACTATTAGATACTTTTACAGAGACCTATCTGTTGAATAATGGTATATATCTTAATTTTAAGCAAGCATTAGGCTTATTTGCGAAGGCGAGAGTGGGCGTGGTATCAATATTTTTGGACTTATCATTCCAACAGATAATCTGTACTCCCTGTACTAAATTTAATGGCTTCAGCTTTAAAATTATGGAAGTCTTAACAATTGGACTGACTTAGGTATTAATACACAATTTAAAATGTACCCATAAAATGAATAAATAATGGTATTAGATCTGTGCGAATGTATGTAATTCTGCCTGTGACATCTGAGACATCTACTTATAGATATATCCGACATAACTGCGAAAACTTACCTTGAGAAGAACCCTTTTAAAGGAAGTGCATAATAAGTAAATGTTTAACGTCCTGGCAAATGGGAACCTTTACGTTCCAAACACACAAGTTTCTAAACATTCAACACTTTAATTTGATAAAAGTTTAAAACTTAATATTCGAAAATAATATCCTTAGCGCCAAACCGGTTTCTTGGGGGCAGCCGGTGACTTGGCCCTCTTGCGACCCTTTGCTGGGGCTGCAGCAGTAGTTGTGGCAGATGCCACACAGCTAGCAGAGCGCTGCTTTTCAGGATCTGCCCGACCCTTTGCAGGCTTCTTAGCCGCTGCTTTTTTGGTATTCGGCTTAGTCGCATTATCAGCAGGCTTTACAGGCTTAGGTTGATCAGCTTTATTGCCTGTAGGATTGGTTTTGTCAATATTATTACCATTATTTCCAAGCCATGGTTGATCGCCTTCTTTACCTGTGCGCTTGTTATTAGTATTGGCATTATCACCGCGATTACCAAGCTCAGCTTTGGGGCCATCGCGCACCTCTACGCCCTCAAATATCGCCTCAAGATTCTGTTCAACTGGAACCGATGTTTCGGGAGGTACTTCCTCAACCTTTATTACAGGTCTGTCTGTAGTTTGTTGCTCAACCATTATAACAGAAGGTCCCATTATTCGTTCCCCATCCATTATGACAGTTGTTTCGGGAGAGGTTTCCTCAACCATTATAACAGTTGTTTCGGGAGGGGTTTCCTCAACCATTAAACTATGTTCTTCAACGACAATAGGGCACTCTATGGCAAGTACCTCAACATGATCTACTTCGTCCTGCTCAGCTCCTTGAGTCTTTTTGAAATTCTAAGCAATTCAGTTGTACATGGAACTCTATTCTTATTAGAAACTACTTACAATCTTATCTTTCACGGCGCGTATCAATCCCCATGCCTTTTTAGCTGCTTGCTTGAGTTCGATTGTGATTGTGAGCATCGACAATAATGTGAATATCACTACTGTGATACTATTTACTATTATAAGCTACTTACAAGCTTGCCATTAGATGCGCATATAAAGATCCAGAATTTCTTTGCGGACTCTATTTGTTTCTTGGGATCCGCAACGCATGACATCATAAACATAGTTATTCCACTCACAATTATAAACGATAAGATTAGCGCCGCCCCGTGAATGGGGGTTAGATATTCCATGTTAACCCATTGATTTAGATATGTGTTATAAAATGTGCTCGGTTTTGTATCAACAGTGTAAAACCACATTATAAAATAAATAAGTAAAGATTTGGAAAAATGTAACTTTTAGAGCGACGTGTAGTCTGTATTGTAGTCAAATCTCATTATGAATGTGTTCAAGTATAGTCAAGTAGCTTAATAAGCCTACTAGTATTACTAGAAATTTCCGAAGCCAAGCCTACTATTGCTAGAAATTTCTCACTTCTTAATACTTATTGAGCTTGGTACTTGTTTATTTCTTTGGCTCAGTCCCAGCACAGTTTTCCAGAAGTTGCCCACTTTCCTGCCTGTGTGCATGAATTTTCCAAATTCCAAAATGAATGTATAAAGCTTTTTTTGATTATTAAAAACTTGAAACAAACTTGAACTGCGTATGGTACAGAACCTATATAGAACCTATAAACATGCTATATTTGGTAGCTGTTAGACGTAATGCGAATAAGAAGTCCTTTTCCTGCCGTAATTAAGGTTTGTTGCTATCGCAATTCATTGACTTTCAACCTTATTAAGAACGCTGCAACTGGCTTGAGTAAAGGAATACGTTGATCTTAGTATTACTGATCAGGTAAGTCTTCTGCCGCTCCTTTGGTTATCTATATTTTGAGGGAAACGTTTGCGATCCCACAAAGTATATATACTCTTGATGAGTATCAATATCCATTCGGATGGACACGTCGATCTCAGAAACTATAAGAGAAACTATAGAAACAGCATTGGGTTTCTATTTGTATACCATACGCAGTTTCATTAAATTATTTCAGATTCCCGCAGATCGATAAAATTGATATACTTAGCTTTGATTATTGGAAGGTATAATTCTTGGGTCCCTCTTGATAGTTGGGTATGCTCGACTAAAGCATGCTTGTTCTGTTTTGAAACAGAGCATGAAAAGATATCCTGCATGCAAATCGGTTCAGTTATGACTAAGTTATTGGCGTGGATCAGTTTTCAGTCTGCGATTCATTTGGAAAGTTTTGCACGATGTGAACGGGAGGGGTGATTAGAATAACACAAAGATCCATTACAAGTGACCAGCTGGTCCTCTTACAGCTACCAATTGAGCTGGGCACTAAGCTGTGCCATTTGCAGTCGGCGATGCGGCTCCTTGGCTCAAAGGACCTGCGTGGACAGCGCATTTGACTTTCGGCGCTCGGCAGCATTTGCCATTGTGGCAAAATGCTCATAAAATCAATAGGAGGAGTGTGTGTGTGTAGTTTTTGTTGTGTTTGCTGAACAAAGGACAGCGTTCCGACAAATTGTTTTATTGGCAGCCCCGCCGCATTCGGCTCGGCGATAAAATCAATTTACGGCTCTCACTCCCTGCCCAAATCTCTCTCCGTCCGTCCGTCCGTCCGTCCGTCCATCCATCCGTCCGTCCGTCTGTTTACTGGACAGGCGTGAGGTTTTTGCGTATGCAAAATTGTAGCCAGGCGCCCGTCGCACGCACGATTTATCTAATCCATATTCAAATTTCGGACAATACCTACCTCCCACCCTCCCGGGGCGAGCACCCTCGACTCAAGTCCGGCCGCTGTCCGTTGAATGCAACATTTGTTTGCGGTTGAGATTTATTTTTATTGAATTGCAAAAAATTAGCAGCCCTTGTGGGCACAGAACCAAAACCCAAACCCAAACCCAAACCCAAACAGACAGACAGATTTCAGATCCCTATAAAAACCCTGCCCAGGTTGTCCATTGTGCAAATAGTTGAAATGTTGTGCAAATTTCTGAATGTTATTCTCTCCAGCCATCAAATGGGTAAACAGGGTATGTCTGTTATGCTTAGCATGTACGTGAGTACGAAGGAATAATTCCTAGTCGAGCGCTCTCTAATAGAGCATACCCACTAGTTTCCTTATGAAGTAATAACTATACTAATATAGTAGTACACTCAGACACATAAATGCCCTAAAATGTGGAAAGTCATCACACTTTTGTAGCCAAATATAACCTCAACCTGAACCTTATTTTTTTCTGATTATAAAATATATATTTCTCAAATTTAGAAAATATTTCTACTTAACAGAAATTATTTCTGGCTTTAAGGGTGATTTTTATTTTAGGTCGATTTTCTGAATTCTATGGCTTTTATTTTTCTGCGTGTAGTAAAAGATTCGCCTGGTGCCTCCCGAAAATGCACCAGACAATAAATATATAATTAGATTTAAGATCTATACTAAAAATACTAAGAATCGGAAAACTATTCTTATTATACCCCGTTTCGATTTTTTTTAAAGTTTTTTGTTTCCGTATTTTTGTATGAAGCCAATTATTTCTCACACCCTTGAAACTAAGCCAAGGAAACTTGGTACTCAAGTTGGTGTATACCCTCAGTTAATAAAGTGTCAAGGTCGTCTTTGGTATATACAGTATGCCCTCGCTAAGCACAACCAATTAAGAATCGGGAAAAACCCAGATTTTCTATTGCTTTAAAAAAGAGAGTCATCGAGCGAGATCTATACCTGACGCCAATTGGCGACCAAATAAATCATCACTCTAGTCGCTATAACGAAAGGCTTGCGAACCATCCTAATCCCTAAGGGATTACCGACTGAAGAGAAGAGCCCGCAACAGAAGGCTGAAGCACATCTATCCAAGGGACCTCCCCAGTAGCAGAATCCTTTTTCTCGCCCACACTTATGTTAACTTAGTCTGTAGTTAACATCTACCAACTCTGTAAATATGTAGTTCCAATTTGATTATTGTCAGCTCCTTTGCGTAGTTGCCCTTCCTGCTGAAGTTACCATAAAAGTTTCCGACTTCGGGTCTCTGAACTTTGTTACTAAAACAAACGGAAAGTGTTTGACTTTTATTTATATCTATTTAATGTACAGTTGAAATAGACATTATTATTATAATATTAATGAAAGCTTGCAGCAAGTGAAAAGTAAAAGATGTGTTAACCTTCAGTTAAATATTCAGGTATTTTAAACTGTAGATTAAGTAGCTTTTGCTAGAAATCTTAGATAGTTAATTATCCTTCAGTTGCAAAAGATTGGAAATATGTATGTCTGAGAGCGCTGCCTCAGCTGTCTTCATCCAGATCATGTTATAAGGAGCAGCATCTAACCCATTCCATTGAACAGCCATTGTTAATGGGTGGCCAGCGGAGCTGCTCTTTGTCCAGTTTACATTTGGCAACAACAACAACAAACAAGGATTGCTGATACGTACGTGCGTCGGGGCGAATGCTGGCAATATCCTTAATATCCTTATAGGCCGATTGCATGCTGGCTCGCCTTGTCTGCTTATGTTTTTTACGAGCATTTGCTTCAGGACAATGCCAAGCCCAAAGGTCAGCGCTCATGTGTGTGTTGTGTGTGTGTGTGTGTGTGCGTGTGTGTGTGTATTTTGCTTGTTATTTGTTGTTGTCTTTTGTTTCGCATATTTTTGCGGTTTTTTATGTAATCTCACGTTTGACGTATTGGTTTCAATATGCCCCGACTCCGAGTCTGCCAAGCTGTCAAAATTGCTCGGCCTGCATTGCCTGCATTGGGTGGTCCAGCGGCTCTGATGCTGATCCTGGTCCTGGTCCAGGTCCTGGGCCTGGTCCCCGCACAGGCAGCGGCATCACGTTCTACATTCGCCGCTGTTCCTCCTGGCCCTCATGCAGCATCCTGGCTGCGTCATCAAAATCAATCAGCTGGATCCATTGTTATTCGCATTCGACATGGCTGCAGCGCCGCTAATTGGCACACCACACCGCCGCCGCCCTCCTCGGCCTGCCATCAGTCCCACAACTCCACAATGCCACAATTAGAGCTGTCCATTGTTTTTGTTTCGACTCGTATGCAAATTGCCCAGCATTGACGGGCTAATCAGAGAGACAACACTTGTCAGGCGATTCGATTTGGCCGAATGCATTAGCCATAGCGGTTCATCAGAGCCACAAGTCCTGCAGCATTTGGATATACATTGATATTTCCGCGATAACTGTCACTGTCTAATGAAGAGCTGGCAAAACTCGTAAATTGCTGGGACCCTTCCCACAGCACCCCCATCCCGGAACTGTTTAGTGTCGAGCTAACATCTGAAACTGGGAATCTGGGCTCTGGGAATCTTCAGTCTATAGTATTTGTTCTCAGAGTGTTACTAAGCTTACGAATTCGAAGGAATCTTAAGAGTACAGTAGGGTACAACTTTCCATACAAAACTGTATAATAACCTGTTTCATTGGAAGTTAGGTTAGGATCAGGGCACAAGCTTCAGCATGAAAGATTGTATGTTCAAAAATAATGAAAAATTTAGACAGGGCACAAATTTTTGGTAGGAAATGCCAAACTATGGAACATATCAAGGAATACCATCCCAAGGGAATCTCAATTGTTTTTAGTGAGAATATAATGAGAGGCAGTATACATTTATAGAAGGAAACAAGTTTCAGACAGAGCTGTACGGAATAGAGAATATATGTTCTCAGAACTATTGGACATTACGGAGAACCATTGAATGTCAACTCTATAATATGGGATAATATTTAAAGCAAAAATTTATAAAATCTTCAAGAACTTTCTGTCGATAAAAACGATTAAAAGTAAAAGTTTCTGAAAGAATCTGAGCTCTACAAAAACAAACTCTGTGAAATAATAAATGAAAACTATGAAACAAAACAATAAATAAAAGAAGTGAAGAGAATCTGGTCACAAAATGGATTTTAAAACATATACACATATTAAAGATATAAACATTGTGAGAAAGAACAGCCGAAACTAAACAAAAAGAAACCATCATGGTATCTATTATGAAGCAAGTCTGACGCATGAATGGGACAATCTTGAACTCATTTCATTTACAATCCGTTCTATGGTTGTACTGCACGTGTAATTGGGTTGAATTTTGTAACAGTGCCGTGTTTGTCTTATATGTTGAAAGATACTTGAAAACGCGGCATTATATTTGTGATCAGAGTTCGGATGTTCGGTGTATGAAGTTCGGTGTTCGGGGAGCGGTGATCGGGGTCGAAGCGCCAGCGTTGATGGACACGACCAACTGCAGGATGTTTATCATTGTCACTTGAATCTCAAGTTGTCTTGTTCCCGTTGCATCAACGTTCAGTGTTCGCGGGGTGTAACACACACACACACACACACACACACACACACACTCATGTGCCCTGATTCCGCTCTATAAACACACTCGGTTCATTGTCAAGCCTCGCTCCCTCTTGTACTCCAAACTAATGCCGAGCTCGAGCGTTTTATTTATGGCAACTTCAGTTAGACAGGGACGCGCATTTGGATCTCGGATGCCTTCAAAGTGGCTCCGTTATGTTTAGGCCTCCAAAACGACCTTAAGAGCGCGACTGCGACTGCGACGCCGACAGCGACAGCGACTGCGACCGCATTCATTCATCAGCCGAGCGACTTGTTCGTCTTTTGCTTTCCTTTCCCTTTGTTTGCTGTCCGCTTCAAGGACTTGAGAAATGTACAGTTATGCAAGGATGTGCACAGACTGAAATTTTCGAATTGATCGATGGATCGCCCGAGCTGTGTTCTTGTGTATAAGAACAGCATATAGAATTTCATGACTACGGCAGCTACTATAAGATGTAACAGTCCGATTTTGATCAAATTTTGTCAATTGCATATAGCAAAATCAAACTTTGGACTGCTGAGTTTAGTTAAGATATCTTGAAAGAGAAGAAAGTTTCTCATACAAAAACTGTTTATATTTTCAGTTCGTTTCTATGGCTGCTACATATATGTTGTAGTTCCCGATTCGGCGGGCTTCGACATAAGAAGAATCTATGTCAAGTTTAGTTAGTTTTGAGTAATCTTATAATATACCTTTCTAAGACTCCAGAATACTTCAACTTTTGTTTTAACTTACTGTGTCTTAATACTCGTTTCATTTGTAGCACATAAAGGAAGGCATTTCCGATCTCATCAAGTGTAAAGAATATTGATCAGGATTCTGATTCTGATTGTACGGAAAGCAGTCTCTCGCATTTTGAGTTTTCTTGTAAGATATTTGGGAACTGACCGTCCCGTATCATTATATCTTAAGTTGTAGTAACAAAACGCAAGTTTTCTTTATGCTTTGGGAAAATATGATAAAAACCGGATTGGTATATCATATAGCTTCATTAGAATCAAGCGTCTTAGTAGCAATCTAGTGAGCATGTTTGCTAAAGTACTTAAACTTTGGTGAGGCGTAGAAAACTCTTTTCACTCATGAACTTTATAAGATGTAATTCTTAAAGACAGTTCGAATTGTATGCAGCTGGCTTAGAATGTAAGTTTTATTAGTATCTGGCGTTTTTCTGTAAATTCTGTACTAGAATCAAACTTAGATTACTATTCTTTTATTTGATTTATTTTATTTATTTTATTGTGAACTCATATTTCATGCATATTCGTCATATATGTTTTAATTATGTATTCATTTTTGCTTCGACTTGCATTGAAATGAAGTTTTCTTGACCAGAAACCGAATCTGAGCATACACACATCACACACACGTATGTGCAAATGTGTGTGTATCCGCTACACATGTGTGTGCGCATATGTGTAAGCTTGCGAGTCCTTAAAAACCACCCCAAAGGCGACCAATTCGGGCCTTCCAATTGGCATTTACGTGTGCGCGTGTCCAATCAGCTGGTGGCGCCATCTATGAGCGAAGCGCTGAAGCTGCAGCGACCCACAGGTGGCGTTTAGTGCTAGGCCCATTGTAGAACTGTCAGCCATTTAACTGGACAATCAATCTCGATTCTAAAAGAATATAATCAAGCAAAAACATTCTAAAGTCAATTCTCAAGTAAATCCAATGGATCTCTCTCACAAGCAACTTTCTGGCCTGACTCTTGAACATTGCAAGGCCAACAATTAATTGCTGCGCTCAAAAGTATGCAATGCAAGATCGTTGCTATAAAATAGGTGCCATAATGTCTAGTTCCAGCTCAAGCCCAAAGAGGGACTGATCAATTGGTAGGGTAGCCAGGAGACTCATTGATATGTTAGCATGTGAGGAGACAGGGGGACGAACAAAAAAAAACCTTTAGGTGAATCGATTGGCGTGGGCGAGGGTGGCTCAATGGCCTAGTCCATCCCCTAACTGGGGAGACCACACATGTACATAAGCTTCTACATATATCTGTATGTATGAGGATACACACACACAATTGGCAAGTTAAAAAGTTTGTCCGGACCTCGCCCTGCTCCTGGTCTTCTTCACATGCTCCAGCCACACACACCCACACACACACACACAAGCACACAGAGTGGTACACACATAGAGAGCCACCCTCGCCTTTACATATGGCCAAAAGTTGACGGCCGTGATAAAGCGCAGGACGTGCCCGGGTGGTTTTGCCAATGGTCCAAGGGGAAGGAAAGGCAAGAAAAGGCAAGGCAAGGGAAGGGTGTACCTACTGGAACGGAGGCTGTTAAGCTTGGGACACATGGTGTCCTGTATATATGCTGAAAATTTTGCAAGTGTTTCTATGTGTGTGTATAACTGTGGAGTATTGGTGGTGGTCGCACTGGTCACACGGGCCAGTGGTGGGGTTGTTTTCATTTCGCGAATGTTTGCCAGTCTACAAACAGCGCTGAATAGACCAGACAGCCAAACCACCCAATATCCGAACACCCATAGAACCCACCCACTCAACCCACCCATTTGTTGTATGTTATGGCCATATAATGGCAGCCAAGGACCAAACACACAAACCACCCTCTTGGCCAGCTCCATGGCTCCTTTTTTCGTCTAGCTGCTGGCCGGGCTACCTTTTGCCAGTGTGCTGTCCCCCTTTCTGTCCCCTTACCCTCACACCGCGCTCGCCCACTCCACCAGTCATCCGGCTGCATCATCAGCGCAACAATGTTCGCAAAAAGGACATTTTATATGTACGTACCATAAAGGCATTAGCATTATCGCTCGTTATGTCCTCGCTCGCTTAGTCTCCGTGTGTGTGTATGTCTGTGTGTGTTTGTGGTGTGTGTGTGTGTGTGTGTATGTTTGTCCACCCTCAAAGCTCAAAGCGCGACAACGGCATATGCAAATGAGCGCGTTGCGTATGAAGGCAAATTCGCAGAAGCCATCAATACACATAGTTGGGCAATTTCAAATTCAAATCCAATAATGTCCTGGCTCAGGATATTGAACTACTGCCCAGCTGGGGTTGCCAGTGTTGCCTGTGGCAAGCAAATTTGTGCTTGCGATGACGGTTAGATAGTGTTAGAGCAATCGTTCCCCTTAAATGGATTATCATTGAATTATCTATGCATCTATTCGACATTCATAAAGTATAATTGTGCGGACTATTAAATACAAAAGCTTTTAAAAGCCTTATTAATAAGATCATCAGCAGCAATCTTCATCCTTGGACTGAATATACACTTTCTTGCGCACTCACAGGGATACACCCCAGGGATATATCTAAAGAGCTTTCAGTACAATAAGTATTTTTTAAGTTTTTGCTAAATAAACACAGTTTTTGAGAGCTTTTGCGCTATTACTGGCCTTGTTTATAAATCACTAAAATTAAAACAACTGCTGATCTAGGGTGAGACCCTAAGCTGCTTTATAATGTGCTTTTTCATTCATAGAAGCTTTAAAGTTTTGCAGCTTAATCACAAACTTTCAAAGCAGTTTTATCAAAAATAAACTTATTAAAGCCCATGAAACAATCTTAACAAAACTATTGCAATTGAAAAATTCTTCAAGGTTACAATATAAGAAAGACATTAGCATATTTAAATATTTTTTAAGGAGTCCTACTGCTTACTCATCGGAGGAACTCAGGCAAAGATCAATTTGAAAATATCGAACAAGTTTTAATAAACTTTAAGGATTTTTCTCCTTAAAATAAATTTAATTTAATTTGTTGCTTACTGTTCTAATTTATTTAAATCAAACGAGTGCTATAAGTCAAACTTACCAGAACTTAGAACATATTATACTATTTTTTTAAGTTAATAATATTTATTTATTATACTATCATATGCAACTAAACATTTCTTAAAAAGCTAATTCTTCTTTATGTTTCTTACGCATCAATGATATTATTCACAATATTTTACTAAGAATACTAGAGTATTATGTTTATTATCAACTTTCCTCCTATTTTTCTAAATATACTTCATAATTTGTAACAATTCTGGCTAATCCAGGTCTTAAATCAACTTATTGGCTAGATGACTACAGAAAGCGAGAGGGACTGAGAGAGGGAATGAGTGAAAGAGAAGGAAAGTGTGCTGCAGGGCATTAATTAGTCGACTTGTGCTATAAGTTTCCATTGGCCTTGATGTGCTCATTCTCAACTGATGGCTAGAACAGAGATGGAAGGCGCAGAGGATGGGGCTGGTCGAAGGTTCGGTCCCCAAAGGGAACGTGTGCTCCAACATCCAAGCCAGTGCATACATATATGTATGTGTATGTCTGTGTGTGTGTGTGTGTGTGTGTGTGTGCACATAAGTGTGTACGTCATACATATATGTGTATGTATGTAACAGCCAGCTGGATCATTCATACATAGATTTTATGTACTGGCAAGCTTCCAAAGCGCATTAATCTAACGACCACATCCGGCACACAAAAGCTTCCCAGACGACTCCAAACTGGAGCTGAGGCTGTGTGGTTGTGTGGTTGTGTGGTTGAGCTTGTGGCTGTCGCTGTGACAGTGGTTCGTGGTTATGGCTGTGGTTCTGCCTGTGGTTGTCCTTATACATTGCTTATGCTTATGTCCTTTGCATATTTGTCATTTGGATGGCGATGGCGATGGCGATGGCGATGTCGGAGCATTTGCAAATTCCCGATTTTGCACAAATCCAGCAAACTGTCGTTGTATGTGTGCACACATATATACACACATATATACATATCTTTCGCCTGCCCCCTTTAACTCTCTTCCTCCTGCTGTGTGTGTGTGTGTTTGTGTGTGTGTGTGTGTGTGTGTGTGTGTGTGTATGCAAATGCGACGGTCTTGTCCACGCCCCTGAGACGATGTGTACGAGATGTTTTGCATATCAAAAATATAAATCACTTGGCATAAGACCAGCGCCAAGCTCCCCACAAGCCCTGGCCAACCCCTCGACACCCCCTCGACCCCCGCACAAGCGTAACTCCTATCGGACCTGGCTTCATGAATGGATGGATGGATGGCCTCTGCTCTGCACTCATTTCGTATCGTTTGAATTCGCAATTTTCTATACACTACCCGAGGGTATTACAATTTTGTCACGAAATGTGTGACGCATTGAAGGAGACGTTTCCGATCCCACAAATATATATATAAATACATTCTTCACCAGCAAGCGGTACATAGTACATATATATGTATGTCTGAACAGTCTAATTATGTTTTTGAATGGGAACATTTTTGTTTATAAACCTATCCTGACCAAACTCAGCAAATCGGAGTTTCTGTATAGCTTATACAAACTGACCAAATTTATTCAGTATCAGACCAAAATGTTTTTCCCACAACCTTACCAATACTTAACCAATTTCCATACGGAACGTCTTTTTGATTTCTAAATTGGCATTTAAATTTTATCAAATTTCTATATAAGAAATTGTATCAAATTCTTTTGAAATTGGAAATTTTTTTAATTTGACCGTACACAACATTTTATTCTCCCAATTTCACTTTAAATCGACTGCGGACATCAAAATTAGCATAAGACGTCATTTCAAAACTTATTCTGAGGTAATCAATCAATTTGAAATCAAAATGCATGCTAAAACTAAAACAATATCGACTTGTAAAGTTTTAAGCACCCCGGAAACTCTACCTCCTAGATTACCAACTCCCATAGCTTTGTCAAAACTTAACCTATTTCAATACGGAATGCCTTTTTGATCATGTTGAGTGGTCTAAATTAACCTGTCACTTCAATTTTATTCATATACCAAAGTAAAATTTTTGATAAGGAGACCCCCCCTTTTTGAAATTTCCGAACAATCGGAGGAAGAATGAGTTTTTGTGTGAAAAACTTGTTTGTAACTACAAATATTTCATGCAAATTCACCAATTTCGAGTTTTATGATGCTTTGTATAGTTTCCTACAATTTTATTGAAATCGGGTGACATTATTATATAGCTGTCATAGGAACAATCTGACGGAAATTGAGTTTTTGCATAAGGAACATTGCTGCAAGGGTATATATGTTCGGCAAGCCGAAGATCGCAGTTCTTTCGTGTTTTTACATGTTTTTTTTTTGGCAGTAGTAGTATATGTGTGCTTGTGTTTTATTTTAAATTCGACAGCTTGTTCCAACTGATTTCGTGGGCCAGGCATCATCAGCCAGTGCCACATTCATGCCACAAGCATTTCAGTTGTTTGCCAGCCACTTGGTCTGCAGTCCGCAGATTCCACTTGCCACTTGCCACTTGCCACTGTTCACAGCTTACAGTTCGAATTCCGCAATCGACAAACATTTCGCTTCATCTTCTTACTTTTTTGTATTTTGCGATTATTTTGCCCAGCCACCCCACTGCGCTCCTTGTGGCCGTGGCATCCACAGTTAGCGCAACTTTGAACACTTTTTGCTCAAATGTTTTTGGTTTAACATTCGAATTCCGAGGCAGTACAGTTGAGTATGAAAATGGCATTTATGTGTGTAGTATACACAAACACACACACACACACACATACGTACGTGTATGCCATTGTGTGTGGTACATGCGCACACCCACACACACTTAAGAAGAAGACCGTTCATGAGAGTGCGACAGAGAGAGAGAGAGAGAGAGAGAGAGACGGAGATAGCTCGGAAAATATTTGAGAAATTGTCTTGTCGAGAGGTCAACAAATCGCAGCAAACAACAACAATGGCTGCCAAGTGTGGCAATACTCAAGAGCCCCATCATTGTGTTCAGAAGTACATCCACTTTTGCAACATTCATATATGATAATGATGATTCCAGCAACCTTATATAACTGAATTGATTACAATATCTATTGAGCTGAAGCATCTTCACGCATATTTCATACTTTGATATTTACATACTCGTGTTTTCACGCTGTGTGGAGTTTTTGATATTTTCCATAAAATGGGTAAAAGGGGGTATTACATCTGTGCAAATGTATGTAACAGACAGAAGGAGACATCTCCGACCCTATAAAGTATATATATTCTTGATCAGTATCAAAAGAGATTTCGATTTGGCCATGTCCGTCTGTCTGTCCGTCTGTCCGTCTGTCCGTCTATCCGTCTGTCCGTCTGTCCGCATGAACGCGTCGATCTCAGCAACTACAAGAGCTAGAGACAACAAATTTGGAATGTAGGTTCCTGTATACCATACGCAGATCAAGTTTGTTTCATATTTCAGATATCTCCCCGTTCCCGCGCAAATCGATTAAAACCGTTTTACAGTAACAATTTTCAAGATACAGCTTTAAGATTTGACATGTACAATACTTTAGTCTCTCTTAATCTACTGTCCAAATTTCAAGTCGATCGGATAATAAACACGGAAGTTATTCACGAAAGAAGATTCAGTAATGCAGCGAGAGGGGAAGGAGAAGCACAGCCACCAATTAAAATGCCTCGCTTGCGCTGTCGCTTTTGCCGCCTGTGTGCGTGCGTCCTTGTGTATGTGTGTGTGTATGTGTAAGTGGACGTAGATGTGATTGAATGTTTTAGACCTGGGTACAGGGAGTTTCGTAGTCGGGTATACTCGACTATAACATTCTTACTTGTTTCTCATTACTCCAATGCTTTCCCCACACATATTTAACTCAAATTTTCATATAATTTGTATACTACTCGTTTTATATTTATGCTAGCTCTTAGTATTTTTTTCAACACACAGTAGTACTAATTTACATATAGAATATACAATTTTTACTACCTGTACCCATAAAATGGGTAAAAAGGGGTATTGGATTTGTGCAAAAGTATGTAACAGGCAGAAGGAGACATCTCCGACCCTATAAAGTATATATATTCTTGATCAGTATCAAAGAGATTTCGATTTGGCCATGTCCGTCTGTCTGTCCGTCTGTCCGTCCGTCCGTCTGTCCGTCTGTCCGTCTGTCTGTCTATGTATGTGTAAGTTAACGAAGATGCGATCGGAAATTTTTGACCTGGGTACAGGGAGTTTCGTAGTCGGGTATACTCGACTATAGCATTCTTACTTGTTTACAAATATATTTGTTCTCAAACGTTGAAAATTGAAATTTCAATATCGCACTTTTTTCAAAATTTTAATTTTCAAAAAATTCTAAAACAAATTGTTCTTGAAGATAAAAAAAACTTAAGTGCCAAGTCACCTAAGAGCACAATACATGGCCAAAAATGAAAATCGACTGAGTTTTGAAGGGTTTTATGGCAGTAGGAGATGTAGGAAGTTCGTCCTTGGAATATTTGCAAACAATCGAAAAAGTTCAATGATATTTTATTTTCAAAAATGAATGAAATTTAAGTGGGAATCAATCCGAAGCACAAGCCATAAACGAAAAGCAGTTTAATTAATTAGCTAAATTAATTTAGGAGGAAGAGAAAGCAACAAACACTTTCTATAGAAAGTTTAGGAAGACATTAAAAGCATTGCAACCAAATGCACGTAATTTGTTACCAGTATTTGTGTATACTTTTAGCTACAGTTACTAACGGTGAATACTTATTAATATATATACTTGCTTAGTAAGTAAGTACACCTTATATGTATGTGCGATTTTCTGCGCTTAAGTTAATTAAATGAATTCACCCAATGTCAAACTGCTGTCACTTGAAGTTACCTTTTTGTCATCTCGACATGTGTACAGTTGCTGACATTTTTATCATGTTTATGAATTTTGCCCACCCCCGCCCCGAGGGTTGAGTGATGGCTTCCATTTTGTGATTGCCTCTGAGGGCAGGCGAGGGCAGGCGAGGGCAGGACAAAAGTATTTTTGCCAATTCGTTGAAATTCGTTACGATTTGCGTGAAATTCCACCCCGAAATTGATGAAAGGCAGCCAACGCAACCAAAATGCAATTGCCATTGACCACACCCTCCCTTTATGCCGCACTCCCTCTGTGTCCTGTCTGGCTGCGAAATTAAAGGACGCACGGACACGAGCCTATTTCCTATGCCATATGGGTTGTTTTTTCTATTTAACAATTGTGCGTGTGAGTGTGAGCGTGTGTGTGAGTGTGAGTGCGTGTGCGAGTGTGTGTGCTTGTATTGACCAATGTGCAGGCTGCAGGATGTAGGCGATGGCAATGGCGATGGCGTCGTGTGAGGGCGAGGGATACTATGAAAGGGATATAAGCCAACGAGAGTGGTAAGGGACTTACAAGCAAGTTTTTTGCCCGTAATATGATACAAAACAAGAAAGAACTGCGATCTTCTTCCTATGAGAGCTATGTGGTCCAATTTTAATACAATTATAGGAAACTCTATGAAGTATAATAAAACTCTCACTTAGTTTATGTAATTTGTATAAGCAAATAGTTTTTCCTTATGATATAGTGGTCCGATTTTGACCTATTAGTCAGATTGTCTAAACTCTTCAAAGACTTAGTTTGAGCGACTTTGGGGAGCATATCTTAAAAACAAAAAAGTTTTTCATACAAAAACATAGTTGTCGTCCAATCATTCCTATGGCAGCTATATGTTATAGTGGTCCGATCCGGCCGGTTCCGTCAAATGTAATGCCTGCAGAAAAAATAAGTGTTTCTGCCAATTTTCGTCACAATAGCTATTGATGCTGATTCAGAATCTTTGTTGGGTCGGAAACGTCTCCGTATATATACGTAGGTATATATATTCTTGATCAGTATCAAAAGAGATTTCGATTTTACCATGTCCGTCTGTTCGTATGCATAAACGCAAGGATCTCAGAAACTATAAGAGCTAGAGACACCAAGTTTGGAATGTAGGTTTGTGTATAGCGGCAGCAGGTCAAATTTATTTTGGATTTGAGATATCCCGTTCCCCCGCAATTCGATAAAAACGTTTTATACCAACATCTTTAACGATATAGCTGCGGAATTTGGCATGTATAATACTTTAGTCTCTCTTAATCTACTGTCCAAATTTTAAGTCGATCGGATAATTAAGACGGAAGTTATTCACGAAAGAAGATTCAGTGCTTCAGCGCGGGGGAAGAAGAAGCACAGCCACAACTTAAAATGCCTCGCTTGCGCTGTCGCTTGTGTGCGTGCGTATTTGTGTGTGTGTGTGTGTATGTCTAAGTGTGCGAAGATATGTTAGGAATCTGTAGACCTGGGTACAGGGAGTTTCGTAGTCGGGTATACTCAACTAGAGCACTTACTTGTTTCTTTTTCTTCTTCTTCAAAATCTTCAAAACTAACTAAAGCTATTATAACGTAGCTGGAACACATATCTATTGGCTACTATTTACGGATGTACATTTTATATCTATTTTACTTTATTTTTGTATGGTAAAGAACAATTTTATACAATGATGGTCGAATCTAATGGTTCTTGTTTGTTGCACAAACGAGTTTCGTAGTTTTATTTGTGGCATAGGAAATTCCATAAAGATTCCTCAATTTAGCTTGCTAGCTGAATTAATTAGATTGAACTTGTTTTGAACTCTATATGTAGCGGTGCTGGTGGGTCATTGTACGAGTTCCACATTCACTTGCCACTTGCCACTTGCCACATGCCACATGCCACTTAGCACTTGACTCCACTTTGATAGACAGACAATCAGGCAGAGGCAAAAGAATTTTTTCCACAAAGTCAAGAGTAAAGCAGCTAATAAATTATGCAGTAGCCGGGTAACTGTGCAATTTCATGAGTTCATTTTACAGCCAAGCTCCTGCCCGCCCAGCGACCCCCTTCTTTCACACCCCTCCCCGCACAGCGAAGGCGCCACTTTCACTTTTCCTCCTTGCCTTGGCAGCAAACTTGCCAACTTGTTGCACAGTCAACATTTTTTTCCTTTTTCCTCCGCTTTCTTATCTCATTTGAAATTATTTGCTTTAATGGCAACACACAGACTGCAAAAAAAGAAGGAAGGAAAAGCAGCGAAAGTGCGCGAAAGGGAGAGAGAGACAGAGAGAGAGAGAGAGAGCGAGAGGGAGCGAGTGCGCGTGAAAAGTGTGTAAAGCGTGGAAAACAAAGCGGGCAAAACAAAACGTCGGAAATAAATGGCGTCTCGCGCCTTCCTATCCCCCGCGACAAGAAAAATAAAAACTTTTTCATTACATTGCCCATTTCCGCATTAAAGAACTCGCGACGCGACGACCTTGAAATAGGATGAAAATGAAAAAAAGAAACAACAAATAAGAGACGGGCCAGAGAAATAATCATAATAATAATAAAAATGGCAGAAAGCGCCTGAAAATAAATCAGTCTACAGTCACACACACACACACACACACACACACACACACACATAAGCATAAACATAACTGTAGCCCGCCCCCCCCCCCCCCCCCTTCTAAGGGTCACAGCATTTGCTGAAGCGGGGAGCGGTAGACGGAATGCGGCCGCTTACATTATCCATAGAGTAATTTCTAACAACAACAACAACAACCAGAAAGCAAGGAAAAAATAAAACGCAAAAGCGAAGCTTGGGGGTTGCTGTGGGGAGTGCTGGATGGGCGGGGTGGGGGTGTCGGCTCAATGTCGTCAATTAGAGACTCATTACGCTCTTATTGCAGACGGCGGGCAGACTTAATATACATATGTACACAAATACATATATATGTATGTATATATAAATATATATGTATTTCTGGTTTAATTTTTCCTTATTCCTTCAGCTACGCTTTGCCTCGTCGTTCGTCCTTGGTCCTTCGTCCTGCATTCTTTTATTGTTTCTTTTCTGCTGGCGTAGCGTTTTGTTGCTGTTCCTTTTTTTCCTTTTTTTTTTTTAGAAAATTCATTCATGAAAAGAAACGCGTAAAGTGTGAGGAACTTGGACAACTTTTGGTGTTACAGACACCCCGCCCCGCCCCCCACAAGTGCTTCTAGCTAAGTCTAAAGCGGCGCACAGTGTCCTGAGCTAATAGCCAGGCAGAAGCGAGAAAAAAACCAATTAGTAACACTCAAGCATTATTATTGTTTATATATTATATAATATACAAAATATACAAAATGATATCATACAATTATCATCATGGCACTATATGATTAAAAGCTCATCTGGTAGAAAATATGGTAAATAACTAAGATTTCTTACCAAGGGGATAACCTTTTTGGTAAAAGTAAATGATTTTTAACCAAAGGCATGCAAAGCTTAAAAAGAATTTTTGAAATTTTATATCTAGCTGGTAAATTGGCTCAGCAAGCTTTAATCAAGTCTACGCAACAACTGGAAATGTTTTTATAACTAAGCTTTACTTAAAACGGATCTGTATTAAACATTCACATAATAAATTAAACTCCCTCGAAGTCAAATACTACTACTACCACTTGGGAAATGTAGGCACATGTGTTTATAGGACAGATAAATAAACATATGTGAGGTTTAGTTAAGCGCCATCTTAACTAGACATTGAGAAAGTGGTGCTCAGTGAGAGACTATAACCTCACTTTTGTTATCTCTGAGCTGTTCACATTATGTTTTATTGCAACTAGTAAGTACCCAGCTAAACACTAATAAATTCTCCCTAATCAGACGTCCCGTCTGATCAACTCAATTGACAGTTAATTAATTTGATTTTCACACACATTTGCACCGAACTCGAAGCACTGTGCCAATGGGCAACTGGAGCGCCGCTCTGACTGTAAATAGATGGAAAATTGTGGCATTTAAAATTAAAATTCAAATTGAGCCTTGACTGGCAAGGACGTGCCAGCCACCAGAGCACCATACCAGTGGCAGCACCAGCCGCACCATCAGGCCAGACCCAGCCAGACTACACCACACCCAGCAGCACCCAACGACCCACCCAACAGTAAACAGAGTGCGGGGAAGCCAGGAGCTGCCAGCACTTTTACATTTGCATTTCGCTTTTCTTTTATACAAATTTTTTTTATGGCGCAGTTTTTCAGGTCGCATTTTTTAAATACTGAGGCGGCACCAACTGTTGCTGGGGCACAGCGGCAACTGTTGCTGTGGGGGACAGCGCTTTAAATGACCTTCAATTGATGCCCAATGCCTGGCCACGCCCAGCCCAAAACGGCGGTTGCATTCAATAATTTCTCTTGTAATTTATGCCAAGTATGCCAAGGACTGCTGAGGTTGAGCACACTCAGCACTCACCGGGCGATTCAGGACCTTTTGGCGGGGTTGTGTCGCAGCTTACAGTTTCAATAAAGAATTACCCGAAATTGCAAATAGTTTTTATTATATTTTCATTTTATTATTTTTTTGCGGAATTTCTTCTTGTTGCTGCAATGGCGTGAAATCCACTTGAATAATTTACATTTCAAGGAAGCGTCGACCGTGATGATGATGATGGTTGATGGTTGATGGTTGATGGTTGATGGTTGATGCTGCTGCTGTTGGTGGTGACTGCCACACGGTATCTACATCCCAGCGGGCAGTCATCCGACCGTCCAGCTGTTGCCTTGGATTCCCTTTTGGATTCGCCGTTATCGATCCTGCCAGGCGACAGTGTGTGAAGAAGTTCTCGAGTGCCCCTCTTCACTTTTGGCCACGCTGTGATGATCATCGCCTCGTTGCCTCATCGCCTCCCTGCATCGCGATAAGCAGTGCTCCCTAGGCAAGCTCAACAATTTCTGTATGGGTCGCTGAACTAACTGAAACGACAGCTGGAAAAGACAATTGCTACGAAATAAAAA
The DNA here is from genome assembly GCA_035043065.1 of Hirtodrosophila confusa. NCBI lineage: Eukaryota > Metazoa > Arthropoda > Insecta > Diptera > Drosophilidae > Hirtodrosophila > Hirtodrosophila confusa. The sequence goes on from JAWNNI010000078.1 coordinate 4,077,157, forward strand.
TATATAAAATATAATAATGATAGCAAGACAAGTAATTATACAGCTAATTACACTAACAGTACAACAAGAAGTGTTTATAATTATCGATATAAACAGACCTGTTCTGGTTTTCACTTCCAACATCCTTTTGCGGGGAATAAATTTGCAGATTTTCATCATTTTTTTGCCTAAATCGTCCAAATATCTTCTAATATTATTATTATTATTATAGCTATTATTCATATTATTGTTGTCTGTAATAAGCAAAATAATATTCCTTACAATCTAAGCTTGGGACTTAATCAAAGAAACTGAAACCCCGCTTCGTCTTGGGAATTTACTTCAAATATTAAGATTTAGTTTGGTAGTATATAAAGAATTCTTTGTAGGAATTTAATGTATTGAGTTTTTCTCATACTCGTAAAACTATTAATAATAAATTATGGGACACTAACTGTCCAGATTTTTAAGCACTTTTATTTTTATTTTTTACACAACAAATAAGTACAACTTAAAAGTAGTTCACATCAGCTATGATTGGATGTGTTCACACTAGCTATCTTCATATCCCGTAAAGAACATTATCTAAAATCGATTAAATAAAATAAATGATTTTAACACCAAGTTTTAAAGTTCTTCTTCCCTAAAGTACAACTTTCCTATATTTGTAGAAAAGCTGAAACAAATCAAACAAATCATGGAACATCTATAACAGCTTTAGTATTCTTTGAATACTTTTATCGAATAGCTTACAAGGACTTTTCCTTAGTGCATTAAATATAAAATCCAACAGAAGATTGCAAATGGCATAAATTAGATGAGACGTGACGGCGATACGGGATATGGAGTATGGGATATGGGATATGGGATATGGGATATGGGATACGGGCTGTGCGATACGGCAAAAGTAATAATTTTCACGGTGTTTATGGTGCGTGTGTCATGTTACACAACTCTAGGCAACCACTCACACACACACACACACACACACACACACATCCATAATGATACACTCACATGCCAGTTGGGCAGACACCCTTCCCACTTTTTTCAGGGGCGAAGAAGAAAACTTCTCAACGCTGCCCAATTTGCATGGGTAATAATTTTTGGTAGATCCGTCGCAGGGCTCTACAGTTAACCGTTACATCGTCTGTCAATCGTGCTCAAAGGGAAATTTATACCTTTTTTCGAATTTTAATTAAATGGAATCGTCTATCGTCTCCCCGTCTCCCCGTCGCCCCGTCTGCCGGCGAGCTGTCGCCTGTTTGCATATTGCAATTTTTTTGAGTTCGACTCGAGGGACGAATGTAAAATGCGCCTTTCTCTAATTGCGGCGCACATGCAACAAAGGGTTTTCCATATACACACACACACACACACACTCTCTCTCTCTCTCTGTCTATCGCACACATAGAGAAAGATAGACACACACATCTTAGCCGTAATGCTTTTAGGCGCATTTTGATGCATTGAGGGATTGGTCTTCAGATTGCATATCCATCACCGGCCGAGATAATTGAAGTCGGGCGCGGATTGAAATTTACATGTGCACATAGTTCATAGTTCAAGCCCAGCACCCCTCTCTTGTCTGTACCACCCTGCTACCCTCTAGCGCTGTGGTTTTTGCATTGAGCTTGTAATTTGATTACGACGAAGACGCTGAGCGACCCGAAAAGACATTCGACAATTTGAGATTCGGGATACGAGATTTGACAATGCTAACGAACCCAACCAAAGGGCAGGTTAACCCCACAGCATTGCCGAATATTTCCCAGGCTCTGCTGCATCCTACATCCTGTATCCTGCAGCCTGCATTCGGCATTCCGTATTCCGTATTCTTCGCATGCAAAGTACCCGCCGTGCAATTAATGCGAAAGGGGTGCGATTGAGTCTCTCCTTGATGACTTAACGCAACTACAACAACATTGCCTTCACAAATATTCGCACAGTAGGCAAATTGCAAATTTCCAAATAACCTTCACTTGGCTCCAGCTGACAGTTACGTCTGCGAAATTTTTGATTGACAGGCCTTGACATAACCCTGGCATATATTGGAAGATGGTAAGATTAAAATGCAAGCTAATTTATTCATCCAGATCCATCTTCGATTAGTAGAAAGCTAAACGCACTTGTCAACAACAAAATCAGCTGTTTTTTGACAAAATTTGATGACATTCTTTCTAGTCCTTTAGAAGTTACAGCATTTTTAATTTGGTTGTAGCTCAATTAAGCCACCCTGTATACTATAGATAGTAAATCGATTATAGCATCCGTACAAATACACACGACTCTTACAGATATACTATAAATACGATGCACTTTCTGAATATATCATATCATATCCTTATATAAATAAATCTTTGCTTATATGTATATGTAATATGGTAATCATGTTTACCTTTAGGTACAATACGTTTAATATGTATTTCATTATCTACAAATGTCCAACTAGCTGCTAGTTGATTAATGGATAGACTATCTTAAACTAGAACTTAAAAACTATAGTTAGTACAAACTTGCTTTAAAAATCAGTCGTCAATATTCCCTAACTAAAAGATAAGTATGGAAAGCTGGAAAACAATGGACGCCAGTATCCATGGAAACGATTCTTCTTTGGGTTTTGTCTAGTGTAGATACTATCGTAATACGAGGATATACCAGCATTTCATGTGTTATAAGACTAATCTTTTGGATTTGCAGCGTTATCATCAAAACTACCAATAGGTGCAACTACAAAGTCTCTCACTTATTTCCTTATATAGTATGTATCTAAAACTAACTAAAGAATATGGAAATGTAATATGATTATTTCAAAGGCAGGTTACTTGTTCGTTTCAAAGTATCTCATGTCCTGAAACAATGGTAGTTAAGGATGTGTTTTGTGCCCTTTGCGCTCAAGCACTAAAAAGAGACAAATAGGGAAAGAAATGTATGCGAAAATGCTTCCCATCGAATTTGGGCGCTGTCAAATGTTGTGAACTGCTGCCGTAATTGAAAACTGTACCTTAGCATAGATACACACACACACACCCACACCCACACACACACACACACACACACACACACACACACACACACATACACATATAAAAGCATACACGGCCACACGCGTGTGGCACGTCAGCTAAATGTATTGACTTTTAACTTGGCAACCCCTTCCACCCACCACCCACAACCCACCCGACAACCTTTTCCCCCCAACACCCAACCCGAACCGTTCAACCTGATGTTGTTGTTAGAAAGAGCGTGCAAAGCGCAGCAGCGAAGATGAACGAGCAGCAAATGTTCAGGAGGGGGGAGCAGACGGAGAGCAGAGGTAGATAGAGCTGGTGGGTCCGGGTGTAGCTCCGGATCCGGGTCCAGGTTCACCCACCCGGCTCCACGGAGCAGCTAAGTTCGGCATTCGCGAGTATTGGCCCAAATGGCAGCGACTTGCGAGTCGTGAGAATGTCCACATACACACACACACACACACTCGCATGAGCTGTTGAGCCAGCAAATTTCACTTCATTTGTTCAAAGTTGGCAGCCAACGCCATTAACATATTGAAATCGATTTGCCACACACACACACCCACACACACACATATATATATATATATATATATATTATATATACACATATAATATATATAGTGTGTGAACTTAATTAAGAAGCATCTGCCATGTGCATAAATAAATGGATATGTCTATTAAGTATAGTCCTTGGCAAATATCCTTTGGTCATGTTAACCAAATGTTGTGGGTGCTTGTCTACTAGAGATGAGAGGTCATCGATATTGTCGGAGATAAGTCATCGATTGTATCGCAATTCGATAGTTTCGTTGGTGTTATCGATAATATCGATTCAACCCAACCAAGTTTGTTAAGGTTGAAATGGATTGATATTAAATAGTTTTTTGTTATGTTGTGGGTGTTTGCCTACTAGAGCTAAGAGGTTATCGATAGTATCACAGATAATTCATCGATAGTATCGTTGGTGTTTGTCTCAACTATCGATACTATCGATTCAATCCAATAAAGGTTATTGAGGCTGAAATTGGATAGTTTTACACAAACATTTTGCCACCAATTCGATAGCATCGATAGTGGAACAATCTCGATTGGAACTATCGATAGTTTTATCGATTGTTTGTGTTGTGGGTGTTTGTCTACTGGAGCTGAAGGGTCATCGATAGTGTTGCAACTCGATAGTTTCGTTGGTGTTTGTCTCAACTATCGATACTATAGATTCAATCCAATAAAGATTATTGAGGTTGAAATTTATTGAAATTGGATAGTTTTGCACACACATTTTGCAACCATTTCGATAGTAACGATAGTGAAACTATCGATAGTGTTATCGATTGTTTTGCTGCTCTAATGCTCACATATATATGGGCAAAATGGCCGCTCGACGCGATAACTGCTGCTCATTTGTCAGAAACAAAACTAATTTATGCGCATAATAAGCAGGCTGAGTGGTCTGAGGGGCGGTTGGGGCCGTAGGGGGCTTAGGGTCCAAGGACTGGGGAGGGGTGCGGGGGCGTAGGCGCCTAATCAGCTAGCCCCCCGCCTGGAACCAACAGCCAGTCAGCAGCCATGTGTGGTCGCCATAAATTAAATGCAACGCAAAGGGGCAAAAGGCGCACCACCGAGCAGTTGGGCGAGTGGTGGAGCCACCACCCCCACTCTAACAACCATCAAGTGGTCGTCAACTGCGACTGCGACGGCTACTGCGACAGCGGCAGCGGCAGCGACAGCAACAGCGACTGCGACGTTGACTGCACCCTTTTAAAAAGTGATGCCTGCGAGTTGTGGGTGGGGTGTGGTGGGGCGTTTGGGCTTGGTCAGGTCATTGAGTGGTTGGACGTGGTGGGCAGAGCCCGAGCAGAGCATATCCAACGCTGGAGTGACAGCAATGGCAGACACACACACACACAGACATACACCCATATGTGAGGGTGTGTGCTGCCTATATGCATGTCCTGCTCGCGCACATAAACACATATGTGTTGAGCGGGTGTGCGAGGGCTGTGCGGGGTGTGCGGTGTGTGTGCTACCCCCATCGCTTTTAAGGGAAGCAAAATGTATTGCTCATCGAAGGCTATCGAATGTGTGTGGTCGTCCTCGTCTTCGTCCTCGTCCTCGTCGGCTGTCGTTGCCGCTCGTGTTGCTGCCGAGCTGTTGCTGCTTAACAATGGCAGCAACATTTGCTGCTGCTGGCCGAACATGTTGCGTTCTCGTTGTCCATTTTGTTGTGCGTGTATGTGTGTGTGTGTGTGTGGCCCACACACATGTTGTCTCACATGGCGCTTCGTGTTTTATTACTCGACCTGCGTACTATTCGAATGCGAAGCGCCCAAAAACACACGAAGATGGCGACGGCGATGGCGACAACACACACATTGAATATTTGTAGCAGCCGAAACTTGAAGCTCAGCCACCCACAAATACACACACACACACACGCGTGTGTTGACTACACGCATGTGTGTGTGTGCTTCGCTTTTTCGCACATTTTGAACTTTCGTTTGCTCCATCTCGCTCGCCATATCGCCGCATCTTTAATTGAAGGACTTTGCGCAGCTCACACACTCACACATCCTTCAACCCCCCCAAGCCCCAAGCCTTAACTCCCCCGATCCCTCGCTTACTAACTCATTCGCTTGCTCGCTCTGACTCCATTTCCATATCCATCTGTGGAGTGTGTGTCCTGGTCCATGGCAGTGGCTATGTGAAGAATGGAGAGCAAATGAATATCTCATGCTTATAATGGGCATTGCCCGGGACGACATGGGAGGACGTCAGCGTTGCAAACAAAGACAGCAGCTCCCAGCAGCGGCGGCGCCAACTGAGACGCTGACTGCGCAGCTGCTGCTGCTGATGCTGCTGCTCATGGCTGATGGCTGAGTAGCCCTTTGACTACTGTGCAGACGTCCCACGCCCACTTCACATTGTCTCCTGCCTCCCTATGTATGTCCTGCGGGTGCTTCCACACACATGTCTGCCTCGCCTCACCGTCTGTGTGTCTCTGTCTGTCTGTGTGTGTGTGTGTCTGTGTGTGTGTGGGAGCACATTAAAACATATGCACATTTCGTGCTATCAGCAGCGGCCACATGAGTGCAGTAGAGAGCGAGAGGGAAAGAGACAAGCTGGGCCAGATAGAGAGGCAGATAGAGAGAGCGGTCGAAACTCACGGAGAGGCCAGTAAAAAGCTTATGTAAGCCAATACATACACAATGCGCGATATTTATGTGCCATATACACACACACACACACACACAGCATATAGCACACATGTGTGTGTGTGTGTGTATGTGTGTGTGTGTAACATACACATGGCACATGTGGCGGAACTTTCATATTCGATTTTTCATGACGGCTCGTTCAAAAGGTTTTCTCTTCTTCCACTTTTGGTTTTTGGGGTCCTGCTTACGAAAGTTTCTTGAATATGCAAATGATTCCAATTATTATAGCCACTGTAGAAATCTGTAAAGATTTTCCATTTATTTTCACTAGATAACAATTTCAGTTGTAGCTTATTGTTTTTACAGAGGAGAAGAATTGATAATGATTATAGCTGAAGAGCCACCAATAATATTATATATCGATAGATTTAAGGTATCGATATCGACATGTATATCGATTATGTATCACAAATATCGATACTGTGAATATTGATCGAATATTGCTGTAAGCAAGTGCGCAAATGATTAACTTCCTATACTATGTTAATCAACATCACGATATTAATTCGAAATACTCCTATTTTGCCCTAAGAAATACAAAATTAGCGGCCAACAAAGTAGACAGCAATGAGCGCATTCACGGTAGAGATTGCTTGGTGAGTTGGTGACTTTTCACCTGCCACATTGGTTAAGGTATTTTCTGGGTAGTTCACCCAGCAAGCAATCAATTGCGAAATCAATTACTGTAAGAATCAGGGACCGTAACGGTCATAATTTTTAAAATAAACATTTTAAAATACAAATTATTGGTTGATTTTGATCAAAAAATTTAAAAAATAAGTCTTATTTTTTATTTAATAATACAAATTTAAAATAGATTATTTTATGATTTTAACATAAAAATTTTTATTTAATTATTATTTCAAAATAGTTTTTTCGATCTAAAAAAAGGTATTTTTCAATTTATTGATAAAAATGAATAACAAAAGTTTTTACTGTTTCCAGGATACTGCATCCCGAAAAAGTATATCCAACATTTTCTCGTTCAGCTAGATAAATTTTCTCTGGCTTAATTTTTTGTAAGCTCATAACATTTATTTGCGATCCCTGGTAAACATGCCTAAGGACGTTAATATTTATATTTTTAAATAATCTCCATTCCAGCTTTTCACCAACTCACCCGCTAAGTACCGTAAGTAAGCTAAAGGTATAACTGATTTTTAATTTTGCCCTTCATACAGCACAATCTGTGGGTTTTGTTGAAAAACACATCATAGTTTGTTAAATTTGTTATATTTGAAACTCGCTTGGACCACAGGAAAAAGAAGGAGCCAATTTTCGATTCTTAACTAACTTATCAGTCTTTTATAAGATGTTCCTAATTTATCTCTTACCGCGATAAATTAGCAACTTGTTGGCAGCTGGAGAAAAGGCAGAGTGCCATCCATCCTGCCTTATCGTGATCACTTAGGAGCGTTTCACACCTTCGAAACAATCAAGCGACGGCACCAACATATAAGGTAAGTATTCTCAGGTAGTTAGACAACCGAGCCCGAGTTCGAATTCGAATTCGAATTCGAGTGCGAACCTGAACCTGAACCTGAACCACGCAAATGCAATGAAATTGAAAATTGGATTGAGCTCAATGGAGAGGGTTTACGGGCAGGGAGTAGGGGGCTTGTCCATATGCAAAGTAGGTAGGCTACGGGACCGGATGTGCAAACTCGTAGCCTGTAATTTGAATATTCAAATTTCAAATTTTTAGCAAATGTCGAATGTCGAATGTGAAATGTTGAGCTCAAATCAATTATTTGCGAAAATGATGAAAATTAGGATGGCCATGCAATGCAATCAAATGGAATTCCAAGCACCCCGAAACGCGATCCTAAATCGCATTGTGAGCAATGTTGCAAAAGGATAACAGGAACAACAATTTTGCATTTGCATATTTATTGATTTGCATAGGGTACGGGAGGCGGGCAGCGGAAAGCGGGGAGGGGGAAGGATGGAAGGATGGAAGGATGGAAGGAAGCGGTGGAAAAAGGTTTAATGACATGGCATTTTCATCAACCTCTCTCGCTCCCTCATGCTCTCTGTTACTCTGTTTCAGTTTCGCAGAGAAATGTAAATTGAAATACGCACGATCTAATGCCAGTTATGCTTCTTCTTCTTCGCCTACTGCATCATTATAATATTTTATTCTGTAGTTTTTTTGTTTAGGGTCCAGGGTTGTGCCAGAAACTGAAACAGGAGCAAGAGCCACGTAGCAAAGTATTGTTGTTGTTGTTGTTGTCCTGCGTTGTTTTTTAATCCCCATACAGCAACAACAAAAGACTAAAAATTGTAAATTTGCATAAGTTTTGCGCGCTCGCGTAGATGTGATATTGAAATATTTGAAAATTGAAAAAGGAAAATGTTACCAAATCCAAAAAAACTAAATAAACTCACAACAGATGTCCCAAGGCAGCGGCGCAGCAACCAACTGACAAATGACAGCAGTCCTGCATAATCCTTCAAAGAGACACATTGAGAGAAGGTGGGAGAGCAAGCAGCAGAGCTGGGGACTAGCAGAGATCACAGATTGTGAGATCACGCAGTTGACAGGACACAGCTAAGGAAGTCACCAGCTTCTTCGGAGCGTATATTCAGCTCAGGTATGTGTTGTCATCATTCGAATTAAAAGATAATAATATTGGTTTAAAACAGATGAGAGTGCTCTAGTTAAAAGCAAACAATCGACTAGAGACTGTAGTACATTTGAATAGTTTCGCAGCTTACTTTTAAAATGTAAATTAGATATATGGTAAAAGTAGCACTTTTCTATAAGAGCAAAGAAAACTGTGCAATAAGCAAAAGAAGGCATCTCCGACCGTTAAAAAAAAGTTTATCATTCAAAAACTCATTTTTCATCCGATCTTTCCTATGGCAGCTATGTGATATAGTAGTCCGATTTCAAACAAATTTTGTCAGATTTTATAAACTATTTAGAGACTTCGTTTGGGTGAGTTTGGTGAGGATATCTTTTAAAACAAAGAAAATTTTTATGCAAAAACCTAGTGTTTGACCGATCATTCCTACGGCAGCTATATGTTATAGTGGTCCGATCCGGCCAGCTCCGACACATGTACTGTTTTTAGCAAAAATAAGGATCTGTGCCATGTTTCATTATGATAGCTTTAAAACAGAGAGACTAGCGTGCCTAGAAACAGACATCGCTATATCGACTCGGCTATTTATGCTGATTCCGAATATATAGTATACTTTGTTTGGTCGGAAACTCTCCTTCCGTGCATTACACATTTCGTAACAAAATTATAATGCCCTCTGTTAGAATATAAGAATCGGAAAATCATAACACTCATTACTCCCTGTACCCATAAAATGGGTAAGAAGGGGTATTACATCTGTGCAAATGTATGTAACAGACAGAAGGAGACATCTCCGACCCTATAAAGTATATATATTCTTGATCAGTATCAAAGAGATTTCGATTTGGCCATGTCCGTCTGTCTGTCCGTCTGTCCGTCTGTCCGTCTGTCCGTCTGTCCGTATGAACGCGTCGATCTCAGCAACTACAAGAGCTAGAGACACCAAATTTAAAATGTAGGTTCCTGTATAGCATACGCAGATCAAGTTTGTTTCATATTTCAGATATCTCCCCCGTTCCCCCGCAAATCGATTAAAACCGTTTTACAGTAACAATTTTCAAGATATAGCTTTAAGATTTGGCATGTACAATACTTTAGTCTCTCTTAATCTACTGTCCAAATTTCAAGTCGATCGGATAATAAACACGGAAGTTATTCACGAAGAAGATTCAGTAATGCAGCGAGAGGGGGAAGAAGAAGCACAGCCACTTTTGCCGCCTGTGTGCGTGCGTCTTTGTGTATGTGTGTGTGTATGGGTAAGTGGACTTAGATGTGATTGGATGTCTTAGACCTGGGTACAGGGAGTTTCGTAGTCGGGTATACTCGACTATAGCATTCTTACTTGTTTTATCCTACTCTGTTTCAAAATCAATGTTGGTAAATAATATATTGGGTTCTTGCAACTTTTTCGACACCTCTAAGGTAGAGCAACTTGGTTATATATTGGTACTAAATATATACCCTCAGTTTATAAGGTGTCGAGATTCTAACATTCGTAGACTACTTTATCGTGGGTACATACATAGTTTGAATTACAAACTATAGCTAGATAGTTAATTACACATATGATATAGTTTACTCTTTACTAAAATGCGTATTCTGCTTGCTTTCAAGTTTCGCAATGAAAAATTAACAGGTAAACGACATTGAATTGGGAAATTGGTCCTTATGGGAGTCGCTGGAGGTTGTCCATTGTCCATTCGGATTATGCACACATATCACTATCACAAAAGCTGTCATATGTCACATAAAAGGACGAAATTGTGAGACGTCCTAGGGCGAATCTCAATTCCATCGTCCAAACGAACGACAACGATTCTTATTCCGGCCGCGACTGTGACGTCTTCAGGCTCCAAGCGGTGAACACGCCAGAAGGGTTAGCAAAACTACAGTCTAAAATAAAAGGGTGCATAACTGCGGCTCTGTGGTAATTTTTAGCGTCAAGGACGTCAAGAATGAGAACGCGTCCTGAATTAATGAGCACGAAGCAAAGCAATGCCAGCGTCGCAACGCTTGATTGACACGTTGACAGTCCTCAGCAGTCACGATCCCGATCCTGTTCCCGATTCCAATCCCAATCCCAATCCCGGTCCCGGTCAGTTCAGCTGGTGCCTGGTTCGCGACCTGAATCCCGTTGCGATCCTTCAATACATTTCCTTTGCACTCCAGCACAATGCAGCGCCTCGCACTGTCCCCCGCTGCGGAATTGTTTTAATCTTAATAATACTATAAGTGAAATATGGTTTAAGTGTGGGCTCGAATCACAGTCCTCATTGAATTTCTGTTCCCGCAGTGCTCATTGAATCTCAGGCAACAAAAATCCTGATTCGTCAAGCTTCTTGGGATTTCATAAATTTGAATTAAATTATCGATTAAAACCAATTTTCATTCCCCATAAAAGTGATAACTATTGATATACATATATATAAAATTTCAATTTAATTATCTATTAAAAGCCAATTTTTATTCTCACCAAAAGTGATAGTATGTATATATATTGATATATACATATATGTTGATACTAATCCATATCCAGATTTAAAACAAGTTAGAATGCTATAGTCGAGTAAACCCGACTACAAAACTCCCTGTACCCAGGTCTAAAACATCCAATCACATCTACGTCCACTTACACATACATACACACATACACAAAAGACGCACACACACGAGCGACAGCTCAAGCGACAGCGCAAGCGAGGCATTTTAAGTTGTGGCTGTGCTTCTTCTTCCCCCGCTCTGAAGCACTGAATCTTCTTTCGTGAATAACTGCCGTGTTTATTATTCGATCGACTTGAAATTTGGGCAATAGATTAAAAGTGGCCAAAGTACTATCATGCCAAATTCCAAATCTATATCTTGAAAATTGTTACTGTAAAACGGTTTTATCGAATTGCGGGGGAACAGGAAAATTTATCTCAAATCTAAAACAAACTTAACCTGCTCCCGCTATACACAAATCTACATTTCAATTTGGTGTCTCTAGCTCTTATAGTTGCTGAGATCCTTGCGACAGACGGACAAGGCCAAATCGAAATCTCTTTTGATACTGATCAAGAATATATATACTTTATAGGGTCGGAGATGTCTCCTTCTGCCTGTTACATACATTTGCACAGATTTAGTACCCCCTTTTACCCATTTTATGGGTACAGGGAGTAAAAAAATGTTAATATTGTTAATATGAAAATCGTTAAAAATACTTATCGATATTAAAAGCAATGCATGTAGATAGGTTTCGATACAAAGAGAATGGTTTCTGAGTCAGGAAGTATTCATATTCAATGATGCAACCATTTACTGCATTATCTTGCACATCCTGCACATATACGAGTGGAGTTCATCATATAAAGATAACTGCTCTAATCATGATCACTTTAAGTCAGGATGCTTCTATCTTCCCTTCTGCCCCTCTCTTGTTGTTGGTTGTGTGCAACTTAAGCACTTGTCGGTCGTTGTTTTAATAAATTAAATTCCGGAAAATCCACAGGAAGTCTGTCTGTGCATTTTTTGTGCGCTGTTTTTCCTATTTTCTTTTTTCTTACTTTGCTGCGCTGTAGTCAGCAGTAGTCAAAGGGGCGCGGGTGCCTGTGGGGAAGGAAGGGGCGGGAGAGATGGGGGGGGGCTCGTTGTATACTGCAACGGCAGCCATTCATTCTATAACTTCCTGCCTGGCGCAGCAGCGCATGCCGGCACGGACTTAATTTCATTTAAGGACTCGCCTCGACTGCGGCTTAGACAAGGCACGAATGTCCTGGGCCAAGACGGACAGACAGACCGACGGGCCGACGGATGCACATCGATGGCGGCAACATAAATGTAATAAATGATTTATTACAAGTGGGCAGGCTGCATGTTGCCGCCAATCGACATGTGGCAGGAACCAGAGGCCAAATGGCAAACCAGTTCAGTTGAGTTCAGTTGAGTTCCGTTGACTGCAGCAGCCAATCCAAGTGACTGAGCAAATGGCCAAATGACCAACACGTGCCACACGCACAGGACACGGCACAAATCCTGTGAACATGCGAACATTGCAAAGTGCGAAGGTCACTGCGCACAAATTTCTGGCTTAATTTTATGAAAAATGAAAAATTAATTGAGAAATAATGTTGACAAGCGCTGACCACCACCATGGGTCCTAAGGACCTAAAGACCTAAGGACCTAACGACCTGGACAGAGAGGTACCCCCTGCGTGCACTGTCAATGGTCTGCCTAATGCGATTTTCCCATCGACCCGAAGATGTTTTGGGCTCGTCTCCAGGGTCTCTCGCCTAGCGCGTGCTGCGCTGACCATTGGTCAAAAGTTAAGTCGCCGTCCAAGGCGTCGTCGGCCATTTTGTGGAGGTCCTTGGTAGTAAGTTGACAACAACATTGGGCAGCAGCCCGAAAGGTCAGCCATCATCATTATCACGCTTATAAAGAGGCGCAGGCAGGGGGTAGACGTACCCATAATGAGTGACCAACGGGCAAGGGTAGAAGGGTCAGTCAGCGGTACGTTCCGTTGAACCTCCCCGCAGCAACAACCCCTTGCAGCTGCGCTCAGCTTTAGGGGTTGATCCAGACGATTGTTAATGTTGATGTTGTTGTTGTTGTCATTGCTCGCTGAGCAAATCAGTTCAAGCAATTGGTATGCAAATTAAAGTAAACTTTTTCCTGCGTTGATCGTTGTGCGTTTAATGAATTTGTACCGGTTCCACACACAGAAGGCAGAACGGGTCGTTACCCGGGTCCAGGTTCAGGTCCGGGTTCTCCTCCGGGTCGAGTCGAGTCGAGTCGAGTCGAGTCGGACGCATGACCAGCGGTCAACTTGATTAGTGACCAGGCCCCGAGGTCGCATCGTCATCATCAAATGGCAATGGGGAGTGATCTCTATGGTAAAAACATTGCATTTTTCACATTAAACAGAACATAAATCACAGAATTAATGGAGAATACAGCCCCTTGGCGTGTCGCCCCTGCCACGACCCAACAAATTGAAAGGACACAATGTATAAACAGGGAGTTGGTCAGCCCAGTGGGCTGGGCACACGATCAAAACATGAAAATATTTGGCTAACTGCTTACAACGGATGCGTCAAATGAATTATTATCGAATTGGCCAACGTTCCAAAAAACTAAATTAAATTAAATACAAAATGAAAGGGACCGACGAGCTGCAAGGCGATTGGTCCCGAGTGGTTTCTAGTGGTTTCAAGTGAACCTGAACTCTCCTGTGGGCATTTGATGTCTTGTTACTTTCACAAAATATTGAGTCAATGATAACCATATATCATGCTCTAAATGAAGCAGAACTAAATTAATCTGATTAGGATTTCTAGAAGAAGTAGCTAGGCAACATCTTACTTAAAACAAGTTTGAGATTATAAATATATTATTAGTTGGATAGGTTGGTTCAGTCTAGAAATTTGTAGTGTGACATCTGTCATATCCCAGTGCTTACATTCTCCTGATAACATATATTTTCTAAGCCTCATTTGCAGAGATATGATAAAAGTTGAAGAGTTTTGGTTGTTCTGGATGCCACAATGAAGCTTACTCCGATTTCAGGCCTTACTTTGCTTTGGTAAAATCGATACCTAAGTGCTTTGAAATGCCTGTCCAGATAGAGCTCTACTGAGTCGCCCTTCAAAGCTAGAGCTCTGAATATCTTAAGAGTTCGATTTCTTTCAAGCTTTCTCAAAGCTAAAATCAAAAATTTCTTTCTCCATTTTCTGTTCTAAAGAAGTACGTAGTTTCTCTGAACTATTTCGAAACTTATCGTAAGAACTTTTCCTGATACTCTTCCTGATCGATAGACGTCCAACATAAATAGCAAACATACGAAAACAAACATTTAATTGTTATATACGCATATATATGGACAACTGTATAATCTGTGCAATCCTCTTGCTTTTATTTACAGTTACTGCATTTCTTATATGATTATGCCTGCTCAGCTCTTTGAACGCATTCCGCTTTTACCTGTGCCCATTGCTCAATGCCTTTATATTGCCCCACCGCTTCCCCACCCGACTTATGGCCCCACCTATGAGATATGGCATGATAAATGCTGTTGACATTTGAACTAAAACCGTTTTCTTATAATATGGCAAATAATAATCCCCAGCCAGATGCTTAAAGCGGAAACTATGCCACTGACAGAGCTTATAGTACTTTCCGCCCGAGCTAGTTGAACTGCTTGCGGCAAGAATTGGCCCCATCTAGTAGTCCTGCAGCCCGCACCCCGCACCCCGCACCCACCGACACACACCCTACAGTCACCGCTGAGCGGCTTTTATTTACCAAGGCGAATGGCAAACAAGTGAGGCAAGAAGAAGCACAAAATAGACACACAGCAAGATAGAGAAGGAGAAACTGTAATCCCAATGAAAAGTAAATTGTATTTTTGCCAGACTTGTTGATGTATGTACATATGTGCATGTGTGCAAACGCCTGTGCACCCTACACTGCCTGGCATATCCCTAGCCCAAGCAACGTGTTCAAGTGGAATCCAGGAGCAGCTGGAAACCCCTTGACGGCTCAGACAAGGAGTTATAAGGTGAGAAATCAATTCAAGTCATTTTCATAAGTTGATATTTAAGGTAACAAAATCAAAATACCCCAAAGCAGGGTAAAACAACAAATAGATACTTAATCACATACTCACACACTCACACACGCACACACTTCTCACATGTCAACTGAGACTTGGCTTAGTTGTCAGGCGTTTTCATATGGAATATTCAGCTAAAGCTCTTCTGTTTCGGTCGTTTTTTCTGTTTCTGCTACTGTTTCTGTTCCTATTCCTGTTGTGGGTTGGCATCTAAAACTAAGCCCTGGAAATGCTCATCTCGGATATGCCTTACCAGTCAGTCAGCCAACCCACTCGCACCGCCTCAAGCGAATGTTAATAAAAGACAATGGCGAGGCATGCGACTGAATTAGGAGGGGAATTACTGAAAGAACATTAGATGGTAAGATAAACTAACAGCCACACGCTTAAGATACTATAAGCTTACCGGGGCAACAAACCGTATCAGAACAATGTTAAATCTAAGCTAAGCAGAGATTGGTCAATAGATATTAATAATAATAATATAATAGTTGAAACGAGATTCAAATCTCACATTTGGACAAAAATTCAAATCAATGTTACTTATAAACATGATACGATACTGTATATTTATATGAATTCACCAGCATAACTTGATTACTGGCCATTTTAAACCAAAAATTTAGTTGCTGAAATTAATCAAATTTGAATGCGAAATCAATTAAGGGGACAAACTACGTACAAAACAACAATCCGCACATAAATCGGTTGAGTTTTGGTTAAGTTATGATAGTTTGAAATATAGGTAGATCGCTTATTATGAATCTTTACAAGTCCAAATTTTGTATAGTTTTGTCATGAAATTTGACCGCAAAATAAACTACCTCAGAAATAGTTTTTAAATAGCATTTTATACTAATTTTGGTGTCCGCAATCGATTAATAGTACAATTTTGAGATTTTAATTTTTTCAAAATTAAAATTTTTGAGAATGTGTAAGGGGAGACCCTTGTCAATTTTGGAAAAAAAATCGACAAATCTTTATTGTCTTTTATGAATAAAATATAAGTGCCAAACCAATCTATAGGGCAAATCATGACCAAACAGAGATTCCGCGAGGAAATCAGTTGATAGCTAATAAAATAATGTGAGTTGGAAGGAAATGATACTTGGGCATACATATATCAGACAAACAGTTTGTTTCTTTGAAGTGATGCTGTTTCCATCATCTGTTACTATCAAAAATGGATTATTTTTGAATAAACCTATTAAATTAAAACAAATAATAAGTTTTTCAGCAAATATGATTATTGACATCGAGCTTTCTAAAGGCTTTTAATACATATGACCTAAACAAGACCCTAATCAACTTATCTGGGAAAAAAAGTACACAGACATATTATAAGAACACAAAAACAAACAAAATTGGAACAGTATTTTGTTAAAAATATTCTTTTTCCCTTTGGGAAGAAAGTACAAAGAACTTACAAGCCAAAACCAAAAATACATCTCCTTACAGCTGAATTAATTTTAAATTGATGGCAATGCTGATTACCAACACTGTGTATCAGTGAATCAGTGATCGGAATGAAAACCATGCATCAAGTATCATTAAAACACAATTCTCTCCTGACTGCGTCCTTTGACTATTCATGTCAAAACACGTTACTCAAAGCTCAAGACCAGTTAACACAAATTGTAACGCAGTCCAGGCCCAATTATTCGCAAACAGCGCTATAAAAATACACAGTCAACTTGATATGCATCCCGAGGACTCAGTTGCCAATGCATTTGCCATGTGTAAGTGCAGCGGGTATTGAAATGGGCTAGGATATGGGCATGGGTATGCTTTTAAAGGGGGTAATGGTTGGGTGGGTGGTGGATGGTGGATGGCTTACAAGTGCCTGCCACATGCAGACCAAAACTTTTCGTCGTCCGAGCTGTCGTCTTCGGTCCTGTATTCGTTCTGGCTCTCGTCCTCGTCCTCGTCCTCGTTCTCGTCCTTGTCGTCTCATCAGTACTAATGGAACATTTTCCATAACACATTGGTGAGCACAACAGGAACAACAACAATAACAACAACAACAGAAAGACGACAGCCAGTCATTCGGCTTGGCCTCCCATCGCTCGCTACCAAAAGGCCCCCTTATCCTGCTCCTTACCACCTCCCACTCCCACTCCCACTCTCAGTACCTCTCACCCTTTCGATGTTATCGTCGTTCTCGTCCGTTCCTTGCTACTCAAACCACTTGGCTCAGCTCCACTCTACTCCACTCCACTCCACATCACTCCAGTTCTCCACTTTGCTTCCGTTCAGTTGATGTTTTCACGAGCTCACAAAGTCGATAAATATGTATACACATGTACACACACATATACAACACACACACATTCTCACACACACATATGAGAGTCGCTGTATATACACAAGCATCGTGTGTGGGTCGCTTGGAATGAGCTTCGGATGTTTCGGGTGATTCGGATGTTTCGGTTTACAGATTGAGAATGGGAATCGGTTCGTCTCTTCGGCTGCACATGTCAGGCTCAAAGTTTTTTAGTAAAAGGCTGCGCCCGCGGCTGTTTCAGCTGCCAGGACAACCGTTCGGAACGATATCCGTACGACATAGTTACTGGGTGCCCGAAGACCAACGACTTTGTCGTTTGCCTAACGACCACTGCGACCAGGGTTGCCCCCTAAAACCAATCCCACTCAATCCAATCCAATCCCACCAAACCAAACCGAAAACTTCGCTCTTACAATGTGTGCTGAATGTAGCTGCATCTTTTCATTTGCTGTTACCTTTGACACATCATCTAGAGCACATACTTACTGGCTTATATCACTACAACACGTCAGTTGATAGATTTAACGCTCTATAAACATAAATGTCTTCTGTAGATGACTGGCTATTTACTTTAAATGGTTTTTAATACACCAATTGGATAATAGCTCTACATTTCTGTTATAGTACAAGACTCGCATTGTATTACATATTTATCCTATTCTTCGGAATTTTCCTTATATGTTACGATTTTCATTACTTCAACTGGAGGCAAGCGAATTCAATTCTATATCAAAGACAAGTTACGTAACTCATCAAAACTTATCAAAACAGAAAAAGCTATCGAGATGTCAAGGACAACGGTTACAGCATTATAATAATATTAATATTTCATCCTGTTTCCTCTTTATAGAGGAAAATTGTCATTGTTGATCTTTAGTATCTATCTTTGCAATTTCTTTTACAAATTACTTTATTTTTATACTAGAACTCCACTTTAAAGCCTGAAGTAATCTATTTAATTTCAATATATGTAATTAAAATCAGATTCAATATATTTAATGAAAATTAAATAGATCTATTTATGATATTGGTCATTACTTAAAGTATATTAATCACATTTCTGACAGGCTTTACAGTGGAGCTCAATTTATTTCTGAAAATAAAATGTCATGGGGTTTTTTTTTCAATTTTTCTCCCTGAAACCTCAAAATTTCACTTTTAATCAATTAAAATCAATATTTCATATATCCAATACTCATTTATGACCTCTCATAGACATATCCAATGGTGTACTTTTTATTATACGAGAGTAGCGATTATATCAAAGGAATAGGAATCTAAGGAAGGGAAGCTGCAAGGCAAATGAAAAAAGATTTTCAAATTACGAAAATTTCACAAGATAGTTAGATATACTTTTTTTTTTTTGTTTTCATTTTAGTTTTTGCAAATTCCATATGAGATGCGAATGCCTGTGAGTGTGTGTGTGTGTGTGTGTGTGTGTGTGCGTGTGCCCACAGTATATAGCACGCAGCGCGAAGGAGACAGAAAGAGGGTGAGAGAGAGAGAGAGAGAGAGGGAGCAAGGCAAGGGTAAGGGTAAGGGATTGGGGGCGACAGCGGAGGCAGAGGCGGGGCGAGCTCACATGCATGGTTCCAAAAAGGATTTTAGACCTTTATTTTCACATGGAGTACGTCAGTTGGTTTGCCACCGCACGAATTTCAAACTTTTCACTCACACAAGCACAGCATTTTCATTTGCGTGTGTGTGTGTTTTTGTGATTTGAATTAAACTTTGGAACTCACTCACATCCACACACACACACACACACACACACACGTACGCACACACACACGTAGCGCCAGAGCATGGAAAATTTGACTGCAGACAACAAAAGGCTTGAGCCGGTGACAGAGGAGTGTAGGCGGGTGGTTGGATGGTTGGATGGCGATGCCTGGGAAACAGCTCTCCATAGTTACTAGCGTTGTTGCCCAGCGCTGCCCACCCTATACCCCACCTCCCACACCACGCCACATCCTGTTGGCTACCATCCTTTTTCCCCGCTCTGCCGTTCCATTACGTTTTGCTTTCCTACTTTTGGAAGTTAGCGTCAAAGCTTTGTTATTGTTGTTGTTGGCCAGGCATGTAGCACATATGAGTGTACATATGTATATGTGTAGTACACAGGTCTGTCTGTCTGTCTGTATGTATGTGCAAAGTTCCTCCAGATGTACATACATACATACATACATATGTATTTGTGTGTTTCGTATGTGGCAAAGAAGAGCCTGTGACAGCTTGTGGTCTGCCCGCGACATTTGAACATTTATTTTGTTTATTTTGAACACACGCTTTGGGCTTAATGCGACACACAGACGCATGCCACACACACACACACATCCTCTCTCACCCCCCACCCTCTTTCACAGCCTCTTCTACTCTTTGTGTACGCTTGGCTTCAGGCGAACGCCAGCGAATTCTCCAAAATACTCACAGGATGAAAAGAGCTCGACATCCTCTAGAAATTGCACTTAAACTAGGCGAAAGTGCTAAACTAAATTAGTAAAATCTTAAGTTCATTTAAAAGCACCGTTAGTTTCCCTATTACACATATTCCACATATAATACTATCGATAGTTTTGTTAGTTTATTATATAAGAAGTAATAACGCTCTAGTCGAGTATACTCTACTTCGAGACACCAGGTCTGAAATCGCCAAACGCATATTTGTTGATACTTACACATACGCATTCGCATTAAGCAGTTCAGCGGCGTGGCAAGCAAGGCAGCGCACTTTAAGTGGCGGCTGCGCTGTACCTAGGTCTGGAACTGCCAAAGACATTCTCGTACTCACATACACACATATTTATGCATCAAGCAGTTCAGCGGCAGTGCAAGCAAGCAGCACATTACTTCTGGGCAGTGCGAAAATAGTTTCTTAAATAAGTTTGTCGTCTATTACATGATCGGTTGATGGAGAGTAACCCAAGTATTATGCATGCCAAGTTTCAAGGACTAAGCTGTCGATATAAATCGTTTTCATCAATTTGAAGTGGTTGAGGAGGGAGAAAATATCTGAGATTTTAAATATAGTGGGAGATGCCTCCTCTGTCTTTTGCATGCATTTCTTCATTTTTCTTATTTGAACTAAGTTTCAAACTATTTTCCTAAGCCCCAAACAGATTCCTTACCCCAACACTCATTTGCTGGTGCCAAAATGGGCCTGTCGAAAAAATACGAGGTTAATATTGCATTGTCATCCTGTTCTGAGCTACTATATCTAAAGTCCTCTATATTAAGTCTCCAGCTTACAATCAATTTAAAAATTTGTACTGAACAATCGAAGGTAAGAAGCAGAATTATATTCTTTTTAATTTAAATTCTTATATTCAACTTAAATTAAACTTAGAAAAACACTAATGAACCTTAATCTAAAATGAAGTCTGAAGAAGGTAAGATGGTTACTCTGTACCCATAAAATGGGTAAAAAGGGGTATTACATCTGTGCAAATGTATGTAACAGACAGAAGGAGACATCTCCGACCCTATAAAGTATATATATTCTTGATCAGTATCAAAAGAGATTTCGATTTGGCCATGTCCGTCTGTCTGTCCGTCTGTCCGTCTGTCCGTCTGTCCGTATGAACGCGTCGATCTCAGCAACTACAAGAGCTAGAGACACCAAATTTGGAATGTAGGTTCCTGTATACCATACGCAGATCAAGTTTGTTTCATATTTCAGATATCTCCCCCGTTCCCGCGCAAATCGATTAAAACCGTTTTACAGTAACAATTTTCAAGATACAGCTTTAAGATTTGACATGTACAATACTTTAGTCTCTCTTAATCTACTGTCCAAATTTCAAGTCGATCGGATAATAAACACGGAAGTTATTCACGAAAGAAGATTCAGTAATGCAGCGAGAGGGGGAAGAAGAAGCACAGCCACTTTTGCCGCCTGTGTGTGCGTCTTTGTGTATGTGTGTGAGTATGTGTAAGTGGGCGTAGATGTGATTGAATGTTTTAGACCTGGGTACAGGGAGTTTCGTAGTCGGGTATACTCGACTATAGCATTCTCTTTAAAACTGTATTATGCCGTGATTAAAACTTAATTGTTTTGCATCTCAGTGCTATAAATGGATTTTCCTAAAAGTAATATACTCAATCAAAACGAATGCTAACTCATCCAAGTACAAATCTACGACTCAGTCATTCTATAATTTGTTCAAATGCGCCGTCTAAATATACATACATATAACAATTCCATCATCATCATCGTGTACATTGTGCCAGAAGAAATCGATAATTACCCAACAGTTTACCTTTGGCCGCCCCCATCCCTCATCCTTCATCCTTCATCCTGCACCCTCCCACCCCTGACACACCCCGTAACGGCGCAGTGGTCAGCCCGAAACAAAATGGTGGACGCTGGAAATTGCTGAATCACAACTGCCCCGCCTGGGACTGAACACAGTCGGATGACGATTCCATTGCCAACCCAGACACATAAACAACTCGACGTTGCAAAAGGGGAGAAATCACTGGACGGCTAACGGGGCAGACGTGCGGTAGGGGATCGCTTGGGGGTGGTGCTTGGCGTGAGTTCGTATAATTTAGCCTTACTCTGGCAGGGGCAACCACATGGCCAAAAGCGTCATGGACATCAACAGCGTCCGAGACGCTGGGGATAAGTAATAAATATTTTACGTCAGCCGTCCGGATCGGGGACACGTTCAATGCGCCAGCCCCCAAAGACACCCCCATCCCCCAATTCCTTTCCCCCTGCAGCTCGTCCAACACTTCCGAACAAACACAAGGAAAACTTTTGCGTGTTGAGTTTGTGACGCGACCGCAAAAAGCGGTAACAATAAATACACGGCCTTGTGAAGCAGGTCCTGGTCGCGTACTGGCTGCGTCCTGTCCGCGTCCTGACCGCGTCCCGGCCGCCTCCTGGCCCCACAAACCCGCAATCCTTGGACCTGGCCAGAAATAACGCAGAAGACGGCACTCGCCACTCGACGCTTTAACTCGCCCTTGAATCATTTCAATTTTAAGCAAATTGACATTACATTGCCTAGCTGCCGTCGTCCTCCCAGGGAAGCAGTCAGCTTTCGAAATTGGAAATACTTACGCCTGGTGCCCTTTAACTCCCTGCCCACCACACCTCGGCAACTCAATAACTATCAGCGTCTACGGCAACGACGAATCGAATGCGAAGCCTGAAAGGAGCTGCTCCTGGGCTCCGTCCTCGTCCTCATCCCCATTCCCATCTCCACCTCCGTCTCTTTCTCTTCGCTTGCGTCCTCATCTTGGCCACGGGGCAGCCACGCGTTGACTGACAGCCGGCCAGGGAATTGAACTGGCCGAGACTAGGGGGTTTGGGCATGGACATGGCAACTCAACGAATTGCTTTGAGGGGGGTTGACCAGACGCGACAGTTGGTAAAACAAATGCTGGAATGAGCGGACAGGAGTGCTGGGGTCCCGCAGAAGATGCGGACTCAAAGAAGTTACTTAGAAGCCAGACGCAGCACACGACGAGACCAACACTCAATTTAACCAAGCGCCGGCCATGTTAACGACTTCACACACACAAACGCAACAGCAATACACCTACACACAGATGTATAAGCACACGGTAAATGCTTATTCAAAATGGCTGCCAACGCTGGACCGACCCTTCCCCGTACCCCCACGCATTGCTGGAGCAACTGGACCCTGCATGGAGAACCAACAAAATAAATCAACAATAAAGAACACGGGCATTCAAAAGAGTTCAAAATTGAATAAAATGAAACAAAATTTAAATAGAATTGAAAAGAAAGGAATAGCGTAGAATAAAATTAAATACAAATAAAGAATATAATATAATGGGCAATAGGTAAAATATTATTGAAAAGAATACATATATAGAAATAGAAATAGACTACAATAGAATGAAATTTAATGGAAAGTTGTAGAATTGAATAAAATAAATTAAATAAGATACACGAAATGGGAATGGAAAAATATATAAATACTAGATTCGATTATAACTGAAAAGAAAATATTTATATAAATTAAAGTAGCAATCAAATTCCAAGCTGGAATATATATGTTTTAATACTACTTAATCCGAAATTATTTCCCACAGACCATTCTCCTATTTTAATAAGAATGTACAATGGGGACTCCCTAATATCGTAGAATTGGCATGTTCCTGAAAATTCCAATTTTGTTTAAGTAACTCTTACAAAGTCCAGTAAGTTTGCGAATTCTTCTCCATTACTATTATATTTTCTTAAAAATGTATTTTACTCAAAACCTGTTTATGAAGGTCTATCAATTTCCATAGTGAAGATGAGTGCTAATCTTTAATTAGTGTAAATTAATTTAAAATCTTAACCTCACAATTTTTAGGGAGGAGAATGAGAAGGGACAAATTCTTGAACTTTTATTATTCAATTATGAATAACTATAGAAAAAGTCGAGATTTTGCATATTTTGCAGGCAAATAAGTTATCTAGTTGATAAAGTCATTAAAACAACTCGGAGCTCGGTTCGGGTTTGAAATCTGTTACTTTGTGTTAATTAGGATGTACAAATATAGTTTTCTTATTCAACTTCTGAATTCAAGGACAAACTGTTTCTAATTGTATCACTAAAATAACAATATCCAAACGGATTAAGTACTCGTATATGCATATATCATTTTGAAGAGGACGAAGATCTGAGTCGAATGGCCCTACCTGTCTGTCTGTCTGTCTCTCGCCCCTTAGTTGGTAGTTAGGATGCTGAAGCTCTCACAGGACATACATATGTATGGAAATATTCCATTTCCTTCAAAAAGTGAGCATTACCTTTATTATAATTTGTAGAAAATATCCCAATGATGTTATACAAGAAATTCATCCAATCACGTTAATATAGGGGCATTGTATTGGGTTGGTTGCCAGAAATGGTTGGCTTCTTGATTAAAAAAGTAATTAGAAAACTAAATGAAAGTTTTACGCAGCAGCATTCAAGGGTGCGTGGCGGGAGGGGGGGGACAGTAGGTGTAGTGGGTGGGGTAGAGTGTGTAGTCGTTTGGCGAAATGGTAAATAATGTAAAGTGAAATAGCTGTACATGGTCTTCACACCCGCACACACGCACACCCGCACACACACACACGCAAGTATAAGCTCATATGTGTGTTTGCCTTTGTTCTGTGTGCGAACGGACGGGGTGGAACGAGGACGAGGAAATCAAGAAGGAAGCCCAAGGCTCACCCCTTTTCTACGGTGAGGAATGTGTCCTGTAGGGTTCACTACATACCAAATGAACACCCACTCACACACACACACACACACACACACACCCACACACACATGCGAGCACACACATATGAGCTCATGTGTTGTATAATGGCGCTGGGAATTGGACGGGGTTGGCATTCGCCAGGCTCTTTGGGCTGTTGTCCTCATGTTGATGGGTGGGTGGATGTTTATTGGGTGGTTGGGCGCTTAACTGGGTTGGTCACATGTGAGACGAGCTCAGCCGAGTCCTGTGTGCGTGTGTGTGTGTGTGGCGCAATAAATGTTTTCGAATGTCATTTGCTGCAAAGACGGCGACCATTAATATGGAACGAAAGGATTTGTTTTAATTTCGTTGCCCGTTCCGTATGAGCGCGTATATGTGTGTGCGTGCGTGTGTGTGTGTATGTGTGTGTGGATGGGTGGTTAGAGAGTGGCAAGCTTACAATAGTTGGTGCCGAGCTGAGGGCCAAACAAATTCGTGGCAACTTCTTGAGCCATATGTGTAAATTAAATACGCCCCCACACACAGACGAGCAACGTCCACAAGTCATTTAACTAGAGACATACCCACAACCCCACCCCCCTGGCCCCATCATATGCATCTGTGTACTGAAATGTATATAGTATAAGTATGTAGAATATGCACCTATTACATATGTTTGAGTATTTTATATGGCTTGCGTTGGAATTTTGTCGCCCCTAGCTGCGTTTCTAAATTGAGTAATTAAAAACGCCAAAATGTTAAATTGGATTGCCGAAACGGAGGTTCGCCCTCTGGAAAGGGAACTCATAGTGAAGACAAACAAATGTTGCAGCAATGCGAGCATATATGTAACTGCCTGAATAACTATAAAGGAGCCAAAGGAATTTCGTGAAAATCCCTTAAATGATTTGCAAACAGTTGCTTACGGCACGGATCTCTGGGAATAATGATAAGCACATCCATCAAATGTTGGCATTCAAGCAAATAAAATACCAATTTGTTTAAATACTCTCAAATGTTTGAAAGAACTTCGAACTAATAGAGAAGCAGGTGATAGAGCTTCATTTAACTAAAAGTTGAGAAATGCGATGAAATAATGTCATAGTTTTTAAAATTTCCTTTATAATATACATTTTTAATATATATTATAGAATCCAAAATACAAATATAGTTATAATTTAACCGAATATATAATAATTAGATGGAATAGCCAAGAACATTCGTCAGCAATATTAAAATACTTTTGTGGCTGATGGAGTTCATCAATCTGTCCACTGACCGGCTCAAGTTTAACAAAAGGATACAATATTTGTGTAAAATAATTACAAAATTGTCTCGAAATGTGTAAGGCATGAAAGGTTTCTTCATCGACTCGAACAGGATAAGGTCGATGACATCGCTAAGGTCGCCAATCGATAGTTTCGATAGTGAGAGATGAACTAGTTTAACTATTGAAAAAATTGGTAAGCAATGTAAATATTATCTTCGAAATTGCACAATGCACAATGGCAACTACTTTATTTATATAGACAAAGAATATAGCGAAATTCTGATTTAAGCTTTGATATCAACTCATTAACTTCTAAGTATAAGTAACATTATTATTTATTATCGAAGGTGCCACTAATAGTTTTTCAACTCTTGTACTATATACACAAGTACATAACAAACTATAATCCTATACCAATCTTTCAATGCCCATAATCCTTGTTATAATAAATTTCCTATATTCCCCAGCAGACAATGCTATAGTACACAAGTTAGATATAGTTTTAATAAATGTATCTAGCTCTAAATAAATAAATAAATAAACTTCCTTCATTAACTATAGTTATTGATAGATTTACAGTAGTTGGGCTTAGAGGCTCTGTTTATAATCTTAAGTGCAAATGTTTATTCTAACGAAATTAGCGTTGATACAAGATAAGGTCATACCTGTTCAACGATTCTAAGGAGAATGAAAATTTCAATACCCGTTGAATGGGTAAAGCGGGGTACTAAGACTGTGCTGATGCATGTTACAGGCAGAAGGAGACAACTGCGACCCCGTAAAATATAAATTATATATTCTAGTTTAGTATCAATAGCCGAGTCCATTTGGCCGTGACCTCCTGTCTGACCTCAGAGACTGTAAGAGCTAGAGAGTTCAAACTTGGTATGTAGGTTCACATAAGGCTCAAGATCAAGTTTACTTAAAATTTTGGATACCCCTAAGCCCCTACAGAATGATAAAGACAATTAAAACGATTTTAGAGGAGTGCGTTTTGCACAATTGATCTAAACTATTAATTTCATATCGATGAAGTAAAAAATCACCGAAGATATTCAAAACACCATTTCCTTACTGTCAAGCAGTTGAAATGCTCTGCTTGCTTGCACTACCGCTAAACTGCTAGAATTAGGTGCGCATGCCGAAGTCGAAAAAAACTCAACTAGAGCTTACTCATGTACGTGTTTTAAATGTTAGCATCTTTGCCTCTTGGAGCCAATCCACACAATTTGAAATCTTTACTTATCTCTCCTCTGGATAGACTTGATCTTTAATGTAATAAAAATGTTGTTTTAGCTTAGTATACGAGTATGTTGTTCCTTGACAACAAAACAAAACATGTCCAATGACACCAGGGTGGATACGGAGGATGAATACAACAAGATTTGAAAAAATCATTTGAAAGATGTACTTGGGATGTGTGCGGACGCTACCCGGCAACAATCAACCACCCACACACCCACCTAGCTATCCATCCATAAGCCCAAGCCACCCAACACCCCCCTCCATTCCTGTTCCCCTCATCATGTTGAGGACTCGGCGATGGTGCGTGCCTGTCGGCCCATAACGGATATTTGCGTTGTCATATCAAAGTCCCATATGGCCCGTAAACGTAGCAGGGATACGCTAAAAGTGGTGAGTGGAAGGGGAGGGTTGAGGAGGGGGTGGGGGCTGGGGCGGGAGGTACATCGAACGGTGGAGATGGTGCGGGGTTAGCAAAAGTGTCATCAAAGCCTAGGGCGCTCCAAAGATGCCATCAAAAATGCCAGTCCTACTATACTATATGCAGGATATATGTAAGTATCTATATGCATGTATATAGATGGACCCCACACACACACACACCACACACATACATACAGAGAAAGCAGTTACATAGAGTAAAGCGAAGGAATAAACGAAATGTGATAATAAAATACAAAACCAATAAAGGAAAGAGCTCTTTACACTTCACTTGCTTACCAAAAGTCATCACACACACACACCAATACACACAGACCAATACACACACACACACAGTTGAGGACGCTACTGTTCATCAGACGTGGCCCTGGCGAAGACTTCCGATGTCGTTCACAAAATGGTAAAAAGCCTACGGGTATTCGATGAATTCATGGCAGGCGAAGCGTGGACCAGGACCACAAGACCACGCCAGGATAAGCAGCAGGAAGAGGACCCACGACCAGGCCCCGGCCTCGATTGGGCTAGGCTGTGCTGGGCCGGGTAATAACGCGGGTTGGGGCTTGGGGCATCAGGATGCGCCCAACGGTGCGTTACACATGGGCCAGAGGGTTGGGTATGAGTGGATCATCATTTTTTATTTTCCGCTGAGCCCCGGCAACCAAATGTGGCAAGGAATATAATAACAACAACAACAACAACACACATGACACCCAAGCTCGGCCAACGGCAAGTGTGTCCTTGTGTGTGTGTGTGTGTGAAAGTGTGTGTTACTTTTATTTTCGCTATCAGCCATTTAACAACAGTGTGCGCCCCTTTTGCCCCTACCCGCACACACACACACACACACACACACACACACACATGAAGGCCGCACCCCGCACACCCCCATTTTCACATCAACTGTCAAGTTTACTGATGCCCTCCCCGCTCCCCTGGCTGCCTGCCTGCCAGCCAGCCGCCAAGGATATAAACATTTTTTATCATAAGCGAATTTCGCAGCAGCGTGGCAAAAAAACAACAACAAATAATAAAAAAAATAAGTATGCCAGAAAGAAACGAGATTCGCGCTTAACTGGGGAAGTGCCTCCCCCCTCAGATTCTCCCCTTTCCAGGGCCCTAACTTGCCGTGTGCACAACAGATGGCGCTTGCAGTGCCATGCGATAGACAGTCTATAAAGATATTCAAATGTTCATCCAAAAATTGATTCATAAACAATCAAGTCATATACGATTTTCAGAATAATTGAGACTTTCATCGAATATTATTATTACCAACATAACAACTTTTCTGATTTGAAAAATACAAATCAGTTAAGATTGCGTCGAGTAAAATCTTTATAGACAACATTTGACTAAGCTCCCGAATTTAAATCCTCTTTAATTTGGAAGAAACTTCTTTAACTTGAAAGAAAACTGATTGAAACGAATTTCAAAAACTTTTAATTCTGTATTATTTAAAATCTTTTTAAAATCGAATAACTATACACAGAAAAATGGGTGTCCCAAAATGCAGAAAGTCTTCCTACTTTTGTTGCTAGAGGCAAATTTCTTAAATGTAGAAAAGAATATTTCTACTAAATAGAAATAACATCTGGCTTTTAGGGTGATCTTTATCATAGGGTGAATTTGAGAATTCTATGGCATTTATTTTCTGATACTAGAGATGGCAAACTATGGATGTGCCACCAACACATAGTTGAAATCACGAAATCTATCGATAGTATTACAGCAAACTTAGTGCGGTTTATATGAGAAAACAATTTCTTATAGTGCCTGAATGACAATATCTAACGATCAATCGATATTATCGATTCATTCGATATCGTGTCAATTGAATATAATTTTTGATTCTTGTAGTTAACCAAGCTAACATTTGTTCTGTTTTTGTTTTTTAAATCAGCAACTGGCAAAAATTGTGCACATCTGCATATCGATCTGCAGATTCTATACACATTATCCCCCCTCTACCTGCGGAGTCGATTTTTGGGCGCTCTCCCCTGGCCTGTCAATCGCCCAAAGCGTTCGCAGCGCCATTTGACCTGCGTCCTCGATGTTTAGCATTTGAAAGGATGTTTACCTTTAGCGCGTGTGGCACAACATGCCCGCCCGCCTAGTGGGTGAGTGGGTAAATGGGTTGGTCGGGTGGTTGGGTGGTTGGGTGGTTGGTTGGCTGGTTAGCTGGGTGTAAGCCAGTGGGTGGTTGGGTGATATCCTCTAAAATGGTTCTGTTGCCTGGGCAGCGCCCCAGTAAATTTTGAATATATTATATATGCAAAGTATTCGTGAATTGGTTTTTTCGCTTATCCAACTGCCAATTTTCTATATGTTGTGTGTGTGTGTGTGTATGTGGGTGTGTGTGTGTGTGTGTGTGTGTTAGTGTCTGCGCCGCCGTCGAGTTATCTTATGGCAATTTTGCATTGTGAGGTGGGGCTGGGCTGCTGGAAGGGGGCGACGGTCCACGGCCCATTTTGCACACCCTCTTTGCCCGTTATTTAAAATGGGTTCCGTTTTTGCCAATGTTGTTGTTGTTGTTGCTTGTGTTGCTGTTGTTGCTGTTGTTGTTATTGTTGTTATTGCTGTTATTGTTACGCTTGGCGAAAAGCAGAAGAAGATGATGATGAACAAGAAGCAGACAGAAGAGCAAATGTTGTAAATCCAAAGGACTTGGTGCGGAAGCCAAAGATAACATTTTTGCACAATTCTCTGGTGTCATTTCCATCCATGCACATGCCAATTGATGTGTTTTTACTTTCAGCTTGGCAACCACCAATCCACCAATCACCAACCCACCAACCCACCAACCCACCAACCCATCAACCCACCAACAGCAACAACCATAAGGGCCACAGGACCTATTAAAAATGCTCAACAACAAAAAGCAACATATTGAATGCTCTTTCAATATTAAAATAGAGATTTCTATGTGTATATTAAATTATTGATTGCTTAAACTATATATTCCAGAAGATAATGCCCTAAAATGAATTTATGAGATATGTTTCTTAATTTTACAAAATTATAATATTTATTATTAATTATTATCAAATTAATGTTAAAAATTATGAAATATATTTCTTAAATTTAAAAAATATATATTATTTTCAGAATAGAATATTAGAATATTTATTTTTAATTATTATCAAATTAATATTATTTATTAATAAATATATTTCTTAAATTTAGAAATATATATTTTAAATTTACAAATATATTTCTTAAATCTATAAATACTTCTCTTAAATTTACAAAATAAGTTTAAATTTATTATGAATTATTATCAGATTAATATTTATTATTAATAAATATATTTGTTAAATTTAGAAATATATATTTTAAATTTACAAATATATTTCTTAATTTGACAAAATAAGAATATTTATTATTAATTATTATCAAATTTATACTAATTATTGAGAAATATATTTCTTAAATTTAGAAATAATCTAATCCGAATCAGTGTTTATTTTTAATTATTATCAAATTAATATTAATTATTAAGAAATATATTTTTTAAGTTTAGCAATATGAAATTATTTCTACTACTTTCTGGCTTTTAGATTGACCTTGTAAGGAGATTTTCTCAATTTAATGTCATTTATTTTACTGAGTGTAGTTAAGCCATCTTCTCATATTCCTTAGACAGCAATAAAAGCGTTGAATTAAATAATATTTCATTTTTAAATCAGCAGTTGCATTTATAATTTCAATCACTTTTCAATCATTTCCCATCATTTTTCAGAGTTCAGAACACCTAATACTTTTGATTCCACCTAATTTGTATCGGGATCGGAATCGGAACTGGCCTATAAGGATTATATTTGGCTCATATTGTTGGGCAAGCGCATATACCCGGTTCAAGGGCATAATCACCTGGACTGCCATTGGGCTAGCGCGTCTGCCAGGCAAATCTCATCATCGACAACATCATCATCATCGGCAGGCAGTGAAATCTGGCAAGAGGCATGTGCCTGGCAGCAGCTTCCCCTTCCCCTCCCCTACCCCTTCACCGCCCACTCGGCGGTAACCGTGTGTCCTCCATTTGATTTGAAGGCGGGGATTAAGGAGTGCGCCGATAAGAGCATGAAAGCTTGAAAGGTGAAAAGTTGGCATTGCTGGAAACACGACATGGCACATTAGTCAAAAAGCAAGTTAACAGAACGTTTTGGTTCCGGTCCTAATAGAACTGTGAAATTCGCATCAGCCTTTAGTATTGAGCAGTCCCAATCCCCAAGACATTTGTTTATAGTAGTATGAGCACACATTTATTTATAGTATATAGTAATAATATACTTGAATAACCAGCATATATTGAAACATTATACTCCATAACAATATATGTACTCCATACATATAGTACCTTCTGAACTTAGCTCAGGTACAGGCCCACGAGCTTCAGCCGGCCATGTTCTCCATTCAAGAGCAGGAAAATTAGGGCGACTATCACAAAGAATCCAATCTGGAACAGGCCACATATCATCTGCAAAATCATCAGCAGAAAATCAACCAACTGTCCGAACAAAACAAAATCCATAATGCAGCTAGTTTTAAATTGTAGCTAATTTTGTTAATGATATTATTCAAAAGTTCTGGAGTAAAACGATATAACATTCGGTACACAGCCTACTACTAGCTTATAGTTGGGAAATGAAATTCAAGATTCATAGGATAGATTCATAGGAAATCCATAGAAGTGGTCTTCTTGGAGATTCAACTAAACCAAAACTTCTCATTGCTTGGACTAAGTATTTGGGGGGAATATCCTGCTCTGTTATTTTTAACAGATCTATTAATTTTGTAACAACAAGGGAGTTTCAAAAGGGCTTCTCTCTATTAACTGAACTGCTAGGAGACTTTTTAATACTTTTGAGCTAAATAACCTAACCTTGGGGCTATTTTTATAAGACAATGATATTTCTACATTATCTTTAATAAATACAACTTCTTTTCTTTTCCAAGTTTGATTGTTGAATTCCATTGCCGAACAACTAATCAGAACCAATTTTCGGTTGTATTATCTCCTAATTTCTTTATCAAGCAAATCTTCTGTATAATTTTATACCTTCTACTTTACAGGGTGATACTTTACGTATGGGTTTGATGTTATAAATTGCTTAAATATTACAGATATATCATATCATATATTACAATATGAATCACTTCCAGGCCAAATCCCTAAAGTACTCTTATTTATGAATAGTTTTCGTTTTGGAACAACATAGTTTGCAACTCAGCGTCAAATTCATGGGCTCATTCAAAATATTTGAGCACTTGGAATGTGTTTGATCCAACACAAAGCGTGCGAATAGTGTGGTAAGTCTTCTGGCACCCTCTCCCTGCTGGCCCAATCTGGAAACTAACTGAGTGGCATTTGGAAAATGTGTTTTGAGTGCCCGGCGGTAATAAATAAAATGAACTCTGTGCAACCAGCAGCAGCTACAAAGAAATGCAATCAATTTCAAATAAAATTTTTGGCATATCGAGGTTTACAAACCTCCGCCCAACGCAATACAAACCCTATAGCAACCCCCACCCTACACACACACCCACACACACACACACATGCCCAAAAAGGGAGCAAGGCACACACATTCACCTATCGACATTGCCCATCACGAGCAGCAGCTCCCCAAGGAGCTATGCATGGTGAGGGTGTGTGGGGGGTAAGGGGCTCTTGGGGTTGTGGGTTGTGTGTTGGGGTTGGGGTTGGGGGTTAATACACCCAAATACACACATGAAACATCCCCAAAGAGGACGAACGCTGCTGATGGCCACAAAAGACATCATGGCTGCCGAGAAGCCAGCGTCCTAACGCTTCACTGGATACTTACTGTGAAAGTAGACCCATTCAAGTATACACACACACTCACACACACACGCACATAATCCCCATGTATACGGGTGTGTGTGTGCATGACAGCAAATGCCAAAACCCACCCGCAGACCGACCGTCAAGCCGACCGCCCGCCTTCCACCTCCACCCACCTTGCAGCCACTACGACCGCGTCCATGGACCTGCCACATGAGAGTACACACACACACACACACACTCACACATGAGTGTCATATGTATGTGTGTGTGTGTGCGTGTATGTGGCCATCGCCCAGCGAGCGCCATGTTGGCGGCAATGGCAGCAGTCATGTTGAAATTTTAATTCCTCGCCCACTCAATTTGCTCCAAGCCCCGCGCCCCGCGACTCGCGCCCCTCCTCATTCCGAAACCCCTGATGTTGCGCTGTCTGGCACTCAAAAGTTGTCCCCATATGTGTGTGTGTGTGTGTGTGTGTGTGTGCTGGGAGTGGGACAAATGGAGCCTCGCTTGGCCGAACAACCACCCAACCTCCCACCTATTTGCCCAAACTCAGCTATATTTCCCTCCTCTCCTCTCCCCTCTCTCTCTCTCTCTCTCTCTCTCTCTCTCTTTATAGCTGTCCCTTTCTATTTGCCTCAATCTCTCATATGGAGCATCTCTCTGTCTGCTTTCTCGTAGCTTGGAGTTGAGCACGTATCCTGTTTTCCATTGTGACACGAGCACGCACGACCAAATACTAGATACTCTCTTTCCAATCCGATAGCTTATGTTCATTTGGCTAATCTATCAAGGACATCGTCTACTGTTATTCAAATTTGGTAACTCTTGCTTCAAAATATGGCACATCCTTGTTGGCTTTCTGATTTGCTGAGCGAAAATGAACGTGGTCAAAATCTTGGAACTTATAGATAGTAGTAGGAGTAAGTACTAGAAATGGGATAGAGTTCATTCAACTTCAGGATGAGAGGTAAAGTGGTCTTTAGACAATGCACTTCTTGCACGCTTTCTCATCTTGCACCGTGTAAAGACAAACTAATCGATTGGACATAGATAGAAACGTCCCTATTCGGTGCACGAAACCGAAAGAAACTTAATAAGGTTGTTAATGGTGGGTGATATCAAACAATGTGGTAAAATATCGAAAGTTTTAAAGCAAAATGTAAAAGGAAACTCGTACAAATCGTATTGGGTTGGTAAATTCTTGGTTGAATAGAATTCGACACGCGGTCATCTCTGTTGGAGATGATGGCAAGGAAAAGGCTGTTGGTCGTCCAGGTGGCAGGTCTGGTCTTTGGGCTGCCTGAGTGGCAGTGACAGGAATCCTCAGTGTGTTCCAGCTTGCTGCCATCCTTCTCCTGCTCCTGCTCCTCCTTCTCCCAGCGACACTGCTCTTCGTATGGGTTACTGTCTGTGCTCAGCTAGTCTGCTGAATGCTGCGTTAAGCAAGGACCCAACTAGGACAAAAGAGCAATACTGTTCAGCGCACAGCACATGACTCGACTCGTATGTATGTGTGTCTGCCTGTGTCCGCGTGTCCGTGTGTGTGCGTGTGTGTGGGCTTGCATTAAGTACATGGCTCCACTTCACATGTATTTGCATGGTGACTAGCCCCGAAAGAGAAGCAAAAACCACACAAAAATGAAACACCGCAAAGCGTGTGCTGTGCCATGACATGTGATTGAGGACGACGTTTATATGCAACGACACACACACACACACACACACCAATACACACACATACAAACACCCATAGACAGAGTTACCTGAAATAGTTAGTTCGTTAGCATTTATGCACTTCTTTGCATGCATCTCTTCTTCAGCACCCCACCAGCCTCCTTTTCTCTACTAATCATACTCTATTCCTAAAACAAAAAGGAGTATGTTGAGCTTTTGCAATATACGTCTGTCTATTAAAGCTAAAGTAACTAAAGATAACAAAAATCGGAAGTCAACAAAAATCTATAAAGACCTCAAATTGCGACGCCAAAGTCAGCAAACTGATATGAGAGTGACTTGAGGAAGAAGTGACTCCACTGAGAAACAGAGTATATTCAAGTCGGGAAAGTGCAAGCGCAACGTTCTTACTTGTTGTTTTTTTTGGTTACTTGTTAGGGCCATAAATCTCCACGTGACTCAAGAGTCGGTTTCTCATTGCAGCAACGGAATTTCAGTTCAGTTCAATAGAACTTTGGAAATGTTTCCACTTGTGGAAACCCCTGTCAACCGCTCCCCGCATTCAAATAAGCGCAAGTCAGTCAAAAATTTATAAATATTTATGAACGAGCACACTGCTTGAAGACTTCTTATATGATAATAATATACGACAAACTGTCTAGAAGAAAACAAAAGAAATATATTAAGGATGGCAATTATGTTATGGGAGATGCAAATCTAAGAGGAATATTTACTACAAGTTCAAATCATAATCATGGAAATAAGGATGATGCTTAAATGCCAAATATATTTAAAGGACAAGCATATTAAGCATAAAAATGGGTTAATTTGAAATGGGTAAGTTATGGAAATTGTAAGTATGGGAAGCACATCTACTATGAAGCTGACAATTTCAAATCAGACGCATACCAAAGACCTTATAATTATATAATAATCTAATCACATCTAAAATCTAAGTTTTTAAAACACAACAATTTTAAATGCCATATTATTTATTAAGGACAACCCAAGGAAGAAAACCTTCCCTATGAAAATCGGTTTGGTTTCACACAAGTTATGGAAGTTGTAAGTCTAGCAAGA
Source organism: Hirtodrosophila confusa (assembly GCA_035043065.1). Taxonomy (NCBI): domain Eukaryota; kingdom Metazoa; phylum Arthropoda; class Insecta; order Diptera; family Drosophilidae; genus Hirtodrosophila; species Hirtodrosophila confusa. The sequence continues at coordinate 4,113,540 of JAWNNI010000078.1, forward strand.
ACACTCAAGTTGAAGTCAAGATCTTTACAAGATACAATGTTTATCGATTTTAGCAACAAAATCTTAACACAAAATTTAAAATAGAGTTTTATACAAATTATACTTTCTTCCCAAGAAACTTTGTAAAAAGGGAGTATATTGGGCTTGTGCAATATCCTATCTATTTTCTATATCTATTTTTCGATCCCCTTGAGGCTGGAGTAGCCAAACCTGGTTCACGTGTTTTATACCTTCAGCTTATAAAGTATCAGAACCCACTTTGAAAATCATATATTTTCCACATCTTTTTAGCTAGAAACACCAAATTTGATACAAGGGCAACAGTTTTTAAATAAGCCAAATAAAACAGACTGGGAATAATGGAACAGATCCAGTCGGCAATATCCGACTGAAATGTTCTTACTTGTTTATATTGAACAAAGCAGATCGTAATTCAGCATCAATCATTGTCGCGCAGTACCGGGCTGTACCGGGCTGTACCGTGTGCTACCGGCCATAGTCGGTAATCCATAGTCGCGCATTTATAACGCTCAGTTGCTCAGATTTGCATTACCATGCAAATTTCTCAACGGACTGAGGGATTGAGAGAGTGATGCACATCTCCCGCAGTGCAGGCGAACCGCAAAATTTGCGTGGCAGGACCAAACTGGGGCAGAGGCAGGAGCAGGAGTGCAACCGCTGTTTTTTGGCAGACACGTAGACACGTGCAACGGTAGCGTCGTGCGGTTCAATTAATTATACGTGCGCAAATACCTTAATCCGCATATTCACAATCAAAATTCGAGAGCTGCATCCGCAGTATTCGAGAGATACTTACAACAACGGGGCATTCATATGCAAACAACACACACACACACATACACAGTGCCTCATCAGTCAGGCATGGACAGGGGTACGGGTGCGGGTTCGGGTTCGGGTTCGGGTTGGGGTTCGTGTTAGGTCTAGGGTCGAGTCGGGATCGCAACGGGTTGTGACAATGTTGCGAGAAGGGTTCTAATCATAATTTCTTCGGTGACGGGACAACTGACAAACAGGACTATCATTTTGGTTGCTCTTCATTTGAACGGCTTGCGGGCTGGCTCTTGCAACCCTTTCCACTGTTTTGGTCCACTTTTGTGGCATTAGAGTTGCAGTTTTGACCTGTTCCGCTTAGGGATCGCATTGCCTATGAGATGAGGACCTTAACCTCGAGCTGACAGATCTTGCACTTCAAAGAACCAAAGTTGCGAGTTAACCAATCACCTGGTGAATCGGGTGAAATCAGGTAAAATCAAATACTTTGGACTATGAAGACATGTGAAGAAATGTATTCATCGACTACTAAGTAACCAGGACATGGTAGAAGATGAGAACTTTAACCTTGAGCTGACACTTCAACGAATAAAAGTTGCAAGTTAACCAATTGGTGAAGCAGGTGAAATCAAATACATTGGACTATGAATTAATGAAGACAATTCAATGTATTCATCGACTGCTTAGTAACGAGAACATGGTAAAAGACTACAACTTTAACCTTGAGCTAACAGATTTTACACTTCCAAGGACAAAACTAGCGAGTTAACCAATGGGTGAATCAGGTGAGATCAGGTAAAATCAAATACATTGAAGACAATTGAATGTATTCATCGACTGCTAAGTAACCAGTACATATTTGAACTTGTGTTATTTATAAATATAAAGACATCGGGCGTATTCAAATTTCAAGTCGCCTTCAATTTATTCAGGTATCAAACCGTTTCCTTTGAACATGTGAATGCATTGCAAATTCAAATACAAATTCAAATTTACAGCTACTGCCGCAATATACTTGTACATAGACGGATTGAGATACAGATACAGCTGCCGTTGCAGATACAGATACAGATACAGATACAGATACAGGATACTGAACATATAGCTGGCAATTTCGATACGCAATCAATAATTCTAATCAAGTGCGAATGGTGACGCATAAAAATCGCAACCGATTCGCTCCTCTGCCTGACTTTATGCTGCTGCAATTCCAATAAATATTGGCCATGCCAAGTCCAAAACCCCTCCCCCTGCCACTGTCCTTGTCCTTGTCGTTGTCCCGGCACCGGTCCCCGGCTCTAGAGCTGCGACATGACCGTAAAAACACCACACAGCGGCACGTCCTGTCGCGAACCGTGGCCATGGGGGTGCCCAACTTACCGCAGCGGCACAGAAGGGTAACAACAACAACTGGAACCACCAACAACAGCAACAACAACAACAACAACAACAACACGGAAGAGGAAGAACATCCAGAATTCGTCGTTTCGGTATGTAAATCAACTTTCATTGTTCGATTTAAACAACGCGCTGGCATTGAAATACAAAAAATCACATTTCAATGCTTACAAAATAATAAATTATCAAACAGAAAATTTTTTATTTTCCACTTTTTGCCAGCATAAGGGCCGTTGCGGGCACGCTACCGTTCCAGGAGGGGGGTTCGTCGTAAAAATTGCAACAGCTAGGAAACAAAAAAACAAAAAAAAGAAAGGAGATTGTGTTACCCTGCCGTTAACCCTTCGTGCAATCAGCGCTCCTAACATTTGCATGTCCTGGCAAAAACGCAAAACAAAAAAAAAAAATGAGAAAAGGGGTAAATGGTAAATGTGAAATGCCTAATGGAAATTTGACACACAAATCTCATAAAACAAAAAACGTCGAAATGCAAAATGCGCATTGTATCTATTCAATGTCTATCTATCTATCTATGTATCTATTGATGTTGCGATCCGCCCGTTCGGCGTACTGAACAAATCCATAAATCGCAATGTTGCCAAAATGGGATAACAACCTCGGATAAACATGACACCCAACTGTCAATAGATATTTCGCGGTTCCTTCCATAATGCTGCACACGCGCATTTGAATGCGAACGGGTGAATGCGCAGGATACGCGACAGGATGTGTGCGAGCATGTTGAATGAGTTCGAACGGGTTCAAATGGGTGGGATGGTGTCCTTGGTATCGCTCACTGGTTGGCTGCTTGGCTGGTTGCCTGGTTAGCTCGTTGGATGGATGAGCATGCCATTTGATTTATGTCAAAATTCTAACGAGCTACTCCTTTTTGCCTTTTTTGCCGCAGCTTCTTTCCCAAATGCTCATTTTAATACGACTACACACTCACACTCACACACACACACACACAGAAACACAAACACACTCGCACTCAGTCATGTGCGAGCGCATCCTTTAGCGCTCGCAAGGATGTGCCCGAAAAGATTATTATCATTAATCAAGGCTTTGTCAATAAATGTCAGCGTTGTGAAATTTCAATTTCACACCGAAACAACTCGACTGCCAATTGACAATTTGCACTGTTATCGTTATCGTTATCAGCGCGCACAGCCACAGCAAAGGCTGACATCTCTATTAGAGGACAAAGCAATGACAAAAGGTGAGTTAAGCAGCCGTTTCGTGAGGCCCAAGATGAGGTAATGATAGAACAAGGCCAGGCACATCTCAACATATTAAAATACTCAATTTTGATACAGTTTTCGTTTCAGTTTCGAAATGTTACTTTTAAATTAGTATAAAACGCTACTTAGTTTTGCGATCAAAATTCATGTTTTCTTATTAAATCTTGTAAAGATTTCAAAACCGTAGTAGGCGATCTTGCTATATTTCAAACTACCATAACTTATCCAAAACTCGACCGATATCCGTGCTGAGTGTCTTTTTGATCTCTAGATTGGTTTGGCGTTTCAATTTTATTTATTTTGGAAAATATAAATTTGTCGAATTATTATTAAATCGGACAAGAGGCCCCCCTCAAACATTTTCAATCATCTTATTTTCAAAAAAATTAAAATCTCGAAACCTTACTTTTAATTTATTGTGGACATCAAAATTATCTTATACTAACTAAAACTATCCCAAACTTGTTCTGATAAAGTTAATTTGTTGGCCAAAATTCACGCTAAACATTCAAAAATGTTTACCGACTTCCATCTGGAATGTCTACTCTACTCTAAATTGTCTTAGCCCTTCAATTTTGTTCATATTCTAAAATAAAACTTGTAAGATTATTTTGAGATTTCTCTATGCCTCTCTCCATTTTGAAAAAAGTAAAGTTTTGAAACTTGTATTTTAATCGATTTCGAACATCAAATGTAGTACAAAACGCTATTCTTAAACCTTTTCTGGGGCCGTTCATTGTATGGATCAAAATTGAATTTAAAAAGCCTTAGAAATCGTTTTAAGATTTACAGCTCCTAAGGTGCGCGAAATAAGTATGTTGGACATCATTGTTGAAATTATAACCAGTGAACGATTTCTTATAGGAAAATTTAACTAAATATTTTCCCAAACTTGATCAAATAATATGTTAACCTTAGTATCTATTGGGTTATTGAATTAAAACTAGCTATGGACAAAAACAAAGTATTTTCAAACGAATTAAGTAAGTAGGACTAATTAATGAAATCCTGAAATAACTATAACGGGATAACTTAGCGATACTTTTTGGATGTGTCGTTCCTCGTAGAAAGAAAAAAAGATCCAAAGATGGTGGAGAATCAAAAATACTTCTCCTACTTAGTTATTTTATATCGCTATACTCGAATCTTAACCAAATTCACAAACGGAACTTATATACAGCTTCAAACAAGCATACTAAATTTGTTCATAATCGAACCACTATATAATACAGCTGTCATAGGAATGATCGGTCAAGAATTGAGTTGTATGTATAACTTCTATGTATTTCAAGATATTTGGACCAGACTCACCGAATCGAAGTTTCATTATTGAAATGTTCGACTATTAATACATACTTCCATGTGTCGATAATTATCGATCATAATCGATACATTTAAATAGCAGGCAGCTATTATATATAATTATAATGGCCACACCCTTAATCGCTTGTACTTGTATGTGAATATCGCCCGATGCTTAACTAAGAAGCTCGCATTATTGAACACACACGACACGATGCCATGCCACTCCCTGGCCGTGCCCCCCAGCGCCCACAAGCACATACACATACATATATCCTGCTAGCCACAATTGCGAACTGGCGAACGGGCGAACGGGCGAACGGGCTGCGGCATTGCAATTAGGAGGAGCTACGAGGACGACGACGATAATGGGGAGGAGGAGAATAAGTGGGATGGGGATGCGGAGCAGGACGACGACTACAGCGACGTCCTAAGCAATGTATGCACATAACGTGGCAACGCCGTGCCGTGCCTATATACTCCTATGCCACCTCCGCTGCCTGCCACCCCCTTTTGGAGCCCCAATACTGTGGCAGGACTTTGCCAGTTCTATGCTCTCGTGCTCGTACTCGTATTTAGCCATAAACTTTGGTCGCCGGCAACGCAGCTAACAGTTAAATTACCACACATGCCCCGCCCCCGTGTAGCCGCTGCCACCCCCCTTCCTTTAGCAAGTCAAAGCCAGGGCGGCCACTGTTTGTGTGCGCCAATTAAAAGCGGCATTAGCGCTACTTCTGCCCCTGCCCCTGATGCCTGCTGCCTGCTGCCTGCTGCCTGCTGCCTGCCGGCTGCTGCCTCCTGGCTCCTGATATACGAGCATGTATGCAGAAGCCACCAAAAATTTCACTAGGATGCGGACTGCAGACTTGGGACTCACAGGATTGAGGATTGAGAATGAGGCGGCCCATATGCAAAATTTCTAACCATAAATTGCCAAACCAAAACTTCTACAGCGTAATGTGTTATTTGGCAGGGTTGGTGGGACAGAGGGAGTTAACGAGGGGAGAGGTTGGGGCATAGATGTTGATGCGAAACAACGAAGCGAGAACGAGGCCAAATCCGCATCCACATCCGAATCGGAATCGGAATCGGAATGCGAATCCTCATCCTCATCCTCATCCGTATCCAGAGCAGTCGCATCCACATGTGTTAATGAATGCGCCACGGGCGCTTCAGTGGCAAGTTGTTGGATTGCTGCCGTTGGTCGCCCCAAAACTAGTCGCCGTTATTTAAAATTATTCAGCCGTAACCATCTATGTACATGTGTCTCTGTGTGTGTGTGTGTGTGTGCATTTACATACGTGCCTCAGCATACATGTGGCAGCTACAAGTACTGCCACAATAGCATCCAATCGGCGCGGGTCCCAGCCCCCACAATGATTCCCAGAGAAGCAAAGTTTGTTGTTGTTGCTGTTCTACTTGTTGTTATTATTGTGTTTCTACTTTTCGTTGTTGTTGTTGTTGTTGTTGTTGTCGCACATCAATTCGCATGCCCGCAAAATGCAAATGAGATATTTGTGATTACATATGCAAATTCCATGCATGTGAGAAATCTTAGATTTTATCTTTATGCATTTGAAATTCTCGGAGGATTCCTTTGCATCTTTGCAACACTGACGGCTTAGGAAGAGTTTTCCCACGAAATCCACAATTATCGATAACAATTATGCTTGCTTGCAACCCTGCTGTCACTTTTTGTATCGAGCATTAGCTGAGCTGGTCAGCGTAACTGTTGGAATATCGATTCCACTATCGCTATTATCGATATATTCGACTTGCAGAAAGTATCCATTGTTTTGAGATTTTATATGTCGAGAATAGATAGCAAGCTATAAGTTTGCAAGCCCAAAACTGTTATCGATAACAATGCAATTACAACCTAGAAGTCCAAACAAATTTGGAAATTGATTACTATTTATATTGAGTTTGACAACGTCCTTTTATAGCAATTAAGCTTGTTTCACATGTTAGTATATATCCTAAGTTTATAAATTGTCGACATCTACCCTCCACCCAGAGGGTTCCCCCACAATGACCTATGTCTTCCACATTTATATAGCTAGAGTTACCAAATTTAACATACAAACTACCGTTGACCTTCCTCACAAATCTTCATCAACATTTTCCTAACACCCTCACCTCCTCCCTGCAAATAAGCAAATCTATATCTCTCAGATAAGTACTAGTAAAGTCACCAAATTAAACATACAGAAGATTTTTTTTTTTCAAACCAAATATAGCAGACTGGAAACAGAGTATTCTGCAGTAGGAAACTTTGGATTGCAAAGTTCTTGCTTGTTTCAGCATTTCTCCCCAAATCGATATGTTATCGATTGTTACATCGATCAAGGATCAAGCACTATTCGATTACAGCATAGTGAATTCATTTCGCTGCTAAAAACTTGCTTAACACCAACATAAAACTAAATAGATTAACCAAGTTAAGTGCATTTATCGATTAGTTATCGAATATTCACAAAAATGTGTACTTAGCTTGTTGAAAACTCGCATCAAATTTGATAGATTTGAACCATTTATGTGACTTTTGAGCCGCCGCCTCCCTCGTTTAGCACCTTAAAAGCTGCCAAGCGTTAAAATGATTGATATGGACGCTGTCCGTCCCAAGAGCGACAGCGACGCTGACGGCGACTGCGACAGCGACTGAGGCAGCGCAGAAATATCTGTACTCAGCAGCAACCCTAATCCAACTAGTACACAAATACATTAAGCCACACACACATGCACACACACACACACACTTACACACAGAGATCCACACACACATCAAGTTGAACGCAGAGCTGCCATCCACACGCAAGGCACCAAATTGAAAAGATAAACTTTGCAGACCCAAGCTCAAACTCAAACCCAAGCCCCAATTGAAAACCCAACCCCAACCTCACCTGCTACTGACACACACACACACACACACGCACACACACACGCACACACATACACATGCTTGCATATATGTATGTATTGATGTTGGCAATCGGTTCCCAGGCAGCGTTTGGGTTCCACTTGGGTTTGCAAATGGCACTGATAACACTTACCTCCCTCCACCCCCGCACACACAGACACACACACACCACACAGCCCACGCCCCCCTCCCCAACCCTAGCAGCCCAGCCCCCGATGCTCCTTCTCGCTCTGATTCTCATTCTGTCCAGGACGTGTGTGTGCACATGATAAATGAGACAATGCGCGAGGAGAGCCACCAAAGGAGCCGTTGGCTATGGCTCTTGCTACGAGCCCCACACCCACCACGAACCCCAACCCTAACCCCCTTTAGCAGCTAAATCAACAGAAACCAACCCCACCGGGCGAGAGCCACCCACATTAATAAAACTTTGGCTGCCTTCACTCGCAGTCGTCGCAGTTCTCGTCCTCGTGCATATACACTAAACTGATACTCAATTATACACATATACACACACACACACATGCATTTACATATACATATGTATGTACGCACACATCCCTCACATGTACATACACACTCACACATATATGTATGTTTGTATATGGCTCCGCTCATATGTATTGGCATCGTGTGCATCCTCGTATTTCTCGTATGTATCCTGGGCAGCAGCCATTGCCATTGCCAGCCAAAGCAGAACACAAAAAGGACACACACCCACATACCCACACAAATACATAGAGAGACTACACGCCCCAGGCCATCGTACGCGCCCTAGACTGTTCCTTTGAAAGCTCAAAGTCCTGCAGGACCTAACAAGCCAGCTAAATGAGAAAAGTGGATCCTAGCCAATTGAAAATCATGATATATTGCTCAAAATCAATCGATGGCACTATCGATAGTATCGATGGTACGGCTATCGTGAACTTGTCGCTATCGATACTATCGAAATGCATAAATACTCACACTCGTATTCTAATAAGCTTACAAGTGATAATTAGCTACGTAATTAGTTTTGAAATAACATTATAACAGTTTTCAAAAGCTTGATCGATAGTTTTTCGATAATTGGTTCGGAAAAGTTGATTAATCTATGTCTTAAAACTTTTGGATAGCGCGCCTAGCACTTTAATTAACAAGAAACCTTAAAAAAACTATTTATTTTAGATTTTTATTTAATTTTATTTAAAAGCTGAAAAAACCATATTAAAGTGTTCTTGACTGGACTTTACTGTCTATTATTTTCATTTTATTTAATTTACTTACAGTATTATTATTTATTACAGTCCTAACATTAATTATAATACAATAATAATAAAAATGTCTAATCCATTCTCTAATCAAAATTATAACAATTAAAGACAAGCTAGAGAAAACTGTCTATTATAATAGTATTTAAAGTATACAATGATTTTTTAATCAGATATACAGTACATATATTATTATAATGATATATGCATATAAGAATACGTTATTCCAAACATGTTTGGATGCTTTTCTACAATTGTTATGAAAGACAAGAATGATAGAAGTATTTGAAGTATTGTAGTATTAAAAATGGGGAATTCTAGCCGACTTTTCAATAAACATGAATAGATATGATGTACTATTTCCAATTGCGTCAAGTTATTTGGCTGGGATCGGCTCGTTTGCGAATCAACTTACATTCTTCTCCGAAATTCGTAAGAACCTGATTTAAAGAAAACACTTCTTAAAGAACATAACATGTACTGCTTAAACTATAGTTTGTTCCAGTGTTTTGTCCCAACTACTCCTAACTAACTAGCTTATGAAATATGTCAGTTTTGACACACAAAATCAACTTTCACTTGCAGTTGACAGTGCTCTAGAATAATGAGTGTGTATGTAGTATATGGCAAAAACCGATTTTGCAACAATAACCAGACGTGCCTTACCTGGGCCCATATCTTCGGGCAATGGTGTGGGTATGGGTAAGGGTACTGGTATGGGTATGAGTACGGGTACGGGTACGGGTTCAGGTTCAATTTCGCCGTGAGTTAAAACATCTGCCCCGAGCCACCAGGCTTCGTGTCAGGCGGGCGCGTACTCTATGCAAATTAGATGGGCGCGCGCTTATTTATAAGTAAAATTATGCGTACGTATATATGTATACGTGTGTGTGTGTGTGTGTGTGTGTGTGTACTCGAGTACATACGCATATATATGTATACTCAGACTGTGTGCGCACCTATCAACTGATGGCCAGACACGGTCCTATGTAGTATACCCGTACACTCCATAATTGCGGCCGAAAGTTGTATGGAAGAGGCTCTGGCACATGAGCCGCAACGGATAACTCAAAAGCCTTATTCCAACAACAAACTGCATACAATAACAATCAGGCATAAAATATACGAATGCTTCGCCGACTTCGACGTCGACGTTAGCGTTAACGTTGACGGCATAACAGATTGCCATCATCGCGCATACGCAGCGTTGCCCTGCCCCCGAAATTCAACAGGATTGGCAAGTAAGGCATCGAAACTGGAAATACACTAACTTTATTAAACAGAAACTTACACTAGCTGACATAGGGATATTAGATATATAAAGGATATATGCGAAAAATATCCGAGCAGGAGTGAACTAGTTTAAAATTGGTTCGGCGTATGCGGCGATATTATATACTTATTTTCGAGATGGTACACTCAGAAAAATAAATGCCCTTAAAAACAGAAAGTCGCCATACTTTTGTAAAAAATAAAGGCATATTTATATATATGTATATAGTTATATATATATTTTATTTTCATATTTTTTAAATGTAAATATTATATTTGTAAAATTTAGAAATTTTTCTACAAAAGAGTGACCCTTATTGTGGGGTGATTTTCTGATTGCTATGGCATTTATATTTCTGAGTGTAGGGATAAATGTTTAATTGAAACTAGCTGGGATCGGGCTAGTTAACCTTACCTTAAATTTTAAAAATAAAAATAGTGCTTCAAATGAATTTCTTTAGTTTCAATAATGAATCTCGATATGTGGTATGGTATATGTATATCCAATAAATAATTTGCAGATATATTTAAGTAGAAGTACACATAGCTAGGACTAAATCAGTTCAGCTAGTTTGGAGTATAGGTATAAGGACCTTACAGACAAGTGTACAGGCTTGAAAACAGTCCTGCATATCCCGAAATATTGTACAGTTTTCGATCCTACCCGAGCCCGAGTTTTGCTGAAACTATATCGCAGGTTCCGAATCGCGCAAGAAGCTTCTGTTCCATGAAATTTACCTATTATTTGAAATAAATTTGTCTGTCCTTAAAAAACAAATGGTACAACATTTGTTCAGATAGATAATTCTTAGGTAATTCCTAATATGTTCAACTAATCTAAAGAATAAGTATAAGAACTTTGCGGTACGGTCAGATAAATGCTTGATGAGCGAGCTACGAAACATATATTTAGCTAGAGTATTCCACACAGGATAGCAGGATGTGTGTGTGTGTGTGTATACACATTGTGAGTGTATTTTGCATACCTTTGCATACTGAAAACAAACACTATTATACTGGCGTCATTATGCGCAGATTGATGTGCGTTCGTCAGTGGGCGTGCCAAGATCGAACATCAGGCGAAGGAAACACTTGCCCCAAACGGTGGCAAGGCCTGAATAGATACCAGAATGGAGTCGAGTAGATGCCGGGCTGCCAGTGAAGGATGCCACAGTGTGCCTGCCAGGCATTCCTTGCACGCTTGGATGACCCGATAAAATGATGCTGATGTTTGCCGCTGAAGTTGGCGCACTTTTCATATCGCTGAGAACTCGAAGGTACTTTGATTTTTCTATTACGCATTGTAAATTGATGCGAAACAGGTGAAACAACAACAGCAGCAACAACAACAACTGGAACATTAACAATACCAGGCAATATAATAAATGCAAAACATAATCAAAATCCACAGCTCAATTTATCCCATTCAATTCGGTTCTATTTGTGTCGTAACAATTTGGCTGTGAGCTAAAAATTGTTTGTACACTGAACATTCTGTTCTTAATTCTGTGGATTAATGATATATATATCTATTATCTACAATACTTACAAAAATTATATGAATATATTAATGAAGGAATCTGAGTAGTGCGATCCAATGGATGGCACATTTTCTTGCCAAAAATGTATACAAATTTTATTTTCAAGCATTTTTATTTTATTTTATTTATTTATTTACGAAGGCGAAACAGTGCTGCCTCGAATCAAAAAATATAATATACTACATAGGTATAAGGAAAACATTTTAAAAGCCTACGCGAAATAACAATTGAAATCTAATAACGACACCAGCACGTTGGGGGAAGTTTATTTGCCAGTCCGGCTAGCTATGCCCCCATTCACAGCAAAGAATTGCCGGTGGCGTTATTAGAGCCTATATCCAGATAGTGAAGAGTTAGTTATAAAGAAAAAGCTTATAGAATTTAAGGAAATTTAAAAGTAAAGAAGAAGAATAAAGAAAGACAGTAGGAATGAAATGAAATGAAATCTCCAACCCGGTGGGGGAAGTTTTATTAGCCAGTCTGGCAAGCTGTGCCGATTCATTAAGGAAAAAAGGATCTAGGAACGGGTAGGGATGGGAAAGAATAAAAGAGTTATAGAGTAGAAAATAGGAAATATAGGGGGACATAGAATGGGCAATCTCCGACCCGACGGGGGAAGATTATTTGCCACACTGGCAAGCTGCGCCCCTGCTCACAGCTGGGATTGTCCAGAGATTACCCGTAGGTGATTCAAGAGAGCAAGCTTAATGGAGGGAAGAGAGAGTTCCGAGGAGAAAACATGAAAAACAGCATTGTACTGTGTGCATAGTACACGAAAAGGATTGTGTAAATAAGGGAATAAAATTTCTAGTAGGTCTACAAGGGACAGAGAAATTAAGACGACTTAAAAGAAAGGGAGAATCTATGTCGCCACTAAGAATCTATGTCGCCACAAGTCGACAAGTCGACAATCTATGTCGATTACAAGGTCCGTTGTAAATCCTTTTAGAATTTCAACTCTCATAACCGTATCATATCTTTGGGGATCTTTTTTGGGATACTAAACAATAACTTGATTAAGTATAAGTAGTTTTTTAAATACCTCTCAAAGCTGTCGATGGATTGTTCGGCCTACTGCCAGTGTGTCTAACTGCTCCTCAAAAAGAGAGTATATATATTTTGAAGTTCTGGATCTGTATCTTCAGACATAAATTGTGTAGCTATATCTATTTCGTTCGTACTATGATAATTGGAAATAGATGCCATTACAACAAAAATGTCTGGTTGTGAAAACTTTGATCTCATTAGCCAATAAATAAATTTAATATACAATTTTTAAAAAAAAAGTAGTTTCTTTCTAATGTGTTCAACGCATGTTTTCTTTTCATAATTTGCATGGGTGAAAGTGGGCGTGACAAAACTACATTTAGTCAAATCTGTCAAGGAAGATCTCATATAAAGTATGAAGGAACAGACGGACGAACATAATCTATTTTCCCAGTATAAAGAGTTTACGCTTTGAAGGAGTTTTAAGAATGTATGTATGCAATGATGAAAGCCTTTTCGAAAACACCTATTTTGGTATATACCAGTGTAGATTCCTATGCTTAAATGTTATGTAACCAAATGAAGGTCCAATAACTATATTTTTCAATAAAATTAGCCGAGAATTAACCCCGACACTTTTACAATCCGAGTTTTGGGTGCTTGACCATACCAACCCTTTGGTAAAGCAGAGAGCAAACATCGGAGCCGGTACCGGCACTAGCAGCGGGTCGCGTTTGAGGTCTTACGTCGGTATAGCGACGTTGATGAGCTGATTCAAGTGCTGGGCGTGACACATGTTGCTCACAGAAGCCTGTCCATCTATGGCTCATAACTTGGACCGGCTCAGAGTTTGCTTTCATATAAATCAAGTTAAAATGAGTTGAGCGACCCTCTTCAAAATATTTAATACCGCAAGTGACCCTGTCCACCGCTGGGCCAGCGCCAGCGCGAGTCCTGTGTACGACCAAATGGTCAAAATACAGCTGAAAAGTGGGGAGGAACCGAGTACGAGTTGAGCCAGCAGCAAGACGCGAAAGGACACGACCCGAATGGACATCGGGTTTTGGCAAACAGAGCAGCTAAGCTGCAAATCGGGTTTTCAAATGTGTCAACTCCGGGGCATGCAACCAAGGAACGAGGCAATTGCAAAGGTTACGCGTGCGTTCAGTTCGTGCCCCTCCTCACGTTGAATGCGTCAACCGCGACGCCGGCTTTGGGTCAGTAGCTGTCGACGCATGGGCAATGAGGCGGTCAACATCGGCTTCGACTATGATTTATGGCCGAGCAATTGCAGTTGATTAATCACAGCACCACAACTTGTGGCACACATTTAATAAGTCCATAAATACAAACATACTTATGCCCATACTAGAGATGGGACAGCGACAGGCATTCCGCGAGTAATCCGAGGGTGCCGAGATCATCTTCGGGATCGGGCGGGATTCAAGCAATAAGTTGACGCGGGATGCGCGGTCTACCCGCTTCCGAAAATCCCTTCCTATCCCTCGGGATGCTTAAAATGTAATGTTTTCTTAATCAAACAAAGTAAAATTTGGTCACACCTTACAAAATGGAGAGCAATAATAGGAAAATAAACCAAAATTAATTCAATTGTGTGTATTACAAGAAATGCGGGTTGGTTCGGTGTAACGGGATAGGATGAAAACAAAACACACGAGACGACCACGATCAGTATGGAAAGAATCTTTGCGAGACAGGCGGAATAAGTATCAATTTTCTTTCCCATCTCTAATACATATATACATACATGCATATGTGTACTATATGTATGTGTACATAACCTCAAAATGGTTTCAACTTCGGTTCGATTTCAACATTAATAAGTAACTAAACAAACATAGTCTGGGTGCCGCTAACTTATCTGTGGCCTATAACCTTAAAATGCATTTTAAACTTATCAATTCGAGCTAGAGATGGGCGCGGGATAAGAAATGCGATACTAATCCCGCCTCTCTTTCAAAATTCTATGATTTCCGATGCTGCTAATTCCGAGTATGTTTTCTAACAACGATAAGTCTTTTACAGCCCGTTGCTAAAAAGTACATTTATAAGAAAATATTATGAAAACTATCTTTGCATATTGTTATAATCGATAAGAATAGTTTTGCATTATGCATTGCGGGCGGCATATGTTAATTTCCTATGATAATCTGACAGCTCCACTGAGCTGTCTCTAGGTTAAAGAGCAACTTTTGTAACCTTCACACACAGACACACTATATAATGTGTAGTATGCGTCACTACGCCCCCCCACTTGGGGCAATTGCTGGGCCCAGACACGGCGAAGATTCCCTTTTTTTCATTCATTTTTTTATTTTTTTGCATATGAAATAAAATGCGCACAAAAAATGTGGCAAGTGCAAAGTAAAAGTGCAAGCACGTGTATTATGCAAACACTTACACACACACACCAACACACACACACACACACGCATACATATTTATAAATGTACTTATGTATATGCATGTTTTCATATGCACACATACTCGTACACAAGTATATGCTAAATTGATGTGGGTGTCTCTGGGTGTCTCGACGACCCAGTGGCAACGACCTCATAAACAGTTCATTTGATGCACACGGCCAAGTTTAGCATGAATCAAGTATATAGTAATTTCATGAAACGGTCAAGCGCAGCCAACTTAACAAACATCCAACAGCTGTCGCTTTGACACCGAGTACAAATAGTACAGCAATTTTGCAGAGTAGTGGTTTTTATTTGATTAAATAAACTAAGCCATCAAAAGTACCCATGGAGGCGTAATAGCTACTCAGTTCATAAGGAAAACCGAGGAAACAAGAATTTATTGGTTTATTGCCATATCCGTTTTTGTGGTTGTTCGTATAAACGTAACGGAATTTGGTGCTAAAGCTGGTATTCCTGGCCAGGCAAGTAATTCCTTTCTATCGGGTCAAAGATATCCCATTCTATTGTTCTTATCCTTGCTTCTTTCCTTTACGAACTTTCTAACCAACCCGGCTGTGATTGCCGGACCGGCCACTAAAAGTTCCCCCCATCGGGTTGTAGTTTTCATTATTTTTCTTTATACTGTTAAGTTCCCAATTAGCCTTAAGCTATAAGTTTTTTCTTTATTCTAGCAATAGGCTCTAATAACCAGCAACAATATTTAGTTGTGAGCTCCTCGGACTGGCGAATAAAATTCGCTATTAGATATAAATATTTTTGAATTCTTTGCCTTTGTTAATAATATAAATTAAACAAGTAAGAACGTTGCAGTCGGACGTATTCGACATCAGAATACTCTGTTCCTAGTCCGTTATAATTTGCCTATTTTTGGGTTCGGAAAGAAGAAAACAGTAATCTGAATGTCAAATTTGATGACTCTATCTGTACAGGTGTGGAAAATATAAATTTTGCTTATTTTCGGGGGAGGTGGTGGGGGGGTCAAAAATATTTTGATGCAGATTTGTCAAGGGGGTCAACATTAGTCTGTATGCCAAATTTGGTGACTCTATATTTGAAACTGTGAGAGATATACCCCTGGAAAACGTGTTTTGGGGATATCACCCTCTAGATCTCGACACTTCATAAATTGAGGGTATACACCAACATGTGTACCAAGTTTGGTTGCTCTAGCTTCAAGGTGTGGACAAAAATTGCGGTCATACGGACAGACGGACATTTGGCAATCCCAATATACTATTTTTCCTTTCGGGAACAGAGTATAAAAAATAAATAAAATAGAGCCTGGCAGCCAGTAAGTATAGTAGGGTAAGAACTTAATTATTAGCCTTCTCTTAAAAAAATAAATAAATAAAATAAGGAAAATTAAATACCATAGACAGATATATTGTTTTTTAATATATATTTTTGGGATAAAATTGTTCTGCGCCCGCTATACCGAAACAGGCCCAGATGAACGCAGCTATTGATACTGCTCGAGAATATATATACTTTATATATAGGGTCGGAGTTGCCCCTTGCTGACTGTTACATACTTTGACAGAGTTTAAGTACCTTCTCTTACCCGTTTTGTGAGTACAGGGCTTAGAACTGATACCAGCTTACTGTTTAGTGTGTATTTTCATATGTACACGCATTTTTAATCGTTTTAACCGGTTTCAGGTTATCACGATGTCACACACACACACATACACACACGCCATTTCATTAACAAGTTGATTGAAATTTTCATTCTCATAATAGAATCAACCCAGTTACTCATAAGCTCATTCGTTCAACCCGTTTTATATCTGGTATTTCCATCTGTAACTGGCTTTCAACTAAAGTGTCGATTGTTTGCCTGCCCCCTCGAAGCTGCAAGACGCCTAAAAGCATGCAACAGTTCTGCTTTAGAATCATTTTCTGAAGTTTTTAATATTAATGTAAATATCATCTCCCATATTTCTTCACCTTATGGTTTATAATGTAAGGTAATTTTTTCCATATGTTAAAAATTAGATTAAGTCTCCTTGTTTATTTAACCAATTTGATCAAGCTTCCACAAATAAATAAATATTTAATTAAAACAAAAAGAAATTGAATATTAAGGACTGACCAAGACTCAAAAAGATTCACCCCAAAGACCTACCAAACAGGGTCCTCATATAAAATATAATTTAAACTTAATAAGTTTTTGTTTTTTTATAAAAAAGGAAATATTTAAAATATGTAAAAATGTAAAATATGTTTAAAGTTTACGCTTGGAACGTCTACTTTAGTTTTTGTTTTTGTTTCTATATACAACAAACTTAAGTTGTTAAATAAAATAAATAAAATTGCACCAATATAAAAAGGACTGACCATTTTAATATAGATTTGTCTTCAACACGCGCAGCTTAATTAATAACTAAGTAAATCAAGTAAATTGAAGCTATTGCAAATGGGGATATGCAAATTTATGGTATTAAACAAAACAAATCAGGATAATAACCATATACTATATGTTTATAGAATCTCATTCGATTTACTTGTATATATCCGTGATATCCGTGTTGAACTAAATCTGTTGAAAAATTAAATAAAAAATGCTCAACGCATTTCCAAGGGGGCGGCAGAGGGCGAGCGAGTGTGGAAGCGGCAGGGAGTCCTTCTGAATGGGGGCAGGCACTCGGCAGTCGGCGCCTTCGGTGGCAGGTGCAAATGCAGCAAGTGCAAATGAGGCAAATTTCAAAGTCAAGTTTACACCACGCAGCAAATGTTTTGTGCTTCAACGCGTTTGCTCTCATTCAACAGGCCCCCACTCCCCCGCCGCACCATCCCGCCCATTCTCACTTCGGGGGCTTATTCCACGCCTCTTATAAAGGCGCTGTGCATGCGCCAGAGCTGTGCATGCCAAAGGAATTGAATCCTAGACCTGGCTGGTTAGTACACCGCCCTTCACATGCTTAACACCATTTCTGGTAGCCTAGAGATTCAAAAGAAGCAAAAAATGTGCACGCTAAATCTATATTTGTAAACTTTTTTGAATAATTATATACCCGCATTGTATTTATATTTATTTATAAAAAAATGAGTACCTATCTCCTTTAAATTCACTTCCCAAGGCGAAATACAAGACGCAGTATACAAAGTAAAGTAATTAACATAGCAGTCTCAACATTTTATATAGTTTTTATAAACGTAACTCGGCTGTCCGCCCATATTTTTACTCCCGATTCCGATTTCGGATATCTCTCCCCACTTCCCCGCAATTCGATCAAAACGTTTTACAGCCACACTTTTTAAGATATAGCCCTGGAATTTGTTATGTATTATGCTTGGGTCATTCTTAATATACGGTTTAAATATTAACTCGATTGGGCAATAAACAAGGAAGTTATTCACGATAGAAGATTCAGTGCTGCATAGCGGGAGGAAGAAGAAGCACAGCCGCCACACTTAACTTACACTTAAGAAAATTCCTATTTGATTGAACGCTGGAAGGCTATTTCTCTGCACAACATTTTCTGCTTGAAAATTAAAGTTTGGGCACCCCTGGTATGGCATATCCTTTGTCCTGATTTATAGACCAAATGTGTGGAGCCGAACTAGGTTTCTGTGACATCATTTCTTCACTTTATACTCTGTTTTCAAAGGAAACAAGTAAATAAGCTCTAGTTGAGTATGCTCGAGTTTGAGACACCCTATACCGATATTCTTTTCAATTCTTGTCCCAAAATATATGTAAAGCATATACATATATGTATCTTTGATCGACCACAGTCTATCCGTCTGCATCTATTGAGACTAGTTTGCATAGAAACAGAGAGTAGCATATCGGATCAGCTTACATGTACATGTGTATATGAATATTTATATCTTGTATGGGATTGTGGACGCTTCTTTCAATCCGTTTCATATTTAGTGACAGTTATAAAAATAAAGGCTGATGGAATTGCTTTAAAATTTGTATAATATGAAATTTTATTTGCAGACTATATCCAATGTTAAACGTAAGTCACATCTTCTATTTAACTAAACATTTTAAGCCAAACATTGCATCGTCTTCATCATCGTCATAATCATAGTCATCATAATCATAGTCATCATAGTCATCATAGTAACCATCGTAATCATCGTAAATGTCATCGTCACCCTCTTCTTCCTCGCCCATGCCCTCCTCTTCTTCCTCTACAGATTCTTTCCCGTGCACTTCCTCGACACAAGCTACCAAGCGTAGGGGGTTTTCCGGAAGTACAGCCTTTATTAACAGTTTACTATGCATCGCCTTTGTGCATTTGGACTTCTTAATGTTCCGGATCTCCATTTGATTTTCCAACACTGAAACATTGTAAGATGAAGGAAACCAGACAACGTCCTTCTTCTGTTTCTTCTGCTTGATCCACTTAAAAACCTCATGCTTCTTCTTGTGCTTGGCACAACAACATTTCTTATGACTTTTCGGCGGATTAAGAACCATTATAAACAACTAATTGATTCAGAAAATTTTAGAGTTTAAATAATATAAAACAAACAATTTGGAACACTTAAAATTTGAAAAAATTTGATAATATACAGACACCAGTTATTCGCACAAAAGCTGTAAAATAATGACGAAATATGCTTTTTAGAAATATCTCTCTGAAATATCAGGTAGAAATTCTCCCAAGGCCAACTTCCTAACTTTATATTTTTTCTAAGTAATATCAATAACAATAATAGCAAGCGTATCTATAAATGCGACCTATACTGTTGTTGGTGCCGGCAAAAGCGATGCGCTTCACTTTTTTTCGACAGTGACTTTCCCACGCCTTTTATTACATTTTTTCTCATTCGCTCTCTTGCCTTATTTTAAATACATACGTATATACAATGTCTGTAGGCTTGCGGGGCGGTGTTGGGGTGAGTGAAAGGAAGGAACACTCTATTTGAAAATAAAAATGCAGGAATTGTTCTAAATGTGCTCCTGCCGGCAGTCGACACCGTGAAAGTGAAAGTGCAGGAATAAAGAAAGCGCCACACTGAAAAGAATGAAATCCGTTGCGAAAACAAAAACCAAAGCAAAACAAAGAAGAACAGAGTGTGCAGCCGCAGAGAGAGAGACAGAGAGAAGAGATTGAAGAGAGAGTATTTCAATTTAATTAAAACCTGTCAATTCTTAGGAACATTAAACGCATCAAACGATTTTAAAAAACCAAGCTCAGAAATTTCAAATAAAATTTATATGCGAATGCAAATGTATGTGTTTACTATTTGGTATTTATTAGTATGTATGTATGTATGTACTTGTGTTCACATGTGAGTGTGCACACCCCGCATCCTCCCCAACCACCGCCCCTGGCCCCACCACACACTCGTTGTGTTTCTGCGTTTAATTGACGCAAAAAGGAAAACTTTCATTTGCCTTTCGTAATTAGTTAACAGTTGCCAGTTGCATTAACGGGCAGACCCGAAAAGGATATGTGTGTATCCTTGCCACACACTTATACGCACACGCACACACACACACACACACACACACACATATATAGTACATACATATGTATATGCAATACATATGTACACTCAAGTACATAGAGCTGCTGTGCTCTGACGCTGTCACATACGTGCGCGAGTCCTGTGAGTCCTGCAATACATAAACGACTATACACACTCACATGCGAGTACATACACACATGCACATATACATATATGCTCTCGCGTACACACACACACACACACGTCACTTGCTTTTGTATGTGTGTGCGAGAGTCCAAAACTCACGTATCATGTGTGTGTGCGTGTGTGTGCGTGCGTGTATAGGGGTGAAACGAGTACCGTGAGGATAAACACACAATCGTGGGCGTGGCCAAAAAGTCCTGTATGCGCCTGCATGCTAGCTCCATCCAGCGGGTGCGAGCGAGATGCTTGCACTCGTATTAAATAACTCTCCCGAAATGCGTGTGACGATTGTTTTGTGTGTGCGTATGTGTAGGATACACGTGTGTGTGTGTGTGTGTGTGTGTGTGTGTGTGTTGGTCGCTTAACTGCTTCAGTTTTATGCTAATGCAGGGACACCACTCGGCGGGACAGGACACTCGACAACGGCAACGACAGCCGACAACAACGAATTCTGCTGGCAAATGTCCAGCAATTGTCCTAAGCAGCTATCGATAGTATCGATGGCACTATCGATAGTATCGATATCGATGGTTTTATTTAAAATGTCAACCGTTCTTAATGGTAATGTTTTCTGTTATTGCAAACACAACTTTGTATTGCATTATTTAACAATTTGTCAATTAATTGTAGCTTTCGATGGTGTCCACTGTCGACTATCGAAAGTATCGAGTGGTATCACTATCGATAGCTATGCAGCTGTGTTCGTAAGAACAAATATGTATATAACAACTAAGAACGTTGCAGTCGGACGCACCCGACTGCAGAATACTATGTTCCCAGTCCTATATAATTTGGTTATTTGTGTGTTCAGAAAGAGACGCGAAAAAACTCCACAGGTGTGGGAGATATAGATTTTGCTCCTTTGTGCGGGAGGGGGTGGGGGGTCCGAAAAATTTTGATGCAGATTTGTCCAGGGGTCAACATTAGTATGTATGCCAAATTTGGTGACTCTACCTGTACAGGTGTGGGAGATATTTTCCCTTCTGGAACATAGTATAAAGAGTTGCCAAATTTTGTTTGAATATCGCGCCAAGGTTAATATAAAAAGGCTTAAAAGCTTTTCTGATCGCTTTTAGCTAGTTTGCACTTAAGCCGACAGAGGGCTCAACAGATTAAAGTCTGCGTTAACAGTCTCGATGTTGCGTTAACAGAGCCGAGCTTTAGCCAATGCTCATGTTTGAGTTAACAGAGTTAAGTCAGCATCAAAACTGTTAGCACTTTGAGCTTTCTTCATACATCAAATTTAAATAAAATTCAATATTATGGAGAAAAACTAAAAAAAAAATACAAGTAAGAACGGCTATCTTTGAAGTGACGAAGCTATATACCTCAGCAGCAATGTTTTTATACAAAACTCAATTTTCGTCTGATTCCTCCTATGGGAATCGGTACCTTGATAAAATTGAAGGAAACTTTTGAAGTATAATAAAATTCTCACTTAGTTTGGGTGTAATACAAAAGATTTTCATGTGAAAAATCATTTTTCACGCGACCCTATGGTTGTTGGGTGATATAGTGTTCCGATCTTGATAAAAAAAAGCCAGATTGTATCAACTTTCCAGAGACTCCGTTTGGGGTTTGGTTTAAATATCTTTACAAACAAAAAAGCTTTTCATACAAAAAAATAATTTTGGACCGATAATTCCTATGTTATAATGGTCCGATCCGGCTGGTTCTAACATATGTAATGCCTGCAGCAAAAATAATGATCTGTGCCAAGTTTGATAACGATAGCTTCAAAACTGAGAGACTAGTTTGCATAGTAACAGACGGACAGACGGACATCGCCATATCAACTCGGCTATTCATGCTGATTCAGAATATATACACTTTGTTGGGTAGGAAACGTCTCCTTCAATGCATTACACATTTGAAGACAAAATTATAATACTCTCTGCTAGGGTATAAAAATCAATATGATTTTGAGTAGAAGATTTTTCATCGAAAAATAAATTGTAAGCCAATTGTTCCTATGGCAGTTATAAGATTCGATTTGCATCAATTTGGATTAGCTTGTCCATATTAAAATATAATAGTAAGGTTTGGCTTAAAATCTAGATATACTCTTAAATCTATATATAATTGAGATTTATTGTTTATTTTCGTTCCCCGCACAACTTTCCTTACAATGAATCCAGACTTCAACACCCAAGAATAAAATAAACAGAAATTGTTGTAGGTTTTACCGCTTTTATTTGACTGCATTTTAGGTTTCAGCCAACGATTTTTGAGGAAAAACATATGTCAGTTGTTTGGTATCGAATATGTTTGTTAGATAGTGCAATTCACGGACACACACTAAGAGAGAGAGAGGGACAGGCAGACTCGGAACTGCTCACACTTGCACACTTCAAAAGCGGGTGTTGTCTTGAGTATAATTATAGCATATAGTTATAGTATATAGTACCATGTACATATGTATGTCAATATAAATAAATTACATAAAAGTAAAAGCAGTTTTGTTGGCCAAAGTTGCAGTGGAAATCACAACCAACAATTGAATATCCAATAAACTATACATAAATAGTATCTACAGATCAGTCAAATGGCCCATTGAGGTCAAGGTGGAGGTCAAGGTCCTGGCGCTTACATCGCCTCCGGATAGTAGTCACGATAGGCAAATGCCTCAATATATTCCGGCCGTCGACAGCTGAATAGTTCATAGGACAATTGCTTATGGGCGCGTTTCTCGAGAGATTTGCGCGTCTTCTCCAGAAGTACAGCCTCATCAAATTTGATCCGTTGCACAGTTGTTTTGCGCAATATGTTATGGACAAATTGTGACCAAACCGAGCCCACATCATGCTGGTCCTTTTGTTCCTGCAGCTGCTGCTGATCTGTATAAATTTTGGGTTTATCAGTGGATTCACTGGGATCGGAGCTGCTTGGCACTGGCAACGGCAGCGGCGCCTCTGTTGTTGTTTCCGTCCTTGCCGTGTTCACATCCTGCATGATTGTCTGCAGCCGATCAACTGTCTCCGACGTGCGCTTGCGAAAGTCAACAATGCGTCGGGTATACTTGAAAAGATCACGCTGCTCATCCGACTCCAGTTCGACAACTTCCAATGTTTTCAGCTCGTCGGCACTGAGCAGCGGCTTGAAGCCCTGCGGCTCCGCCTCGTTGGTGCCCATTAGATAGACACGTTGTATAAACGTCTGCATAGCCGTAGTGTTCATCATGGCAAGCTCATACTCAACGCGCGCCTCATTAATTGCTCTAATTATCAAGTTGAGACCCTTATCGTTGGTTGTCTCGTTAACTGACGGATACTGCTGTTCTAGCAGATCGAGACTGTGGAGTATGTCAGTCAGATAGTCGCGCATTATCTCAGTATCTGGCTGAACATTGATCAGACCCAGACGCTGAATGAGCCGTATGTTCGCCGCAAACTGTTGCTCCAGCTCAAAGAGCTGCCAAAGGGAGCGCATGTGTGATTCATATTCCTTTTGGGCTCCAGTGCCCAGCACACTGCTAATGTTGACATTATACAGCTGCAGTCCCCGTATAAAGGCCACATCCATTGTAAAGTTACTCATGAATGTAAGCACATGGTTGAGCGCATCCTCGGCCCTGACGAAATTTTCGCGACGCAGATCAAAGAACTCATTTAGATCGCTCACAGACAGCTGGTTGCGTTTTATGGTGCTCTTTTGAAGCGTTTGATTCGATTCGCGCTCCTCGCGTATGCGCTCAAAGTTGCTCACCAGCAGCTCAGCAGCCGGCTGCTGGTACTCATCGAACACCTCAATATCCACGGCCATTGTTGTGCTTGGAGTGTCCCTCTCCCTGTCGCGTACATTCGTATTTTGCGTATTCGGCTCGGAGAACATGTCAGCGTTGGAGCTGCCTTTGCTTGGCTGACATTTTGGCTTCCATTTCTCCTGAGTCGCCACACGCTGCTGACGACTGCGCTCGAAGAGCGCCTTGGGACTGAAGCTCTGCAGATCGAGCATCGTAAAGATATCCTCCCTGATATTGTGACAACAGTGCAGCGCTGACATATCCATGGGATGCGCTTCGGTGTTAAAAATGTAGGCGCCCGCCTGCACCACGCACACATTTTCCTCCGTGTCCAGCAGCTCGCCGTGCCTGTCCTCGCCATCGTTGTGCAGAAAATTGTCCTCGTCGAAGAGCAGATACAGATACTTCGTTGTCTCGGCCAGAAAGAACGATTCCATACGATTCTCTTTCTCGTGGGTCACCACATTGCGTATCTTATTGGGAACACACAAAACAATTAGATCTTAAACAATTCTCATCTCAGATACTCACCGTCGCATAGCCGCATTTGGTTTTGGCACTGAATTCAATGGTCTCCAGCATGTGCTCGCCAAGCTCGAGAAGGTATTCATTTTTAGTGGCCCGATAGAGGTACATGGCCGATTCGATGAGTTCCGGACGGAGGGGGTAGACCTCTCGATTGGGTGCCGCCTCGCCGGCTGGAATGTTAAAGAACTCGGGCAGGAAGCCGTACTTCTTCCACACGCTGATGTAGCGCATCATGGTGCGCATGGCGGGCTCGGTGTCGCCCACAATGCTAAGTATGCCCGGCCAAAAGGACTCGAGCGACTGAAATACGGGCAGCGTAACATGGCCCTTGTTCATGCCCACCCACACGTACCAGTCGTCCTTGCGCATATACTTGTCAATGGGCGCACGGGCCTCACCGAACAGCTCCAGTAACTCCGGCCGATTCAGCAACATAGCGCCTTTCACCAGATACTCGAACAGCGAATCGACGCCTGCGCCGATGCCCGAGTCCAGTGCCGTCCAACGACCGCTCTGCACGTCAATATGATTGCCAAAGAGGCCGATTGACGATCGACGCTCCCAGAGCGCATAAATGGCTTGTAGGGCCACCTCCTCGTAAATGCTATTCCCCGTCAGCCGGCTCAGCGTGCCGAACTCAATCAGAAAGGTGCCCACACCGGCCGTACATGTTATGGATGTCTCTCCGTTGGGCACTCCGTAGCGCAAGTTAACCGTGCCATACGGCATGCCCGTCTTTGTATCAAAGGCCGGCAACAGGCGCCGGGCAACATCCTCGGCCATGCGCAAGAGCGGTCCGCCACAGGGCCAACCGGGCTCTAGCTCTACACCGGCGCGACGCGATAGCAAATGCGCCGAAAGCAGTCCACCAACAATTCTGATGTTCGTCTCGAATACTGAAACGTTGATGTCCCTGTTAAAATTCATCCTTTCGATGAGCAGCGTGTGAACACGACGAAACTCCGAAAAGTTTCCCATTGTGGCCAGTGTGTCGAGTGCATCGATCAGCGTCAGCGAGTAGCTGCCCCATGTATCGTGGCCATCGCACGTGAGCGGACGCAGTTCGTCATAGTTGCCGGCGTGCCTTAGATAGCCATCGTAGGCGTGCTGAAACATGCGGCGCACATCCTCCCTAAATCAAAATGTTATTAAAATTACAAAAGGTAGCAAAAAATCAAGTTCATCTTACCGCAGCTCCAATTTGCGGGAACGTGAGTAGTGTTTTTGTGAGATTCCCGGAGCGGCCAGGCTGAGTAAAATACACAGATTGGCAAAGATGTTCAGGTATTGCATATTTCTTCAGCTTGTTGCATTCAATCCATATGTCCCTAATTAAATTAAGAGCATTGTCAAGTCAAACATAGCCAGCAGAGACAAAAGCGAAGCCAAAGCAGAATCGGCGAGTCAGTTTTTGCGGTTCTGGCTACGTAGTCGCAAAACAAATCATCAGCTGTTGGCGCTATTATATCGACATATAATATCGATATCGATATTTTCATTATATTTTCGATATATTTATTTACCACAAGCGCGAAGCGAGTACTGTTTTGATTATGATTGGAGTATCGATAAGGTAACAATATGTATATATGTATGCGTCAGCAGTGCTGGCAAGTGAATAAGCGCTAGCGTAGTAGTGTTGGTGAGCATCGTAAATTAATTGGCGGGAACACACTGTGCGATAGTTTAAAAGAATAACTAAGCGCTCAGATTTGATTTTTAGAAATATGGGTAAAAGATAATTATGTTAATATCCAAAAATTAAAGTAACTTCCGAAAACTTCATTGCGCATGTATGTGTAGATATTTGTCTTTATTCGACAGAAAATATGTAATCCTTTTAGTTTTTAAAATGTATATATTAAATGAATAATTTGCTTACCCCATATTTCTATAAATTAAATCTGAGCGCCTAATTATACCTTCAAACTATCGCACGTGCGGTCGTGCCAATTGTTTTGAGAGATTTTCCGACACTGCCCAGCTGGTGCATACCCACTTGCCAACACTGCTCGTTACAGCATACACATATCGATACCATATCGATACCCCATCACAATAGTACTCGTCCGCGTGGATAGGTTTTATTTGTTGTTTTATTAATAATTCCTGCAATAAAGATAACTACGCCACCGGAGATTGCATTTTTAACTTTTTCTGCGTGTCTTGAGATGAAAACCTGGAAAGCTTTTTTATATAAAGTAGCTAAACCGAAGACTTACAGAAAGCCCACCAAAATTTTAAAGAATATTTTCCATGCGATATACCAAAGATGTATCGAGTATATCGATTTCATCGAACTATCGATGCTTTTTTGTACATTTATACAAATAGAAAATAATAATATTTACATATAAAGTTTGTTAACTGAATTCGCGTTGCCTAAACATAGAAAATGGAAGTAGAATACGAAGATTCCGGCTGGCAGGGCCGCACAAAACAACAGTCCAGTGGCGAGGTAGCTTACGTTAATTTCAACGCCAAGCCGACTAATCAAAACAATCCACTTGTGTGTTTCTCACAAAAACAGGAACATCACGAAGATAATCCGCAAAAGACAATAACAGAATGTCTAGAAAAATTCCTAACGCCCGACTATATAATGGAGCCAGGCATTTTCACACAGCTAAAGCGGTACTTTCAATCCGGTGGCTCACCCGAAGAAGTGATTTCCATGTTATCTGAGAACTATAAAGCCGTGGCACAGATGGCTAATCTGCTGGCCGAATGGCTTATTTTGGCTGGTGTGAAGGTGACCGAGGTCCAGGCGATGGTGGAAAACCATTTAAAGGAAATGATTCTCAAGTCGTTTGATCCAAAGAAAGCGGATACGATATTTACCGAGGAGGGCGAGACGCCGGACTGGCTTACAGAGATGATAGATCATTATACGTGGCGTTCTTTAATATATCGCCTAGCTGAAGAATATCCCGACTGCCTTATGTTGAACTTTACAATCAAGCTGATATCAGATGCCGGATTCCAAAGTGAAATTACTTCAATCTCAACTGCCGCACAGCAAATTGAAGTATTTTCCCGTGTACTGAAAACCTCAATTGTTAAGTTTTTAAATAATCCGGACGATGTGCATGGCGCCATTCAAGAGTGCGCCCGAATGGTGTGCCATGGTCAGCACACATATGTCTACTCTCAGGTATTGATCCAAGTGCTCAGTCAGGAGCAGAAAGGTGGCTTTAATATGAAGCGGCTATCTCAGGAAATCATTAAATACGCGCTACAAAAGTAAGTTGTACTAATAATCTCTGCCTGCTCTTAACTAACTTAATGCTCTCCTTTCCTTTGACTTTATTTAGCAATCAAAACGTGACACCCATTACGATGGCTCTTAATGGGTCGGCGGTATATCCGCAGGCGTGTCAGGCACTTACCTCAATGTTAACTCGCAATACCTTGAATCCAGCGGATATAACCGTGCTGTTTCGCAACTACTCGAACTCGGATCCGCCACCGATAGATCTGATACGGAATCCTCAGTTTTTGGAGCTGCTGGTCGATGTGCTATTCCGTGCTGGTGTCAAAATCAATCCGGAGCATAAGCCCAAATATGTTTTCCTGCTGGCCTATGCCTCGTCTGTCATTGATCAGCCAGCAAAGAAAAGGCCTCTGACGGAAAGAACTTTGAACCAAGACGAACTGAAGAGCACCATTCAGGCAATTGAGAAGGCACATGCCATTTGCCATGTCGACCAGGGCTCCACGGAACTTATTGCTGAGCTGCAAACCCTTTACAATTGCATTAAGTAAGACAATCTTTATGATTGAGATAATTGCAAATACAATATATATTTCTTGTGTTCTCTCTGTACAGGTATCCAGTTGTTGGCGTAGGTGTTATACGTTGGATAGAAAACGTTGTGATGGAACCGTCTTACTTTAAGCTATCTACGGATAGCTGCCCCATACATTTGGCAGTGCTAGATGAAGTTGCTGGGGTGCATCCCACATTGCAGCAGCAAATATTGTTTCTGCTTATTCGTTTGTTTGAATCCAAGCAGGATGAGCTGGAGATACTTGTGCAGCTTGAGATGAAAAAGATGATTCTGGATCGCATGGTCAACCTGCTGACACGCGGCTGTGTCGTTCCAGTGCTGCGATACATTAAACAGTGCTGTGCGATCGAGGACACAGATGTCTCCTTGATACGGTACTTTGTTACCGAAGTGCTGGAAACAATAACGCATCCTTACTCGCCAGAGTTTGTGCAGCTCTTCCTGCCGATGGTCGAGAACGAGGAAATCACTGGCACAATGCGCGGCGAGGGCGACAACGATCCCGTATCTGAATTCATTGGTATGTGTTTTTAGAATGCACAATCATATTTTGAAGTAATTCACTAACTTTCCCTTCTATTTCAGTTCACTGTAAGGCCCATTATACCACTGTATAGCATACAAATTTATAGCAGTTCAAGTACACAATTCTATTTAGTATAACGTCATATTCATGTACATACATGTTCAGTAAAGTCAAGTTCTATTTTCATATACTATTTACCCCGCATTTGATGGTGGTTGTTTTACTCTTCGCACTCCCTGGACACCCCATATGTACGGGTATATCTATCTCCCTCGGATGCGCGTTAATAAAAAACAAATTAACATTTTCAAATTCAGTTCACATAGATTTATTGCAACCGATGATCATTAGTAATTCATACAAAGATATTCAATTGTATGAATGCGTGTTTAAATATAAATGTACACTAAACGTCCGATTGTTTAATGAACTCTTATAAGTATGACTTGCTGAGATATGCTCCCAAAAGTAATTAACATATACGTTGAGTTTAACAAAATTGCATTCTTCGATAAATGACTATTTAATATTTACACCTTACGGGTTTCCAAAAAAAAAAAAAAAACAAAATGAATACGCCACTTTTATAACATTTAGATACGTATTATATGTAATAGCTTCTTCGACATGCCGAAGACACGGCACTACTATAAAAGCTGAGCAAATATTTCAAAGACAAATTTGTAATAAGCTGCAGACACAAATCGTAAATTTAATTAGTCGTCGGCCTACGGTTCAGTCGTGGTTTAAAATCAAACAAAAAAGACATTTACGTCCCTACATATGCTATAAACTTAAGAAAAAAACTAAAAATATATTTATATGGGAACTAACACAATACAATACAAATTGAAATCAGAGTCAAGGATAGGCAAAACACACCCACTTGCTGCTTATAATTGAAACTGATTTTTGGCCTCGAATCTAGTACAAATACATTGACTTATGGGACATTCAAATAAAGTTCGTTCGATATCAATATTAAATTGAAGCTTTGGTTGGCAGCGATTATAAATTTGGAGCTAATTTACAAATAATTTAGTTGCTTTTCTTAACGTCTTTACTGTCACCGTCCTTGGCCTGGCCGCGGCCGAGTATCTTGGCCAAGCTATCCCAAATACCGCCAAAGAAGATTGCACAGCTTAAGTTCTCCAAGGGCAGGAAGGGATCATGAATGCCCAGCAGTATGGATGACAGCTTAAAGTACACCAAGAATATAACAATGCCAAAGTAAACTAAAGCGTGTGGCGCTGAGATCCAATCGGTTTTCTTGTCCAGAACAAATATAATGGAGGCAAGCAGCGACGCTTTGGTGTAGCTTAAAAGATAATAGATCAAGAAATCAAGTTAATGACCAAAAACGATTTAACTAAAGGTAAGTTAGCTCACAAGGATGGTTGCATGAATTCCATGGCCGTTGGTGTCCACGCTCCTCGGATGAGGCGCTCGATCAACTTGGTGAAACCAGCGCCATTGCCCTTAAGTGTGCCGATTATAATCATTATTATCCACGCATTTGGATACAGCTTGGCAGCGTGTCCCACACCGTCATAGACTTTCTTTGCACGATAAATTTCCTTCATGGCACTGGCAACTATTTTCACCGGCAAAAATTTGCCCACCTTGTATCCAATATCGAAGGGTGTATAGAACACAATATACCTGTAATATCAGTAATAAAATGCTACAGAAATTATATTATAAATACCGATTGTTCCTACGGCAGCTATAATTGTGCAAACTATTTAAGGTAATTATCATAAAACTCGCAATTGGTGAGCTTTGCTGTAATATTTGTAAAGCAGATACACATTTATCACCCAATTGTTCCTATAGCAGCTATAATACGAGTATATGTAGTTCGGTTTGTACAAAATTTGGTCAGTCTGTACAAAACATAACGTCGATTTGTGAGTTTAGTCAAAATATCTTCATGAATAAGGAATATCAGTTTTCGATAGATCGTTCAGTCAGACTTTGATAAAAATTTGCCCAACTTATATAAACTTATCCGATCCTTGGATTTGGTAACTTTGATCAGGATAAGACCCTGTCAGTGCACAAAAAAGTTTTAACTTGACTGACGAGTTTTTTAGCTATTCTATCTTATTAATTTTATGTAGGGTTAGATGGAAACTATCTCTGTATTTATGGCTTCTACAATATATATTTGGATTAATATTATAAAGCGAACTTTACAAACTAGGACCTTATTTCGTCGCATGTGTCAACTCTATGTCAAATGGAGTTGATCAATGTGTGCACTAACTGGCTCATATATTGAAAAACATAAAAGTTTCCTCACAAAAACAGATTTGTCAACCGATCGTTCCTATGGCAGGTGTATGTGGGTGCTCGCATCAGGCTGGTTCCGACATACTAAGATCATCACGATAGCTCTACAACTGAGAGGCAGGTTTGCATAGATATATGTACATATATAAAGACAGACTTGGCTATTGATGCTGATCAAGAATGAAGGGATCGGAAACGTGTTCTTTCTAGGCGCTACACATGTCGAGATATACTATAATCTCAGCTTAATTTTTTCCCAAAAGTTGTAGCTTGGTTAAAAACTTGAAGCACGTTGAAAGTTTGGAAGTAAATGAGCGTTAAATAGTTATAAGTATTTAGTCAATTACCAGACAGCGGTGCCCACAAATAGCTGACCGGTGTTCTTGAGCGGAGCCAGTATGGGCTCACCCAGCAATCCATTGGCCACCATGCCGCCGGCAAAGATCACCAGCATTGTGGATAGCCAGCAGGCGAGCGGATGCTTCCTGGAGAAGGCCTGAGCATTGGCGCCCAAATCCTCGCGCACGGCCAGCGCGGCAAGTAAACTGTGCGCGATATCAAAGAACGGAAACATTTTTAGCTTGATGACCTGATTGGCCACATCCAAAAACGCTTCCGGGTCCATGATTACAGCTGATCTTGTATCCTGCCTTCACGGATGATATTCTGCAAAGAAAATATAATAATCATCAATAACATATCGCATAACCGAAGCTGCATCGTTTCATATTCCGTTTATAAATCGGATTGGGTATAAAATGTTTAAAAATGTATTGAATTATAAATATAATTATGAGCACATTAAGTGCGATCTATTGTAAGTAAAAGAGAAAAGTATATTTTTCCAAAAATATATGACAAATAAAGTATTTGAATAAGAACAATTCTATGTTTTTAAAATATACTATTCCAAATATTTAATGCGCATAAACAATAACTATTTATAATCACTTATATATGAACTATAATTAGTATTTGTTATTTGTTTTCTGGCGTGGCAATTTGATTGATATCTTAGTTACTTATTTAAATATATAATGTTATCTTAAATGTTTTTACATTCACAAATGTTATATAATTATAGACAAATTCAAACGACAACTAACAATTTGTACCAAAAGGCAGATGTACGAAAATAATTTTCGGAACCGTATGAAAAATAGCGGCATCCAAATAATATGCCTACATATGTAAGTATATATATATGTATATTAGCTAAATATATATGTACTATATATACATATATATATATATGTATGTATATATATATGTATACACATGTAGTATCTTGGGTGCACTTGTTCTGATTTCTTACACGATTCTTATTGTTTTAGATTGAATTGAAGCTCTTTGAACCTGCACTCGTGCACAGATACACAGAGAGAGATGTAGAAGTTGTCGAATTGTATGTTAATGTCGAAAAAACATAAAAACAAATTCTAAGTCTAAATAAAAATGTCGCTGCTTTGGCGAGAGCTCCAAAAATAAATTTCGCTGATGTATCGGCGAGGGCTGTTAGAGGAGCGCGCCGGGTCCGTGTGCCTGTCCGTCCGTCCGTCCGTCCGTCCGTCCGTCCGTCTGTCTCTCCGTTCGTCCATTTCTGCTTGTTTCTTGTATCTGTGTGTGCACATGTACACGACTGTTTGCTCTGGCGCTGACCAATTTCGAGCGGCGAATCTTTGGAGAGCTGCTTCTACATACATATGTACATATTTATCTCAATATGTTCGTTTGTATGTATGTACATGCAGAAAATACTCTTAACTGGCACACGCATTTCCGGATGCAGTTCCTTTGGGAACTAATTAAACTTATAGTGGCATTTGTGTATTTATTTATCAAATAGACCACATAGCATGCTGGCAATATGTATTTATGTATTTAGATACAAATGTATCCATGTAGAATTAATATAAATAATACAACAATTACCTACGTCTACACGCGAACAACCAACGGATAGCTGAGTGCAGCACGAACACGGGGAGACTGGGCTCGAAGCTGGCCCGTTTATTACATGCTCATGGTGTTTCGATAATTCTACGTTGCTCTCGGGAATATGTTATATATTTAGAATCTGTGAGGTTTTTTAATGCAGAGAAACAAACCACATATTCAAATGCATGTATGTGTGTGTGCTTGGATAGGTGATTAGGCGGCTAAGAGGTCTATGCCTCATAACCAGACCTCTTAACTGATACGTATCTGTGTGTACATGTCGACACAAAGATACACACACACATGCACACATTTGTATTGCATTTGTATTTTTGATTGTGACACAGTGTGGTATTTTTCAAATTGCTGCTATACGGTCACATTGATTTATTTATCGAGTTATTGACAAGTTTTAATTTCGATTTGTGAGCACTTTGGCCAATATAAATCAACGGATATAATCGATAGATATTATGTTGGATACAATCGATACACCGATGTCTAGATTATCAAAATTTTTAATGCTCTTTTGACATCGCTAAGTTACTGTATTTTTGTGTTTCACAAATTCTAATTAAAACTTCCAATACTTCAGTGAATTCCTTTTTACCAAATCCGTCCAGAGCCAAGACAGAATCTCGGTTAAATTAATACATGAATTTCAACGCGCTACATACATACATTATATACACAACTAAATAAACAAGTTTAGAGACGTATGTACATGCATACATATGCATATTTATTGTTTGTACAAAATCTGGTGCATAAATCTCATTGCCTCAAACAGTAATATAAAAGCCCGTCTTAGAAAAGGTAAGTGTAACAAAAACTTCAATTTGCCAAGCTACTGGTCTTTAAAAATAACAAAAAAACATTCTTGTTTTCATTTATGTTGTTGTTTTTCACTGGAAACAAGCATATGTACAACACATACATACACATGCACACAATACGCACACACACACGCACATACACATACGCACTTTTTTGTAAATCTTGGCTTATTTGGTAAAACTAATTTGCACATTTTAAAGGTCACAATTAATGCGTAATATTAACAAGGGAATTTGGGTGAAGGACAACAAACCTAACATCATTCTAAGCTTGGGGAAATCCCTAATAAGTTCTGGGATTATAATAATGGGCATATTATCTGTGTACATAAATAAAATCCATTCGCAAGTTGGTCAATAACATTGTTGACATAGTAGCAGACATCGTAACACTTAAACATGCAGACATACTACACGTATGTACATATTAGCTAAGCACGAAATCAGCAACAAACAATTGCAATAACAGAATTATAGACATAAGCGGGTGTAGCGGGAAATGTACATAAATTGCGCCATTTGATTGGATCAGCGGATTCCAAGTTGGAAAGGAGCAGGAACACGTGCCAAATTGAGTATACATATGTATGTACATACATGTATGTATGTGCGCTTACATCAGTGTTGGGTTGATCATGACTGAGTGAACTGTATGTAATTGTTCACTCTACTGAGCAAATGAGCTAGTTCCTTACTCATTGTTCACTTTGGCTCACATCAGTGACATGCAATCCTTATGATTGATCTAAAATCCTCATCGATAGCTCAGATCCGCAAATAACTGCAAGATTGTGAAAATACAGAAGTAACCTCAAACGTGACTTCTGTTTGTTGTAACATTCGCAACAGCAGCTTGGGCTTAACTATATCGTTGATAAAACAAATTAAGTAATATTTGTTTATGCCATTGAAAGTGAACTTCTTAATCTATTATACAGAGCTAGTCAAAAGTATTTGCACAACGAGTATTATTAAACATTTCTCACTCGTGAATCCTCAATTGATTCTCTTGGGAAAATAAGAAAGAACAGCTATCTTCGGAGTAACGAAACTATGTATGTATGTATATATCCTAGCAGCTATGTTTTTTATACAAAACTTTTCGTCTGATTGTTTCTATGGGAGGTATGTGGTCCGTTTTTGATCAAATTATAGGAAACTGGATGAAGTATTATAAAACTCACTTAGTTTGGATGTACTACAAAAAGTTTTTCATACAAAAAATCATCCTTCACCCTATCCTATGGTCCGATTTTAACCAAATTTGGTCAGATTGTATAAACTCTCCAACGACTTGGTTTGGGTGAGTTTGAGTTCATAACCAAAAAGTTTTTCATACAAAAACATAGCTGTCGACCGATCGTTCCTATGGCAGCTATATGTTATAGTAGTCCTATCCTGCCTGCAGCAAAATAAAGTGTCTGTGCCAAGTTGTATTATGATAGCTTTAAAACTGAGAGACTAGTTTGCATAGAAACAGAGGGACAGACGGACATCGCTATATCGACTCGATTGATGCTGATTCCGAATATATATACTCTGTTGGGTAGGAAACGTCTCCTTCAGGCCATTACACACTTGGAGACAGAATTATAATACCCTTTGTTGGGGTATCACAAGCTTCTTGAGTGGGAAATGTTGAAAACTGCTCATTGTGTAAATAGTTTTGACTACCTCTGTATGAGATGGACCAGCGTAGGTCAGTATTAAATTAAATTGCATTCAAACGTAACATCCGCAACGCATGATGCTAGCCCAAATATTGAAATAAAGTCATTTGATATGAATTCTAACTGCAAATAATAGACTTGTGCAGTTCCAGGCATGCCAATTGTGTTTACTCATGAATGAGCACTTAGTTAGCTGAGCTAATCATTATCAATGAGCACTGTGAGTGGTTTGAGTCACTTGAGAAAACAAATGCAGAACAGACATGTTCGGCAAAGTGAGCATTGTTTACCCAACACTAATATATGCATGTGTCTATTCAATAGTGTTGTTTGTTTGTACAGTTGTAATTGTTTGAAATGGGGCGTTGATTTTCAGATGGCTTCAAATTCAACTAAGAAAAGCAAGTCGTCTGGTTTGCGCATGTTGTGGATACCAGGACGAAAAAGCCATTCGAAAGGGCGATTGAGTTCTACAAATAAACACATCTCGTATTCGCCGCACCAAAAAAATAGCGAGGTGTGGACCTTGGGCGGCAGCAAGACTCAAAGCGAACTAATTGACTTGTGAGTATATTGGAAAATGTTGACATACGGAGTATTACAAATAGGTCTGTTCCGAATTCCGCAAGCCAATAAAAACCAATTCCGAACGTTTTACGCGCTCTTCCGAATTCAGGGTGAAAGTGTTCCGAAAATACAACTTATTTATGAACAATAGCTAATTAAATGAATCGTCTTTTTGAAATACAAAAAAATACAACACTTTTGTAATGTTTTAAATGAGGAATATTAATTGTTGAAAAACCTGCTGCTATAATTATTATACAAAAATAATATGAATAGGTTTCAGTTTTGTTTTTAATGCTAGATTCTAAAGCAGAAAGCCTCATACAGCAGACGCTCGCAAATTAGGTAATTCAAATATCAGAAAAATTCAACATTCTGTACAATTTTTTTATTCGAATATATATATAAAAAGGGAGAAAACTTACTCAAAACAAAAACAATAGATTTCTTTTTGTGTTTAAGGTAATTCTAATTTCTGAAAATGTAGCAAATAAATGAAAAACAAATAATTTCAAAATAATTGTGGAAAATATGTTAAGGACAACTGAAAACGGTATCGGAATTCGAAGCAAATCTGTTAGTGGTACTTAATTTTACAGTTAACAAATACGATACGCATCGAAGATGAGCAACAATGACATCTACGGACGCCCGAAGCACATAGAGGCACATAAGAACATATACTATTTGAAATATATGTGTGTGATCAGCAGGCCAAGCCAGATTTGATTGTTTTAACTTTTGTGTGTTTTGTAATATGTGTTAAATTTGATTTATAAATATTTCAAACAAGAAACGAAACAATACAAACTGTATGAATACCTCAATATATAATTCTAGGCCCTCGCCGGAAATAAACGGTGCATCGACATCATCTTTGGGTTTAGCGGGCAGCATGTCCTCAACACTTGTTAAGAGTGTGAAAAGCGATTCACAGAATCGTGATAATATTATACTGCCAGATGATACACTAGCTGTTTCAGAATGCGCCACATTGCCAACAACTCCAGTTGCCGCAATATCGCCAAACTTGAATATTCCACTTTCGGAGCTGGCTCCGTCAACACCCTCAACAACAGCAATGGCATCCCCGATTGTTGTTACAACAGTTGAAATACTTGATTTGGTAAGTCGCATAAATCAATTACTATTCGTGTTGAGCTAATTATGATTTCATTGTTTCGTTTCTAAAACAGCACAACATATTAAACCCTGAAGATTTGCCGAAGATACCAACATTTAACGAAACTGATTTGTCCACAGCTGTCGTATTGAATAGCTCGGCTGGAACGACAGCATCAATAGCAACTAACTCATCGCCATTGGCCAACCGTAAGGGCAACAACCTGGGAGCAGGCAACGGCAGCTCACAGAATCCCTCACCCCAGAAGGGCAAATATAAGAACCACAACAATAATCAGGTTAATTACCATAAGCCCTTAATGTTAACAGCAGCCTAAAACAATTGTTGTATCTACTTAATAGGATGATATCAATTCCATCGAAAGCGTTTCCAGTTTTTTGCCAAGCCAGTTGAACACTGACTTCGAATGGATCGATGAAATGGTGCAGCAGCGCCATTGCAACGACCTCAAGCATAAAAACAAGCGTAAGAAATCGAAAAAGCTGCTCGAAAGCAAGCAATCTGATCAATTGGATGGTTTCCAACTAAAGGAGAAGTTTGATTCGAAGTCAACGTCACCGTACGACGACAATGATGACAAGGTGGTTAAATGTCTTTATTATTCTCTCATGTGCTGCGACTGTACAATATCATAGAAATATGTATATGTAGAAATAAAAAGACAAGCAAAAAAGACGCATATGCACGTACATATGCAAGTGTATGTAGCATAAGAATGTATGTATGCATTTACAAATACTGCTCAAATACTTTTGTATGTATGTATAAACTTCTACATTTTTATACGGTTCTGAATATAATTTGCATTTAAGTTTGTTCATACGTACAAGTGCTCTGTTCAAAATAACGCTGATCAAAAGTATTCCAAGTACTCTCGAAATTACCCCAAAAAACCAAACGAAAAACTCACCCAATTGATAATTAATTCATCGAATTTATGCAGCGCTATTATTTTGAGCACAGGCAAAAACAAGCAATGAAAATCGAATTACTACTTATAAAATAGCATTTTTTGGATTAGATTTACCGCAAAACGCAGCGAAACAGATATGTATTACAAATAGCTATTTGATATTTTATATACATACATTTATTCTTTGTAAATAAAGTGAAAGCATTTTTCTACCGATATTGTTAAGTTGCATTTGTCATAAAATGGCACTTTCTCCCGTTGCCAAATTGAGATGGGAAAATAGTATCGCAGTTCATTATCATTTCATTTGCATTCATAACATACACATTTATAATACATACATATGTACATACATATATATATATATATATATCCATACCATGTTCCTTTAAAAGCGACTCCTGTTGCACAGGATAAGTACAAAATACAAGAAAACACTCATTGTTCAACTTGACATAACATTTTTCATAAAAATTTAATACAAACATTAAATTTACAAATATATATATATATAAAAACAATTCACAATCACATATAAATTTTTATCATTTCGGATGTTAAATATTTCGATTCGCTATATCCTCAAGTAAGGTTAAAATTTACTAGTCCAGAGCAAGAAATTCAGGATCAAAGTTGTTGTTGTTGTTGGTATTGGTATTGGTGTTGCAGTTGTTCCTATTGGTGCATTCACATTTAAATTATTAATAATGAATCAGCTATTAACATTATTGCTATTGCATCTGCTACTCCTGCTGTTGCTGCTGCTTGTATTTGTAGGCGGTTTCATATACGTGGGGGGAATGCTGCACTCGGCGGTGTT
Organism: Hirtodrosophila confusa; assembly: GCA_035043065.1. Taxonomy (NCBI): domain Eukaryota; kingdom Metazoa; phylum Arthropoda; class Insecta; order Diptera; family Drosophilidae; genus Hirtodrosophila; species Hirtodrosophila confusa. The sequence continues at coordinate 4,153,079 of JAWNNI010000078.1, forward strand.
TGTATTTGTGTTTGTATTTGCATTGTAAGAAGGGGATTCGAATTTTGTTGCATTCGGCTTATTCGCACCTTTGCAATGAAACTCAATCGCATCAATATCATTTGTACTTTTGATAAAAAATTCGTTTCCACAATTGGGCTCGTAGGCAACTCTCTCAAGTGCCCTGGCATTGACATTCAAATCGTCATCTGTATTATCATCCGAATCGTCACCATCCTCACCGACATTGAATATAAATCTAGCTTCATTGTTGGGATCGTTCTTGCGACCATTGGAACGACTTATTATTTTTCTATATCGCACCGAATTTCTCGAAACATGATTACTATTGCGCTGCAAATAAATGGAATCGAATATATATATAAATATATAGCGTAAATATATTGATTGGGTGCGTTGTGTTGTTTACCTGTAGCACGGCAAATATAATAGAGAATATTGTGATGATCAGCAAACAGATGGCAACCGCAATTGCTGTGATCGCCGTCAGTGGGGAATCGAGACGTAAGACAAAGGCGCTGCTGTTGCCCTCCGCGTTGTTTGCATCTGATCTATCCACAGTCCTGAACAAGCTGTCTGTGCCCACTACGGTGCGACGCTTGCCAGCTGTTGACGCAGTTCTGCATTCACCTGAAATTGCAAACTTTTGTTAGAACATCTCTCTCAACTCTCAAACGTAAGGTAACGTATGGTAAAGGATAAAAAAAATACAAGCCAAAAGATCATTTCTAATCGTTACTTTATGACTTTAAATCAATTTTAAAAATATAAAAATACAAAATAGTTTGTATTCGAAATTTGTATTGTTAAAATCAAAAGTAATTTAAATGATAAAAACGATCATTATAGTATAAGTTTATAAATTAAATCAAGTATCAAGAACGAATTCTAAGCAATGACTTTCTTTAGCTACAATCGTTATTTGCGATTTCCAATTTAAAACGCGGCAACATACCAGTTTCCCTGTCGCAGTGACAACAATTTTCAGTTTCGGTTTCATTATCGGCGCTCTTGGTCGGACAGCAGGGCACACACTGGCTGTTCAGCTGGTCCAAATGGAGGGGCGCGGCGCATGCCTTGCAGGAGTACTGGCCAGGGCCAAAGCACGAGCGGCAGGAGTCGTGGCAGCTTTTGCATGTTTGCGTCGTTGTATCGTAGTACTGCGAACTGAGGCACTCCATGCAAAGTCCGCCATCGAGCATAAAGTGGGCGGGGCATGAGGAGCATGCCAGTGGACCAGCACCTACAACAACAGCAACAAATATAGATACATTTTATTAAGCTGATTGTTAACATTGTTGATCAAACGAACCGTTGCAAGTTTTGCAGTAATGATGACATTTCTGGCAGCCAAACTCCGATTTGTAGAAGCCCTCTGGGCATTCAGGATGGCATTCGCCAGCGGCCAGCTGCCAGCCAGCCGGGCACTGTACGCACTGATTGCGACGTGGCCCGCTGCACGTGTGGCAACTCAGATAGCACTTGGCGCAGATGCCGCGATCGCTGTAGTAGCTGCAGTAAACAAGAGATCATATAGTACGCGCTATCTATGTACAATATATTCATGGTAGTTACCCATCGGCGCATGTTGTGCGACACTCGCCATTCTGCAGTTCGAGACCCTTGGAACAATTGCTGCAGTTGGTGCGCGATACGCACTGGGTGCAGGTGTGCAGGCAGGGTGTGCATACGCCCGTTTCCATATAGAATCCATCCTGGCAGCCGCTCACACAGCTGCTCTGCTCCAGCAAACGATTCTGTGCACATGACAGGCAATTGGACGGCTCCGGACCGTTGCAGGTATCGCACGAGCTGTGACACGACTTGCAGTTGCCCTCACTTTGATTGTAATACTCAGCTGCAATGAAACCGGTTAAGTCAGTGATATGGCACGCTTATCAATCACATTTATCGCATACATTCAGAACAACTTTCACTGCCAGCCACAATGCACTTGTCCTTCTTGTTCAGCGTCCAGTTTGACAGGCATTCGGTGCATATGCCATTGCTGGTGCATGTCTTGCAGCCCTCGAGACAGGCCAGGCACTCCAAGCGTTTCTTATCGGCATAGTAGCCATCTGGACAGTTGTTCAGGCATTTGTTCTGCCAGGCATAACGACTGGGACGGCAGGTGATGCAATCCTTTTCTGTAGCTCCGTTGCATGTGGCGCAGGATGAGTGGCAATAGGCGCATCTGCAATTAAAGTCATTGTGTGAATATATATTACTGTGCCTTCAAACTATGGCGCAACAACTCAAACGAATATATTAAAAGCCACATGCATGTCTGACACGAAGTATAAAAGTCGCGTCCCACATTGCACATAAATATGAGATAGTGTGAATAGGCCTTTGGAAAACTGTCAACAATCACGCCGCTGGCGTCTCTTACTTGTTCTCATCCGTTTCGTACGTGTCCAAGGGACAGGCTGAGTAGCATTTGTTCTCATGCATGACGAGATGGTGGTCACAACTGGTGCAGTACTCGGGACGGTCTTGGCAGGAGGCACAGTTTGGCTCGCAGGGCACACAGGTTCTGTTCTTCATATCTGGAAGCGAAAGAGCTGTTGGTTCATTTTGACGCTTCTCAATGTTGCCGCGTTGCTTACCCTCAAAATAGCCATCGGGACACACTTGCAGACAAACGGCGAGATCGGTGACATGCAGATGAGCCGGCGCGCAGGTGAGGCAACTGTCTGGTCCAGCACCAGCGCACGTTTCGCAGGAATCGTGGCATGGCCAGCATATGCCCACCTGATTGGGGAACGAGCGGGGCGGGCAACGACTGACGCAGGTGCTACAAAGTGCATAATAATAACATGGCTTGTATAAAAGGAACTTTAACAGGGACTGTTAAGGGACATTAAGTCTAGGTAATAGGTTGCTTACTTATCCAAGCGATAGTGGCTGCATGCCACACACTGTGTAGGTCCACGGCCATAGCAGCCAAGGGAATCGCACTCGGCATCACAGGAATACAGTATGAGCTTGTTATCCCCATTGGGCAAAGGGTTCGACAGCTGTGATGCGGTTGTCGACACATTGTGTCCGTCTAACGTTGCGGTTGCCACCTCTGGACTGGAACCAGCGCTGCTGAATATGTTTGTTTGATAGTTAAGATAGCCAGAAAAATTATCGGTATTGAAGTTGCCGCCTTCGTTGGCCGGTTGGCCAATATTGGAGGCCGATGAGTAGATGAACGGATTGCTGGCAACGGGACTGTTGCGCAGCTGTGTGTTCAGCAACTCCGATTTGAGTCGCATCGGTTGCGTTGAGGTGCCATAAAAGATAAGCTGCCACTTTGATAGGATGCCCGGCTGATTGACGCGCCGGCGACCACCGTTGATAACCTGCAGCATCCAACGTCCCTCCGCCTTTTCGCCCCAATAATGCACACTTAGGAATGGCCAATCGTCAAAGTTGGACTTGACAATGTCGCGTGGACGCTCAAACAGCAACGTGCTCGTCGTGCCCATCGGTGAGGTGAGCAAAATGCGCAAATTGCCGCGCGGAAAGAAACGCAACGTAATTCGGCACTGCACATGCTCCAGATAGCGCACCTCGTTAATGGTGCCGGCGCAGCCATTCACGTCCATGTGTGTGGCCAATGTGTAGCCGTAGGCGCCATCAATTTTGCGATCCTCGTTGTTCTCCCGCGACTTGCAGATGTGCTGCGGTGGCACCGAGTTCCACTGCTCCGCCAGGGCGACCATTGCGCCTGCATCCATCAGGCCGTAGCCAAATTTATGGCTATATTTGCGCTTAACACCGTTCAACGTCCAACCGCTCTCTTTTTCGAGTGGTCCCGGCCGCGATGTATATACCACCAGATATTGCATGTCACGCCAGGTTAGTTCCGGATTCGCCTCCAGCGCCAGAGCACATATGCCAGCTGCTAGCGGCGCCGATGCCGATGTGCCTGTATGCTCCACGGTGCAAATATGATCGGGTCGCAGGCGTCCGTCCATGTCCACGGTTGCCACGCTCTTGTCGTGACCCGGCGTTCCCGAACTATAGGTGGTGGCCAGCGTTGAGGAGCACTCTTCCAGATACCATGGCTTAAAACTGCATTATACAAAATATATGATCATTTCAATACACTTATGGTTCGCAGGATGTCTGCTTACCCAGCCTGGGTGGCGCTCGATATGGAGAGCGTGAAAATGGAGTTCGTATAGCCATCGCAGTTGCAGGAGTCGGTATAGCGACCACCGTTTCCGGAGGCCCACACGAAGATGGAGCCCTTGCCCTGTCGGCCACTGGTTACGCCGTAGATGAATGCACGACGGGCCAACGGTCCGGGGCCATCGACCGTGGAGCCGTCGTCCTCAGGACCCCAGGAAGCACTATATATGTCGATGTGCGATGGATTCAAACTTAATGCTTGTGCTTCCACAACATCATTAACTTTGCCATCTAACATACGAACGCCTGCAATGCAAAACATTCATGTGTCTTATTACAATTTTGTTATTTTGATAACATTATACAGTAAATAAATTAAACTATCAGCTATTTATTTACTTTTGAGCCAAATATATATATGCACTACTGTAGAAATAGTTTTGAATCATAGATTGCAATATATAGAACTCGAAAGCGTTCCATATTTCTTAGCAATGTGTTACTTTTGCTCCTTAAACTTAATTGAATTGCTTTTCCCATCTCTTTTCTGTCTTGGATTTCTTCCTATTTCAAAAATATAACCCAAAAGTACTACTTAGATCTTAAATTTCTAAACCCGTTTTTGTAACTTTTGGTGTAGCCCAAGGAAGTCACCTTGGACCTTTATTCTTCACACTTATTAATGATCTTCCATCTGTTACAGATGGTTACAGTCTCGTATACTCATGTATGCAGATGATGTAAAACTTATTCTATCATTTAACAATCCTCTCTGAATTAGACCCACTTCAATATGACTTAAGTTCTGTGCAACTTTGGTGCTTGGCTAATCATCTTCCTCTCAATTGCTGTAAGTGCATGTTTATGACTTTCTGTCGATCTGAGCCCTATCTTTGTAACTATTCTATTGATAACTTACCCTTAAAATGTATTATCTCTGTTAAAGACTTGGGTGTTCTTTTTGTTTCTAAACTTAACTTTAACTTGCATATTGTTAATGTTGCTCGGATTCATCAAGTGTTGTTCGAAGGAATTTAACGCTCCTTTCACCAAAAAACGGCTTTATGTTTCGCTCATATATGAAATACTGCTCATATATGTATGTATATGGTCAAAATATAAAACTTTGTTCATTTTTAATAATTAAACTTTCCTGATGGAATTCACACTCATTTTAAATTTAAGAGCACACCCTGCTTGCTTGCAATGCCGCTGAACTGCTTGATGCATACAGAGATATGAATCTCAGACCTTGGTTCATCTATATATCTCTTCTTTCAATCTTTTTCCCACTCCTAGCCAAATATAGTATCTTTCAACGAGTGTGTCATTCTTGCTTAAGAGCAAAGTGCCCTCCTTGATCACATGATGAGGCTACTTACCACCAATGCTGGCGTTGTATGCCACACCCACGCCGCAATAGTTATTAAAGGCCACAGCAGCCACTTCGCCGGCGCATCTAGTGCCGTGCTTATTGTCACCATTGTCTTGCGGCGTCGGATCCGAATCGTTGCCGTTAATATCAAAGGAAGCGTCTGGATCCTGCAAGAGTTACGTTATACATAGGTATATCTTATAGTTACTAGATAACCATTAAACGTACATAATTTTGGGCTAGATCCGGATGATTGGTTTGAATGCCGTCATCTAAAATGGACACGACGACACCCTTGCCAGTGTAGCCCTTCTGCCAGGCGGGGGCGATGTTCATGTCAAGGCCATCCTTGGCACCGCCATTCTTTCAAGGAAACACAAAAATATATAATCTGTCAGTTAAGTGCTGCAGCAATGGGTTTTAAAGTGGATAACTGGAGTCCTTTCCATAATAAGCTGGATCAATTATTGCCTCTTCATATTTATCACTTATTGATCTAGCTTTGGGTAAAGACTTATGTGTGTTTGTGATATACATATAAGATCATATCGATTCCTGTGCGCTACCAAGATTGCATTGTATTCAAATTCTTTTGAAAACGTTTGTTAGCAATAGCTAAATTTAATCGAACAACAAATAAACAAATCTGTATAATTATAACAAAAAACAAAGTTTGTGAAACGATTGGACTTGGACCGCTTAAAACGCACAGAAAGTATATGAATATGAATTAATTTGATGAAAGACGGCATGATTACATACTTTACTCACCAAATACCACTGTTCCTTAAACAACGGATCGGAGAATATAATATGGGAGGTAACATCGCGGTACTCGAGTCTCGGTGAATGCGATCCCACCAGCGATGATGATAGTACAGGGTCTGGGGAATATGAAAAATGCGTATTCGTATGCGGATCGATAGCGTAGTCATTAGTCTGGCGCAAAATATTGTACGGACTGTAGGTGGGTATTTCTTGGTAGGGGCCATCCCGTTTACGGCGGATCTTCTCATGTTGCTGCTGCAGCCATTTAACCTGCAACAATTGGTTAGATCAGTAAACTAATGTCATATATATATGGTAGTCACTCGCTTACCTCGAACTCCGACTTTAAGGCACTGTGGTGCTTCCGATTTGAGCGAAGCGAACGCTTTGACACGCGGTGATGCTGGAACAGATAGAAGTCGTCAAGGGCGCCAATCTGCGGAAGATAATAATCAACATAAGTGGAAACAATTATGAGTGCAAAGGCATGTTCAAAGTGTACAAGTACAAACAAATTACTCGTAATTACACTAACTAACAAATTGAGCACTGTTTTTTATCATCTCGAACTACCACTACCACACTACATGCGATAAGATCATTTGTACTCCCTGTACCCATAAAATGGGTAAAAAGGGGGTACTAAATCTGTGCAAATGTATGTAACGAAGAAGAAGACATCTCCGACCCTATAAAGTATATATATTCTTGATCAGTATCAAAAGAGATTTCGATTTGGCCATGTCCGTCTGTCTGTCTATAAGAGCTAGAGACACCAAATTTGGAATGTAGGTTCCTGTATACCATACGCAGATCAAGTTTGTTTCATATTTCAGATATCTCCTCCCGTTCCCCCGCAAATCGATTAAAGCCGTTTTACAGTAACAATTTTCAAGATATAGCTTTAAGATTTGGCATGTACAATACTTTAGTCTCTCTTAATCTACTGTCCAAATTTCATTTCGATCGGATAATAAACACGGAAGTTATTCACGAAGAAGATTCAGTAATGGCTGCGAGAGGGGGAAGAAGAAGCACAGCCACTTTTGCCGCCTGTGTGCGTGCGTCTTTGTGTATGTGTGTGTGTATGGGTAAGTGGACTTAGATGTGATTGGATGTTTAAGACCTGGGTACAGGGAGTTTCGTAGTCGGGTATACTCGACTATAGCATTCTTACTTGTTTATTATAATTGTATTCTTATTATAATAATTTCAAATAAATCTGTTACTTTTTTCGATGCTTCCGAAGTTTTTTATATAATAAACTAATAAAATCTTTTCTTTACCTTCCAGCCGCAAACAAAATGTACAAATTAAAAAATTGATTACAGCTTAAGTAATGTACATACTTCACAAAACCTTTCAAAGTACGTTATTTAACATATTTGTTTGCCTCTTCAACTAATGCATAGTCATGGGTTTATCTGGGATGCATATTAACAGATATTCATGACTTTGTGAAAACTTTTTTTTAAAAGTAATAACAAAATGATTGCCATTAACAGTTTTGTACACCCTTACAGAGCAAAAGCACTCAAGATATTATAAATGGAATACTTATAATTTGAAGGATCGCTCGAAAATTAAGTTGTTATATGCAAAACTTATGTTTTTCAAAATATACCAACCAAACTCTCCAAAGAGTTTTACTATGTTCGAAATTTGATTAAACTCGGACTATATAACAGATATATAGCTGCCATAGGAAGAAGTGTTTGAAAATTAGTTGTTTTATGGAAAACCTTGTAGTTTTTGCCATAATTCTGGTATTGCAAGGTATTCTTATACTAGTTTTGTAAAATTATGAATAAAAGACTGCGTCGAAAGAGTTTTCATATGAAAGTAGACCCGAAGAGAGCCGTGCATTTACTCCCTGTACCCATAAAATGGGTAAAAAGGGGTTATTAAATCTGTGCGAATGTTTATAACAGGCAGAAGAAGACATCTCCGACCCTATAAAGTATATATATTCTTGTTCAGTATCAGTATCAGTATCTTGACCGTGCGTCTGTCCGTATGTATGAACGCAAAGATCTCAGAAACTATAAAAGCTAGACACCAAATTTTGAATGTAGGTTCGTGTATAGCAGGCGCAGAAAAGGTTTATTTTGGAACTCAGATATTTCCCCTCCCCCTCACAACCCCCCCAATTCGATAAAAACGTTTAACAGCAACAATTTTAAAGAAATAGGGCTGGGATTTGGAATGCATCATACTTAGGTCACTTTTAATCTACTATCCGAATTTCAAGTCGATCGGATAATAAACATTGGAGTTATTCAACAAACACGATTCAGTGCTGCAGAGCGGGGGGAAACACTTGAAATGCTAGCACTGTTGCTTGTATGCGTGCGTAGTTGTGTTTGTGTAAGTGTACGAAGATGTGATTGGAAGTTTCAGAGCTGGGTACAGGGAGTTACGTAGTCGGGTATACTCGACTAGAGCATTCTCACTTGATTAGGATGACTTACTACATGGGACGAAAAAATTAGTCGCTAATCGATGTCTGGTTAATTTTGCTGACTAGTGTGCTGTAAATACATATTTGTTAAATTTGTTTACATACCTGTCCCCTGTTGGTGAAGCCGTATTTGCCAGCTATGGTGTCAGCCACGTATTTGCCAGCGGGTATATGCACGGCGAACTCATTGGTATAGATGGGATCGTCGGGTATGCTATAAGCACCGAATATATCATCGATATCGTTTAAATGATGCCTCTCAGTCTGTTCAACATTGTTATTGTACTTCTTCGCACTGGCTTTTGTATTATTGCTGTTATTATTGTGAGTATTACTAGCCTCAGAGTCAGTCTCAGCGATGATCAGTATGGGATGATTCCAATTTGATGCTGTTTTACTGTATTGTTGATATTTCGAGTAGTTGTTGCTTGTTGGAGAGTAGACACTGGCGCTCTCGTTATTATGGAGTATTCCAGCAGAATGTTGAGTTTTGTTAACGCTTTCGATATTATTATTATTATTATTGTTATAATTATTGCTGTTGTTATTATTATTATTATTATTATTATTATTATTATTATTATTATTATGAAAAGCGGCACTAGTATTTCTTAGACATAGTATAGCTAAAACTAATACAAAATATATACAGCTTGTTGCCATTCGATTACATTTACATAAATAGATTCTTCTATTGAGTTTTACATATGGATGGCATCTGCTGGCCGTCCGTTTGCTCAGTTTAGCTATAGATGATGACAGTGAGCAGCAGGATGATGATGATGATGTTGCTGTTGTTGTTGATGATGATGATGATGTTGCTGCTGGCCGCAGGTTGTTGCAGTCGTTGGCGCAATCAGTACACGTACGCTCCACAATAAATGGTAATTCGACGGCTTCGTTATCAATGCCTTTATCAAGCATATTTACATCGGTTCAGCTCTATTTCTGTATTTGTTTTTATATTTTTATTGAGTTTGCTGCCCGATTCCACTGCAGAGCCGTTCTGTTTGTTTGTATGTGTGTGTGTGTGTGTGTGTTGTCTGTCCTCCAGAATGCATGTATCTTCATAAGTATAACTGCGAATTTTGGTTTACCTGCATAGATAAAGAGATATATATATGTAAATGAGTGGTTGTTCGGCAAGCAGTAAACAGTAGCTTAAAGCTAACGTAACCTTAACCCTTCATTATAGATCGGTTTTCAGTTATTGCTGCCCCAAAACGTGACTCTCACACACACACACACATATGCAGATGCACATGCACTTTCTCTCTCTATCTTACTCTCGTGAGCATTGTACAGCTCATCTTTGTGTTGCATTCGTAAACGTTTTACTGGCCGCGAACTTTGGCAATTGATTGGAACTTGCAAATTAACTATTTCATATATGTACATATTTTCAAAATTCCATTGAGGGATTCCCCAACTCACAGACCTGTATCTATATATGCACATACATATATCGTTATTATGAACAACATGTGAATCTTTTACAAGGTGCTTCCCAGCTTAAAGTATGCAAATAAAACAATAACTGATACTGTATTTACTTTGACATACATAGTTCCTTTATTATACCTTATATGAACATCATTTTTATACCCTAGCAGAGGGTATTATATGTAATTTTGTCTTGAAATGTGTAATGCATTGAAGGAGACGTTTCCGACCCAACAAAGTATATATATTCTGAATCAGCATGAATATCCGAGTCGATATAGCGATGTCCGTCTGTTACTATGCAAACTAGTCTCTCAGTTTTGAAGCTGTCGTAATGAAACTTGGCACATATCCTTATTTTTGCTGCAGGCAGTACATATGTCGGAACCAGCTGGATCGGACCACTATAACATATAGCTGTCATAGGAATGTTCGGAATATATCCTCCCAAAACTTAGCTAAACCAAGTTTTTGAAGAGCTTATACAATCTGACGAAATCGAACCACTATATACCATAGCTGCCATAGGATCGGGTGAAAATGAGTTTTTGTATGAACAAGTATTACATCCAAACTATGTGAGAATTTTATACTTCATATAGTAGTTTCCTATAATTTTTATCAAAATCGGACCACATATTTCCCATAGGAACAATCAGACGAAAATTTAGTTTTGTATAGGGTATATATGCTGCTAGAGTATATAGCTTCGTCATTCCGAAGATAGTCGTTGTTTCTTGTTAACACTCTCACAGCTAGAGCAAACTAATGTGGTTATATACCGTAGCCCGAAGGGTTTATTTCATAATGACGAAACTCCTTGCAAGACTTGACAAGAGATTATTTATGACACCCCCCACTGCCGCCCCCGACAGTGGGAACCGAGTATACCGAAGTCTAAAGCGTCCGACAGCAATGTTCTGACTTGATTAATTTGTTTTTTTCCTTTCACATTTATAGAAAAGTTCCCCGTTAATGCGGATGATGATCACTCGCTCAGTGTGTGTGCGTACATATGTATGTATTAATATATACATATGTACATAGTACATATGTATGTGTGTATGTATGCGTATGCATGTGTGCGGTAAACAGTCTGCAATAAGTATATTGCAGTTTATGAGGAATAGCGTCAAATTGAAACCATTTTATATTCCTTGTATGCACAAGGTACATACACACATAGATAGACAGGTATGTATATATTTATATAACGTACATTTGATTGTATGTACATATATATGATTGTACACGTCCAGGCGTGTGTGTACGTGCTTGTTTTTGATTCATTTGAATAAAACGACGGTTATTGATATTGATAATATAGTTATATGAGGGTGGTCTGTATTATGCTCTATACATAATTGTGTACATCCGTGCTATGTAAATATGAATGTACCTATGTCAACAGGCACGTAGGAATGTGTGCGTGCGTGAGTACATACTATGTACATACATACATATGTATGTATGTATGTTTAATGCCTGAAACAAGTACCTTTGTACATACAATTGTGCGTATAAACAATATAAGATATTGATTCCGATTCCGGTTTCTATTTCACTGTGCCATTCGTCTATATGTATGTATGTATGTACAACAGCAACAACAACTCATGAATATGTATGTACATGCTCTGTACATGTCTATGTATGTGTTAATAGTTCACATACATACATCTGCATGTATTTGTTTTCTTTTATATGAAATTCACACACGTTCATTTTTGCCAGCACTTAATCACTGATTTTTTCTCATACATACAGTTAAAAATATCGCACTAACCGTACATAAACAAAACAAAAAATAAAAGGCAATAGCAATAGCATTTGAGGCGCAAGTGTGGGTGAATTGTATAGGCACATGGTGTACAAACAAACATACATACATATGTACATAGAAGTTATGGTATAGCTATGTACGTACATATTTACATAGGTATTGCATTTGTATTGCACATACAAATGTGTGCATAATTAGGAACGTACATACATACATATGTATGTACATCAATATGCATCCCTTATGCACTGGCATCCTTGCACAAATCTATAAGTGTATATGTATTATAAATGCCTTTTGACACATACACATGCAACTACATAATGTGTGTACTTATGTTGCAGTCACTTTTTGATTGAACTAAAAGTAGTTTATCAACAGCAGTGAAGGAGAACGTGCTTACCATGAGGAACTAACCGAACGGAACGGAACGGAGCGGAGCGGACCGACCGAACGAACAAACGACGCAACCTCGACTGCGCTCCAGCTTAAACTGAACTTTATTTTGAAGTTAATACATACATACATACGTATGTATATACATTCGTACGTATGAACGTACATACATGCACACATTTAGACATTCGTACAGCGTTGACCGTCTCTTACTCACTGAATCTGAGCTAGTAGTTGTGTATAGTACGTCTGTATGTGCATGAAAGCACAGCTTTAGAGCTTTCAAAACAAAATGAAATGCAAAACATAACACGCAACCGTGCTGTAACAAAACCAAAACTAATTAGTATTACGTATGTACATATTTACCAACACATACATACATGCAGACGTATGTACATATACGAACACACTTAAGACATGTTTCGTATGCAACTTTAAGCCAACTTACCTATACACATGCATATCAAGATGTACACACATACAAGTGTATGTATGTATGTTTTGCCTCGTATCAGATAGAGTCGAATCTGTGTGACGCTCTCAGAGCTGACATTCAAAGAGGTAGCGTCCGCAAGACAAGGTTTTTTTTAATTGACCAAACAAGATTCGCGTTAGCGAATTGTGATTTTTGTTTGCCAAATGTACATAAATAAATATTTATACATATTATCAAAAACTTACATATTTATTTATGAATGTACAAACGTAAATATGATAAACATTTCAATATGTATGTATGTATGTATGTATGTATATGCTGGCTTAAAGTGGCGGTGCATCTACACAGGGTGACACAAATGCACAGCTTGTCCTTGTTCCAAAATGGTTCATCCTGTGGCCAGCTGACGTTGGGTTTTTGATGTTGTTGCCTATGCCTACCCGATTGTTATCGAATGCTTTGAGCTGACCCAAAGCGGCTGTTGCTGATAAGGGGCGCTCGCATGTTATGCGTGTATGGCAAATTATTTATATAATGCACACATTTACATGCGTTTGCATATGGATGTATGTAAAATAACTTAATTTATTATTGAATTTAGTTAATATCAGTCACGGCCAAAGTGCGCATGCTTGCAATTAGTATGTATGCACTCTCACGAGAGAGAGCAACTCGTTTTAGCCCCATTCTCTCTGAGCATCGAACTATGAAACTAACAAGCAATTAAAGCGGTAGTGCGATTTAAACTATCTCACAACCATACCATCGCAATCGCAAAAACTCGGCATGTACATACATACATGCATACTTATGTATGTATGTATGTACCTATGTATTGTATGTATGTACACAACATGTGCATGTCAGAGCAGTCCAGATACAGTTAGTTCATCGTGATTGAATTGCGTCACATTTGCGTTCAGTTTGAGTTTCCTTTTGTGGGCAGCATCCACTGTCGGCGCCGGTAGCGTTTGGAGTAACTTTTTTTTTTCATATTGTTTATGGGGTTTGTGTGCCAGTTTTACCGTCTATCAGCTTCCGACGTCTCAAATAGCTCACTCAGCTTGCCTCTATAAATCTAACACACAAACAAATGTATCTCGTGCGTTTTGGGTTCCTGAAAATCGCAGGCCATGACCAACGCAATAAAATAGTAAAACTGCAAATTATTTTGATATATCAGTCTTTTATTATCAATTTGTAACGGGTTTAGTGTGTCTTTGTGTGCATGGACAAACTTAAAATGTAAAGTGTTCATAGAAGGATGTTTGGCATTTGTACAGAAAAAGGATTTGTTGCGACCAGACGTGGGCATCATCTTGACTATCCATGCCGACCCAGGCGATCTTTCGTCGTTTTCCTTTTTCAGCTCCTGTAAACATAAATTTGATTTAATCAAAAATGTCCTTCACGTGCAAGCAAATTGAATAAAATCAGCTCATTTTTTCAAACGGCTGCAGCAGAAAACAATATAATGTTGTTGAAACAAATGTTTTTCAGCCATATACCAAACAACAATGCCAGTAAGAAACAGCAGTAATTCAGAAATTTTCAAAAATTATCAAACAACGTAACTTGGATACAATTAACGCACATCAACAGTCTTTTGATTATTACAGTTCCTTTCTTTAATCTAGTTAACTTCCAGTCGAAGGAAGCAAACATCCTCTATTGAAAACCGCACATCAACAGTCTTTTAATTATTACAGTTCCTTTCTTTAATCTAGTTAACTTCCAGTCGAAGGAAGCAAACATCCTTCTCTATTGAAATTCCGGCTTAAGAATATGCAGAAGAGATGGAAACAATTACAATCCAAAATTTGATATTTTCATAAGAAACCCACTTTTGACAAAAGAAATCTTGAGTTGGGAAAAAACGAGTCCATAATCCATATTCAATAAGATCACCCAAACTTCATCTGGGAAACAGCAAGAATTATAATGGCCCTACATAAGATATATTGCAGGAATAGAAGAACAGCTAGATTTTTAGTTATACTATTAAAACAACTTTATAAACACATTTTTTGAAAGCTTTTCCAACTGATATGTTGATTAATATAATCACTTCTAATTGGTTAGATTTGCAACCGATTATTTTCATTTGTGATATAGTGATCCGATCTGTATCTGTTATAGGCTTGAAGCTAAGCGAAATAGATAAAGTTCGTTGTACTGATCAAGAATATACTCGTAGTATGTATACATACCTACGTATGTATCTACATATGTACATCACATGAACAAAATTATTATATCCTTTGTGAGGGTGCATACAAATGGAGGTTGTGTGCGGCTATTTTTGAAGTATTAGATGAGAGTATCTGTTATTCGATAGTTTTTATTATTGCAATCCAAAGTAATTTAAAAGGAGGACCCTCATTGAGATTATTTTCAAGTTGTGCAGATTTCAAATTTGTAATTTACAGTCCCAAAATACTCGTAGTGTAATAGCAATATCATCAAAATATTGAAATATTAGAAGGCAATAATCCCTTATTAAGGATATTTACAATACACGTATGTAAAAGTTGGATATTAAAAGATATACGAAGGGAAAACCGTTTTACAAGTGCGCGGTTTTATAACCTTGAGTGTAACACATACTAATACATACGAGTACATATGTATGTATGGATGTAGTATATACACACATGTGTACACCATCGATAATAGTATCGACAGAGTTTTTAGCGGTTATCGATACTATCGATATGCCTATAAGTTAACTTGTGTTAATTGAAATTGATTTGAAGCCTTAAATATATATGTATATATTTTGATGTTGACATTTAACGAATGCATTTGTTTATGAATATAAACACAATCACATGTGCAATAATAACTATACATTGGCCATACTATCGATAGTTAAAGCGCGTGTTTTTTCAGCTCTCACAAATACTTGGATAAAACTTAAGCTCCTCACATTTTGCAGGATGGTTTTTCATTTATACAAGTCAGATTATTGCAGATATCCCGTTCCGTGAATATGTATATGTATATGTAGCATATAGTATTGCATATATGCAATAATGATCATACATATGCTAAGAAAATGGCGTACAATTATGCGGGGGAGAGGGTAGGCATTCACCGTGTAGGGTATACTTGCTTATGATATCGTATTATGTGCGGATGTTAAGATGCCAAATTCCAATTCCGTTCAAAATTGTGATTGGGAGAAGTTCCGAATTCCAAAATTTTCAAAAAGATGTTCACATTTCAAACTGTTTTCAGTCTATTTCAAATTAGAAATATCTTCTTTTTTTTTACAGTTTTCCCGTTCAGAATTAAGGTGTTTAGGAAATTTTAAAAGCTTTTCAATTCGCAAAAAATTCAGTTATCTCCGATATGCCAAAGGGTAAATACACTTGCAGATATTGATAAAACTGCTCCCAGAAGATACAGAGATCTTATCTTAACTGGTTAGTTGAGTAAATTTTCAAATTTGGCGTAGGTTTTCATAGGCCAGCTTAAAGAAAGATATAATGGTTTGAGGTATCTGTAATATAAAGAAGTTCCTTATGCAAACTCAATTTCCAGCCGATCGTTGGCCACTATAGTATGATATATCAATCCAATTTAGCTGCTAAAAGAAGTAAAAAGTACATATCTGAATCTGATCATATCTAAAATATTTTTTTTATATATGCAAAGCTGAGAAACAAATGCGTCTAGAAACATACAGACAGACACGGCGGCTATATCGACTCAACTGGTCGCCCTGATCAAGAGTCTATATGTATTTATATAGTTATTGGGGTTCGTTACACATTTCTTGACAAAATTATAATATCCATTTGTTGATTTTCAAACGTTGCGTAACTTACAAAAGAAATGAAATTAAGTACGTGACTGTACTTGTAATAGATTTTATAAATGGAAGATATCCAAAATAGGTGTCAGCATATGTACATACAAACATACATATATGTATCATATATAGAGCTGGCAAAACATTGATGAGCCAGCAATCGATCGATGGGGATAGTTGAAAATATCGATAGCATTGATCGAATAATTCGTCTCGTTTAAATTAATATGTAATTCAATTCTTTTGATAAGTGATTTAAATAACAGCAGAAATATAATATTGTATTTAAGCAAATGCAAAATATATATTACAAGATATTCGCCAAGTAGTATATATTTCAAACAAATTCAAGATATTTGTTTATAAACATTTTCTGTATGACATAGTTGAATAAAAATGGGTAATCAAAGGATTTCTGTATAGAAAAAAACATATTTCCGAACTCGATACATCGATCAAAAGCAGACAACTTAAAATGATCGATATTATCGATAGCGCCATCGATGTTTTGCCACCTCTAATATATACTGCATATTTATATGCATGAAAATATATTGAAAGGAAGCTGAATAAGTTGGGATTTTAGAATATAGAAAAGTGCTGGCTTGGTTAGATTAATACGTGATTGCTTTATAAACACAGCAGCGATACTACATACTAGGTATATTCAATATACCCTCCTATCAAAGATGGGTCCAAGCATTATGAGCAAACTCTTTTTGGGGGCTGTGATTTGGGATTTCCTGTAACAAATTCACTTTGCGCGTGCTCGCAATCACAATTATTCAAGCCTAGAACTGCAGCAGACTGTTTTATTATTGTTTTCTTTTGGTTTGTTATTATTATTCCGCTGACAGCGCTGTGCGAGTGCATAACAAACATCTGCAAAAAGAAAACTACATTTTGAACAATCAAGAAAATGTATATTCGACATGCCGAACATTGAATACCCTTGCAGAATTTTGTAAGATAACTTTTGGCATGGTAATAATCAAAATCTGTTAATAGAGTTTATACAAAGTTCAAGATCTTATCAAACATTTGCTTGAGATACTTTTAAAAATAACAATTTTGATACATTTACAGACAGTTTTCAACCAAAAATCATATCTGTAGGAAGTTTAATTGAAACAATTTCCAAACTGAGGAAATAATTCAGACAAAAGAAGCGCCGGGATACATTTAGTACTTAATGGTATTACACTGAACATTTCAAGACACTCTGCAGGGGTATAACAAGTAAACATTAAGATAGTATATCATCTCATTTAAAACCATTTGCCATGCAGACGATGCTTCTCAGCACACGCAGTGCAAACCGTACATACCTTTTTACTAATAATTTCATGACGCAACTGGGCTGGCATTTCTGATTCCAAGTTACATATCGTGGAATATATGCTGGAGTTTGTACACCCCTTGGAATCTCTGGACCAATGTAGATTATGTTGTTGTAGCGATGCCTTCGATAGTGCACTATATAGGTGCTCAGATCTCTATCTTGGTTAGAGTTTTTCATGTTTACAAATATCCGAATTAGCTCCTTTTTATAGTCCCCAATTTATTTCCCAAAATGATTCAGCCCCATTTAAAAAAAAAAAAACCCCCCATAAGCCCAAAGCTTCAATTCCCTTTCCCCAATTTGGAAGAATCCGTTTATCCGAATCCGATATCAATCACTTTAACGATAACATATAAGAATAATTTCACAGCCTTGTTCTCAATTGCATTTCTCAAGGAGAAAAGTGCTTAATTCCGAAACAACATTTCAATTTAGGTGTTCTCAATTCCGAGTGGAATTCGCACGAAACTACTTTTTCTTCCAGAACACAGATCCATTTGAGTTTTTGGGGAAATGGAATTAGGAACAAGACCGATCATCTTAATTCTGAGTAAAGTAAATAAAATTTCGCAATTGCTTCTTTTAAGGGATAATACAACTCAAAAGTTTTCAGTACACAAGAATACCCAATACTGTAGAAATGTTGCTTTTAGCAACCGTCAAATTTTAATAAAACCAATCCCCCCCTTTCGTGTCTTTAGAGTAAATTGCCCAACCCATTGAATACAAAGTAAGTTCATAATGTTATGATTCAGGATTGCAAAAGGATTATGAAAAGTCAATATGATCAAGTAAGAATAGTTCAGTGCCCATTTTAATCATGCATTGACGTTGAGAATTAAGTTCGCAATTCCTGGGCGATATAATAAAATGCCTTAATGCCTTAATTGTATATTCTAGCGTATACAACAGAATATTGAATAGTCAATAAGCCCCTATTCACGATGGCAGGAAAGATAAAACCTTATTTGAATTTCAAACTTACATATGCAAGGGTGTCACAGAAATCTCTCGAGATTTCCGGTTGGTTTCTATTTGCATTCATTATTACAGAACCTCGAGATTTCATTTTGGAAACATACGAAGGTCCGACCAAAACTTTCCAACGAATTAATTAATCATTGCACGCATTCAGAAGACAGTCTTGATCAATCTCATACATGATCTTGCCTGCTGAATGCTTTGATTTGTGATTTACTTGATTTGTGTTTACAGCTGATTTGATTTACCAAAAAAGTCGCCTTAAGAAATCATTTGCTTCAATAAATTACATCAGCAGAGGCAAAAAATGTATCATCGATCCAAATTCTCTAAGGGATCGCGCCATATTGATTCTCAGTTCTCTGAATTATAAGAAAAAAATGTAATAAAATGACGAAATTTATAAATGAATTAACTTTTCTTGTGGCTTTTAGAATTTCAGTATGTTTGATAAGCAAAACATTCTTTACAATTTCTTTTGAATTCATTTAAAAATATCAAAACAAGAATTCAGTATTTAATATTAAATAACAATTGCTGAAAATACAAATTTAAGTATTTTTATTTATAAACAAGACTGCTGTGCAGTTTGCAACAATTCCAGAACATTTTCGAGTTAACTACAATATTAATAGATTTGAAAAACCAACCAAATATATCTTGGATATTTTCGTGACACGCTCTGAAATATGAAACCCATTAGAACCAAGTAAAAACAGAAGTTAAATCAACAAGAGTATGATCAAAATTCTTTGGGTGTAGCTCTTACAAGGATCTACGGTTGAGTATGCTCAACTATGAGATACCCTGCAGCTACATGATATTGTCCCCTCCACCGCAACCCGCCCGCATCAGCGCGTCCCCCCTGATACGCTGCATACTCACCATAGTTGGTTGTTGCTTTTGTGTAAACACAATAGCCGTAACATTTGATAAGACAAGATCATTTAGTCTATATACGTATGTATACTTATATTTGATAAAAATGATCAAGATATGATATTAAGAAACAAACAAAAAAAAAGTACTCAAGAAGTTTGTGTATTACATATGTATACTCGTACAATAATCTAAAACTATCGTTATTAAAACTGTAGATCTTTATATGATACGTTAAATTATATGTGGGCGAACAGACATGTTTCACTTGTCGCCTGGGTAGATATTGTATTCATGTTATCCATTGTGTTACTTTATTGAAAAGACTTGTGACGATGACATTTGACAAATAATTATATCAAATCATTGTATTAGAAGTTTGGATGTAGCAGCTGATAATAGTAATTGTATTATTATAGTTATGTTCCATAAAAGTTTCAATGCATTCATCAATTCACATTATTCAGTGAAAAGTCAAGTGTACAACGTAAATCAATGCATTTATGATTTACGAATTAATCCAATCTGGTCCATTTCACCTTTTGTGGTCTCTAAAAACGACGTCGTCCCCATGGAACACTATTTCCGCCATTATTTCCACGTTGATTGACGCCTTGGTTCATATTGTTAACCCCAAATTCAAAAGCAGCGAAGGAGTCCTATTCGAGCAAGGAAAGTACAATTGTTCAATTGAGTTGTTTACTGTTTTGACTGAGTAGAACCCAATTACAAAACAAAAAATAATAATTTAAATGCATTAATTTATAAAAAACAACAAATAACAAATACATCAATTATAGTATCTCTCCATTAAATTGCATACGGCCACATGCCACATGCCACATGGCCACGCTCCCAGCCCAGACTCTTATATTATTCAGAGCCTCATTACCGGCCAATAAAACATTCTAGTTCAAAGCCATTTCAATTGCCCCTTTCTATGGCTCAGCTAACGAGTACATACCCCATCATTGTACCCTTATAAAAGATCAAAGAGTTGCTTTCATTATTATTCATATCGCTCACAATGAAATCTTGCGATCCAAGCATGCAAGCGAACGATATTTCGTTTCAAAAAATACAGCAGATTCGTCCACTGAATCTGATATAACTAATATCTATTTATATAACGTACTATATGATACCAAAGGAAAGTATAAAAAAAAAAAAAAAATAAAAAAAAAAATAACAATCCGATATATTCGGTAGACATAGAAAGACAGATAATGTAGTAGCTTGAGACTTTGGCAAGTCAGTTTTAAAAGCATTATTTGAAACATACATTATAGACTAAATTGCATCAATAAAGCGCCCCAACCTTGTGCATAGATAACCCCATAGCAATTTCAACACCTACTTGACCCACATTGATCATTATAAAGGTCCATTCAGCGGTATCTTATTAAATTTACACTGATTTAGATTATGTCTGAATTACATTGCAAGAAATTCGTCATCTGTACTTTAGAAGAAAAAAAAAGGGTTCGGAAATATTGAAAGTATATATGTATACTATTTCCAAAATAAGTACAGTTCGGTTGCAGAAACTTGTCAGCGTTCTCAACAATATTGGTTTAAATTTTTCTTAAATATGTATATAGTTATGAGTGTAAATGATTGAGGATCTGAAGATTTTGATTAGTGATCGATTTCTTAAGGAAAATTGAGTAATCGATTTGAATTGGGTATGCCAAAGTCGAGGTAGTCTAATGAATGAGGAGATTGTTTTCTACAAATAAGTCGAAAAAAGATACATTTAAAAAGATGCCTCAAAATGGACCAACCCAACACACACATGCATATACATACATATGTATGTATAATATAATATCCTGCCCAATAAACCTTGTTTCTCCTAACTAGATGAATGAGAATAAATTTGTTTCTTGTTTGAAATGAATACGTGAGGGACGCGCAGGCAATGATAATTTAAGATTAATAATCGCGAATCCAGCACATTTTTGAGCATATCAATTGCTCAACCGAAAGTCCTGTACGTGTACATACCTGCTGTTGATTGTTAGCGCCGGGTCCGGCATTGTTGCCAGCCATGGACGAGTTGTTGTTATTACCTGAATGCAATTTGATAATTGTTTTAATTGTGATTGGAACAAGGTCTTTTATTGGGATGACGCCAAGGCATCAATAATGTCGAGCAATAATTTCAAAGACATTACTGGCCGAAAATGTAGTAAGGACATTTACCTCTGAACACTTCAAATGGCGAGTTGCTACCTCCAAAATTATCAAAATTGGAATTGCCACCGCCGCCACCTCCTCCGTTGCCATTGCCGCCGCCGCCGTTGCCACCACCGAAGCCTTCCTGTTGATCCAGCAGCGAGTTCAGCTGCTGGGCCTGCATGAACAATGTGTTCTCCTGCTGCCGACGACGCATATCCTCCTCCTGGCGCACCATGCGAGTCTGCATCTCGCTCTGGTGGCGACGCATGGTTTCCTCTTCGCGCTTACGCATATCCTCGGCCTGCTTCTCGCGCATCTCCCATTCCAATTTCTTGCGCTCATTATCAGATTCACGTTTTCTTAATTCTAAAAAAGTAGTTGAGTATTAGATGCCAAGTGAAATGCAGGCATAACGTCGTTCTGGCTAATGAAACCAGCAACTAGAAACGAGGTACCATCACCCACCAGCGAACGCCGTTTGAAGATCCCAGTTAAAATACATATATATTAAGTAGATATACATTTATAGATAATGTAGGATTCATTTGGGTGACGACAGATCCCTAGCAAGTAGCACGACCCCGTTCGATAGACAGATATAGATATGATACGCCCAACATTTCTGTCTAAGATGACAAAACGTTTGAGATCCCTTTCAAATACGTTTGCTTATTTACAAATTCGCCCATCCAAAGATTCGTAGGATATTGTAGCCGTAATATACCATAGACGTTATAAATACAAAGTATATAAACCAGGAGAATTGCTGGATCAGGAGAATTGCTTGATTGTTTATACTTCAGCCATATCAACAAGTCAGACGTGTACAAATATCGGTACATCCTCAAACTAAATTCCAAAATTATAAATATATAAAGCAAGAGCCGCCATCTAGACGTAATACACACAAGAGATCCAAAATCTAATTGATATTCCCCCATAATAAATTGTATAAAAGTACTCAAGTATAATCCAATTTTAAGAAAAGACACCCAAAACATAATGTTTATAAGTATTACATCAAATTTGACATCGCAACAAGAACGTTAGTGCGCACAAAATGATAGTAATACAAGATGATATTCAAGTTTAACTTGTATTTGTTAAGGTGGGTCAATATAAATGGATAAACTCAAACTAAACCCACTTAAAAATGCTTTCAAATCAAATTTGACGCATATTTTAAAGACTAATTGTCAATTACTGCTTTCCAGCTTTAAAGGAAATTAGGAATAAGTAATTTGAACCATTGATAGGGTGAGTAATGATAGAGGATTAGACTTTAACTAAGGGTTTGTACACATATTACGATATCATCAAGGGGTGGGAGGAGTCAAACATATGATTAAGCTTGATTACTTGGGAGGGAGGGTCCTTGACATAAGATTACATAAAATCCGTCTTTCTTCATTTTCGTTTTCGCGCATTTTACAAAAGCAAAGTAGAGTTCTCGATTTGAAGAAAGATTCATTGAAATTAAATAACAAATGAAAGTTCTTCCAAAAGATCTTAATAAAAATAGGTAAAAGTAGGTAATAAATTAGTTTTTGATGATTTTGATTAGGGGGAGGGTATTAAATAAGGGCGAAAAAGTGACTCGTAATATGTGACGAGCCCTATGCAAGTGGAAACAAAATGATATATTTTGTTCATTGCTATTTGGTTGATTAGTAGGAGTTTGAATCATTGGGAAAGATATATAATATAAAACTTCGGCTAGCCCCGAAGTTATGCGTTTTTGATACTCGTAAAACCCTGTAATACTAACCTTGACGCAATAGCTCTGTTTCTTGCTCATAGCGAGCGTACTCCATCTGAGCATCAAGCTTCTCTTCTTCCATTTTGTGCTCACGCTTGAGAGCATCTTGCTTGCTTTTGAATAGATCATGCAACTGTTTCCATCTGGACCCATACTCATGCTCAAACGAATTCAAATCGGCGAATCGGGGCCCAACGCTGCGCTCCTGATTGAACTCTTGCGTTTTCTTGTTAAGCGCCTTCTCGGGTAATCCATCGTTGTCATCGTTAATCTCCATTGGCTCCACCAAGCACGGACGCAAGGATGCCGTCAAAAAGAAGCATTTCTCATTGCACAAACGCAGACAGGCGCTGGCCGATGACTTTTTGGCAAATTCAACGGTTCCCTCGCCCATATGCTTGCCACGATCGTCAACGGTAATGCTGGCCCGCTCAATGGGACCGAAGATTTCGAAAGACTTGTAGAGCAGCTCATTGGACACAAATGGCGTCAGATTGCTGACACGCAAAATGGTTGCATTTGGGGCAAATCGTACGCGCAATTGACGACCCTTTCGCATGGAGCCATCTAAGGCACGCTTGGCCTTTTCGGCATTAATGTGATAATCAAGCTTGAGGAATGTAAAATTCTTTTCAATATTTGAAAATATCTCGCCTATATCGCCATACGGCTTAAACATTTCGCGCAACTCCTCATCTGTAATATCGTTGGTCAAATTGCCAACATAGAGACGATTGCGGCCAGAGAACTTTGTCTCCTGGGCCACTTCAATCTCCGGTAGCTCGTTTGTTGGACCGCCAATGCTGCGCAGCCTTTGGGCAATATAGAAATCATCGCCGCGCTGCGAGTTGTTGCCGCCGCCAGAGTTTTGTCCCCCGCCGCCGCCGCCGCCACGAGATCCACGATTTCTATCGCGTTGTCCACCGCCTCCACCTCCGCCGCCACCACCGCCGCCTCCACCGCCGCTACCACCTCCACCACCGCCGCCGCCGCGACCTCTATAGGATTGATTTTGAGCCTGAGCTTGGGCCTGAGCGTGCGCATGAGCCTGAGCTTGAGCCTGAGCCTGAGCTTGAGCTTGAGCTTGTGCCTGAGCCTGGGCTTGTGCCCGAGCTTGGGCTTGATCAGCTGAATTTGAATTGGATTGATTGGGATTGGTGTTGTTAGCTTCGATTGTTTTGTCATTGAGGCTTCCTCCGTCCGCTTTTGGTGCTTCTGTAGTGGACTTTTGCTATATATGTGTGTATTATAGTATATATATTCATGTGAGTGAGTATATAAAGAAAGAAAGAAATGTGATATACGCTACGCAATTGTTTAACTACAGTTTCTGTTTAAATCAATGCAACAAAACAAACAGCCCAACTAGTTGACAATTCATCTTGTCAACAAATTTGACTGATGCTGCACACATTAGCAAATATATATAAACATATATCTTTAAATACGAACTTAAGTTTAGGCATAAAATCAAACCCCACCCTCCATTTTATCCTGATGATAACTGAATTTACCCTGCAGAAACATTAGGCAAATTAGAATGGCAGTGTGGCCACCTTTTGCATTATATCGTTTCAATCCCAATTGGTTCAATCGAACGGATCAGTAAAATGATCCATTCTCATTTATGTACAAAACTGTTCATCAGTAGTTCAGTTCTTTACGAGAAAAGCTCAAGTAAATGGCCAAGTTCACCAGCATAACTTGATCCCTGATCATTTTCCAATCGCTATATCTCGGGGGAACAAGACTGATGCGATATATCGATACCAAATTTCACGTATCATAATACCAATTCAGGTATCATAGAAATAGTACGTTACTTTTATGTGATTTTGATACGAGCTGCGGTTTTTATCGAAATGCTTCGTATACTTATCGATATTTTGTATGTAAACATAGAAAAAGAAGTTTATAAGAACACAAATTTGCAAATGAACATATTAAATGCCATGGAGTTATTTAATAATGTTTTACCATCTTTATTTTCGATCATGAAAATACTCGTTTTCTAGCAACTTTGTGGCGTTCAAGCTCCACCTGTTGTCATCAACTGCAATGCATTTTAGTAAACTAATAACAGTTTAAAAAGTAAAAGAGTATTGCAATGCTTCTAGGTCGTGATGTAAAAAACATTGAAATATTTTAACGCTATTAGTTTTTTACGACGGCGTTGCCAACAAAGGGAATAATAATGTACACCACAAAGTATGAAACTTATCGATCACTTGTAATAATCGATCGGGGACCAATTATGTTGCTGAATGAAGCGACATTTGGAACCACTTCAATGCAAATGGAACACGCTAAAAACAAGCAGGTGGCCGATTTAGTTCACGATGCAGAAATTAATGACTACTTATTCACCAAATTGAACTAAATATTTCAACTGCAGTGCATATGTACATATGTATGTAGTGCGCATGTACTCAGATATCCAGTGCACAATATTTGCAAATACCAGTTGAATACAAAATTGGGTCACCCTGTTGATTAGTCGATAACAATTAACACACAATATTTATATTTTGCTCTCGTGAGTTAAGAGATATTCTATGAACCATACAAACATACAAAACGCACATAGGTTGTACTTATATACATACATACATATAAATAAAAGCACAGTTAGAAATCTCCCATGCAATAAAATCACAACTGGTGCATGAACATAATTGCACATGCAGAGCCGTTAGAATAAATTTAGAGATCCGAGGACCGATCAACAAAAAAAAAAGTAAATTCAATTTCAGTTTGCCAAACAAACTGCCCAAAGATAATAAATTGAATTAAAAAAGGTTAATGACATACAAACTTGCATATGTACATATTTAAAAGATGCCCTCAGCCTCTACCCCCGCATCAAAATATGGGCATCAACCATTTGCCGGTTGGAAAGTACACAAGCAATAAGTCCAAGAATACAAGCCACCTTAGCCCAATGCCGTTGGTGCGAATGAGATAAATAGCATACCACGCGCACACTGTACGAATTGCATATACATACATGCATACCGCGATGTGTATGTATACATGTGTATGTGTGTAACCCGTATGTGTACTTAAAAAAAAAAAAATGTTCGCAACACGCTGAATACACAAACCACACACAGAAAATTTAAATTTTGTGCATACATTCACAATAAAACCCTTGAAATTTAAATTTGAATGCATGTTCTATTTTATACGACCCATAAATATGTTTGTATGTATTTATGTAAGTTTGCAAATTCCACGGAGGAAAATACAAAGCGGAATATGCAAATATGTACATGCATGCATGCATACATACATATGTACATACATACAAACACACATGGCTGCCAGCTTACAAAATACATAGAAAAGTGACTAATGTAGTCTCTTTTTTATTTATTCAATAATTTCGACCACGCTAAAATTAAGTTTTCCCACAAGGCGTTGCTTAAGCCGCCATTGTATATTTTAACTCCGGCTCGTACTTTTTCCGAGAACACAAACAGAATTGTCAGAAGAAAAAAATCAACAGGAACCCCTAGACCCGTTAATTGGAATAGTTATTAGAAAATTGACGCTAACAATTCAATTGTTTATTTGAATTGTATAAATATTTAATTTCCGTTTCATTTTGATACGCTTGAAGTAATCTACATGTGGGCATTTGTATGTACTTACATTGGCATTATTCTGATTTTGAAAATTCGACCTATTTTGTGGGCCGCCACGATTGCGGTTGCGATTTCCACCTCCACCGCCACCACCACCTCCGCCGCCACCAAAGCCGCCTTTATTTGCAAAATTCTTATTTTGATTCTGGCCGCCGCCGCCACCACCACTACCGGTGCCACCACCGGCGCCGCCGCCAACACCACCGCCATTCTGATTGTTGGGACCACCAAAACGTTGTCGTTTCTCCGCCGGCCCACCGTCGGGACCATCATTTTGCTTTTGTGGTCCATGCTTGCCAATATTTTTGTTCGGCTGATTATTAGCTCTGCCTTGCCGTTGCGGCAGCGGTGCCGAATTTCCAGTGTCCATTTTCACCGAATTATCCATAACAAAATTGATTTAGAAAATGTTTTCACTTGAATTACACAACCGTCCAGCCTCGATGAGAAACTGAAGCGTAATAAAATTGATATATTTGTGGAAACGAAACAGTTCTATATTCGTTAGGGATGCTAATAGCTTATCGGCCTATCGATATATGTTATCAATGGCTATGTACACTCGATGACAAAGTGATAACGATAGTCAAATGAAATTGTCTTGATGATAATATTAGTGGGAGTCCTGATGTTGCTTACGCTTCAATTTTACGTAAGATCACGAGTGACGTTTCTCAGCTCTGCTTATTTGCTTCAGAAGTCCCACTTATATACAAAATTCTATTTTCTTCTCTCATGTGTGAGAATGAATGAATTTATTTTTTTTATTAAATACATTTACATAAAGATCACCAAAATCCAATATTTATACATTTATAATTTGATGGTAATATGATTATACCATGACCTAGGATGGGTTTTGAAATTATAACACAAAATCAGCTATATTGCCAGTTGTCGAATAATCCATGAATATTTTCGATGAGTCCATGTTAAATTATACACTAGTATTATTCTTGAAATATATTTTAGTAATGAATATCTTGTGAAAAGCATTTCATGTTTCTTCGAAAAAGACCATAAGAGAAATTCGATTCAGTGCAAGCCTCGGATGAAAATTGCGTGTATGACAATAAATCTATACGCAAATGAGATAAGAATCCAGACATGTTTAAAGCGTAAAATAAAGGAGAACGTAAATAATAAATAAACTTCAGACGAAATAGTTCTATACCACATATTTAATTGTCTTAAGCTTGGAGCTTATACACAAATATTAATATTTCACAATTTCGATGTGTAAGAAATAATTGTTTTTGAAGGGGGACATCCAGTACTCTTAAGCAATCTATAATTAATAATAGAAAATTGTAGGTATGTATCACAAACTATTTATTTCGACATTCTTACCAATTTCATAAAATCCCTTTTTCACGTATTTGTAAAACATTTCTATTGGAAAATTTAATAGCTTGCGTCGAAAAAATTCCAGAATGGATAATGTAGCAAAAGTGAGCGCCTTTAACTGTAGTAATGGTGTTTCGTTGATAAAAAATAATGAAAATACAATATATAATTAACTTACAGTTGCAAAGACAACATAGTAGACAAGAGTTGTTGGGAACAAGAATAATATTGCAGAGAAAAATATTGTTGCAAGGTATAGCTGCCGATTCATATAGTTATGAGCTTCAATTCGATCTAAAAGAAATGAAATTTATTATTATTATTATTATTATTATTTGAG
Organism: Hirtodrosophila confusa; assembly: GCA_035043065.1. Classification (NCBI taxonomy): domain Eukaryota; kingdom Metazoa; phylum Arthropoda; class Insecta; order Diptera; family Drosophilidae; genus Hirtodrosophila; species Hirtodrosophila confusa. Next base: position 4,182,165 of record JAWNNI010000078.1, read on the forward strand.
TAACTTTCGTTGGTGTTGATCACTTACTTCTTAGGATATTATATCGATTGCCTCGTACAACTTGCCATAATACTGTTAGTCCTTTTACTTCCACGTTGTTTAATCTGAAACAGGTAATTCAGTAAATAGTCTTCTTAAATTTCGATTTTCATCTTACACTTTGGTGTAAACGTAAAAACAGTGAGCATGTAAGCCAACGATTGATATTAGGTCAGCAAGCAGTGCTATTTGATACGTAAATCCTAAGCATCCGAATGCTCCAATGGCAAGAAAGGCCTGTCGTACAATTGGTTCAATTAAATCTGAGAAATATATAAATTAAGTCTTAAATTCAAGCCAAAGAGTATATCAATGTATTTACCCAAAAAGGTGGACCACAATTCTATGTGATATTTGAAGCAATCAAGGAAAAAATTATTCAGATGTATGTTGAGCTTCAGGCCAATGGGACTACCTTCCAAAACTTTTAAAAGGCTGTATAGCTGGTTTATAATAATCTACAAATACAAATGTTTTAATAACAAAATGGAGTCGTTAACGTTGGAGCTTACGTGAGAGATCTGAATGAGGTAATCGCCCGGATGAGAGACAAGCGTAAACAATATCAGCATTAATATAATACCCAATGCTCGATCTATCATAATATTGGTGCACCTAGAACTGTATAATAGAAAAGAGGTTTTATTTTACACATATTAAGCTGAAAATGTCAATAATCTTACCCTTTAGCGTTTATGGATTGCCATTCTATATAATGCTTATAGAATACAGTATGGGATATAATGCCATTTATAAATGCATTTCCAACAATATATTTAAACAGCTGCATGGGAATATTTGCTATGAAACAAATTGGTTGACTTCCATAGAACCATAAGCCATCCGATTTGCGGAACCTATCAGGTTCTGGTTGAACCAACTGAGCCAGCATATAGAAGTCACACTCATCATTGATGTGGCTCTCTCTTGTCCAATGGTTAACTTTGTTATATCCTTTAACAACCAAACTACGTACTATTTGTTTATCATAAAGAATTAGCTTTATTTGTTTCAGACTGTCGGGCGTAATTCCAGTAAACATAAGCGAAATGTTTGGGGAGTCGTGATTGTATGTGAAGCATATCATCATATCGTGTGAACGGCAATGGCTGCTGTCTGCATAGGATTCATTGCACAGGATTGAACCTAGAAATCGCATTTTATTGGATTCCGAATCGTTTTTATAGTTGCTAAGATCCACCACATAGAACACCACAACATTATCCTCGCTAATGTGCAACTGTCCATATAAATTACAAGGCCGTTTCAGATAAAAGTAGTCAGTCGGTAAAAATATCTTTATGCTCATAATTTTTAGTGAAGCCGGTATAAACTGACCTCATAATACAAAACAAAACAACAATATTTAGACAATGGTATTATTTCGATATATTGATAGCAGCGATAACAACACAACCATCACATATTTATCGATTATCAAAGAATAACGGCGTCAATGCAACCATGTTGCCTTTCGCGTTTCAATCCATCATTCCATGGTTTTTCACGTGTTCTGTTTTATATCGTTTCGCGGATATTTATTGACATACACATTCGCATTTTAAAGGGATACATATTTCATCGGCTTTTGTTTTAGTTAAAATTTTTTTCGTGTAATAAGATATTTATATAAATATCAACATGGGCTATGACGGTAAGTTGCAATTCTTAAGCGCAGTGCCGTTTCTCAAATACACATACATATGCATTAAAAGTATATGAGTTTGGGCTTCGGCTAATTTACACTTGCATGTACATATGTATGTATGTATGCATGTCCATACGTACATAAGTTTACATAAATAGAATAGTTGAGTGTATAAAATACTTGCAAATTCAGAATGCCGCTGTGTACTTAGCAAAATATGTTCATCTGCATTTCTTTAAAAGTTATTTTATACATTTAACACTCTTGCGTGCACACACCGGCAGACATATTGTGTTTTACATGTGTACGTTCCTACATACATACATATGTACATACATAGACACAAAATTACAAATGAACAAATGTATGTTCAAAAATATGTACATTTGTTGTATATTGTTTAGTTGTTTTCCTTGTGGGTGCTATTAGAGTTTTCCCTATAAATGTATGCATATACGTACATACATACATATGTATGTATGTACATATTGCATACTTTTTTCCCACCAAAATAACCGCGTTGCGTATTGTGATGGGGCAGTTTTTTTTGCTATATGCATACATATGTATGTATGTATACATATGTGTGTATTTTCATACCATATCATATTAGTTGCAAACACCCTGTGCGTGTATAACAACCCACTATGTATTTACATACGTACAAACATACATACATACATGCATACACATGTATGTACATACGTTGTATGTACAATTAAAGCCGGTGATATGAATATGTAAACATTTGTGAGTATGTACATATGTATGTACAGTATGTCAACTAATTGTTTGCAAAATTAAAAAAGTCACACAATTTCAACATTAACATAATTATTTATTAGGAAAGGCACTTAATTTCATGTTCAGTCTTTCACAATATTTTTCATAGATGTATTCTTAAACTAAATAATTAAAAAACGCAATAAAAATAGAAACAGAAATATTAAAAAATCATAGTAACTTCAAAAAACAGCAATTATGAGCTGTCTATTAATTGTTTGCAAAATGCAAACATTTATGTTAAAAAGGCTTTTTCTTTTTAATGATAAGCAAAATTTGGCTAATATTTTGTATGCCCGCCATTAGCATCCATTACTGCCCTGAGGCGCCGCGACATCGACGATATTAGAGCATTAATGTCGTAATACTCCGGTATTTTTCGCCACTCCTCATTTATAAATTTAATGAGGTCAACTTTTTTAGTAGGGCTCCGTTTTGCCACTTTTTTCTTTAGTAACGCCCATAAATTTTCGATGGGATTGAGATCTGGACTCTGGGCGGGCGTGTCAATCACTTTGCTGCAATTATAAAGCAGCCAGGTGCGACACAGCAGCGATTTGTGCTTCGGATCATTGTCTTGGTACAGCTTGTATTTAAGCTTGCTGCTGTTTTGTGGATCAACAAAGCCAAAATTGTGCGCACTTCTTGACAATTCATTTTTTAATATGTCCAAATAGAACTCCTTTGTCATAATATCGTTAAATATGCGCAGCTCTCCAACGCCTTTAGATGAGATACAGCCCCACACCATAACTGAAAGCTTTCCAAATTTAACAGTTGGTATGATGTTTTTGGCTTGGAGGGCTGTTTTTGGCTTCCGCCAAACTTTGCTGGGTCCATCATGATAATACATCATGATCTTGGTCTCATCACAAAAAATGACGTCATTCCAGTATTCCGGAGAACTGTTAGCATGATATATTGCGAAGTTCAAGCGCTTCTCAATGTTCACAGCAGATATCAATGGCTTCTTCCTTGCTGCATAAGATGAGTACTTGTGGCGATTGAGTACTTTTCTCACAGTTTCATGGCACACGGTCTTCTTCAAGTCTGATTGGATGCCATTTACCAACTCTCTGAGGCTTGTTTGTGGTTTATTCTCAATAGATTTTACAATTTGTGCACAATCCCGCCGAGAGAGCTTTGGTGGTCTGCCTTCAGAACTGTATAATTCCAGCCTGTTTTCTTTTTCAGCACGGTTAATAATATTATAAACTGTTCTAAGTTTAATTTGGTACATTTCAGCCAACTCTTTTGCTGTTTTTCCTTTGTTAAAATGAAAATACACTAATTGTATCAAATTATCCTCAGTGCGTTTGCCAGGCATTGCAAAAATCGTTAATTTAACAAAGATGTGCACTGAACGGAAGCAAATTTCACAATAAATGAGTGCAAGGAAATCTAGGAAAAAAATACGCGATCGCTCGCACTCGAGTTTTGTGTCCCGTTAGTTATTTTATTGTCTTCTTTCAACCAATGTTTGCATTTTGCAAAGAATTAATAGACAGCTCATATTTGCTGTTTTTTTAAATTCCTATGAATTTCTTATATTTCTGTTTCTATTTTTATTGCGTTTTTTAATTATTTAGTTTAAGAATACATCTATGAAAAATATTGTGAAAGACTGAACATGAAATTAAGTGCCTTTCCTAATAAATAATTATGTTAATGTTGAAATTGTGTGACTTTTTTAATTTTGCAAACAATTAGTTGACATACTGTATGTATGTACGTGTACAGTACCTTCAAGAATTTTTTTAACTTTTCGGTGAAAGCCTCAATATAAATATTTATATATGTACATATATATTCAGACCTGTTCCGATTTCCGCTTTCGACAAGATTTTGCGGTGTGATATTCCTTAATATTCCAATTTGTATTATTGCCATTGAAGCTAGTTTATTCAATCCGCCAAAATGATGTGAATGCGTAAATGGGAACACCTCAGGAAATTCACTTCCGTATTCTATATCGAAAAGAAAGAAAACTAACTTATAAATTCAATTTGTAATTGTATTACTTATTTTTATTTTTATAAATTGTCAAACTATTTATAACATTTCCTCTAAATCAACTTGTAATTTTTTTACATTTTTTTTATAAATCCGCAAAGTATTGATAATATTTCCTCCAAATCAACTTATAAATTCAATTTATTTATTTTTTTTTTAAACCGTCGAAGCTATTTATAATATTTCCTCTAATTCCGCAGTAAGCTGTTCGGTATTGTTTTAATAATATATAATAAGTAAAGATTATCACAGTATGACCATTAAAAATGTTTTAACCTGCAATTATCAAAGATTCTCGATAACAAAATTGAGTTATATTTGTTTGATTTTATTAAACAGATCGTGACCGTGACCGCGACAGGCGTCGCCATCGTTCCCGCTCTCGTGATCGCCATCGTGACCGCTCTAGGGATCGTCGCCATCATCGCAATTCGCGCCGCAAGCCATCTTTGTATTGGGATGTACCACCGCCCGGTTTTGAGCACATAACACCAATGCAGTACAAAGCGATGCAGGCCTCGGGCCAAATCCCGGCCAGCGTCGTTCCAGATACGCCGCAAACGGCTGTACCCGTTGTGGGTTCAACCATAACGCGTCAGGCTCGTCGCTTGTATGTGGGCAACATTCCGTTCGGTGTCACTGAGGAGGAAATGATGGAGTTTTTCAATCAACAAATGCATTTAGTTGGTTTAGCACAAGCCGCTGGCAGCCCCGTACTGGCATGCCAAATTAATTTGGACAAGAACTTTGCTTTCCTCGAGTTTAGGTCCATTGATGAGACCACACAAGCAATGGCCTTCGATGGCATCAATTTGAAAGGACAAGACCTAAAAATAAGGCGCCCACACGATTATCAACCAATGCCCGGCATCACGGATACGCCGGCTGTAAAGCCCGCTGTTGGTAAGTTATCAACTTATACTGGTATGTACTACTGAAAGCTGAACATATTATTAAATAATATTCCCCATTTCATCATCTAACAGCCTCTAGTGGAGTCATCTCAACGGTGGTGCCCGATTCGCCACACAAAATATTTATTGGAGGTCTGCCCAACTATTTAAACGAAGAGCAGGTAAGCGTAGAGTAGCTTTTCAAATGTTTAGACAGCCAACTATTAATTATCTGTATATATGGGCTAATGTAAATAAAAGGTCCACCAGGGAGAGAAATTCACAGAAAAACAACACTGAGATCCATATTAGGAAAATCCAAATACCTTCGCAAACTTAAGATCTCAATGCATTCCTATTTTACGAGTATTATATGCGAATTATTTGCTGAAAATAATAATAATGCACATTGATATCTGTTCTGTGTAACGTCCGCAACGGTGCGATTGAGAGTGCTGTAGATTACAACAAGAACTGAGCCACTTTTGGCTCTGGAATAAGGAAAAATTGGAATGTAGATTTGTGTATATGCAGATCAAGTTTTTTCCGATTGCAGATATTTCCCCCGCCTCACAGCAAATCGATAAAAACGATTTATAAGGACAATTTTAAAGAAATAGCTTTGGGACATGTATACTTTGGTCACTCCTAATCTACTGTCCAAATTTCAAGTCGATCGGATAATAAACATGGAAGCTATTCACAAAAGAAGATTCAGTGCTGTAGAGCGGGGGGAAGAAGTAGCGCAGTTGCAACATAAAAGGCCTCGCTTGCGCTGTAGCTTGTGTGTGTGCGTCTTTGTGTATGTTGGTGTGTATGTGTAAGGGTACGAATATCTGTTTGGTAGCCTTAGACCTGGGCACAGAGAGTTTCGTAGTTGGGTATACCCGACTAGAGCATTCTTACTTGTTTGGTTCTGGAATATTAGGAAAATTACTTGTATTACAACTCACATATGAAATGTCGGGCAATTTTATGGTAAATGTGCAACGGATTGAGATATTTTCGAGCCCAAGTATAAATATATCCTAGGTATTCTAACGTTACAAAAGGATTTTCCTATGCATTGGCCCAAAAAGTATAAGCATACACTACCCGAAACCCTGGAACACCTCCTCTGTACTTGTCCAGCGCTCATGAGAAGCAGACTCAACCATTTGGGGTCCCATACCTTAACTTTTCTGGAGAGTGTATCGAGGACACCACTGAACCAACTCTTAAATTTCGCGAAAATGATATTCAGAGAATCTTAACGTCGCAAGGGTCAAATATGCGGTACCACTAAGGACCGGGTGGTCTATGTGAGGCCACCCGTGGGGGTGACCTACCGTCTTAGCCTAACCTAACCCTAGCCTACACTCCAATAGGTATCAATGAGGCAGTACCGACATTTGAAAATAGGAATTGTTTAAAATATTACAGGTATCAAATGATCGTTTACAAGATTGCATCAATTAGCTCAATGTCAGTAAAGTTGTTATCTGGTTTTTACCTGCCTTAGAAAACATTCTGATCTTACGCACGACAAAAGCATTCCAACGAAACAATAATCAAACGAGCTATTTTACAGTTGAGAAAACCATCCCTTATAAAGGGGGTACATACTAAGTAATTATTTAAAGTCCTAGCAAATAGGAACCTTTGCTTTCCATAACACACAAATTTCTAAACATTCTACACTTAAATTTGAAAAAAGATTAGAACTGCAAAGACGAAAAATGATATCGCTTAGCGCCAAACCGGTTTCTTGGGGGCAGCCGGTGACTTGGCCCTCTTGCGACCCTTTGCTGGGGCTGCAGCAGTAGTTGTGGCAGATGCCACACAGCTAGCAGAGCGCTGCTTTTCAGGGTTTGCCCGACCCTTTGCAGGCTTCTTAGCCGCTGCTTTTTTGGTATTCGGCTTAGTCGCATTATCAGCAGTATTCGCATTCTTTGGTTGATCAGCTTTCTTGCCTGTAGGTTTGGTTTTGTCAATATTATTACCATTATATCCAAGCCATGGTTGATCACCTTCTTTACCTGTGCGGTTGTTATTAATACGATTTCCAAGCTCAGTTGTGGGACCATCGCGCACTTCGTCGCCTTCAGCGCCAGTTTGAAGATTCTGTTCAACTGGAACCGATGTTTCGGGGGGTACTTCCTCAACCATTATAACAGTTGTTTTGGGAGGGGTTTCCTCAAACATTATAACAGTTGTTTCGGGAGGGGTTTCCTCAAACATTATAACAGTTGTTTCGGGAGGAATTTCCTCAACCATTGAACGATGTTCTTCAACCACAACAGGAGACACTAGTGGCAGCTCCTCCACTAATAATTCGTCCTGCTCAGCTTCTTGAGTCTTTTTGAAAGTCTAAACATTTTAGTTGTACATGGAGCTCCCTTGTTTATTAGAAACTACTTACAATCTTATCTTTCACGGCGCGTATCAATACCAATGCCTTTTTAGCTGCTTGCTTGAGTTCGCATTGGCGCTTCGATGGAGAAATGATTGTGAGCATCGACAATAATGTGAATATCACTACCGTGATACTATTTACTAATAGAAACTACTTACAACATTGTCATTAAATGCGCATATAATGCTCCACAGTTTTCTAGCAGCCTCTGCTTTCTGAGCCGGACTTGCAAGGCAGGACATCATAAACGTACTCGTTGTCAAAGCAAGGATAAATGATAGCATAAATGCAAGACCGTGGATTGGTGTTACATTTTCTATATTTAACCATTTTTGTGATAAATTTTGCAGTGTTGTTGAAATGGTGTTGGGTTTTGGAAAAACAGTGTAAAACCACATTATGAAATTGCTAAAATAGTAAAGATTTGGAAAAAATGTAACTTTGAGAGCGACGTGTAGTCTGTATTGAAGTCAAATCTTAATATGAATGTGGTCAAGTATAGTCAAGTCAATTACTAGTAAATTTCGAAGCTAAGCCTACTATTACTAGAAACTTCTCTCTTCGTAATAATGAGTAAGCTTGGTTTTTACTTATTTATTGGGCTCAGTCCCAGCGAAGTTGTCCTTAGGTTGCCCACTTTTCTGCCTGCTTGCATGAGTTTTCCAAATTCCAAAATGATTGTATGTTGCTTTTCTCGGATATTGAAGACTTGAAACAAACTCTAACTGTGTATGGTATCAGAACCTATAAACTTGGTATCAAAACCTATAAACTTGCTATATTTGGTAGCTGTTAGACGTAATGCGTATAAGAAATAATAGTGAATAATTCAATGTTTTGCAGGTGAAAGAATTGCTGCTGTCATTTGGCAAGCTAAGAGCATTCAACCTTGTTAAGGACGCTGCAACTGGCTTGAGTAAAGGATATGCCTTTTGTGAATACGTTGATCTTAGCATTACTGATCAGGTAAGTCTCACTCTGTCTCTCTCTCTGTCTGACTCCTGTCTCATTGCATTTCATGTAATATATATAAATTTTGCAGTCAATTGCTGGATTGAATGGCATGCAGCTGGGTGACAAGAAACTAATCGTGCAGCGTGCCAGTGTGGGTGCCAAAAATGCTCAGAATGCGGCTAATACCAGCCAGTCGGTAATGTTGCAAGTGCCAGGATTATCGACAGTGGTAACATCTGGTCCGCCCACTGAGGTACTTTGTTTGTTGAACATGGTCACTCCCGATGAGCTGCGCGACGAAGAGGAATATGAGGACATATTGGAGGATATTAAGGAGGAGTGCACGAAATACGGAGTCGTTCGCAGCGTGGAAATACCGCGTCCAATTGAGGGCGTCGAAGTTCCTGGTTGCGGCAAGGTGTTTGTTGAATTCAACTCGGTTCTCGATTGTCAAAAGGCTCAACAAGCATTAACTGGCCGCAAGTTCAGCGATCGCGTTGTTGTGACATCATACTTTGATCCAGACAAATATCATAGACGCGAATTTTAGATCAAGTTTCTACGTATTTCACACATTCACCAATTTGTCCAATATAACAACCAACAACAACAACAACAACAAAACAAAACAAAACAAAACAAAACAAAAAAAGAAAACAAGAAAAAGAAAACCAACAAATCACATATTAAAATAACAATTCATGACTTTTATCCAACATGCAATTAGTTTGTTCTTCTTTTGACAACCTTGACAAGTTTCCAGCACATTTTCAGTTCATTTTGATTTTTGTGCTAATGAAAATTCAACAAATTGGATATCACTTACGCCGTATTTAATTATGTACTCGTATTTGGCTTTGAATAAATAAAACAATACAATTGATGTATATGTATGTACACATGTGGATGAAACATTTATAACAGTATTAACACACAATTTCTAATATGTATATAAATATATATATGTATACGAAAATAACTTAATACAAGACAAATTAATTAGTTCACTGTTGCGATATGTAATTCATTTGATTTTCATTTAACTACATTAATAAATGCTGTGTGCAGAAATCTCGTTATGGAATTAGCTTTTCAATAATACATAATGCTATATACTCGTATAGAGTATATTCAAACGCTTATACCAACAAATTCACAATATAATGCTTTCAGTTTTATCTGCACTTATCAGTCCATGAAATGCAGCTCATTTTCGTTCATATTTCATAAAATTAATACCCGAAATGGACTTAGAATAAGCATGCTATGTATACTCGTATGTAAAGTGGGTCCGTCTAGCAGTATCTCTAGTTTTTTTGAAGACTGAGCGTTTCTCAAACTTCAAATATTCCATTAGAGATCTTGGTATGGTAAAGGGTTAAGAGGTTAAAGAATTCAACGCGTGAAAAACTTAACTGGAAAATATTGTAATTACTGAAGTCAGCAATGGCAGTCCTCGGAATGCTATTTCGATAATCTATATATGTATATATAAAAGAGTTCGTCCTGATTGACAACCATAAACAGAAATGTGGTTTTTATACACTTATAGTGGGAGACGTTTCCGAACAACCTTGGAAAGTATATATTTTCTATCAGCATCAATAGCTGATTCGATATAGCGATATTTGTGTTTCTATGCAAACTAGTCCGTCAGTTTTAGAGCTATCGTGATGAAACTTGGCACAGATGGTACTTCTTTGCTGGCAGTACGTACATAAGTCGGAACCAGCCGGATCGGACCACTAACCACTAACTAGCTGACATAGGAATGATCGGTCGAAGGAAGACTTACATCTGTTTTCCAAATACGAAACTCACCAAATCGAAGTTTCAGTACATATTTTGCAGGCTGACTAAATTTGGCTCGAATATCTTATAGCTGTGATAGGAACAAATGGATAACAAATGAGTTTTTGCAAGAGAAACTTTTTTGTTAATGCAGACATTGCATCAAAGTCAGCAAAAACAAGTTTAAATGTTGAAAAATGTTCAACAAAATCGGACGAATAATCGGTGGAAATGGTAAATATGTAAGGCACACCAAAGATTGTCATTCTTTCTTGATTTTCAATAAATATAAAAGATACCTCAAAATGGACCACATGTTACGAGTATGCGTGATTTGTGCTGTGGTAAAGAGTCGATTTCATGTCGGAATGCGATATATCAATTGTCGCTAATTTAGTTTTTTCAGTTATTACGTTGAAGGCAACGTTTTCCGACTAATATTTCATGAAATGACGCCGAATTATTGTCAACTCTTCAGTCGAATATATTAAATGAACACATTTACTACGCCAATTTTATATCGGATCGAAACGCTATATCTAATAGCTGCCATAGGGATGATCGGCATGAAAATCTATTTGTTTTCAACCATATCTTATTACACTTTGTATAGTTTGGCTTAATTTGATCAAATGCTGACTACTATATATCTTATAGGTGCTGCTATTGGAACAATCGGCCGAAAGTTGGCTTAGTGCAGTAATGAACGTATATATATTCGTATAGCGATCGCTGTGACATAGAATGTGGGTGGTAGCTAGATATACATATATGTAAATGTATCTAGTAGATACATAATGTTTAGTATGTGTGCTGCAATCTTCGGCCTGTAGTGCATTGTATGGGAATACTTGTGTTTGGGTTGCGTTCTAGTAGATTTAAGTAGATGCCCTATTCGCAATATCTATGCTGACTAAAAGGGAAGACAATTCCAGCTCCTCACTGAACTTATTGCGCAGGATAACGCTGCGATAGCCTTGGCGCACACAGGTCAATGGATAGCAGGCCTGGGCTATAAAATGCGTTTCGGCAAACATATCCTCATCCTGTACCTCGAAGCGCAACAGTGCAAAGTGCGGATTGTGCACTGTGAACTCAAAGGATTCATTCCAAATGGGATTGAAACCGTTTTCGTTGACTTTGGTACGATATTTGACACCGCTGTCAAAGCTGGCGCCAACAATATCCACAACAACTTGCGGATTGTTCGACTTGCCACCGCGAAATAGATGACGAGCTGCTATAATACGTATACTGACTTTGATTTCATTAAGACCATCGGATAGGGGATTGTTGGGATTAAAGGTTTCAGATTTCATAAACGCTGGCTTCAGTATGTAGCCACATTGGCCGTTATTCCGAAACTTGGCCTGATTTAGCTGCATGGCCTTGTCCCCAGTTTGATAATTAAGTGCAATCATCTGAGAGCCAATATTCCAAAATGGAACTGGATTAAAATTTGATGAATCTAAGCGCTGACCCTTGGGATAAACGCGACTAATTTGATTACGATGATATGATAAAAATAGCGGCATATTTTGCTGTATAAACTGCTTTTCAGCCTTCGTTTCGGGGAAACTGGACATTTCTTGAAATATCCAGGAGTGATCACGAAACGGCACACTCCTGAAATATATTATCAAGTCGGACATCTCCTTAGCCACGCGTGCTGTGCGCTCCTTTTTGCGACGCTCCGTTGCCAACTGACTGGCGATTAATGCCGCATCCTGTATGGCCTTGATCCACTCGTAAGCCATCTCCTGATTGTCAAATCCAATTATAAATGGATTCTGCATCGTTGGCGTTTGTATCTGCAGCTTTATTATAATGCCAGGCTCGTTCGATTCAAACAGAGACGCCACGGCCCCATAGATCTCAATTGAATCAGTTCGACCATCGTTGCCCTCCTCGTTGACCGAATTATAATCCTCTGTTGCCGAATCAATGACCTTAAAATAAAATGCAAAAGGTAGTTCAGTTGGGAACTGGGTTTCAAAAGTATTTTGGATTACCTTGACATAGTTAGCCGGCAAATGATGTTGTATCATGCCACCATAGTCGCCTTTCCACCACATGGAGTTGTTCCTTTGCACATTGGTTATAATGGCGTGCTTGGGAAAGGAGAGCTCGTCTGGCTTGTCTGCCTTATAGCTATACAAGGCCTTGCATGTTACGTACTCCTCCAGATTGGAACCCATATAGTTTGAGGCACCCGTGCTATCATTGCTATGCTCACTGTGCAGCTGTGCATTCTCCATTAATGTCTGTCGCAATAGCTCCTGGGAAACGGGATGTACAAGCTTTACGTTGCGATATAACGGATTCCTCATATAATAATGGATCAGAGATACTAAGGACTCAAACTGCATTGTATCAATTGCATATAGGCGTCCTTCCTGTATGATCCGGCAGTGTTTGATCTTCCGATTTATCGTAAATGATATGACAAAGGCGTTAACGCTCTGCACCGATGGCCGCACCAGAAATGAACCAATCTCCAGCTTAAGCATGCCCTGTTCGGCCTGCTCTTTAGTGGTATTTGGATGAAACCAATCCTGAGTTTCGTGCTTCTTTGGCTGCGGTACTGGCTCCTTAAGGATTATTGAAAACTCCGAGCTACGTAGCATATTCTTGCGATAGTAGACAATCAACGAGTACAACGAATCAAATACAAAGTTTTCAACCAGATAATACTTAGTAGAGCCATTCTCATGTTTCAGCTTAATCCGACAGTGATTCGGCCGATTACGACGCCAGAACGATAAGCTGTAATCCCCAACATATGTTGCCGACTCGCGTACTAGAAATGTACCATCGCCAAGATGTTTATACGTTTCCAATAACTGATCTGCTTCTTGTCTTCTACCTATACGACGGAGTAGAAAATAAAGAATTAGTATTACACCTAAAGATAATTAATAAATAATAAAAACTGTAAGGCTTCTGGAAAGTAGAGTCATTTGAGTTAATTAGCATATTCTTTGTTAGTGGTAAACTAGTTTCATTTTATTTTTGAGCATTATTTAACCAAATTCATCAAGGCAGGCTTTTCTTTTTTAAATTTTATTTCTGCCAATTGTTACTATTTTTATTTGATAAGACCAATCCTTGAAGTTCATCAGTCAATTCAAATTTGGTGACTATAGCTGTTAAGTTGTGGGAAATATATCTTATAGTATATCAACAGAATCAACGTAGATCAGAACCAATGGAGAAACTTTATATTTTCTCACCAGTTTAAGTTGTATAATCAAATTGTGCAAGTTATCTGGCCACTCAATAAAAGTTTCTACGGGCTTGCATTATTTCAAGAGCAGTTTTATGAATAGTTTGTTACCATTCCGTTTTAATGGTACAAAACAAACGAAGCATTATACGGATGCAAAGAAGATTTAAAAAAAGATCCCCACTTACCCTCTAGTTTACCGTGAAACCAATTTTCACCAAAATGCAGCTCATCATTCGCCGATGTATCCTTCTGCTTTTGTTGCATAGTGCTGTTTAAAGTACACGAGGACAGCCCAAAGTCATCATCCTCGGAGGTGCCATTGCGACATTCGCTGATTTCTGATGTGTATATTAACTCTTGTTGGGTAAGCACAAATTGATAAAGGTTCCACGACTTATCAACTGGGTCCTTAAAGTATAGCAAGCCCTTCTTTAATATTTTTTGCAAATTTTCATTATCATCCGTGCCACCGCCAATGGACGAACGGTGGCTAAAGGACGCAATCGTTCCGTTATTAGCACCAATTGCAGGTAAACTAATTGCATTAACATTTTCATCGAACTGCGGCAACTTTTTATGCTTCAGAATTATTCTCCGGCGCAACTGATTGGGCGATGGCAAATGCAACTCATTTCGATCACAGGGCTGTGTGAGCAGCATATCTCCAAAAACCTGCAAGGAATGTTGAATTAGCTCAAATAATTCGCAAGGATAACTAATTATGGTGAGTTTTCTTATAGCCTAATTAGGATTCTGATACGACTTACCTCAATCAAGGCATGGGCCATGTTTCGTTGCTGTTCTAAGGAGCAGTTCTGTTCGATGGATAGGATAACTGGATATTCGGATGTTGTAAATGCATGATCTTTGATAGTCTTGATGACATCCATAAATTTAATTTTTGACGTCATGGTGTGCCCATGAAAGATGTATGGTAAATTGTCAGGACCGTTCCAGCAGTCCAGCTCAATGCAACGGCAACCCATGCGCAGGGCCCGGGCGTACGCCTCACAGGAGGACTCGCTCGAGAACTGGTCACCCGTTAGATATGTGTTGTGGGATGAGGCTATCCAGTAGGAGGATAACGGCTGGTTCATATCCATGAAGATTGCATCGTATTTCGTGTCCCAAAGATCGTTATGTTTTGAGAAGAGATAATCGACAAACTCGGAGATGGCAAGATACGGCTCCTGAACATCCCGTTCAACATCCTGAACAAAGTCGCGTATAAAGCTAGATATGCTAGTCAGTTCACCCACATTATAATCGCGCTGTTCCGTTTCCAGAAACCGTTTAAATTCAATGGGACGCACTATTTTCTTATCCTCCGAATAAGTGAATTCAGTGCCACCAAGCATATTTACGAAATTGACGGGTAACAAGAGTTTCTGATACAGACGCGAGAAATCATCAAATTTGAGGTCATGTTTGCGCCTAATATCGTCCGTAAAGCACTCCATAAATTTGCTAGTGCTCATTTTACAGCTAACGCTACTCAAGAATGTTTTAAAATCCTTAATTGTCACCTGGCTGCTCTGCTCGGATTTGGTCAAATGCGAATTAACATTTTCAAATGAATAATATTCACGTCGCAGCCAGCGATCGATCTGCAAGGGATACGATGCATTAATTGTATCCTTGACCATATATCGAAGTCCCCGCACCCAGTTATCGGCCTCTATTTCTGAGAGCGCTACAATTGAGAAGCTTTTTAGCTTAAAGCTATTGCCATACATAATGACAAAACATTTGCTGCTCTCAAAGCGCTGGCAATCATCCGCATGCAGGCGGAACTCCTTTGAGTTCTTTCCCAACCGTATCTCTCGTATCTCCCGTAACTGTATCGTCCCCTCGTAGTCGGTGCGTGCGTGTGCAGCGATCGTTGACCATAACAGCTGACGGGTCTCTCTGATAAGCATGAGGTGTCGACGGTCGGGGCGTCGTTGTTTTCCATATAGTTTCGTTACAATTGTTCCACGTTCTAGCATACAAATCGTTTGCTCCATTTCCCCCAAAAGGGGTGTATTCATTGCACTGAAGCAACTCATTGTTTCTTATAATTATTTTATAAACAAAAAAACATGAATAAAATTCTGTATCTATGTTACAATATGTTGTATGTTTGTGTAGATGTTGGCGTTGGCTCTTTGGGGTTATAAGAGCGTACGAATTGTGCGTTGATTCATTGACGCTTTTATTATTGATTTGATTTGGAAAGTTTATGGAATTTAATTTTGTTGTTGATTACAATTGCACTTGTTGAATGGCAAACTATTTTCTTTGGATAAATTACTGGTTGTACTGCGAATGTATCGATAATACTGGCATCGACGTAAAAATCCACAACGTATACCGAACGTAACATGAGGAGTAGCTGCAAAGCTAGCTACGTAAGCGCAAAGAGGAGCAGATAACGCAAAGTGAGCGGACCAAGCATGAATGAAAGATAACAGACTGCGCCCTCAGATTTAACATAGCATTCTATTGCGCATTACGTCATCAACGTCCGTTATTTTGAATTTTGTATAAGTTTTGTGATGTTAAGTAACATGATAAGAACTTAATTACAATTGTCTAGTTAATTTTCTTAAAATAGCAATTATATATTTATTAGCAGTAAATTAAAATTAAATCCGTACAATGATGATAAATAAATAAATATGTTTGTAATGGAGATTCGATTCTAAATTTGTCTTTTTAGGTGTTTGGAGGGTTTTGCCTTAACCTCCGGGCTTCCTATTTTGCTGTTTTTAATATTTATTTTAATGCCTCAAATAACTTTTTTCTAATCGCGTTGACGAAAATTTCCCGTCTAGATTTGACGTCACAATCAGCTGATTCGTTAACAGGCTAACGGTCCTGCGCATATCGCGATTTGTTCTCTATTGCGATAAGTCAAATACCGTTCACTTAATGTTAAATCGTTTGAGTATAACAGCGCGTTAACATGGTATTAACATAAAGCTAAGCAATGTTCAAGGAAAATGAGAAAGAAAAGTGAAAATTGAAAAGCATTTTGATTGAAAACAGTTGCAAGGAAGCGCGCGCGCGGGCAAACAGTCGTCGGCAGAAGTTTGGCGTACAAATTATGCTAAAAAGCATCAACGCCGACTTCAAATATGCAGAGAACAAATATAATAGCGCCAGGGGCAACAGCAGCATCGCCAGCGGGATCAGCAGATAGCGTCGCGACAATGTCGATGGCGATGCCAGCTCCAGCATCCGTATCCAATTCCAGCAACATTAGCGGCGAACGTGGCGACTCTGTGGATTCCAGGGGTTCAGCGGTAAGTTTGCAAGTGTGTGTGCGTGTGTGTGTGTGAGTGTATGTCTATGCCTGCGCGC
Source organism: Hirtodrosophila confusa (assembly GCA_035043065.1). Taxonomy (NCBI): domain Eukaryota; kingdom Metazoa; phylum Arthropoda; class Insecta; order Diptera; family Drosophilidae; genus Hirtodrosophila; species Hirtodrosophila confusa. Next base: position 4,199,255 of record JAWNNI010000078.1, read on the forward strand.
GTGTGTGTTTGTGTAACCATTGATAGTTTTTTTTTCCAGTCGCATGCCAAGCTTAATTTTTTGTAAGTTTTGTAACAATGAGCAGCAGTTTTGTCCAGGCATTATTATATAACTCAATGACAGCGCACGCTTATTGACCTGACCCCCAAGCCCGCTCACATCCGCCCACGCTCACACACAACAATACAAACGCAGACGTCACAAGCTGGGCAATTGTTATTGCTAGCCCATTTTTTGCCATTGTAATTTTCCGCCGCCAGGTTGTTCAGCAAAATGTGCCAATACGAAATGCCTCCGCAACCGCAACCGCTACCACCATCACCGCCCCCCGCCCCCGCCCCCGACGGCACCTGACCATCTTCGGAAGCACTGGTGCGCATGCCGCCCACTTGTGCCCCTGCCGCTTTGACCTCTTTCCGTCCCCATTTCACGTGCGTGTTGCGTCTTCCTGGTTTTTCTTGTCTTTTGGCCAGCACAGAATATATGAATGTAGTATGTATGTACATATGTACACACTTACATAAATACTTAAGCTGCAAAACAATCGATGGCACTATCGATAGTTTAGTATTTGAGTAGCTGTCGAGGGTTTTCTTTGCAATCGATACTATCGAAACGCATATGTATCGTAGCCAAATATATGAGTTGTCTTTTACATTATATGACTGAGTTATGAATGAATTTATTAATTACGAAAAGTAAACACCCATGAGCTGTGTAGTCTTAAGCAATTTAAATCGCTTGTTATCGAAACTATCGATTGTTGCCACCATCAATGGTTTTTCAGCTTTTCCTTCAACTTTAATCTTCGTTGTCACGATCTATGCGTATAATGTCCTTTCTTTATTACTTCCTCCCTCTGCTGCTCTCCTGTCGTCTGCCTTCCTGTGCCTAACGTCAACCCACAAAACATTAGGATTCCTTGGCTTGCTTCTGTCTTCCCGTTTCTTCCATGTTTACCCTGATTTAATCACAACAGATTCAATCTCATTTCTGACGCCTCAAAAACCTCCCATTAATTTTGTGCTAATTAATTTGGCCAACGACGCAGTTGCGCGCCGCTTACGTCAGTGTTACGTCTTACGTCTTACGTCTCACGTCTCACGTCTCACTTTCCACTTCCTCCACATTGCACACAGCTGTTGGCTGACGGTTTTATGGTAGACTATTTTTGGCATTAATCCTTTAAACAGGAGAGAGTAATGCGGCGCTTAAGGCTGACAAAACGATTCCATTTTCCTACCCTGTACCCCAGATAAATGGCTTCCTTCTATAGGCAGAGGGATGCAACTTTAGGTCTATAAGGTGTATATATTCTTGATCAGCAGCAAAGAATGAGTTAATACAGCTATGCCATTCCGTTATAATACCCCCAATATGGGGTAAACCTTAAAATCCAATCCTAAAATTCAAAAAAATCAGAAAATAAGTAAGTAATTCATGTCTTGTAATTCTGGTGGGGCTCCAAATCACATATTTTAAACTTATCTATATAAATGCATTTAAAAATATTTCTAAACTTGTTTCATCAACAGACGTTTATTATTTCTTCGGATTTCGCAGTACAATCCAAAAAATTCACAGGGAGGAATATTTCTTTTTCAGATTTTAAAAGTACAAATAGTTATTTGATCTTTTCACATTTGAGTAAGAATGTATGCAATGATATTTTAGAACTAGTTTGAGGGTATCCCATAGTCGAGCACTCTCGACAAGAGCATATTGCGCTGTTGTTCTAGTTATAATTTACTTTTCAGCTTAATAGGATTAAAGCTACTTAATCACAACTTGCGATTTGAGAGACAACAATACAATAAAACCCATTTATTGTTCTTAAAGTGTAATTTTGTAAACTGTAATTAACATTACTCGTATAAATAAACATACAGCTATATTTAGATTCGTATATTTTAGTTTATTTACATAAAATCGCATTGCATTACATTCTCCAAACACAAATTTTGTATTAACACAAACGTACTATAAATTTTGCACTATTTGATTTGTATGGCATGAAGAATAAATAAACATTTCGTTTCTATTTATGTTGAATTCAAAACGCTCTCGAGGCCGTTTGATTTTTCAGTTATTCTTCGCGCCTCATCCTTAAATGTTTTACTGGCGCTATAAAAAGAACAAAAATTGTTCTACATACATAATTCATTTCAGGATTCATATTTTTTTGTTTTACTACAAATTATATTTTTATTTTGGTTTTCATAGCATTAACGCTGTGAAATATACATATTCTCATAAAATAACCTTAAAACTTAATACAAAGTAAACTCAACATTATATAAAACATTGCCGTCTTATTTTTATTAACTTTGTACATAAATTGATTTTTAATTCTAGTCTTTCTACATGTGTATTTATAATTTTCATATATATATTTTTTATTATTTTATTATAGAGCTTTTTGTTGTTGTGCACCTAACCACAAAATCATCATGAAAAAGTTTGCCAGGGTTTTAGCGAGGTAAGCGCCGAGTCTTCAAAACTGTATTCCTCATATCTCAAATCCTTTTGATATATGTATATACATTAATCTACTTATTCCATATAGTATCCCTACTAAAACTCTGACCGATTCTCGCTTCCACAGTACACCGCATCGGAGCAGCAGCAACAGCAGCAGCCAACAACGATTAACTCCAAGCAACAGGCCCAACAGCATGAGGAACCCATCGCCATACACTATCTGGCCAGCTTCCATGAGATCTGTGTGGTGACGGCACTCTTGCCCCTGGTGACGCTCTTTACATGCTTTGTGACCGCCTACGTCTTCCAGTACGACGATGTACACGAGACACATTGCCGGGTAGGTGTCAATTCTAAAGTAGTACATTTCAAAGCTATACCAAAGACCATATAACAACAAGATCTGTAACGCAGTACAATAAAATGGCATCAGAGCAGCTTGTTTATCGTAAAATTGCTCTCTGTCTCACAACTTTGAGAGAGAACAAATGCTATAAATAGAATGAGCTCTCAGTCTCACGACTTTGAGAGCGAACATATGCTGAGCGAGGATCCATTCATACTTATATTTCTATGTGCACAAATCCAATGTATATATATTTATGCAGGAGTCTTTTTCTTGACGCGTGCGCGGCCGACCTAAAGTTCGATAAAACATATATCGGGCATATTAGATGTGCCATATTTTATTTAATTATAGTTTTCAACTGTGCCTTTATTTCATTTTGAATTTGAATTAACTATGTAAGCATCACCAAACTTAATAATTATTACGAAGAGATAAGTTTCTAGTAATAGTAGGCTTAGCTTCGGAATTTTCTAGTAATACTAGTAGGCTTATAAAGCTACTTGACTATATTTGAACACATTCATATTAAGATTTGACTTCAATACAGACTACACGTCGCTCTCAAAGTTACATTTTTTCCAAATCTTTACTATTTTAGCAATTTCATAATGTGGTTTTACACTGTTGTTCCAAAACCCAACACCATTTCAACAACACTGCAAAATTTATCACAAAAATGGTTAAATATAGAAAATGTAACACCAATCCACGGTCTTGCATTTATGCTATCATTTATCCTTGCTTTGACAACGAGTACGTTTATGATGTCCTGCCTTGCAAGTCCGGCTCAGAAAGCAGAGGCTGCTAGAAAACTGTGGAGCATTATATGCGCATTTAATGACAATGTTGTAAGTAGTTTCTATTAGTAAATAGTATCACGGTAGTGATATTCACATTATTGTCGATGCTCACAATCATTTCTCCATCGAAGCGCCAATGCGAACTCAAGCAAGCAGCTAAAAAGGCATTGGTATTGATACGCGCCGTGAAAGATAAGATTGTAAGTAGTTTCTAATAAACAAGGGAGCTCCATGTACAACTAAAATGTTTAGACTTTCAAAAAGACTCAAGAAGCTGAGCAGGACGAATTATTAATGGAGGAGCTGCCACTAGTGTCTCCTGTTGTGGTTGAAGAACATCGTTCAATGGTTGAGGAAATTCCTCCCGAAACAACTGTTATAATGTTTGAGGAAACCCCTCCCGAAACAACTGTTATAATGTTTGAGGAAACCCCTCCCAAAACAACTGTTATAATGGTTGAGGAAGTACCCCCCGAAACATCGGTTCCAGTTGAACAGAATCTTCAAACTGGCGCTGAAGGCGACGAAGTGCGCGATGGTCCCACAACTGAGCTTGGAAATCGTATTAATAACAACCGCACAGGTAAAGAAGGTGATCAACCATGGCTTGGACATAATGGTAATAATATTGACAAAACCAAACCTACAGGCAAGAAAGCTGATCAACCAAAGAATGCGAATACTGCTGATAATGCGACTAAGCCGAATACCAAAAAAGCAGCGGCTAAGAAGCCTGCAAAGGGTCGGGCAAACCCGGAAAAGCAGCGCTCTGCTAGCTGTGTGGCATCTGCCACAACTACTGCTGCAGCCCCAGCAAAGGGTCGCAAGAGGGCCAAGTCACCGGCTGCCCCCAAGAAACCGGTTTGGCGCTAAGCGATATCATTTTTCGTCTTTGCAGTTCTAATCTTTTTTCAAATTTAAGTGTAGAATGTTTAGAAATTTGTGTGTTATGGAAAGCAAAGGTTCCTATTTGCTAGGACTTTAAATAATTACTTAGTATGTACCCCCTTTATAAGGGATGGTTTTCTCAACGGTAAAATAGTTCAATACAATTTCAAAGCCCTAAACAACATCTTCGTTTGGTTATTGTTTCGTTGGAAAGCTTGTGTCATGGGTAATGTTTTCTAAGGCAGGTAAAAGCCAGATAAAATTATGACGGCTACTCGCACACAAAGAGCGAAGCTTCGAGTAGCGAAGCTTAACATTTATACTATAATTATAAATTATAGCGACTTATAATTTAGTTTCCAATATACTAATCGATTAAAAAAATTAATCAGAAAATCTCCATCCAAATAATTACTTATTATGCACCTCCTTTATAAGAGTTTTCCTTTAAAGTAAGGGACCGGGAACCAAAAGGCGCCAATCAATGGTTAGCGAAAAGGCAGTCGAATAGCCATACCAAATATTCTGAAGGTCGTTCAAATATATAAACCTTACACATCTTGCTGATAATATATGGTCTTTGTTTATACCCTTGCAGATCTCACGAAATTGGTAACGCATTAAAATAGGCAATTATATATTCCTGATCATAACAGTTGAATCGATTTATCCAATGTCCTTGATCACTATATCAATAGCTGTCAATTGACCGGAAATTTAGTGACATGAAAAACGTTTTTGTAAGCATGTTTGCATTAAGATTTTCAGTTCTGGTTTTTAATGTATCATCAAAATCGTATCACTTTATCCTATAGCTGCCATATGAACCGGAATGCGTATAAGAACTAGTTGTATAAATAACATATTAGTTTATTTAGTAATTTGGTTAAATTTGCATAAAATCGGTTAACTCGAAAACTCAAACTGAGTTGTATGAAATACTTTTCTGCAAGGGTATACTCGTATGTATGTACATATATCTGCGACATCCCTAAGAAAGCTGTTTGCTCTGTTTTCCTGTTTTTAATTGCCACACCTTTTGTTGCAGGTATATAACATAGTGCCCTCGATAAGTGCAATTACTGGCGTCAGTCCACAGCGTTATTTTTGGCGTTTTAGCATTGCGCTGCACATCGGACCCCGCATACCGATTGCCTTTGTCTACAAGAACTATTATCGCAGCCAGCTGGCGCGTCTGCCCCCTCCCTGGTGCCGAAGACCAGCTGGTTAATCTCGCTGATCCTGGTGCTCAACTGCATTGAGATCGCGGCACTGGGCGGAGTCACCTATATATCGAATCGCGAGAACTATCGTATGTTTTTTGAATTTCGCTTTTATTTTGTTTGGAAATGAAATAAATTGCATTATTATTTTCAGCCATACACGAGAGAATCTTCATAACGTTTATGGTATGTTCGCTGTGCTACATGCTGGCCACCATCAAGCTGAATGGCATATTGCATGCCCCCCAGACGCTCAATCCGCAGCAGCGTCAATCCATCAAATGGAAGAAAATTCTTTTCGCCGTATCCATACTGAGCACAATTGGTTTGTTGGTCTTCTTTGCCAAGCATCGTTTCTATTGCCACGATTTGGGTAAATAAACAAGACAAACATATATAAAAGAGATGGTCACGTAAATTGCAATACTTATCAATATATAAATAGGGGTAGACAATTCAATTTAGTACCTTAAACGAAAGACTAACTATGTACAATTATAGATAGATATGTATATGTTAAGTCTTTGCCTAAACACAGTATAATCGCTTCAATTGAATGTCTAGTTTTGCTCTTAATAAGCGTTACGTGGCCAACTCTTAAGCATAATCATAAACAGTTGTCATTCGAAACATTATCTTATATATCACTCTCACTTACAGCCTTCAGTTGGTTTGCGTTCTTTGAATACTTGATCGCCATTGCCAACATGCTGTTTCATTTCACCATTATATGGGACTTTCCATCGCAGTTCATGATGATCGTTCAGGGACCGAAGGAGTATCTGATGCAACATTTGGCCATCAAACCGAAAACCAACTAAGCCGAGGAGTCCTTTACAATTCTATACAATACTTTTCTTCTATTTTTGTTTGTTTGTTGTATTTTATATATTTTATACATACACACACACATACGAACATATATAGATTGTAATGCACCTACATATATACATATATAGAATGCAAATCGTGACGAAACGTACAATTATTGAACTTCTTGAAAAATTTCAAACTAGCGCTTCCATAACCAAAAATTTTACCAAAAACAAATGCAACATTTTTACATTGTTCCCGCCTCGTTTCAGTTGATATTGAATTGAACTCGATTAACAATTTATACGGCATTATTGTTAAGTATACATACCATACCATACATTGCCACACAAGCACATTCAAATGAAAATTAATAATAATTGAAAGTGAATACTAAGTTATGTATGATTTAGTGGCTCCTCTACAAATTTGGTAATCTTCAAAAGTGCAATTTGTTGTCGAACACTTTTGGAGTCACTCTTGCATAACTTTCATAATAAGATGGCTAATACACATACATGCATACATACATATACATGTACATATACATATACATATATGTACACAATTGAGGGACATATTTATTTGAAAAGCAATAAGCGAATTCCTAAAAACGTAGAATTAATATCAGTAAGTGCTAAAGAATATGCAAATGTTAGTTTTTTCAAAAAACACACAAAAAAATATATATATAAACTTAATTCCTATCATTTTTAATCCTATGATAGTATTCGACAGGGAAAATATTTACAATTTTAAGAAAACTTCATCTATTTTACCTTTTATATATATATAGTATTAATATTGATTTTTCACATTTAAAAGTAAATTCAAGTATTTTGTTTTACTCATATAATGTATTGTCGATATACAATTAAACATACAATATAGTCGAATATAGTGTGTCCCAACGTTGTGAATATGTATGTATAAATTTGGAATAATGTATGTATATACATATGTACGTAAGTCTACCCGATCGCCAGTTAACTCAATTCCTTATCTAAATTACAATTTTACATTTTTCGCAACACTTTTGGGCCACATGTTGTAGGCCGTTGCTGTTCTTTGATGATCTCATGTCAATTGCCGTAGCAAACGTAACTGTTTCATTCGTTTAGCCTAGGGATAAAATGCCAGATTTGGAACTGCAGTATATTATACATAGTACACATGCATATATGCATGGATAAATACAAACATCAATATATAATACTTAAGTACGGATGTATTAACACTTTAGCAGTACATATCGTTTATACAAAATATCTGCATTAGAAAATATGCAATTTGGAGTTGTATGGGCCGGGGGGCCTATGATTTATGTAGAGCACCCCGACTCACCGGTATAAACAGATAGCAGTTATTAACAAGGGTAGCACACACTTATTCTTAAACCTAAAATTCAGACAATAGCCTTATAAGCTGGGACAAGCAACGAACTTCATAATGAACTCATTTAAATACTACATATATAGTGCTAAACAACAAACATATATAAACGTAACAAAAAACAAATAAGTAAACAACAATTAACTATATGCTGCTGGAGTAAATTCATGTTAACAACAACCGAACAAGTGTAGCGAGATAAAGTCAAAGTTAGAGGTTTAAACAATAGCAACAATAGCGTACATATTGGAGTTAACAAGATGAGAAACAATTTAGAAAGCATTAAGAATACTGAAATCATTTGTAACGACATTTGGCTTAAAGGTGTTAACATTTTCCCATATGCCTTTGTTGTTAGCATATTTTCATTTCCCATTTCGTATTTGTAATACCAAACAATATTTATATTTATAGCTAACCAAATTATTAACATTTAAGGTTATACACGAGTATATATACATATATTTTATAAGTAATGGCATGTTTTTTTTCCTCCAAATGTTTAGACGAATATTGAATCGAAAGTTCAAATTGAAAATTACGTAATAGCTTTGTACTATACACAGCAAGAAATATTTTATTAAAATCTATGTATAATGAGGCATTTTGGCGTGGAGAGGCCAATGGTTTTTTGGGCATTCTGAAAATAAAACTAGTTTATGTATTTCCTATTGCTAAAGTAAAGAAACAATTGTTATTATGCGACACAACAGCAGCAACAATATACAAATAATAATAATACAACAGAAATAAACGAAATATTACCGAGAAACACACTCAGAGCTTAAGCCCAGTGGTAATCTCATATTCCCCTAATATTAATATAGATATGTATACTTGTTTGAAAACATGAATAACGATAGTTACGAGTATGTTGCCAATATGCACTACCGATTTAACAAAATGAATATTTCCATGCATTTTGCATTATTGTTATTATTATGATTATTATTATTATGAAAACATGAAAACAGAAATTCCTTAACCTTTTGCTGTTTATAACCGTATCATGAATTGATTGTAACCATTTTGATAATGTACTTTGTCAACATTTCTCATGCAGTGCCTCTCATCTTTCTAATGGCTAATTAATTAAATACTTAGTATGTTTTATGATACGAAGGATACATACACACTTGGATGATAATTGATACTTTTTAGAGTGCAACTTTTTACCTTTGCATAACTTTTTAGGCAACACAACGCAAGTAATTTATAATACACAATAATATGTCAACAAAAATTGTAAAACTTTGTAGCTTCCTAATTTGAATAAAGATAACATACATACATAATAACTCAATTTAATTATTAGCTTAGATGATTTTTACTCCCTGTACCCATAAAATGGGTAAAAAGGGGGTATTACATCCGTGCAAATGTATGTAACAGACAGAAGGAGACATCTCCGACCCTATAAAGTATATATATTCTTGATCAGTATCAAAGAAATTTCGATTTGGCCATGTCCGTCTGTCTGTCCGTCTGTCCGTATGAACGCGTCGATCTCAGCAACTACAAGAGCTAGAGACACCAAATTTGAAATGTAGGTTCCTGTATACCATACGCAGATCAAGTTTGTTTCATATTTCAGATTATTTCCCCCGTTCCCCCGCAAATCGATTAAAACCGTTTTACAGTAACAATTTTCAAGATATAGCTTTAAGATTTGGCATGTAAAATACTTTAGTCTCTCTTAATCTACTGTCCAAATTTCAAGTCGATCGGATAATAAACACGGAAGTTATTCACGAAAGAAGATTCAGTGATGCAGCGAGAGGGGGAAGAAGAAGCACAGCCACCAATTAAATTGCCTCGCTTGCGCTGTCGCTTTTGCCGCCAGTGTGTGTGTGCGTCTTTGTGTATGTGTGTATGTATGTGTAAGTGGACGTAGATGTGATTGGATGTCTTAGACCTGGGTACAGGGAGTTTCGTAGTCGGGTATACTCGACTATAGCATTCTTACTTGTTTTATTTAAATTATTAACGAGTGTATTCCTGAACACTCTTGTGGACGGAACTGGTATTGTGTTATATCCCAAGTTCTTTTATCGTGTTCTTGGCAGGCATTTTCCACTCTCCCAATCCATCCAATCGCAAAGACTTCGAGTATAATAAAAAATAATTCACAAGTAAACAATTTTTTTGCAATTCTGTGCTGCGGACGTTTCGTTTTATCCTGTTGGTTTTCCATGTGAAATAAGGATTATTTAATGATATTAAAACATCTTAGGAGGGCATCGAAGGATTATTATACTCTGCAAGGGAGTGTTTTGTTATTTTGTCCCTAAATGTGGAACGCATTGAATGAGTCCTTTCCAAAAACTAACAAGTAAGAACGTTGCAGTCGGATGTACCCGACAGCAGAATACTCGGTTTCAAGTGCGGTATATTTTTTGGTTATTTGACGGGTGGAAAGGAGACGTGTAAAAACAGTATTTTGACACTTTATAAACTGAGGAGGGTATACACCAACATGTGTATCCTGTTTGGTTGCTCTAGCTGCCAGGATGTGGAAAAAATTGCGTTCATTATGACAGACAGACAGACAGACATTTCGCAAGCCTTATATACTCTTTTCAAACATTTTTTTTGGAAACCGAGTATAAAAAGTTCTATGCAAGTGGAGATATACTGTTGTGCGTTCTTCTTCGAGCTATAAAGGTGTAAACATCACAATAGCTCTATCTCCTAGACTACCAACTGACATAACTTTGTCGAAACTTAACCGATTTCCATACGCAATATCTGTTTGATCATGTCTTGTACTCTAAATTGTCTAATTTCAATTTTATTTATAGTCAAAAAAAGAATATGGAATTTTGTCAAAACATCAATCTTAATATCCCAAAAATGAAAACAATATATCTTGGAAGCACTTAAGAGATTTTTAATTATGTATATTGTTAATTATTTACAAATATCGTTCTTACAGCGTTCAATATAAAACAAAAACATATGCATACTCAGATATAATATAATACTTGCACATATACAAGGTAGTAGAGTTAAAAAGTATGTATAAACAAATGTTCTAAAATAGTTTATGCGGAAGAATTTACGAGGACGCCCGAGTTATATAAATTGGTTTTTCGAAAAGCGAAAATAATAAAATATGGTGCTGCAAAATATTGCAAATTTGGTTAACAGAAAACTGCCAAAAATAATACAAACCGTATATATGTACAACTATTATACAGTATGTATGCGTGTATGTTATAGAGCACGGCCTGGGATTGTGTGGTTGTGTGTCCCTGCGGGTGTGTGTGGCGTTGGCTCGGAAGGGGGCGTGGGGGTGAAAGTTGGTGTGAGCGAGGAGGCTTACAAAATAAATTCAGTACGAATTAGCTACGGCCAATGTTTGTATATGTAAATATATGTATAGTATGTATGCGAATGCCTTAAGCTAATCACCTAACAGTAGGTGTAAATATATGCGTGATAGTGTGTGTGTGTGTGTGGATGTGTGTGCTTAATAACATTGATAGCAATGATTATTGTTATTGGTTGCTGTGGCTGTGCGGCGTTGCATTGCAGTTTGCTCATCTAATCTTACTAATCAGGCAAATCAATGCTGATGAATGGCACCACAGGCTTCATAATATCATTCTTGGCCGCCTTCTTGCTCTTCTTGTCATGCTTCCTAAACTCATGCAGCGGCTCTGTGGCAGCCACATTGCTAGTCGATGAGGTGGATGCATCTAAAGGCACAGATTGGCCCGCATTGCTTTGCGTCTCAGCGTGATAGCTAATGTTGCCATATTCCTGCAGAAAGGGCATGGCCGATAGCAGGAACTGGCTAAACGATTTGCGTATGCCAAACCACCACATATTACCGCCCTTGGCGGTAAAGCTTAAGATAATGAGCGCGAGTATAGAGACAAGTAGCGGGGCGAAGACCACAATATACGGGAACTTGATCTCGCCATCTAGTTTATCGCAGATAATAACCTGGGCAAAAACACAAACAAGATTAAGAATTACAACATTGCAGTTTGTTAAGTCTTTGGCTTACCTGAAAGCAGAGCAGCGGCAGCACCGTGCAAATGTTGCCAACGGCCGCATTAAGCGCCGCCTTCTTCTGCTGCAAAGACACTTCCGGTGTGCGCATCATAATGCCACAGAATATAATATTGTAGAGCACACTGACCAGGCTAAGGCAAATTACAATCCACATGGGCACAAACACCACATCCCAGTTCCAGTACACAAACTTGTCCAGCTTAAGCGGCAGCGATACAAACTGCAACGCATTAACGGCCAAAAACAGCTCTAGCTCAAAGGAGCGATCATGCTTAACGGCCCACACGCAGGCACCAACACTGACCACAGATCCAAAGATGAGCGGTATGAAGACGAGCACCCAGAGATGACGCTCTGAGGTGAGCTTGTCACAGGCCAGCAGCTCAAACATTAGCAATATCAGATGCAGTGACAAGGAGATGAGCATCGCCTTGAACTGCGTGTAGGAGTCGCCTTCGAGGCGATAATGCGGATAACGGCACCACACAATGGCGCCGACTATGGCACCCAGTATAGCAGTGCATTTCCAAATCCACAACGGAGTGAAAATTGCCCAATAGGGCCAATCTGAAATTAGTCATAGTTTTATTTGGGCTAATAGTTCTTGTTGTTGCGGTTGTTTGTTTGGTTTACATACCTATGTAGCCATCGAGGCGCAGCGCAAACAGCGTTACGAATGTAAATAGGCTGCAGTGGACTATGAATTTACTGCAATAAAGATAACCAACGGATTGGGCTAGAGAACAAAGATTGACAGCTGTTTGGTTGCTTACCATGGGTTAAAGTCACGAAATAATGATTCCAGATTCATGTTACTCTCAGCCAGTCCACAACGTGTGCCACCTCAGTCCTGTGCTCTGCGTTGGTCGCGTTCTATTGAGATCCAGATCTTGATGAATGATGCCCGCCACTAGTTGCACATTATTGTTGCCGTTGTCCTTGTCCTTGCAGCTGTCTGACGTGTGCCCTCTTGTTGGCACTCAGTGGGGCGGGTTGCAAGGAAATGTTCTTTCAATTTTGTTAGCTATTTCTCAATGTTTTATTTACAAGCTGCGACACTGTTGTAAAAAAGGCATACTAAGTATATATTTTTGTTGTGTTTATCTGTCTATCAGTATGCTATCGGGTATCGATGGACATTGCTAGTTAGCTATCGATATGTCTGAGTTAAGCTATCGTGTCAATTGTCGATATACAGTACTTGCGATATCTTATCATCCTCTGGCATTTGACAGCTGATTCTGAAAACGCGCGCAAATTGTTTTTAAATCTATACTCTATACATTTAAAGGTATCTATTTGGGCCTGTAAGTTGGTTTGTTCCGTATTTGTCACTAATTGGCTAAGTTTTGTTAGATACAAGAAATGGAAAGCTACTGCTCCACCACAACAAATTTATTAAGAAACGAAAAATCAAATTACATACAACTGTTTTAGTGTATAGTGTATGTGGCTTTAAAAAATATAAATGAACGAGAAATTAGAAAAAGAAGCAACCAATGCGGTGGCTCTAAATCCCGTGCTTAGCGAACTTCCTGGCGCTTCTGAACGCCTTGCTCAGCTCCTTCGGTAATTCCTCCAAGTCTTTCATAATTTGCACTTGCTCCAGTCGATTGGTCACTAATACTTGCTGTGTTCTAATTACAATGGGCATTATCACCTTGGAAGTGACCAAATTCGCTAGTTTACTGGCGAATTGATCGTAGCCATCTTGATCTTCCCCTGCACAATAACCATTTTCGTCTGAGTGTTGGGTTGAGGACGATTTATCATCTTTGCATACCTTGTGCCAGATCGGCATTTTTAAAATCACTTTATCTGCTTTCTTGTGCTTATTGCGCCTATTTGTAGATTGTCCTGTCAAACCCAGTGACGGCAATCCCAGGTCACAGCCATCCTCTGACGACAGTCCCAACTCGCAATCATCCTTTGTCGGCCATCTCTTCTTACAATCGTCCTTAAACAGCAGTCCCAACTCGCAATCATCCTTTGTCGGCCGTCCCTTCTTACAATCGTCCTTACACGGCAGTCCCAGCTCACAATCATCCTTTGTCGGCCGTCCCTTCTTACAATCGTCCTTAAACAGCAGTCCCAGTTCACAATCATCCTTTGTCGGCCGTCCCTTCTTACAATCCTCCTTACACGGCAGTCCCAGCTCATAATCGTCCACTGATGACAATCCCATCTCAAAGTCATCCCGTTTTGTGTCACGATTTTCCAGCGCCAGCTTGCCCACAAACTTGTTGATATGGCTAACTGTTCTCTCTAGGATTTCTTGCATCGTTATGGTTTTACAGCCCCCGTCGCGATAATCTTCACTGTCCAGCTTACTCTTGAACGCTGGCCCCTTCCTCTTCTCCTGGACGGCCATTCCGGAATTAATATTGTAACGTTCATTCAAGTAAAGCAGAGTTGCACTCATCTTTTTGGAAGCACTTTTCTTTTCACGATGCAGCTTATCTGGAGCGTTGCGAAACAACTCTTCTGTAATGCTGGAACTTTTGCCAAAGTCCTTATTCTTGTAGAGCAAACGAGTCGGTGGCCATTGGCGATGTGGACACATAAAAGGGGGCGGGAACTCATCCTCCGAACTACGATGTCGACGGTCGAATTGCGGTGCATAATCAGAAAACACACGGCCGCTGGGCGGCTGAAAGATAGAATCCTCTGAAGGGAGCACTGAAACAGGACGTTCAAAGAGCTCCGGCAAGTCGTCCTCGATGTTTGGAGCGCCAGTCTGTGTTTTGCGGTTTTGAACCGATGACGGCTCCCTTTTGGGTAAAACGTAGTACAAATCTGTTTGCGAAGCATCTTTGTACATGTGCTTGCAATGTTTTACGTGCCCAGGCTGCAAAACAGTTCCAGGATTAGATGTAGAGTCTTGGCATCGCTATCCTGCCCCTGCACCTTGCAACACTTACCACTGACTTGTGCGGGCATCTATACATTTTGATAGTTTCCTTTTACTAGATCACAAATACTAAAAAAAATTGTACTTTTTTTATTTTTGTTTCAGAAAATATAAAAAAATTTGAAAGCAATGCGAACTGTAGCTCGCTCTATCAGAGACTGCAAAATATTTTATGCCTCTGTTATAACTACCTTTCAAAGCAGACTCGATCGACAATATTACACCACAGAGAAATGTGTAATAATATGGTATACGAATAGTTATATACGGAATACATGAACGAGCATTGGTAAAAGAAATTGATTTTCAAATTAATTCTTTTTAATTGATCAAAATATCACTTAAATCATTTCAAAATTTGTAATATAATGATTCTTTGCTACATAAGGATTACTATTTTAATAAATTCATAAAAAGAGCTTAACCTATGTATGTCTAAGCATAAAAAACTGAATCATTTATTTTGTTTCAATAACTAAAGGATCTATTGGAAAATAATAATGGAATATAATGTAGAGCTTGTTAAGATATAGATTTTGTACATCCTAAGACAAATGATCCTAAATCGGGCCAAAAGAAAGGTTGCGGAATGATATAGGTCAAGTTTTCGGTGAATACCAACTCTTTCATTTCCTGAACGTGTTCAAAAGAAATAACGTATATTGTTGGAAGGTACATTCTGGAATTCGGACTAATACGTTGACCGCAAGGGATAATTCTACTATCTAATACTATGTACTATTTGAGTAGGAGTAAAACAATATATTTGCGTTCTGCCATATAATTCAGAAAAAGTTTTTATAATGTTATCAAGCGGTCTAAACGACTAGTAATTTAAATAGTACATATTTACATGCAAAATGTCGTATCGTCAAGTGGAACAGATCAGTAATAAAAGTGTATATTTGTATGGATCTTAACACTATATGCCTACCATAGCATTTGAGCAGCGCTTGAATGGATTAACCAGAGCAGCCGCGACAGCCACAGTGCACGCATTCCACAATGCGTCCCTCCTCCAACTTGGACTTGGGCACACGGCAAATGCAATTTGTACCAAAATTCGTATCGCGCGTTTGGATGCAACGCAAACAACATAGATTCTCATATCCCGACTTTTTCCACTTGGCTATCAGATTGCCATCTGCTATCTTCTCCTTCAAGCAATAGTCGTACAGCTCGCGGCTGATGGCCTTACGCCGATAGAATAAGTCGTAGATATAGCGCGTCTTCTGGTGGTGTATCTTGAAGATGGGCCACAGTGACTCTGTAATGCGCTTGCCTTCGTGTGGCTCTGTCTCGGCTGTAAATAATGTAAACGTTTAGAAGATAACAACAGGCGGGTTAGATTTCCATATACCTTCGCGCATTTTCTGTTCCAGCTCCTCCAGCGTCGGTTCAATTAGTTCCCAGCCTTCTGGTGGCGCTTTGCGGCTGCGACGCACTTTTGGCATTGTTACTATATATATTTAAACAGTATTTAACAGTAAAAATTAGTAAAATACAATGAGACTAAACAAAACGCAAACGAAAAACAGCTGCGAAATGCCAAAAGCAACTAGTGTTGGAAAACGCAGAAAATGCATCATTGCTGTACATTTAGCTATTTCTTACGATAGATCTGGCTATTTTCTTAGAGGTAAAAACGTTACCTCAACGTTTGGATATTTTCATAAATTAATTTGCTGTTTTAATTTATGACTGATGTTCCTTGTTTAAAATGTTATATGGTTAAAAAATATGCAATACCACATATGTATATAATACCATGCTTGAGCTTGCTTTAGCTTTGCAAGTATTGAGCTTATTCGTGAAGAATTGCAATAGTATTATTCTTCCTATAAATTTAAAGACCAACATAAAGTCCAAAATAGAATTAAATCAATATATAGATTCCATTGGAAATATTAATTATAATTCTTATTTTTTTAAGATGGTAAGTTAACATATATAGAAAATTGCAGATTGAAGAAAAGAATGAACATGGGACATTTTAATTAAATTTTGGGAAAAAGTGAACTACAAATTTGAATTTTTGCTTCAATTATATCGTTTCATATAAATGGGTATGCTGAAAAGACTTACGATTCGAAAGAAATTGTGATATTTGTTTGTGGCGTGACTTTAGTTTAAAAAATTACAAAAATCAAACGTGTTAGCGCAACATGCTAATGTTCCTTCAGTGGGACAGGTTATTTTTTCCTGTTAGTTGGCAACATTTGAACAGCATCGCTAGTCAGAGCTGCATTGCATACAGCCACACCGATAGTTGTTCATGATATCGATAACTGTTTGAGTTTAGTTTCCATTTCAGTGTATATGTAATCGTAGAAGTCCGACGGTAATTGTTTTTGTTCGCTTCTTTGACAGACGCGTGTGGTTGCTACTGTGGTGTTTATTTTTTAAATTTTTTTTGGTAATATTTAAAACGCCTTGCCTGTACTACTTTGCAAGCAACAATTTGCAACGAATTAGTGAAACAGCAATCAAAAGACGCGAACAACGCGCAGCCATAAGTAAGCAAAGCCAAAAAGTCAGACGCAGTCAAAACGATTCCGTCTGTTTATTGTATGTATGTATGTGCTTCTGTTTGTGTAAATGTGAATGTAATGTGCAGCAGCAGTAGCAGCAGCAGCAGCAGCATCAGCCAACAAGCAAACTTAACCCACACAACTTGCACGCAGCTTCGCACGCGCTATAAAGTAGTTGTAATATTGCCACAGACTGTAGAGGCGGGCAATCCGTTTAGTCGCTCGTGTGCGGCGAAAATATTAATTACTGAATAATTTACACGCTCAAATAAACGTCGCTTGCAGCAGTAGCAGCAGCAGCAGGAACAACAACAAACATTACAAACAGATTAGGAGTGTGTGCGCGTGTATGTATGTATGTACATACATATATATTTATGAATGTGTATATTGGCGTAGTATTTGTTGTTACGCGTCGCTTTCATTCATAAGTCCGGATTTTCTCTGCGACAATACTGAAGACACCAACAACAACAACCACAAATAAACATTCATTTGGCCTTCGCATAATACGCGCGTGCTCGCTCTCGCACACTCCGTCTCCGTCTCTCTATATTTCTCTCTCTCTCTCTTGCCAACATCTTTGCCATTGCATTTTCCGTTCATTTAACGATTAGCCCCGCATGCTTTGATTGTCATTCGCATTCATTTGATTCAGTGCATGGTACGTGAAATAACAAATTTAAGTACACTCATACACACGAACACATTAATGCACAAAGAGAGATCACCACCCCCCATTTGTTGGCACATTAAACGCCCCCTTGACGGGGTGTCTGGGTCTCTTTGTATGTGTGCGTGTGTGTGTGTGTCTGTAGTGTCTGTGTAATAAGCGCAACAAATCAGTATTGTTTTGTTTTTTATTTGCACATTCCTCAATTTTGCCATTTTCCGCATTATGCACATGCATATACACATGTACATATATGTATGTACTAGTGGTGGCAAATATTGATGTACCACTTATCGATTAAGATAGTTGGAATCATCGATACTACTATACTAGTAATATCGATAGTTGGAAGTAGAGATACTACTATACTAGTAATATCGGTAGTTGGAAGTATCGATACAATCGATAGTTGTAAGTATCGATACTATCGATAGTAATATCGAAGACTTCATTTAATTACAAAACAAAACAACAAATAATTCAAAGTCAAACAAATAGTGAAATAAAAAAGTTGAATTCAAGATTCTAGTTAGATGTTTTCGCATGAAAGGATGAAAATGACATTATTGATGTATCGAACCATAGATACTGAAGAGAATTTAAAGCTATCGATGTTAAAGAACAAGTTGTTTTCGCATGAAAGGATGAAAATTACACTATTGATGTATCGAACCATATATACTGAAGAGAATTTAAAGCTATCGATAAGGCTTTTGCCACCTCTAGTATGAATTGCACGTATAGTATGTGCATTCTCAATTGGTAAATTGTATTGGGCCCGAGGCATCAGCGAATTCCATGGGCATACTCACCAGTTGGTGGGTGACTGTCAATTGGTCATTGCGTTTATCTACGCATTTGTGAATGTTTATATGTTTGTTTGTAATACACTGCTAAGACTCGAAGTCACCCCCTACTACTTATGCGCTGTTATTGATAAGATAGCTAGATAAACAATTGACAAAACTTTAAAGTTTGCATAAACAATCAGACCACAGCCGGTTTCCACTTTCAGCAAAATGTTGTTCAAGTGAATCTCCCTTAAATAGACAAATTTTTATTATTGCATCGAATCTCAAGGACAAGCGAATTCAATCCTATATCCAAAATCAAGTCAATACAATCTTAAAGTCCTGTCGGAAGTGAGAATGTGGGAACATTTATGGAAAATGCACTATTGCTAAATCTTTTCCAATGTGGAAACTGGACAAGCCTGAATAATTGTCCCAAATTCAAACGGATACGCAAATTCCAGTCTTAATTTTCTTAGAAAATTGTGCACATACGAGTATATGTAATATATATTAAATAATACAGATTTATACATATTCAGGCCTGTTCCAAATTCAAATATGTACAAGCTAATAATACAATTTTAGTATACACTTGTAAGGGGAATTTTAATGCGGTCACAAATGTGTAACGCATTGATGGGGAGATTTACGATCCCATAAAATAGTATATATATTGTGGATCACAAGCTGAGTTGATATAGGCATTCGTCCGTCTTAACACTCTCTTGATATTTGGGCTAACTATCTAGAATAGTTCAAGTTATAGAGTCCTTGTCTTTGAAAACTAACTGCATACACATCACTTTTCATATTATAATAAGAACGTTGCAGTCGGACGTACCCGACAGTAGAATACTCGGTTTCCAGTCCGGTATATTTTTTGGTTATTTGTGGGGTGGGAAAGAGAGAAAAACATAGTAGTCTGTATTTCAAATTTGGTGAGTCTACTTGAACAGGTGTTTCAGAGATACATTTTCCTCATTTGCGGGGACTGGGTGGGGGTACCAAAAAGTTTTTGTCAAATCTGTCAATCTCTATCAACAGTAGTCTGTATGCCAAATTTGGTGACTCTACCTATACAGGTGTGGGAGATATAGATTTTGTGAGAGAGGGGGTGGTGGTGTCAAATTTTTTTTGATGCAGTTCTTTTAAGGAGGTCAACATTAGTTTGTATATCAAATTTGATGAATCTAGCTTCAAATCAATTTTTAAGATTAAGGTTTCCGCCAAATTACTTGGGAGGGGGTGGAGGTAGAAGGTCGATTATGACACTTTATAAATAAAGGGTATACACCAACATGTGTACCAAGTTTGGCTGCTCTAACTTCAAGGGTGTGGACAAAAATTGCGTTCATACGGACAGACGGACAACGGACATTTCGCAAACCCAATATACTATATAAAAAATCCAAATAAGCCAATTATTTTACAGCTATTTGATAAATTCAGTTATTTGCAGCTGGTTTTTTCGTTTTGTTTGCAACGAAACGAGATCCAATTTGTATAGAGTTTGAAGTACGGGTAACAAAATTACATCATCATCATTAGTATAAATAAGTAATGAAATGTTAACGGAATTTTACTGAAACCAGCTTTTAGAAAGCAAGGAGCTATTGTTATAGTACTTTTTACGTCACTATCCCATACCTTTGACAGATTAATAAGATCAATAAATACTATAATAGCCTTTGAGAGCCTATGATAAGGTTATGAGAAGTTCGAGTTACATAGAACAATACAACAATTAAAAACAAATTTCTTAATCGACGTGGCTCGTTTTCACATATCACAGTCTTGGTAACAAACACTTTTCTATGGAAATAGATAAATACTTTTTCGAGCGAGGTGCATCCGAAATAATAATTGTTATTACTCCCTGTACCCATAAAATGGATAAAAAGGGGGTATTAATCTGTGAAAATGTATGTAACAAGCAGAAGGAGACATCTCCGACTCTATCAAGTATATATATTCTTGACCAGTATCAATTGCCGAGTCGATTTGGACATCTCCGTCTATCCGTCCATCCGTCCGTCTGCATGAATGCGTCGATCTCAGCAACTATAAGAGCTAGAGTCACCAAATTTGAAATGTAGGTTTCTGTATACGCAGGTCAAGTTTATTTTGGATCCGAGATATTCCCCCCCCCACATCCCCGCAATTCCATAAAAACGTTTCACAGCAACAATTTTAAAGATATAGCTTTGGGATTTCACACGTATATTACTTTAGTCACTTTTAATCTACTGTCCAAATTTCAAGTCGATCGAATAATAAACATTGAAGTTATTCAACAAACAAGACTCAGTATTGCAGGGCGGGGGAAAGAAGAAGCGTAGCCACCACTTAAAATGTCTTGCTTGAGCTGTTGCTTGTGTGTGTGCGTCATTGTGCATGTGTGTGTGTTTCTGTAAGTGTACGAAGATGCGATCGGAAATCTTAGACCTGGGTACAGGGAGTTTGGTAGTCGGGTCTACTCGACTTTAGCATTCTTACTTGTTATTTCTTTTAACTATGAAAATTGCATTTAAGATTTTGCACCAAAACTGTTGAAATCTATGGTGTTTCTGTGTAAATTCCTCCATCAAGAATGGCTAGTTTGATTCCGAGAATGAAATCGGACTTCGACAGTATATATTGTATTTATATATATGTACATATACTTTATGTATATAAAAATAAATGTTCTACTCCAATGCGGTTGAAAAGCTTTGCTAAATTGTCAATGTGCTTAGGGTTTTGCCTGAACTATCAGTTCAGGTACGTTAGGTTTCTCTATATATGTATATTCCTATGTACTATATAAATAAATAGTATATGTATATGTATATGCATTCATAAATATCAGATGAATGTAACTGACGATAGTACCGTCATATAGCGAGTGCGTGTTAATTATTGTAAAAATAATTTATGAATCGAATTAGTTTGAAAGGAAGAGAAAAACTTTTGACAGGGCGTGCTTGTTGCTAAATATATAATCTTGATTAATCCAATATGTATATTGATTACAAGCAGAATGCGTCACATGCTACTAGCAAGTGAAAGACCTTTAAATATATGTAAAATTTCGTATAGAAAGTAAACAAAAATTTGCCACAATTATGCGCAATTTAATAAAGAATACTATATACATATACATATGTATGTAGTTTTCATTGTTTCCGGTTGTACTGTTGATGAAAATGTACAATTTTCAATTCAATTGAAATGAAATCATTTCAATGAGACATTTCAATTAGACTTTAATTCAATTTAATCGACTTTATGCAAATGCTTCACTTAACTATTTTATAGTCCAAATACATATATAATACTGAAGTACAAAGTGATATTGAAATTTTACTGACAAGTTCAGCATTACTAATACAAATTAAATGAAATTAAATCAAATGATAAACTAAACGAATTAAGACCAAGGATGTTCACTGTACTGAAAGTGTTCACTTTCAACGATATCAAAGAATTTCCTTCTTTGTACCCTTGTAGAGTATATTGTAACGCATTTCTTAAGTCTTCATAAAGATATATCTTTAATCCAAAATAAGAAATAAAATTTGGACCTGGTTTTATTTAAAGAGGAAGGAACTCGCTGAAGTTTGTGGGTTGTTGCTGAAGATGAAGTATTATCTATCTAACTTAAACTAATGCCAAACTAAGCATAAATTGAATTTAAAGTCTCGTACAATAAATCAATAAGAACTAAACAATATGCGATCTTTATCTTCAGACAGCTACGGCTTTGCCATGGAGCCCACAGCTGCCGGCAATCTGCTGGAGATCATGGACCTTGCCCGCACCCTGCGCCAGGAGCAGCTCTTCATACAGCACGAGCAAGCGGCCTTCGCCCAGCTCACCGGCGCTTTAGAGACCAATGCGGCAACAATAACAAAGGTTTGCTCATTATTTGATTTAACGATGTCACGTAAACTCGCTTGTTGTTGACACTCATCCATTCTCTTTCTCTTCCGCATTCAGCTGGGGTACATCTGCGCCCAACAAAGACAGAACCTGCACGATCTGCTGCTGGCCAGAACGGATCACGATCCCTTTGCCTGTTGCCGCCGGGCCAGCGCCTACGAGAATGCGCCCTTCGTCGATGCCAAACAGGTGTTGCCCTACGAGGTTGGTACTTGCCACAGTTCCCAAAGTGATGCTGTGTTACGTCATTAACTATATATGTATAATATAACCATGTATACATATATGTACATATCAGTAGTCGTATGCAAATCCAGACAACAAAGAACGTTTTCCGGAACACTTTGATACTGTGGTCGTAGCTATTCAGGAAAACATATGCGCACATATTTATCCAGTTCAAATATACTACTGCGCCTCGGATTTTTAAAGTCGCATTATACTTCCAAATGTTATGTATATACTGCTTGTAATATTGGAAGAAAACAGTATTGAACCAAATTTGGTACTTAGGCTGCTCAACATCCTCAATTTAGTTAGCTTGATGAAATCTCAACTTGCTCTATAGAAGTGGAGCAAAAGCCAACATATCTTATAGCTGCCATAGGAACATTCGAATGAAAATTGAGATTGATTGGGAGATTGATATTTCTAGCTTAGCCTAATTGAACAAGCTAGCTGTTAGCTAAATCAATACACTCAGAACAGAGTATGATCCTCCAAACAAACCTTTAATATATTGTAACTTATAAATATATTTGCCTTTAATGTCGTTTATACTCAAAAACAGAGTATGATCCTCAAAACAAACCTGTAATATATACGAATCTTCAAATATGTATGTATATTTGTCTTCAATATCAGCATATAATCAAAAAACAGAGTATGATCCTCGAAACAAACCTTTAAAATATAACTTCAATGACAGTTTATAATAGAAAACTGCGATTTCTTTTGTCAAATGGCGATGGCCGCCTAATAAAAAAATATTTCAATTCAATTCAATTTATTCACTTGTTTCTTAATAATTAATACATGGTGTGAATATAATATTTATTATAAATGTTAAGAGTTAAGACTAATGACCTTTTCAGCTTGAATATAATATATGAAAGAGAAAAGTTTTAGAGAATATAATATTATATGATATATGGGCAGATTTTTACAAAAACCCAGATGAATTATAGTCTTAAGCAGATTAATTATAGTCTATAGTTAGATGAATTATAGTCTAAAGCTAGACCTAAGCCCACAGTACTACGACACAAGGTCAGACATGTGTGGATATGTAAAATATCGGACACTATCTATGAATTTGTTAGAGAGCCGGTCAAGTCTATCTGCTACCGGTTCAATATTGGCTAATGTAAGTAACTCTATTGTTGAGTGGCACCAAGGTAATGTTTATTCAAATAAAACGACAGGTATTTTATCTAAAAGTCAGCAATTGTGAGTTTTATAATACTTCATATATATTTATTTATATATTGTTGCATAAAAGTTAAAACTACAAGTTAACAAGCTAACTTAGTCATTACTTTATATAGTTGGCTTTAATTTGATCAAAAGTAGACCAGAATATTATATCTTAGAATCAAGAAAGAAAGCGGTTCTTTACTGCTTCGTTATATATTATTTCCTCTTCAAAAATAAAGCTTTTTACTTGAGTTTTATTATATTTTGTTGTGGTAGTAAAAGTCATTTGCTATTTCAGTTTTATTTGTGGTATAAATATTTAAGAGGCAAAAAGCTGTAAATAGTCAAAATAAATAATGAAAACCCATACAAAATATGATACTTAAATAGCTCTCTCTATCCTTCTCTCTCTCTGCGGTAGCATGCCCTGGCCTATGAGGATCTCTTCAACTATCTGTACAATGCGCCATACTTGCTGGCCCTGTCGCTGGCCACAGCAGACCGGCTGTCGCTGCTGTCGCCGACGCAGCTGGGCCAGATAGTGAGGACGATAGCGACGGGTCTGTACGGCAATGCGATCAACACAAAGGATGTGGAGCTGCTGCTGGCTGCTGCGCGAGCTAATCGAGATGCAGCTGCTGGGCAGCGAGCAGCCGCGTCGCCTGCTGCGAACAAATGGCAGCGCCTTCGCCCGACTCTATCATCGGCTGGTGGAGTCGCTCTTCTCGGCGCGTATCTTTCTAACGGCGGCGCTGCATGCACCGCTGATGGCGGTGCTCAGCGAGCACGAGGCGCTGCTGGATATCGATCCGCACAAGCTGCTGCAGAGCTTTACGGCGCGCGAGCGGCAGCGTCGCTTTGGCGAGGATGAGAGCAGCGCCGCCTATCAGCGGAATGTGGCACGCTTCCATGCCGATACGCTGGGCAAGCTGCATGCGCACGCCCAAGCATTTGTGCGCAGCCTGCAGCAGAGCTGGGCGCTCTTTCCCAGCTCACTGCGCTGGCTGCTGCAGACGCTCGGCCAGCAGCTGCGGCAGACGCAACGGCACACTGACCATGAGATACGCCAGTTGCTGTCCGATCTGGTATTCACACACTTCATCTGCCCGGCCATTGTTAGCGCCGATCTGGTGGGCATCATCGATGTCAATGTGAGCGAACAGATGCGTCACAATCTCAATCAGATTGTGCAGCTGCTGCAGCGGCTGGTGCTCAGCGATGAGGGCAGCGAGCTGGGGCAGCTTATGGAATTGCTGCTGCTCGGGCAGACCGGC
Organism: Hirtodrosophila confusa; assembly: GCA_035043065.1. Taxonomy (NCBI): domain Eukaryota; kingdom Metazoa; phylum Arthropoda; class Insecta; order Diptera; family Drosophilidae; genus Hirtodrosophila; species Hirtodrosophila confusa. Next base: position 4,224,744 of record JAWNNI010000078.1, read on the forward strand.
GAGGATGTGGTTGCTATACTTCCACAGCAGAGCGACTTTGAGCGCGCCCAGCTGGCCATCAATCAGCGCGAGCTGCAGCAATTTGCCGACTTCTTTCGGCTGTTGGCCGCACGCGATGATTACGATGTGTCCGCCGAGGAGCGACAGCGTCTGCAGCGCATACTGTCGCGCATACCCAAGTCACCAGAACAGACGACCACAGCAGCGTCTGCCATTCCCGCCGTCGATCCAGGCAGTCCCGAGAAGAGCGCCGCGAATGGCAAACGCTCCAACAAGGGTCTCATGCGTTTGGGCAAGGCCACCAAAAGGAAGCTGGCCAAAGGCATGAATTTCAGCAGCAGCAGCAGCACCAACGCCGCCACAACCATCACCACCACCATTACCACCACCATCACCACCAATAACCACGTGGCGGAGTTGGGGGCGAATAGCAGCCAAGCGCATGCAGCTAATGGACAGGCTACCATGTTCAATGGCGAACTGGAGCCGTGCTCCTCCTCGCAGAGCGGCAGCAACACCAGCCTAAGCTCTTGCGGCGGCGTTGGCGGCGGAGGCATCAGTGGAGCAGCAGCGGTGCAAACATTAACCTTAACTGATGCAGATACGGCGGATGGGGACGAGACCGTGCTGATGTTTAGCATTTACAATGCGGCCGCTAAAAGCAAACTGAAGCCTTTGACCGAACAGGATTTGCTTAAGATGAACTGCATTGGGCAGGAAATAACGCCAACGGCGGCGGTGGCAGCAGCGGCATCCTCAAATGCAGACGATGCCAGCAGCATGGAGGCAATGCGACGGCCACAGGACGATGCCTCGATTGGCAACTCGGATAATCTGGAGGCGATCAGTGAGGCAGCGCATTCGGCAAATCATTCGGTGGCAAGCTCACTGGACCTGGAGGAGCAGCAGGAGCGTGATGTCCACGATGCCGAAAACGATGACAATTTGTCGGACATGGTGTCCGCAAATGTGTCTGGCCGTGGCACGCCCAACATTAGTGGCCGTGATACGCCCTCGTCCCAGGTAACCGACGGAGATGGCGCCGCTGGTGAGCTGGCCCATCATGCCGCACGTCCCACACCGCAAATGCAAAAGATGCTGCTATCCAAGGCGCGCTCCGACATCGAGGATAAGTTCTGCAAGTTTGAGCTTAAGAAATTTGAGGGCGATGAGAATGTGAGCATCATTTCAGACACCTGGTCGACGGATGTGCTGGCCAGCGATTCGGAGAACACTCTGGATGCCAGCAACGAGCAGCAGCGTGAGCGGGAGAGGGATAGGGACAGAGAGCGCAACTTCTCCACACCCCTGATACCCTCCGCAGTGGTGCTGCCCGGCGATAATAACAACTTTGTGGTGGAGGCGCTGGCCAGGGCCGCTGCACCCACACTGGACGCTTCCGATCAGCGCTCCGAGTCGAATTGGAGCACCGATGTGCTGGCCAGCGATTCCGAGAAGCTGGCCGAGATCGATACGGATGATAATGTAAGCATCACGACCAAATCGGACATTGCTGCACCAATGGCGCTCGCCGTTGTGCTCGATGATGGCGAACAGACGCCCGGCAGCAGCGGCGATGGGGATGCAGATGCGGATGCCGATGGCAATGGGAATGCCAGCGCCAGCGAGCGCAGCCAAGAGGATTCGGCATTTTTCGATGCGGTCAACTCGTACGAGGATGCGCATCATTATCAGGCGGCCTCGTCGCTGGCCCGCAGCTCTGTGCGCACCAGCTATCATGGCCTCGGCGGCGACAGTGGTGACAGCAGCTTCCAGCAGCAGTACAAGTGCAGCGCGGCAGAGGGCAGAAAGAGCACACCCCTCATGGGCACCGCCTGCATGCGGCGGCAGACATCCGCCGAGAGCAGCATCTCCAATCAGAGCCTCAATCTGGAGGAGCCAACGACCAAGCCGCTATCGTTGCAGTCTCTGCAGTCGTTGCAGTCGCTGCAGCAGCAGCAGCATCATCACCACCATCATCATCATCATCATCACAAGAAGAAGAAGCAACAGCAGCAGCAACAGCTGTTGCATGCAGCCGCAGCTGCAGCGGCGGCCGTCGTCTGCGATCAGCGTGATCAGCGCGATCTGATTGACTTTAGTGACTACAGCGAGGACAAGGATGAGCCGCCGGGCCTGGTGCAGCAGCTGCTGGACAAGTTTGGCGATCTGCAGCATCCGCGCGGCGTTGAGCATCGCCGCATCTCCATGGAGCAGCGCACGGCCAGCGTGGATGGGCGACGCAATGGCATCCTGGCCAGCGGCAGTGAGCGGCGCCATCAGAGCCTCAACTATGAGAATCACGAGATCATGCTGCAGACGATGCTGCCCGATCAGCAGCAGCCAAAAACGGACGATGACAAGCAGCAGGAGCTGCAGCTGCTCTGTGCCCAGACACAGCAGTTGAAGCTGCAGATGCAGCACGACGATTCACCTGTCGTCCATCTTAACAGCAGCAAGCCCAGCAAGGCCACCGGCGCCATACCAAAGAGCATCAGCTTCGATGCCACCGCGGATAAGGACAAACAGCGCGATCAGCGCGGTCAGCGTGAGCAGCGCGAGCATAGCGCCGGCATTCTGAATAAACTGAAGCAGGGCATCTTCAAGAATCGACGCAGCAACAACAGCAAGTCTTCCGCAACTGCAAATCAGCGTCTATCCAGCAGCAACAACAATAATAACAACAATAACAACAACAACAACAACAACAACAACAACAGCAGCAGCAACGTTAACGATCAAAGCCGCACTGTCAGCTTCGATCCGAGCGCTGCCTGCGTCAGCTTCGGCGCCCACTACTGTGATAGCAGCGAGGACATCTTGGCCAAATACAGGCGCAAGGTTAGCAGCTCCAGCGAGGCCACCAACTCCGACTCCACGGGCAATGGCCATGGGCTTGGTCATGGACACAGCCACAGTCTGATGGGTCACGGACCGGCTTCATCTCATGGTCAGGCCACCAACGATGGGTGAGTTGGCATCGGTTACCCTAAGGGCAATTCCAAGAGGAGTTCCTCCGCATGCACTGATGAAATTAGCAGTTCTTTTAATACTGATCCTCGGTCAGGTCAACGGTGTTGAGGAACAGCTTATCTAAGATCTGAAGTCGCTTAACCATAAAACTGGGCAGGGTCACAAGAGCTTACATGGTCTAAAAATGGTTGAAATTAATCTTAAAGTGACTGAAACTAGAACAAGAGCTCGCAATAGGTCGATCCTCTACATTACTAATCAGCTTTATATACACTGCATTGTGATGAGCTAGGTTTGGTTACCAACGTTTAAATATCCTTTCAGACAGTTTATTCATACAACAGGAGCAGAAAAGCTACATTAAATGATCAAAAAATTGAAATGAATCTTAAACAAACTGAAATTAGAACAAGATCTCGCAATATGTCTATCCGATAATTATCAGTTTTTTTACGCTGCACTGTGATGAGCTAGGTTTGGTTACCCGTCCTTTCAGACAGTAAGATCAGTTTACTAACATAGTAAGCTGACAAAGTAAACTGCTTTTGTTCAAATACTTTTACAAAGTAACTAAAGCATCACACACAGCTCTTATTGGCAGTCTTATTATTATAATATATATTTTTGTTAAAATATTACAAAGTAACTAAAGCATCACACACAGCTCTTATTGGCAGTCTTATTATTATAATATATATTTTTGTTAAAATATTACAAAGTAACTAAAGCATCACACACAGCTCTTATTGGCAGTCTTATTATTATAATATATATTTTTGTTAAAATATTACAAAGTAACTAAAGCATCACACACAGCTCTTATTGGCAGTCTTATTATACAATATACAATTATGTACACACAAGATAAGAAATCGACGGGCATCATTCAGTCAACGGAATGCCTACAAACAGGACAACGAAGGATACGTTCTATGTGCTCCAGCTGCGGTGTGGACATCTTGCAGCAGACACATATGACGACATGGTAGTAGAACAATGTCTCTGTTCCGTATCAAGTAAACTACTCAAGCATTCAGTGATGGTGTGGCAACTTCCGGTTTTTGCAGCAGCCGGAATATGTTGTCGTTCAGTGCATGTCCAGCCGATTGCAAACTCGTTGAAACTGGATTGAGCAGCTTCCTCAGCAGGTCGATTGCAAAGACTCGGACATAGCCACGGAACATGTAGAGCACCAGGAGAACAGCAAGACCAATGGAGAGCCGGAATGCAAGATTCAGATTTATGCCGTCCTCTACAATCAATATAGTCCCATAGAGTGTCAAGTTTGCGTATCACATAGTCTAAAATGGCAATGATGGTCCGCAACAGCAGCATCAGAATCCACAGCATTATATTGCCCAGACCAATGAGTATATTGCTCAATTATTTTGTAAATAATTCCGCCACATTTTGTGTTGGAAACCATCTCCAGTACTATTGTACTATTTAAAAAGATTAAAACTTATTCATAAGCTCAACTTTCAACCGACTTTTTCTAAAGCAGCGAAAGTTTACTTGTATCTTTAGAAGACTAGCAGGAATATTGGTTCAGTTTTGTCAAAGATATGGAACTCTATGAAAACTCTATTCTTATGCCTATTTAATAAATAGTATTCATATATGAATGTTATAATAAGAACGGAGATTTGAAAAGAAGGATAAATACCCTGTTTATATCTCAAGGGAATGGAATTTCGAAACCTAAAATGGGCATTTTCTGAGCTTGGAAACGTTTTTGTAATTTTGAAAAAAAAAGAAGCTATCTCCTAATAAGTTCTAAAACATAAGCACCGTTTCTTTTCTTTCTTCATCCAACAAATTGATTTTTTTTTTTAGATTTTATGATAATACCAAATGTAATATTTATCTATGAATTTTAAGGTTATAATCAGAAAATGATAAAAATCAGAAATTAATTTGGATAACTGATTATTATAACAGAAGCCTATAATAAATATAAATTGTAAAAACCCCCTATCGATCTGTATATCCCTCTCCCTTTCTTCCCGTATATGCCCTTACTCACTCTATTATATTCTTCCTCCGCTGGCAATTACCTATTGTTTTGAATAACTGATTATTATAACGAAAGCCTTAATAAATATAAATTGTTTTTCCCCCTATTACATATATCCCTCTCTCTTTCTTCCCTTATAAGTATGCTCTTACTCACTCGATTATTTTCTTTCTCCGCAGACAATTGCCTGGCGTAGTGTTCAGCAGCGTCAAGCAAAAGCTGCGCACGGTCCTTTCCAAGACTGATCTACACAGCGGCGACTTCCGGCAGACGACACTGCGGCCTCTGGATGCAACGCCGCTGCAGACGTACCTACAGATTCAGCTGGCGCAGTGCACCAGCTTGCAGCGACTGCCGCAGATATCGCACGTGGCGGAGGCGCTGCGGTGCCTGGCGCAGCTGGAGCGGGCACAGCACGGGCAGCTGCTGCTGGAGCTGCAGCACGATATGCAGCGCAGGCAAAGCTATTTGCAGTATCTGCTCGTGCATCGCCAGCAGCTGCTGCTGCGAACTGAGCAGCTTGAGCAGCTGGAGGAGCGACTGCGGGGCGAGGCACGCAGCTGCCAGCGTTGCCTGCTGCAGTCGCTGGTGCGTTTATATTTGGGTCGCAAGCAGAGCAAGCTGCAGACCTTCCAGTCCGAGTTTGCGCTGCTCAGTGTCAGCGATGAGCGGCTCGAGCTGATCGAGGAGTTCATCGAAGGCTTGCTGGAGGAGCTGCGGGAGGGCGGCCTCCATGATGACTGGCAACGGGAGGCGGCGCGTGTCGCCATTGAGCGTTTGCTGCTGGAGCAAATGTACGAGCAGGTGATGTTCCCCAACGATGATGCCGATTTGTCCAGGGACGGTGTGCTGGCAGCACATATTGGCAAGCTGCAGCGGGTCGTGCATCCGGCGCATCCGGCACTTTGCATTGCCCAGGAGTATCTGGGCGAGGCGCCTTGGACCTTTGCCCAGCAGCAGCTCTGCCACATGGCCGCCTACAAGACGCCGCGTGAAAAGCTGCACTGCATCATCAAGTGAGTGAACTCATACAAATTCAGTCACATCCTGTTTCTAATTCACTCCTTCTGCACACACACAGCTGCATCTCTAGCATCATGAGCCTGTTGCGCATGTCCAGTGGCCGTGTGCCCGCCGCCGACGATGTCCTGCCCGTGCTCATCTATGTGGTCATTATGGTAAGGCCCCGATGTTTTGCAGCTAACCTGACTATTGTTTAATCTCTGGTTTCCTTGGCAGGCGAATCCACCCTATCTGCTTTCCACAGTCGAGTATATTAGCTGCTTTCTGGGCAAGAAACTGGACGGCGAGGATGAGTTCTACTGGACGCTATTTGGATCGGTTGTGAAGTTTATCAAGACCATGGATTACCTAGACTAATACTGGCGAGGCGTGGCTATTGGTTATTCTATATTCAGATTTGTTTAGTTCTAAGTATTCCATTGTATCAAGTCCTGGTTTATGTTTGTGTATGGTTTTAGCTTGGCATCCAGCCAAGATACGCTGTGCAGCTGCAACCAAGCGGAGCACGATTGATATTTCTATCTTTATTTATAAACATAACTACCTATACATACCATACAACAATATATACCCGGATACATAAAGATTGATATATATATATATTCATGTACAATATTTACATATGTATAAAATTGTTATAAATATTGAAATCGAAGGCGGCTATATATGCAAATTTGCAAACTCCGGCAGCTGCTCAACTGCTGCCTATAACTATTTTTCGAAGCCTGCATTATATATTTGTATACTCCGTACATACTTAGTAGGTACATATATTATGATATATACACACATACATACATATATTCAGCAATATACATAAGCATGCACGAAACATGAAAATCAACTTAATATTCCTTATTGTGCAACACAAAATAAAACAAAAATCAAGATAATAAGTACTATTATATGCAAGCGACAGATTTTTTATATTTCACAGATCGGAAGCAATTTTAACATATTTATTTAGCTTGTAGAATGACTTATATATGCAAATGTTCTTCCAAATGCACAAATCGAAAATAACTTTATTTTTTTTTTATTAATAAAGTTATTCATTTGGTGGATTGAGTATATTTCAATCTTGACATTGACGTGCCAAATCAAAACACAATTCAGATTATAAATAATTCCACTAATGAAAAATGATTATACTATATATGTATTTATGATATTTCGAATTTGTAGTGTAGCCTTAAGCGGGCGCAGAGATAATTCGAATAAAGATACTGAATATTGTTTAGATTATAACATTGTAGAGGAGCTAACGTTGAATCCAAAATTCGACTGTTTTAAGCGCTCCTATCACTTATACAGTGCACGCTCGATAGAATGAACTAATAAAAATCAATTATTTTTGTTGTATTTTATTCTCTTTTTAATTCAATAGCCCCCTTAATGCTAAATTTAATTAAAATCAAAAGGGCTTTACTTTACTTTACGGACCATAGGCAGAAGTTCACTCTTTCGAGCGCTTACTGTATATACTATATATATAAATATATATGTATATATTAATCAAACAATTACTTTAACATGAGTGCGAGTATGTTTATAAAAACACCAATCACAACAAAAGAATAAAAGCAATTATAGTTTACTATCGTCTATATTTCCCCGATGGATCAAATCGGCAAAAAATGCATGTTTTTTTGATTTTTGGGAGGGTTTGCCAAAAGTAATTAAGACTAGGAATACCGAAGAGTACACGGGACAGAGGACAACCTCTGCTCAGTTCGGAAATTCCTAAATAGACAGATGGATATGGATAGAAATTGGAATATAAACACTTGATATGGTCGGAGATGCCTTCTTCGCCCTGTTACATACTCTCGGCACAGTTTTATTACCAACTTCTAGCCATTTTGTGGCTGTCTTTAATGGAAAAGAAAATTTAACAATTTGGGAAAATATGTAATTGCAATCTTACAACTAAATTGAAATCAGACTTGCGACGGGTCTGGACAACAGAGCCAAAATATTTAAATATAGCGTAAATTTAACAAAAAAAAGAAAATAATAATACAACGAATATGATGAAGATGAAGGATGTTTTGTGTTGCAACCATATCGTTTATTCCGGCAGCACGTACTTCTCCAGGTTTGAATCGCGTCCGCCCATCAGATAGCTGTTGATGCACATTTGGGACATGATGCGAACTCCACGCTGCCGCAAGTAGGCAGAGTCCTGGGCCGCCAGAGGCGCCTTCTTGGCGTCCACAAAGCAGTGAGTGGCACTAGCCGCGCTCGGATCCGAGCTGAATGGCGTTGCTGGCTCCAGAATGCAGGCGCCGCCGGCACGCAGCACATTCTTGATGGCCGCCAAGCTGCGCTCCTGCAGGCTGAGTATAACACGATGATCGCTGAAGGCGCCATTCTCGGGGGTTAGCTCGGTGCGCCAGCGGTGGGCGGCGACAGCGATTTGTTGCTCCTCCGGCGTCAGGGCGGGCAGATTGAGTGCCTTATGATTGCCCCACTCGTAGAGGGACTCGTCCAGAAAGGCCTTGCGTGCCTGACACTGTTCGATGTAGTTAATGGTCAGTATCCATTTGCCGGCTGCCATGCAGCCGAGCAGCTTCTCGCCACGATTGGGCCGCTCGCAGAGCAGATGTGTGCACGCGGGATCGTAGTTGACCAGATTCTGACAGATCTGTCCACCCAGTGCCTTAATGCGCTCCATCAGCAGCGTGCGCTTCTCCTCGTCATCGCAGCAGGATATACTAAAGCATGGCGTGCCCCGATGCTGCATACGCGGCGAGCCATCATCGGAGCCACGCTTGGCCCCATTAAACTCGGCCGGATCACGCCAGCCGACCGCATCATCGCCGCTGTTTAGGGCAAAGCCCTCCGATTCGAACGGCTGCACATATTGTGCCTCGCTCCTGGCCAGTCCTTCATGGTCGCGCTTCAGGCTGCTGCGACGCGACTCGCGGCTCTTGAGGTAATCGGTGAGCTGCTTTAGCTCCAGCAGGTTCTCCGTTGAAGACTCTTCAAAGCTGATCTTGTCAAAGTTAATGGTGCTGCCGCTGGGCAGCTCCTCGCGTGGATGTCCCTCAGCATTGGCAGCGCCATCGGCGCTGGGACTCTGTGTGCTTGGCACAAACGGCGACCCGGGCCCCGGCGTAGCTGGATCCGACTGAAATAGCAGTCGGCCCACCGCTGGCTGCGGCTGCTGCTTCTCCGCCGCCTCCTTCTGCCCGGCATGCTCGTCCTCATCCGCATTGTAATCAATGCCCAGGGTCTCGCAGGTAATGCGCATCACACGTTGCCTTATCACCGCAATGGGCGTGTCCGGCTTGATCTGCTGCTTGGGCAGGCGCCAGCGCCGCTCGAAGTCATCGGCCATGCGCTGCTGGAACTCGGGCGTCAGGCAAAAGTTGGGTATGCCCGGTGCGGGTCGCGCCGTCTGGCGGCGATTGACCGGCGTGCACGCTTGCCGCCGGATTCGCTCCAGCTCGGGCGTCTGATTCTCGCGCATCTCGCGTATTATCTGGCGCACGCAGTCCCGCGCCTGGCTTGTGTCCAGGCGCTGCACCACCTGCTCGAGGAACTCAAAGTTGCAGGCGCCGCCAGGGTTGCCCTTCTGGTTGAGCGGCGTGTGTGGTGAATCGGGTGTGGAGGAGCTGCCCGAACTGCGGCGTCGCGTGCCTGGCAGGCCCGTGACCAGCTCCGAGACGCGGCGATTCCGCAACGGCGTTAGCTCCACCGGCGGCGCCTCCAACTGCGGCTGCTGCTCCTTATCCTCCTCCTCTAGCATTGTAGCCTGCTCCGCAGCAGGCGTCTCGTGCCTCGAAGTGTTCGTCTTGTTTTTGGGCGTCAGCGTCTTGCTCATGTTGCTCTCCTTGAGACTGGGCGAGCCGGGAAACTCGCTGGCGCTATTGCCCACCAGGAAGCGGGCAAAGGGCAGCTTCTCGCCCTGCTGGGCGCACTGCACCAGCCAATCGGCGTTCACCACCGGATAGCCCCATTTGATGGCGCCCACGTACTTGGAGCCCTCGTCACTGGAGCAGATCAGCAGCGGGCGTTCCTTCTTGACAAACGCCTTGTTCAGCTCAGCGCCCAGCAGCTCCGCCAGAGAGTTGATAAAATCACGCTCCAATCCCGCATAAATGGACACCACAATGGTCATGCCGCGCAGCGGCGCCTGGAGCGCATTATAAGGCACCGGCCGATGATAGTACTCCAGCGGCAGCAGCTTGTTCTGCTTCATGCAACTCTCCAGATACAGCTCGGTGACCACATGGCGCGCCCGCACCGGCAGCCCCGACTCGTCCAGGGCCTGCTCGAAGCTGACGATGGCATAGTCCACCAGATCGGCGTAACTGGCCGGCACCAGGCAGCCCTGGGCGGCCTTGCATTCGCTGACCATCTGATCGTAGAGCTCGCTGCTGAAGCACGCCTCGTGCACGTACACCGAGGTGCCCGTGAGGTAGTCCAGCTTGTCAAAGTCTATGGACAGTGTGCTGGCGCTCAAATCGGGAAAGGCGACAGCGGCCAATGAGGGCGCGGCTGAAGGAGCAGCACCAGCTGCGGCTAACAATGAGAGCTGCGTGGAGCTGGCAGCGGGCAAGGGCATGGCAGGCTCTTGCTCCTGTGAGTAGTGGGTGAGTAAGTCCGGCTCCGGCTCCAGCGCCGGCAGCGTGTCGGCCGGCATGGCGCCATCAAAGAGCTTCTTCTTGATGGGCACCGGCGGCTGCTTGAAGCTATGATTCATGGAGCGCAGCGTGCGCTTGCTGGCCGGCGAGGCGGCGTCAGCTGGCTCCCGGTTATGCGGCAGCGAGACGCGATAGGGCGCCTCGCTGGCAATGCGGGCAGAACGTATGCTCTCCAGCAGCCATTCGAGCTGCACCACCTGGACGCTGGCCAGCAGGCCGTCGGTTTGCCACTGCTGGTAGGCGGCATTCTCCAGCTGACCGACAATGATGTGGGTGAGCCCCTCGTGCGGATCATCATAGCGCGTTGCGCCGCCCGTATTGAGCACGCGATGCAGCTTCTCGCGCTCCGCGCTGCGAAATCCGCTCAGATAGACACAGCAGCCGTCGAGAAAGCTGCCCGCCTGCTTAGCCTTGCGCGGGCAAATCTCCTCCAGCGTTTTCAGATACGGTTGCTGCTTGTGGCTGCCACTGCTGCTATTTGCGGTGGCCTGCTTAAGCAGTTGCTTGGTGGGCACATTGCTGGCTCTGCCGCCGCCGCTGTTGCTGCTGATGCTGCAATTGCTGCTGAGCGTCTCATTGACCGTGGTTATGTCGCTGCACATGCGCCGTCCCGGGCCGGAGACAAAGCTGATGCGCGACAGATCGGATAGTTGCGTCTGATCCGCTAGGGTGACGTTCTCCAGGTGCTTGGTGGGCGTGGATACCTGCTTGCGGGGCCGCACCTCGTACTGCTTGGTGGGCAGCGCATAGCCTCGCTCATGACTATCAAATATCCACTCTGGCAGCAGGATGTCCTTCTTGAACCGCACCGCGGCCTTATACTTCTCGGAATCGGTCTTCGACTGCTCGGTAATTACAATGTCCACTTGCTGGGAGCGAAAGGCGCGATGATAAATGCCGCCGTTCTCATTAACCAGACGCATGACTGCATCCTTGCGCGCCGTCTCCAAGCCACTGCACGTGATATTAACGCCAAAGAATGTGGGCAAACGATACTTATCGAATTGGGCATCCGTGGCGCGACTGCTGCTGCTGCCGCTGTGTGTGCACTCCCAGACGCACTGCACCCAGTCGACATGCATGACGGGCACACCGTTGAGCGTGGCATGCTCATACTTGTTGGACTTGATTGTATTGGATATGAGATGTGTGATGTTGCGTCCAAAGTTTTGAAAATAGTGACCGCCCATCCAGTAGATGAGCTTCTTGAGCTGCTCCTTCTCCTTGGTGCTAATGCCGGTGGCCGAGATCTGTAGCTCACGCATCGCTGTGGCATAGACGGGACTGCTGCCCAGCGGTATGGGCTCGCACTTGGTCAGGCACTCGACAATGCAGGGTGGGCCCAGTACCAGCGCCTTTGTCATCTGCAGCTGCTCAAAGAGATCGCCCTCAAAGTGTGTCAGCACAAATACATCCTTCTTGCTCAGGCCGCCGCTGGCAATAAGCGGGAAGCCCTCGCTTGCCCGTATCTCCCGTATCTGCGTGTCCGCCAGCTGCTCCCGCATCAGTTTCAGCGCGTTGGCAAATTGCTCAGCGATGGCAATGTCGCCTTCGGTTTCGCTCCGGGTATTGTTCACAAAATAGGCGCATATTGTTTCGTCCAAGCTTGTGCTCATCCTTGATCAATTTATTATATTCTTTGTGCCGCTGCCAACGCGAATTTTCGCGAATTCTGATCTCAGACGCTGATTTTTGGGCACACTTTTTGTGAAACACTTTTTGGCGCGTCTGGTGGTTTGATTGTTTTGTATATCGCTCTATCGATATATCGCTCAACGCACTTAGTGCGATAACTTTAATACAGTCGTTATATTTAAATCACTTAAGGTGGTCGTTATCGAAATCAACCGTTAAGAATTCGATACTTATATGAAATCTTTGACTTTCTATATCGTCTGAGCAAGTATCTTAACCACAAAATCTATGTGTCAGTCTGCCACATGGAACTCACGCTATGGTAATTGCCGACTGCCCTATATGTGGCAGGATAGAATATAGATATGTATTTGTTTAAACCCTGTTTGTGTTAAAATACAGCACAACAGCGTATCATTTTTATTTTATTCTAGCTCAAATCTCTATTATTATGACCTGATCAACTTGCGAATTTTCGTTCGCAGCCCACAAGCGCAACATACATTGGATAAATTTTCTTATTTATTTTGGCAGTTATATCACAATTTTATATTAGCTAAAACCTTTTATTTTGATTTAAAATTCTTTTATTTAAATGCTAATATTTTATTCATCCTATTTCGGCAAATTGTGTTGTTTTTAAACCATTTTTGAATTAAGTAAAATGTTGCTCATCTCTACAACGATTAATATCGTGTTATCGTTCTACTTGGCAGTGCCGCAGATGTGGCAACGCTCGCCACATTTTGAATTCCAACGGCCGTTGGGCGCGTAAATTCAATTTTAATACATTTAGTGAATAAAACAAATGATATTTGGATTGCACTGTACAATATCTATTTATTTATGTTTTATGCGTTATATTTCAACATTATTCAAGATTTGATTTACGTTTCGCACAGTTAAGTTGCTTGCTATATATTTAAGTTTCATTTGGATGAAAGCCAATTGGCGATATAAACATATATATGAGCATATATATATGCATATATTAATGTTTATTGAATGAACCTATTGTAGTTATTGTTCACAGTTGTTAATAGATAGCTGGGGGGTGGCAAGGGGCGCTGAGAGGATGTTTAGACAGGACTCTTATCGTACAAAATAATACATACAAATCATATAGAATACATATACTTAGATACTTTCGTGTTCACTGATAGTCAAATAACAATTAAAGTTAATTAAATAAATTAAATACCGCTATGTAGGCTTAAAGTGCTAAATAAATCAAATTAAATGCAGCTTGTTAGTCAAATAAAAATGCCGCTGGCTTAACATGGAAACAAGAAGAACTCAAATAATATATATATATATATATCAATTTAGGTGTGTATAATGTACATATGTGGTACTATATATGCAACTAGGAATTAGAAATAAAGCAAAGCAAAATAAACTTTGCGACACTGAAACAACTTGGCTGCAATTCGACTCGTATTGTAAATTCATGTGCATTTAATTGAAATTCATTAGAGTTGCGCTGCTGCGATTTGATTATCATTCTTAACTTAAGCTCTCTAGAGTCTAAACATATGGTTAGCAAAAAAAAAGAAGAAAAGGGTATTTAAATTGACAGCAATGGAGAGACAGAGATGGCCACTGTGTCTGTGTTGAAGCAGGACGACACATCTACGTACAGTTGCGCCCTCGGCGCTGAAAGCGCTTCATGCGTCGATACCAATCGTCCTTCCACTCGATAACTATCGAACGGGGACCAATGCCCAGATAGCCGGGCGGCGCTTCCGAGTCCCGCCCCAAGATCAAATAGGATCTGCAAAGAGTAAAGGAGTACGCATATTAGTCAAATATCTTATAGATGGCTTTGCCCGATCCTGTAGATATCAATATCATATGTTAGCTTTCCTTAACTTTCTTATATGTATACTGCCTGTACTTTTCTCCGATTCGATTTTAATCGGAGGGCATTTCTAATAGTTTGGTTAATCTTCAATGCGCTCTGTTTTCAGAAGATCTCCATGACACTCTTGTATTAATTCTTCAACCTCTTAAGTTCAATATGTATTTGTTTTTCTCAGAATATCTTAAACACCAACTACACGGAGAGAATTGTAGGCACAATTAGGTACATGTCGTGCATTTTAGGGACAATTTGTGCAAAAATTAAAATTCGATTTCTCTCTTCCTGATGGCAACGTTTACAAATCCACAAAGTATATACAAATTTCATAATCAGCATCATTAGCAGAGTCGATCTAGCCATGTTCGTCTGTTTTTTATGTAAACTTGTTTACCAGTTTACAGAGTATTCTAAAAGTTGCTTACTTTTCGGCAAATCCCATCCGACTGATGGGACGACTATAACATATGGCTCTATAGGAATGATTGGTATCCAATTGAGTTGTTCCATCAAAAATTTTAAGTTTTTCATAATATATCTAACCAAACTCACCAAATCAATGTATTGGTATTTGTCAAAAAATCCCCCGTAGATCGATAATAACGATTTATAGGAATCATTTAAAAGATATAGCTTTGATTTTTGGTATCCATAATTCGTGAGTCTCTCTTGATCTATAACGCAAATTTCAAGTCGATCGGATAAAGAAGAAGAGGTAATTCAGGAAACAAAGTTCAGTACAAAATTAAAAAAATCATTTGATTAATCGATTAATTTAATTTTTCTTCGAATCATTGCGATTAATAATCGCTCGTCTTAAATTAATCATATGATTCAATAATCGATTTATGAAATTTGTTTGCCTTCACTTCTAATGTATAACTTTGGAGCCCCCGAAGATAGATCTTTCTTGTTTCTTTTATAACTGTTCTTTCTTTTATAGTCAATATCTACTCTCTCATATTCAGTTTTTAGCCACTTAGCTTACCTGTTGACTTTAATCTTGGGACAGCGGCACTCGAGGTCCTTAATCGGTATGATCCAGGTCATAGGACCTCGTTTCAGCATTGTATTCGGCATTCCATAGGCGCTGGTTTTGCTGCGCTTGAACACGGCCTGGATTTGTAGATCGTATCGCGCCGTTTCGCTGTCGTTTGGATAATCCGGAACGCTGCCGCTGCTGATTCCGGCCACCGCCCCCGCCCTTGCCCCCGCCGCCGCCCGGAACGCGTACCTCTGCCCCGCCTCCTGCTGATCCATTTCGTAGTCCATGTCCACCTCCACTGCGCGCCGTCGCTCGCTGCTGGCCGCCTCGCTGCTCGTATCGCGGCCAATTACCTTGGCCATTATTGCTGCGAGATTGGAGAGTTGGTTAGAGAATGGGGTAGAGAACATTGATAGTTATAGTACGCTTACCGTAATCTCTTTTGCAGAACTTGTTGAGGTTTAACCTTTTGGTGCTGACTTTGCACTTTCCGCATTCTGTGTGGACAAAGCAGACGAAAGAGGGAGGGGAGCGTTTAGTAAGCAATCGAATAAACAATCAAATTTCTCAGTAATGAGATGCGCTGGACAGATGCAGGCAATGCGATGCATTTATGGATATCTGCCCCTTCCGCCCCTCCGCCCCACTGCCCCACCGCCCAATAGCTGGGCAATTTTTCGTGTTTCTGTTTACAATTTAATTGCAAAATTTATGTCTTTATGGCCACTGCCAATTAGCGTGTCCAACAGCAACAGACGCAGCGTTACAAAAATAACAACAGCTTTAGGGGCGCGATCGGCATTACATTAAGCCCGCCACGCCCCCATGCCCCTGACCCGCCCCTGCCCCCGAATCATGCTCCACCTAAGGTCGCCAGACATTGCCTCCTTCTGTGAACTAAAATTAGTCGTGCATTTTGTTTGTTATTGTGATTGCTGCAATGCAAATTGCATCGTTTGTTGTTGCACCCATTGCAGAGGCCTAGAAGCGGGTATAACCCACTGTTAGAGGCGGCAGGAGGCTTCTTCGACACTCTAAAACACATAACCTCCCTATACCATGGGAAAAATCCCATTTACAGTCGAATTTTTAAGTAAAAGTCTT
Source organism: Hirtodrosophila confusa (assembly GCA_035043065.1). NCBI lineage: Eukaryota > Metazoa > Arthropoda > Insecta > Diptera > Drosophilidae > Hirtodrosophila > Hirtodrosophila confusa. Next base: position 4,240,994 of record JAWNNI010000078.1, read on the forward strand.
TTATTATCGCCTGTTCTGGCGATGTCCCAAATTTCATTACAATCGGTTAGTAAGGAAGGCAAATATTTGCAAAATACACCCCATATTTCCAAGAAAATGGCGGGATTACACTTCTGATACAGTGCAAAAACTAGATTGTTTCGAGAGATTTTCCCCACACCATCTATAGTATCTTTGCTATAGGAACTTATGAAAAAAGCACAAATTTGATAATGTCAGGAAATTGTATAAGATATTCAGTAAGTCCACTTTCGAGTGGAAGTGGAATTGAAAACAGGCCTGATTATAAACATTTTGTTTGCATTTAGCTTGTTTTAGCATATCTCAGACTTGGCTAGGGCGTATCCACTCGTCGGGCAACTTTGATTAGAGCATTACTACATGTTTACACCCTGTAAACATAAAAAGGATGAAAGGGAAGTACTTAAACTGTCCAAATGTATGTAACAGACGGAAGGAGACAACTCCGACTCTATATATATGTATATATATTGGATGAATGTGTGTATATGCATATATATTCTTGATCAGTATCAATAGCCGAATCGCGGAAGAAACAACAAATTTGAATTGTAGCGGATGCAGCTTAAGTTTGTTTTAAACTATTAATATTTCCCCCACACACAAATCGATAAAAACGTTTTTGAGGACAATTTGAAAGATTTATACCCTTGATTTTTGGCTTGCATAACTCTTGGCATTCTCAATCTAAATTTCGTTATGATAATAAACGCAGAAGCTTTACAAGAAACTAGTTTCCGTGCGAAGGGAAGAAGCAGTGTACCCCAAGTTAAAATGCACTGCTTGCTTGCAATGCCGCTGAACTGCTTGATGCACATGTGTGTGTCAGTGCACGAATATGTGTTTAGAATTGTTATACATCGGTACAGGGTGTCTCGTAGTCGTGTATGCTCGACTAGAGCATTGCTGCGTGTTTTTAGCGGCAATTGTTGTTGCTGCTGCAGCTGGCAATGTCACAGACACAATTAAGGCAATCCGCATAAACTTTGTATTAAATGATCAAACGATCGATCGATAATACTGTGGTAAAACGGCGCTACCAGGGAGGGCGGGGGAATGGATTGGGGGGGACTTCTAAAATTGGATGGGTGCGCCAACATTTCGTGGATTTCGTTTTCATTTAGATAGTATGTAGTATTTATGGACGCACTGCTTTCTATCGAATTGTGAATCACTTTAGCTTTTGGGCTAGGCTGGTTCGATTAGGGTGGGAGGGGAGGTAGGGAGGTGGGTGCGTTTGACTTCCTTCTAAGTGGCCTAGCGATATTTATCGCAGCTATTTGCGGCCTCACTCTCACTAAAGAGCACTGGCCACGCCCACAGCACCGTCTATAAGGCCGTGGGTCTCGAGATTGTCAACCAGCTCGATGTTCTCCTGTGTCGATTGCAATGAATTCAAAGTGGCTCGTTAATCATTTAATTGTGCATTACATTAACATGTCATTAAATTTCGTATGCAAAATCAGATACGAGGCGACTTCGATAAGGAGCTGGCGGTGGGGTGGGGTGGGTGCTTTGTGTGTGTGTGTGTGTGTGTGTGCGCGGCAGGCACTAACTTTAAATTAACTCAAACTCGACAGAATTTCAAATTAATTTAATAAGATTATCAAATTATAAATTCATAATTAATATTCATGTCGAGCTGTCTAGTTCAAGCCGCTGCCTCTGGCCACGTTGCCCCGCCCACACACCACTACCCCCCCAAGCGACGCCCCATGCAATGCCAGCAAGGACCAACTTTTAAGCAGCGTATGTATGTATGTGTGTGTGTGTGAGTTTTGTCCATCTTTCTAGTGCGCTTCTTGGTTACAAGCGTGCAAACTTCAACTTCAACTTCAGCTTCAGCTTCAGCTTCAGCTTGGGTTTCGCATCAACTTTGCGCTTTTCTTTGCCATTGACAAATAAATTTAACCGACTGCCTTTTTAAGCAGCAGCGGAAAATGATGAGCATGATGAGGGGGGAAAGTGTGGGATAGGAGTAGGGCAGCCACTTTGAGTGAAGTCCTATTTGCATGTGATGATGGATGCTCTTCTGGCTGGCCGCCCAATGTGCGTTCGTCTTTAGTTTTGAGAACTTGTCACAGTTCCTTTTTCAGTTTACAGTTTTCATTTTTCATTTTTCGGTTGTTACTTTTCAGTTTTGTGCTTTCAACTTTCATTTCAACTGAAACTTAAGTCTTATTTAAGCTCCCGCAGTGAGGCTCCCCGGCAAGGCATCATGCGTGAGAGCTTTGAGCTGCAATGCGTTCAAGAGTGCAGCTGGGAGCGCTATAGAAAATTTGCTTTTAAACTAGCGTGCAGTTCGCGAATACTCGAATACTAACAAACTTCATTTTCCAATCAATATTTTAGGACATGTAAGATTTTCGATGAGAGTTCCGCATTTTATTAAATTTTTTTTTATTTCATCCATGCCGAGAAATTGTTGAAAGTGGCGACATTTCTTCAGTTTGCACACACCAAATTTGTTCCAGTTACTTTGAGCTTTTTCTAGGCGCATTCAAGCAAGCATTCAGTTTGTCTACAAGAAACAAAAGCTCGCTCAAGTCCCGCTCAAGCTTCTGATAAGTACAAAAGGGCTTCTTGTATGAGCGAGAGCATAAAGTTGCATTGATAAAGAACATGCTCAATTTTATTGTAGTTAATTTAAAGCTGAGCTGCGCAAATTAAAAGCTCGCTCCTTGAGCTGCCCACAGCCGCGCTGCAGATCAGCTGGCAGAGCTTTTGGGAAGCTTTTGTTTGGCACAGTTGCATTTTTGTCAATTTGTCATTGCATTGGCACTTTTGCCTGTCATTTGGCAAGCCCCACTGCCCCCTCCCCCCGTCCTTAACGGCTGTCTTTGGCTAAATGCCCTGCGCAAATAGTTGGCAGCAATTAGCGGCGGCAACAGGCACAGTGTCGCTTAAAAGTGTGCGCTCACTGCTCATTCATGAACAAATTAAATAAAGAAACTTTGTAATACATTTGAGCAGCTTTTGCTTTTTATTTTTTGCTCGCCATTCGCTTTGGCACTTTGTGCAAAGTTTGTTTTGCTTTTACTTGAGCACGCGCCACTTTAAAGTGGGCGGGGGGATGGGGGATGTCGATGGGCTGGGGGTGGGTGTAGTGCGGCCTTAGCATGATTTATGCCGTTGTGGCGCATTCTGTTTGCTTGTTGCTGCCTGCCCCAGACTGCCTGCAGTCTTCGACTGCGTCCATTTCACGACTTGCACTCTTCCGCTCTCACCCTAACCTAACCAACTACCTCTCCTACCACCCTCCCCGCAGGCGCAGCGGCAACTGTAACTAAAAGTTGCGAGCAAACATTTGCGTTATCTGTTAAGTGCTGCCGCCCACGCGGCCCAGCGCAGCCTGCCACGCCCCCATTTTGTACGCTGTCGGTAGCCGTTGTCTTCCTTTGAGTAAGGCTCTGGGCCGCCGCTTAGCCCACAGCTCACAGCCCACAACCCACAGCCCACAGCCCACAGCCCACAACCCACAACCGAATGCACTTTAGCGGATTTGTGTTTTCTCACCCATTTGAAAGGATTACAAAGCGAGAGAAGCGACGCGGCAAAAGTTTGCCGACTGGAATAGTTAGTAGAAGCGGCTACAACAACAGCATGCTGCAAAAGCAATACCAACAACAACAATAGCAACAGCAACAGTAGTTAAGTACACACAATCACTATCCAGATACGTGCGAGTGAAAGAGACAGACTGACAGAGAGAGAGTGAGAGAAGGAGCGCACTTACTTACCCCTGCCGCCCTCGGTGCGATAATATTGCGACTGGGCGGCCGATGAGGTAGCGCCTCTATCCCCGCCAACCCCTCCCGAGGATTCGTTTGGCTCCGGCGCCGTGTTCTGTGTATCCAGCATGTTGATCATGCGCGGTGGTTGTTCTGTGAAGAGAGTGGAAATTGGTTAATTAAACCTTAACCAGCAGTTTCAAATTCTAAGGTTCCGTTTAAAGCACCACTCAGCGTTTAGTGTGCGCTCAGTCAGCGCTCAGTCAGCATTCAGTCAGCGCTTAGTCAGCGCTTATTCAGCGCTTAGTTCTGCTGAATGAGCCGATTGATTATTTTAAAAATATATTTTGAATTAAAACAAAATCAGTTCAAACTTTGATATCATTTTGGTGCCCGTAGCAAAATATCAGATTAGATTAGATTAGATTCACATAATTCTCAAATAGAGTCGGTATCTCTACATAACTCTCGAACGTGCTATGTAATGATCCTTTCTCTTTATTTTGTAGCTAAATTCACATTTATTTAATCTCTTGACTAAATACATAATGTTAAAAACCGAATATGGTCTTTATTTAAACATCGACTTATATATGAAAATCAATTCTTGAACCGAGTTCAAAAAACCACCAATAAAAAAGGAAGAAGTTTGGTGATATTTGATGAAATAATAAGGCGCAACTTAACAACATACTTTTCATGTGAAGTTTCCATGTGTGACTCTCTCTGTAATCTATTGCGAGCTGTGGATCTTCCAAATCTTACAAATGAATGTGCAAAATGACTAAATTATTAATATTCTAGCAAAAACGCAGTAAGAGTTTTTCAGTTTATAGTTTCCTAACATTTACAAGTTTCCAATTTACAATTCTCAAGTATTTACAGTTCCATGTTTAAGATGGACAGTGTGACCATTCGGTTTGATGAACAAATTTTAGGTTAGGTTAGGTTATGGTGGCTGGGACAGAAAATCTTTGAAAATCTTTTCCTGCTCTACAGTTAGGCCAGAATTGGCCCATTGTGATATCACAAATCTGCTAGCATGGGTTCCTAACAGAAAGTTCCCCGATAGGGTCCCTGTTATTTTGGAGATTTGAGATGAAACAATTGTTTATTATATTGAGATATTTGACACTATGGTATTATTTAGGTACAAATATTTCAGACTGTACATAGTTATGAGGGATTAATAAAAACTAATCGTTTGGGTGAACAGAAGTAACATTTTGTATAAAACTTACGAGGCTATCACTCTTATCTTATCATTATTTATTATATTGTAAATACCCTTATGTATAAAATTTAATATATTCCAAAAAAGAAGTTAAAATTTGTTCACTTTATACAGGGCTTTCACTTTTAATCTCTGGTTAACTTACTGATGCATGGTGCGATGTGGGAGCGACTTTGTTGATAGCCGCGGGCGCAGCGGTTGCAGGTCAGCCCGGTGACGCCGTCCTTGCACGGACATTGACCGCTCGTGTTGTTGCAGATCTTACCAGATGAGCCGATCGGATGGCATTCGCAGGCTACGGAAGAAAAGAAACAGAACAGAATCGATGAAGAAAGAAGTTGAAAGGCAACTAAAGAGCTAAAGATACGCATTGATACAGATACATTTATAGATACAGATACAGTTGCAGTTGCAGTTGCCGCTGCAGCTGCGTCGCGCTGAGAGCTTAATTGAGCTGGCCGCACTTCAAAGCCTTTTTTCAATCGCAAATGCAATCTGAAATCGGCACACACGTATATATATATGTCTTGTATATATTTCTATATGTGTATACATACAAAGGGCTAATTGAGAATACGGCGTTATGGCCATGATGGAGGCTACTTGAATTTTACTTTAAGCTGTTTTCAAATTTTCTTTTTCATCGACTTTTCTGGTCGGCCAGCGGGTGATGATGGCCACCCGCTCCTTCCTTGGAATCAGGTCTCTGGTTCCCTACGTTTATGGACCGTGGAAATGTGCATTAACAGATAACAGGATCCCCTGCCGGCCCCACTTCATTACTCACTCCCAGTCTTTCAAATTGAGTGCATGCTGCCGCTTAAATGCTGGCCAATGTTGCCACACGGTTAATTGCAAATGAAAGTGCGAGCTGCGTCGTTCCAGCGGCACCATTTTACTCCGCATCTCTTTGCCTTTATTCTGCATACAAGCAGACTTTGATAACCCATCCTTACACGGCGAGAAATTGCACCAAAGTGCAAGACAATCAAACTGACACTAGCTCATCACTTACTGAAAATACAGAAAAGGTTCTTCGATTCGACATAGGTAGACTGTCATACGAAGGAATTTGCCTGGACTAAGCTAGCTAGTATAAAACTAAAGGGGATCCATTCCACAGTCCTAACAAAAATCTCCCGAAATATCTTCTATCTAAATCAAGATATTTATAATTATAGTAATTTACGTTAAAGGACGCAAAGAAACTCAACTAAGTGAGCTAACTAAAAATTAGAAGGATAAACAATCAAGCAATCCATTGATTGTTATATTCGGGGTGCCGAACCCTTTCGGAAGGTTTCTTCGACCGTTTCTTCCTGACAGGTAATAGTATATAGTGTTAAAACGGACGGATTGGATTATTATATCACATAGCAGCCATGAGAACTATCGGCAGACGATTGAATTTTTGTATAAAAAAGCCTTTCATTCATAAAGATTTTAAAACAAAACTCACCAAATCAAAGTTTCATTATATTTTTTTCCATCTGACTGAAATTTGGTCAGAATCGGTAGAGCATTGAGTTGTTGTATGAAAAGTTGTCTTGTTTATACAGATATTTCAACCAAACTCAGCAATTGCAAACTTAATTATACTTTATACTTAAATTTAGACCAAATCGGGTGACTATATCCCTTGGAAACAATGGTGAAATTGTTCTTGTTTTTTTATAACTGGCAAGTTCTAATAAGATTTGCATTTTTTACTGTGCATTAAGGCCACATTTTATGCTGACTTTAAGCCCATTTTTTTGCTGCAGCTTTGTGTGGGCGTGTGGGCCATGGGCTAGTGTCCAGCAGGAACGGGAGATTCAGTGGCACAGATCTCATCTGGCTGGTTCTCAAACTATTGTCGCAACGATGATTTTGCAGTTGGTTGCAGTTTGAGTTTGGGCTGTTTAGTTAATAAGCTGCTTTTGGCCAGAGACTTAATGAGGCCCTGAAGGCTTTTCATGTTCAAAGCATTAAGTTTGGCCAATGGGACAGGAAAGCTGAGACTCTGACATTCAGCATATTGGCTAGGCTGGGCTCAGGGTCGGTTTTGGGTTCGGGCTTGGGAATGGAACTGGAGCTAGAGCTGGAGTTGGAGCTGGGATAGCAAATGGCAAGGGAAGCCATGGAGCTGAGTTTGCAGCGTGCGTGCAACATTTGGTAATTTAATCCGATTTACAATAAATTAAATGCGATTTATATGCACACAGCGACACATCCGGAAGATAACAACAACAACAACAACAACAACAACAACAACAACAACAACAACAACAATGACAATGACAACAACGACAGCAGACAATAATAACTTGGTACAACAAGAACAACAAGAGCACTTTAACCATTTGGCGCTCGTGTCCATTGTTGGCTGCAGGGCACCGTCAGATACGGGGGCTGAAGCGTGCGGGTGTGGCAGCAACAATATGCATGCATGTGCCTGTGTGCATGTGTGTGTGTGTTAACTGAATGGGGCAGCAGCTCCACAAATTCTCACAGCTCGAATATTGTTAAAATAACCAAGGCGGAAAAAATGGCAGCTACAACGAGTTCATTACGCATCCTGCCCCATATCATTGGCATGGATATGAACTACGCTATCCCATGCCGCCCCAGGGCCGACTGCCAACTCCCAACCCCCAACACCCAACACCCAACCCCCAAACTCCCCCCTACCCATGTGTAAAATATGCATATGTATGTGTTTCTTTATCCCTGGCGTTTTCCATATGGCCCGTGCTGCGCTTTTTTTTTGCGCATTGACCAACCCAGAGATTATGAATTTTCATTATAACCAGCCACAGAGCACAGAGCACTGAATCAGAATCCGAAACAGACACATTCCGAGCCACATTCACATTCACATTGAGATTCAGATTCACATTCACATTCACATTCACATTCACATTGAGATTCACAATCACAGTGAATGTAATCGAGTAGCTGCGTTCTTCTGCAATGCTTAGTTACAGTCTTTGCTATTCGAATGATGATTCATTCACCTGGCATATCAGTTGCCCTGGGAGCGACCACCTTTCACCGGTGCTCAATCTCGCTTTGAGTCACTGCACGAAAGGACGACCCAGAAAGCCGCATTGAATCACATTTAACTTGGCATTGCCCGCTGCCAAATGAACACAGACAGAGTCTCAAATGTGTATGCACACATCGGAGTCTGAGTATCCAACAAAGAGTTGCATGTAACTGTCAGTCACTGGCAACTCAGCTGGCTGGCAACTCCTCCTGGCCCCATTCGGGCCGGGCTCATGGCAGCTCCAGCCAATCCAACAGTAGTGGCCGAGAGTCTCTTGTCTGAAAAGGGCGCTTTATAAATGGGCTCTTAATTAGGGCAGAATGTGAATCATTGTCAATGTTAATCGCTGGCAGCCCAATGAATCAAACTTCCTCAACATTCACGTTGTGTATATTGAAGTGATTAAGAGCAGTTCGCACAACCTTTAAGGAAGCTTCAAAAAATATGTTAATTTTAATAAATGATCTCGTAATAGTCAATTAACACCAATTTTTAAAAACTCTATACTAGTTATTGCGAGAAGAAATTGCTGCTAAATTTATAGACTTTTTTCTACTCCACCTAGAAAATTCCTACATGTTTAAGATGATGATAAGAACCGGGCAATTTTTTGAAGAATATCAATAAAATTATCAAAGATTTGAAACAAACTTGGTCTGCATTAGAGATGGGATCAGGGCGCAAAATAGCATGTTCCCAAAAGATTTATCGGGATCGGTACAGCTTCTAAAAGCCCCTTGTCGATTATCCCGGACATCCCGCCATCCGGAAATTTCTCCTGTGTCTCGCCATATTTAATGATTTTGTTGTAAGTAAATAGCATTTCGCTTGCAACTTTAACTTTAACTTTGTCAAATCTTGAAGTTTTCCAAAATAGGAGAACTTGTGAAAATAAAAGAAATCTAATGATATTGTTTTTCCTTGAAAACATCGGGATGAATTTTCTAATCTAATCCCAGCTCTAAACTGCGTATAATATATAGAAATCTACATTCCAAATTTGTTCTCCGGATGAACAGTCGACTGGACGCTGATCAAGAATATATATACCTGTTAGGTTTTTCCTTTCAGCCATTTTTTGGAAACACCTGAATGATTATATGGTGAAAATATACATAATAAGTAAGGCCAGCGAAAAAGTCACATTATCAACATAATTCTGTTGATTAAAAGCCAAATTGTTGTATTTATTTAATGGTTTCAATTTTATGTTAAGATTAACTAAATAACAGCTTAAATGATATATATACATTCCGAAGGAAGTCTTTTTATTTTGGCATTTCTAGTGAGTTAAATTAGTATTCATCCAAAGGAAATAAGTGAACTGTTCAAAAATAAGAACATTTTTCTTAAGATTCGTTTTTTTTGGCTTTTTCCTTACATATATGTGAGCATACGATTAGAATCTGTAAAATGTTCATCCTTAGAAAGGGTTCTTCATCCATCAAGAGACCCAATCGAACTCCGATGATGAGTATGGGCTCTGGATAGCTGCAGAAATGCTGATATATATATAAAATATGAATTTAATATACAATACATCAATCACACTATTGGGCTGGTTTGGCATTCATTTAGTATGCTGCTTTTGGCCCATTTAAGTTGGACAATTCTCTGCCTTTAAATTTGGACCGTGTGCGGTTTTGCTTTTATTTAAAACATTTAAAATCGGTTTGGCTTTTATTTATTTTGCTTGGCTTTCCGAAAATTAATTAACCGAAGTTTCGCAGCGCGCGCTATTTGTATACACACACACACTCATACTCAGATTTATATTCACATTTACACTCAAACTTGCACTCACACTCGCACAGTGCGGCTCTGGGGCGAAGTGTAAACATCATAAAGCAAATCAAGCGCAATTTGTTATTGTTTATTTCAACTTTGCGCAAGAGAAGCAGCCACACCAATGCCAACGCCTACGCCTACGCCCCCACTACCCTAACACCCATCTCCAACCTCCCCCTCCCCTTCCAACTGACCGCAAGCTGAAAAGTGCGTAACGCAAAATTTACCGTCGACGTCTTCGTCGCCCCAGCGGCCAGCTCTTCCATCAATTGCCATAAAATATTAGCCAAATTTTCGTAGTCCAGCGGAAAATATTGTTAGCAATAAAAAGCACAGCTGCCGTCAGCAGAGGGGTAGGAGGGTGCAGCAGGTGTAGGCTGGCTGGGAGTGATTTCTTGTCTCTCTTGTTGTTGTTGTCTGCTGCTGCCGCTGTTTGTTATTATTAGCCAAAGTAGATTCCTGCAATTTTCAAAAGAAACCAAACACAGAACAGGAATTATGAAAAGATTGCCACGCAATCGAATGATTTGCCATGAGAGGGATTACAGCTGACCGATCTGGGACCGATCTGGGCCCGATCTGGGCCCGATCTCTGCTGGAGTTGGACACTAAACAGGCCGCCGGATAGACGATGCGGTGCCGACGATTACCTGAATGAATCACTTGTGCCAAAAGCATATGTGTGTGGTATAAATATTGTTGTACATGGCAAATTGAGTACACAATGTGTTCTACACTGCACGTCAAATTAAAACCCGATAGTTATCGGCGTCGTTTGGGCATTGAGAATGCAGATAAGCACCCTATAGTAAACTCGGAAGAATACATGCTCTAAAATGCAGAAAGGGGGTCATTATTTTGTAACCAAAGTCAGCTGGCCTTAGTTTTGATGAATTGAAGAAATATATTTCTTAAATTTAGAAATGATGTCTATTAAATAGAAATTATTTCCGGTTTTTAGGATGATCTTGAGTCTCTGTAGTCTATGGCATTTCTTTTGCTGAGTGTATGCATTTAGCTCAACTGACTGTTTCATGAATCACAAGTACCATCATCATATTGTTTGTATTTAAATAAGTAAATAAGCAAGTATCGATATATTTCCCGTTATCGATAGTATCGAATAGTACTGATTTTTATAAATAATCAGATACAATACTCGCGGTTAATCAACTTTCATGAGTGTTAACAGTTTTAAGAAGCTGAAGACATCCAAATGTGCTTCCAAACAATCGATTGTCTCACTATCGAAACTATTGAACGGCTGCTACTATCGAGGATTTTTCAGCTCTATTGTACTCAAATATGAAATCGTTTGAAGCTTTCGAAAATATGAACAGTTTTGAACACCTACTCAAACTAATGAATAGCAATGAATATACTCAAAGATACTCGCAAAGACAATCTTCCGTTTAATGAATAACAATGAATATACTCAAAGATACTCACAAAGACGATCTTCCGTTTGAGCTTAAAGTCCAGGCCAGTGCACAACCTAGCCATACACGTTCCAAGTTCGAATCCCAGTCAAGAAATAGTTATTCTATATAGTATTTAAATGAGATTCTGCTCAAATATGTTCGTTGAAGTTCAATTAAAGTGCGCATGAATGGATTTGAATACTTATTGAATACTTTGAAGCCATTATTTGAGCTGCAGGCGAATCGAATTGTCTGCCTAAGTATGGTAGTCTGGAAGTACGCCTCTTTACTGGCCTATTAATAAATCAATGACTTTGAACGGCGCGACAAAAGTTATGCCGGGTCTTCACTCCCCCCGCAGAGGGTGCTTGGGTCCTGCTCCTGGCCCTGGGAAAAAGTTTATCGCGGTCGCAACTGGCGCAAAGTTCGCGCAACTTTGGCAACGCCAAATGAGCAGAGATGTCGCCGGTGAATCCCTCAAAGATGGAATGGATTGTTACTATTTTGTTGCATGTACAACACGGGAAGACTGCAAAGTTTTTGGCGGCAGGTAAGCGGGTGGGGGCGACCGGGAGAGCGGGAGAGCGGTAGAGGGTTGAATGGGGGGTAAATGCGAGCTCAATTGTATTTGAAACTTTGGCGCGCTTTTCAAATTGTGCGTTAAAATTGAGGCGCAGACATAATGGCTATTGAAAATCAAACGATGCGCACAAAAGTAGGCAATGCTTGACTGCCAAAACTCCTGTGAAGGGTGCTGGGGTTGCGGGCAGCGGGTTGGGGTTTGCCAGTTGCGGATTGCGGGTTGCGGGTTGCGGGTTGCGGGCTGCCGTCGCGGCTCGTGGAGTCAACCAAATGGCAGCGCCAATTTGACGCTCGAACAATTTGCACAGCTTTAAATGTCAACTCGCATGCAAAATGTCATAATTCAAATTCCGGCTACAATGCCCATGCTCACATAAATCCCCATTCCACCCCCCGCCCATCAAAACCTGGCCAGCTCGAGCCTGTCTATTATATACGAATATATATAAGTGAGGTTATGTGGGGTGGCATGCCCGATATGCAATGAATATACTCTAACCTCGGCAGGGGTTGATCGGCAAGTCAAATCATCAATAAAATTGTTATTATATCGCATTCAATTTGATCTTTTATCATATCATTTCTCTGCCGATAAGATAAAAGATTAATATGATATAATATGATATAGGGTATAGTTTTTAGAACTGCGGAGAGTTCATTCCACTTCAAGGATGTTTGGGAATACTTCACAGCAGATATCAATTCTATCGAAAATCTCCTTTTGATATAAAAAATAATAGACAAAGTTCCAATATTTTCAATAGAATAATCTATTTGATTGGTATGATTTGAAAAAACTAATACCATTAATTCAAACCTAAAGACTTTTTATGCATTAAACGTTTTGAAATTTCAATTGGATTGGCTGAAAGAGAATTTAAAGTTCGATCTATTTAATGGAACTTAATTAGTTTTGTACCCTATGCTTATCAAAATGGCTTAAACGGGTATCATAAGAACGGGCAAATTGATAAGCAAGGTATAAATATATTCTACAAAAATGGTCGTCTAATATAGAAGTAAGAAAATGTGGGAATTCTCGAGCAACTTCAATAATGCTACGTTGTAGTATTATACGCCTGATTTTGAGTAGGAATGTGTGAACGTGATCTTAGCGACTATAAGAGCCAAGACCTTGATTACAGGGTATTCTCGAGTGTGTTTGACTACAGTCCTCTTAGTGGTTATCAATCATTAAGAAATGATAAAGAGGGTATCATAAAGTTGTGCGTAAAAGCTACTATATAACTATATAAAATGTATATATTCTTGAACAGCAACTGATCTGGCTAGAGATACGACAGTTGTATGTACTTGTGTTATTTCATACTGTAAGCATATCAAATTTCAGATACCCCGCATTCTCGTTTGACAAGTTATAGCTGTGTTTCTTTTTCAGTACAAATTTGCAATTGATGTGCAGGGTATGCGCTAGTCGTGTACACTCCTGCACAGCTTTCTTGCTTTGTTTGTTCTGTTGTCAAATTTTGTAAATTTGTCCTGACATCAACTTTTATTGCTTCGCCAGCGTAAAATTTGCTACGCCGCTTAGTTCGTGGCATCCAGCATGGTTGTAATAGATTTTGGTAGCTTAGTTTTTCTTGTTGTTCATTTTTAAACCTTTATGGCTTACTGGGTGCCCCCCCAAATGTCTTACTGGCTGGATGATAAATGCATTTTGGTGTGGCATTCAATTAAGTGGGCTGCAACCCTCGAAGGCAAGGACTCGCAGCGACCTTTAAGCGATTTGCAACAGTTGCAAGGCGCATTTTTATGAAATTCTAATGATGTTTGAGTGTTAAGTCGCCCCACACCCACACCCACACACCCCCTATCACCCTATCATCCTATCACCCTCACAACCACATCCACACCCTCACCCCCCGTAGCGTCTTGTCTAATAGTTACGCTGGCAGCGGCTGCGTTTCATGAACTTGTCGCAAATGGGCAGTAAAATAAGTTTCCACTCTCTACGTGTGGCAGTTGTGTTGTGCCTGTGTGTGTTCTATCTGTGTGTGTTCTGTCTGTCTGTGTGTGTGTGATTCATGACATTATTTTAATTGCTGCCGCTGCTGCTGTTGCTGTTATTGCTGTAACATTTCGCACGTGACTTTGTGATTTTATGGCTTTTAATTTCACGTATTTAGTTACGGATATTGTTAATTGTATTCATGGCCGCCCCCATGCGACATGACACGCCCCCTTTATGGCATCGTTTATGATATGCCATTCAACTTTCTCTATTGTTATATTGACACAGCCCCACGCTGGCTATTTGCGGTATCTGTTCAAGTTATTGTCCAGCTGATTCCAGGGTATCCGTAGCACTGGCAGGCTTGCAGATGTATACAACATGTCAGCTGAAATGGATTTGTTTCCTGTTTCGGGATGAGCTCGTTGTCATGACTGGCACCTGTTTTTGAAAGGTCTTAAACGAGTATTCAGGTGCTTTCGATCTTACTCGAGGCCTAGAACGATTCCATCAAAAAGTTCTTGAACTTTCAGTTAGTGTTTTTCAGTGATCTTTCACGTTTGATCAATTTTTAATGTTTCATTTATCGAAATATATAAACTAAATTAAAAAGAAGATCTATATACCATATATCTATATATTTATGTATGTATAAGAGCTTGGCCTGATGGACAGACTGACTGATTAGCAATCATCGCACTGATTGTCCAAGATTTTGGCGAATTCCATCCTAAAGTGCGAAATAATTCACTACCGCAGGAGAAAAATTGTTGCAAATTTCTTTGCTTTCTTCCAATTGGCTTCTATTTTATGCTTAAAATTCTACAGAATAGATTATTCGAAAGAGTGCTAACAGATCTTGAAAAATATAGCCCACGGGTTGAAATATAAACTATAAATCTTCTAAAACATTAGTTGGAATTCAGCTTAATCGGATTCTAGTTGAAATTGCTTTGCAATACGTACATCAATATCAAATTCTTTAAAATGAACGAGAAATTCAACATTGTTGAGTACTTAGGAAGCGACTATCAACCAGGCAAAGTCAATTTCCTCCATAATTTCATTTTTTAATCTTTTTGAAAAGGAAATCATATGATCTTAACTGTGTGCTTTTTATACCCTAGCAAAGGGTACTATAATTTTGTCACGAAATGTGCAATGCGCCAAAGGAGACATTTCCGATCCAAGAAAGTTTATATATTCTTGATCAGCATCAATCGGCTACTGATATAGCGATGTCCGTCTCTTTCTCTCAGTTTTAGAACAATCGTGATGAAACTTGGTACAGATCCTTCTTTTTGCTGCAGGTAGTACATATGTCGGAGCCGGTCGGATCGGACTGCTATAACATATAGCTGCCATAGGGATGATATGTCGAAAACTATGTGTTTGTATGAAAAACTTTTTTGTTTATGAATATATCCTCATCAAACTTACTCAAACAGCTTCTCTGGAGAGTTCATACAATCTGACCAAATGTGGTGGTATATAGTAGCTTTGACACGCCGAATATAGCCATTCTTTCTTGTTTTGAAATCTTTTTGAAAAGGAAATCATACTGATCTTAACTGTGTGCTTTTTATGCATAACACTTGCTGGCAGTTTTAGAAATGTTAGGGTATCGCCACTTCGAGCTGTCATAGATGGTCGCTATAGGGTTTGATGATGTTTGGCGTGTTAAATTAATGATGTCACAGTGGCCAGACAAAAAGCAAAGCATACTTTTTGGGGCTGGCACAGATTTTAATTATACAAAGATATAAAGCAACAACAACACTACTATGAATAATGTTTAGTGAGATATGTGTGTGTGTGTGTGTGTGTGTGTGCGTGTGTGTGTGTGTGTTTATATTGCAATCTCTCATTGGACAAATAATAATATGTAATTTTCCGGTCATTGAAACATTTGCGCAAATAAGGAAATTGGCTGAGCCGAAACCGAAATGACTTTGACAACATGTCGAGACCCAAGAGTGTGTGTAAGTGTGTGTGTGTGTGTGTAAGTGTGTGTAATGGCTTGCCTGTGCAGCCGTTTGGACATGCCACTCCGTCTGCCCCCCACCAGCGCCCCTTGCCCGCTCTGAGTGATGAGTTATGGCTGGCAACGTCTGCTTCATTTTGCTCGTGTCTGCTGTGCTCAAGTAAATCATTTGAATATTTAAATTAAATCGAAATCATGGCAACAGCAATTTTGCAGCAGCATCAGCAATTGGCAGCCAAGTCACCTATCCAGCCCACCTCCGCTGCTCCGCTCCCCGGAAGTCGCCCCACTTCGAGTTCGCTTTAAGGCGTTCATTATAATGCGAGTCATGCGAGCTGCGCGTGTTTTTCAATCTACGGGCTAACTTATCAATTCAAATGACAAGCACAAAGTTTGCCGGAATTAGAGATCCCTAAGGATTACTGCCAAAATGGGGCAAACTATCGCAAGTTCATTCAAAATATATTTCAAAATTATGTGAAAAGTTTCAAGTTTAACACTGAAAAAGACAAATGCAAATTGGAGTTGCTGACACTGGCTATAACTTCGATAGTTGTCTGTTGTTGTCCCTTCTCGGTAATTTTCAAGTTTAGCGGCACATATGAAGGCTGCATCGAAATGAAAATAACTTCCTCGTTTATTATAGGACAGTATTAAGTATTTGGACAGCAGATTAAAAGTGATACAAGCATAACACATGCCAAATTCCAAGGCTATATCTTTTAAAGTGTGGCTGGAAAACGTTTTGATCGACTTTCGGGCGAACGGGGGGAGATATCTGACATCGGAAAAAAACATGATCTGCGTATGGTATACACACACCTACATTCCAAATTTGGTGTCTCTAGCTCTTATAGACAGACAGACGGACATGGCCAAATCGAAATCTCTTTTGATACTGATCAAGAATATATATACTTTATAGGGTCGGAGATGTCTCCTTCTGCCTGTTACATACATTCGCACAGATTTAGTACCCCCTTTTACCCATTTTATGGTACAGGGAGTAATAACACGACTTAGACTGGGCCATGGCAAACTCTCTCACAGCCCCCTCTATGACAGATCGTTATCTAATATCTGTTCTAACTGCAACACGAACTCTCCACTCACAATAAGCCACATCTTATAATCATGCCTCAGCTTATCATCTCAAAGCCCACAAACTCCCTCCTTTTCATCCTCACAAACATTTTTGTGATTTTCCCCCTCATATAAGCCTGATTTCTCTCTAATTTAATTATTATCAAAATTCAAAAACTAAATAAAACAAGAAATTATAAAATCGCCAAAAATGTAATAAGTATTATTAAAATAGTGTTAGTAATTAGTATTATTAGTAGTATAGTATATATAGTGTAGTATTATTATTAGTAGTATTATTGGTATTCGCGGAAATAAGTTTTGAAAATGGCAGGAAATTTGATTGAATTACGAAATTATTTACACGATTTGATATTGAGAACAATGAAGATAACTGAAACTAAAAGTGAAATATAGAAATAAAAAGTTAAAGCATTTTCGGAAGTTTTAATGTCTTGCATCGGATGATTCTGGGGAAGAAATATATTGATTGATCTGGGACAGGTATTGGGATTTTAATTTATAGCAAATACTCATCTCTTCTTTTTAATTTCATATTGTGTAGTAATTGTTTTTCGCAAGAAGTTCACATTTGCAAATAGTTGCTCAAAAGTTTTTCCCAAAAATAGTGTTCCAGGTAAAAGTATTCTAAGGAAATTCGTGTTTACAAATGTTTGCCCAGATAGCAAATTGGATGCCAATAAATTCGATTAGTTAATGGGCTGATTGTTCTGGCCTTTGATGGGATGCAAATACTATATACTTGGTAGACTATTTACCAAATTGAAAGTCTCAGAAGTCCCTGCATTATCAATTTGCATTCATCAAAGAGATTTCCATTCAAATGTGAGCCACTTGTTGTGGAAGATTGCGTCAATGCTGTTTCCTTGCTATGTTCCTCGTTAACTTGGCAATCTGTATCTGACTTATAAAGATTTGGTTGCAAGTCGAGACAGGCACGGGACATGTCGGAACAAGTCGGGACGGGCCAAGAGCAGTTGACTAATTGAAAGGCCGCTTCCGAGCCAAAAAAACATGACGTAAAACATTTTGCCAACAAGAACGGGAAGAACAACAATGAGAACAAATGTAAAACCACAATGCAAAAATGTTTTAAACAAATTGCACGCGTGTCAAAATTAAAATGAATAAATTTCTTTCGACGTTGCGCAAATAAAACAAAAACCGACAAAAAATATTGTTTTCAATTTTTTCGGTTTTTTTTTTTTTAAATTGAAAAAAAAAATAAACAACAATAAAACGTTGCAAAGAGAAGCCGCCGACGATTAAACTCAGAAAGGCTGTGTGTGTGGTGTGTGTGTGGTGTGTGTGTGGTGTGTGTGTGGTGTGCGTGTGCGTGTGCGTGTGTAATGTGTGTGTGCTGCTTACTTGACTTATTTACGATGTGCGCATTTAGCTGGCCTTGTAAATTTGACTGTATTTTTGTTTTATTCGATTTGTTTTCGTTGCGCTGTATAATTAATTAAAAATCGATAAGATTTTGATTTGGATTTAACGGCTTAACTGAATTATGATGCTTAGTCAGCAGCAGCAGCAGCTTCAGCAGCGACGTCTTTTTTGAGAAACGATGACAAATGAGGCATGCGGCGTATGCGCAATTCGCAACGGGGGGTGGTGGTGGAGGTGGAGTTAGGTTGGCAACACAACAACAATAACAACATGTGAAACCTACAAATACACTGTTTTTTCATTTTTATACTCTGTTCCCGAAGGGAGAAAGACTATATTGGGTTTGTCAAATGTCCGTCTGTCCATATGAACGGACACACCTTTGAGGCTAGAGCAAGCAAACTTGGTACACATGTTGGTGTATACCCTCAATAGAGGAAGTGTCGGGATTGATCCCTCACCTCCACCACCTCCCCCACAATTTGGGAAAAACCTGTAACTTCCACTTCACCAAATTTGGTATACAGACTAATGTTGACCCCCTGGACAAATCTGCATCAAAAAATTGTTGACAACCCCACCCCGTTCCCCGAAAATGAGCAAAATCTATATCTCACACACCCGTACAGATAGAGTCATAAAATTCGACATACAGACTACTGTTTTCTACGCGTCTCCTTCCGAACCCACAAATAAGCAAATTATACCGGACTGGGTACAGAGTATTCTGCTGTCGGATACGTTCTTACTTGTTTTTTTATAATATTTGTTTGTAGAAAATGCTGTTTGTTTTGATTGTACTACTTGAGTACACTTTTTGTTTGTTTACAAATTCAATTTGCAATTGGGCATTCGTTCTAACGCGTTGCGCCTGAATAGATGGATGGATCCGAATATACTATGTATATATACATATATATATGTTTGCTCCAAATAACATAGTTGCCAACACAACAGATGGCCAGTGTTGTTGTTGGCCACCTTATTTGGCCGAGTTGATTAGCCGGCGCGTGAAAATTATAGCCAGCTCATAAATTAGCTGACCACTCTGCTCAGTTCCAATCCGCATATAAATAATCTCAATCTGAAACTTAAAGTGTTGCTCGTTCTGCTTATTTTTAGTATTGTAGTGTATACCCCAGCAGAGGGTATTATCATTTTGTCACGGACTGGGATGGAGACGTTTCCAACCTCACAAAGTGTATAGATTCTAGACTAGCATCAGTAGTCTTTCTGTTTTCGAGCTACCTTGATGGAAATTGGCTCAGATGCGTCTTTTTACTGCAGGCAGTTTATATGTTGGATTCCGCCAGATCGGTTCACTATATTATATAGCTGCCATAGGAAAAGAACGGTCTACAATTGAGTTTTTGCAGGAAAACATTTGTTGTCTATAAAGATATGCTAACCAAACTGACCAAATCAAAGTTTTAAATCGAAAACCTTATCTTATAGCTGCCATAGGAACAATCGGTCGAAATTCAATTATAAGAAAACTCTTCTGTTTTTCAACATTTCAAAGTCAGTAATTCTAAGTTTCTGGTTGTCGGTAAGCTCTTTTATCAAAATCGGATGACTATATCTTCTAGCTGCCATAGGAACATCCGATAGAATGAAGGAAGGAACAATCGGTCACAACTTGTAGGGTATCTACCAGCTTCGGCATGCCGCACATAGCCGTTTTTTCATGTTTTAATTGCCGATTGGCAAATGGAAATGTATTGCACACATAAATTAGACAAAATATATTTTTAGCTAAGGGTTAAGGGCTTATCATAATGTTTCTTCTGTAGAGTTGCATATAGGGCTGGATTAGTGCTAATTAGTGTAAATTGTGTTGGAATTTCGATTGTTGTTTTTCAAATCAGGCAACAGTTAATTAAATTCCAGAATGGAATTCCTTGAGTGGATTTGGCATTACGGAATGCCAGGCTAATTTTGAGCGATGGATAGCAAAAATTACGTTGATTTATGTGTGTTCCTTTGCTTCTGGTTGTGTGTACCCTCAGCTCTATATACTTAGTTCGCTTTAGTCATTTATCACACTCGACTTACCTTTGCACACCTTGCGGTGATTCAACGGCTTGTTGGGATCCCGGTAGTACCCCTCCTTGCACTGGTGACAGTTCCGTCCCGTGGTCGAGTGTCGACAGTTTTGACAGACGCCGCCAGAGACTCCCTGGGAGAGCCGGAAGATTTCCATATTGAAGCGACATTGACGGGCATGATTATTGCAATTGCACTCTGAAAATAAGAGACCCAGAGATCGAATATAAGTATATACTTTACTATAGAAAACTCATTTCAGAAACCAAAATTCGTACATAAACACCATGCATTTTCAAACGATCAAGTTAAAACTAATATGATCAAATTCACCTGTTAGAAACAAGTGAGAATGCTTCTGTCGAGCATACCCGCCTACGAGACACCCAGGTCTAAAGTTTTGTTAAGTTTTCGGCATGGAATTTGACCAAAATTGAACAGACCAGATTAAGATTTAAAATACCATATCATACTTATTTTGATGACTTAAAGTTAAGTTATGTGAAGTGCAGTTAGTCCCAAAAAAATTGTTTGTTTGCTAGTAGAAATGAGTTCAGTTTTGACAAAGTTATATGGTTTTAAAGTACCTATAGAGAGAGACCTCCATCTAACCCAGATCGGAGATCAAATAAATCGTCATTCAAGCCGTTACAATGAACGACTTGCCACCCACCCAAACTCTCTGACAGGAAGATTCCGATCACCTCTTTGGCGGCGCAGACTAAGACGCGTCCACCCATCAGTTCTCCCCACAGAAGAATATGACACCACCACATACACATATAAGACCACACACAAACAAGACTTATATTTAGGTTCCTTTTATACAACCTTATACCTCCATAATGAAAACGCCGATATTAATAAAGAGATATGACATTGAGGTCTGAAGATTCAGATCAGTCTGATAGTAAAAAGAAATAAAAACAAGTAAGAATGCTATAGTCGAGTATACCCGACTACGAAACTCCCTGTACCCAGGTCTTAAACATCCAATCACATCTAAGTCCACTTACCCATACACACACACATACACAAAGACGCACGCACACAGGCGGCGAAAGTGGCTGTGCTTCTTCTTCCCCCTCTCGCTGCATTACTGAATCTTCTTTCGTGAATAACTTCCGTGTTTATTATCCGATCGACTTGAAATTTGGACAGTAGATTAAGAGAGACTAAAGTATTGTACATGCCAAATCTTAAAGCTATATCTTGAAAATTGTTACTGTAAAACGGTTTTAATCGATTTGCGGGGGAACGGGGGGAGATATCTGAAATATGAAACAAACTTGATCTGCGTATGGTATACAGGAACCTACATTTCAAATTTGGTGTCTCTAGCTCTTGTAGTTGCTGAGATCGACGCGTTCATACGGACAGACGGACAGACGGACAGACAGACGGACATGGCCAAATCGAAATCTCTTTTGATACTGATCAAGAATATATATACTTTATAGGGTCGGAGATGTCTCCTTCTGCCTGTTACATACATTTGCACAGATGTAATACCCCCTTTTTACCCATTTTATGGGTACAGGGAGTAAAAATATAAAAAGTACCTAAATGTAATACAAATCTAAAAGAAAAATTCAAATGCGATGTTTGACTATATTATCTTTTTAATATGCATAATTATCTGAAATTCTTGATTTAGCACACTCAGAAAAATAAAAGCCGTTGAATTCAGAAAATCTCCCTATAATAAAGATCTCCCTGAAGGTCTCCCTTCCTATTTAGTACAAATATTTTCTAAATTTAAGAAATATATTTATATCTTAAATTTAGAAACAAATAAGACTAGCTGGCTATATAGGTTCTGCATTTTAGGACATTTATTTCTCTGAGTGCACTAAATGCATTTCCCTTTGAATAGCGATATCTTACTGTTTAATATAAGTATGTACATATATCACTCAATATATTCTCTCTAGGTTAAACATTTGTGTTCATTTCAACTAAAACAATAGTTGAGAGTATACAAAATTTTGGAGTTCGTGGTTGAAGCCCGATTTGTAGTCCTGCTGCTAATACATATAATTTTAGAAATGCTGCACTGATGGGAACACTTTTGAATTCACAAACGAGAATATCATGAGTTCAATAGCATTAAAGGACTAATGGAGAGCCTATCAAGTGCTAACTAACTATTAACTGTCATCGATGTCTTTATCAGTTATACCCCGATCCGGGCTGGAAACCCATTTGCCATTTGCCAAGTGCCAGTGCGATGAATGATAAATGAAAATAAATGGAACGCAAATCGCCCAACAGCGTTGGGGATGTGCGTGGGGCGGGGAGTGGTGCTGGTGAGTGTATATGGTAGCTGGCGGCATTGATGAGGCCAAGGCACATCATTTGTCTAGCGGGACATTGGCTTAAATTGCATAATTTATGCAACGATTTGTTTGAACTTAAGTAGCTTTAAGAGCAATCATCAGAAGCGTCGGCACGAGCATTGATACTGGCCAGGCTTTAAGGGGATTTTTCCGTACTCTTTCGACTGGCGATTCCGATTCTCAAATAAGTCAGTTAAGTTGCTATTACACAAAAAATTATTTAAGGGGCTTTTTCTACTCTTTCAACTGGCTCTTTCAATATTCAGTTATTCAGAGTAGTTACTACCAAATAAGAATTTATGTAAGGATGCAAATAGTGCAAGAAAATTGCGCTCTCTAAAGTACTCTAAAACTTATGTTTCTTTAATTTGGATACTTGAAGCTCCGTAAATCTATAAATTTATAAATCTTATATTGAAATTCGGTTATGTATATAGATAGCTTATAGATATAGATAACCTTATAAATCTTATATTGGAATTCGTTAAGTATATAGATGGCTTATTATCTATATACATAACAAATTTCTATAAAGGAATTATAAGTTTATAGATTTGCGGAGCTTCAAGTATCCAAATTAAAGACATTGAAAAGTAGGTAAAGAACATGGGTTTGAACCGTGAACTGCTAGACAAAATTTGTTTGATTTGTTCCAATTTTTATTATTGGCAAGTGAATTTAAACCGAAATCACGGGCAAGTGAATTCAATCCGCAAAATCGGATGCGGATTAAAAATTAGAATTTTAAGGTACATTTAGTTTTGCGCAATCTTGCTGAAGGTGGAAACCGGAAACTGGGCCTCAGTTAGCCCAGTTTGGGCTACGAACTTGTCAGTAATATTAGTTATTACCTTTTTGCGGTTGCTCCGATAAGCTAGTGTATTTGAAGTTCGTTGTTGGATTAGTTTTGGACGCTGCTTCACGTTCTGCCTTTGGCAAACAGTTTTGCTATTGACATTCGATGGCGACTGCTGTGTTGGCATCTTTTTGGACCAGCCGGCAGCATTGGCCGAGTCCAACTTGGAGCTGTCAATGGCAAAGGCCGACGGCTGCAGCTTGTGGCTGGACAAAAAACACACAAAGATTTGAAGCGTCTCCCAGTTCTCCAACTGTCCAACTGTCTCTCTCTGTGTGTGTGTGTGCACACATGTTATAATTATCTTTCACACATTGTGAGGCGCAGACAAAGCGGCTGCCTGTCGTCTGCTGCCCCGCACACCGCCCCGCCGCTTGCCTCTGCGCTTCTCATCTCTAGGCGCGCGCCAGCCGCAGACAAAGTTATGTCAGCGCAAATATTTGAGAGCAGTCGACTTGTAGAGGCCATTGGGGCTATGTCGCTAAAACATATGTATGTACATATGCACATTTGTATGTATGTGTGTCCTACACTCGGAAAAAATACAGTCAGCACGAGCGGACTCCTTGTTATACCAATTTAACTGAGCTGTCCAACTGACAGACTCGATATGCAGCTGAATGAAGTGCTTGAGGTTAAGAATTTTCACGCCACACAATATTTTTACTCTCTGTACCCATAAAATAGGTAAAAAGGAGTATTACATCTGTGCAAATGTATGTAACAGGCAGAAGGAGACATCTCCGACCCTATAAAGTATATATATTCTTGATCAGTATCAAAAGAGATTTCGATTTGGCCATGTCCGTCTGTCTGTCCGTCTGTCCGTATGAACGCGTCGATCTCAGCAACTACAAGAGCTAGAGACACCAAATTTGAAATGTAGGTTCCTGTATACTATGGTATGGTATGCAGATCAAGTTTGTTTCATATTTCAGATATCTCCCCCGTTCCCTCGCAAATCGATTAAATCCGTTTTACAGTCAAAATTTTCAAGATATAGCTTTAAGATTGGGCATGTACATTACTTTAGTCTCTCTTAATCTACTATCAAAATTTTAAGTCGATCGGATGATAAACACGGAAGTTATTCACGAAAGAAGATGCAGTGATGCAGCGAGAGGGGTTCCCCCCAGCCTCCAATTAAATTGCCTCGCTTGCGCTGTCGCTTTTGCCGCCTGTGTGTGTGCGTCTTTGTGTATGTGTGTATGTATGTGTAAGTGGACGTAGAGTACAGGGAGTTTCGTTGTCGGGTATACTCGACTATAGCATTCATAGTTGTTGTTCTTGCTTTATGTTATATGCAGACACTTGGAAAAATATATGTCTCAGAATAAAAAACTCTAACCAGTAAACCCACAAATTAATAGCGCCCTTAAAACCAGCGACGGTTCATATTCTTTAGAAATAATTTCTAAATTTACGATATAAACTTTCTGAAAAGTAAAAACGTTTTGCCTTAAATTGATTTTCCCAAAAACATATAATTTTTCCTCCACTTTTTCTATTTTTTAGAAAACATATTTAACAAGATTAGAAATGCAAGCAGAGATTTTCAATTTGTAGATATTTTCTGTCTAAGGTTGAGAAAAATATAAAAATTGCAATTTCTTATGGCAAAAAAACATTTTTCGTAGTTTAGAAAAACTAAAAATCCGTTTTTAGAAATTTACTTTATTAACAAGTAAGAACTTTGCAGTCGGACGCACCCGACTGCAGAATACTATGTTCCTAGTCCTATATAATTTGGTGAGTTGTGGGTTCGGAAAGAGACGCGAAAAAAACAGTAGTCTGTATGCCAAATTTGGCGACTCTACCTGTAAAGGTGTGAGAGATATAAATTTTTCTCTTTTGCTAGCAAGGGGTGGGGGGGTCAAAAGTTTTTGATGCAGATTTATCCAGGTGGTCAACATTAGTTTGTTTGCCAAATTAGGTAACTCTATCTTTGAAACTGTAGGAGATATACCCCATCAAAAACGTGTTTTGGGGGGATACATATGCCGATTTGTGGGGGTGGTGGTGGGGGGGTCAAAATTTTTTGATGCAGATCTGTGAGGAATCATAACATAGTCTGTATGCCAAATTTGGTGACTATAGCTTTAAAAATGGGAGAGATACAGGTTTTCCCCAAATTGCGCGGGAGCGGGTGGTGGTGGGGGGTCGATCTCGACACTTCATAAATTGAGGATATACACCAACATGTGTACTAAGTTTGGTTGCTCTAGCTCAAAGATAAAGGCAAAAAAACCCAATATACTATTTTTTCCTTCGGGAACATAGTAAAAAAATAAGGTCTTTTCGCCAAAGTTATAACAATTTTCTAAATTCTAGGACATATAATTTTCTGACTGTATTCCGAAAAATGATTGACTATTTGGCTTAAAAAATATTTCCTGAATTTAATGAATGAATGAAATATATACTAAATACTCGAAAATAAGTTCCGATTGTTGAAATGATTGCTTATTTATTGAGAAAGGGGTAGAAAGAATAAAAATCAATTAGCAATCCTTAAATAAAATAGACTTTGTCTTACTTTTTTGAAATGTGTCCCAAACTAACGCAAATTAGGAACAAATTTGTTTTGAAAAAGGCTTAAATAATCTCAAAATGAGCGTTTCGGATGGTTTCAATTCTAAACAATTTAGAACTCATTTAATTACATTTGAAACGATTTGTTCTCGCAGTGTATGCACATGCATATAGAAGGTATAGACTTTTGTAGAAGCGTCAACAAAGGCCGTGAGTAAATATTTGGTAAAAAGCAAAGCTCTGCATGGCGTGTGGCTAATTGCCCGGCCACCCCCCCGCCCAGTTGGAGGACCAAGGGACTGCAAATGCCACTCAATGGGCTTGGCCTGGCCCAGCCTGGCTCCGCTTGGCGATCGGGCCCGGCTGGCATCGGTGTTAAAAATGCTAGATAATTAATTTTAATGACACACTTATAGCTGCTGTCTGCGAATGCAACTTGATTTATGTGGCAGCATTCGGATTCAGATTTCGTGTAAGTCTCACTCGAACAGATTACAAAATGCGGCTTAAAACCAATGCATAAAACTGTTCATTAGGCCCCGATTTGGAGGCCGGGCGTTATCTGAGCCCAGTTAACTCGACGCATTGGTAATTAAGTTCAAATTTGATAAGTGTACCCCGAACACAATGAAATTGTCTGTTGTATCTGTATCTGCATCTCTAATTAACTGTCCCTGGCTGCAGATACTCGTACTGTGTGCGGCGCTTAACTTTGGCTCAAACACTTTGACTATTGGCCAAGTTGCCAACACACTCGCAAAGATTCAAAGTCCATTGACAGATTGTTGAAATAAAAAATAAAAGAAAAGTGTGGAGAAAAAATGCTACTGATGATGGAATCGTTTTAACGATGACTTAGCTAACTTTGGCTTGCTTGCTGTATGCTGAAGGCCCCAATGTCCTTTCACTGGCTATGTCCATGTCCTGGCAGCGCTTTCAATTTGCTTGGTTCGCGCTCGTCGACATTTCATCGCTTTATGATTGATTGCGTTCGCCTCGTTGTGATTTTCGGTTACCAAAAATGTGAATTGAATTCGTGTCCATGTGGATGTGGCTCAATGGCAAACGATAAACGGCAAAGGGATGGCCCAAATTGGGGTGGCATGTGGCAAGGATGTGTCTTCCTGTTGCTGCCTGCCTGACTGGCTGCTATTGCTATTGGTATTGGTATTGCTATTGGTATTGGTGTGCGTTTGCGGTTGCGGTGGCGGTTGCTGCTTTTGCGTTTTTGCGCTGCAATTTGACAATTTCATCGCAAAATTGTTTTGGTGTTTGTGGCCATGTTCTGTTGTGGTATTCAAATGTCTCTCAGTATCTGTGTGTGCCAGTCTGTGCTGGTATGAGTGCGCTGGTCTGTGATTTATCAAAAGTGGTTGATTTACAAAATTGTTGTTTACGCGCATGCACGGGTAATTAATAATTTCTTTTTTTGGAACACAAAGTCAAATCATTGTTGTCTGTATGACTGAGAGAGAGAGGGAGGGGGGCAGACAGAGAGGTAGTTAATGATTGAATCATCTCAGGTATTTAACAAATTTTTATTTCCTTGTTTGGTGAGTATTATATATAAGTATGGATCGGGCTGCAGACCATTCTCCGCCCCCTCTCTTTTCAGCTGCTCTGTTGCAGACATTGAACATTTCTGATGCGTTGACCTATTCCAATTGACCTAGTTAATAGCTCTGGTACTTGGCCCCCATTATAGTTGTGCGAGTGTGTAGTAACTCAACTTATTTATAAACATTTTCGGCTTAAATTCCCGAAGCAGTCATAAAAAGTTCCCGTTCATTCTAAACTTTTGTTTTATGCCTTCATAAATTGTTCGCACTTTCTTCGCTGGAATCGACCATAATACCCAGGAATCCATTGTTGATTGTTGCACATGCCATTGTTTAAGATCAGCGATGATATAGCATCGTCTTCTGCATTAATCCATATCATAAGTTTTCTCGAACAATTCATTTGTAGTTCTTTCTAGCGTTTCTCGTCTGTCACCTCGGTACAGTCGGCACAAATTACTTTATTTTTGAGAATTCACAAGTAAGTATTACAATTAAAACATCATTTTGTGCGTTTTTTTATCTCAACACATGCCACATATCAAAAGTTTTCTAATGAGCGGACAATTAGCGCCAAGATATGATGATGTACCAAAAAATCTCAAAGACATTCGTTTTTCTATATAAAAGAGCGATTATCATGTGAAGAGTATTAGGATTTTGAATCTGTATCAGATGCACCCGGAGTTCGCATAGTAATTACTAAACTAGATCATCTAATTATGCAAATTCCATGAGAGCTCGGGATCTATACACGCTGGTGTTAGCAAAATTGGTTTGCAAGCAGATCCAGGTCATTTCTATCGACGCTGCCTATTAATTTTTAAATCGCAACAGGATTTCTTGAGTATTTATTGCATTGTTCTATGTGAACTCAGAAACTGTGCAAGTCAGAGCTACGAAATTTAGTATACAGTCTTCCAAGGTCTTAATACGATAGCACTGAGTATTATATTGAAATCTGTATGTTGGCTCACAAGTTATGATTCCATTAAGTTCTAATATTTCCTGGAGGAATTCAAGTTATGGGCACAAGAGTTGCATCTAATGTAAAACGCATTGATTTGTGCTAATGACACTATCCACTCACAAAACTGATCTATGTGAACTCAGGAACTGTGCTAGTCAGAGCCACCAAATTTAGTGCATAGCTCTGCCAGCTCATAAGACAACAGCCCTGAGTGTTTCAATAAAATCTGTGAGTTGGCTCACAAGTTATGATCCCATTGAGTTTCAACATATCTGCAGCATTTTGTTTCGTTATCGCCCCACGATCGACCTCTGGCATTTGCCACTTGTTTGTTTTGTTTTTGATTTCATCAAAAGCTTCCTTGCAACTGCAATTAAGGCGACTCTGAGGCGGGGCGGGGCGGGTCGAGGCGACACAAGAGCGGAGATGATTGCAGCTTTCGCGTGCCGCAGCTGCAACATTTTCCTTGTCAACGGCAGGCAGCAAAACAACGATTACAAATTGTTTGCTGGCAGCGGCAAAGTAAATAAATAAATACACAAAAATGTCTGCTTAAAAATAAATTTTAGCTCAGCCTCAGCATGGAATTCTGCTCCAACTTTCAGTGGACTTTGCTGTGGATGCTGTTGCTTTGGGGTTTTGTTTTCCAATTAACGCAAACGAAATTAACATATAAATATATAGAGAGCCAATGCCGATATCCTGCCGCTAATAAAAAACAAAGTTCATGGCCCACACACACAATCATAAGGGACTGGGGTGGGAGGGTGGCGGCAGAGTGTGTGAGAGAGAACCCGGATCGGTGCTGTGAGAAATTTATGTTTAGTTTTTCTTTCCTTTCGTCGAATTGCTTTGAGAATTGTCTGCGCCTTTCGTTTGTTATTTTATTTAAATCAAGAAGGTACCAAATTATTTCAATTTCCCCACCAAACGAGTCTCCACTTTGAATCGACTACTCGTATTTTCCTTTTAATTTCGAATTCCAATTTCGATTTCAGCTTTTCCAAATTAGTGAAATGCAGCGGCTGTGCGGAGGACCCCAAAGAAAAACAATAAACAAATTTTCAAAATGTTTGTGTGTGCTCAGCTTCAATTTGATGTTAGTTTTTCCACATACAAAGACACAGAGCAAGAGAGAGATGGAGAGAAAGAGTCTAAGATGGGCAACAGAGAGGGTGAGTTAAATAAACGACTCGTTAAGACACATAAATAAAACGCACCAAGTTTCCTAATTAAGTCGCCCAAAACACACACACACACACACACACACACACACACACACACACACACACACACACACGCACACACACAAAAAGTAGCCCAAAATAAAAAAAATAAAATAAGCAAAAGACGACGATAAATATTATACTGAAAATGCAACGAAGCCGCAATACACTTACCCTAAACTAGTTTGGGAAGGATTTTTGGAGGGAATTCTCTACAACTAATTAAACTTGGGTGATAAACTTCCAATACTTTAGGTCTGTCACGTTTCGGACTTTTGGCAAGAATGTGCGGATGTGAATTATCCATAACTGTTCCCATTTTCACACTAGTCGTAATTTTGCGATTTGAATTCACTTGATATTAATCTGGGATTCAACTCGCCGGCCAATAACGAAAAGGGGAGATATTTAATGGGGAAGTTCACTTCCGCAATTTGAAGGTGAAAACCGGAACCGGTCTGATACGTTTGCATTTGAAATATTATTATACTGTTGATACAGAATACTTTTCATTGCTCTAGCCTTAAGAGTTTCGATAGAATTTCCAAAATACTCCTTATCTTTTGGGAAACAGAGTACAAGAGCGGAGTCGCAAACGGGTAAATTCGCTTTGATTTCATGAATGGCGCAGCCAACTTAACTGGTCTTCTTTTTGAAATGTGGCAACTCTGTGTGGTTTTTTAGAGATTTATAATTTATTTTTATTGAAGTTGCCACTTTACTGCAATATTATATAATCCCCCCAAATAAAGGCAACAAAAATGATGTTGGCCAAAAGGCAACGAAGAAGAAAAGTCTTGAGAAAAGCGCAAGAAAATTCAATTTGGAGTGTTGTTGTTGCTGGTGTTGGAAATAACGCCCAATGTGTGTGTGTGTGTGTGTGTCGTGTGTGTGTGTGTGTGTGTGTATGTGTGTGTGTGTGTGTGTGTGGGTTAGATAAACAAAACGGCAGCAAGATCAACAGCAACAACAACTGCAGCTCGCAGGTGATGCCAAGAGAAAGAGAGAGTCACAGAGCGAGAGAGATAGCAGCTGAAATTGAAACTGAGATTTTGTTGTTGTGGCTGTTGCCGGTAGCTGCCCGCCCGCTGCTCGCTGCCAACGTTAACGTTAGCGTCAACGTCGACGCCGACGTCCACCTCAAGTGTCTGCCTTGTTGCAGCCGCTTGTTGTTGGTTTTGATCTTTGTTTTGATTGGGATTGGGTTTGGGTTTTGAATTTAGATTCGGTTGCCAGTTTCCAGTTGCCAGTTCAAAAGATCATTCGGCAGCGCTTTGCATTTGCATTGTGTTCTGCGCGCTTTGTCATTAGACGCTGGCGCTCTACACTCAGAGAAAAATCGTTGTAATAGAACATTCGCTGACAAACGTAAGACTACTTTCTTCCTAAGTCGGATCTGATTATAAGTACTTTAATTTAGCGAAATCTTATCTCTTTTTTTATTAAGAACATTCTTTCTTATTTTCAGATCAGTTGAGAAATCTTTTTTACGTCATCTAACCAGACTTAAGATTTTTTTTTTGTTTTTTTTTGAAGTTTCATTCAAGTTGTTGCTAAAAAAACAGAGAGATTATATGGAAAAAAATGCAAAAGAATAAATAAACTGAAATCATAAGAAAAATAAAAGTTTTCTTGTTTTTTATTTAAACACACACATATTATTATTATAATGAATATTTACTAAATTTTGTAAAATTTGTTAAATAGGCAAAACCACTGATTTTATAAAAACCAAAATATTTTTGTACGATATCTGTCAAGATTTTGGACTCCAGAAGGTCAAAGGTCGTCTGTATGCCAAAATTGGTAACTAAAGCTATACAAATGTGGAAGATATAGGTTTTCGCCGAATTGTGGGCAAGGGGAGAGTAGAAATGTCGACACTGTCGACATATACATATACATATATACACATACCAAGTTTGGTTGCACTACCTTCAAGCCCAATTTACCCTATTCCCAACCAGAGTATAGGAATCACAAACAGAAATGCATCACAATAAGTAAGCACATGTTAGGGAAATGTTGCAGATGCGTTCAAAGGGTGTTAAGATCAAAATGGTAGCAAAAGAGCGAAGAATGCTGGGGCAGGCGTTTTTCTTCTCAGTGTAGAGACAGTGGCTGCAGCAGGAGCTGGAGTAGCGGGAGGAGCTGCTGCTGGAACTGCAGCGGATGGTGTTGAAATGTCAGCGGTGCGCACTTGGGGCACATGGCCTCAAGTGCGGCAATATGTTTTGTTTAACTTTTGGGCTGCTGTTGCATTTGCATTTGTTTGTTTATCTTTCAGTTGCTGGCAGCAAGAAATCGGGGAACGGGTCGAAACGGAACAGTCGGGCCTGTGTCTGTGCCTGTGCCTGGGCCTGGGTCTGGGTCTGGGTCCGAGCCCCGCCTTAATTACAGCGCCACGGCTAATTCATATTAATGATTTTTAAATGCGCAAAATATGCGCTACTGATTTGCAGTTGACAGCAAACTAACTGAACAGCAGCCTTCAATAGAGTTGTAGATTGTATTTAATTAAACAAAGCAGGCTGACAACCCCTGCCTCTCTCTCTCTCTTTCTCTCAATTCATTGTCAATATCAGTGTATCTTGAGCATCTCGACTTGGGTCCTGTAGATTGCCTATCTTTTTATGGCCGCTTGACTCTAACAAATTCCCTAGAACCGTTGCGGCAACTGAAATGCGATGCGTCCAAAAGGTCAAAACCGGACAGTCCCAACATAAATCAGCAACGAACCGAGTCTCCTCAGTTTTTCAGTCTCTCAGTTGTTCAGTCTTTCAGTCTTTCAGTCACCGAATCTGCAGGTTCTTCCCTCAGTCTTACAGTCTTGCAGTCTTCTAGTCTTCAGCTGCGGCGGCATTTTCAATGTCACTGCCGTTTCGTTGTTGCAACTTGTTGCCCTTTCCCATAGCCATAGTCCACAGCCTCGTATAACTCAAGTGGCAGACGACACCGGAGCTGCTCTCCCACGTGTGCGGATACAATAACTTTCTCAAGTGCCCTGTCACCCAGGGGCTACTAAGCAGCATGACGCTTCGAGTGGGGCGTCCGACTGACTGTTCCCAGTGAACTCGTTATTCGCCCGAGCCTACCTTATGGCATCTTCTGTATTTAGTAATCCTGCGTGTGGCTCGTTGTGCATGTTTAACTCTTAATACATTGATTGCCTGCTATCCATTTAAGAGCAACACAAAACAAACGTGTCCAAATCAACAATATCTGATCGGATCCCGAAATTCAGCACAATAAAAGTCCACAAAGCTGAGCGAGACTTTATGTCATCTAGTCGATCTTAATTTTTACTGATTTTTCACACTTAAAGCGGGAGTTTTGAGCAACAAAATGTAATGCCTATAGTTTATACTTTCATCTATAATATTTTTCTACTTTTCATCTACTTAAGGTTTTATTTTTGTTATTTTTTATAAAATAATCGTTATAATATAATATAAATGACTTAATAAGTATTCTTTTTTAAATCGTCTTTTTTAACATAATTAAAAATAAGGTTTGAAATTTGTTTCTCACTCAGATAATAATTAGTTTTAAATTTTTTGTTTCCATTTCAAAGAAAGCATACATTTTTAAGTTTTTTTTGCTTATCAGAGTTTTTTGAGTTTTTTTTTTCATGAATACAACAGTTTCTTCTTGTTTTGTTCTGAGTTTTTCCGTATGATCAAGTATATTGACAATTTTTTTAATCAATAATATTTAATAATAACAACAATTTAATCATCAAATGCAGCTGTTTTTAATTGAATAAAAAACGAGAATAATAAAGAAATAAAGCTATAAAAAATTAACTTTATTTGTGTGAAAATAAACTCATTTAATAACTTTAAGAATTACGTATTTGTAGAAAAATTTCAAAAAGAAGAAGCAATGAATACAACAAAGGATGGTTCGTGTTATGAGGACACTCTATATATAGATAGTCCTTATACGATTCCCTTTGCAGTATGAATTTTCTAATAAATAATTTAAGCTATTTAATATTTATACTGATAATACTATATAGATCTCGGAGTATTTAATGTTTATTGGGATTCATCAATGCATTGCTTAAGTTTTGTATTTTCCAGTCGTATTCAGTATATATTTTTTTGTTAATTCGTCTTGCTCTCAATGGGCAGAAGATCGGCGTACGTGTAAAATCTCCAGCTGGGCGGCCAAAGCGACAATGGCAAAAAGGCAGGAAGGAAATTCAAATCCTTTTGTGGCGCACAGTTTTTGCCATTTATGGCACTTAAGATAATTAATAAGAGATGCCCTTTGGGCGGGCACACTGGACAATGAGTGCAGGATGAGGATGAGAATGGAGGGAATGGAAATGGGAATGGGTATGAGGATGAGACTGGGATCTCACTGGCTGGCTTGTCTCGTTTTTACCATGTCTCTAGGCGCGCCTCAGTTTCGTTTTTATGCATTTTAATCTTTTTGTTACGCTTCGAGCATTTGGGCAGGGGCAGGGCAGGGGCCAGGGGCAGGGGCAGTGCCACATTTATTGTATGCATCGATTTGGTCAATTGTTCAATGAGTTTTCCAAGCAGCAGCTGTCGCCCTTTTGTTGCCATGTTGCACATTTTGGCCCGGATCCATTCAGCAAAACTATGCAGCCCGAAATGCATGCAAAACTATGTCCCTGTCCCTGTCCCTGTCCCTGTCCCTGTCCCTGTCCCTGTCCCTGTCCCTGTCCCTGCCTCTGTCTGTCCCTGTTTCTGTCTGTCCACGTCCCATGACGCGGCAGCTCTCTGGGCTGCCTTTGCATTTATTTACGTTTGCCAGGCGGACGGCCAAATAGATGGACAGAGGGACGGACGGAAAGCAGAGTCGCCCTGTCTGGGACGCATTCCCATTGCCATTCATGCAGCCAGAGCATTTTTCAAGCCTTTTCATACCCTCTGCCCACAAAAGGGCTAAAAAGGGTATTCTACCAGTTGTAGAACACCCTATAAAGTGTATGGCATTTTCTTCTTGATCAGACGAGCCGATCGATCCTTATAAACGCTTTTATCTCTGAGACTATGATACCAAGAAATAGTAAATTTGGTATGTGGGTACCCATATCAAATTTGTTTTTGATTCTACTATATCCTGAATATTTCATAACTATGGAGTAAGAAACACAGCATACAATGAAGAACGAAAGCTTTGATCAATGATACTTGGTGCAGTTTTTGTCTCTTCTGAAGCAACTGATTTGCCAGCACAAGATTCTTCAACTCTTTGTGAAGCGGATGCCCGAATTTGTGCATCGCAATCAGTAATCAAGGCATTCAGCAGCATAAATCATGATTACACATCAAATATCATTGATTTCTCTCTTTTGAATGTATGGTTGTGTGTGACTTATTTAAAGAGTATCTTCCACGTCGAGCACTCTCGAAACAGCAATCCGACATGCCTTTTTTGCTCAGCTGTGCAGTTTCCTCGATCTGCACAATGCAAGCGTTGGTCCCAAAGGGACCAAACAGGTGTGTGTTTGCGAGTGTGCGTGTGTTGTTTACCTGTGTGTGTGTGTGTGTGCTAGCCACATTGTTGCCAAAATGGAAATGTTATTTCATGAATTGGTCGACAGGCGAGGCTGCAGCAATAAACAGATCGAAAACATACTCCGAACGGGCAGTTAATCAATTAGTGCTCACAAAATGGATTCTTGTGTGTCGAATATCTGTTCTGAAAACTGCAAGCGAGTGCTTAAGATACAGATACTAAAGATACCGACAATATGTGTTGTACAGATTCAGTAGGCCAAGAATAAGTGGAAACATTAGATGGCAGTTCCATTTATGATCTTAGATTGAGTTTCAAGGCAGGACGATAGATTTATATTATTGAAATGGTATAATTATAGAGAAAGATATAGTTAAGATAGATAGATAGCTAAAATAGATCTGTGGGAAAAGAAAACCATTTTTTGAAACAATTTCTACATTTTCTAATTCAAAATAATGTTTTTGTTGAAGAGAAATATCAGCAAACTCAGAAAATGAACTATAAAAGTTGCCAAATATTGAAAAAAAAAAACATTATTTTAGTATGAATTGGACTTAAGGCACGATTTGAAAGGATTGTTTAAGCTTAATATCTGAAGATTGGATGCAGGATAAGAGCTGGAAGTTAATGCAACAGTGCAAGTAAATAATAATATCCTTCGAGTTGCTGTTGGAGAAAAGTTGATCGTTTATCTTGTAATATGCATTGGCATTGGCAATTGTGGTCGTCATTTGGCCAAGATGCTTATCTGGCCAAGACGCTAGCTGGCATGGATGGCAGTTGAGTTATTTGCAGCTGCCTTTTGGTTACCTGATAGCTGAGAACTCAATTCCCAGTTATAGACACAATTGCCATGGCCATTCACTTTATGGCCCAGGTAAGTAAGTAAGTATATTGTCAATTGCAATTGAACAGCAACAATGGCAACAACATTTTCATTCGACTGGCAAACAAATCGTGAAAGTAACAGAAAAAGACCAGCAAATCACAATGACAAACAAAAGCAACAAATCCGACTCAATAATAATAAGTAAAATGTGCTTTCTGTCTGAGATATGCAATCTGCAATCTGCTAACTGAACTCCAAACTCCAAACAGCGATCTGTAATTCTCGATTCGCGATTCGCGATATTCGATATTCAATTCGATTCGATTCGATTCGAATCGAGTTGGTCATGATTCGGCAGCAGCGAATCTTTATTAATATTTGTGAAGGTTTGCCCGAGGTCAAAAGGAAATCAACTGGATAACGCTTTGGGGAGCTCTGCTGCTCTTCTCTGCTCTGCTCCTGGGCCAATTGAACCCACACAGAGCGAAAATTTGAATGATGTGAAAATGGTCATTAATATGGATGGAAACTGAAAGGCTACGATATATCTAATATTGAACTGACATTTCCAGGCACTTTCCAATATATCTAGCACTATATGAATTATGGGAGTACGTTCCCCTCCTTAATACTTAAGGGACACTTTTGCATCCTATTTATTAAGAAATAAAGCTTTAATAATGCGAAAAGATGTTGAATATTGTTAAAATGTTACTCATCAGTGAGTTTTATTGGAATTATTGTAGCTCAAACAGTTCGTTTACGAGTGGTGATCATTGGGAATCGAACCCGATAACTGTTGTCTATAGGGTGGAATCCTTGTCCACTAAGCTACTCCTGTCTGTTACATTTCAGATACACTTGTAGTTATAGGACTGCTCTAAATCTTTTTCCATTCAATCTAAATCGAATCGCTTTATATAGGTTTCCAACCCAACAATTCTACTCTGAACTTTTGCACAAAAAGACTTCCGCATTTGCATATAAGTTTTAGTTTCTTACTAATTGATCTAGTTGTTTGTCCGCTTGGTTACTTTATTTTACTTTTAGTTTGGATCGTTTATTTCAATATTAAAAACAACCTTATAATACAAATTTCATTCCATGGAAAATATTAATATCAAATTTTTGGTATATTTCAAATCTCAGGACCTTTCTCATTATCCGATTACTTTTCATTCCAAATCGTTTTGGTTATCGATTTTGTGTTCTTGCTTTCGAATTGAATGGGCGAACGTTTATCTATTTTGATTTTTAGTCGGTTATTTAATCGATTTTCGGAATTTAGAACAGTTAACAATTTCAATTCCGAATGATTTTCATGGAATTGGATATGGAAACGGTTCAGAATGTCAATTAAATGTTATAGAATTCGAGACTTAAGCGATATTATTTTAAATCAGTTAAACACTGAATAAACTGCTATATTTTAGTAGTATATTTTGAATAACTTAATGTAGTTTATATAGTTTATTTAAGGCGCGACATCACAATTGATAGTATTTAGATTTGGCATATGACAAGGAAATTCTTAATTCTTTCTTTATGCCAGACCAAATTAACATTTTGTCATATATTGTCAGATATTCCTTAGAACAAAACGAGCTAAGGATGTGAAGAGAAGGATGTATGAGAATATATCAGTTTTTAAGATATGAACTGATTTTTTTTCGCTGTGTAGCTACTCAAAGCTTGAGACCTGAGACTTGAGAATAAGACAATGCAATTTGCATATTAAGACAATGGCAGCGACAAATATTTTTGCATTTGCTTTAGCTGCACTTTAGGCTATCTGCGCTGGTCTAGGCCTTGGCAAGAGATCACGACAGCAACAGGCACAGGAATAGAAATGGGCAACAATATAAGTATATGTAAGTATATATACATATATATATATGTATGGATAGGGATAGGGATAGGGATAGGGATAGGGATAGGGATAGGGATGGCAACTGAATTCGAAGCCAAAGAGAAAAACAGAAGCAACAATTAATTGTGCGGCACTGAGAGTTGACTTTTCGGGGAAATTAACACTTGACCAGGAACTAACGTTCCCAGGCCCAAAGCCGTGCCACAAAAGGAGGCAGCAGCCTATACAGATAATATTTATGGCCAAATGACAAGACAAGCAAAGACAAGAGAAACAATATACAAAATACAAAACACAAAAGCAAATGCCACAAAATATGCGAATGCGAATGCGAGTGGAGTATCTTTTGGTTTTTGCGGTTGCTGCTGCTCTGTATCTTTGTATC
Source organism: Hirtodrosophila confusa (assembly GCA_035043065.1). Lineage (NCBI taxonomy): Eukaryota > Metazoa > Arthropoda > Insecta > Diptera > Drosophilidae > Hirtodrosophila > Hirtodrosophila confusa. The sequence goes on from JAWNNI010000078.1 coordinate 4,279,359, forward strand.
TTCTGCCGTTTACTTTATGTGTGTGCTTGTGTGTGGGCAGACATTTGCAATTTCATATTGTGAGCCTAGGACATGCCTGTGCTGAGTCCTGGGCCTGTGCCCGAGTCCGAGTTCGAGTCCGAGTCCGGGTCCCGGTCCGGGTCCTGCCTCGTAGCTTGTGTTTATTAAATGCTTTGGTGGCCGGCTCTTGACAAAAGCGAGAAACCCTCTTGGGGGGCAGGCATAAAAAACTCGTAGAGGCCTTAACGACTTTGCCAGTTTGTTGCCTTTTGGGCTATCTTTCACTTGTTATTCTTTTGCCTTTTTTAGGCTGTCACATTTATCGCACTTTTATAATTAAAACGAAGAGTGGGGGAGGGAGAGAAACTAAAGGCCGCCGATAAGCGGCAGCTACAAAAATATGAAGCAACTGGGCAAACACACAACTCTGGGCCGAGATATGGCGGGAGGACAACTCCTTGGCCAGCTTCGGCTGCTGTTAACTGCCTGCTGGCTATCACTTGGCTAAATAATGATAACAATAAACAAAAGCCAGCGCATTGTTGTAAACATTTATACATTTATACATTTATACAGTCTTTTTTATTTATTTATATGCGCGCTTTTAATAAATGACATATTTATGCATCTGGCTGCCGCTGCGATCTACTTGGCTAGTTGGCATAATTGTCAAAATCCCCCCTGGACTCAGACTGTGAGCCAAGATTAACAACTTCCGAAATGGCTTTTTTAATGACACCAATTATGAGTTTCTTATCGGGACAGCAGCTGCCAGAGAAGCTCGGACACTTCTTCTTCATTTCCAACTTTTAATGAAGTAATTTTTCTCTTGTTCTCAGCCAGATATTGTGCGACGGGATGGCGGGGTGGCGGGGTGGCAGGTTTGGCGGGATGGTGCTACCCACTGATAGGTAGCAACGCGGCTCATTGTTTGGCCAATACAAATATTGTTACATGGCAGGTGACTTTTATTCGGCAACTCGCGACTTTCGCTGCCTTTTTTGTTTGTCATTTATAATAGCCCCCGTCTTGGGTTCTCAGATTTTTGGTACGTACTCTCAGCATTGTTTGTACAGTTGCCTTTTAGTTGGTGTGCCTAAATAGTTGGGCGTGGATAAGCAAACATTTACCCAAAACTCTGTGGGGGAAAATAAAGAAACCCAAATCCAAGCAGATGGGCAGCCAAGATAAAGAAAACTTCCAACTTTCTAGCTAAAGCGTCTTCCTGTATTCCCAATGGCGTCTTAAGTTCCCATCTTAAACTCATATTTAAGTCAACTTCTTCTTGGGATTCCCTTGCCCCGCCTTGCCAATTGGCCCAGCTGGCTCGTCAATAGCTCATTAAAGCCAATCTGACCTCGCATTTGAGCCGCTTCACACCTTTCACTGGCACTTCAGGTGCAACTAATGAGCTGCCCCATTGAAATATTTGTCGCCTGCAATTGAAACTCAAATATTGAGCTGGCCATACACTGGGAAAAATAAATGATATAGAAGTCACACAATCACACTATAATAAAGGTCATTTCTACTTATTAGAAATCAGTTTTAAATTTTAAAAATATATATTTTTATACCCTAGCAGATAATTATAACTTTTATAATTTTGTCTCGAAATGCACTGAAGGAGACATTTCCGACCCCACAATATATATATTCTTGATCAGGCATCAAAAGCCGAGTCGATATAGCGATGTCCGTCTGTTCGTCTGTTTCTCTCAGTTTCAACGCTCTCGTAATGAAACTTGACACAGATCCTTATCTTTGCTGCAGGCAGTACATATGTTAGAACCGGCCGGATCGGACCACTATAACGTATAGCTGCCATAGGAATGATCGGTAGACCATTTCGTTTTTGTATGAAAAACTTTTTGGTATATGAAGATATCGTCACAAAAATCACCTAACAGAAGTCTTTAGAGAGTATATAAAATCTGATCAAATTTGGTCACGAACGAACCACTACATCATATAGCTGCCATAGGAACAATCGGGTGAAAAATGAGTTTTTGTATAAGAAACTGTGTTGTTCATGAAGATATCCTCACCAAACTCACCAAAACCAAGTCTCTAGAGAGTTTATATATTCTGATTAAATTTAGTCAAAAACGGACCACTATATCATATAGCTGCCATAGGAACAATCGGGTGAAAAATGAGTTTTTGTATGAAAAACTTTTTGCTAATACAAATATTACATCTAAACTAAGTGAGAGTTTTATTACGCTTCACATCAAAATCTGATCACCATATTATATAGCTCCCATAGGAACAATCAGACGAAAAATGAGTTTTGTATAAAAAACATTGCTGCTAAGGTATATTTATAGCTTCGGCACGCGTTACTTGTTTTTTTTTAAAATTCACAAAATAAGTATATGCATTTCAGTTAATTAATTTTTCTGAGTGTAGCATCAAACAAGACAAATCATGTTTGTTTTGTACACAGGGCAATTTCAATTTGTTTTGACTGATGATTTGAGTAACTCAAATACGCTAATGAAGCCAATGTCAGCTGCCCATTGGTCGAGTGTTTCAGTGCTTCAGTCTTTCAGTGGTTCAGTGGTTCAGTGGTTCAGTCTTTTAGTGGTCCAGTGGTTTACTGCCTGCCTGCAACCATTGGCGCCTTCAATTGTGCAACGTCATCGGAGGCGAGGTGTTGCCCTCAGACTGCTTAATTAATTAAATGTAATTGAGTTTTAATAGCCACATTGAGCCCAGCAACAATTCCAACATTAACACCAACACCAACAATTTCGTATTGAAGTCCAAGTTCGCAATCTGAGCCGCAGTCCCACTTGCAGGCTGAGTTGGGCGCGTGTCGTGACACGAACACGCATGTCGCAACACGATACTAAGGATATTACAACAAGTAAGAATGCTCTAGTCGACAGACAGACTTGGCTAATGATAGTGATCAATAATACATATATACATTTACCAGGGATCACGATCGAAGAAGCTTCCTTATTCATTTGTATGGTTTGAGTTTCCCCTTTTATTTTATGAGTACAGGTTGTAAGGGTGGAAAACTGTTGTATGCTACTTGAAAAATCCACTCCCACCCGTCACTACGGACGGAATATGGGCTTAAGGTCAAATGTGTGAGAGAAGGTATTTTTGTTTATTTTTTACTTTCTCATCCATGCAACAACAATGTGCCACAGCGAAGTGTGGCGGTGTGCAACGAGTAATTTTTAATTTATTTATCACAAGTCAATTACATATAGTTATACCACTTCTTGGAGCTAAATTTTCCCTAAATGTTATCATTTTATTTTTATTCAAATTCACAATATATTATTGGTAGTTGCAAAGTCAAGGGAAAAGGCGTTGGATCTTGAAGTATATGGTCTGTGCCCTGAACTATGTATAAATTCATAAAATATATATATTTTGGAAAGAATCATGCTCCTGAATGTCGTGTCTTGAGCGTGCCTGCTTACGGCCTCTGCTATTACGAGTTCGTGTCATATTGAGAAATGGTAACACGCGTTCAACGCTGGGGGCAAGTTTCTGTGATGCGGGTGTTGGTGCCATTGAAGGTCGCGTGGGTGTTGGAACAGTACGAGAAGATGCTGTGCCTCCAGCAGCAATAACAACAATAACAACAATAACAACAACAACAACAATAACAACAACAACAACATCGGCAACAACAACTCTTTAATGACTTGACTCAACTGGCAGTCACTGCGATTGGGAAAGCTCGCAGAGGGCCTTCCCAGCTGTTTGAGCCATCAACTGTTGGCTCTTGGCTGTGGGCCATCAACTCCCGTCTCCCGTCTCTCGTCTCTCGTCTCTCGTCTCTCGTCTCTCGTCTCTCGTCTCTTGGCTCTCGGCTCTCGAGTCGCGCTTAACAATCACTTAGCGCATTATTAAAAACGCTTTTTGATTGCGCTTTGGCGTGTTTGGTCTGCGGATGTCGGCCGATTGGAATCGATAGGCGTTGCCTGGCTACCCTAACTATCAGCTGCTATTTAGACTAAATCAGCCAATATGCAACGCACAACCAACGATATTATAACACTTGAAATATATTATAATATCTTTGGCACAACTGTTTCAACTTGGTTTAGAACTTCAACGAATTTATATAGATTTGTTCATGTTAACTGTAACAGCAACTTTACTTTACTTCATTGAAAATATTTGTTTCTTATCTTTAGAAAATTAAACTTAAACTTAAATTAAATTGTTAGTAATACATTAGGTATGATAGAAATATTTTTCAGATCTGCTTCGGTTCTGGCCTTCGTCAGAATTCAGAATTCTTAAATGTTCCAATTTTCATTAGGGTCCTTGAGCTAATTAATAGAATCCAATCTCAATGGCAAATTAATTTCTACAAAGATCAAAGGAAAGTGAATTTAAACCATAAATTAAAAGTGAAAATGACATTTAAATAAAATGTAGTTCCGCAAAAACTTGCTAAAAGTGGGAATTTTATGTAGGATTTATAAAATAATATAATGTCAAAATTAGGGAAGATCAGAGTCTATAGTCTGCAATATGGAAAAACACAATATAGGAAAAAATAATACTCTTTTCAAAGGCCATAATAAAGGTTGTAAAAGCTTTGTATACTATATATTTTCTACTTCGAGTCCGAGTACTTTCCATTCCAAATCGTTTTTGATTTTCGGTTTCCAAATAAAACGGCAATCGTCTTTGTTTTCCTAACAGGATAAACTCTTCATACCGAAAATTTAAACGATTTGCGGTTTTGAGAACCGCTAACAAAAAAGATTCCGAATGATTTCATCCGATGTGAGTTTAAAACTAAATTGGAAAGGTAGAAAATGGATAAGAATCAAATGTTGTGTCAGGGTATTTCGTATGCTGTGTGTGTGTGTGTTTTACCCTCTTGATTTTAATTGACCATGGCCAAGAAGTCGCACTTGGAAATGTCTCAATCAAAAGATACAGCTACCCACGGCAAATCAACATAAATTTTTGTTTTGATGCTGAGCCGAACCGCACCGAAAATCGAAGAAACCGAAACTTTTTCTTTTGTTTCTTGTGGTTTCTGTGTTTTTTCTTCCGAGACACGCCCCGCACATAAATGAGTGTTGTTGTTGTTGTGATAGTTGTTGATAATTTGCATTTGATTATGGGTGTTAGTGTTTGTGTGGTGTTGCCGTTGTTGTTGTTGTTGTTGTTGTTGTTGTTGTTGTTGTTGTTGTTGTAGCTGCGAAAACTGTTCCGGCAAAAGGCTTTGATTTCTAATCTGAGCTGTTAGATCTTGTGGCAGCAAGATTAGAGTGAGGAAAAGAGCAGCTGTTTTTTTTTTGGACAAGGGTCTTATGATATTTGATCTGGGCAACGCATTTCCAGCTCCGGCAATGAAGTTGTCAATGTTCTAACGCTCTTGACGAGCAGAGAGCTGAGGGGGAGGGAGCCCGGGATATAGACGTACATAACATGCCGCTAATAAGCTCGTTTGCAGCCCAAAATTAATAACACCAACAATGGGACTGCGGCTAGGAGAGGTTGACAACGAGTCCAAAATTTATGTAGCACGAAAGAGGAAAAAAGCCTGTAACAGTAACAACAACAACAACAACAACAACAACAACAACAACAACAACGACGACAACAATGAACACGAGAACGACAAAAGGCAACTCAATAACAATAAAAATAACAAGATGTCATAAAATGAATAGCCAAAGAAATAACAAGTACAACGAGCCCCGAACTCCTCAAGCCGGAGGAAGAAAGTCAAATAAATAAATAAGTAAGAGCGCTGCAGTAGAGCGCACCCGACTCTCTTATACTCTGCTCCCATTTGTGTGCATAACATTGTTCAACTCATATTTCATACTTCGCATTTCATTTGATGTGCGAGAAATGCGCTTTTTTTCCTGAATTGTGGGGGGAAAAACCTAAATACTTTAGCTGTGGCCGTTGGTATACCAAATTTGCTTACTCCAGCCAGTAAACCCAGTAAGCTCCTTTCATATTTAAGACGAGAGTATAGTAAATGAATGCATAGCCGGAGGTGGGCGTTGCAGCGGATGAGCGAGAAAGGAATCGTGCCGCAAAAAAGGATAATTACGTGCTCAAGATTTTTATGCGCCGCATTCAATAATAAAAACCAAAACAAAAAAAAAACCCAAATTAAAGTGAGCCTAACGCGGGCGGGGTTAACGGAGAGGGGGTGGCTGGGTACAGCGCCCTTGGCAAATAAACAGCAACATAAACAGTAGACAGGCAAAGCACTAAACACACAGAACAACCACCCAAATGAAAGTAAATATATATATACAATATATATATATTTAATAGAAAATTTGTCAAATGAAAATATTTTGAATGCTCGGAGACCATGATGAGTATCTATACAAGGTCCTGGCTAAGGCATACAATAAAAGCCATGTTGCGAGTACTGTTCTTGTTGTTGTTGTGTTTTCCCTTTTTATTCGCTTCGATGACTTAATCTCGTCGTCTTTTAGCGCCTGTCAGCGCACCCTCTACCCCTCTAGCCGGGAGATAAACAAAAGCCAATGCCGATATAGAAATCTTGGCACAAGAACGCTCAACTTGTCAGGAAGGACTAGCATTGGATGAGTTCTAACGGACTTGTAGGCCTGTTGCTGTCCAGTTTGGTTAAACTCAACCGTTAGCACAGCCACTGTGAAAACCCTTTTTGGCTTTACCTTTCAAACAGGTGCGTCAGGGAAGGACGACAGCCGCCCCCAAACCCACACATACACACACAGGGGTGGTTGTTGTCTGCAGCAACAACTTCAATTTTCAAATACTTTTTCCGAATATTTTGTGTAAAATTTAATTAAAGTTAAAATGCCCCAAATAACACCGATGCTTCTGCTCAAATATGTACTCGTACTCGTATACTATAAAGGAAAAAAATGTAAGAAAAGCACGAAACAAACTAAATTAGATTTGTGGTATGTGAGGGGTGAGAGTGGAGCAAACGATGGGCTAGAAGCGTTATTTTGCAGAGCTACAAATTCAGTTATAAGTTTTTGCAACTCATGGCTTGTGCTATACTCGTATAATTAGTTAGCTTTCAATATCTCGGTGCAACAACTCATACTATAATTATAAATTTGTATGCAAATGAAGTTTCTTTCACACTGCGGTTGGTTGTGTTAGTGAGCTTTGAATATTTGCACGCTAGCTGCAAGGCATATTGTAAAAGCTTTGCATGCTGTCGCACTGTCTGTGTGAAAGCTCTTTGTGGTGATAGTCAAATATGTGAGCTGCCTGGCAGCGAATTTCCGTTTCCCTTTGCACATTCCAAATGGAAACAAAAACCTTACCAGCTTTGAGTTGATTATTTGGTTGACCCAAGGCGAGCCAAACACCTGCTACAAACATAACTCGTTCAGTGTAAGTAATCAACGGTATCAGGGTCATCATTATCATCTGGCCATTGTCATTATCGTGTTCAACGTTTTCCGCTCGTTCAACAGTTTCAATTTTAATTGCTTTTGACGTTTTGCTTGATTTTGGATGCCTTTTGAGCCAACTCAACTCGATACAAATTTTATTATACTCTGTTTTCAAAAAACCGTTTTGGAAATAAGAGTATATTGGCTTTGTGTAATGTCTGTTTGTTTGTCCGTATGAACGAAACCAAACTTAGTGAGTCTATACTCTCAGTTTCTTAACTGTTTAGATAATGAAATTATATCGGACCTGAGCACAGCGTATATTGCAGTCGGTAACTTCAGACTGCAACGATCTTACTTGTTATTTATTTAATTTTATTTAATTTTTTTCGGGCCTAGTGTTTGTTTTTGTTGCTGTTGTTTACGCGGCCCCTGGGGATGGCCGCTTCGAATGTTAACGCGGCAATTTGTCTCGGGGGCGTGGCTGGGCACCTTAACCATGTTGCAATTTGGTCAACTCGTCGGCATCGGCGTTGGCTAATGAGCTTTTTATTTGACAGCGCCCCAATTGGCACACCGTTTTCCCCCGTCAACCCCACACATCGCTGTACCACGCCTAGTCCCAGGGCTAGCCTCAATCCCCAAGCGATTTTCCATTCCCAACTCGACACAAATTGTGTGTTAAAGTCTTGTGATTAAACAACTTTGGCACCTGCTTGGCCCGCTGCACTTTGATTGCACTTCACACTTCACACCTACACCTTTCCATCTGGCGCTGCCAACTTTTGGGCCACTTGCGCAACTTGTTCGCTGCTCGCCTCGCTTATAGCCTTCTTCTCCGCGATCCGCTGACAGGCGGGGGCCGAAGACGAGGCCCCAGGGCAGCCATAGACAGCCATGATTTACTGCCTGGCAAATTATGTTCTCTCTGCGGCGATAATCATGCGCTAGAAAGTGCAGGCGAAGCCGTCTTCAGGTACAGTCACTGGCATTATCGATAGTATCGATAGATCATTTTTTTATCTAGGTTCGATAGATTGTTCATTTATTGGTGCGTTTTCGGGATAATTTCACAAACGACATGTATTTAATTCTATAATCAAATATAAATCAGGGATCAATTGATTATCGATAGATTTTATTTTGAGGATCATTGCGATACTTTTAGTATCAATATTCATGGGAGACTTTTGAGCGATTTTGCAAATCTGGCTTACAAAATCATTTAGAAAGAAGTCTGTATTTCATGGAAAAGATAATTATTGTTGCAACTTGAGCTTAAGCCCAAATCGAAACAGCATTTCAAAAAGACTATACTATTTGTGTGCATTGGTAATACCGATTACCAAATTTGTGTATCGGAGTCAGAAATTACAAGAATTCGACAGGTAAAAGTATCCTTGGTTTAAATTCTCTTCTGCATGCAAACCAATGTTATTTCTATAAGTTAATTTAAAGGCTTGTTTCTAAACAACTTTTATAGCTATGAGTATTTATAAAATTTCTTATTTCCACAGTGCTTCAATTTAAAATATTTGCCTGTTTCTGAGTTTCGTTGTTGATAGTTTTGAGTATCACAATTCAAACTTGTGAGTGGCTCTTCAGCTGCAGTGTTTAGTTGCTTACTCATCAAATGAATACGTTGTGCCAGACACATACAATTACACATTTATAAGGATTAAAACATTGTTCTCCTGAGCACATGATTAATGGCATACTGTGCAACCTGATTCATAGGCACGAGTATAATAAGCTCTGCCACTCTGTGGCTCCAGTATATGTAAGATGGTTTCTTTAAGAGCTAAACTCATCAAGTTTGGTATGTGGGCTCTCATATAAAACACACATATGAAACTTATTTAACATTTTGAGACAACAATCAAATTAACTAGAAATGGACATTTTAGAGCAACTGGATCTTAACCTTTATTTTCCTTAAGTGGAAGTAGTTTTTAAGGATAAAAAGATATGGGCTATAGTTTGAATTGATTGGTTATAACAATATCTTTGAGCTGCCCACAGCCTGCTCAATTTGTTTTTAAGGAAACATTTTCTCCCAGTTCCAGAACTTCAGGCGGCAAGTAGTCAGTTCTGTAGAAAATGCTCTCATCAGCGGCTGGTCCTGTTTGCGGGCACCTTGCAACAGCGGCAACAATAAAAGAGGGTTCGTTGGTGAAGGGTGTGGGATGGCGGGAGGGGGGCATGTTGCATGTTCGAGTGTGCGGCTTAGCTTGCAAGTTGGTAGCTGCTGGGCAGCCGACGCCTTGAAAGCTGCCAGCATAAGTCAACACCATGTGTTGTTGTTGCTGCTGCATGCTGCCTGCTGCTGTTGTTGTTGCATGCATAAATCTGTTGCATGTTGTAAATGTTAAACGCGACGGCAACGTCGTCGACGATTTTCATCTGAGCTGCATCTTTGGCGCATTTGCGCTTCAATGCGATTTATTTGCCCGTTGTTTGTAATGCCATTTATTGGTGTTGTTGTTGTTTGTTGTGTGTTGCTTGTTGTTTGTTGCTGTTGTTGTTGCTGCTGCTGTTAAATGCTTATTTACATTACGTTTAGCGGCACTTGACGGGCGGCTCCCTCGGCCGCAGCTTCAACTCCAACTACAGCTACAATTGCTACAACAACTACAACTACAACTGCAACTGCAACTCCATTTCCAAGTGGCAGCCTCGCATGTTTCCCTCGTTGGGGCGGCAACTTCCCAGCAAAGGTAAAAAATATATAAGTTGCCGCTGCACAAATTTTGATTTATGTCGGCGCTGCTGCTGCTGCTGTTGTTGCTATTTTTTTCTCTGTCTTTATATGCCATACATATCATTAGGCAAGCGCAGCGCGTGGGTTGTTCAAGTCGTTTGCCAATTGCAAATCACAACAGCCAGTGCTCATATTGAACCATGACAGGAGTTGCTAAAAGCTGAACATACAAGTACTTTAGGTATTGAAAGTACTGGAGAGCTGCCGAACTAGTAAACTAAACAAAAAAAAAAAAAATATATTCTCTTTTGTTTATTTTATTATTTGAAAATAAAAATACCCTCTTTTTATTTCATTATTTATTTTTTTGTAATTAAATTAATGTCATAAAAAAGTATTTTTAAATTATTATTATTATCAGACTAATCTGATACTTCAGATCTCAACTGACAGATTTCTTTATATAAATCAACATTCTTATTATAAAAGCATAAGGTTATAACATTAATAAATACCCTAGCATGCATGCCTGAATTAAAGAAATACATATATTTCTTAAATTTAGAAACTATTTATACTAAATACAAATTATTTCCGATTTTTAGGGCGAACTTTGCTAAGGCGTGACTTTCTGAATTCTATGGTAATTATTTTTCCGAGTGCAAGTATTCGACGCACATACTAAGCTCCGCTACACTCAACTACGCTTTCTCATTTTGCCTGTTTTTTTTTTGGGCTGCACCACAACATATTACCCAGAAAAAATGATATTTTGCACTGCCTCGCGACTGAAACTTGCAAACAAAACAAAAATCAAGTAAATCAGGCCTGTTCCCAATTCCGCTTTTACTAGAAAGCTGCGAAAGTGGAATTACGAATCGTTTGAGCTGTTCCAAACTCGCCAAACCGAGTGACTTTTTCGTTTTGAAGACGAATATCATTTGAGTCGTCGGAATTGCAGTAACTGCCAGATTGCAAAGTAATATGAAATTTAATATTCATAAACACAATTTTGTAATATTCTTCATCATTTTCATAAACGAATTAGCTCATTCGGTAATTTCATTGTTGTAAATTTGACCATCAAAAACAAAATCGAAATCGTACGGGCTAACGTGCCTGTTCTCATTTCATCAACTGATTTGGTTATCGATAACAAAGTTATGAATCGATAATCGTGTTGTTTATTATATCAAATAAAATTCGAAATATGTCGTGTTTTCAAGGCTTTTAAATGGCACTTAACTGTTTTAAAAACGCATACTATTACATAGATAGTTGATTCTATATAAGCAATATATAAGAATAAGAAATTGCAACCGTGTTTCTTTAATTATAAGAATAAAGACGATTCAAATAAAGAAATCTACTCAGTTAAGAGCTGAAGATTCAGATCAGTCTGTTGAAAATTATGAAAAGTTCTCAATTTCCCGAGTTTGGAATTGGCTGTGTGCGCAACTTGTGTGGCAGCCCGCGCGAATCTCTCCGCACAGATCCACAGAGCCGCAGAGCTGCAGAGTAGAGTCATGATATACCATCTTCAGCAGACGGTAGCTGAAGTTAGCTGCTGTGGTTAGCTGTCTATTGTTGTTCTGCTTGTTGTTGTTGTTATTGTTGTTGTTGTTGTTGCTGTTGCGCATGAGCAGCTTTAGACTGCGCCAGCAGACCAAAAACGAATGTTGCCCACTCTGGCCAATGTCATTCGCGCATTCCCAGTTTTCGATTTAACATTTCGCATATTGACAGACGGAGGAGGAAAATAAAACAGAACTGGCTATTTTGAATTCAGGAGAATTGTGTGCCACGACGCAAGTGCAACAGCAGCAGCTGTGTGCCACAAACAACATCAGGGAGTTGAGGGGGGGAATGCTGTTGTTGTTGTTGCCGCCGCTGCTGCTGCTATTTATACACGAATTTATTAGCAACAAAAACAAAATAAGAAAATAATTTAATAGATTCCATGAACCAGTCGAGACGCGACTTGAGACATCATCGCCAAAATCAACATGGACTGCAAGGGCGGCGGGGCGAGGCGACTCCACCTACAACCTGCAACAAGCATTATAAAGATTTCCATAGATATTTCGTATATTCAACCCGTTCCTGGGGCAAATGTTGGCATTTGGGCAGCTGTTGGCTGTTAATGGAATATTTATGTATTATATACATACATATTATATGCCTGGCAGCGCCTTGAGGTATGCAACAGTCATTGATGCCGTTGCTGCAACAAGATGTTGCAGGCTCAAGATGCACGCTGAGAGCGGCTGGGGTTGACTAGCCCAAGCCCAAGCCCAAGCCCCTGATCCAATTAACTGTTTACACAAAACACAAATGGCCAGACAAATAGTAGAGACTGGAGAGCGGGTCAGACATGGACAACATTCATAGACATATGCCCGGTACTCAGTAATAACAGTAAAAATCAACGCACGCCATTCGTCCTGATGTCCTTACGGCTTCCCTGTGGCTACACTTCAGCCCACACACACACACACACACACACACACACACACACAAAACAGACACAGACACAGGCATAGGCACTCTTCTCCTTAGACGCCTTCGCTTGGCTACCTTTATACATGGATTTCGATGCTCTTCCTGTGGCTATAACAACTTACGAGTTCACCTCCTAACTAGTTCTGTTCCAACTCTCAACTCAACTCTTCCTTATGCCTCAGAAACTTGTTTTAAAGTTGTCCTGCCTACAAATACTAACTGTGTGAAGAAGTCAAGGCAATTGAGTAGTTGACTTTTGCATTAAAAACAAACTTTGTTCTATTTGAACTCATCTCCTGACAATGTTATGCTTATGAAACTTGGCATAAGGCTGTCCTATATCGAAATATATAATTTCTGACACATTCCAACCAATTCCAGGCAAATTCCTGACAATGTTATACTTATGAAGCTCAGCATAAGGCTGCCCTATATCGTCCTATATCCTATATATAATTTCTGACACATTCCAACCAATTCCAGGCAATTAGCTAGCAGACATAGTAAGCTTTTTAGCTACTAACTATTGCTGCACTAAGTTAACTCATCTTTTTATCATGCTTTGTTCATGAAATTTTGCATAGGGCTGTCCTACATCGAAATATATCATTTCTGAGGTATTCCCGGTAATTAGCTGTTCATTAGTTGTCAGAAAAGACATTAATGTTCTGAAATATCTGCGTTATTCTCTGTAAACTCAAGTCTTTGTTATGCTATGATCATGAAACATGGTAAACAACTGTCTGACGTCAGAATATTGATTGTGTGCCTAAATTGGCCATTGAGCAGAAGACTCTTGAGTTCGAAACTAGATTTGTTCTATGTGAACTCAGTTCCTTATAATTCTATACTCATGAAACTTGGTATGAGGTTTGTCCACGTCAGCATACTGAGAATTATTAAGACAAGACACCAATGAAACACAGTATACTCGTAGTAAAGAGCATTTAGGGTTCGTTAAAGTTTTGTTTTCTTTGCATTCATATGCTGGCCGCTGGCTGACTTTTCGGTCTGTGTGTGTGTGTGTTTTTCGGGCTCTGAATAGTCCCCTCGCCAACCCCCTTTAAGCTTAGTGCCTGACGGCCAGGCTGGCTTTTGGTTTTGACGTGGCCTGATGAGCCTGACGCTTTCGCTTTGAGTTTGGCTTTGGCTTTGGTTTTAACATTGGGGTTGGCCCGCACATGTAACGTTATGTGCATAAAAAATAATCATAATCACTTGAAAGCCCAGCCAAACCCAAATCCGACGCAGCAGGCAGGCAGGCAGGCGGCAGGAGTATGTGTGGGGCGGAAGGGCAAATAAAGGGTCGGATTGCAGGATCTAGCATGGATGCAGGGGCTCCTGACTTCTGACTTGGCTTGGAGCGCTTTGAGCACTTTGGCTCAACAATAAATAAAACATAAATTGCAACAAAATAAAGCAACGGCCAAGTGATTCTCACTTTGCCATCCGTCTGCTGTTTGTCCACGTACCAGGACCAGGACATTGTTTACCGAGTGCTTGCTTATTAAAAATATTGCTAAGTGAATTTGGCACCAAAAAAATAATAAAAAGGAGAAGCAAGGACAACAACTGGCAACTGGCTGGCAACTGTTTAAGATTCATAAACATGAAAACGCAAACATTACACAAATGCCAGGTAGGAAGGAGTTAGCACTGCAGGATAAAGGATGAAGGATGAAATTTGTATGTGTCTGCTTGTGTGTGTGGTTGCCAGTAAATCAGAGCGTATGGCAATGACAGCCTCGTCACAGACAGCGGACGCCATGACGAATGGCATTACAGGTCTCCAAACTGCCCAGCTCCCAATCCCAATCCCTATCCCTATCCCAGCCCCAATCCCAGTCCCAAATCCTTGTTGCCCCTCGAGGCTCTGCATTTTTTTGCTTTCGTTTTTTTTTTGTCGTGTTTGGACTGAAGTGCGCATTTGACAAGCCCAGTAAACAACAATTAAAATGACAACGGGGCGAGATAGAAAACAGGCGAAAGGATGTTTTTTGCACGTTTCTCGCTTTCTTTGCCGTTGCCCACAGCGGACAGGCGAAAAGCCCCGAAAATGTAACTGATGAATACCCAAAAATGAACGAATTGAGATGGTTACGTATTGCGAGTCCTCAACGAAATTATAGCCACAGGACATGCACACACACAAAGCAGCGAAATCAGTGCCGCACAATGTGGCAAACGAGCCCAAACAAAGCCCAATGCGCGGCCACAAAGGCAAAAAAGCAGCTAAGAACATTGCAGTCGCCAGTTCCCGACTGCGCTATACGCTGTTTGTTCATTTCTGGGTGCACAAGAGGGCGTGGCAATAATATTCCTAGTCAAGTCTGTCAAGAAACTCAAAAGTAGTCTTCATATCAAATTTGGTTACTCTAGCTATTAAGCTGGGTTGTACAATTGCGGGGGAGGTGTTGGTGAGGGGTGGAAGATCTTAGCACATGATGTGAGGAGGGTATATACCAACATGTGTACCAAATTTGGTAGCTCTAGCTTAAAGGGTGTGAAACCCAACCCAATATACTCTTTCTTCCAACAATTTTTTTGAAAACAGAGCATAAAAATGTTCCGCGCGTAAGGAAAAAAAAAAACTATTTCAAGCAAATAACTTGAGGACATGACAATGCAATTTCGAGCCAATGTTCAAAGCCAATGAAAAATCCATCACAGAATTGTTGATTCCTCAGAGTTCGAATCGCATGATATGTCAAGCTGGTTCAGCACAGAGAGTTGATGGATCTCATGGGAATGTCAGCAGTGCGTAAATGACTATGGAACTTGCCACAATGTGGCAAGCCAAACTAAAAACTCATTTACAGTGCAATTTTTCTGAAGCTCTAAGAGCTCTTTAAAAGCAAAAGAAACTGGTTTCATCAGCTTATGAACTGCATGTGTGGCAGCTTTATAAAAAGCTAATACTTTTTTATGTAAATTAAAAGAAAAGAAATTATAATACTTATAATATTGGCACTAGAGTTTGTTAAGGCAGAATCTAAAGGGGAAAATAATTTGGAATTAAATAAAATAACGGATAAAGAAGGGAACTGGGTTTTTATAGTAATTACTAGAATTGTTTTGATTATTATGAAGGTTTTGAGCCAAACAAGTTCGAATACATAATTCCAGCTGAATACTAAGATGAAGCGAATCGTTTTTGTCAAACAAGTAAACTGAATTATTTGAAAATTGAAAAGAAATCTGATATATTAAGGATTGAACCCAGCTCGGAGTTGGGATGTTGTTTCAACTGTTTGTTCTTGGTACTATTATGTTGTAATACTTGTATTACTCTACCACAATTGGTAGCTGATAGCCTTAAGTTACCTAAAACTATGTTCTTCATTGTTATAAATAACTATTCGAGTTTCTTGAGGGATGCCAACTGAATGGAAGAGCAGTCGAAGAAAACAAACACTAGTTTGATATAAATATAATTGGAATATAGCCTTGAACATGTTGGTTTATGATAGCTGACGCATTGCGAGTATATCTCTGTTTATAAACACATACATATGCATATATATTTTGATATATATATATATATCTGACAAATAGCCCAGCGGTCGCTGTGGCTCATTTGATTGGACAAATTGTTTGGCTAATTTGCACGGCATTTGGCTGAAAGACAGTGGCACATTTATCATGACGCGTTTAGCATTAGTTCATCCATCCGAGACGTCAGTGGAGAACTATTTTTGGACCGGGCCACACGGCGTATGAGTAATGTCTTTATTTGCCAACGGCTTAAGACTTAAATTTATTTATTGCCGCTGCTCACTCAACTCAACTCAACTCAACTTAATTCAATTCAACCCAAACCAACTCATCTCCTCCCCGGCTATTTTAATTTTAGATGCTTTGAATTTCTTTTATTATAATGCAGCAGCTCTCGTTGCTATTCTACCCTGTAACCAGGAAATTACTGTATAGGGTGTTCCCACGTTTGGTAACTGTATGGGAAAACCTTTGGAGCCTTGAGTACACGGCTTGATAAACTGATCTAACTCAAAACTCTCCCGATTGTCCAAGGAAATCGATATATTATGTCGAAGCTATTGATATATTATATAATAACATTAAGAGCTGTACTGTTTGTATATTGTTGGGAATATAAAAAATTCAGATTCAGTTTCTTTTAGTTTTCTTAAAATATTTTATATAATTTTTTTTTATAGAAAATCAAATTCCAGCCACATTTTCAAAGGTAAGCCCTTGAATTTGAACACACATATACCTTTTCATGTCATCTTTGTAGATCTAAAATTTCAAAACGATTGCGTATTAAATACAAAAGTTATTCAATAAACAATAGTATGGTTTTACGACTGTATTTTGAGATATTATAGATCTGGCTACAGGGTACTTGCCAGTCGAGCACTCCCGATTAAAGTGTTTTTGCCTGTTGTTGTAGTTGCTATCAACTATTTCTAAATCTTTTGCGAGCTCTTTTCCAACGGTTTCTTTGCTTTTTTTTGCAAATGTTTTGGCGCCTGCCTTGTGCCTTGAAATGTGGGCGCAGAATGGGGAGCTGCGAGATGTTGATAGCTGCAACAGTGTGGGGAAAGGAGCGGGGTGTGGGAGTGGATAGCAGGGGCTGCTGCTGAAAATTGTGGACCATCTCCTGCCATGGCTTGCATTTTAATTATGATGAAGTGCTGTTAATGTGCATTTGATTGGTTCCAAGGGGGGTGGGGCACCCTTTGGCTTTTACTTGATTGTTGGGCAGCTGGAAAGGGACGAAGGGAAAATAAGGTAAGAAGTGGTCAAGGTGAGGCAACCATCACACAGCTGTGTGTGCGAAACTTGCCTGTCTTTACGGCCAGCAAATAAACGAGTGCTCATTAGGTCACATGACCTTAACTTTAAGTTTAAGATACTTTTTAGTATGGCAAGGAGCACCTTTCAAAGGTAGTGTAACTCGTCACTGGTTGCCTGCACACACTCAACTGGACAAATCCAATCAAATTTGGGAACCTTAAGCGTGTCGTGCTCTACCTAAGCAAGAATTGTTGAGTCCCGTGTCGAAAATTTAGAGCATGAAATTTGGATATTTTTGCAATTATGCCTGCTGGAGATAATTGCGGAAGGGATATTCCGCCTGTTCCAAAAAATCTTTGGGTTGGGAAAACTTTTCAAAAATGTTCGTTTGACAATTGCAAAAATATTCCCAAATTCCCAAAATTACTCACGGCTCCTGAATGTTTTATAGCTTTAATTGCTGGTCTATGACAGACAAGAGATTAGAAATCCCGGAGAAAAAGTAGACCTCAAATTGCAAGCGACAACTAAGTGTAAAGAATAGGGTAGAAATCGGTTGGATTTAGATTGAAAGAGCTGCAGAGACAACTTCAAAACTGAAATCCAATGAGTTTGACCGAGTTTTTGAGTAGAGGTAAACGAGCCAAAAATCTCTATGGGAAGTTTCTTCTTCTTAATATAATAGCATTTTTATTAGGTAATCGTATTAGTAAATCGTGAATGTTTTATATAAATATTCATTTAGTTTTAAGGATTAAGAAACATTTAAGAAGGAATCATAATCACGGATCTTAACAGCACGTTCAGCAGAACTAAGCGCTGACTTGCCAATCGCTGACTGATTTGTCTCCGCTAAACTGAATCAGCTGACAAGAATATTTTGTATATTTCCAAAATATATATAGCTCATGTATGATATAATATACTCGTAGTTTAACCTACAATTCCTATCCGTAGACTTAAATAAATAAAATAAATAAAACTATACAAATGTTGTAAGCATGTTTACAACATTTTCATCCGAATGCAAGGAATTGCTGGTCTGTGTAATCCTGCTGTCTTAACTATTTTGTGATTGTTATCACGGATGCTCTGTCAATTTGATAGACTTTCCGCTTAGTTGCCTTATGCTACCCACCCCCGCCCGTAAATAGTCCTCGATATAGTTTTCACACATGAGTTGAGTGTGTAGAAGGATGCAAGTAATTGATATCATTGCGGGATCTCCGCACATGCCAATGTGATTACAACGAGGCGTTAGTTGTTATTAGTTGTTGCTAATAGCAATTACACACACACACGCTCATACGCACACACACACACACACACACACACACACACAGAGATACAGCACTCATTATGTGCAGTATTGAAGCCCCTTTTCATATGCCACTCATCTGGCGAGTCTTGCAATGCAAAATTTTTCCAATTTTCTCTGGTTTTTTGTTGTTGCTGGCTGTTTTCCCTTGCCCTTGCCCCTGCCCTTGTTCTGCTCTGGCCATTGTTGTTGTTGTTGGTTGTAATTGCCGGCAGTTGTTGCTGTTGTTGAGGTCACATTGAACGTCAAAAGCAAAAGTTGGCAGCGTTAATTTCGTTTGCCCATAAACATGCAACATATGTGCTGCAAGGGAGTAGTTCCGCAAGGGTCGCCATATCCTTTGTCCTTTGTCCTGCGCTGCATTTGCAACCCTAATAAAGCGCAACGGTCGCCTGCCACACGTGGCCTGCCTCTGATAACAGTCGCGTCTCTGACCGCCCGACCTTCCACACTCCCTCCCGACCGCCTGCCTGCCTGCATGCCGGCCTGCCTGTGCCCATATCCTGCCTTCCGCCTCCTGTTCGTCCTGTTTGCCTGGCCCAGCGCGTACCCTGCACTGTGATTTATGCACTAAGCAACCGCTCGTCTACTGGCCTGCTGGCTGGGCCCCCTTGCGCCTCCTTGTGCCTTGCAAAAAAAAATGCAATACTCATCTCATTGTTGGCGTTGCAGTTACTGCTGCTGTGGCATGTTTGGCATGTGGCAGCCACGCGAGACGCGCACGGAACATGCCACTTGCAGCAAGTGCCACAAAAACATTGACACATCGTTTACAAGGCCGGCGAGAGAAAGGCAGCGAGTGAGAGAGAAGGCCAGCTAACATATGAGAGAGCTAAGAGTAAGTGAATTTGGAGCCTGGGGAGTTGCCTCAAAAATGCGAAATTGCCAAAAAAAAAAAAAAAAGAAAGAAAAAGAAAGCAATGCTAAAAACAGAATAAATCTAGAAGAGTACTCATATAAGCTGATTTCTTTTGAAGTGCCTATTAATATCATTTTGCTTGGTTCGCAGCTATGTCAAAATATGAAAGTCAATTGGAACCTTGGGAATGCACAAATGAATATAAGTACATGTATATACGAACTATAATAAAATAGAATACAAACCCTTC
This sequence comes from Hirtodrosophila confusa, assembly GCA_035043065.1. NCBI lineage: Eukaryota > Metazoa > Arthropoda > Insecta > Diptera > Drosophilidae > Hirtodrosophila > Hirtodrosophila confusa. The sequence continues at coordinate 4,299,108 of JAWNNI010000078.1, forward strand.
CTGAAGGGACTGTATACTCTGTTTGCTCATTTCCGCGGGTGAAAGTGAACGGGCTTTATTATTTGTAGTCAAGTCTGTCAAGAAACTCATCAGTAAGCTTCATATCAAATTTAATAACTCTAGCTATTAAGGTGTAGAATATATGGATTTTTCTCCATTACGGTGAGATCTTAATACTTAATTGGAGCGAATCAGCCATAGCTATTAACAAGCCAGAATCATATGTTATCATAGGCCAGTTTTAAGACATAATCATATTCTATGTCTGAGTTTCTAATCCAACAAATCCAAGCATGAATTTGAAAATCGGGGAGACAATTTTAGTGCCCCTTATCCATTTTGTGCAGGGTGGAAATAGAAATCCTTCCAATATTCTTTGCTTACTTCAATATGCGTTTAAGTTTATAGAAATTTGAGTAAATATGAATCTTAAGACTGGAGCCTCAAAAGTGATAAAGAAAATCATACTCCGGGTTGTTCCCATACCCAAGATCTTTTCAATTTGCATAGTTTTTGATTTTTCTTTTAACAGATAAATAAGAATAATTTTTTGGTATTACAAGATCTGTTTGAATAGTTTGCATTCAACTGCCTCAAAAGCAAAAACTTTTTAAAGCAAGTACTAAATCGATTTACGGAATACAGAACAGCTTACAATTTCAATTCCGAGTGATTTGATCAAAATGTGAAATTGGAACAGGCTTAAGTGTGTCGAAATAAAAGTGAAAAATCAATTAGAAACCTCTCCTTCTCCTTTATGAATACGCATTCCGCGATTCACTGAGCAATGCTTACTACAATAAGTGAATTTAAGATCCCTAAAATCAGGCTTGGAGTCTGAAAAGTGTGCAAACATTTGAAGAAAATATTTAGGAAAATAAAGTATTATGATATAGAAACCCTCCCCTCCTCATAACTCGTATAACTCGACTCTTTTTGAAAATGCTTATCAAATTAATTTCGCTTAAATTCGCGTTTATTGTTCGAGCTCGTCGCGTTTAGAGGGTTAATTGCGAGGGTTTCTTTCGGCTGTTCCTTGGCTGTTGCTATCTCGCTCACTCAGTTCGATCTCTTTCTAGCCTGCTCAAGCAATTGGCATTGATTGCATATTTGTTTGCTTTTTGTTGTTGTTTGTTTGCTATTTGTTGCTGGGCTGGCAAAGCTGAAGTCTCGATTTCGTTGCTGGATTGAAGCGAGGGTTGTTTCAACAGTTGCAAATTGATTAAAAACGCTCTCGTTTATGTGCTGCGTGCTCTACACGTGTCCTGAGTTGTTCAATTATGGCTAAGCCAAATCCGTTGCATAAACATTCAACCGCCTGCCTCTCCCACTCCCACTCCCACTTCCCTTCCCTTACATGCCCAAGGCATTCGCTTATGCTGCGTCCAAAAAGAGCAACGTTCCCCCCCCCGCCTTCCGGTTCACCTTTGCCCGGGCACAAGCCCCCGCACTCCTCAAATACCATCACCCATTTTGAGACGAAAACTAAACACACGCGACTGGCGACGTCGTCAGGATTGAAATTGAGTCGTTTAAGCCGTACTCCCCGGGCGCCGGACTCCGGACGCCGGACCCTGGGCCCCCGCTCCCAGTCCACACTCTTCACTTCACCATAGAAAGACACTTTCCCCCTGCGAATTGGCCAGGGTTTGTGTGCTTTTTGCTTGGATTGACTCCATCCACAACTCTGGAAGGATTTTATTGCCGGAGTTCTAAGACTCAACCGAAACTCCTAAATATATCATCCTAATCCACGTGCTAAATGGGAAAACTCATGGCAAAATAAGCGATATCAAATTCTAATACCATACATAATACAATATATTATAGAATATGGCGTAATACGATTTATAAGAAAGTAAGTTTCAAATAAATGCTGATATCTTTCAAAAATGATCTAGTTAAGAGATTAAAACAGAAAATTTCAGCCAAATATGAATATTTTGAGTATTTATCAAGCAAAATGTAAGACATTTAGGAAAACTGAGTGAAAACGACTTTTCAATTTTGTATGAATGCAAATATACAAAACATACAAGAAAGAAAAACATCACTAAAATTGCATTATTTTGAGAAAATTTCTTATAATAAAAATGCATTCAACGAAAATGTTAATTATCTGATTTTATCAGAAACAATTATAATATTGTGCAACAAAATTTGGAATAAATAAATGAATATTTCATTATTTAATAATAAATAAATTCTAGAACACGTATCAAGCAACACTTGAAGAAAAAAAGTAAAATTATATATTTTAATATTCGATTCATTGAAAGTTCAAACAAATTAAAATTAAAGTGCCCCAAAACTGTTTCAATTCGTACAATAAATACTTGTATATATATCAAGAGAGCTTAGGAATGCAAAATATGTTTTGATTGCAACTTTACACATAAGAAAGATACTTAACTTGCCACACAGAGCAACAAAAATGTTCTAAAATTAGGAAATTCAGCTCGTTTAGAATTCAAATCACATTTAACCATAGATGACAAATTAAATTGCGTTTAAACGGTGCAAGCGGGAAATTCGATGCAATATATTGTAGTATATTTGATTCTGCAACATATTTATATGCTACAACACTCAGATTACCCGACTAAAAAGGTTTCTATATCTAAAGCTTGCACTGAAAAGTGCACGTTTAATTCAGTTGCGCTGAAAAGTTGCACGAAAAGGCGTGCAAGAAATGCGGCGTCTAACTAAGAACTTTACTTTTTCGAGTGTTTTTCAAGACGAATGGGAAGTGGGAAATGTAAAAGAATTTGAAAATGTTGGTATATGAAAGTGGCGAGAACTTGGCCAGCTTTTCTCGCAGTGTACATCACTCACCTTTGCACTCGTTGGCGTCCCGCGCGGTCGCCCGTCCCCAGGGCCGGTCGAAGTAGAAGGGCTTGCAGTGCTCACAGTCGCGTCCAGCGGTATTGTGGCTGCACTCGCAGCTCAGCTGGCCGCTGGAGTCGTTGGAGCACTTGGAGGCGTGCCCGTTGCACTTGCAGCGCCCGCCCACGGAGAAGTCGGAGACGGCATAGTGCAGTCCGGATGCGGCTAAGGAGGAGCTCGAGCTGATCGTCTCAATGTTGTTGCCAGCCAGCTGGACGCTGTATTTGCCGGTGCGCAGATCGGCGGGCGCGTCGATGGCGAGGAGGGCCTGCGGATCGGGCTGCTGCAGGCGGTGGAAGACGATGCGTATGTCGGTTGCCGTCACCCAATCCTGCAGCACCGGCGAGGCATCCAGATCCCGGGCGGAGGGTCGTCCCTCCAGCGTGCTGAACGCAATGCGGGAGCCCAGCCCCCCGCTGCCATCATGGCCATGCCGATGGGCGTCGCTGCAGCGGGGCTCCTGTTCGTTGTGCTTGGAGACGGTGGTGCGGCTGGGGCGGCCAAAGAGGCGACGGCACTGGGAGCTGTAGTACTGGAAAGGCTGCCAGCTCTGGCCAAAGTCCGAGCTCTTGTAGATGACCAGGGAGTCGGGGCGCGGGGCGCGCGGGCAGAACTGCAGGCTCACATAGGTCAGCTCGTACTTCTTGCCCAGCGACAGGGTCAGCGTGACATTGTCGCCCCCAGCCCCGCTGTTGCCGCCACCCGGCGCTACGGGCGCCGATCGCCAGCAGGTGACATTGTTGGAGTTGTTCAGATCGGTGAGCGCGCTGGCCGGAAAGCTGTTGGCCTCGCAGCTGTGGCACTCGGTGGCGCCACCTGCCGCTGAGCCGCTGACCGCGGATCCTCGCGGCTGCTCCGGGTACTCGCAGTAGCGCTGCCCGCCCCCGCAGCTGCTGCTGGCCTGCACGGGCGCGTCGTAGGCGGCGTTCACAAAGTCCGGCATACAGAGGCGCGCCTTGTCGTAGTCGTAGCAGGGATCCTCTGCCGGCGGCGTGGCAAACATTTTCAGATACATGTCGTTGTTTGGCGCGGATGCGGATGCGGATGTGATTGCGGATGCGGATATCGCGCAGGCTAATAAAATGAGTTGCCAGCGTTGCATGGCGACACTTTTTCCACTGCACAAATCACCAAAAAAAAAATAGAAGAAATTCTACGCAAATTGCGTTTTGTTTGTATTTTTTCCAACTGTTTTGCGGAGGCGCCTCCTGAGCAGCGCGCGCAGGCGTTTCTTTAGTTCGTTGTGAGCGTTTTAATTCGCGCGCGAGTCGCGTGGACTGTCGGCGTTGTCGTCGGCGGTCTTCGTTACGTCAAGTCGGGCTGCCAGTTCACAGTCGACTGTGTAATCGTCGGGCACGAAGCGCGCGCGCCAGCCACGAAGTCAACGGCGCTCGCTGTGTGTGTGCGTGCGTGTCTCTCTGTGTGTTTGTGTGTGTGTGTGTGTTTGTGTTGCAGCGTTTGATCGCGTCTGCATTTGTTGTTGGCAACATATGTTGCCAAGAGCGCATAGCATCTCAGCATCCACATTGTTGCTGTTTGCTTTTGCTTGGCTGTCAACTCACCACGACGCGCTCTTTCCACTCACACTCTCTCTCTGTCTTTTTCTCTGTCTGGCGCTGTCTCGCACTGTCTCAGTCGCTGCGCAGTTGCTGGCGCTTGGCAACATTTTTTGTTTGCTTGCAGGTGGTTGTTGTTGCTTTAGCAACATTTGTTGCTACTGCTTTTGCCTGGCTCTGCATTTATTTTATTACACACTTGGCGACACATTTTGTAGCACGCCGCTCCTGCTGCTGCTGCTGCTGCTGCTGCTGGTCTTGCTGATTGTTGTTTGTTGTCTTTGCGGACATCAAATCGCGTCCAGCCTCTGCCACACTGCAAATCAAAACAACGCCAAACGCAGCCTGTTGATGCTGGCGGGGGACACGCGAGGCTGAAGGAGCTGCCTATAAACATGCAGGGTGTGCGTGTGTGTATTGTCTTCTGTTTGCCTTTCGATTGCTATCGATAATGAAGTCGCCAAGCGGCTGGCGCGGGCTGCGGCCTAAGTTATTAACTTGTCGTTAATGAAAATCATCAATTTTCAGCAAAGAGCTGCTGCGATTGAGCGGGGGCAGCGGCTGCCTGCGGGGGACAGTGGCGCGTAATTACGTGATGCGCGTATGCGATGGCTTCATTAATGCTGCCGCTGCTGCTGCGGTCGCTGCTGCGGTCGCTGCTGCGGTCGCTGCTGCTGTCGCTGCTGCTGTCGCTGCTGCTGTCGCTGCTGCGGTCGCTGCTTGTTGCACTGCCTGCGTCTCGCTGATAAGCGTTTCACTTTCGGCTAACCCTGCCCCTGCCCGCCCGCCGCTGCCATTCTCTTATGACTCCATATGCCATTGTTTGTTTTGGTTTTGTAATTAGCCCTTTGGGCCTTTTTTGGCCGTTGGGCGTGACGCAGGCGTCAACATGGGCGTCGTCGTGGGCGTGGCAGCGTGGCAGCGTTGCGGTCAATGCCAATCAAATTTCAGCGCTAATTGTTCAATTTCTCACGTTCTCAACCAACAAAGAACACGCATCGCCTTTGTTCTCAATGTTATCGATAGCAGCCAGAGCGGCCAGCAATCGAGAGTATCGATTATTTTTATTTTTCTCTTCCCGTCGATTGTTTTCCTCCGCAATCAACGCAGAGCCAACTTTCGCTTCCTCTGCAAAGTACCTTGGTATAAGTCTGGAGCAGAGATTGGAATATATACACTCAGAAGAACAATCGCTCTATAATTTAGAAAATCGCTCTATTTCCCCCCACACTGCAGTACTGAATCTTGTTTGTTGAATAACTTCCTTGATCCGATTGACTTGCAATTTTGTACAGAAGACTAAGAGTGACCCAAGTATCCATGGCCTATTTCTTCAAAATTGTCGTTATAAATCGTTTTGATCGATTTGCGGGGGAGCAGGGAGATATATCTTAAGTCTGAACCAAACTTAATCTGCGTATGGTATACAGAAACCTACATTCCACATGTCGTGTCTCTAGCTCTCATAGTTGCTGCGATCGACGAGGCATTTTAAATGGCGGCTGTGCTTCTTCTTCCCCCCTCTCACCGCATCGCTGAATCTTCTTTCGTGAACAACTTCCGTGTTTATTATCCGATCGACTTTTCACAGTAGATTAAGAGAGACTAAAGTATTGTACATGCCAAATCTAAAAGCTATATCTTGAAAAATGTTACTATAAAACGGTTATTATCGATTTGCGGGGGAACAGGAGGAGATATCTAAAATATGAAACAAACTTGATCTGCGTATGGCATACAGGAACCTACATTCCAAATTTGGTGTCTCTAGCTCTTGTAGTTGCTGAGATCGACGCGTTCATACGGACAGACGGACAGACGGACAGACAGACGGGCATGGCCACATCGAAATCTCTTTTGATACTGATCAAGAATATATATACTTTATAGGGTCGGAGATGTCTCCTTCTGTGTGTTACATACATTTGCACAGATTAAGTACCCCCATTACCCATTTTATGGGTACAGGGAGTAAAAACGATTAATGGTGTCACACAATTTAAAACACAATGGAAAGCTCACCCGCAGAACAACAACTAATCTTAACTTATCTTATAACAGTGATAATAATTGTAATTTTAGGTAATATGTATAAACTAAGAAATATAAAATCTAAAAGGACCAAATGTATAATTTACTTAATCTAAAATTAACTTAATTATCTTATATTCAAATATCGATTTCTATTGATATATCGATAAGCTGCAACACCATTCGCTGTCATCTCTATTGCATCTCCCGCACATTGCGTGTTTTTGGAATATTGTGAAAATTTGCTTATTGAAAATGTTGGCCAATTAACTGAAATTGATGCCGCCCATTAGAAGGCTGCCTTAAAGGCAGGTCTTCAATGTTGAGTGTCAGTTTGAAGGCTTTTAGTTGCTAATATCATGCACACACACACACGCACACACGCACACACACATGCACTCAGCTCATTTCCGCTTCCTTTGTTGTGGGGCAAGTTGCAGAGGGAAGCTAAACAACTCTTCAGCCTGGCTCAGCCTTGGCACTCAGCTGTGGGCTCATGTGTTAACAGAACTTTTGCTTTATTACCTTGGCCAGCAGGCGTGGCCAGTCCGTCCATGTGGGTGGGTGGCTTGGGTGGCTTTGGTGGTTGCTCTTCCAAAACTGTACGAAACTTTGGCGCTTAATGAAAATTGCATTGTGTCACTGGCTGGGATTGGGGTTGGGAGTGGGAGTGGGGCTTGGGACTGGGATTTTGATTTTGGGTGCTGCCTTTGTGTTGGTCAAGGCTCAAAGTCCAAGCGGCTTTCTGTTTGTTTGTTTGTTTGTTGGTTGCTTTGTTTGTTTGTTTGGCCGGCGGCAAGATTTTTAGATTATGACGCTTGCCGGCAATCCCCACCAGCTCCCCACCTCTCCCGCTCTCCCACTCTCCAGCTCTGCCTCCTTGTTTACTTGTGCGCCTCTTCTGGCCACTCTCTCGCTTTATTGGCGACATCAATAAAATGCAAGCTGACCGCCTAACCATTCGCCTCCGCCCCGTCCCTTTTGCTGCATGCCCCCAACTCGACACTTGTATATTCACACGAAGGTAGAAATGCCCCCCCTCCCAGCTCCAGCTCCACCCCTGACCCCCTCACGCTGCTCACAACGGGTCAGTTTTTTGGTCAATATTTATCTCAACATTTTGTTTGTCTTTCACAAAAGCGTTCGCCTTGCTCCCCCCACTCATGCCCCCCCCCCCCATGTTGTAGTTGTAGTTGCAATTGTATCTCGATTTTATTGCCATCGCTGGGAACATGCGAAAGCCATTTGCCCCGCCGTGAAAGATGAGATGGAGAGGGGCTTCAGGGGTGAATTGGGCAGGGGGCAGGGGGCAGGGGGCATTGGGGCAGGCTGGCGCAAATAGCCGCCCCCGCCGGTGGTTGGGCGGTTGGCGCAGTGGAGCTAAAACGCACAGATAGATGACTAGATTCCTATCAGCGTCAATAAATAAAGTTTTTAAATGGAACAAGAAAATAAATATATGTCTCCGAGTGTCTCCTTGTTGTCACAGTGCACATCCAGACGCCCAGGCAGCGCACAGTGGTCCACAGCCCGCCAGTTTGTGGATGAAAATGTGAACTACAGTTCAAAGCCCAGAACACCCCATCAATTTCAAGGAAAACATTATTTGCTCTTCAATTCGTATTTAACAATACAAAAACTTAACATATTTTTAGTTCTTCACTTCACAAATTCACTGCTAAACACATGCGAAAGGAATGCAAGGTTACAATGATATATCATTTGTTGGATAATGGAATCAATTGAACTTGTTAATAGTATGCAAAAATATTATCATAATTCGTTACGTTAAGTAAAAGATATTGTTTTGATTAGAACACAATGTTTCTTCCATTTTTGCAACCTTTCTTCCTTTACATTGGGCGCTATTGAAGGACTTAGCTATATGATCAACATCCTCTCTCCTTGTTAGATGGACAGCACAAAATATGTATATAAAATATATATAAAAAATACAAATTTGAATTGCTACCAATAATATATATATTAAGCCTGAAGTAAATAAAACAAGAAATTAAATAAATATAATTATGTAAAAATAGTATATATGTAATAAATAAATAAATATGCAAAATATTAACAACAACAAAATACATAAATTAAAAAAATATGTATATGAAAATATACAGAAAATAGAAAATATTTATACTATACAAAATCAATTCGTATATTTTTTTCAAGCAATATTTGTATTAGTAATCAGCGACAAATCTAATTTAGATATATCATAACATTTTGTATTGAATATAAATAATTTTTGGTATTTTCTTTTTTATTTTTTATTTTTTTAAGATAAATGTTAAATTTTTGTTGGAAAATGTTGGGAAATAATTATAAATGTTCATAAAGTGCAAATTTTCAGTTCTCTTGAAAGAAACCAAGTGTAACGTGGTCTGCAAAGCAGCTTTAAATTATAAAGTTAGCATAAATATATCGATAAATGTGATAAATGGCAAGGTTTATCGATCATTCCACTGTTCCACTGTGCAAACTCCAGCTCAGACTCGCATTTTCCTGCTCTTGCCTGATTTTTCATATTGAAAAAGTTTTTGAGTGTCTATCGCTGTGCCTCCTTTCTCCTCCTCCCCCCACCTGGATCTCACTCTCTCGCTCTCGCTCTCGCTCTCGCTCACTCTCTATCTGTATCTCTCTCCTGCTCGTTGAGCGCTGCTCCATTGTGGGCTAGCTCCCACGACGCTCCGTTCATCTGTCCGTCTGTTTGCCGGTTTGTCGCTTTGTCTGTTTGTTTGTTGCTGCGACGCTTTGTCCCTTGTCTTGTGCAATATGCGTCGTGTCTTGGGCTGCCTGCGAGGGGAGCAGAGCGGAGGGACAGTGATTTTGTGTGCCTTGGAGCTGCATCTGCAGCTGGGCGTCTGTTGCATCGGGCGATGCTGTTGCCTACCTACATGCAGCTACTTACATTGATTTTATAATTAGCCGTGCCATCAGCAGCAGTGCCTGGCAGCAGGGACAGGCGGGAGGGGGCTGCAGGGAGCGTTAGAACGTAGGAAGGAAGGAAGGAAGCTGCCACAGAACTCAAAGTCAACTCGTGGCATAAAAACAGCCAATTACCTTCAAGACTCATTAAGTATTACAACCATTTAGCCAGCAGTCAGCACTGCTCTAGGTGGCGGAGGGGGCTGCTTCAAGAACTGTGGAGGGAGGGGGTGTTGCCAAAGGGCTGCCTCTGCTAGCTGACCGTTACAATCGAATTAGGCGCCGCTCGGAAACGCTAAATGCAATTAAAACTAGAAGATGTTGATTACATTAGAAGTGCAGGCAGCCACGACGAGTTGACAGCGGAAGGGGCAAGGGGCAAGGGCCATGGGGCATGGGACAGGGGGGACTGGGGAAGTGTTGGCAGCTTGTGGAGCGCGTCGGGAAGCGTGCGGCCAGCGCGTGTGCTACCCGAGAATTTCAAAAATGTTATCCTGCTCGTTGTTGTCATGCTCCACAAAGTTGCGGCATGTCCTTGCTGCTGCTGCCGCTGCTGCTGTTGCTGCTGTTGCTCCTGGCTGCTTTTTGTTCATAAATGTATCCTTTTTTTATACCTATTTTCTTTTTTTGGCACGTTCAAGGCGAGCTCAGGAAAACCGCCCGAAAATTGTTGCGGTTGACCAGAATCATTTTTTTGGTACACACAAAAAACACAAGTGAAAACTTTGTCAACGTCGGGAATGGGTGGGTCTGTGGGTGGTTGGTTGGTTGGGTGCTGGCAGGGGGGAGGGGGCGGAGAAGGTCTGATTATGTCAGCAAAACAAGGCAGCCATCAGTCATGTGTGTGTGTCTGTGTGTGTGTGTGTCTTGTGCTGGGCATAAATCTGAAATCCGCTCGCTAATTTGTGCATGATAAATTATTTATGCCAAAATGGAAGTCAACGGCAGCAGCCAAAACAACAACATGGCCCAAAGCGTATGATGGCTGGGGGGAGCTTGGGGGTATTGGTGTGGATATAAGCTACAGTCGTCAGCTAATCCCTTGAAGTTTTCACCCAACACGAATCATTCATAAAAATGTTGCAAATTGAGCCAACCATTTGGAATTTGGTCGCAAGTTGCCAAACAGCAGGTAAGCATTAAATGCTGAGGCTTAACTGCTGCGGGGTGCGGGGTGCGGGGTTGCAGGGCTGAAGGGCGGCGAAAGGTTGTATAGAATAACAGCGATTGCATAAATATTTGATAAGTTGCTAAAACGAAAGTTTTATGCGCATAATCCGTGATAAATGAAACCTCAATTGTGTTGAATTTCTTTGCGTTTACCAACTTGACAACTAGATGGAATTCGTTTTACTTTCTTTTTTAGGCGGAAATGGAAGAAGGTTGTAAATCGAGCTAGCCTGTGATGGGACTGTCGTGCTAGGTAACAGTTAAAATGATTGTTCTTTAAAGTATACCAAGTACACGGAAAGCAACACATTGAAATCCATGTACATGTATTTTGTATTATTATTATCAATATTATCATGTATTATGGCTTTGATATTTCATACCATTTTACCAACAAAAAAAGGGCGATTAAGTTAATGTTAAGCCATATGAACTTAAATAAAGTACATGGAAATCATCACATGGAAATTCATGTACATGAGTTTCATATTACGGTTTTGATATTTCATTACATTGCGTGTGATGTCATTTACAAACAAGAATAGGGCGATTAAGCTATATTAACTTATATAAAGTACATGGAAATCAGCACATGGAAATTCATGTACATGAGTTTCACATAATGGTTTCGATATTTCATAATATTGTGTGTAATTACATATTACCAACAAAAAAAGTGCGATTAACTTAATGTTAAGCCATATAAACTTAAATAAAGTACATGGAAATCATCACATGGAAATTCATGTACATGAGTTTCATATTACGGTTTTGATATTTCATTACATTGCGTTTGATAATATTTTAGCAACAAAAATAGGGAGATTCAGCTAATGTTAAGCCATAACACTTAAATAAAGTCATGGAAAGCAGCACATGGAAATTCATGTACATGAGTTTAATATTATGGTTTTGATATTTCATAACATATCACTTGATAATATTTTAGCAACAATAGTATAGCATTTTAGTTAATGATAAGCCAAATCAAGAGCACTAATCTATTCGAGATATTTGGCTACATTAAAAATATCCTTGGTATGCTGAAGTTTATGTAAATGGCATTGTTTTGCAGCTGAGGTAGACTGGAATTGGCTTTGAATAACTATTTCACTTGAGACGACTTACTCACACTTGCGGCGTGATTATCTCTTATAATTTTCACAGGCCCTGCAGCTGAGCTGCCTGTGAGCAGTTGCAAGGATGCTCGAGGAGTGTGGGGCACAAGTTAAGTATCTGGTTGAAGTCAAGTTAAGCAGTACATTGTTGGGACTCTGGCAGTAGTTGTCTGGCAGTTTTGATAATGCAGCTTTTGAAGTGGCTTGATTTGTGTGCTGCTAATGTGTTTTGATTTAACTACAGTGCTGCTTGGTCCTGCTCTGAAAGGACAGGCATCAGCTAATTGATTCAAGAAGTGCCCACTGCCGCCCACAAAATGCATTTACCTTGTTGCAATTGCTGGGCCAACTTATTGGCCAAAATCCTTGGCCATAATCAGCTTCTGTTGCACTCAAAGTCATTTGCCTGCAATAGGGTGTGTGTCTGTGTGTGTGTGTGTGTCTGTTTCTGTGTGTGCCTCTGTCTGTGTTGGCCACTTTGCTGACCTGCAGCTTTGGCAAACACTTGGCGCCAGCTGCTGCCTTTCATTTGGCGCTCATCAAACGTCGGCCACTTAGCTGGAAGCATTTTGTTGGCCCGCTTTGTTGCACTTTGCCACCTGACTTTGCCACACTTGCCGCGTTCTTGCTTCCTGTGTCCTGCTCAGGTGTCGGGCATTGTGTTTCACCTGGCGCTGCTGTTTCAATTAGTACACCGGCGACGCCTGCATAAGCCCCCCGCCATTGCCCACTCATTAGCAGCGCTTGCAGCTGCGGTCTGCGGTGTTAGGCCCCCAGTCCCTCCCACACCACATAAGCTCCCTAACTGGCAATTGGCGCACGCTTCGTCGCCTTCATATCACTCCCTGTCTATATGTCTGTCTGTCTGTCTGCCTGTCTCTCCCTCTGTCTGGCTGGTTGGCCGACAAGCCATTGTAAGCCTTTTGCCAGGCTCACCTCTTGCTTCTTTCTCACTTAGCCAGCTCGCCCGTCAAATGTTTAATTATTTGCCATTTTTCGTAGCATACTTTTGTGCGCCTGGCATTCAAATTGCGCCACAGTCTGTCGCACTCACTCCCGCACATTCTGTCTCTTTCTCAGCATGCTTTGTGCATTTATAATCATTTTTCATAAATGCCTGACCGTTGGGCAGCGCTTCAAGCACATTTACTGTGACAGCTCTCAAAGGATTAGACGTGTTTCACATTTTAAAAGCGCACCGAGCGACTCCTCCAATGTGCCAATGAAAATGGTGATTACGTTGATGATTATGATGATGATGACGATGATGATGATGATGGTGATGCTGATGTTGATGATGAGTCTAATGTCCAGCGTCTGCTCTTGTTGGCTTTGTTCTTCACCACAGACGACGACTGCTCAACTCGTTAGTGACATAGGTACTCACACTTTTTTCTCATCCTCATCCTCATGCTCTATCTCTAATTCTATTTCCATCTCCTTTTCAACTCCCAGTGCACTCTGGAGTAAATAAACACTTTTCTCTCATAAAATCATTTAGAAATGCTTCTATAATTTCAGTTCTATTCCCATTCTGAACCTTTAACCCAACTAAGCCCCCGAAGACATCACACGCTGCTTGCAGGGATATCATTTTTTAATTTAACAAGTATTAAGAATTGATCAATTGGATTGTGGCTTTGGTATTCAGTAAGCCAACTGAATGCAGCCATATCAAAAAAAACTACCATAAGCCAAGCTTTATCTCTCAGTCACTAATTAATGCCATTAAAGTGAACATTTTCACCATAGTCCACCATAGATGGACATTTGTTGCTCGCTTTTGGTTGTTGCAATCCATTTTGATCTGTTCGTTGGTTTTTGACTTCTCGCAAAAACTGATTTAAGCCGCTTACTCACTACAGCAACAACAAGAACAACAAGAACAACAGCGAGTGCCACGCCCAGTTGTAAGCCCCGTTTCCAACTGCCAATTCTGCGTGTTGCCTTCCATTTCACGTGGTTTGGGTAATTGACGTTGACGGAGATTAGGCTGGGCTGGACGGGGTATGACGGGGCAGGGCGGGGCGGGGCAGGTTAACGTTGGCGTCGACGTCAACGCTGGCAGCGCTGCTTTCAATGCGCGTTTGGATAGCATCAGTTCAAAGTAACAACTTCTAACAACAACAATCAACTCGAGAATGTTGTTTCCAGTAACATAATACTTACAATTTTCTTCAGTTCAGAACAAAACTTGTGAAAATTCATCAAATTTTCTATGGCTTTAAGCATAAACGAAAACTTGATATATTTAATTAAAATTGTTTATTCTTAGAATGTATAAGGGGGAAGTTAAGCTAAAATTCTTAAGCAAATTAGGATGTTGCAAGATCCTGACCACTGATATGCTGAGTGTATGTATATACCAACATGTGTACCAAGTTTGCTTGTTCTACCTTCAAAAATTACCTTTATGTATGTGGACATTGCATTCATCCAATACACTCTATCCTCTTTTTACTCCCTGTACCCATAAAATGGGTAAAAAGGGGGTATTAGATCTGTGCAAATGTATGTAACAGACAGAAGGAGACATCTCCGACCCTATAAAGTGTATATATTCTTGATCAGTATCAAAAGAGATTTCGATTTGGCCATGTCCGTCTGTCTGTCGCTGTCCGTCTGTCCGTCTGTCCGTATGAACGCGTCGATCTCAGCAACTACAAGAGCTAGAGACACCAAATTTGAAATGTAGGTTCCTGTATACCATACGCAGATCAAGTTTGTTTCATATTTCAGATATCTCCCCCGTTCCCCCGCAAATCGATTAAAACCGTTTTACAGGAACAATTTTCAAGATATAGCTTTAAGATTTGGCATGTACAATACTTTAGTCTCTTTTAATCTACAGTCCAAATTTTAAGTCGATCGGATAATAAACACGGAAGTTATTCACGAAAGAAGATTCAGTGATGCAGCGAGAGGGGGAAGAAGAAGCACAGCCACCAATTAAAATGCCTCACTTGCGCTGTCGTTTTTGCCGCCTATGTGCGTGCGTCTTTGTGTATGTGTGTATGTATGTGTAAGTGAACGTAGATGTGATTGGATGTTTTAGAACTGGGTACAGGGAGTTTCATAGTCGGGTATACTCGACTAAAGCATTCTTACTTGTTTCTCCTTACAGATTATAATTTTGAATTCAATTTACAAGACAAATGAATTCAGAGCGCAAAAAAGCATAGGAAGGTATTCCGCATATAGATCGATACAGTTTTGTCAAAGTTTAAGCAGCTATCTATCTATGTTTATATATATGCATATGGTATATGATCTACAACTAAGTGCAAATATTCAGCAATGCAATTCGTTCTCATAGGAAACCCTTCCCACAAATCACAAATACTTCCTAGCATAACTACTACCACAATTTTAGAGCTAGAGTCGTTAAATTTGGTACCAAGAATACTGATAAGCCCTATAAGAGATTAGACCAAACATAGTTTTGCGTCTTCAACTGCCGCACCCGCAATTAGCCGAAGAAAGCAGGCGATTGAAAACAGATTAAATGGAACCCACAGCCTTTAAGGTATCAGTTTAATTTGATGTGTTTCGGTTTAGCAAACCAATCCAAATCCAATTTAAATACATCAACAAAGTTTGCCAAAATATTTTGTCATGTCGTGCAATTAAGAGTCCTTTGGCAATGGTCCATGAAGAAGCCAGCAGCAGACACCTTGGGTGTGGAAAAGAGGGGGGATTCGCGACTTTGTTTTATGCGCGTCTAATGATGCGTCAACGAAAAGCCAACGTCGTCGTCGCCGTCGCAGTCGACGTCGACGTCGACGTCGCCGTCGACTTTTGGCCGCATCATCAAATGAGGCGTCATTAAGTAATAAGTCTTTCAGCCGTGGCCAAGTCCAACTGAAGTCCAAATCCATGAGTTAAAGTCCAGGTCCGGGTCCGAGTCGAAGTCGAAGTCGCGCGCAAAAAAGTTGAGCCAAGAGCTATTAAAAGTAAGCCGCCCACCGCCCACCACCCACCGCCCATCGCCTAGCCCTTAAGACCCACTAAAAGCGCTTAACGTTTTCATTAAGCAAGCGTGCGGCAGCAGTGGGTGGGGCTAGGGGGTAGGGGTTTGAGGGGTGGCACGTTTAAGTTTAAAGCAGCGCTGACTGAGCCAACTGCCAAGTGCAGTTACAAGTTTCCATGTTGCCAGTTGCCAGCTTCTGACTGCCCAGGCAGTCAATCAGTTAGTCTGTCGTCTTCTTAAGACGTGGCACTTCCGTTTCCGCCTCAAGTGCGCCATCTTCCCCCGCTGCCAGAGATGGGGAGGGGGCAACGCAGATGAAGAAAAATGAGCATTGCACCAAACTGACAACACTCTTTTTTAAGTGTTTCTTGTGCTTTTGATTTCACTTCGCCTTTTCGCTTTCGTCTATTGTTGATACCGCCGCACAATAGACGAATCGCCCCCTTTCCTTGCCCCCGTCCAGCTGCAACATCCCCCGCTAGCCAAACATTCCCTGCCCCTGCTCGCTTTTGGGGTTTTGTTTGCTGCTTCCGCCTGGGCGCGAAAAGTAGTTTCTATTTATTTATTTATATTCCCATTGTGCAGTTCCAGTTGCAGTTGTCGATGCATTTGGCAACTAAAGAAAACCAAAGAAAAAGTCTGGCAATGAGGGGAAGGGCGGGACTGGGGGATGGAAAGCTTTAAGTATTGTTAGCAAAGAGAAAAGAGAAGCGTTAGATGTAAACGATTTGGCAGCTAAGCGCGTGCTGAGCCGTCAACTAGCAGGGGGATTAGCCGGGGAATCCCAATAGAGTTTCTGGCTAAGGATCTCCCGCTGCCCTCCCTGACAAAGGAGCAGCCAGACAAGCCGGCAGTGTGTCAGCAATGGCTGAAACAACTGCTTAAGTGTTCAACTGCATGTGTATATTGAAGTCAGATGGAATACCTATTCCATATCCCACTCGGAGGATGAGCCAAGTGCCAACTCCACATCGAGTTACGGGTTCGTATCCCAGGCGGGGGCGGTCAACTTTATGATGTTTTAGCCGTTAGTAGCAAGAGCTGTTAGTTTAAGTTAGAGCTTTGTGAGTTTCTCCCTTTTTCCCGAACTTAGCAACAGCATAAGGAAAAGTTTTTAGGAAGACTTCCTTCATATTAAATAAAATTATATAATATTTCAATATTAAACTGTTAGGAATGTTACTCAAACACATATTATAAATGAAAGCCCTGATAATTATTATGCTTAGCAGAATATATTCTCCTTTATGAAGTCAGGTTGAAATTGTTTTCATTCCAAAAGCGAAGCTTTCTTAGGACGAGTATTTTGTCTTATTTCCGAACTCAAAACATTTCCTTTCTGTTTCGAATGTTTTTCTTGGATTTGGTAATGAGAGTGGTACTGAATATCTGAGCTTATTTATGTATCAAAAAGAATTTCATCCTTGAAATAAATTAAAGAAATTTTCCTGACCAAGCTTTGTTTGATATAGAAGCTGATGCTTAAGCATTTAATAAACAAAGATAGTAAGTTTTCTATATATACGTGGTATACACTTCAGTATAATGACACTTCAGTAAATTTAAAAAAAAACTTTAATTTATTTTTTATAACTTTTAAAATAAAAATTTAAAAATAAAAATTATTTTTCAACTTTTATAAAAAAACCGAAAATAAGAAATATATAATGATTTTAAAATATAAATATAAATTTAATTATTATATCATAATATTTTTTTCGATTGCAAAATAATATTTATTTATCAACTCTTTGATGAAAATCAACAAATAATTCTAATTACTCCCTGTACCCATAAAATGGGTAAAAAGGGGGTATTACATCTGTGCAAATGTATGTAACAGACAGAAGGAGACATCTCCGACCCTATAAAGTATATATATTCTTGATCAGTATCAAAAGAGATTTCGATTTGGCCATGTCCGTCTGTCTGTCCGTCTGTCCGTCTGTCCGTCTGTCCGTATGAACGCGTCGATCTCAGCAACTACAAGAGCTAGAGACACCAAATTTGAAATGTAGGTTCCTGTATACCATACGCAGATCAAGTTTGTTTCATATTTCAGATATCTCCCCCGTTCCCCCGCAAATCGATTAAAACCGTTTTACAGTAACAATTTTCAAGATATAGCTTTAAGATTTGGCATGTACAATACTTTAGTCTCTCTTGATCTACTGTCCAAATTTCAAGTCGATCGGATAATAAACACGGAAGTTATTCACGAAAGAAGATTCAGTGCTGCAGCAAGGGGAAGAAGAAGCACAGCCACCATTTAAAATGCTAGGCTTGCGCTGTGGCTCGTGTGTGTGCGCCCTTGTGTATGTATGTGTGTGTATGTGTAAGCTTACGAAGATACGATTGGAAATTTTTGACCTGGGTACAGGGAGTTTCGTAGTCGGGTATACTCGACTACAGCATTCTTACTTGTTTTATTTTACAAATTATAACCCTTACATTCCCTGTGTCAGACAAATACCATTTAGGTTGGGAAATGGGATTTTCCAATGGGAAAATCAAGTATTGTAAATCGGCAGATATAAAATGCTAATTGGATACGGAGGAGCTTAAGTGTGTGTTGATATATTGGCAGCTTTTATCTAGAGGCAAACAAATGTAGATATCCAAAAATCTTAAGAAATTATTGTCATTTATCCTTTAGACACACAAACACATTTAAGGATCTTCGACTTGGGGAAACTTCTGCAAGACATAATGTCAATTTGTTGAGCGCCCAAGTTTCAGTTTCTTCCTGAGCTCATCTTATTCTTCTGACATTCTGTGGCACACACTCACACACACACACACACACACACAAGATATATGTGTGTGCGGCGAAAGTTTATAATCCTTTACGGAGCTGAGAACTAATTGCAATGTAAATAAATTACAGGCGACATCAGCAGCAACAGCCCCCCCCCCCCCCCCCCCCCCTGCTCTGACAGCCCCGACCAACAATATTTCACTCAATATTCAAAAGCAGCCAAAATGCAACGCTGCGCTCCCTCTCTGTCCCGCTACCCCCTCTCACTCTCCTGCTGTTGAAAAACGCATTCAACTCGACTTAACTAACTATTAAGCACTCCTTCAAGTTTCACACAGGATATATGCATGTATTTGCACTCGTTGTCCTTGCCGCCTTTGCAGCACTGACTTTCCTATTCCACTGCAATATGGGATGAAGTCAGCTATGTCATCAGCTTTGCCGAATTTTAAGAATACTTTCTCGTATCGAATCTATAACCTTTTGAATTACAGTGTAGAAAACACATCCACATTCGTAGGATTGCGTTTCCTATAGTATCTGATTAATCTAGAAAACTTTACTCTAACCATCTTAGAGGTTTTTACTATTAAACCATATTGATAAGATGGTTTGCTAAGATTATATCTTACTATTGCTAGTTGAATTCATATATTTTTTGTTTATGACAAGAAAAAGTTACTTCAGTAAGCTGAAGATGTAAACTGTACGAAAAGTTTTTTATGAAGTAACTTAATTTTCATCCGATCTTTTCTAAAACTCTCAATTTCTGAGTTTTGTTGAAATATCTCTAAAAACATTTAAGTAATTTATACAAAACTTAGTTTTCTACCGACTGTTCTTAGAGCAGCTATAGGATAGTATAATAATCCAATCTGAATCAAATTTATTGAGTTATGTTGAAATATTTCGAGAAACAACATAAGATTTCAGACGATCATTCCTATGGAAGCTATATATCAGTCTTACATGTATAAGTAATTAGATCTTGTTTTAACTAAATAATTATAAGACATTGGTGTAAGCGGGAGGATTTAACTGTGGACAGTACTGGTGAGTGTGTGTTTATAAGTACTATATAAAGTTGGGTGCAATATGGCCTTTGGGACACCGGACGTGAATCCATAGATCGTTAGGGAGACGCCTTTTTAGCCGTCTTCTGTATCTGCTGGATGGTAGGCTCTCTGGCGTGCTCAAGGATATTTATCAATACTTATCGATACTATAGGTAGCTCAGCTATACCCTTCGAAACTAACGAATGTCGACGATTTCCAGCTCCCATATACCTTATAAAGTGTAGTAAAAAGAAATCTGTTATTTTTGGATGAAATGAAAGACTTTGCTTAGCCTAGTTAGAATGATCCGATTTAGATGAAATATGTCATGTTTTGGTCGATAGCTGGTTGCCATTTTAAAGGTAATACCATTATGCCTATTTGCTAGAAATCCTCGTGCCCATTGGCAAAAATAGGAACAGTCGATCTGCTTATGACTACACCCATTGTGTAGTTAATTATTCAGGGTGTTTAGCTTTCGGTGTGGCAGTGTTTTGGGCTATTATATGTTTTTACTTGTAGTTTGTCAGCGTCGCTCGCAGCTCGTCCTTGTCGTTGGCATTATGACTCTCTGTGTGTGTGTGTGTGCGTCGTTGTCCTTGTCGAATTACATGAGTTGCAATTAGTGTGCTCTGCTGCAAAGCTCTTTAGGCTTTGGCAACGCCTCCCAAGAGTAAAGGGAGTGCGGCATGTTGCCCGCCTTGTCCATTGTTTGCGGTGTGCTTTTGTGTTGCCCAAATGTGCCGGAAAGTGTTGGGCTCGTGTGATCCTTGCTCTCCACTCTCTTACTCTCTGTGTGTGTGTGTGTGTGTATAGGTTTTGGTTGTGCATCTCATGCCTATCAACTGCATCCGGCTGGCACATCCGTTGGGCAACAGCTTTCAGCTTTTATGGCTTTTAAATAGTTCCAAGTGACCGCTATCTAAATGCCACGCCCAGAATACTTCCCCCAGCCCCCTGTACTGCCGCCCAGAAGCCGGCCACTTTGACAGGCTCTTGGCAGGCACCAAATTTATGACTGT
The DNA here is from genome assembly GCA_035043065.1 of Hirtodrosophila confusa. Lineage (NCBI taxonomy): Eukaryota > Metazoa > Arthropoda > Insecta > Diptera > Drosophilidae > Hirtodrosophila > Hirtodrosophila confusa. Next base: position 4,319,612 of record JAWNNI010000078.1, read on the forward strand.
ATTAAAGAGTTTGCCGACTTTTTGCCGCACATAATTTTTGCATAGTTTTTAGCACTTCAGCTGTTGGCAATGAACCCCTCCCCCCACTTGCCCTCGCCCACTGAAAAGTTATGTGATTTAAACGTTATGCCCAGTGACACAGAGTGTGGGCAGCAGAGGGACGCGGGCGGCTTGTGGTGGCAGCAACATTCAAGCATCTTGGAAATCGCTTCAAAGTGAGCTTAAATGTTGCCCCCGCACAGCCACGCTGCGTGGGATGAGCTGCAACACAGGCAGGCGCACACTCAGACCCACTCACACACACACACACACCCATACACCCATACACCCATACACACGCACACACGCACACTTAATGCTCCTGTTGCCCGGCAGCAACATCAAAGTGTGCGTGTTGCTGCTGTGCAACTATTTAAATGTTGTTGCATGCCTCATTGTTGGACAGTTTGCTGTGTGTGCCTCATGTTGCCGTTATCCTGTTGCAGGATGTGTTCCAGGATATGGTTGATGTGGCTTGGGACCTGTGCCTGGACACTGAGCCCCACAGAGCCAAGTGTTGCAACTGTTTATGTGTGTATGCTCTCGTTGTTAAGTATTCTGTTTGCTGTTGTTGTTGCTGCTGCTGTTGCTGCTGTTGTTGTTGCTGTTGTTGCTATTGTTGCTGTTGCTGCTGAGTGCCGCAATGACACTTGAGGCAGCCGCTTTGGCTCCTGCCTCGCATGCTCGCACTTCATTTGCTTCTTGACGAGCGATGATAATGCACGCGCTTTATGCTGCTTTTTATTTTCACCAGCAACAGCAGCAGCAGCAGCAGCAGCAACAACTACAAGAACAGCAGCAACAATTGCTGGGGCAGCAACTTTGTTGTATTTGTACTGTACTGTTGAGCATTAAGGACTCTGCTCGTTGGCATTGTTGGGGCTTAGCCAACTCCAAGTCGAGTGTTAGTTATGGCCAGCTCAGCAGCTTGTTGTTGTTGTTGTTGCTGTTGTTGTTGCTGTTGCTGTTGTTGCTTTGGCTGTTGCTGCTGTCGTCTCGAGTTCTTATGTGAAGTGCACTCTTTATGTTAATAGTTGACACTAATTAGGTATGTTTGCACAACAAAGCGCTCCAACACACGGCATTAGTGACTATGGCTGTGTGTGTGCGTATGTGTGTGTGTGCTTGTGTGTGTGTGTGTGTAAGCAGACGTGGCGTATACGTATTATATTAAGTCCAACAAACAGCACAAAGACTTTGTTGTTAGTGGCGCCGCATGAGGCGGACCAAAGAGATTCTACAGTGAACACTGCCTAAAGGGGCATCAAACTATAATGATAGATGTACATACATATATAGTTGCACTTTAAAGGAGTGCTGCAAAAACACCACAGAGCTCACAACTTAACTCTTAATCAAATCAAAAAGAAAGCGCTCAAACGTAATTCATATATACTTAATCAAGGGCGCTATTTAAGGAATAATCGATTTAAGGGCAAATAAACCACAATCTCTATCAATATAGTATTTCTCACTAAAAGGGTATTATAATTTTTTCACGAAATGTATAACGCATTGCAGGAGACGTTCCCGAACCCACAAAGTATATATAATCATGATCAGGCATCAATAGCCGAGTCTATAAAGCGATGTCCGTCTGTTTCTATGCAAACAAGTCTCTCAGTTGTAAAGCTCTCGTAATGAAAATTGGTACAGATCCTTCTGTTTGCTGCAGGCAGTATATATGTATGTCGAAAGCTACCGGATCGGATCACTATAACACATAGCTTTCATAGGAATGATCTGTAGAAAACTATGTTTTTGCATAAAAAACTATTTTGCTTATGAATATATCCTCACCAAACTTACCCAAGCCAAGTCTCTAGAGAGTTTTTACGATCTGACTAAATGTGGTCAAAATCAGACCACTATATCTTATAGCTGCCATAGGAAGAGTCGGGTGAAAATTAAGTTTTAGTATAAACAAGTATGAATGCTATAGTCGAGTATACCCGACTACGAAACTCCCTGTACCCAGGTCTAAAACATCCAATCACATCTAAGTCCACTTACCCATACACACACACATACACAAAGACGCACGCACACAGGCGGCAAAAGTGGCTGTGCTTCTTCTTCCCCCGTCTCGCTGCATTACTGAATCTTCTTTCGTGAATAACTTCCGTGTTTATTATTCGATCGACTTGAAATTTGGACAGTAGATTAAGAGAGACTAAAGTATTGTACATGCCAAATCTTAAAGCTGTATCTTGAAAATTGTTACTGTAAAACGGTTTTAATCGATTTGCGGGGGAACGGGGGGAGATATCTGAAATATGAAACAAACTTGATCTGCGTATGCTATACAGGAACCTACACTCCAAATTTGGTGTCTCTAGCTATTATAGTTGCTGAGATCGACGCGTTCATCCGGACAGACGGACAGACGGACAGACAGACGGACATGGCCAAATCGAAATCTCTTTTGATACTGATCAAGAATATATATACTTTATAGGGTCGGAGATGTCTCCTTCTGCCTGTTACATACTTTTGCACAAATCCAATACCCCCTTTTTACCCATTTTATGGGTACAGGGAGTAAAAAGTTGTTTGTTTATGAAGATATTCTCAACAAACTCACCCAAACTGAATCTCTGGAGAGTTCATACAATCTAACCATGTCAAAATTGGACCACATTATTACATAGCTTCTATAGGAACAATCGGTTGAAAATTTAGTTTTTGTATAAAAAACATTGCTGCAAAGGTATATACTATATACTAGCTTCGGCACACAGAAGATAGCTGTTCTTTCTTGTTTTTAAACTATCCATTAACATAGTACATACCATATACATATGTGTAATTGTAATCTCACAAATTCACTGCATCAAAAGGTAATCACTTATTAAATATTAGTACATTATATTTCGCGTGCTTGTCCATATTTATAAATATAAAATGAAAGAAAAAGTTACAGTTCCGCCCCCGGGTGGACTCGAACCACCAACCTTTCGGTTAACAGCCGAACGCGCTAACCAATTGCGCCACGGAGGCTGTTGACAACCCGGCGACAAAAAGCCAATATATGCTTATTGCTTATCTCTATACTAAAAATAGAGGACTGTGCTGATATGGCACGTAGTATTAATGCATGTGAGATATGAGAAATCCACAGAAATGCAATATTCAAACATTTTCTTAGAATATCAAGGTGGCATTATTATTCAAATGGGATTTCAGGCCTGCTCCCATTATAATCTTGTTTTAACGTTTTCATTTGAAATATCAGTTGCTTTACTTTTTTAATACTATGTGTTAAGTATTTTATATTAAAATAGATCTTAGGCCGCTTCGATTACAGTTCTAAGTGGTTTTATTTACTTAAAAATTAATTTTTGTTCTTAATATATTTATATTATTTTGGTTAATTGTCACAAATTCAAAAGCGACCGTTTGAGTTTTTAATTTACGCACTGTTAGCTATTTAATTGGCCCCTTATATTTTTTTTAACTTTGCAAAGAGTTTTTTTATTAACACCTTAAAATGCTCCTTATATTTAAGTTAATAATTATACTTGCCACATTCATTTGGTATTCGGATGAGTTGACAATTTGAATGCCGAATAATCTGACGTGTTCCCATCTCCAATTCCGATAAACTCAATCCAAATCGTCATTTATAGCTGTTCTGAATATCGTCAGAAGGATTAAATATTTCAGCTTGAAGAGTTTTGATTTTGAGGCATTCGTACTGATTATCGAAATAATTATTCGAGAATAGCTTTAAAAATATCGATAACTTATTTCATTCCAAACTGGAAATGCAACACAATACTCGTAATTTGTGCTTGAATACTGTCGGAATGGGAACAGATCTATAATTCTTGCCCCATATTTATAAGTAGTATTTGTGTCAAATACTCTATCAGCCGTATTATTATGTCTGCAGCTGTTCGTCTGCTGCCAGTTACTACTGTACTGTGCAACGGGCCCATTCACAGCAGCAACAACAACAACAGCAACAACATTCGCATTGTTGTGTCATAGTTCTTGTGCTTGTTGTCATTCTGGTTGTTGTTGCTCCACATAATACGGTGTTAAGCATAGAGCACAACTATTACTTAATCATTTTAACCTGTTTAAGCGGCTTAATGTGCCACGAGTGTGAACGTGTGTGTGTGCTTACTTGTGTGCCTGCTGCAACTGTGGCAGCTCGCAGCTCCACAAAGCAGCTCTCGAGTGCCACATGAGGCATCTTAAAAGTCACTTGAAAGTTTAGGCATACACTTCCCCAGCCGTCGGCAACCCCTCACCCAAGCTCAGCTGCCCGCACTCGTTACTGTCGCACAAAGTGTAAAACTAGCCGTGGCTTTGCAACAGCAGGCTCCTCCATTGTCTGGCAATGTGTGGCACAGTCAGTTGACTCTATGCAGATGTGGCTTGCTCTCCCTGTGTCTGTGCCCCACTCTGCCCCAATCATGCATCCGTTTTTGTTGCCTTTAATGAAATTTTAATTTGCTGCGGATATGCGCAGTCAGTGAGCTTGCGACTTGGACAGAAGCTGCCTAGAAATAAACCTGAGCCCGGCTCCAGCTTCGCCAGCGTCTCCAATCCGAGTCCCAATCCCAATCCCAGCTCCAGCTCCAGCTCCAGTCCCATTTCCATTTCCATTTCCATCTCCATGCGCCACACAATTACTTAGACTTATTTATGATTTATGCCCCTGGCTCTGTGGCCCCTCTGCATATTCATCTCGCTGTGACTCAGTTGAGGTGCAGAGCAGTGCGGTGTGAAGCGGGGTGGAGTGGAGTGGAGTTCAGTGTGTTTACCATAGGAGTGCTGGCACCACACAATATCTGATGTTTAGCCTAATTTGTAGACCATTTGGCTGCGAGTGCCTCGGAGGGGGCAGCGAATGTATCTATGAAGTTGTTCTGCTTTTTGGCAGCGTCAATTTCTTAGCACGCATGCGGCTTTGATGTCTGCTGCTCTGTTGATTGATGGGCCATGCAAAGTTTGATTGAACACTGCATGCGCCATGAGGCAACTATTGAGGAGTGTGTATGTGTGTGTATCTGTGTGCCGCAGCTGCAGTTAGAAACTTGTGCGATTGCCACATCAGTTTTCTGGCAAGTTGGCAGTAAATCTTAAGGCTAATTGCCTGCTAATGTGAGTGCCTTGCCGAGTCCCAGACGAATCTGCTGTTTATTTCTTTAAAAGTACAAACAATCGTATCAGATGCCCAGCTAATGCCTGCAAATCTTGACAAGTTTCTTTTAGGCCCTTGCCACTTGCACTTCCAGCCAGATCTTGCCGCAATACTCTTAAATGGGCCTGGCAAGGATGCTTCGTCTTTGGCCAGAATCAGATCACTGTACTGGATGTTCCTAGGATCATTTGCTTGATTTTTTATTCTTTCCAATATATTTCTAATCATAATAATCAAATGCAAATTTAATTTTCTCTCTGATCTGGAAAGAATATACTATAAGTATACTGAAATGCCAAATAAAACTAGACTCCGCATAGAATTCAGTTCTGTTTTGACAAAGTTATGGAAGGTTGACGTCTAAGAATATCGTAAGCTGGCACTCTGAAATAATTTCGAAAATAAATGAAATACTAATATAATTAAGGACCTAACATAGAAACATTGATATAACAAGTATTGGCTAGAACTTTTGTCCATACTTGTCCGTTGTTTGAGTGGTACTCGGCTAGATTCGAACCCGAGTGCTCCCGTCTGTAAGGCGGATGCCTTAACCTCTGACCCACTTGCTGTGCGATCCCGACTTGAGCTAATTACTCTCATCAACAGATCCATTTGAAATTCGAAGTCCGCACCAAAGCTTAATCCCTTTATCTAAGTTTCCAGCCCTTACAGTTCTATTTTTAGAACTGCTTGTTTTGAACTTATGTAAAAGCTTCGGTTCTTCATCGAAGTGTTCGTTCGGTACTAGATCTATTCAGGTCAGTCAGTTGTGTTTAGTTTTAATATGAGATTCTGCCATAACAGCTCATAAAACTTGGATGAATTTGATGGGATGACCAAATCCCATAGGAACATATGGTTTAAATGAAAGTTTTTGTATGGAAAACATTGCTTGAAGGGCATACAGCCTCGGCAGGACGAAGTAAGCTCTGCTTCTGTTCATTTTTTTTTTGCACTCGTATTTCGTGGGCATGACTTGGCAATGATTTAGGCATTATTTCGTTTGGAATCGCATTCAATGAACGAGCTGACGACTTTGATCCGATGGCGATGTTCTTCTACTCGTTATACAAACAGCATTCAGTGTTTTCACATGACTTTTCTGTTAACATTCAGGAGGATTTTCGGCTCAGGGGGACATTTTGTGCAATGTAACGGCAAATGAAATACATAAACAATTTATAAAACGTGAATTATCACAAAAACGTAAAAATGATAAGGCTAAAATGCCGCTGCGGCTAAGCCAGTGAGATTGCTGTAAGTGTTGCCAGTCCTGGCGGTCCTGCTGGCATTCCAGGCAGTCCTGACAGTCCTGGCAGTCCTGGCAGCTAAAGCAACTCCGACACTCGCGGCATGACAAGCTGACATGGATTGTGGCTGTGGCATTAGAATGAGGAGCTCAAGCTGACGCTGAAGTTGACTGCCAGCGATTTGTATAAAGTTGGACGCGCCTCCAGCCCCCAGCCACCCAGCCACCCAGTGGGGCGTGGCACGCAGGTAGATTGAGCTGGAGCTGGAGGTGGAGGCTTGTGCGTTACAAGACAATAATTGTGACTGGGAGCAGCAGCAGCTTTCAGTCTCGAGTGTCGCAAATAAATCTGATTACAGAGGGTGGCAGCTTCTTATGGCGGACGCCTCAAGTCCAGTTCAGCCAGTCAGTCACTCAGTCATTCATTCAGTCAGTGTGTCTCAGCATGCCGAAACTGGGACAGGAGCAGGAGCAGGAGCAGGAGCAGCCAACGCCTGCCAGTGATTTGTCATTTTGATGCCACTCGCTGTTGTCGACCGCCCATAAATAGCATCTGCAGTTGTAGATTGTTGCAACCATTGGAGGCATGGGCATATCAGCAGCACCGTATCTCTTCCTGCATTCGGATTTTCGGCTATCTACTCAGAGACCAAAATGTTCAATGGTAACATGTTATCGATATAAGTGCACTCTCGAAATGAGATATTCCAGCAGATATTTGAAAAAGAGTTAAGAATTGTTATTGTAAGTAAGGCTCATCACATTTATCATATTAAGCAAACGTTATACTCGAAAGAACTCACTTGATATAAAGGGTTTCCCAATAGGGACATAACAATTTCGTATCTTTACAAATATGAACGCACCCTCAAACATTTTTAATGAACTGTCAATATCAAAACGTTAGTTAAGGTCAACATTTTCATCATGGCAAAGTTCACGAGCCAGCAACGTTTGGAAATTATTAAAAATTACTACCAAAATTCTGTGTCGGTGGTCGCCTATATACTTTATAACAGGGGTGCCCAACCTTCAATACATATGAAAGAAAAAAGCAGACATTTCATTCGCAAGCCTCATCGATAAGCAACAGCAAAATTACATTGAAATTCAGCAGCGCAACAACAAATACACGAAAGTGTTGTTGCTTTGCTCATGAGCCCAGACAGCGAATAGAGATAAGAAAGGGAACACGCAAGATTGTTTTTGTATTATGCGTATTATGAAATAAGCCTTATAACATCTAAAACCCAACATCCAATATCTATATACTCTGTCAAGTTAAGTATCACAATGCATTAATGAATCCATTAGGTTGTGATGCTCTTAAGCTCTAAGGTTCCGTATCCTATAGATTTAGAAGTTAGTTTTCTCCGTTGCATGGATTTGGGTCTAAATTTACCATCCCAAGCTTGTCCTAATGATTTTTTGAATAGATCCTTCAAATATAGTTTGCTGATATTGGATTGGTAACCAAATAAGTTTTATAAGCACAATAATGTTTCGCAAATTTTCCGGACTAGTGGATGGAATTGTCCAAAAGGCCCGTCTCATTGTTGATTTGTGTCTTAAATGAAAACTCTTCTATGAATATTAGGCAGCCAAACACTCAGGAAGGACAAGTTCTTTAATTGAAAGCTAAAAGAATGTCTGCTATTTTTCATTCGTTCTATCAATTGTTTCCTTGTGCATATTCTAACAAATAATGCTATAGTCGAATATACCCGACTACGAAACTCCCTGTACCCAGGTCTAAAACATCCAATCACATCTAAGTCCACTTACCCATACACACACATACACAAAGACGCACGCACACAGGCGGCGAAAGTGGCTGTGCTTCTTCTTCCCCCTCTCGCTGCATTACTGAATCTTCTTTCGTGAATAACTTCCGTGTTTATTATCGATCGACTTGAAATTTGGACAGTAGATTAAGAGAGACTAAAGTATTGTACATGCCAAATCTTAAAGCTATATCTTGAAAATTGTTACTGTAAAACGGTTTAATCGATTTGCGGGGAACGGGAAAGATATTTGAAATTGGAAACAAACTTGATCTGCGTATGGTATACAGGAACCTACATTCCAAATTTGGTGTCTCTAGCTTTATAGTTGCTGAGATCGACGCGTTCATCCGGACAGACGGACAGACGGACGGACGGACAGACGGACAGACAGACGGACATGGCCAAATCAAAATCTCTTTTGATACTGATCAAGAATATATATACTTTATAGGGTCGGAGAGGTCTCCTTCTGCCTGTTACATACTTTTGCACAAATCCAATACCCCCTTTTTAACCATTTTATGGGTACAGGGAGTAAAAAGTTTACGTGTACAAAAATAGTTGTAGAGATCTTCGGGTCTTAAATCACCATCAGGCCTGCAACATTTTCGTTTTCTTTCAATCAAAATTTGCATTTTCGCACTTGTCGAGTCTGTAACATTTATCTTGAGCATTGCATGCTCGGAGAGTTTTATAATGTATGTATTAAATATTATCCTGCTTAAATTCTAGTATATCAATAAAGTAAGTGCCCAGTTAACTAACTAAGCTTTGATGTCCTTTGATGTCTGTCTTAGTTAGAGTTTAGTCAGTTAGTAGATGATACACTTTATTGAAATCGAACGCTTGGCTCGCTGAAAAATCCAATCAATGTACATATTTGTTGAATATTCAGTCCCTTGACAACAAGGCAACCCCCAACCCATCACAACCCACAGAATTCTTGACATTCTCAAGTTACTCAATGGACTCGCAATGCCCATCCTCAGTTGTAGTGTATTAAGTTTCGCTTTTGGCCCCGCCGGCTAAAATATATATGTTCATAAATTTCGCGACCGTGAAATCTGTAATATAAAAATTGTCTACTTTCTGTTTTTTGTTGTTTTCTATTCCATTTTTTGCTGTTTGTTTTATGACTAGCATCCTTGTTGGGCTTGTCGTTGTCCTTTGGCGGTGGGTGGAGGATGGGGGGCAGGCAGGATGGGTGCTTAATAGAACAAATATTGAAACGACTTGGCACACGGGGGTGTCTGCTCTGAAGGATGGAGTGTGGGGCGTTTGCGGGAGTGGGTTCGGGGTGGTTTGCTCAGCCACCGCCCCATACACGCAATTGTGTGTATCTGTGTGTGTGTGTGTGTGTGTGTGTGTGTGTGTGTGTGTGTGTGTGTGTGTGTGTGTGTGTGTGTGTGTGTGTAATGGGCATTTCATAGACCATTGACCAGTGGGTGGGGGGATAACAGCGGTCCACAGCTGATTAATTGGGTTCCATGAAGGTCCTGGCAACTCGTCCTGTGCCCGTTGCCGCTGCTCACTTGCATGCGTTTAATACGTTTATTAATTACATTCCGGCCGACATTGTCGCTGGACATTGGCCAAGGCACAAAAATGTATTGCGAAAGGTTCAACAATGTGTAAGTAATTGACACACACGCACACCCCCCGCCGTAGACAGAGACAGAGACAGAGATAGCCATAGAGATAGAGATAGAGACAGGGACAGGGATAGAGAAAGGAACGACATGCTTCGGCGACAATTTAAGTTAATGTCTCGCTCTTCCGCTACCTGGCGCCCCCTCTCGCATATTTGCGCCAATTAATTTGTTAAATAAACGCATTTGTCCGACGCTGCCGTTGACGTCGACGCCGCACAGTGGGGCTAAAACAAGAACGATATTGTTTAAATTACAATTTGAAGAAAAAACTCGCAAAACTTTCGGATTCCTCAAGATCTTTTAACCAGAGTTAATAAATCTCATAAAGTCGTTGAAGTTTGCATTTTATATTTATAAAATAGCTTTTTTCTTTCTTAATATGGCTTTTATAAGAACTTATACCAGATAGTTGTAATTTTTACATGTTCACCATAATGTATATATATATATATATATATTTATAAACGGTACAATACTTATTCTTATAGATCTCAGTAGACAGTTCCCCTAATCATAGATATAACAAATTTCTTTACTATCTAGTAAAATATAAATTATAAGCAAAGGAAGTTTTTTATAAAGACTAATTTTCGGATCTTGTGGGATAAATTCGGATTCATCTAAAAAAATAGTTTTAATTTGAAACCAGCGTGGTGTGTCTATATTTATAACCATCCACAAAAGTGTTACAATTTAACCATCTTGCTATATGTACAGTGAGAGAAATAGCAAAGATGGCGACATAAGCAGAGTAAGTAATTCTAAAGTTTTATACCTGGAAAGAAATAACAACATTATAGGAAGTCCAATAAATAAACTGGCATATTTTCGAATTTTCCCCATTTTGGTTTAAAATGCATAAAATGAGAAGAAACCGTTCTACACAAAGGATAAACAAATTTTCGGAAAGGTTAAAATTTTAACTTCTATATTTTAGAGTGTGTTTGTTCTGCAATCACTTCATAACAGTATTCTTTAAGGAAATAAAGGTATATACCAAAATTGTATACAAACGAAGCCCAAGGATATAATATATATCTTTATATATTTAGTCTTTAGTACAACATTCGGTTGATATAGCTTCAAGGATACGGACGGACACTCAGATATTGTAGAAGCCCAATATACTCTTTCTATCCAAAAATGTTGTAGACAGAATATGCATCTTTGAATAGCAAGCAATATACATCATATTGGCTAGAATGCTTGAGTAATTTCTCAAATTCTTTATAGGAGGATTACATTTGCAAACTCCTTACAGTGCTCTAATCAAGAAATATAGTTGTATCCTTTCTTACTGCTTTGTATTCGGGGTTTCCTGGCAGAGGCTCCATAGTACATCACTGCCAAAGGAGTGCGTTAATTATGAATGTGTGTGTGTGTGTGTGTGTGTGTGTGTGTGTGTGATGGCATTCGTGTTAGTTACGGCAGCGTAATTGCATAACCGTTCACATTAAGCGACGTCCTGATCCCCACCTGACCAATTGCCACCCAATTCCACTTCCACCTCTATTGCCATTGCCATTTCCATTCCAGCTTCACTGTCACCTCCACTCCCCTCGCCTCTCCTACCCTTGCAGCATCCACCTGATCCCGGAGAACATTTCTTATTAATTGATTGGCATTGGCAACTGCTGCAGCAACGGCAGCAACGGCAGCAACGGCAGCTGCGGTTGTGGCGACTCCTTTTTAATTGAATTCCCCGTCTGTCTGTCGCTGCTGTTGTCCTCCGATGCTTTTCCCCCCGGCCCACTTTCATAAATCAATTTTAATTGTTGGTAATTATTGGTAAAACTTTTATTTTGCATTTCTCCCGACGCTCGGCGCTAATTTGTGTGCCATCATTAATTGTGCTGAAATTATTATCATAATCGCTTCATTAAATCATCGCCATTTCAGAGCTGCCTGCCCCAGCACTTTAATACATATTTGAGAAACTCACACGATTTCATTATAACACCTTGCAGTCAAAGAGTCCTGTTTTCGAGAGCTTGACAAGAACTATCACGAAAAGATGAGGAGTGCGCCAACCTGAATTTTCAGCATGAACTTCTTCGATGCCTATAGAGAATGGAATTAGAACAAGTAAGAATGCTATAGTCGAGTATACCCGACTACGAAACTCCCTGTACCCAGGTCTAAAACATTCAATCACATCTACGTCCACTTACACATACACACACACATACACAAAGACGCACACACACAGGCGGCAAAAGCGACAGCGCAAGCGAAGCATTTTAATTGGTGGCTGTGCTTCTTCCCCCCTCTCGCTGCATTACTGAATCTTCTTTAGTGAATAACTTCCGTGTTTATTATTCGATCGACTTGAAATTTAAACAGTAGATTAAGAGAGACTAAAGTAGTGTACATGCCAAATCTTAAAGCTATATCTTGAAAATTGTTACTGTAAAACGGTTTTAATCGATTTGCGTGAGAACGGGGAAGATATCTAAAATATGAAACAAACTTGATTTGCGTATGGTATACAGGAACCTACATTCCAAATTTGGTGTCTCTAGCTCTTGTAGTTGCTGAGATCGACGCGTTCATACGGACAGACGGACAGACGGACAGACAGACGGACATGGCCAAATCGAAATCTCTTTTGATACTGATCAAGAATATATATACTTTATAGGGTTGGAGATGTCTCCTTCTGCCTGTAACATACATTTGCACAGATGTAATACCCCCTTTTTACCCATTTTATGGGTACAGGGAGTAAAAAGGGTTAAAATTCAGCTTTTTACTACATAAAATTTTTGCAATCCATTAAAATACTCACCCCTCGGATCTTCCTTGCCGAATCGTCACCTAATTCATGTTCTCTTTCGCCTTCCTTTAATGTTAAATGTAATGCAATATCTTCGTAAGTAATGTGTATAATGTAAAACACTTATAAATTCCCTATATATGTATCACCCCGTGTTCATAATATTTTTTTTCTCCCCTAATGCACAACTTGCTTAAGCTGCCACGATAGGTAGCAGAATGCTCGTTTAATAAAACTATAGACAAATTAAAAAAAAATATATATATATATATATAAGTTTCCAAAATTTTAACAATTTCAAAACTTGGCAAAATCTCAAAAGTGTTTGTTTTTGAATGTAATTAAAATTGAATTCAAAAAGATATTCCGTAAGGAAATCGGTTAAGTTTTGACAAAGTTATGGGAGTTTGTAATATATTAGATAGAGCTACTTTGAGCTATTCAAAAATAGATAAATGGAAAACTTAACAAAATTTCTGAATTTTTAGCAAGAATTATAAGCCAGAAAATGAACTTCCTACAAACAAATTTTGAAATAGTTTTTCATACTAATTTTGCTGCCCGCAATCGATTAAAAGCAAAATTTAAATAATTGAATTTTCCAAAATTTTTATTTTTGAAAATGTTTAAGGGGGGACCCTTGTACATTTTCGAAAGCATGTAAAAAATGGTATTTGGGAAAATCAATAAAGTTGAAACACCAAGTAAACTTAGAGCAATTAAGAGCCGATCTAGTTCGGTTCCCTTCCGTAAGGACGCCTGCCCAAGGGAGCAAGGGATGTTTTCCTGTCAACTCGGACGAATTGTGCACATGAAAGGCATTTACTAAGACTGGCCAATTGAAATGCATACTTTCTGTTTTATTGGTACTTGCCGGGCGCAGTTGAAGTTGATATTGAAATTCCGTATCACTCATATGAGTTACGGCTAGCAACTACTGGCCTAAGTGGGGCCATGGGGAGGTTGGGGGCTGTTCCGGCTTCGGTGCGCTTTTGTCTTGGCCTTCACCTTAGCTCAAATGCCACATGGCCAAATGACCACTTGGGTGGTCTTCCCTGCAACCCAAGACCCTGGCGAGTCCTTTTTGCGGCAGGATGAATAGAAGGGGTGACCATCTGGTTCCATCTGCTTTACGTGCCACATTTCACATTTCATATTTGCGCCATTTGTCGTGGGCTTGGGGTGCGGGGGGGAGTTTGTTTTTTTTTGTTTCTGCTTATAGCCGGCAAATACAAATGGCCAAGTTTATGGCCCGGCCATTTCAATTTCATGCAGCTTGACCACCACATTTACAAACTGTTCAACTTCAGCTTCAGCTTCCCAGGACGGAAGCTGCCCCCACCGCACACCCCCTTGCTGCAAGACACTTGAGCCTCAACTTTTTGCTCCTTACTTTCTCAATTTTCACAAGCCACTTGAACACTTCCTTTTTCACAGTGTAGCCCAGCACTGTCCGTGGCCGGGCCACATAGTTGTTCAAACTCTAAGTATCATTGACCTTTTCGGGGGCATAGTTGAGGGGAGCGCTACAAGGGGGTGGGAGGGGGGGCATGGGGGAAGGCAGCAATAGGCGCAACAGTTGCCGCATAGAGTTAAGCGGCGGCGGCCCAGAAAATTACCTTAAAATATAAACAGGCGGGAGAGGCAATGAAAGAGGCTGGGGCAGGGTAAGGGGGATGTGGGGGTGGGAAGCGTGGCAAGCAACGTGTGAAAATAATGAGCAGGCATGCTTAACACAAAAGCAGCAGCCGGGGCCCACAAAGGGGTTGGGTCGGGGAGATGGGCAATGAAATACAAACAACAACATTGTTTTTTTTTTGTGTGTAGTGAGAAAAATGCAACCGAAATCCCTGGAAAGTCAATTCCAGTGTATGCGTATGCGTGTGTGTGTGTGTGCGTGCGTGTGTGTGTGTGTGATCCATCATTCAGTTGCTAAGCAAACAAAGCAATAGAAACAGCAACGGAGAACTTCGACGTTAATTTGCTGCCGCCGCGTTGAAAATAAAAATTAATATATGCCGCAACACGTTCCAACTACCCAACGAAAGAGACAGCAACAGCCACAGAGAGAGAGAGAGAGAGAGGTATATAGAGAGAGAGAGAGAGAGCGAGCGAGACAGCGAAGACAAACAGAGTCGCATTCGGTGAGCGTTTGTTGATTTTGTGCCAAGCGGGGAGGGGGCAGCTCCAGTTGAAAATAGTTTCCGTTGAAAAAAGAACTTGCCACGCATACACGAGAACAACTATGCAACCCCTCCACCCGCCCATCCCCATCCCCCTCCCGCTGCCAGGTGCTTGTGGCATGATTCAGTCGAGTCCAGTCCATTGCCACGCCCACTAATTACGCGCAGTGTGAAGAGCAGCGCAACAAAGAAGTCAATTTGATTTGTATTCCTGCCACTTGCCTGCCACTTGCCACTTGCTGCTGCCACTGCCACTGCATTAAGCTGCACTCCCTTGCCCCACCTCACCTGTCTCCGGATGAAGCCAGCGCGGCGCTGGCGTTGCAAGAAACACGTAGAGCGATTGCCTTTCCTGTTCCTTCCTAGACAAAGGGAATGCTCCCCTGAATCCCAACTAAAGGGAGAAGGATCAAAAGTATGTATACCCCTTCCTGTGCCACGAATCGAACTCCCGAGCTCTGTCAAACGCAGTTACTGTCTCAGCTATGTTTGTCTCCGCTTACATTGTACTCTTAATTTGCGAGCCACACAACCTAAACTTCATCCTAACTTACAGCTAGCGAGAATCCCTACTTATCTTCCGAATGTCGCAGATTGAATACCCTGCAGGTATGGATAATCAATCATATAGCTACGGTAGAATGCATCGGTAGATAATATCATATCATATATGATATTTTGGTACTAATTTGAGCGAAGCTTCCAATTGATAAGGTCGATCCAAGCTATGGACGGGTTCGGGATAGAAATTCGATTGTCTTTAACTATACTGCGGATGACGAATCCCGTTGGAATTTCTTGTAACATCATTACCATTTGTTATAATTTCCATTGATACGTCTATTTAAATTGTGAACAAATGTGAATTTAGTGCAAATTACAATACCAAAATACATATTTACTCCCTGTACCCATAAAATGGGTAAAAAAGAAAGCCAGACGCAACTTAAAATGCCTCGCATTCGTTGTCGCTTGTGTGTGTGTATTTCTAAGTGTACGAATATAGGTTTTGAAGCTGTTGACCTGGGTACAGGGAGTTTCGTAGTCGGGTATACTCGACTAGAGGAGTTTCGAGTTTCGAGACCGAATACTTTCCTGCAAAAACAGAAAAGATTATCATGCTATCTGCTATATATATATATATAGCCCAGATCCGTTGTGCGTCTCATATAGCTGCCATAGAAAGAATCGGTTAAAGCAGTTATTTGAAAGAATCATGTACCTAGAAACAAACAAGAGAACACTCGTCCCGAGCCAGAATATATGCTTATGGGTCCTTAAACAGCAGGTCTTAAACATTGCTATTTAGTTGCGTTTTTATATACTCTTGAAATGTTTGGGTATATTAAAGACACTTCCTTGTGTGCGTCGTTAAACTTGGCTTGAGCTCAAGTTTTTGCTTAAAGATAAACAGGTAGAACGGTCTGCAGTCGAGACTGCAATAAGATAGTCGGTCTTAGGACGCCCAGCCGAACTGTAAACAACTTGAAGAGTGTCGCACGAAATGAGCTGTCCTGCAGGATATTTAGATGTGGCCTGCTGAAAGCTCTGAGAGAAAAATAAGACAGCAATGAAGGGGCACACTAAACTAGACAATGTGGAAACTATGCACAACAGCTGCAGGCACAGTGAGGCAAACACAACGAGAACTGTGGCATAAGCAAGTCTCACCATTTTAGATACAAGTTGAGCGGACAAAACACTGTTTAAATGAAATACTTTATTAAAGAAACTCAAAGGGTAGACATATTTGTGGAATTAACAAAACATTACGATTAAAATCTATAGTGACAAAAAAAGATACTTTGCAGATACGTTTAAAGAGCTTGATTTGAGTTCATGTCTTTGAGGTTCTCTTGACACCGTCTCATATTTATTTGCGATACTTCTGACGCCACCAAGTGTGAACACAAAAACTTGTCTTGCATCAGTTTCAATTTCAATTTAGACTCGCCTGTGATTTTTGCCAAGTGTTGTAAAATCTTTTGTAATGAGCTCAGTCAGTGCCTAAAGGCTGCACAGTGTTGTAAACTGCAACAAAGTTAATGCTGCTCATCCTAAAGAAAGCATTCGAAAAATGTAATATGCACTCGATTGAACGCAAAGTAATATTGTGAAAGTTGCACGTGAATGATATTACCAAATATTACACTTCAATATTAGATGGTGTGAACAGGGCTTAAGTGAAGGGGGAAACTTTGTACAAAACTATTCAAAGAGTAAAATGATATCAGTTAGGAACAAATGCTCGGAAGATATAAAAAAGTTTAATAAGCGAGAAAAATAGCTTGATTCTACGAACGCCAGATAGGTCAAATATTTCAACAGAACTCAGCAGCATTTGATTCAGAATCGAATCCAGGGGGAATCCAGGCATCAGCCATGTGTGGCAGTGGCAGGTGTGAACTCAGCTTAAGATTGGCTGTTGTCTCCTGCGATTTGAACGCATTGTGCAATGAATTGCATTTCTTTTTGTTGCCGCAATCGTAATGAAGACAAGTCCCGAAAAAAAGCAGGACTAGTAGCTGCGACAAGGACACGGCCTAGACGCTAGACGGAGCCAGCCAGGCAGCCAGCTCGGTTGCATGTTTGTTTGTTTGTTTGTCTATTTGTTTGCCAACTGTCTGGGCCGGCAAACAGGCCAGGCAATAAAATAAGCAACAGAATGAAATGGCTGCAGGAATTGGCAGCCGGTGACGGCATCTTGGAGAGCTGCCCCTGCTGCTGCCCCTGTTTCTGCCGCTGCCGCTGCACCTGCACACACAAGGATATATGGAGTTAGCTGGCCAGGGAACGCCCAAGGATGCGTGGGTGCAGCGTGTGTTTTAGTTTTTTCCTTTCGCCTGTCGCAAATAGTAAAAATATTTACCAATAGAGGACGGCGTTGCTGAAGATGATGCTGACTCAACTATCCCACTCAATCTATATCTATTTTGCTATCTCAATCTCTGTGCGAAGCCATAACAGCACCTCCTCCAGCTCTCCCGCTCCCGCCAGTGCGCTCCTGGTCTTTCCGATTGTGTATCTCAACTCTGGGCAGGCGCCAGCTAACGAGTGGCCTTTGAGCGGCACGTTCGTGTTTAGACTCTTAACACATTTTTGGGTTCGCTTTCGTTTCGACTCAAGTGCAATCAGCAGAAGGAGGCGGACAAAGGACAAAGGACAACAGACAGCGGACGCAGGACAACGGACGGTCCTTGGCCGGGACAGCGGCACGTACGACGTTGTCTCGCCCAGACAGTTTGCAAACACAAGACACAACGCAACCGAATCCTACAGCCCCGCCCCCGTCCCGTGTCGTCGTGTTAGCCAAAAAGCTTTCACTGCTCATCCCGGCCTCAGTGCCTTCACTGCCTTGCTTCCTTCCTTCCTATATGCGTCCTTCCGTTGGGTCTTCAAGATAAAAACTAGTGGATCAGCAGCACTTAATTACATGAAACGAAAACTGTTAACATTTTGGGTGGCCTGGGGCAGCCTTAGTCTGATCCGCACTGGATTGCCTGCCTGCCGGCAAGGATGGGTTGGGGGGAGGGTCACTAAGTGAGTGCAGGGGGGTCACTAAGTGGCCGGGCCATTGTTATGGCCCTGCCTAGGCTCATAAATGCATTGAGTGATGGCATGTGACATGATAATCATCGTCAACTTTGAAAGCAGCCTTGGATTCAAGGCGCTGCACTCCGAGAGTTAAACGCCGGCGCGTGCACCCATAAAACTGAACACTTCCGGGTAGCGGAGGGTGGGTTGGAGTAGTGTTAATTGACCTAATTGTTGCTGGACCTCCTTTTGGACCAATTGAAATGCTCAAATGTAATGTGGCATAAATATTGCAATATTTATGTGGCCAGCAAGCAGGCAGGATGAAAGGATGATAGGATGATAGGATGTGTTTTTATGAGGATGCCAGCCAGTCCAGGCAGTGACCCACAAAAGCCAATGCCAAAACGGGTGGTCGGGTGGTCGGGTGGGCGCGGTGGACTTGTTGTCCGCTGTGTATGCCCGCAACTTGTATAATCTGATGCGATTTTGCGATTTGTAAGGCGGACAAACAGAGAGAAGCCGCTTTTAAAAATGCAACAGTGGCCACAGCAGTGTGGGACAGCGGGGGCGGTGGGGGCAGGAGTTGAAGCAGCCAGGCAGTTGCCATAAAAGGAGCTAAAGTACAAATCGTTGTCACATGTGAGCCGCATTTTTATGGCCGCCGGCTTGGGAATTTCTGCTGCTGCTGCAAAAGCCTCCGGCCAGAGGAATTTATTGTGCGCGCTGTAAATGGTCAGGAGCAGGCAGAGTTTTGGGCATCAGCCGAGAGCCCGCCTCCTGCCGCCTGCCTCACCTGCTGCTCCCATTCAAATGCGCAACAGGTCAACTTGTAACTCGCAACGTGCAACGTGCAACGTACAACGAGCAACGTGCAACTTGCTGCTGCAGGCGCTGCAATTTTTATTGCTTTCACGAGAATCGCTCGAGGCGAGGCCCTTAAAAGGCCGCACTGGCTCTGGACTCTGGGCTCTGCTGAATCCCCAGGAATGCATTGGGAATCGGGCAACGGAGACAAAGATGATTCAATTGATTGATTGATTGATTGATCGCTGCCCGTTGCCTGCAGTCCGCCCTGCTGCCGATCAATGTCTAAGATCATCGCAATGACAACTCGCCCGACTCTCAGTCCTATCAACAAACAGCCCGAGTACTCTTATCTCCGCTTAAATTCGATGTTCATAAACAAATCTATATGGTTTATCAGCTGCAGTTCGAATCTAAAGTGCTTCAGCATATTTACATGCTCGTGGATCTAGTTCATCAGCGGCGATAGCAACTAATCTGCTATCGATTGGAACTGAGAGGTCTTATTAGTAGCCCATTAGAGCCAGAGATAAGTACAGGGCAAGCTCGATAAAGAATTTGATCAATTCTTATAGGTTGTTTATATCACAGGCTGTCATAATTAAAGGAACTCAACTTGTTCGTTTACTGTAACTGGAACTAGACGCGTAAAGTGATTAAAGTGCAGAGTGTTGATTTATTTCAAAGCGGATTATCGTACACAACTAACAGCTTCAGTTATTGATGAACTTTATAAGAAAGAATTGGAACAAGTTCGTATATAAAGCACAGAAGTTGGAGCAGTTCCCAAACTTCAATAATACCTTAATGAATTTCAGTTATTGGAGGTGCCTGTTCCGGTTTCGATTTTGGGCGGGATTCTTACGGAAGTGTTCCCAGGAAAATTGTCTCTGATCGAATTCAATCCAATTCACTAGCTCAGGGGTAATAAGGACAATTCAATCATTTAAGGGAAATTTTAACTTGTCGAGAGTGGAAATCGAAGAATATAATTGAAACTGAGAAACTACTAGAAGATGCCACAATAATCCCAAAGATCTTCCTATAAAAATAGTTTCCTAACAGTCGGAAATAATTTCTATTTAGGAGAGATCATAATCAAATTTAAGAAATATATATAGATCCTCAATTCTGAAAACCTTTGGAAACATAGATGCCACAATAATCCCAAAGATCTTCCCATAAAGAGAGTCTCCCTAAAAGCTGGAAATAATTTCTATTTAGGAGAATTGTAGGAAATATATGTATATATCTTGAATTCTGTGAACCTTTGGCTACAAAAGTAAGGCGAGCTTTTGTGTTTGTGTGCAATGTCTGCAAATGAGGTCATTTATTTTGCTGAGTGTAGCACTGTCGAAATACATTTCGCTGCCTTGCCACCTCTAGGTGAACGTTCCAGCTGACAATCATGAATCGAAACTGAATGTTTGCGATGAGCTGGCAGGCAAAGTCCAAGCCGAACCCGAACCCGAACCCGACCATTGATAAGAGAAAGGCCGCATCTGATGATTTCACTTTCACATTCGGCCAGGCGCACCCGTCAGATACATTTGAGCGGTCGACTCGATTCGAGGCATATTCACAGCGTATTCATCGCGTATTCACTCTGTATTCATTGCGTATTCGTTGTCATGTGGTCGCTGGGCTTGAGGCGCGCCCTTTCACAGCTGAGCCCCCCGCTGGGCCGGAGGCTGAGCGTGCGGATCGTGGAGGAGGTGAACATAGAGGTGCAGCCCTCGCAGTCCGGCTCGCCGGCCCTGAGGTTTCCGGCTGTCTGGCTGCGGGACAACTGCCGCTGTCCGGCGTGCTTTCACAGCAGCTCGCAGTCGCGGCGGCTGGACTGGGATCAGTTCGATCCGGGCGTGCGTCCCCTGGCTGTTGGGGTCGGGGATGGGGGCCGGCTGGAAGTGCGCTGGAGCGACGCACACGAGAGCAGCTACGAGCTGGACTGGCTGCAAAGGCGCAGCTTTGAGGGGCACAGCCAGCGGGCGTACCTCGAGGAGTTCTACCGGCCCAGGACGAGCCACTGGGCGGGCGCACAGTTCGAGCAGATTGCGCAGAGGTTCGCCTACGAGCAGGTAATGTCCGAGGATGCCGCACTGCAGCAGTGGCTACAAGCGCTGGCCGTCTACGGGGTGGCGCTGCTCGGCGGTGCACCGCTGGACAGGGGTGTGGTGCGGCGGCTGTCAGAGCGTGTGGGCTTCATACGGCGCACCACCTACGGCGAGGAGTTTGTGGTGCAGGCCAAGCCGGGCGCCCAGAACTACGCCTATCTGTCGCTGCCGCTGCCCCTGCACACGGATCTGCCCTACTACGAGTACAAGCCCAGCGCCAACATACTGCACTGTGTGGTGCAGACCAAGTCGCGCGGTGGCAGCAACCTCCTGGTGGATGCCTACCACATTGCGGATCGGCTGCGCCAGGAGCAGCCGCAGGACTTTGAGCGGCTCAGCCGCACGCCCGTCGACTGGAACGACATTGGCAGCGAGGATGGACGCGAGTTCCACAACATTTGGCGTGCCCCGGTCATCTGGTGAGTAGTCAGCGTTGCCGCCGACCTGCTCAACACCCCCCTGACTCTCTGCCTTTGCCTCTTCGCAGCCTGGATGCGGATGGCGCCTACACGCGCATTAACCACAGCGTGCCGCAGCGCGACAGCCACTTCAATGTGCCGCTGGAGCAGGTCCTGCCCTGGTACGAGTCCTACGCGCGCTTCGTCCGCATGGCCCGCCACGATGCGCACTCCTTCAAGACGCAGCCCGGCGATGTGCTCACCTTCAACAATCTGCGGCTGCTGCATGGCCGCACCGGCTACGACGACACCGATGACAATTCCCGCTACATTGTGGGCGCCTATCTGGACTGGGACATCATCTACTCGCGTCTGCGCGTGCTAAAGAAGCGACTGGGCTCCATTGGCTCCACGGGCTCCCCCGGCCCGTCCTTGTCAGCCAGCTAATCCGCAGCCCGAATGCGCCAATAAAAAGTCTGCGACATATTTTCCAAGCCATTTGCGGTGAGCTCATTTGAATAGTAGTTGGCCCAGCCTGCGGCATGGGAGGGGAATGTGGCACACATATGCCAACTGGCGCCCTAATCTCGCGCCACTTTGCGACGGGGGCCACAAAAATCCAGCGGCAGTTAAACCAGCTCAAGCGCGAAAATGAAAAGTTGTAAAAAATCATGATGATCCTGGGCGCGTCGTTGCGGATTATTAGCGTCAGGAAGCTGACAAATCGCTTGTAAAGATGATTGACAGCAGGCGGCTTGGAGCTGGGCTGCCACGAACGGGGGGTTGCCAGTTGGTAGGGGTCGTCCAAATTGGCCAGCAGTCGCAGTCGCAGTCGCAGTCGCAGTCGCATCCGCATTCAGTAAACATGCAAATTCGCCTGGCTTCTAAAGTGTCAAATGTTGTCAAGTTGGGACGGCACTCAAGGAAGTACCTGCCACAGCACTCAAGCCAGCTTCTTAACTCAGCTCCTACGCCCCTCCCATTCCCAGCCCTGTACTATCCTCTCGCCACGCGCCCTGTCCATACAGCACTCAGCACACTAGACGCCATTCAAGTTTGGAGTGCATTAACCTTTGGCAAGCGCTCAATGAAAACGCCGTTAATCGCTTAACACGCGCTTTTCCAGGGAAAGCCAAACACAAATCGAGATACAGGACCCAGGACCCAGGACCCAGGACCCAGGACCCAGGACTCATGTGGAAACTGTGTACTGGGTACTGGTCTCTCTCGGCTCCGGCCCTGGCTATGCCAATTTCTTTTGAATATTTTATAGAGCTCCATTATGCCTACTTATGTCTTGTTATAGTAATAAAATAAAATTTAAAAATTGCGCGCCAACGGCGCCGGGGGCGACCCTTCAAACCGTTAAGAAATATGTGAGTGGCAGAAACGTACTGTAACAGTTTGAAGGAGCACCGCCGACAACTCTCGGGTCTGAAAACATTTTCTGAACAACCAACCGACATGGCAGCAGTGGCAACAATAATAGCAACAACAACAGCAGCAACAACAAAAGGAGTGAGAGCAAAAGTGAAGCAGCAAAGCAAAGGCATCCGAGAGTGAGCGATTTGTGTGCTTCAGGCTCAAGGATCGGCTAGGTCGACCATTCAGTGCGCTGCCATTTGCATTTGGAGTGATTTATGGCCAACAATCGAACCGGTTCGGGTTCACCTAACCGCTATTGCTGCTAAACCGAACCAAAACGAACCTTCAACCGAAAAAGTTCTCCGAAAAGTTAGCCACACCTAAACATTAACCGAACCATTTATTTATCAAATCAAATTCGTTTCAGGATATCTCATATATTAAGTATAAGTATAGGTAATATCTATAAAAATTACCTTTTAAGCATTAATTCTTAAATTTATTCATTGCTCAAGAAATAAAACTTATTTTTCAGATATACTTTTTTTCCCTAAAAATAAAACTTATGTTATTATTATTAAATTATTTCTTGAGTTTATATTTCGAAGACAAATGATTACATTTGGAGTTGTATACTTTGCTTTAAAAAAAAACTTACCTCTTGTATGTATTTGCGTAAGTGTCAAAAGTTCTGAATTGGGGATCTGTGGTATTTTTGTTTGGTATTTTTGCTATATTTTGGAATTTTTTTTGTATATTTAGTATTTTCTGACTTCTGGAAAAATACTGCATTTGGGACTTTTTGGTGTTTTTTAGCATCTGAAAAATACCAAAATAATACTAAATAAAAATGTTCCTTCAAAAAATTTCTCCTTCAAAATGGAGGAAGAAGGAGGAAGAAGTTTTTACCACCTACTGCTTCTGCTACTTATCCTAGACTCTGCAGGGCAAGTTATTAGTAAAGTGTCCTTTCAGAATTCATCTGCTTTGTTTTATCTGCTCTTCTTTATTTTCCTCCCAGGATTACACACTTTTTCCATTGTTATGCAAGAGATACAGCTTATTTGAATACAACTGCTCAAACACTAGTTTTAACCGAATCCTGGAAAGTATTTCTTATTAACTACGAGCATGTTTAACAAAAAACAACATTTTTCATTTAGTCAATTGAATTTATTATTATTTTTTAAACTTAAATATTTATGTCTGTGTCAATCTGATGGACACAAACATTTCCGCAGGACATCAGAATTGTCAAAAAAAATCGCCAGAAAATTGCCAATCTTTTAAAGTGTCATCGTTTTTGCTTGGGCGAGCCCTTTCAATGTAGTTTGCTGAATATTTACCTTATTTGTATCTACAAGATGTTCTTGTATCTGTTCTGTGCTTACATTTTGTATACTTACAAGCACAAAGAAGCACTTGCTTTCTAATATCTCACAGCTAGTTTATATCCCAGGACTACTTGTGCAACTCACAGATGCATAAGTATCTTAAATTAGTTGTGGTCGTTTCTAACAAAAGGTGGATGGGAACTAGACACGCCTTCCTCAAGAAAGTATGCCACAGAACTTGTTTGCCAAATGGCAAACTAATCCAGAAAATAGCACTCAAAATTATATAGCATACTTTTGGGGGTCGTGAACAGATTTGGAGTTGTATTTGAAATGGATGCGCTGCTTATTCAGACAACTTGATTTGCTGTAGAGCATCGGAACGTTGCTTCCTGCGGCTTTCCAGGCGTTGTGAGGAGCGTTTCCGCATTGCCAGGGCCGCGGGCCACAATGGGAGTTGGCAGCTGGGAGCTGGGAGCTGGGAGCTGGGAGCTGGTAGCTGATCCTGGCCAGGGTCTCTGGGAGTGTGCATTCGTATTCCCTTAACACGCATCAGGACGCCCAGACGAATAGCGTAAAAGTTCTTTTGCGAGAGAAAATGAAAAGTCTATAAAAAGTTTACTTTTTTAATACTTTTCGCATTTATATGTAATAAAAATCTTGTAAAATGCGCCATTTTTGCACTTCACAATGCGACCCGTGAGTGAGGCGGTGTGTGTGTGTGTGTGTGTGTGTGTGTGTGTCAGTGTGTGTATGAATGCTGCACACACCCAACTCCCGTTTAGGGTTCAGTGCAAAATTCTGTTATACTCGACTGCCGCTGGCAACAACTATGACTCGGGCTTACTTTGGGTTTGGGTTTGGGTTTGCCGTTTCCTCGAATGGCTTCCAACTTTCTGCTGCAACATCAACAATAAAAACAACAACAACAACAACAACAACAACAACAACAACTTGTGGCAGGCAGCACTTGAAATCCAAGCGGCGTAATACTCGCCACAGTGGCAGACGCTGACGCTGACGCTGACGATGACGATGACGATGCCGATGACGAGGATGCTTCTTAGCCGGGCTAAGCATCTCCTGGGGCAGAAGCACGCAGCATATAGGGAGAAAAAAGTGGTTGGCAACTGCGGTCACAGGCTAAGGCATAACAAAACACAACATTATGGTAGCAAAAAGGTTTAAGGCGGCCTAAGCTGTCCTGGCAACGCCAATCGGCCGGCATTTCCATTGGCATTGGCATTGGCATTTCCAGCCATGGCAACCGACGCAAGGATGCGTGGCCTGAACTAAAGCTGGGTTCATGTGCAGCATACCTTCGAGCTGCCACAAATCCAGGACGCCTGGCCAGCGCCTGATTGGCCAGCTAATCCTGTGCATGGCTCAAACGTGTGCCGCACCTGCCCCAGCCCCTGCAGCCAGCACCCTGCCCGCTAGGTTGGCATTGCGTAGCGAATTCAAATTCGCCACTCTTTGCCGCAACCTTGCTGCAACATTTAATACACTAAAAGCTTATTTGGGGTTTGGGCTTGGGCTTGGGCTAGGGCTTGGGGTTGGGGCTTGGGGTTGGCTTGTTGGCGTTTTTCTGAATTTTTCAATTTTTCACTTTAATCAAATTAAAATTCATTCGTCGCGCTTATGAAGCGTGCAAATGGAGCTGCCACTTTTGTGGGGGAGAGGCGCGTTTTTTGTTGTTGTTCTGCTGCTGACAGCAGCGACGCAGCGCCGCAGCTTTGTCCTGGCTTATGCAGCATTGCCAGGCAACCAGTGAGGCAGCCAGGACTCGGCCTATAGAGCAGCAACCACCCAGCCAAGTGGTTACCCAGCCAAGCGCCGCGTTTTGTTAAGTTTTTGCTTAGGGCCAAAACTTTGTCCGCCGCTTTGCATTGCGGTCTGCCGGCAGCGTCTTCTTTTACAGCCTGCGCAGTCCCTGCAGCCCCTGCAGCCCCAACCCCGCTGCCCAACGCGGGCATGCTGCAGGGCTTTTTGGGCAACTACAATGAATGTACATTTGGGCGTGTGCCGTCGGGGAGTTGGGCAACTGAATGCAGCAGCAGCAGCAGCAACAGCAGCAGCAGCAGCTCTTTTTGCAACCCTTGAGGCGCTGAAATTTGATAAATATGCGTATTAGTTTCAGTTGCCGGCTCATGGACAGACACATAACAGGAACGTAGCAGGAGCAGGAGCAGCAGCAGCAGCAGCAGCAGGAGCAGGGAGCAGGAGCGGGGCCCCGGGGCAACATCAAATGCTAAGCGGACCGAGGGGAACGGGAATGTTACCTAAATTGCGCTTTAAATTAATTTGCTTTACTTTTTGCTTTGCCATTTTATCTGCTGTGATTGAAAAATCACTGACGCTCAAAAGTATGCAACATTTTTTTACAGACTACTTTTTTTTTCTCAAAAATTCCAATTTATTTTAGATGTATAGTATTGGTTTAAAATTAGTATATTGCTACCTGCGTGGCAGCTTAACCTAATTATACATTAATATAAAGCGAAGTGACTATCTTAGAATATAGTTATACATATTAATTATTTACATTATTTTCATATTTATATATTTACAAGGGAAATTAGGAAATTCTTCTGGCAGGAAGATCATGTGGATGCAGTCTTTTCAGGCGTCTTCTGCCTCTATACCTCAATAGGCGTTGGGCAAGCGCGTTTGGGTGGGAGGACAATTTTTGTCGGTAGTCTTCGGCCTGTCGCTGCAAAACGTCACCAACCATAGGTATACCCAGGTCACGCTCTATGTCCCTGTTCCGCATATACCATGGCGCATTGCATATCCTCCTAAGGATCTTACTTTGAGCTACTCGGATTTTGTTTATGTTGGTCTTGGCAGCGACCCCATAAACTTGTAGGCCATATCTCCAAATTGGACTAAGTATCGCCTTGTATATGGTAACCTTATTTTTAAGGGAAAGCTTATTTTTTGGCGACAATAGCCACGACATCTTCGCCGCCTTTGAAAGTACGGTCTTCTGCACCATTGTCGTATGCCGAGCAAAGTTAAGGCATCTGTCCAGAATCACCCCAAGATATTTGAAATGCGATGCATGGTTGAGGATTGAACCAAGCATTCTAATTCCATCACAATTGCCAGTTCTTGTTGCAAATGTCACGTTCGCACATTTACTTGCATTGATGCCAATGTTCCAATGACGAGCCCAAATCTCGAAGCTGCTTACATATTGCTGTAAGGCCTCGGCAGCAGTGCCAAGAGATTGGCTCCTGGTGAGGACAGCGGTGTCGTCTGCATATGTTGCTATAAGGACGTCCAGAGAGTCAACTGCTCGTACTGCACACGGCTTCGGCATGTCGACTGTATATATCGAGTACAAGGTTGGTCCAAGGACACTACCTTGCGGAACTCCCGCGCATATCGGTCTCTCCGAGGATTTGGCACCGTCGACAATTACGCAAAATGATCTGTCAGCCAAGAAGCTGCTTACCAGCTGGTATAATTGGGGGTCAATAGCTGCTTCAGCTTGCAACGAAGACCATTGTGCCAGACTCGGTCAAAAGCCTGCTGTATATCCATGAACACAGCCACAGCATACTCCTTGTGCTCCATAGCCTCCAGTGCAAAATTCACCACTCTATGCAGCTGTTCCGGTGTACCGTGTCTCTTACGAAAACCAAACTGCCACTTCGGTATCGCTTGTGATACGCTCTCCAGATTAAGAATCCGAGTTAAGATGACCCTCTCCATCATCTTGCCCAACGCCGGAAGAAGACTGATAGGTCTATATGAATTGACCTCCGTCGGTTGCTTCCCAGTCTTGGGGATCATAGTGATCAGAGCAGACTTCCAGATCTTCGGAAAGTGTCCAAGACGTAGAATGCTGTTGAAGAGCATGACTATAAAAATCACTGCCTTAAACGGGAGGAGCTTGAGCGTCCTGTTGTCCAGGTCGTCGTGCCCAGGAGATTTCTTTAATTTTAATTCTTTAATTAATAAGGAAACCTCCTGAAATGTTACTGGTGTAACAGGAGGAGCCATTTGAAACGGACTATCCAGGGACGATTCAATATGCCATTGCATATAGTCAGGCGATAAATTCAGGGGCTTGAATCTGTCCTCCAAACTGTCTGCAAAAGTCTCCGCTTTCTCCAACCCAGAAAAGCACCAACCACCTGATGGATTTTTTAAAGGAGCCTTGGGAGTAGCCTGTCTCTTATATTTCCTTGTGAGCTTCCAAAGTAGGAAATTAGAAGAAGCGTCTGAGCTAGCTCTAACCAGAAGCTCATCAGTTTGTGTTTGCCTTGATTTGATGAGTACTTTTTGTAGCCGATTCGCTATTCTCCTGCAGATTGGTATGAGTCTCTCATCGCCAGTCCTGACATATTCCTTCCGAATCCTTCTTTTTAGACTCAGGAGCGCAGCAGCTTGAGGGGACAACTCAGCTCTGTGATGACGCAGTTGATTCTGTGCAGACCCCGATGTTGCAGAAACGGCTGCAGATTTGAGGTGCTCCATAAATGAGAATACTGCAGCATCTACTTCATCCGCGTCATTGAGTCTCATTCCCAGATTAATCCTGTTCTCAAGCTCAGATTTAAATGTATTAATGCAGCACCCGGGGGGGAGAAGTCTTTGTCTCCTAGGCTTAATTTGCGGAGAAATAGAGGGTGGCAACAACAGGCAGATGATCTGATGAAAGATCGTAACGGCTTTCCACTGTAAGCTTATTACTCGCAATTCCATTGTACACGAAGAAATCCAGTGCAGAAGGTGTCAGTTGCGTGTTATAGGAAAAGAAAGTTGGATTACCAGTAGCTAGGACTTGACAACTACTATTCGCTATAGCTTCTTGCAGCCTTTTACCGCGACTGCATGCCCTTATGCTGCCCCACCATCGATGCTTTGCGTTGAAGTCGCCTCCTGCAATAAATTTGTTGCCTAGTGACGAGAGCAAGCTATCGAAATCTGCTGTTGACCACGCTTCATTTGGAGGGAGGTATACTGAAGCCAATGTAAAATGACCGTCGTTGGTACAAATGCTAACGCTTGCCTGTTGTACCTTCCAGCGTGAAATTGGCTCTTTTTGCGAATGGACAATGTTATTTTTGATTATTATGGCAGCCCCACCTCTACAGTACCCGCTAGGATGATTGGCGAAGTAGCAAGAGTATCCTGGGAAGTAAGTGTTCTGACCTGGGCAGATATGGGTTTCCGTTACTAGCATAATATCTATTGAATTGGTGCTGAGAAATGTGTTTAATTCGTTTATATTTTTACGCAGTCCTCGTGCGTTCCATAATCCAATTACTATATTTGTATTATTCATTTTGAAATAAGTTTCTGGACTAGGTCCTTAAATGCATTATTAGACTCCATCAAGCCCTGGATACAATTAAGTAGCTGGTCAATCCTGGAGTTCGTCTCTTGTATGGCTCTTTCTAAAGTTGCCAGTCTGCTGCTACTATCTTCCTCCATTGCATTGCTCGTACGAGCACTCGGCTGCTTTGGTATTGAAATGTGAGAAGCGGAGATCACGTTACGCCTCGTCACATCAGCATAAGAGAATCCATTCTTGACAACTGTGTCCGAGATAAATTGACCCGATGAGTGGTTATGCCTACGTTGATCATTTCGGAAACTTGGCAGACCGTTGGGAGGCAATCTGGTCGGTGGCTTGAATTTCTTAGTCAAGTCAATCCTCACTTTGCATCCTTTGTAGCTGGATGCATGATTTTCACCACAGTTGGCACAAACACTGGTGTCGCCTGAGCGCATCTCACAGCAGTCTGACCCAGTTGGGTGATCACCTGAGCATTTGCCACATACTGGTTTCTTGAGGCAGTAGTTACGGGAGTGTCCATAGTCCTGGCACTTTCTACATTGCACCAGTTCTTTGTTAGGCTTCGACTTCAAAACTGTCACCCTATGTCTTCCGATCTGCGTTATTTTTAGTGCTTCTGCAGCATTGGGGGTATGTTCAATGTTAACAAAAAACATATTTTGCCTAGTTTTTATGTTAACTATTTTTTCATCATCTTTGTCGTCAGTTTGGATACTTTGCCAATTAGGCTTCCTAGGGCAATAGGTGTTCAAAACTTTGAATCCTTTTTCGGCAAAAGCTTTTTCAATTATCTCCTTTGGGACATTAGGATGAATATCTTTTACTACCAACTTGAACGCCTTATCCTGCCGTAGCTGGTGATGCCAAAACTCACATTTCTTTTCAGTCAATATCTTGACTATAGCTCTGAATGCCTCAGCGTCTGCTGCGTAAATGCGAGAGATTCCAGATCTGGAAGTGCGGATGTTGTATTCCTCAGTACCATTGTTTAATGTCTCCTCTAATTCGTTCATGTTTTTTACATGCGGCACACAGATCGCCGGCGGCTTTGGAGACGATTTTTGCTGCTTAGCACCATCATCAGTCACTGGATGTTCTTCTGGATCATCCATTTCCATAAGTGCCTCCGCTTCTTCAGCGAGAGCAGAAAATCGGTTAGCAGCCAATTGGCTGCCACGCAGGAAAGGGGAGGAAGTGTGGCTTGCGTCTTTCCGTCCGTCCGTAAGGTTAAATACGGGTTGCTTGCCCTTAACTATAGTTTTTGTGACCGTTTTACCTTTGTGTTTTCTCCGCAGTGACACCATGGGCAATTGAAAAGAACAGCTATTCGTAGCTGCATTTTGGCTTACCTCACGCACAATGTTTGGTGTAGAGCACATGTATTGGGACGATGTTGATGCTACAGAATATGTCAATCCGCAGCTAACTGTGGTCGTTGTTGTAGTGCACGTAGGAGTCGCTACCGAATTGCTCATTCCATCTATATGCGATATAGATGAGATGAGCGATTGACGTAGGCTTCCAGGGGATTCACCAGCTACAAGTTTCATCGCCTCGAAATCCAACGACTTGATTCCAGGCCGGGAGTGAGAAGATGTTTTTCTATTCATATTATGGCAAAGCAACAATATTTAGCAATTCTAAATGATGTGTTTGCCAACTGTTCAATTTATTTGCGCAACTAAATGCACGCACAAGCGCCGTTATACAGAGTTCAATGTTCTGCAACGTAAACAAACTTTTACTGCCACTCGCGCGAGCCGGGAGAACGGGGGCGAGGGGCAAACGTCTTGCCCAGTGGGCAAGCTCAAAACTGCCGTTATCAACTGTTTATCTTGTTGTTGTTTCTTAGCCGTCGCCGACACCGCTCGCGACGATGCCCAAAACAGTAAAACTGCACAATGCAACAATGCAGCAACGCAACAACAAGTTGGTAACTGCACTTGTACTTTAATTAGTCCGCAACTAGACCGTCGTTGACGAAGAATGCAGGAGTGAGACTGTTACAGACTACACAATGCAGGAAGTTAATTCAATAGTGGGGAAATTGGAAAATCAAAGCATGGAATCCTTGGTTTTCTTACTTATAGAATTTGCCATTACATGCCAGATATGTTAGCGAATATTTTCAACTTCATAAACACTTTCAAAAGAAGTCCGACTTCCCTTTAGAAATCTATTCCACGTAAATATGATAAGAACTCTTTTGGGATCGCTTATTAATGATTCGTAGGTGGAATTCGATGCATTAGGGTGAAGGTTTTTACTTTACTCCCTGTACCCATAAAATGGGCAAAAAGGGGTACTAAATCTGTGCAAATGTATGTAACAGGCAGAAGGAGACATCTCCGAACCTATAAAGTATATATATTCTTGATCAGTATCAAAAGAGATTTTGATGTGATGTGATGATAGATGTGATCGGAAATTTTTGACCTGGGTACAGGGAGTTTTGTAGTCGGGTATACTCGACTATAGCATTCTTACTTGTTGATATACCATTTGTTCACATCTCTTAATCGGAGAAAATCCTAAGCCATCCTAATATCGTACATGTGAATGTAACATAACGAAGTTTTCAGACTGTATGCTTTTATTCCATCTGCTCTGTCTGTTTTGTAGCTATATTGATGAAAAAGTGCATATATCGCATCCAGAAAGCGGCCACATCGGCTTTCTATATACTTACTAATATTTATATGAATCTGCAATATATATAAATTGAGTTGTCTGAATACTATTACATCTTTACAAGTAGATCGTCAATCGTAGCTTTTAAGCAGCATATTATGATAAAATAACAATTTCAGTTCGAATTCGTATATTGATATTATTATCGATAATTAAAATCGTTGAATCAACTAAATATTTGATTATTTGATGAACTATGAGCTTATTCAGCAGAAGTAATCGCTGACTTTTTTTAAAATATAAATTTAATTAACAACGAACATCTTATACAAAAACGATGACAACAATTACAAAAGATCAGTGTCTCCCAGGTAAAGCATCAATAAATACGCGTTTAGGCCTTCTACTTACAAATCTTGCGATCTGCCACAGCTTTTGCCAGCGGATTGCTATGGCAGGACATCTTAATAGGATGGTTCATGGAAATAAATATTAATAAACTCCAGAACTGAGGAAATATTAAGGTTTCTCCTGATAAGCGGAGGGTTCCCGATCAAGGACCTCCTAATATAATTTAGCTTTGCTGATTTTTAAATTGCAAGCCACAATAGACAAGCTGCAGCAGATTAGTTCTGCTGAACGAGCCCACGTACTCGTATAAGTAGATTTTAGGTCAGTTCAGGTTAGCAGTCTTTGAGTACGGTGGCTGATCAACAGAAGAAGCACCATGTCCCAGCCATTAGAGCCAAAAGAGCAGTTTTTGTGCATTGTGTAGCCCCGATCTGGCTATACGGAGTGCAGATTTGGGGAATAGCTGCAAAATCTAACTTTAAATGCATAAAGGTACTACAAAATCGTGCCATGCGTGCCATTACGGACTGCCCATACTATGTACATGGTACCACCCTTCATCGTGACCTGAATCTGCATACAGTGGAGGAGCAGATTGGAAGGCACACTAGCAGATATAGTGACAAAGACACCAAACTATGCTCGCAAGACGCTTACCCCCTGCCAGGCCTTTAAGGAGATTGAAAAGAAAGGGTTTTGCCAAAGCAATTGGCCAACTTTAAAGTTCCCCTCGTAATAGGAGAATATTTGCAAGTCCTCATGCGCCTAGCTTGAGGTTTGGTCCTTTTATTTTTTACTATACTTGTGTTGTTATGTTACTATTTTTGTATTGCATGGATTCATAATAATAATAATAATTCAATAAGAATAATAATAAACAAAATTAAAAAAAACAAGTAAGAATGCTATAGTCGAGTATACCCGACTACGAAACTCCCTGTACTTAGGTCTAAAACATTCAATCACATCTACGTCCACTTACACATACACACACACATACACTAAGACGCACACACACAGGCGGCAAAAGCGACAGCGCAAGCGAGGCATTTTAAATGGTGGCTGTGCTTCTTCTTCCCCTCTCGCTGCATCGCTGAATCTTCTTTCGTGAATAACTTCCGTGTTTATTATCCGATCGACTTGAAATTTGGACAGTAGATAAGAGAGACTAAAGTAATGTTCATGCCAAATCTTAAGGCTATATCTTGAAAATTGTTACTGTAAAACGGTCTTAATCGATTTGCGGGGGAACGGGGGAGATATCTGAAATATGAAACAAACTTGATCTGCTACCATACGCAGGAACCCACATTCCAAATTTGGTGTCTCTATCTCTTATAGTTTATGAGATCGACGGGCTCATACATACGGATGGACAGACGGACAGACAGACGGACATGGCCAAATCGAAACCTCTTTGATACTGATCAAGAATATATATACTTTAGAGGGTCGGAGATGTCTCCTTCTGCCTGTTACATACATTTGCACCGATTTAGTACCCCCTTTTTACCCATTTTATGGGTACAGGGAGTACAAATAAAAAAGTCTTTGAGTCGATAGTCGATAGTCTTTAGTTAGTTCACATATCCGCAGGGGTAATAAGTAGTGATGGCAGAAAATTTCATTGATCGATTATTGAAACATATGATTAATTTAAGCAGGACGATTATTAATATTCATTAATCGAAGAAAAATAAAAATAATCGATAAATGAAATGATTTTTGAAATTTGCACAAATGTTTGAGACCTCTGATATTTAGACATGTGAATGTGTAATGCAAACGCCATTTGATACCAACAATAATTAACAAATACATGAAAGTGCACATGAATGATAAATTTGCATTTATTTAATAGGGAGTTGAGGAACATTAGTTTGGACAGGCGCGTGGTGGTTAATCTGTTCCTCTTTTCAGCGGTAGCAGCACTCGCCTTAGGAAAAAGATAATACTATATCTGGACTATATATGAGTTGCTTTTCATACAATTTTCATACTCCTTTTTCATTAGTTTTGGCATAATATATCCACACTTTGCTATATGTTGTTGCAAATTGCTCTGCCATCTTTTATTTTGTGATGCGATTACTTGAGCATATAATCGATTAAAGATTCAATTAATCGAAACCCTTTCTGCGATACAATTAAATCATGAATTGAGCCAAAATAATCGATTGATGCGTATCATATGATTAATCGGGCCATCACTAGTAATCAGTCATCGTTAGCCCAGTTGCGACTGTTCTGGCTGGAGTCAAGGCTGAAAACAAAGTATGCCTAGTACGCTTTATAGGTAGTACTTACCCGGTTACCCCGCTCCAACCCCCTCCGAAATTTATAAATAAAAGAACTTGGTCTCACCCATTTAATTTCGTTATTATGTATTAGCAATTTTTCCACTTAATTCGATTAAACTTTGTGTTTATTTGCTTTGCTTGTTTTGCTTTCGGTTTGCTTTACTCTTTCACATAAATGATATATATGTGTATATATATATATATATATATATATATACGTATGTATATATGTATATATACCGTATGCATATTTATATAACTTGTTCTTGATCGGCTTGTCTTTGATATATGTAAGTAAGTATATTTACTTAGTTGTTGCTTCGTTTGCATAATTTAATGTGTTTCTCGTGTGTGTGTTTTTGTTTTTGTTTTCGTTTTGTTTTGTTTTGGTTTATTATTATGGATCATATAATAATAATAATAAGTACATAATTGCATGTATGTATGCAGGTTGTCTATTTGTATATGTATTTGTTTACTTGTTTACGCTTATGCTCATTTCATTATGTGTTCTTTACTTTTTATGTAAATACCAACTACAATACTTTAATATCAGACAATGTGTGTGGAGCTTGAACTCTGCCTGTGAGCGCTGCCTGTTGGATCCTTGTTGATCCTTGCTGTCATTTGCATCCGACTGCAGCATAATTATCAGCAATACTTGTTGTAAACTACTGTGCTTTTCTCAATGTCCTTTTTTTTGTGGCCTTTGCTTTTTGAGTATTTACAAAAATCTAAGAAAAAAAATTGCTGCCTTTCGTTTTTAGTTTTTGTTGCTTTTTTGTTGTGTTTTTTGTTGTCATTTTTGTGGTATTATGTTCTTGGTTATATATAGGCTGTATATATATATATATATATTTAAGCACTCGTACATATGCATTTGAATAGTGTTTACGTTATTACATATATCAAATGTGATTTTCCCTTTTATTTTTTACTTTAATATATTTTATTTACTTGCGTTTCGCGACACACACAAAGATAATAGTCGTAAGTATTAGTGATAAGAAATGTTCTTAAAAAAATGCACAAAAAATATTACTACTAAACTTGGCAAGTGTGTATACATGTGTGTGCGTGTGTGTGTGTGTGTGTGTGTGTGTGTGTGTGTGTGTGTAGGATATGTGATTAGTATTGTTGTTGTTATTGCACTCAACTACTACATAAATAGTTATAAGCACAATCTCAGGACCTGGGCCCAAAGCGAACTCACAAAAGTGCCCACAACAAAAAGTGTGGCCAGCTTCTTTGTTAACTTGGCTAAAATGCCATAGCTTTTGGCATTTTCTTCAGTTAGCTGGGCTCGTTTCGTGAGCTCGCTTCTTATATACATACACATATATAAATATATGTGTATATAGATATAGTTATATATTTATATCAATTTCAATACATTATATGACAACAAAAACGATTTTGGCTCTTGCCCAAAAGTTCTTATCTGCGCTTTAGTCAATCATTTATAAATTTATAGTTAAGATTAGCAAAAAAAATATATATATATTATAATAATTGAAAATAAATAAACGGCTTGACATATCAACTAATGACTAATTTGGTTATGTTTGTGTTTCAGTTTTAAGTACTTGTTTTTTGTTGTGGTTTTTGTTTTTGTTTTTGTTTTTGTTTTTGTTTTTGCTTTTCTTTTTTCGCTTCTTCTTATTTTTTTGTTGTCTATTTTTTTAGTTTTTTTTTTCATTTTTGTTTGTTGATGTCTGACGCGGAAACGGAAGTCAATTTGCCAGCTTGGGGCACAGAAATCTTAGCTGTGTGTGTGTGTGTGTGTGTGTGTGTGTGTGTGTGTGTGTGTGTGTGCCAAATGCTCTACAGTGTGTGTGTGCGTGTGTGCGTGTGTGTGTGTGTGTGTAGTGTGTGAATGACTGAGCCTGACTTTTAGCGCTCAACTGGCGCACATCAATTTATATGCTAATGGCGCCTGCAAGTTATTTAAAATACATATGCCACGCCCCCATCCCCATCCCCATCCCCGCACCCGCACCCGCCCCCGCTGCCGACCCCAGCTGCTGCGCCTCACGCCGCCACAAAAGCTCAAATGAAAAAGCCGCAATAATAAAAATGAAAATAATAATACAAAAAAAAAACACACAATTTATTTAAATACACAAAAATGTATTTTACATGCACACGCATGCCTATATAATGAATATGGTTACTCAGGGCCGCCGCACGCCCCTTTTGGGCCGGCCACGCCCACTTTTGTTGGCCCATTCAGCGCTCGTCATGTTGACAAAATTCAGTTAACGCAAAATCTCATTTAAATATGCATGAAGCCAGCCGCAGTCGCGACCAGCCCCGCAATTGAATTTATCGTCATTTTTTTTACTTTTTATACTCTGTTCGAATGTTTTGGAAAATGAGTATGCACGGTCTGTGCGTCGGACTGCCTGAGCAAGCAATTTGCGAACATATGTTGGCTTATATCCTCGTCGGATGAAGTGTCAAGATCCACCCCTTCCGCAAAGTACCGCCAGCTATATCTTCTATATTTTCAAAGATAGAGTTACCAAATTTGATATGCGGGCAACTGTTGACCTTCGGAATAGATTTGGCAGGAAATACTTTGACCACTCCCAGCCCCGCTTCCGAAAATGAGGAGAATCTATATCTATACCACGCCCCCTGCTGCCCCTAAATGAAAGCAAAATATAACAGACGGCTAAGAGAGTATACTGCAGTCGGGAACTTCTGAACGCAACGTTATTACACCCCCCTTTCCTTTGTGGCTCTCATTGCATTTAACTGCAGGACAATGCACTGAATGTGTGTGTGTGGGTGTGTGTGAGGGTATGTGTGTGGGTATGTATGTGGGTGTGTGCAACACATTTTTCACGTGCCACGTCCTGGGCTAATTATGCGGCCCAGGCGCACAAAAATCTCAGTTTAAAGGGCGCAGCATGTTAACTGTCCGGCTGTCCGGCTGTCCGGCTGTCCGACTCTACGGCCCTCCGACTGTCCGGCTGTCCATTAGTACAGTTATTCAGTTGTCCAGCTGCCTCATTTTGATTTATAATAAATATATCATGGTCACGGCCGCCAAATGTGAATGGCGGGGCCAATGGCAATGACAGCAGCGCACAGGCGTAGAGGGAACTGGGTAAAGTTACAGAGGGGGCGGCCCAGATGCAGATAGGGCAAGGGTATATGTGTGCGGAGGAGTGGGGGGGGGGGGCTGTTACAGAACACGAAAATAAATCCATTAAAGCATTTATCAAGTTCGACACTTGCTGTCATATATCATGTTACACTTTGAGCCCCAAACATGTTTAATCCGCGGCCTCCACTCGAATGAAACTGAATAAAAAGTGTATTAAATGTAACTGTGTGAAATGCATACAAAGGGCAATGTGTCTCTGGGGGAGGGGTGCGGCAGTAAGGGGGGTTAGGGGGGTTGGGGGGTCTGAGTAACCGGGTAACATATCACCGGTCAGCCCACAAGTTTGTATTGTTGTTTAATTTGTTGTAACGTGTTTCGTGTTGTTTGCCTCGTGTTTTGTTTGCTTCTTTGCTTGTTTGTCTGTGCAACGCGCTGCATGTCAAGCGTTGCACAGTGGGGACTGGCTAACGTGCACCAGACTGTTCACTGTACCAATCTGGCAACATCTCAACTGGCCTCGACTCGGCTCAGCTCGGCTCAGCTTTGCCGCCCTTT
This sequence comes from Hirtodrosophila confusa, assembly GCA_035043065.1. NCBI lineage: Eukaryota > Metazoa > Arthropoda > Insecta > Diptera > Drosophilidae > Hirtodrosophila > Hirtodrosophila confusa. The sequence goes on from JAWNNI010000078.1 coordinate 4,358,274, forward strand.
CTCTGTGTAAACTCATTTGCATGCATAATTCAAATGGGAAATTGAATTTAAATAAATGTATTTTAAATTAATTTTACTGCCTCTACTGGCTTTTTTTCTCGTTATGCAAAAAGCGCGTGAAAATCAACTAACAAATGGGCATAAGCATCTGCATAATTAACAGCAAAGCTGTTTGCATACATTGAACAAACACATACTATATCGACGAATAAAATAATAATAATAATAAATATGCATATTAAACTGCCGTTAAAACAACACACAATAAAAAGGCAACAGTAAGACCGGCGGGAAAAACAGAAAAAACAGAAAAAACAGAAAAAACAGAAGCCCAAACGACAAATATATTGAAAATGCAATTTCCCAAAAGCAAATCGAGACTAAATGTTGCGGAAAGGGTATATAAAAAATGTGATATATGCGATATGCAAAACATGACAAAAGCCCTTGAAAAAAAATAATAAAAACAGGAGCTGGACATCTGTGGAGTGGATTTCAGCTGCCATTAGGGTAGTCCGCATGTGGCTAAAGTCAGCTAATTGTCTGGATTGAGTTTGTCAGAACTAAAGTCAGTCACATTTAGTTGAAACAGACATATTTCGATAGCTTACTTCGCCTTATTCATTTACAAAACACGAATACATATTGTTCCTCAACATTACCAAAGAAGTTTATTTCCAAACAAAAATCTTTATTTTTCTTTTACTTTTGAGATCCTAAGGATATGTATCAATCTTGTCGCAATTCGAATGTTGAGCTTAATAATAAGGTGAATAAGGATTATTTTAGAGTTTTGTTCATATCCAAAAATATCAAGTTCTAATTTGAAGCTCAGATAAAATGAAAAGACTCAAAATTAATCAGTATTTCTGCATTATCTGTAACAAAACTCAGAATTCAAGTTTTGATTAAGATTTAATAAAACTGTTAAGCTCAAAAATAGTATAATCTTGACTGGATCAGATGTCAGTGCACTCCATTTTAACAGTTATTCCAAGTAGTTCATTTAAAACAAAGTCATTTTTACGTTCTCTAAGTAAATAAGCTTCATAGTTCTAAACCCAATAAGCAGTAAGCTTTTAAAAGTACTTCCCAAGAAACTACTCTACGAATTGGGTTTAAAGCTGTGCTACTTATCTTGACTTTACTTTAGTATTAAGCAGGAACCTTGAATAATATTGTGGTTAATTGTTTGTGAATCAAAAACTTGGATTCCCAGTAGATAGATATTTGGTTTTTAACTGCTGACAGAGTATATAAAGAATTGAATGGAAATGTTAACAGTTATCAATCAGAATTATTGTAGCGCTTGTCGTGAATACCCCTATGGCTGTGCATGCTGTTCAAGCCTGCTGTAAAGCCTGCTGCTTGTTGGCTTATGACTACACTTATGTGTTGACTATGCCTGTTTGTCTACCCATAACCATAACCATGAGCCTGCCCCCTACCCCTGGCCACTGCCCCGCCCAGGCTACGTTCGCTCCCTCCGCTCATCTGTTGTTTGTCTGGCCGGACACGCGACACGCCACGTTGCCGACATTCAACATGCAACATTCAGCATTCAACATTCAACATTCAACATTCAATACTTTTCGCACTTGTTTCAAATTTATAACTGTGTTTTATGGCCGGCACAACTGTTGTGGACACACTCTCTAACACACACATTCGCACACACTTTCAACTGTAATTAGCATTTGGCTCCGTGTGGTGTAGTGTAGTGTTGTGTAGTGTTGTGTTTTGTTGCACAGTGCTAGTGTTGTAGACTAGAATGCCGCTGAGAAGCTTAACTAGAGTATTTCGGATGTTTAATATGTATATTTTAGGGGGGATTCCGCTTTTAGTGTTTTATAATTATGTGTGCTTGTTGTGTGTGTGTGTGTGTGTGTGTGTGGGTGTGAGTGTGTGTAATTAATTATAGCATGATGCCGAAAAAGGTCAGAAACTTGAGTAAACTGTACAATTTATACAAAAACCGATACCTAGCCAAGTGTATGAAATTGAAATCCGCTCTGACATATTCCGTTTCCGGTTCGATTCAACTGCATTTGCGGGCGCGCCGCTGGAAGCGCTTCATGCGCAGCGACCATTCGTCCTTCCACTCCAACACGACGGAGCTGGGTCCAATGGCCAGATATCCCGGCGCTGCCTCCGAGTCGCGTCCGAGTATGAGATACGATCTGTGCGTGGAAAGCGGTGGAAAAGAGAGAGCAAAGCGATAGACACAGGATGAGAATCAGCTTGAGATGTGACAAACAATCGATCTATCGATTATGAAATGACAGGTCATTCATTAATATTTATTTATCATAAATTAGAGATGTGATAGAAAGTAACTCATGATACATCGCCTCTTTATCGATGCATTCCAGAATATCGATTTTTCTGTGCATATCGAACAATGGCTCATCACTAATGTGACCATCAGACATTCTAAATTCATTTTGTATTGTGACAAAGTGTCCTCTACCTTCTTTAGAGCTGCAAAGCTTTTATCGATAGTATCGATAGTTCGCTCGCTCGTTAGTTTACTGTTTAGCATCGATAACTTGGTATATATTTACAGCAGCAGCTCGGAGGGAGAAATACTCACTTGTTCAGTTTGATCTTGGGGCACTGGCACTCAATGCTCTTGCGCGGCACCAGCAGCATCATGTTGCCACGTCCCAGGAGCGAGCTGGTCGTGCCCGACATGGGATTGCGCTTGAAGATCGTCTGAATGTTAATCTCATACTTGTAGATCTCGTTCTGTCGCTCTATCGAGAACTTTTCGGTGCTAATGTCCTGGGAGGCGCGATCATGGCCAATGACCTTGGCCAGTAAAGCTGTGGGTCAGTGAAAAGAGCGCTTACTTTCGATATACATATGGGTTTTGGGGGTCATAACAAGCATACGCACCGTAGTCTTCCATGCAAAACTTGTTGAGATTGAGCTTCTTGGGACTGGCCTTGCACTTGCCGCAATCTGTGTAGAATGTAATAGATAATAAAGTTTGCTTAAGTTGTTACTCGTTACTTGCTAATCGTCATTTCTACTCTTTAATTGCTACTCGTTATTTGCTACTCGATATTTGCTAATCGTTACTTGTTACTCGTCAGTTAATACTCGTTTTATGTTACCCGTTGCACGTTACTCGTTGCATGTTTCTCGTTACGTCTGCTCCTTGCATGCTACTTGTAGCATGTTACTCGTCACTGGCTACTCGTTACTTGCTGCTCGTTATTTGCTACTCGTTACTTTCGACTTGTAGCATGTCACTCGTTACTTGCTACTTGTTATTTTCTATACTTTAATTGCCTACTCGTTACATGTTTCTCGTTACTTGCTACTAGTTGATTATTATCGTTACTTGTTACTCGTCACTTACTACTCGTTTAATGTTACCCTGCACGTTACTCGTTGCACAATACACGTTGCATGTTTATCGTTGTTTGCTACTCGATACGTCTGCTCGTTACTTGCTACTTGTGGCATGTTACTCGTTACAGGCTACTTGTTACTTGCCGCTCGATATTTGCTACTCGTTACATGTTACTTGTTGCATGTTACTCGTTACTTAATACATGTTACTTTCTTCTCGTCACTGGCTACTCGTTATTTGCTACTCACTGCATGATACTCGTTACTTAATACTTGCTAGTTTATACTTGTTACTGGCTACTCGTTACTTACACTTTTTCATTTCCTCAGCCTGCGAGCCGCCGCCATCCTTGTAGTCCCCAGTTCCACCTGCTCCGCCGCCGCCGGCGCTCTCCGCCTGGATCATATTCGCATTTGTTGGCACTTCTGTTGATGGCAAAGGAAAGCACGTCTAAGAGCCGCAGGACAATAGATACGGGGCAAACAGAACACTTACTTATGCAGGGCGCCACATGGGAGCGCGTCTGTTGATAGCCGCGGGCACAGCGATTGCAGGTCAGGCCGGTGACGCCCTCCTTGCAAGGACACTGTCCACTCAGATGATTGCACGTCTTCCCTGTGGAGCCAACCGGATGGCAGTCGCAGCCTGCTCGCGGAGAGTGAAAGGGAGAGAGGAAAGGAGTGCTCATTAGAGACATATGTCCAGTTGACAGTTAACTAGGCCGCTGATTGATGACCGGCCAGCAGCGCCTTGACATTTCCTGCGGACGCCTGCGGATATCCTGCGCCAGTCTGTGGGATAAAGGAACTTCAATTCACTTACGTTTGCACACTTTGCGATGATTGGGCGGCTTGGTGGCATCCCGATAGTAGCCCTCCCGGCAATAGTGACAATATCGTCCGGTCGTATCGTGCTGACAGTTGTAGCAAACCCCGCCGGACACCCGGCCGGACAGCTTGTACAGCTCCAGATTGAATCGGCATCGACGAGCATGTCCATTGCACTGGCACACTGCAAAGAACAGGAAATATATGTCAGCAAAAGTGGTAAGCCATATGTAAGGTAAGCAAGTGAAACGACAGGATCAGTTGTTGAGGACTTTACAATCTTAGAATATGGGCTAGCTTAACTTTCTCAATCAGCTGACCGATAATAATCATTGAGAATGAATACAAAGTTTTATATAATAATCAGATTTTAATAAAACTTATGAGATTGGCTGCTATATCTTGAAAAACCATAAGTTCTGCTATGAATTCTTCTGGAATTCTCTAAAGTTATTCTATGAATTCTTCTGGAATTCTCTACAGTTTGTTCCAATATCATATAGTTGTCTGATTCTGATCAAACTTGGTCAACGTGTATAAAACATATTTAAGCTTCTATTTTGTAAATTTGGTTGGGATATCTTGAAAAGCACTTAAGTTTTTAAGCAAAAACTCTATTGTCGACCAATCGTTCCTATGTTAATGTGACCCTATATGATAAAGTTATCCAATTCGGTTGGTTACTATATACATATATACTGAATCTATAGAGATTATTTCATTATACAATTTAAAAAGTGTAAATCACAAACTAAATTGCTGAAATATAACTTTAAAGAGAACGTAGTTAAGTTGGATACGCTTCTGTTATTCAGGAAATGACGCTACCTTTTAATACATACTTAAATAGATTTGTTACGAAAGTAGTTTTATATATTAAATTAAAGTTTACATATTCTATTTTGGGAGGGATCCACCACAGATAATACCTGTTAAGGTTATGGTTCCAGCTACTGCTTATGCAAAACTAATAGCTCCTAACTAAGCAAACGTTTATCCCCATCAAAGCCACATTAAAATCCGCTTGTAATCAGTATCCTTTAGTATCCTTAGCCGTAACCCGCCACGCTTGTCATATAGTACTGAATTCCTAGTCCACCACTCCTCTACCCCCTTCTTCGAAACACTTTTGCTGCATTAACACAGCAGACTGGCTGTGTTTTGGGACATTATCTTTAAGCTGAGGCCGCACTACCGAACCCTTAAGGGCTGCCACCGCTGCCTCCGCCCCTCCACCTTGCTGCGGCTCAGCTTTGTTGTCTGGCACAGCATGGAAACCTAATCATTTAATGGCAGCCTCTCGTCCCTCGTCCCTCGCCCTTCGCCCTTCGCCTCGCACATTTCATAAATAATTAATAATCATAGATATTTTTACGTGCGTTTTTATTTTTATTTTTGTTGGCAGCTTGAGGGCTACTGCTTGCCAGCTATATCCGCCCCTCAGCCCGCCCGCCGCCCCGGCTATGATTGATTGTTGGCTTGTGCGGTTGATTGATGAAACTGCAGGCTACCTGCCATGGGAATGTTTGGGGCACCTGCCTCCACACTGCTGCGATTTTTGCTTTTCTCATCGATTTTTGACCAGCTGACCCTGGCTCTGGTTCTGCTCTGCTGACTGCTGGGTGCTGGCTGCCAGCACCCTTAACGTCAGTTTAATTAGTTGGCCAATATCATAAAATAATTTTAGCAACTAATTGGCAGCACTTGACTGCAATTTATGTGCACAGTTCCAGTTGGCCCCGCTGCCAGGGCATTAAGCGTGATTTATACAACGCCAGATCATATAGGAGGGCTGCAGGGAAGGTTGTGAGGAGGGGGGCAGAGACAGACTCGTATCTATAGCTGGTTACGTATGAGCCTGATGCCCACGCAGAGCAACTTCTACTTGCACACGCATGAGCGCCTGCTTTGTGAGCAGGGCAACAGGGTGTACAGGGTGAACAGAGGGGACAGAGGACAGAGGACAGAGGACAGAGGGCAGCGGACAGGGAGGAGGGGGATAACACAAAGTGTCCCTTGGCTGGCTGGAGCTTTGACTGGGTTCGCTGGGCTGGCATGACTATTGTGATGGCTGTTGCTTCATATTTTTCATATCTTATGTCTGCATCATCGACGACGATGACGACGAGGCTGACAACAATGGAGACGCGTCCGGTTGGTTGAGAGAGGGGGGAATCAGGGGGAGAGGGGCGCACAACGCGGGCGGCCGTTTGCTTATTTGCCAAATAACAACAATGGCCAAAGCGGCAGCCAATGTTGCCACAGACGCGTCGCCTGGTGTACTTATCGACGAATGTTATCCTGGCAGCAGGCGCGTAGCTTGTGGCAAACTCTTGTGCTGCAGTCATCCGTCAACGTTGTGTCCACCACAACCCGCAACCCGCAACCCGCAACCTGCCACTCGCTGCCCCCTCTGGCATTCACATCATTGTGGTCGCTGCACAAATTAAAATGAATTTTATTTCAACTTGACACTCTCAGCATCTTGGGGCAACGACGTGTTGAGGCTGGCAAACGAGTATTGCGCTATAAATCCCATGAAGAGATCACTTGGTTATATCATTCAAGTGGAGAAAGTTGCCCCAAAAGACGCGCCACAGATCCCATAACCCGCAAGCTGACAAATGCAATCAGTTAAACATTGTGATGAGAATGTCAGGATGAAAGTGCTAAGATTTGAGCAGAGTTTCTTTAAGGTCTGTTCACACCAGCTCATATTTGAGTGCAAGATTGCGCTACTCGAACTATTGTATAAGTTTTTCGAATGAGCTAATAAACATTTAAAGACATTGGTCAAAGTTATGGCACACTAGCTTGAACGCAAAGTAATATTTCCATGCAATATTTTGTTTTGTTTTTGAGTTTCACGAGAATCTAATTGGAATATTATATGCTTAGATATTAGATAGAGAGAGAGCATCTCAGCCTCGACTTAAGTCTAAGACTCAATGGAACCAATAATGATAATAAGATTGAACAACTGGCCAGCACTTGGGGCACAGTTATTGCCATTGACACGCATTGTAAATGAGTTGATTTTGTGGCCAAGTTAAGCCCAGTTAAGCTGCGGCCTCATAAATACGTGTGGAGGGCCAGGCAGCTGATGAGTTGAACAGATGGACGGATCTGGATCTGGATCTCAATCTGGCTGTGGATGCCGCTAGTAGCATCCACTAAATGCCGTTGCTGATGACGGAGCCCACATAAATTCCATTGGCAGACAATTGGATAAACTGAAACAGCAAAAACGCCAAAATAAACGAATAACCATCAAGAAAACTCATCGTCAAACTGCCACAGCATAAATACCCTTACAAAGATACTTATACCCTTCATTACGATATGAGCAACAAGAGTTTTTCATGAAAAGGTTCTATGCTCGACCGATTTTTCCTACTTTTCCGACTTGGATCAGGATCAATAAACTTTTTTGAAACGTTAAGACATTAAGGATTGGTGACTTTGAAAAACAAGAAGTTCTTTATACCATAATTGAGCTGTCTCCCGTTCGGTTCTCTACTAAATGATATAATTTAAACTGAAATTTTCAATTTATATAGAGTATGACGAAAGTTATAATGAGTTTGGCTAAGATTTTTTCATGATATGGTCTTCCGATTTGAATCTTATACAACCAGATTATATAATATACTAGTTGTATCCCGACACACTTCGCTGTGGCACATTGTTGTTGCATGGATGATAAGTAAGAAATAAAAAAAATAGCTAACCACTATTTTCCCTCCCGTGACATACAATTTCTTGTATAGTTTATGAAGGAGTAAAAACTGATCTAACAAAAACCCACTCTCCCACATTTGATCTTAAGCCCCCTTCCCGTCTGTGGTGACGGGTGGGAGTAGATTTTTCAAGTTTCATACAACAGTTTTCCACCCATAGAAAACAAAGCTCTCACTTGCTAATAAAAAAGTTTGTGAAACGAAAACTTATGCTATTATATGACTCATCGATGGTATACATATATATGGATATATAGATATATACACATATAGTGATTCGATTTGGATAAAAGTCGGTATGAGATGTTATAAAATCTCGAAATGGTGAGTTTAATTGAGATATTGAAAAACAATAAGGTTGTTTTATCCCGATCGTTTCTACAAGCTGGCTTTGCAACTGATCAAACATCCTGATGAAGCATATATGTAATTTGATATACTTTTTGTGATTCGGAGAATTCTCCTGCAATGCGTGGCACATTTCGTGAGAAACTTATAATACCCTCTGCAAGGGTATCAATAAAAACAAACCAGCAAATGTGACGCTCTCAACGATTAGCTAAAGTAGCACATAAATTGTTTTTTGGGGTTGGGTCGCGGCGATGACGATGTGTGGGATTAACTGAAGCATGTCGGGGTCTATAGACTACAGACTACAGACTGCAGACTGCAGACTGCAGACTAGACTCTACACTTTACAGCCAATATGGTTTGTAGTCTGTAGTCTGCAGTCTGTAGTCTGTAGTCCGTAGTCTCTGGGCTTTCGATTCAGTTTTGGCCCGGCACACATATCGACGCACTCAATCAGCTTAATTGGAAACAATAAAACGCATTTTAACGCGAAATTTTCTTTACAGCTCATTTGATTTTCAACGCGCCGCGTCACAACAACAGCTTCGGAACAGCTTCGAATGCCTCTCAACACATTGCCCCATTACTCATCCACTCAATCCACCCATCCCATCCATCCACCCATCCCATCCATCCACCCATGTATCCATCCACTCATCTATTCATTGACTCGCGAACTGACTGAGAGTTGGGCGAAAAGTTCGCTAGATCATTGGCCAAAGATTTTGCATTTGCCATTTTGCAATTTCCCATTGCCAATTCCCAACCCCCTTTACAGCTTGTCCCCCTCCTAGGAAACACTCACAACTCGCATCTGGCGGGCAATTTTTGATATACGACGCTCGTGGCGAAAACAAACAAATTTACAGGCGGCCGAGAAAGAAAAGTTCATAATTTTGCAGCCTTTTTAATTAAACGCCAAAGTGCGAGTGAAAAGCCTAAGAGCATACATGCAAGCAAAAGTGCGAAAGAAAACACCAAAAAAACAACAACAACAAAGAAAACAAAAAATAAATAAAAGAAAAACATGTGAAAATCATTTGGCACCATGCGAAAGAGTTCGGGGCTATACGAGCTATAGACCGTGGGACAGCATCGACAGAAAAGCCCGAACAGAGTATGGGAATGTGGAATGGGGATTGGGGAACGGGAATGGGGAATGGGGAGTGGGGAGTGGGGAACGGGTACGGGCACGGGCACGGGTATGGCAACGGGAACGGTACCGGGGCCGTTCACAAGTTATGCGGCCGTTTGTTGTAAACGGCACAAAAATTATGGGCGAAAAGCACACAGGCCTCTCGGAAGAGGCTGGCCACCATCTCTATAAACTGGCTACAAAATGTCTACATTTTTTGTTACTTTCGTATGCAAAAAGAGAAAAGAAGGCGGCACAGAGTCGATTCCAATGTTGGAGTTATGGGCGAGGTGCCACGAAAGAGCGAGGGCTGGCAACGAAAGGCTGCCTAGGACGGACAGAGCGGGTGGCACGGGGGCAACGGGGACAACGGGCCAACAAGATGCGATCGAATTGCGAGTGGGCTAAAAAGGCGCCAGGCTTGCAACAGCAACAACAACAACAAAATCATTCAAAAGTTATTTATAATTTAATCTATTGGCAGTTTGAAGAGGAAGAAAGCCCCAAAGAATAATATCGGAATTACTTTTTTGGACAGCTTATTTCCCCATGTGTGTGGGCTAAAAGGCGGTTCAGTTCAAGGTTCGTCGTGAACCAGGTTTTTGTTATCTTTGAATCCAGGCTTTGGTTCGAAACTTGGCTTGTTGGATTGTCTCCCCAACTTTCGGAAAAAAAAATTAAATTTATAGCTTCGCATCGGTTTGGTTCAATACTTTGATTATATATAATTATATGTCGAAGAATACTAACAAGTAATAATCTTATAATCTCGTTTTGACTTGATACAGACCCCAAGGGTGTCAGGGGTGCCTGTTTTATAAACTACCCCCTGTCTGCATTGACAAGTCTAAATTTAGATCTTAGGATTACCACAAAACTAAACGATTTGTAAACATTAGACTAGGGTATCTCAAAGAGCAGATTAAGCCCTAACAACACAGCTTAGCCGGAGAAAAAAAGAAACTTTTTTTTTGCTATCTGGCACTCCCAGGAACTGGGAGGCAACACCTCTTCCTTCCTTTCCTCTAATAGTAAATTGAAGGCGCTTGTGGGCGTGGCAGCTACATAATTTTCACTCTTTTCAGTTGACACTCATGCCATAATTTTCACCCACACACACTCGCACACACACACACACACACGTGCACTCAGCGACATAGAAATAAATTTGCCATATCACCAAGTTTTGCCCTTTCTGTGGGGTACCCCCCGTTCCTCAAGGCAACATTTTGTATCAGAAAACACCAAATTCTCTTTTCGCTGGCATAAAATGTTCGGCTGGTCGTATCCTGGCATCCTGGCATCCTTCTCCAGATTTGTGCAGAGACATTTCTAGCCCCCCGTTTGCCTTTGGGTTCGGCAGCTCCTTTCTAACAGTCTGTCTTTTATTATTATTATTTTTATGTAGTCGCATTTTTATTTTGTCGAACAACGATTTGCGTGGTTTGTGTATTTTAGAATTTGATGTGATTTGAATTTTCAATGATGCCCATTTCCAGAGACGGACGCCGGCACACACACACACAAGAGCCCCAAATGGGCCAAGATTGAGAGAAGCCAAATCAAGTAAAGGCCCAAAAATGGGAGGGAATCAAGTGATGCGTGAAGCGCGTCGTCATCCCCGGCCCCAAAAGTTGTACATACATTCAACTGAACTCATCTCAACTCAACACATCGATGACGATGACATCCAATGTTGCCTCGAGTGCCACACACACACACACACACACACACACACGCACACCATCGATATGTCTTTGGCCAAATGATTTCAAATGTGTTGCGACGCATAATTTTATTTATTTTTCAATTTTGCTGCCCACTTTTGGCACTGGCTCCGCTCCTGGGCTGTCTACGTCCTTAAGCACTTTGCTTGCTTATGAGCTAAGGCTGTTATGATAGCCCCCACCCCACCCCCCATGCCCCATCGCAAAATGTGTTGACAATTCGGTGTCCAACTCAGCCCCTCCCTGCCACACTTGTTGGCTGCATATCTTTGCTGGCCGCTTCAATTTTCGGCTTGCCAAAATATTTCTCGCTCGACTGGCATCCAATTTTTTTTTGATTATTTATATTTAGCTGCGACTGCAACTCTCGCAACCAAGTATTTGTGCGTATAGAGAGGCCACAGTGAACACTCTGCTCAGGGATCAACAGTTAAATATAGTCTCATTTAATCATAGAAATTTAGAATTTAAAACTTCTTACAAAATCTATATATTCTCAACCAAAATATATGCAAATACAATTGAGTTGAAACGTTTTTTATATATTAAATATTCATTTGTATAATCTGTAGGGAGTAAAAAGATGTAAAAAATAGGCAAAATTCTAGGATTTTTTTACATACTATATAAATTGAAGAGGGATATTTTGTTTAGGAAAAAAATACTTCATTATATTTCAAAATCAATACTATAAATTAGAGATTATTATTGGAATGTTATATTTACAAACTGTCAGACTATGAACAAGGTATTTTTCCATACCCTGTAATTCAGCTGTGAACCTCGTTGCTTAGTTGCCTCAATTTGAATATTACTAGAAGAGAAGAATTCTACAATTCTTAGAAGCATTGTCAGCGATAGCTAGCGAAAATGGTTTGAATTTGAATTCACAAATTGAGTTACAGACATATGGGGAAAAGAGATATAAGATTCCTTGTATTTCATATAAATAACAGCAGTATTAACTAACTTATCAGATAAGAAATTCCTGCATATATCTATTTTAGAATATTGTAATATAACCGAAGGCCTTTTGTGCTATAGAAAATCGCTTGCTAGCTTAAGTTTTGTTAGCTGGACTATCAATATTAATAAAAATGAAATAAAATCAATTTTATATATAGTATGCTCCAACTTGAAAGCACTTTCTGCCTGGAGTTCACTGTAGTATCGATGCATGTTGCACATTTGTTTTCACAGCTATGTTTTAGCAACATTTATTTCTTTCTATGAACTTTCCCGTTGGACATTCCCGCCAGGGTCTTCTCATTTATGGCAGTGGGTGTATATAAGTAGTTGTTGTTGTTGTTGTTTCATACATAATTTGCGTGGTGTTGTTGATGTTGTTGTTAATGTTGCTGCCACAATCGACACCCCCGCAAAATGCTATGACGATTTTGACGACGCCAACACGCGAATTTGGCAAACAAATTACCCAAAATGCATTGAGCCAAATTGCAGCCAAATCGATGCCAAATCGGAACACAGCTGAGCCGGGGGGACATATGTATTTATGCATGGTGGTTCAGTGGTTAGGTGGTTCCACTCTACTTATACTATAGATGGCGAGCTGCGTACTAGATAGCACTCGACATGCCTGGGCGTTGATAATTGAATTGAAAAGTTTTGCGCCGCACTTTTGGCATGCCAATTGATGGGACAACGACAACTCCGAATGCAGTTGAGCGGGCCAACAGTAAAGGCGGCATAATTGGTGGGATTGTGCAACAGCCGCAGCGAGAGGGAGAGCCAGGCACAAAGCGGCAGGGAGTGGGGCAGAAAGGAAAAGCGAAAAAAAGAAACTGGTAAATGGCAACTGGAAATTGGAAAAGCGCAGTCAAATTAATGGCAAAGGCTGCACATGCAAAAATAATCATCCTAACAAAAAGAAAAACGAAGATTGCGACCATTATAATACAAGAAATAAATCAGTTTTAAGTTCTCAAGTTTTTCCAATTCCCATCGTTTCTGTGTCCGTCTCTAACTCAGTCTCTGTCCAGTCCGAGATCCTAATGGTTTCGTCATACACTTTACATACTCGTTTATACTATGTATGCTATGATAACTCAACAATACCTAAAGAGATTGTCGTGAAATTTGGTATATACTATACTTATGTATGTGTGGTCTCAGCGTACTGTGCTATGATGCTCAACAATTGTTAAGGAAATCGTCGGGAAACTTGGTATATACTATACTTAAGTGTGGAATCAGAGTACTGTTCTATGACAACTCAACAATCCCTGGAGAGATTTTCATGAAATTTAGTATATACTATACTTATGTGTGGTCTCAGCGTACTGTGCTATGATAACTCAACAATCCCTAAGGCGATCGTCAGGAAATTTGGTATACTATATCAATATATTTGAACATTGCATATATGATGAACTCAGCGAGATTGCAACCACTTTTATACGTTAAAATAGTTATTAAACACTACTCATTTCATATGCAGCATTCAAGTGTAAGGGCATTTAAGACTCGACTCGATTCGGCAGCGATTGTTCAGTTTGTTATAGCCTCGTACATTAGCATTGCCTTTTTGCCAATGTCACTTGGCTGCAGCTGGAGACTGCGGCTTGCGCGCTGCCAGCGACTACTTGGAGCATTTTCATAAGACATAAATTCTGCGATTTAGCTAAATGCGCTCTACGGACTTGCCTGGGTAATTTGTGGCATGCCAGCAAGGCATGGCTTTGGCGGGTTTTGCGGGTGCTGCAAGCGGGGCAATGCCCAGGCAAGTGGGCATGCAAAAAATATAAAAAAAATAAAGAAAATAAAAGAAACTGCATTGGCATTAAATTACACTCTCGCATGGAGACTCCAGACGGGCACTGAAAGACGGCGAAACGAGGGAAAAGGCCCAGACAAGGCGACGCTCCGACTGCGACAAGCTCTCATATTGCTTTATGTCCGTCTTCTTGCAATACCCCAATGCCCCACACCACACACCACACCACATACACCACACCACATACACCACACACCCCCTCCCTTCTGCTCTGCCATTTTACAGCCTGGCTATGCGCTTTTAATGGCACATTTTGTAAGTAAATTGCATTAATTTTGCGTCTAAAAACGAAAAAAAAGGCGCACTTAAATTTGTTAGTTACAAGAGAAAACTAGTAATAATGCTCTGATTGAACATGCTCGACGAGCAGATACTCCGCAGCAGAAAAATCGAAAATTTTCAACTGTTGTGAATTAATTTACATATATTATAAGAGAACTTTCCTAAAATAATATAAGAGAACTAATTTCGGGAGCGAATTCCCCTTAACTGATCCCATTTTCACTCTTAACCTAATATTGTGAATTGAATTTACCTGCCTTTGATCTAGAATTAAATTGATCTATAATCTCTTACATAATTATTAATATTACTAAGTCTATTTAATAAATAATGAATATAATAGGAACGGCGACTTGAAGGAAGAAAACTACCACAATAGGGAGCAAAATAAGGAACAATTGAATTGAAGGGTAGAGTATACTGTCGATCAGGAATATATATACATATATGCACTTATGGGTACAATATGTTACATAAAATTGGACAAATGTTTTATTTGTATGGCTACAGGGTATTTAAGAAGGGGTTTTGGGGCGGAAACGGGGAGGCAGCTGTGTGCCACAGGATGTGGGTTGGGGTGGGCAGGGGAGTAACTGCAGCTCTGCAACTATGACACACGACCAAGTGGCAGCCAACAGCCAATGGCGTTGTCAATGTGCCACCGATGATTGAACGATTTATGAGCCATTGCAACTGCAACTGCAACTGCATATATAACTGCAACTGGGGCTAGGGGGTGGGGCAAAGGGGGGGGGCCTGGAGCAACCGGTTCGTAGCCAAGTTTCGATTTGTTGGCTCATATCGCAATGCAATTAAAAGCAGAAGCCCCAGCAGCAGACCCAGACAGTTGCCAGAGTTGTCAGAGCTCGGCATTTATTTGATGATAGAATCGATTTCAAGTCAGAGAAAAGGTTGCCCCAATCAGGCCAAGGTACTTAAAGACGCGACAAGCTCTGTGACATGCATGAGACTCTGTCTTAAAGACAGCCAAATACTAGACATCCAAGCTGTAACTCAACCTGTTCAAAAGATCATCACTCAGCCAGCTGAATTCCAATTTATGGAGAAATCACATTTAGTTGTCAACAAAGCTGACTCGAGTCTGGGTATACTGATAATGATACAAATTGATTTGAATTCCACAGCCAAAAGATCTTAACACTTGATCAGACGAGGGTACATACCAACATGTACCCAAATTTGATTGCTCTAGCTTCAAGGGTTGTCAGATGGACCATATGCTCTCTTTTCAAAATAGAGTATACTTAAAGAAAGCAGAAGAAAAGAGATACTATCTGTAATGATATAAATTGTTGATAAAACTCGCACAACAGTTTCCAGAGTAGTCTGCAACTTTTTTGTGTGCTCCCTAATACTGTTGTGCTGCCTTTGTCCCTGGCTGACATTTATTTACACACACCCCACACAGCACACACACCACACACACTACACACACTACACACACTGCACACACTGTTCACAGTAAATAACGAAGAGATTTGTATATTTTGTCGAATGATTTTGCGTGTTGCGAAAAATGCAAAGCCAAGTGCTTCAAATGCAAAACTAAAAGCTCTCGCTTTTCTTCTGAGTGTGTGTGTGTGTGAGTGTGTCTGCTAAGCAGTAAACAAAAGCTGTTGGAAAACATAGAAAATCCCTTTGGAAAACAAAGTGCAGTGCAAAGGACACACACACACACACACACACACACACACAGATAAATACATTTACTACTTGCCTTTTGCTGTAGTTCCAAAATGCAAATCGGCATAACTGACAAAGGCTCAAAGAAACAGAATTGTTATGGCCCATTTATGCATATCTATAAGGTATTCAACGAGCACACTTTGAGAATAACTCAAAATGTCTCTATACAAATCTAGCTACATTCATTTAAGACCAATAAGACACAGCAATGCACCACAATACTAGTGTAGATCTACCTCCTAGATTATAAACTGCTATAACTTTGTCAAAACATAATCAATTTCCATTTGGAATGTCTTTTTGATCATGTTTTTTACTCTTAATTGACTTGGCATTTAAATTTTATTCATATTTTAAAAAATAATTCTTGGGAGAGAACCTCCTTTTTGGATGAAAAATGAGTTTTTGTATGAAAAACTTTTTGTTTATACAAATATTACAGAAAAATGTAAAAATTTCGATTTTAATTATGATTATACATAGTTTTCTATAATTTGATCAACATCGGATCACATTATTATATAGCTACCATAGGAACAATCGGATGAAAATTGAGTTTTTGCATAAAAAGTTGCTGCAAGGGCTTACATATATCTTTGTCACATTCTTTGTTGTTTTTTCTTGTTTTTTACATTGTCGCGGCTGCAGCTTTAACCCAGAAACATAAATATTGCAATCTATTGCTAAGCCGAGCGAGGGAGGTACGGGGCAGTCGAGTGAAGTAGAATGCAAAATGCAAAGCCAGCCGGGGCAAAGAGAGCACATAATCACACACACACACACACACATATATATAAGTATAATACTGTTCGTAAATGTGTGGCAAAGTCACAGTGTGGCTGCTGGCAGCGCATAATTAAGCTGAGCGCAGAGCTGCATTTTATCCTTGCTGCAGTCCGCATCTTTCATGCTTTGCTAAAGGCTTTTACGCGCCAGCTGAGCTGCAGTTGCAGCGTGCAATTTATATCTGAGCATTAGGCTGCATATGGGGAGCAGGATCAGATCCAGGGAAGGATCCGCAGTGACTGTATGGCTGCTCTCCTGCCTGGTGACAATCTTCTAGGAGCTGCAATTGAAATGTTGCGCATACGCCACGTGTGACACGCTCGCTCGCCCGCCAGGCACGCACGAGAACATGAAATGTACTTAACTTAATTTAGTTGGAGTTACTTAAAAAAGCTTTTAAAAGTAACAACACCAAACAGCAACAAAAACACGGGCACAACAAGAAGAGAAAACCCGAAGCGAAACACAAACACAAACAGCAAACAGAAAAGCAACAAGAAAAGCGAGTGTTGAGCAAAACTTTCATTCAGCCAATGTCGCCCGCCTCACACCCACACCCCTGCACACACACACACCCCTGCACAACACACACACACACCACACCACACCACACCACACCGCACCCACACCCCTACACACAGCCGCTGCTCCCATCCTTAAGCCGTAGCGAAATATCAGGGCAATGACTAAGTGGGCTTTGGGGGCTGTGAGGCTGAGGGGGCTGTGGTGGTGTGTGGGTGTGGGAGTTTTTCCAACGAAATTCATTAATATGCACATATGTAGATTATATGATTAAAAGTATAACAAACACACACCAATCTGCCTAAGTTCTCGTTGTTTTAGCTGCTGCTCTGCCCAAGTTGTTGTGTTCTTTCATTTTTTGCGAGTATTTCTGTTGTTTGCTCTGGATTTTTACATTCTGATGTGTTTGATTTGCCCAGGCAGCCACTTGAAATGGAGTGCGAGCTGCTGGCTGCTGGCTGCTGGCTAATGGAAGCAGCAACAACAACAAGGCAAAGTTTTTGGCCCAAAAAGACAACACATGAATTGCCCGAGCAGCGTTTGAGCTGAAGACAAACAGTGGCAGCTATCAAAGCTGTGGCAGCTTCACATGTGTGTGATTAGAAGAAGCATCTAAGGCAGCTAACTAATGAGGGCTGGGTTGCGGCCAGGCCGCAAGGATCAAACGAACTGTGAAAGGGTTGCAAGGACATCGAGACAGCCAAGGCGTATAATGTTTGCCTTGGCTAAACTATCTGCTAATGAAAAACAAGAAAGGATATAACAAGCACAGCACGCTGTCAAAAAAACACCACCAGCAAGCAACACACCACCCTACCACGCTCCTCTGATACCCCTCTGCCACCACTCCTCTGGCACTCTGCAGCACTCAAAGGATTCCAAAAGTTATTTGTTTGCCGAACGGAAATACATCAAAATAAATGCGAGCCAAAACCGAAACGAAGTCAAATGCAAATATGACGGATGTGACGGATGCGGATGTGCGGAGCTGCGGATGTGCGGAACAGCGGATGTGCGTATGTGCGAATATGTGAGTGCAACCATTGGCCGTTGATAAATATGGACTTTGGGCCTAAACAAATATTTGGCACACTTTTTACCAAAAGCCGTTCACCCCACCCCCCGTACTACCTCAGCGGGCAACCCCCCGACCACCGTTCGGCCCGTTAAAAACCAACAAGGAAAAAGGCCAGCCAGAAATGTGGAAAATTTACCTGATGTCAAAAGTAATTAAACAAAATGCCAGCAACAGCGACAGCCGTAACAACAACAACAACAACAAGAAGTCCGTGAATTTGTCACGGAGGCGCGACAAATAAAACAAAAAGAAAAGTGGACAAAACGTGGGGAGATGGAAAATGGGAAAAGAAAATGGCGTTGGTAAATTTAATAATAGTGGAAAGTGAAGCCAAGTTTCAACAAGAAAGAAAACTGCATGCAGCAGAGGAAAAGTGCAACAACAACAACAATAACCTCCAAGGATGAAAAGTTTGCAATGTCAAAATCGAAAATTGAATACTCTGAACTTTTCAAGAGAGTAAATCAATTATATGTATACTATTATTTGATGTCTAATAAGCATGCCTACTTTTCAACCCGAAACGTTTTTAGTTTTGTGTTCCGGTTATCGTTTTTGCTATTTAAGGTTATGTACGAACAGTTTTCACTCCACTGAATGATTTTAAACTTTTGAGCCATTTGCAAGTTCACAGCTACTGTATAGTAAGTTCAACGCTGAATAGAAAGTCAAACTTACATAGAACTAGACAAAAGGTATACCAAACCAATAAATCTGCAAACTTTGTACAAGAATTTATAAAAAGTGTGCTCATTTCAAGTGGAAGACATAGTATCCGCAAGGGAATTTCAATTGAAAGTTCAGATTACATAGAATATAGAACCCACAAAATCTATATTAACCTTTATCAGTTCTAGAAGTTATAGACAAGTATTTAGATAGTAAGTCTAGCTTGCTGAGGTCACAGACAACAGAGTTTAAGGCTGTAAAGCAAGCAATTCTATAGCTATTATAGAAGAAGATAAAGATATAACTAAAAGACGACTGAAATCGTCTTGGGACCACTCCAAACCTAGTTTAACTGGGCTAGTGCTGAGTTCACAAAGGGCCAAGCTAAAATGATGTAAATCATTCAACCTTATTCGCTTTTTTTAAGTACCTTTAGAGTCTAAATGTTGCTTACTTCAGCTCATAAGCAATCTTCAAGTGTAAGACCACTCCATAGCAAGTTTAGCTGGTCTACTCCAACGAAGAACCCAGAACCAAGCAGAGATTATGTAAATCATTCAACTCATTTAAAGTACCTCTCAAGAATAAATGTAGGCTATTTCGACTTACGTACCTTGTAGATAGGCTACAAGGCAAAAGCCATGGCAAAGCTTAACTGGGCTACTTCAACAATGTGTTGAGTTCACAGGGAATGTATTAATCGGGCGACTCCATAATTATTACCTTTAGCAAGTTTCGAGTCGAAAGTCGAGTCATTTAATTACCTTGGCAAAAGAGACACAGCGGGCACTAAGCAAACGCAAACGCAAAAGGGCAAAAAGTAGACGAAAGTTGAAAGTTTGCCAGCTTTTGTCTGGCATTGAAGGCAGCCGTAAAGCAGCCAGCAAGAAGTTGCCGGTGCTGGAAAAACTGTAATGAGAAAAATTTTTGAACCAGCAAGAAAAGTTAAAAACGAGGGCGACGCAACACTGAAAACAATAAACAACAAAGCCAAAGACGGCAAGAGGCAGGCGCCGGGCAAGGAAAAACGAAAGACGGATGAAAAGTTTTCAATAGTAGTGTGACAGTGGGCGTTGTGCTTGGGAGGTTCCAGGGGGGGCGTGGCAAGATGACAACAGCAACAACAGCAACCAGCCGCAAAGCAACAAGCAACAATTTTGCGCTTTGCTTTTCCGTTTCCGTTTGAGCGACGTCTTTAAAAACTGTGTCGCCTTCACCTACAGCTCCGCCCCCAACTTGAGGCGGTTCTCCTGCCCCAGTTGACCCCCTCCAATTCCCCTCTCCTTTTCTCGCTTTTTGTCGCTGACAGCGACTGTAAGTAGCTGTGTAATAAAATTACTTTTTAAGTGCGCTGCGTACCTGCAGCAGGCAGCAAGTAGCAGCTCCATCAGGTCCATCAGCTCCAGCAGACGTCGAACGACGCGCTTCATTTGCCCTTAGCTGGGAACTTCCGAGTTGGCAGTCGTGTATTGGAAGCGCGCTTCAAAGTCAAAGTCGGAAGTCATTTGAATTATTTAGCGCAAATGTAGGCAGACAGGTGCGGCAGGTTGGGAGGCAGGCAGGCAGGTGGGCAGGCAGAGACACGGACTACGCGGCGTATGAGCAATGTGGAGAAACTGGCAACATACATTTATTTAAGTGATAAGTGGCAGCATAGATTGGCAATGGCTCGAAATGAGTTGTTGGCCAGTTGAAGCTGTTCAAATTTGCTGCTGGCCTGTTTCTATTGCAAATTGCCTGGCGAACTTTCTTGTAAATCAGCGTAAAAGTTTTCCATCATTTTTATTTTATTCTTTTTTGCTTTTTTATGGCCAAGTTTGCTGGGCGTAACAGTTTGTGCGGAGCACTTTGGGCGTCGCGACGGGGCAACTGCAATGTGGCCCATAAAATATGTTGCAAATTATGAAATATTTGAAACTTTAGCACAGGACGCCGGCAAAGGCAAGTGCCGCACCATTTGCCTTCAAAAGTGGGTGAGGGGTGCGGGGTGCGGAGCGCGCGGGAAGTGTTGCCTCCTGATGCCGATGCTGCTGTTAGGCCGCCGCTGTTCGTTATGGGCATTTAAGTTTTCATAAGTTGCGCAAATAAATTTTAATCGAAAAATGCGCCAAGGCAATAAGAACGCCCAGGTCCTGGATCCAGGACACAGCGATAGTTGCTGGCACAGCTGTGGGCAGTGTGGCAGTGTGGCAGGGGCAGGGGCATCGGCAAGAAAATATGGGCAATGCGACAACTTATAACTGCAGCGGTGCAATGAAGCCTAAAACTGCAGACAGCCAGGGAACATTCAAAAGTATCAATCGGGGCACACAAGTCAGCAAATGCCACAGGATTCTGCGCTGCAATGGATTTTTTATCACATGAAGCCCCAACAGCTGCAAAAGGCGTCAAGTTCTGATTTATTAAGCTGCTTTAATACTTTCTCAAATAAATTAAAGCCTGTGGCGCCCCACGTTGGGCGCCAGCTGAACTGTACATACGTTGGGCGCCATTTGAAAGAAATTGTTGTTTAAATGGCCTGGAATTGCATAATTACATAAAATAGATACAAACGTAAGCTTTTCATCAATTTAAAGCTAGTTTTTGTGTTCTTAGCTGCCACAGATAACATTTAATTTACAGGATTGCCGGCCAGATTCCTGCTCCTGACCTCCCTAAACGTATGCTATGCTATCTCTGCTCAAATTTTCAGATTATTTACTTAGCTGAAATCTGTTGGGCCGCCAGAAAAATTTGGTGCCACCAAATTGCCAGGCAATGAAGTCAACTCCCAGGACAACGCGTAAGCAGTAAATGAAAGGACTGAAAGGAAAACGGAAACGAAAACGAAAACGAAAACAGAAGCCGGCTTGTGTTGCCTTTGCACTTTTACGTGGCAAATTGTGATTCTCATTGGGCTGCTTAAATTTTTGTTAGGAATGCTGTCTTCTCCTCAGCTCATTTGCGCTTAGCCCTCGAAATCGTCTGGACGGGCTGTTTATAATTTTGTTTTTCGTGCGGACGTCACATTTAGAAGACTTACGGCGGGGAGAAATCCTTTTTCTCATCATTTTTCCCCTTCAGCTTTGCTGGCTGGCTTAGGGTCCTGCCGCTGGCAGGTCTCCAGGGCTGTTGCAGCGAATTTCAAGGCGCGCACATAAAATTTAATTAAGTGCAGCAACAACAACAACAACAATAGTATTGTAGTAACAGCCAGGCAGCGATAGCAGCAAAACATCGTTTATAAAATTCACATAATAACAATAAATTTTAAAATGCGCCTGGCAAGCTGAGCAGCCAGCAGCCAGCAGCGAGCAGCGAGCAGAGCTCAAAGCCAGCAGCGCTGTCGACGCTGGGGTATTAAAATTTATCGCCGGTTGCGTAGCACGCGCACAAATTTTTTGCGTGCCCCCTGCAAACAGCGAGTGGGTGGCAACTAGAAGGATACGGGCTACAGGCTACGTTCTACACTTAGGAAAAAATGACGTTCTAAGCGGTAGTAGCTATCCTTTGGAAAAAGTAGAGAAAAGCTACTTTAATGACATTATAAGCGTTGGGTTATTTTTCTCCGAACATTCGTTCCTTTTCCTTGTTTCCAGTTTGATTTCTTTAGCTCATTTCTGGTTTCGGAAGTGGCCGTAGCAAATGTATATTCAGTCCAGCCTTTCAAGGAGGTCATCAGTAGCCTTCACATCAGATTTGGTGCCGATGTACTCAATTCTGTCAAGGAAGTCAATAGCGTCTTATACTTATTGACATGAAACACTTTGGTTAGGAAGGTCTATGGACCAAATGTAGTTAAAAACCCTCTGACATTGCACTCTACGCACTGGATGCCATGAAACAGCAACAAAACACACACAACGCAACTTCAGTGCACACTTTACAACTGACGCGCCTTAGAATTCCCAACTTGTTCTAGCGCGCCAGTGGTGAAAAGGATGCTTGATCAGTCGATGATCAGCAAAGGAGCAACCAAGGCATGTACGTCCTGTCCCTTTTTATAATAAAAATTGCAAATAAGAGTTATATTATGATTTTTAAACAAAAACTGAGATTGACTAATATTTCATAATGATTTTTTCGATCGAAATATAAGTCATTTTTAAATTTTTAGATAAAAATGAACAAATGATTTTTATTTAAAAAATTATAACTATTACGGTGCCTGGTTTTTCGTGGTTTGTAATCGAAATTGCCTATATTATCAACGGGGCTCGAACTTTTTAAGCGCCTTTGGGTATTTGAGAAACCTTTGTGTTCCGCTATTGGTAAGTGTCCCTTTTTTAATTTTCGATTTCTCTGAGTGTAGCTGCGCTACCGGATGCCAGGAACTGAGCCTTGGGCAGGAACAACGCCTTGGTGCCCCTGGAGGCGTCGGTTGTTGCTGTTGCCGTTGCTGCCGTTGCTGCTGGCGACTGGTTGCTAGTGTCTTTTTATTTCACTTAATTTTATTTCTATAAACTGTGGCGCCTGCTGCCACATGCTTAGTTAGAGCCACAGAGTCACATATGCTGCCACGACACCCCAGCACTCCTCCACCCCAACTCCTCTCTCTCTTTCATTCTGCTTGGCTCTTAGGCCAAGCGAAATCATTTGTCTGTTTGTTTGTTTGTTCGCTTGTTTGCTTGGCTTGCTCATTCATTTGGCGCGCATTAATTACATGACACGCATACGCCGCGTTGCATGAAGAGCAGGGGGCACGGAGAACGGAGAACGAAGTACTGAGGACGGGGCACAGTGCTTGGTGGCATCATTTATTAAAAAGCCAAAAGAGCGCGCCAAGGCAGCGCCAGACCCGGCTCAAGCTTATGCGCATAATTTCAGGCTGGCCAAATTTGGCTTACATGTCAGCAGCAGGAGCAGGAACCGGAGCAGAAGCAGGAGCAGGAGCAGAAGCAGGAACTGGAAGCTGCAGCTGGAGCTGGAGCTGGGGAGAAGGCAAGACAGCAACCGTCTGAGACCATTGGGACTTACTTGGTAGTTTCAGCTGAACATCATCATCATCATCTGCTGCCTGCCTGCCCGCCCGCCATCCTTGGCATCCTCGTCAACACAAATGACTGTCTCATGTTATCTGCTAAGCTGTCTTATCTGTTTGTCCTGGCACATCTCCCTGACGCATCTGTTTGCATGTTTATCTGTCTGTTTCGGTTACTCTGTTTCTGTCTTGTGATTTCGACTTCGACTTTGTTACTTATTTAATTTGTTGCTTATTTGCTCGACAGCAACAGCTCCAACACGGCTCCAACACGGCCCCAACAGCTTCAACAGCTTCCAACATATCCAACACATCCACGCACTTGTTTGCATATGTTTAACATGCTCCCGTTGATGCTCCCAGAGCCCTGAGCTCCATTTGTGCCTCGCATTGTCCTGAGCCTGCTTACTTATGTTTGCTAATGATTTGCCAGCCTGCTAATCAAATTGGTTGCCCCGGAGTCTAATGGCATTACAAATGATGCTCCCTCCGCCTGCTGAGCCCTGCATTATGTTTATTGATAAACAAGTGGGAGAGACAGACGCAGCAGTTGCTCGACAAATATGAAAACATTCCTGTCTAAGGACATACGTGCCTTTGTATACATTATAATAATGATGACCAAGAAAGTAACTCTTTAAATGGGTTAACTGGTTAGAGAATAAGATTTAACCCAGCAAATAGTCGATGAATTTGGTTAAGCTTTTCACAAGTATTTTAGCCTTGTACTTTACATTTGACATTCAGTTTTAACCAGTTAATCATTTATCTAACTAGTGTTCTTGTATAATCCAAATTTGTATTCCTATCTGTCAGATGGGTTCTGATCTTTAACATAGATTCTAGGAATTTTTCAACCTATTTCCGATGAAATCTTTTTAGTCTTTAAGAAGTCTTTTGAAGTTAATATTCTTACTACGAATGAAAATCAGTTCAAGTTGATTATATCGATAATAAATACAAATGGTTCTAAATTTCTTGCTTGCTTTTGAGCGTTCAGCAGAAGTAATCAATGATTGCGATCATATTTGTTGATTGCTTCTTCAAAAGTGAGCTTAGCAATTGAATCGTTCAAGGAAGAGAAATCAGTCGGCGGCTAGCAAGTCAGCGGTAATCAGTCAGCGAATTGTTCTGCTGAATGCGATTATAAGCTCGGGGAAAGAAAATTTCTAGACTGGGGTTCGAGCTTTGAAGGTTTTGTCCTAAGGTTAAGCCGTTTGCCATTTGTGTGTTATAATCGACTAAAGGCCAACCCTGCAGCTGTAGTTAGTAGCTGTAAAGCACACAAGTCATCAGAGCTTCTAGCTAATTGTTATCCTTGCATATCCCTATGCCACTTAGCGCATTATCTAATCGTTTGAAAGCCAGCAACTGTCCTTTCTCTTCACCTCTCTCCACCTCGCCTCAGCCCGCAAATAAATGGTTGCAATTCAAAGCGGTTGCAAGGCATGCGAGTAAATATCTGTTGACCATTTGCATGCGATGCACTCAATGACTGCGCCACCCACTAACAGCGCCTGCAACAGTCCCCACTTGCCACATGCCACATGCCAGTTGCCCTCAGTGACTGTTGCAAGCACTGTTGGCAGCTGTCGCTGGCAGGCGTCGCGACGCGCAACAAAATGAATGAATGCGAGCGGCAAGCAAGAATTATGTGGCAACAGGATGCGCTGACATTTATCACCTGCGTCGCTGCCGACGCGTCAGACAGCAGCCAGCGTCGCAGCAGCAGCGCCGCAGCAGCGCTTGAGTTCTTGCCACAGGTAAGAGCTAACCCATTGTCAATCCGTCCGCAGGCAGTTGAAACCAAAGTTTTGCCAGTTGTTAAACTTGCAGACTGTTTGATTATGCCACAGCGCGGACGTCGACGCTGGCAGCGACGCGACGCTGGCTGCCTGCGCCGCAGCATTAGCATAAATTTCGAGCAGCTTATACGCGCATATGAATTTATAATGCCGGTCGCCGTTATTTATGTGTGGCGGCTACCAAAACTTGGCGCAAGTTTTCGGCTGGAGCCAGCCAGTGGCTGAGGCAGGACTCGTGCCAGGATAATCGCTGCTTAGTGCAGTCGCGCGTATAACGCAGCCAGCAGCCATTGATAACCAGTCGTCCCCCCAGTCGCTTCCCCCCACCATGCCCTGCTACAGCAAGCTGGCACTCTAACATCCTGGCCCCAGCCATCTTCAAAAGCTCATTGAAGAGCATTCAAATTGAATTTGCATGCAGGCAACTTTTGTTTACATTGCGCCGCGGCGGCGACGTCGACGTCGACGTCGACGGCGACGGCGGCACTGAAATCAAATTTAAATCCGCTGCTTGCCGCATTACATGGACGAGCGCCCAGCGAGGAATCCAACAAACCCACCCAGCCAAGTCACCAAACATCCAAACATCCAACCATCCCACCGCCCACCTCCCCCTTTCGCTTTTGGGCGACGCAACCACCGCTCAGGTGGCAGGCCAAAAATTGTTTGAAGTGTTTTTGGCTGGCATTTGCCGTGGGCGGAGGGGGGTGTGTGTGAGAAGGGAAGCCAAATTATTTTTATTTATTCGTGCGTTTAACAAAAATGTGAAATTAGCGCTCGCTAGATGGCGCCACCGCTAAGATTTATAGGTTGTGAAAACCAAAGTGCGGCCTTGTAGCAAATTGCCAGCAAATGCTAAACAAACATGCATACAAATCGCTTATTGACATTGGCAGGATGTTCGCTGGGGTACAAAGGGAAGGGGTTGAGGGAGATGCTGCTTCCAAGAACATCCTTCGATGAATGGATTAATGAGCACTCTTCATTAATACTTGGGTATAATTTCCACATCAAACATTCATTGCTTATAATACTTTTTCAAGGATAACCTCAAAGTTGATGTTCGCAATGTTATCGATAGACATCTCCAGGGGATTGAAATGGCACACAACTTGTGGAAAAAGTAATACAAATAGTACATTTAAGGCTTACTCTACTTACCGATATCAACAATCAATAAACGATATCAACCCCCACGATAAATTAGGCAGATAACTCTACATATCGATAGGTCCATAAAAAGACTGCAAACTAATAACTATCAAAGGTCAGAAAATGGTATTACTTATCAAACAGCGTAAACTTAAGACTCAGCGCATTTAGTTCACAAATATATCGAAAATACAGTTCGATAACTTATCGATTAATCGATAGGCATGTCTCTAAATAGTAACACACTGATTACTGTCTTCCTGAATGGAGATCAAGCAATTCACATTTGATTCTAGTCGACATTTAAAGCGTTAATCGATATCAAGAAATTGCTTTGCATTCAACACACAACTCTATCGATATGTACGCTAGATGGCGCCACTTCCCCCTGCTGATTTATGACTCGTTTACGAGCATATTCTCGTATCTATACGTATATATATATATATATATATACATATATTTGCATGCAGTATATATGCAAACTGCGACCTTGTTTCAAATTGCCGACATAAACAAATGTTTTATTGGGCGCGTTTGGCAGCTCATAAACCTCAAGCACAAGTCCAAGGCCCATTGAGCCGCCTATTAACCTCAACGTGTTACCTGGCACATGAATAAATCAAAGCCTTCACAGCTCTCTCCTCCGCCTCCACCTCTTTCTCATCCTCATCCTGCGCCCGGCCCCTTCGTTGCCCCGTTTCACAGTCATTCAACTGGGTGATGATAAATGTGTTCGGGTTTTTTGTGCTTCGCTTGGTATCGTCTTCGATTTGCTTAACAAATTTGTAAGATTCTTAACACATTTGCATATTGCGTAAGCGAAAGGAATTCCAAGCTCCCCCCCAATTCCAATTGCTCCCCCTTTCTGGGGTTGCCTCTATTTTTATATTGCATGCTGGCTGCTGGTGTCAAGTGTAGAAAATACTGAAATTCCTTGACGATTTCAACTTGGACTCTTTCCCGCTCCGAATCCCTTCTACTTCTACTTCTCCTGCTCTGTCTGGTGTCGGTGTCGACGTCGGCGTCTGTCGCCTGTCCTCTCAATGAGTTGCACAGTAATGACGACATTTCCTTCCGACAGAGTTGTGCTGTCGTTTGCGCTTTTTATTGCCATCGTCAGGGCTCCAGTGGCGGCTCCAAGAGGAGGCACGCAAATAAGAACCATTTTGTTAATGCTACAAACTCTTAAAATTTTGAAGAACTTTTTGAAGATCTAAGCTACTATGTGGGTTAGCTCAAGTCTAGAATGTGGTATCGGCCTTTATAAGCTTCTCAATCTGGTATTACTTTATTTTCCTCGAAAGAATTCTTGAAGAGTTTTGTATAATGAAATCTTGTAACTTGAATCTTTAGACTGGTAATACAATAGTAAATATTCAAGAATATTGAACAATATATACACGTAATAATACGGAGATCCTTTTCTTCGTCCGGATGGTACCCCATTTGACCAAGTTCTATAAATCAAAGAAGGACTCTGTTGATCTGTTGATACGGTATTACTAGGGGCACACTCTATCTCCTAAGTGTGTCCGCCTTAATTAGCCCGACTACCGTCCTAACCTAACTTAATCCATACACCTTAAGAAATCTCCCCTTGAAGGAAACTCTCGAAACTCCACTGCTCTTTTGGCTGTTGTTGTTGCCCTTGGTGCGCATTGAAATGCCTTTAAAAGGATTTTTGTATTGAGTTTATTTAGCTTCTACGCGAATTTAGGCGATTGGTTCAGGGGGTGAGAAGAGGGATAGGTAGCCGGAGCGGAGACGGAGGCGGACCATCGCTCAATCGAAGTTGCTCAATAAAAAATGTGCTGGAATTTCCTCAACATTTTCGCCAACATGAACGCCTTGGGCGCAGTCTACCTATTTGTCGCTGGCATTCTGCAATGACTTTCGACAGTTTTTGTCGTAAAGCGTTTGGAATTTTTCGCCGATTTTCCATTGTCTGTCCACTGACACTCAACGAAATTGACCCGCATTTGTTTAGTGAATTTCCCCACAAAACAGAACACGCGGAGGGGGGGAGGTTTGTATAGCTTATGGAGTAGCTACACCCACGACAAATGGCTACATCCTGGCACAGGATGGAAGCCACGCTCAAGTGCAGCTGTCCTCCCACAGTGGCCCGCCTTGAGCCACTCACTACCTGCCACAGTCGGTGGCAAGTAATGCCAGCAAAGCCAAAAGTCTTGCTAAATCAAAACTAATGCAGCTGCAAGTGCGTTCTAGCTGGCTCAAGTGCAACATATTGTGGCACACGGCAAACAGAAAACGCACTGAGCATTTGACAGCAGACAGCCAGCTGAGCTCTGTCTGCCCCATTCCGCAACTCGATTCTGTTTGGCATGCAGGAAAATCTAATTACAAATTGACAGATAATAATTATCGATTATTGGCCTCAAGCAAATTACAATGTCCGGTTGAGGTTTCAACGTTTTCCAATAGTTCAAAACTGAAATAATTGGATAAAAGTAGCTAGTCAGCTGCTCGAATCGATTGTGTTTTGTGAATCGATAATTTGTTAATTGATTTTCGATTAAGTTGTCAATAGTGATGTAAAAAAATCGATTATTTTATCACTAGTTGCCAGTCACATTTGACTGTATGTCATTTGAATAATATTTGATTATTTGATTATTAATATATCGATAATTTGCCAATCGACTTTCGTGTTAGTATCTGACACATATTGACATATTCAGTCTTAATAAAATTCGATTTTTGGCGATTGATTTCGATATCAATTTTGGGTAAACATGTCTTTGAGCGTGCTTACTTTCTTTGGGGCGCTCAAAGATATGTTTGCCCAATTTTGTAATCACTAATCGATTTTGTTCATGTATCGATAAGTTGTCAATCGATTTTTGTGTTTAATTTTTGTCATTTGCAATTTTTTTAATTGCAAATACTTCGAATTGAAATTTGTAAAAATCGATAACTTTTTGCCGATCGATTTTGTCAACATGTCGATAAGTTCTGATTCGAGTTTTCATATTTGAAGAAAATGCAAGAAAACCCTATTTATTTATAGTTTATCTGTTGATTAGCGATAGCAATATCGATCCCTTCATTCGTCAAGACAGATGAAAAGGACCCATCGATAACGATACCTGTTATAAATCCTTTTCTGCTCCGTCAGGCAAGCCCTTACACTTTGTTTCCCAAACTTCCTGTGATGCTGCACTCCCTCCCGACCGAC
The DNA here is from genome assembly GCA_035043065.1 of Hirtodrosophila confusa. Lineage (NCBI taxonomy): Eukaryota > Metazoa > Arthropoda > Insecta > Diptera > Drosophilidae > Hirtodrosophila > Hirtodrosophila confusa. The sequence goes on from JAWNNI010000078.1 coordinate 4,388,372, forward strand.
TGAGGCCTCAGCCAAGCGGTGCCACTTCACAGCCGCTGCGCTGCGGCAACGGCAACGGCGGCGCCGGCGTCGTCGTTGGCGTCGACGTCGCATAAATTTAATGCATGCAACTTCCGGGCAATCCGACGAGCTACGTGGCAGGCCAACTAACCCGTGGAGCCGCCACTTGGGCAATTATTAATGTTAATGTCTTCATTACAATTCATTCTCGTGTTGTTTCCAGGCCGCTTTTTGCGCGGCCAGCACACGCCCACCGAACAACCGCCCACCACCCACCACCCACCACCCACCACCCACCATTGGGGCCAGTGACAAACAGCGAAAAGCTTTGCAAATAAATTAACGCTAATCACTGGCAATGACTCCGCTTTGGCCGCTCCACAGAGTTGAGCTGCTAAAAGCGCGCGCAAATCGCACACAACTCGCACGCAAATCGCGCGCGTCCATAAATTATGTTTTTCACGGCTTGTGAAATCAATACGGTAAATGATGGGCCTGGCGGTGCTGGCGGAGCTGGTGGGCCTGGCGGGGTCTCGTGGCCGTTGACTTTAATCGCAGGTAAGTGGGCGGCAATGGGGGGCGTGGCGAAAGGCGTCCCCCAACACAGCTCGAGCGGATTGAAAATCTGAGCTGAGTGACTGCAAATGATACTTTAATGTGACAGGCGTACGTTTGTTCAGCTTGCAAGGGGGCGGTGGGTAGGTGGGTTGGGTGGTTGGATGGGTGGGTGGGTGTACATATCGCTGTCAGCATGCTGATGATTTTTGCACCTCTTTTTGCGCTGTGGTTTTTTCTGCTCTATTGCTGTCATCATACAAAAAATGGGAGAGAATATATAAAAAGCATAAAAAAAACTATCGCTTGCCATTCTCATGCCTTTTTGCCTGCACAATATATATATTTTTTTGCCTTTTTGCTTTTTCTGCGTTTTAATTCCCGGGGCGCGCTTTCAACGCTTGTCATCTTACCGCTAATGGCGGCTACATGTCAACCACTCATCTCGGGCGACAGCTCCGGCTCCAGCTCTGGCTCCAGCTCTGGCTGCAGCTCTGGCTCCAGCTCTGGCTCCAGCTTTGGCGCTGGCTGCTCGTTTTCCAGCCATTCATTCATTCGGCTGTGCTGGCCAAGTTGACGGCAGTGGCAGTGGCAGTGGCACCCAGAGAACCCAGCAGGATGGGCTGCTGCTGGGTGGCGCCACAGCGCCCGCATGGCGACGACGTCAAGCGTGAAATCGCTTTGCCAGCCCCAACAGAGACTCAGCCAGGCAGCCCAGCCAGGACAGGCAAGCAGCCAACCTGTCGTCATAAAAATTCTTATACATAAAAAACAAACAACAAAAAACAGCAGCCACAAAGCACGAGGCAGGAAGATGTTGCAGCAGCAGCAGCACCAGCGGCAGCGGAGGCAGCAGAAGGTGCGGCAACAATGCGTCGCCGCTAACGTTGAGGGCGTTGCATGGTTAACGGGCAACAAAGGACACATCAAGGCGAACTTGGAATGCTCTATGCCTGGATATTTATGACAATATGTAGAAGACAAGGCTTCAAACCTGCTTTCTTTTCTTCTTTACTCTAAGCTATACAATTGTACAATATAAAGATGATCCTGAACCCGAAACGGACCAGTTTCTGCTAGAAAATTTGATGAACCAAGGGACCAAGGTACCAAACCCACAAGGATAACGAACCGAACCCAGAGATTGCTTGGAACCGTAGTTAAAAGCTCCCGATTGCGATATACTCTATTCTCAGTGTTTGTCCATTGGCTTTCCCGAAGATGATCACTATTTCTTAAATCAAATTTGATTACATTAAATTTGAAAACTCAAAGAAGAATGCAAAAATTAAAGATAAGTATAATTTGCAACATTTCTTGCCTGAAAAATCTTAGAAACAAATTATGTTTGAGCTTCAACAATGCAAGGAAATTGCTTCGAATAAAAACGATTCAATTTCTGTGCAAGTTGCGCGAAAACTGGCGTGCTCAAATAAGTTTGTGTGGGTAACGTTAAAAGTTGCATGAAAAGGCGTGCAAGAAGCTCTGCATGTAATAAAGGCCTTAGCATTGTTTCCTTTTGTTTGAGCCGATTTAAGTTTTGGACTTCAAGGCAGATTTCAACAAAAACTACAAACGAAGTTGCGAAATTTAACTAGAACTCAGGAATTCAGAGTTATACTCTTCCTGAGTCAGATATCTTCCTTCGAAAGTAGATCATTTTATATTAAACATCCTGTTCTTTAAGGCAGTAGGATTTTCCATGGTATTCTTACCTCATATGCTTCGCTCTTCTACTAGACAATATATAACTCATCATCATTAGTGGTATCCTTTTAAATATGCTTGAACAGGATCTTTCCCATCCTAAACTACCAATACTACCAGGTATTCTCCTTTGATTTTCGATCTTAAATCTGAGTTTTTAGACTTGGTCAAGGTTCTATTTTGTAGCTCCTTGATAATGATAATGTTTGTTTATATTTTTATCTTATTTATGTATACAATTTTTATGGCTTTAATTGTTTTTGTGGCTAGGGCATTAACAGTCGGTGCGAGCAGGCGCTCAAATTGCAAACGCCTCATAACGAGGCAGCCAGGTGACACAGAGGCGTCGCGCAGGAAGGGGGCATATCGCATTTAGCTGGTGCAGGAGATCGCAGATGAGGAGGCTGCCAAGACACAGTTTCGCTAATGAGTTTCCGTCTGCCTGCAGTTGCAGCTGCCCCTTCAGCTGCTGCTCCTCCAGCTTCTGCTGCTCCTACTGCTCCTGCTGCTCCTACTGCTGATGATGTCGCTTAATAGCCAGCGATAGAGAAGCCGCTGATGAAGGCTGCCTGTGGATGACTTTTGCCATTTTTGTGGGGCCGTTAAATATCAGCGAAATGAGCTGCAACTGGGAGCTGCAACTGCAACTGCAACTGCCACAGCATCTGCATCATATCCGTCATCATATCCGTCATCATTCAATGTCATTAGCGGGCTCATTAATTGGCCAGTCAGACTTTTATATCCGACCGGCTGTCAATTGTCGTACAAGTGGCACAGTTGTTGTTGCTGCTGATGTTGCTGCTGTTTGCTTTGACAATATAAACAAGCCAACAAGCAAACAGCCAAACAGTCAGTCAGTCAATCTATCAGTGAGTCATTCACGCGCTGACAAGTCAAACAAGGCGACAAGGACAAGGACGTTGCTGTCGCCCGTCGCCCAACAGCAACAGCGGCAACAACAATGGACTGAGGCAGGAACAAGCTAATCCCCAACTGAATTTCAGCTGGCAGAGCCTGGCAGCAGCATTGCCAACGACAACATTGGTTAAGTATCTTGAAATAATATTTACACTTTACGCAAAAGACTCAAAGCAAACAGCAGCCAGCAGTAGAAGAAAAAGATGCTCCCACAGCTCCCATTGCAGCAGCTAAAGATGATGATGTTGTTGCTGGAAGCAGCCTCCGTCAGCTACCCCTCAGCCGCCACTGACTCAGACTGAGCAGACTTCCCAGCCTTCTAGTCAAATAAGTTAATCGCTTTACCAATGCAGCAGCAGCTCTTTGAAGGGGCAGACAGCGGTCAGGAGCTGAGCTCAAATTGTGAACCGGTTAGCAGACTTTGCTGTCATATTTTTAGCATAGTATAGCCAGCCCCCCGCATGCCCCCGCCTGCCCATATGCAAAACTATTTTTAAATGACATCGAGGCAGACAAAACGGCGCAAACAGCGTTCAAAATGGCAAAGAAGCTGCAGTTGAAGTTTCTACACTCAGCGAAAAGTATATACACATATTGTAATCTAAATTTATAGTTCCTTGAAACTGACTTCTTACAATAAACTTCATCCAAGAATTGTATTTCTATTTTATGACAATTATAATAACCGTAAATAACGATTTATTGTATATTTTAATCGAAAAAATCATTCACTTAAAGTGATTTTGAGAAAGCGGAAGTTAACTAATAAGGATAATCCTCCTCCTTTAAGGATAATCTTTGCATTTTCACCATGATTTCAAAAATTCATAAGTTTTATAGATTTTCTCACCAAATAATAATTAATTTAGAGTTATATTTTACTTTTAACTTAACTTAATCATTATTTTATGAGGAATTTGAGAATTAAAACGAAAACCAATTAACTCCATCCCGCTAATTCTAGTATTAAAACGATCGTTTTTCTCTGAGTGTAGTAGTCGGAGTTGAAACTGAAGTCGACCTTTAACAAAACCAAAGCTGTGGTCCGGCAACAGCCTGAGAGCAGCTCTCGTTGGGGTCACTTCAATTGAAATTGAATTTGCATTTGAATTTCATTGAATTGAATTGCATTGTTTCAAGGCGCCCACGGAGAAGTTGGCGTCATTTATCTGCCAGCAGCAGAAGAAAGTGAAATTAATGTATTCGTTGTGGAGATTATAAGTTTCACACTACTCATAGAAAGGGTTAGTTACATCGCTGATGCTATTTATCATTTGTATAAGGCAATAAATCTGACACCTGATAGCTCTCTTGCCATTGGTTTTTCAACTCTGGTCAAAAAAATTCAGCTAAAGTCCCAAAAATGTTTCCCAGAACAATACAAAAGAAACGTATAAGAATGTGGCTGGTAAAAAGTCACCAACTCACCAAGTCACCTTATCGTAAATACCTTACTTATTGCATTAACTTACAAATCAAAGCAAATTTAAGTGCAAATGGACTTTATATCAGTAGCTAGTTTGATACTATTTATATGATACACTTTCTGCGATAGCGATTGGTTTCTTCAATTAAAGCGTACAAGAATGTGGCTGGTTAGAAGTCACCAACTCACCAAGTCACCTTACTTATTGCTCATTCAGCACGTCAAATCAAGTATCTTTGATCAAAGGTTTCTTTCAATAAAAGCGTATAAGAATGTGGCTGGTGAAAAATCACCAACTCACCAAATAACTTTACTTATTGCTTGACTTAAAAATTAAAGCAAAATTATAGCAGTAGTTAGTTTTATACTATTTGTAGAATACAGTTTCTGTGATAGCGAATACCATCAGAAATCAAATCATTCATCACGTAAAATCAAAAGGTTTCTTCAAAGTAAAGCTTATAAGAATGTGGCTGGTGAAAAGTCACCACCTCACCAAATCACCTTACTTATTGCTTATTCAGCACGTCAAATCAGGTATCACTGGTCAAAGGTTTCTTCCAAGAAAAGCGTATAGAATGTACTGGTGAAATGTCACCAACTCACCAAATAACTTTACTTATTGCATGAACTTCAAAATTAAAGCAAATTTAAGTCCAAATGGACTTTATATCATTAGCTAGCTTGATACTATTTATATGATAAACTTTCTGTGATAGCGATTGCCATCAGAAATCAAATCATTCAGCACGTAAAATCAAGTATCATTGATCAAAGGTTTCTTCCAAGTGCGCCCAATGATATATTTATATAATTCATTCAGAAAAATGTGAATGGAATTATAATTTGAACTCATTTCAAAATAAATCTGGTAGGAGTAACTTGACTTTATTGTATTTGCATTTTTAGCTCTAATTGTGTACTCTTGAGTATGGTCGCTCTTGTGGGCCCTTCAGACGCAGCACGTCAAGTAAATAGATTTCGAAAAATGTTATAATTATGCATTAGGCTGTCTTGGCTTTGATGTGGTCTGTTCGGGTCTGCTCTGTGCCTAGACGGCCAGGTCTATTTATCTCTGTCTTTGCTTCCATTTCCCTCCCTGTACCGCTATTCAAATATCCGTTTTGTGGTCTGGCCTTCGACCAACACTTTGGCTCTTTAATTGGCCAATTTGATGTGACGCGTATTTCTACGTTGTTGTTTTCATTATACTCTGTTTACAAATCATTTTCTTGTAAACAAGAGTATATTAAGGTTGTGCAAAGTTCGTATGAGTGCAACTTTGTTCAGCACCCTTGAGGCTAGAGCAATCAAATTTTGATTGAGATCTCCAATCAACCAAAGCCTATATCTCTTATACCTATATAGCTGGCGTCATGAAATTTTGTATGGGGTATACTGATGACCTCCTTGACAGATACGGTCCAACAAAATGTTGCCATCCTGAACGCCTCCATTGGAATTGAGGAAAATCTATATCTCACACGTCTTTATATTTAGCTACTATCACCAAATTTGAAATACTGCGACTACTGTTCTTGCCACGCCTCTTTCTCCCACAGCAATAACAGACAGAAAACAGAGTATAGCGCAGTCGGAAATTTGCGACTGCAATGTTCCTACTTGTTTTATTATTATTACTTTTTTTTTTTATATTTATGTCGCTTTTGTTTTGCTTACTGCAAGTTGTGGCAGCGTCTGGTGGCAGACGCATTTCATTTGATTACAATTTGAAGGGCTCTCTCACGATCTGTCCCCTCTCTCAAGCTTGCCGCTGCCGCTTTGCCTCTTGGGCTGCGCGGCTTGGGCTTTTGTGTATAATTTTTGAGAGATAATTGAAAATTAATTGCTTTGGACAGCTGAACATGAGCAGGGAGCAGCGAAAGCCAGTGTCGCTGCCCCCGCCCCGAATCTCAGCTGGCGGCCTGGCTAACAGATTCGAACAGATCCAGAGCCAAGCTCAGACCCCGACCCAGCCCAAGCCCAAGCCCCGACCCGACCCCGACCCCGACCCCGACCCCGACCCCGACCTCGGCCAGATCAGGCAAACAAACGGGTTATTTAATTAGTTTTGACGCGCCCAATGTTGTGTGCCGTGCGACGCATGTACATGCAACCAGGTTGCAAGCTGCGGCGGCACCCGGCGGCGGCCTGGAGGCGTTGCTTGGACACGCGATCCGATCCGATGCGATCCGATCGGATCGGTTCGCGTGCGACACCTAGCGTACCGGAACGGAAGCTGTCACAGAAATTGATTGAGTTTCGTTTTGCGGGTCCAAGAAGCAATTTGCGTCGCTTTCTGGACAAATCCTTCAATAAACCTGTGCAAAAGTTCAAAGGCGAGCTGAATATGAATGAGCTGGAGCATAGGTGGAAGGCGGGGTGTGGGGGCCATAAGCGGAGGTGGAATGTGAATGGACAATGGTTATGTCCAACATTTAAGTGTTTTGGGCGTGTGGGCGTGGCCATGGCCGTGGGCATTGAGCAAACGACAAACAAACAAGATTTCACAATCAGCGATGGCCCCAAAAGTGTGTTTGAATTTTGAGTTAAGTGGTAGAGGGCAGCAGTTTGGATGGCGGGGGGTGCTGGGAGGGAGCAGTTGCAATTGCAGTTGCTGCTGCTGATGATGATGATGAGCATGAAAAATGGTGCAGCAACAACAAGCACGTATCCACATTCGCATTCACAACCAAATGCAAATTCAGCTGCCCCAAATCGCATGCAATGTTTCTGGCTGCCTTCCCCCACTAACCCCGCTGCGCCATTGCCGGGAGGCGTTGTCTACTGATTTCACATGACAACCTGCAGCAGCAACAGCAGCAGCAGCAGCAGCTGCCTGCTCCTAGAGAGGAAGATATTTGATGCTCCAGCCATAGGCCATGAAAGTGCACAGTTGTCAACTGTAAGCTCCAGTCAGACAACAGACGGCAGACGGCAGGACAATGGGACAGCCAGGACAGTCAGGACGGTCAGGACGGTCCAGGAGAGCGGACACAAGACAACGTTGTCCAGTCGCAAGTCCAGTGTTTGAGTTTCAACTGGGGTTCGGATTGGAATTGGTATGGGGTCTGTGTCTCTGTCTCTGGACAACAACATTTGGCAGCGCTTGTTGAGTTTAACGATCGCCGCTGGCAATGTCTCTGTCTTGCTCAGCATGTCTCTCCCTCTCTCTCTCTGTTTGCCTCCCATGTGTGTAAGCAGGCAAGTAATTGAAGCGTCAAGTCTTTTGCCATTTTACCATATGCCAGCGGCCAGATTTGCTGCTCAGCTGGCAAATGCATTAGCCTTCATTTTATTACGGCCAGTACGGGTCAGAAAAAACAAGACAAGCCAACAGAGCAACGCGCGTGCAACGCTTGCAACACGCGTCCCAGGCTGACGGCAACCCACAGGAGGTAGGAAAGGGTTTGGTCGGGCATACTCGTTTGCTAGATATCCTGTAAGCAGCATTGCACAAATACAAAAACCTTGTCATTGTATAATCCAAGTGTCTATTAGCGCTGCAAGACAATCGAGCCCGCTTTCGATAGTATCGATGGATTTTAATGTTCCACCACTATTTTTTCCAATCTGACAGTAAGCTCCCTTTTTATTGTTCCTATTTAATTATTAAATAAAGTTCAATTCAACTTATATTTAAAACTTATCAATGAATTGGGAAGAATTATCGAATTTATCGATATATTTGCACTGTATATACTAGAGATGTGCGGGGAATGGGAATTCCGACGTTTCCTATAGAAACTTTGAAGTGAATTTCGTGCCTATCGAAATTTGTTTTGATAAGGTTGTATTTGAGCTAGCCAAGTAAAGATCACAAGGTCTACAATAAAAACTGTTCAGAGCTCAAACGATTTTTAGAAAATATATTTGTATGTTAATAGAGTTAACCAATAATATGAAAAACTAAGAAAGAATACTTTTTTTAATTTTATTTTCTTGTTGCAAAATTTGTATATATTTGTATTAAGCAAGTTTTCTACAACCTATCGTGGCAGCTTAAAGAACACTTGAAAAGCTGTTAAAGCTGAAAATACGAATACGAAAATACTTTGAAGGATTATAATAGACAAAAAGTTGGGAAATATGTTGAAATATTGTCATAGTTTTTAAAATTCACTTAATATTATAAGTTCAAATATATATAATATATTGTAGAAGCCATAAATACACAAATAGTTCTCATATAATCATTAATCATCAATTATCGTCAGCAATGTTAAAACTTTTTTGTGGCTGATGGAGTTAATCAATCTGTGCACTGGCCGGTTCATATACGAATACTTTGAAGGATTATTATTTAGAGGAAGACTTTTACTTTTGCACTAACATTTTATTTAATTCTTAACATTTTGTAGGAATTGGGAAAGTCGCTAAGAAAACGCCTGTAAGTCGCTCGCTGCTCCCGTCACGTGAGTCACGTGTCGAGTCACGCGTGATTGTTTCACACATTGTCACGGGAATGTCACGCGTGACTGGTGTGTGTGAGTGTGTGTGTGTGTTTGTTTGTGCTCAAGTCGAGCGCATTTGGCGACTAATTATGGTCACATTCATACGCTCCGAAGAGGTCAGTGGGGAGGGGACTTGCATGCTCGTATTGCGCATACGACACGTTGACCCACTTCGGGGGTAGCATATAAATTATAATTTCTCTTTGTGGCTGTTGTCATTTGTTGTTAAGCGCATTTTCGGCTAATTAAAAAAGAGCGACAACAGCGAAGGAAGGCGAACGAAGGCGAAGCAAAGCAGCGCAGAGGAGAGCAAAGCGGACAGGCAGCTAACTGTAAGAAGTGTAAGAAGAATGCAAATTAAATGAAGAAAAATGCGACACGCCATGCGGGCAATAAAACAAATGTGCAGGAGAGATGCGGGAGCGGGGGAGCGGGAGAGCGGGGGAGCCTGGGGAGCAACGGGAGGTGGAGAAATGTAAACAAGAGCAGCTAAATTGAAAAAAACAAAAAACAGAAACCCAAAAAAAAGCAAAACAAAAACGCAAACACTTTAATATAAAAAGCAGCTAAGAAGTATGCAGAAGACAACAGAAAGAGAGAAGAGGAAGAGCGACAGCAAATTAAGGTAGAGTTTTGGTACACCCTAACAAAGGGTATTCTAACATTGACATTCTCTGAAAACACATTAATGACTCGAGTTGGAAAACAATCGATTAAGCTCCTAGTATACAAAAGTATGATATGATAATACTATAATACCATATTTTAGGCGATGCTCAAAGTTTTGGATTTATTCATCAAATAAATCGATAAATATTTTCCAAATTGGGTATATGGTGAAGTTTTGAGACTAATATATAGTATATTTATTCATTTCCTAAAATGGGAATGGAAGAATGAAATATCTTTTACGCTCCGTGATAAATAAAATACAAATGCAAATTAAATTTAGGTTAAAAATGGCTTCATAAAGTTCTGTGAGTGAAAATTAGTATAAATATTGCCAGCTTCTTCCTGCTTCTTTATATTTAAAAGCGGGAACCGTAATTATTATAATTTAAGCAAAAAAAATTTTGAAATAAAAGTTATTTGTTGATTTTTATAATAAAAACGGAAAACTAGTGTTTTTCTATGCATTTTTTATAAAAATCAAACATAAAAGTTTATCCTGTTTCCAGGATAGCCCATACAAAAATAGTATTTCTACAATTCTCCCATATTTCTAGGTATTTTTTTCATAACTCTTATTTGCGATCCCTGTTTAAAAGTAAACACAGTTCGATTTACACTAGAAATATAATAATATAATTTCCTTTGTGCTTTATTATTATGAAAAGTTCGTTAACAAACCCTTTAAATTGTTATATAATCATATTTTCTATTAATTATTTAGTTGCTTTCGATAGTAACGAAACCAATAAGTTAAAGATACGCAAGTTTTATGATTAGTTAGTGATTATTTTATATGCAAGTGTACTCAATCTTCGGCTTGCCGCCGAAAGCAGTTTTCTACGGTTTTAATATATAATTTTTTTATATTTTTTTTAACAAAAGCAGCCGCAACAACAACAACAACAACAATAAAGCAACGGCAGCAGCGTCAACCAAAATTTTATGCTGACAAATTATGATTTATGCTGCAGCTGTTTTGTTCTTATTGTTGTTGTTGTTGTTGTTGTTGTTGTTGTTGTTATCATTGTTCTTAGCTGGTTGTTGTATCTGACATTTTGTCACTGTCGTTGACGTTGACGTTGACGTGGGCGCCGACGCAGCTGCGAAGTCAGCCGAAAGCAGACAAAAGCTGCGCAGCCCTGCGGGGCGCCGTGACACGCGTGACTCACGTTGCACTGTGGCAGCTCCCCAGACAGCTATAAGATATAGTAATCCGATTTTGATACAACTCAGTCAACATCTAATGAGCAGGCCGCAACTTGGAACTGCTCAGTTGCCTTAAAAGACAAAAAAGTTACTCAGACCACAACTCAATTTTCTACCGATTGGTCCTATGGCAGCTATATGATATAGTGCTCTGATTCTGAACAATTTTGATCAGCTTGTATATAACACAACAAGCATATCATTAAATATATGCATTACTTTTTAATTATTTTAAATATGTGATATATATGATCATAGATTTTGAATATAGGTATTATATATAGTTTGTATCTTGTATTCAAATCCACAGTCTTGTGTGTCAGGAGTGGTTTCTAGTGTTGAGAAGTGAGCTAAAAACAAAATGGAATCGGACATATCTATAACAAGAGTTCCGCGATTTTCGGATTTAAATCGCAAAATTAACCTGACAAATTGAGAACTTACTTAAAATTTGCTCAAAAAAAAAAAAACTTGCTTTTGAGTTATATATTTTCATAAAAAATAATACTATTTTTACCCAGCGAAGGCCCTGGCAGCCATTGCTGATAAACATTTATCACATAGTTTCAACTATATGATTAATTTTGAAATAAATAAATACTATTTTTTCTTTGGGCTTTAATTATCTTAAAACATTTCTTTTGTATAATTTATTTTTTTCTCCCAGATACAACTTAACTTGCATATTTTTGAAAACATTGCTGTAATATTTGTGTTTTGTATTAGAGAATCAATTAAATATTTAAGATATACAGAAAATCACATAATTCATATATAGAACAAAGTACCAACAACATATGCTGAAAATACGACCATATAGATTAAATTAATTCGAGCAATTTCCAGCATTATTAAATTGAATTCTCTGACCAACGTTTAGCTGTAGTCAACAATTGATAACTCAAGAATCATGAACCCAAGTTTCAGCATTCACGAGTGTCTCAAAATTTGATTTCAGGCTCCATTTATTTATAATTGTACATGGGACAAATGGTTTAAGCTTTTGTCTGTCAAATAATCGTTTGTGGAAATCAATGGCTGGCCTTTTATAGAGATATATGAAACGGCAGTCCCGCAATCAGATGGAACATGATTCCCAGCTACAACTGCAACTCCAGGGCCACATGCATCTCAATACTCAATACTCAAAGCTCAATACTCAATACTCAATACTCGATTTCTATCTGCAATGGCAATCGCATTGAATGCTGCTTGCCTTTTTGCCAATCAACTGCGGCTCGTTCAGTCAATGAATGAATAAATGGCAACTGTAAATGAAAACAATTCAAATTAAACATGGCCCAAAGGGGGGTGGCGGGCGTGTACTTTCGCTGGCCATGTGCTCGAAAACTGCAACATAGGCAACAAACTTCAATGGGCCCAACGAAAAACAAAATAAAATAAAAATCAAAAAAAGCACAGAGAGAAAGAAAATCATCAAGTGTACTTCAGGCTAATATCACAAACGCAATTACACGGCGAGGGAATTGGTTGGGGATTGGGGGGGTTGGGGGGGGAGGGGAGGGGCCTTTGGTCAGCCACCAACTGGCAACTGACGACTGCCAGGCGAAAATGTGCTTTTTGTTCTAGCGAAACAAAAGCAATTGCCCATTGAGCCCAGGCCGGGCAGGGCCAGGCCAGGCGAGGCGAGGCCGGGACATGGACTTGAACCAGGACCTGAAGCAGGACGAGAACCAGACTGAATCCCAAACTCCAACAGTCGCCTCGTCAGCCCCAAGGGACATGGTCATTGTGGCACATTCAATACTCACACACACACACACACACTGAGGGAAACCCACACACAAATTCAGAGACTAACTAATAATAGGCAGGCACTTGGACTGACTGAGCTTTTGTCTCTCAACGGTTCACAGGTAGCAAAAGTTGTTGTTGTTCTTCTTGTTGTTGTTGTTGTTGATGATGTTGTTCAGGGCCCGCTGGGCAACTTAACGGAAGCGAGCAATTTAGTTGCTAAACGGCTGGACGGAGAGTTCCCCAGATGGTTCGGCGGACCAGACAGCGATTCAAAGTCCGTGCGCGGTCGGGGCTCCTCTTAAAAGGACATTAAACTGGAGCTCGATAAATGCATATATCGAACAATAAAGCTTAACAGCGCAACAGTGCATCAAATCAAAGTTAAATATCGATTTCAAGTATAAAGTTTAGACTCGATAAACCTCTAGGATAACAAATCCAAATGGCATCATTGTGCCCATTCAGCAGAACTAATCGCTGACTGAATTTCGCTGACTTTTGTCCATTCTGACTACAGAACTTGAAATTTTACACAACATTTTGTGTTTGAGCTGACTAAATATCAATCATGATGGCGAACTGGATGCTGTTCTGGAAAACTATAATCTGAACTGATTCAAGCAGATAATTCAAATTAGGAACTCTGTTAGAATGGCCACTGGTCGCTTAGAGGGACTGTGAAGACTGTGGATCACCTTAGGAAACTTAGGAACGGAGAGCTTAAGGATGAATCCTTATTACACATACTAACAGAATGCACTGTGCTGGGTAGAGGATAAGTAGGTTTCTGGGGAAGACAGTGGATGTAGAAACTCTCAAGGAAAATCCTTGCCTTAGGCTCAGAAGGCGGTACAATAATTAATAATTATACTAATAATATGTGATAAATCCACAATAGATCGTTCCGAAAAGATAGTTACAGTCAGCGATTGTAAGTCCGAGAGTAAGTCGAGTATACCTGACTACGAAACCCCAGTCCAAAACTTCCAAAGACATCTTCGTCGCTCCGTGTTTATTGTCCGATCGACTTGAAATTTGTACAACAACCACTAAGAGTGATCCAAGCATTATAAATGCCAAATCCCAATGCTATAGCTTTAAAATTGTGGTTGTAAAACGTTTTTATCAAATTGCGGGGTAACATGGGGAGATATCTGCAATCGGAAACAAACTTGATCTTCGTCTGATATACAGGAAACTACATATCAAATTTCGTATCTCTAACTCTTATAGTTGCTGGGATCGACGCGTTCATCTGGACAGACAGACGGACATGGCCAAATCGAATATTCTTTTGATACTGATGAGGAATATATATACTTTATAGGGTCGGAGATGTCTCCTTTTGCCTGTTACATACACTTACACAGAACTAATACCCCCTTTAACCCATTTCATGGGTGTAGGGAGTAAAACGAGGCTCGCTAAATGCCATAATCGATAAACACACAATCAGAAACGTTAACAAATCAAAAGTGCAGCAATTAAATGAGAACTCTGATTATAACTGACAATACAATTATAACTGATTAGTATGTTGGGCTGCTAGCCTTGGTAATTATAGTGTTTGCTGGACATATTGCCAAATGTATCGATAGATTTATAACTGCTTTTAGCTGAGCCAGTTAGAGCACACTCTCTGTCTCTCTCTCTCCCTCTCACTCTCGTTTGCAGCTCTTTCGCTTTGTGTGCGTAATTTGTGCGCTTTGTTTTAATTAAAATTCAAATGCGCTGCAATTTCATTAATTACCAGACACACACACACACACTCGGGTCAGATATTGCTGCTGCCACTTGCAGCCATTTTGCAATGGAGGCTTTTGAAAATGGCGCTGACGTGACTCTCCCGTCTCCCGTTTCCCGTTTCCGGTTGCTGCGCTGCTGGCCATTGCATGCCGGCAGCCAAGCGAAGCATGAAAGCAAACGCATTCCCATCAACTAAGCGAAGAGCTTGCCACTCCCCGCCGTAGTCCCCGCTCTTGGAGCGGTGCACCACATTCGCACGTTGGCCCTCTGGAGTCTCTCTGTCTCTGTCTCTCAGTCTCGCAGTCTCGCAGTGTGCCGCCCGAGCTCTGTGTGTGTCAGTCAACAATTCAATTAACGTGTTGATGATTTTGTGGCATGCAACATGGCGAACGAGTCCTGCCAACTGTAACTACTCACGCCCCGACGCTCGCACGATCCTACCACCCGCATTCTGCATTCTGCATCCTGCATCCTGCATCCTTCTGCTGTTGTGCAATTTGCGTTACAGCATTTTAATGAGCAATTGATTGCGCTGCAACACACACACTCTGCCCCTTTCTGTGACCCCTTGCTACCTTTATTTGCAGCGTCAATTTGTCAATTAGTTTGTCAATTGTTGGCAACACTTTTCACTTCACGAAATCAGGGAAATCAGCTCCGAGCTCCGAGCTCCGTGCTGACTTCATTCAATGCCAATGAAAACTTCCTCCCAATGAACCCGCAATTAAACAAATGCTTAGCTCTCCCTTTTTGTCTACTCTTCTTAATGTTGCTGCTGCTGCTGTTGCTGTTGTTGTCGCCAATGGCAAAAATGCTTAACACTTTCAATTAAACGCATTAATTTTATGGGATTATGCGTTGGGGCACGCTGCGTGCGGTGCGGCGTCGGTCAAGGGAGGGTTGCTGCGCCGCATCGCATATCAAATTTAATTTGCTCATTTGCCCTAAAAGCTTTTAATGTGTCTTGGGTGGCAACATGCCCCCCCCCCCCCCCCCCCCCACCACCACCATCACTCATAGCTGCTACCACTGGTCGCATAGTCGAAATAGCTTAAGGACTTGGCATGCCGGCATGGGGGGTGCTAGGGGGGGCTGGTGTTGCTACCTAGCGCTTGCTTACCGAGCAAAAATGCGCCCCTAATTAAATTCAATATTAAATTGAGCAAAACGCAATTAACTCAAAAGGCGCACAGCGCAGCAGACGGCAACGTTGCTGGCTGCCAGACAGACTGCCAGACAGACTGCCAGACAGACTGCCAGAGCGACTGGCAGAGCGCCAGACCTCGCCGTGGACAGGCACCGACTTGCTGCCACAAGCTGCCGTAAGCATTATGTTACGTTACTTTGCGTTACGTTACGTATACGCAGCGTTTGCGTTCGCGTTCGCAGCTGAACTGTGATTTACCCCCCAAGCTGCCCTCCCCCCCATCACACAGACGAAGAGATAGAAACCGGCAACAACAATAGCAATAAAAAATGCTAACAAGAACTATGGCATCAGTTCCTGCATTGATTGCTCAAAATGTGCTGGTAATCGAATGTGTGATCGATTGAAGGTACTCTTGGTAAACGTATATCGATAGTTATGTCGGAGAAATAATTTAATCGATAAAATGGAGCATATAGTTGGGTTCAATCAAAACCTCTAGACTATCGATTGTTATCGATAAGTATATTGCAATACGTACTGCATTCATCGAAGTTAAAACTGCAGATAGGGTCAACTCTTTGACTGAATAGAGTCTGGCTTAACATTGCCACACTCGTTACACGTTATCGATAAGTTATCGAATGTCGACACGTTATCGGTTATCGATAAGAAACTTGTCATAAATCGATAAACTAAATCTTTGAACCATCAATTTATTCCATTTTTCTTTATGGATATGGTATAAAAATATAAAAGTTCATCAGCTTATTTTGAAATATTAAAATTTCTTTCCCCTTTCCTGCAACATGGCAGGGAATTGAAATCTTTAAATTGAAAGCACAATCGCGGATAGAAGGTATTATAAATTTGTCACGAAATGTGTAATGCCCTGAAGGAGACGTATACGAGTCTATAAGGCATATATATTCTGGATCAGCATTAAAGGAGAGTCGATTAATTGTAAAAATCTCCATCTGATTGTACTAAATCGTAATAAAACTTGGCATAGATATTATATTTTACTGCAGACAGTATATACATATGTTATAGGAACGATCGGGCAACGATTGAATTCAAAATTACATTTCCTTATTATTAATAGTAATCAGCCTCAATGAAAGCTATAAATCTATTATTTTTGGCGTTTGGAACTTGGGAATTTCAAACTAGTTAGAGAAAAGTTCTAATAACTTTGAAATAAAATACAAATTTATCAATTAGTTTTCTTTCAATAAAATTAAATACAACCTTGTATTACTTAACTATTAACTGGCAATCGAATGTGTTTAATCGAATAGCATTAATCGATATATCGGTATATACCTTGAACTAGAATAAGAGAACGATAAGAACGAAGGAAGGAGTGCAACCGATTGCTGAATCAGTGATCGGAGCTCGGAATAAAGTCAGTTTGACATGAACTTGCATGCACATCACAGTGTGAACAATCTTCTGTTGAACGAGCGATATATTATACTCGATAATTCTCATTTTGCACCACTGTGCGCTTAGAAGCCGTTAGCTGTTAGCTGTTGCTGTTGCTGCTGCTGCTGCTGCTGTTGTGTGGGCGTTGGAACAATGCGCACACACAACGAAGGACAACGCAGCAGTTACATAGATAACAATTAACAACGTTTCCCAGTCCCCCAGTCCCCCAGCAACAGCCATAGCCCCAGCTATAGCTCCAGCCCCAGCCGCTGCCCGCCTCTTGTCCTGCTGCGCTCTGACTGTGTAACCCGCTGGCAACGTTTTGGCAATCTAAGATGTCGGCAAACATTTTGTGTGCGTGTTGACGTTGCCGTCGCAGCAGCAACAACAGCAGCAACAGCAGCAGCCGTCAGAACAGCCGAGTCTGATGTGTGCCAGCGATAACAGCGCGCCCTAGAGGCAAAAACTACGAAACGGCAACTTGGCAGTATCCCCCCGCACACCACATTCCCCAACCCCCAATCCCCATTCCCCAACCCCTTGCAACGCCCCCTTTTGGCAAGCGAGCAGCAAAATTAATGTCTGCTAATGATTTGTGCCGGCATGTTACCCTCGCGTGCCACGCCCCTGTAACACAAAACTCCACCGCCACCGCCACCACCCCCGCTGCCGCTGCCGCTCCCGCCCACGCCCTCGCCGGCGCATGCAAAGTGTTTAATGTTTCATAACTGAACATTGCCAGAACTGAGAACTGAGAAACTGGGAAACATCAGAGCACACAACAAGACAAGGCGCACAAAGTCAACTTGCAGCTACTGACGTTGCTGACTTGCCCCCAGGGTAATCGAAGGGGGGGGGGAGCGGTGTGCATGGACAGCGGGGCAGGTGCACAACTGGCGCTTGGCATTGCAATCTCACTTTCAGTTGTCAGCCAGGCAGACAGACAGTGAGACAGACAGACAGACAGTCAGGAGTTGCATATGTGGAGCGCATAAATTGACAAAGTTGGGACAGGGCCCGGGGGCTGGGGGCAACTATTGTGTGTGGCAACATTGTCAACGTTGGCTGCAACTTGTTTCTCAGTGCTAATGAGTTGAAGTCAAGAGGGAAAGAGCAGCAGATATGTGCTTTGCCACAAGCTATCGATATACAAAAGAGTAATCGTTGCAGTTATCGAAACAATGTCAACTCAAGTTGTATATATTTTGTTATCGATATGCTTTAAATATCATCCAGATCTGAGAACTACTTAATGTCAGTGTCAGCAATAATATTCTATCGGCTATCGTTTGTTATCGATACCACAAAGTGCTCACATAATCTTACTAGCTCATTGTAGAGATGCTTACTTTGTTTTAATTAAATTTTTATTGCATACCATCACTATCAATATCAAAAATCGATAACGGGACACTTATGGGAACATATCGACGCTTACATATTTGCATGCCAACTGTACCATCGAGACACAAGCGAGAGCTCAAAATGAATAATAGTGTCAATAAATCATGCATCAATCTATGCATGTTAATGAGTTGCATATTTAAATTTATCGATAACATATCGAAGCACATAGGTAATGAACTCACAAGTCTAGCATAGCCAGTCTAAATGGCTTAGACTAGCCCCTGTCCGAGCCCCCTCCTTCCGGCCACAGCTCATGCATATTTATTGACCACACACGCTGAGGCGACGTGGCCACGCCCACCACTGCCACCACTGGCACCACTGGCACCGCTAGCCCCACTGGCACCGCGGTGACCCAGGCACGTTTGTACTAGCTGTTCGGTGGGTGTTGCCAATGTGCGATGAAGAAACGCGCTCTCAACTCGATTGCAATTACATGAAATTTTAGTTTATAATTTGATTAAACTTTTCAATTACAATATGCAATGAAGTTGCTCAGCGACAAGCACCGGACCGAACCGAACCGAACCGGACCGCAGCAAGGAGGAGCGTGAAGAGCCAGAAGAGGCGACTGCCTGGACTGCTAATTCCCACAATTACAATTTGCTGGCAAGCAATCAAGAGCGAGTTGCCCCAGACCCGAGCTGGCCAGACCAGACAAGACCAGGCCAGGCTAGACCTCCCAGGCAAATGGCAAAAGCACCTGCATCTGCAGTAGTCCATGGCCTGTAAGTCTGTGCACAGCGAGAAAAAGTTGTTCTTATACTATCATCATTACAATTCGTTGAGAAAAGTAGGCCAAAGGAGTGGCGCTTCGGACGGTAGTATCTTAATAATAAATTGAGTAATGGTAATTGCCACAGTAAGGATCACTAATGAGGATGCTTTTCAACATTGGTGATTCGAAGCGTTAATTTTGATGATTTGATTAATATAATAGAAAGAATTCACTCAGAATACTCACTGATTTCTTAACGGATTATTGTACACTGAAGGTCTACAAGACTTATTATAAAGCGTCCTAGACTTCCCTAGGTTTCAATACCACTAAGGACAGGATGGTCTATGTGAGTTCACCTTCTGAAGGGTGATCTACCATCTTAGCCTAACCTGAAGAGGTCACTTTTCCAAACCAACTAATTCTAAGCACCGGATGGTCTATGTGAGTTCACCTTTAAGAGGGTGATCCACCATCTCAACCTAACCTGAAAAAGTCACTTCCCAAACTAGAAATTGTGAGCATATTTTGTGAACTTAAGAAGGAAACCTCATTGAAGGTAGTCACCTGGTCAGAAAAAGAATTAGCTTCTGAGTACACATATCTTTCTTCCTTGCATTCGTGCAGGAAATAGGGTTGATTGGGGGTTTTATGGGTTTAGAGTCAGCAAATTGAATAAACTCACTGACCCTAGATCAATGAGCTGCCAAAAGACAATAGCAATACATTATCATGTTATCCAGAAACGATATCAAGATTAAGAAGTCAAGCAATGATGAGCGTGTCTTAGGCTCCGAAGAGGTTAGAATAGATCTTGAGGGTCGTCTCCCTATTGACAATAATAATCTTAAAGAACGCTTGTTATTCTAACTCTTGTAATCGAGTTTGCATATTTGATGAACATGAATTAATGTCCTTTACGAAGAAGATTGAAATGTTATATAAAGAAGACCAGCATATTTTTGCAAGTGTATTGTACTGGCTCCGACTCCAGGAAAGAGCTGGCCAAGTGCCAGAGCGAAGGTAACCAAAAACCCGACAACTGTCAGCAGTCGGCAGTCGGCAGTCAGCATATGGCCAGGCCTAGACTTGAATCTGGACTCTAGGCTTGCAAGGCACACCCCACACACACTACACACAGTGCACACACCACACACACCACACACACGCCACTCACACTTGCCCCCACCGCTCGCCGCCACGGCCTGTGACGTTGTCTGCGTGTGGTTCATAATCTTAAATTGCCAGCCAGCCAACTGGTTGCCTGCTTGGATGCCTGCCACGTACGTGCTCATGTGTGCAATGCGATAGAATTTTCCTTTTTCTTTTCTGCTTTTCTTTTTTTCATGCTGCAGGTTAATCTAAATTAGTAAAATATACACGCAGCCGCAGCGCAGACGGTCGGCGTTGAGTTTAACTAACTCAAAGGTAAATAGACAATGTCGCTGTCGCAGTCGCAGTCGCTGTCGCCGTTGCAGCATCTCAGTCGCGACGACGTCGTCAAGCGTCGACAACTCTTCAGTTGTCTGTGTATTGTTGTTATTGTTATTATGTTGCTGACGCCGACGTCGACGTCGACGTCGCCGCATGCAAAACCCAAGTAAACTTTAAACAAAACTTGGCACAAAGCTGCTGCCGGCTCGTTAGCTAGAGTTGAGCAGCTCATAGCTAAACAGTGACTGGACAAGTCACTGCCTGTGATCACAGTCACGCTGGGACATATTTTCCTTGTTTGTAACGTTTTTGAAAGAAATACCGAACGGTTTTCCTCTTCGAAGTCTCATTCGAGAGACAAAACTCTTCAAACCGCATTATTAATTCATTTTCGGAATTCAGAACAGCTTTGCTCGGTATTGTAAATAGTAACAGATCTGATTGAGATTCAATCTCTCTGACACTAAAACAGAAAGATCATCGATGTTGATAGATTTAACTATCGATAACATCGACAAACGTATATACCCGGACATACCGGGTTCTTAATAATTTCCTTTAAACTTTATTACAATTGCATATAATGTTGCTTTTAAATGTATATTTAACTTTCCCTGAGTACCACTGCGCTTCTGTTCTGTTAATGTTAAATTTTAATGCTTATAAGAATAGAGCTGTTATACTCCACATAGTCTGTTATGTTATTATGCATCAATAAGAGTTTATCATCTCTAAGTGGTTCTATCAAAGGGCGCAACGCTTTATTACAATTCGAGGTACAGCTACCCTTAAATATATATTCAGTTTTCTATCATTATCACTGTGCTCCTGTTCTGTTAATGCAAATAGCGCTGTTATACTCAAATAGTCTGTTATGTTACATGGCTTCAATAAGAGTTTATCATCTCTGCATGGTTCCATCGAGGGGCTTAACGCTTTATTTCTATCCGAAATAACATTACCCTTTAATCGTTATTAAATTTTCTATAATTACAACTGCACTCTTGATCTGTTAATGCGAATAGAGCTGTTATGTGCCAAATAGTCTGTTATGTTGTTAAGAGTTTATCAATTCTACGTAGTTCTATCGGGGAGCTAAACGCTGTATTTCTATCCGAAACAACATTGCCCTTTAATAGTTATTCAATTTTCTATAATTACAACTCTGCTCTTGTTCTGTTAATGCAAATAGCGGTGTTATGCTCAAATGGTCTGTTATGTTATTAAGAGTTTAATATCTCTAAACGCTTTATTTCTATCCGAAAAAATAATCATAATAATAATTTCTAACAGCGCTGTTATGCTCAAATGGTCTGTTATGTTAAGGAGCTTCAATAAGAACTTTGCATCGCTTCGCTTTGATTGTTGCCCCGCTCTGGCAGTTACTTTCCGCCTGTGCTCGTGACTCTACGGCAAAGCTTCATCATTCACGTTTGCCCATCTTCATTTTGCAGTCAGCAGCAACATAAGAGGATTTTCATTAAGGCGCATAAAAATGTTGTTGTTGCTGTTGCTGTTGCTGTTGCTGTTGCTGTTGCTGTTGCTGTTTGTGCTGCTGTCTCCGCATGCCGATACAGAGTTACAAATAGAGCTGCTGCTCCAGCTTAGGCCCCAGTCTCAGTTACAGTGAGAACCACAGCCGGAAATGCACAGGCAAATACAAAACGCGAACGATGGGAACATTGTAAGTTGTTTGCTGGTTTGTTGGGCTCTTGTCGTCGCTCGTTGTTGCTTGATGGCTGCCTTGGCCTTTGGCCCCAAAAACGCAGCGAAAGGTAAACAGCTTTAAGGTGAGCGCATCACAGGCCCAGACTCCCTAAGTCAACGGCGAATCCTTAACGTCTGCTGCTGCTGCCTCTGCTGCCTCTGCTGCTGCTGCCGTCATTGAACGTGTAATAAATACAACGCACCGCAGCACAGCAACATTGCCAGCTGCAGCGCCTGCAGCAACAACAAAGTCAAGTACATTGTGCGCCGTAGTATCATTTGCACGTACTTGTCACTCGGCCTGAAGTTGCTGTTGCAACTTGACTGTTGACATTGCCGTTGCGCCTATGGGCCTTGAGTGTCCTGGTCTATGCCTATGCCTATTTGCATGCCCGTTGCTCTGCCGCAGACTCTTGCCCTTGCCCTTGCCCCCACCACGCTGCAGCTTGACCTGGACAATGGCTGCGATTCGCATTATGTCCAGCTCGCTGGGCTGCCTGGCAGCGTCTTCGTTTCCATAACGGAAGTAGCCCCGAATGCTGCACACTTTGCATAAAATTAATATCGAGCCACTGACTGCCCATTCGCCCCCCCCCCCCCCCCCATTTGGCCCCTTGTCCCCTTCAGCTACTTCATGTTTCCGACAGTTCATTGCGAGTGTTTTAACGGTCGCCACTTCCGCCGCCGGGCGCCTCTCCGTCCGTTCTGGGCCGTCCGCTCGCATAATTCGCTTTTTATGTTAACTTTGCCATTTCAAATATTTAATTTTGAAAAATAATTTATTCATTTCCGGCTCGGACTCACTCGCCACTGGCCACTCGCCACAGCCTCACGCGTCGCCCCGTTGATGATGATATTTCTTGCCCGCCTTATTATTTCTCCTTCACATTATTTTTTTGAGCAACCGCAACTTTATTTGCTTTGTTTTGCCCGCCGGGTGGAAATTGAAACTGAACTGTAATCAAAGTGCGGCTATTTGATGTCATCTGCTGCCTGCTCAAATGTAAATGAATTTCTGCATCAATTCATTTGACGCACTCACATTTACAATATGAATTTCGAATGAGCACAGTATTCGAATGGGAGGATGTCTTTGAGGGTGGCTACTTGCGCTCCTTACATTTGTTTTTTACTCCCTGTACCCATAAAATGGGTAAAAAGGGGGTATTGGATTTGTGCAAAAGTATGTAACAGGCAGAAGGAGACATCTCCGACCCTATAAAGTATATATATTCTTGATCAGTATCAAAAGAGATTTCGATTAGGCCATGTCCGTCTGTCTGTCCGTCTGTCCGTCTGTCCGTCCGTCCGTCTGTCCGTCTGTCTGTCCGTATGTATGAACGCAAGGATCTCAGCAACTATAAGAGCTAGAGACACCAAATTTGGAATGTAGGTTCGTGTATAGCGGGAGCAGGTCAAGTTTATTTTAGATTTGAGATATCTCCCCCCGTTCCCCCGCTATTCGATAAAAACCGTTTTACAGTTACAATTTTCAAGATATAGCTTTAAGATTTGGCATGTCCAGTACTTTAGTCCCTCTTAATCTACTGTCCAAATTTCAAGTCGATCGGATAATAAACACCTAAGTTATTCACGAAAGAAGATTCAGTGCTGCAGCAAGGGGAAGAAGAAGCACAGTCACAACTTAAAATGCCTGGCTTGCGCTGTGGCTCGTGCGTGTGCGTATTTGTGTATGTATGTGTAAGTTAACGAAGATGCGATCGGAAATTTTTGACCTGGGTACAGGGAGTTTCGTAGTCGGGTATACTCGACTATAACATTCTTACTTGTTTTTTTTTGATATTGTATCCAAAGGAAGAAAGCACAGCGTACTACACTGGCGGAAAACGATTTTCATTTCAAATTGTTATGATATGGCTCATGAATTTTAAGCAAACTTTCTCACTTTTCCTAAACGAAAATTCCTGAACTTTGTAAAAACTAAAATTCATATTTCTTTCCTATGCAAATATAAGAATAAATAATTGTTCAACATTGAAAACGATTAAATGTTGCTTGAAATTGGTGAATTTGGTTAAGATATCTTGAATACGAAAACTTCAGATAAAATAGTTCGATCTTAATCAAATTTGTCCCACACTTAACGCGATTAAAACGTTGCTTAAAATTGGTGAGTTTGGTTAAGATATCTTGAATACGAAATCTTCAATTTATGAGGGTTAAGATATCTTGAAAATGATATCATATAGTAGTTCAATTTGGACCACATTTATTTAACTGATTTGGTGAGTTTGGTTAAGAAATATTCAGAAACAGTCAATTTCCAATCAGATACAGTCATTTCTCACAATCCTACTACTCAGGTACCGTAATGGTTAAAAATTATAAACTAAATATTATTTTGTTGATTTTTGTCAAAAAATTGAAAATTAACTATTATTTTGCGATCGAAAAAAAAAATAATGAAATAAGAATTATTTCAATTTTTATTTAAAAATTATTATATAGCTCTTATTTTCAATTAATTAAAAATAAATTCAATAAAAATTATTTTTAAATTATTCTAATACAAATTAAAAATAAAAGCTTATCCTGTTTTCAGGATACTGCATCCCGATAATTTATATATAACATTTTTCAATTTATCTAGATAATTCTTTTCGAGTTTGATTTTTTGAAACTCATAACTCTTATTTACGATCTCTGCTACTACTACTAAATATAGCAATATTTACAGTATAATACAATTCGCTGAGTTTGGTTGAAATTTATGTAAGAACATAAAAGTTGTTGTACAACTCAATTCTCTACCGATCGCACGTATGACAGCTAAGATATAGCTGATCCGATCTGGCTATTTTTCACATACTATAACCTGATTCATCAACTGAGAGGCTACATTGCATGGAAGGATATAGATAAGAGTACGGAAGGACATGGTTACATTGACTATATATACATGGTATACTTTCTAAAGCATATTTTCCCCCGACAAGGGTGATATGGCGTACAATGGCGCGTATGGACGGCACTCAAATCATTTGTTTGAAAAAATGCACACAATTAAGTTAACGCTTAAATTGATTGCACACACATTTGTGCGCAGCTTAAAACTGCATTCGATTTAATTATCGCATATAAATTTCAGTCGTGGCAGAAGCCCAAGCTGCTGCCAATCAGCAGCAACAACAAATTGCTGTTGCTGTTGCAGTTGCAGTTGCAGTTAATTGTATGGCTTTGCCACAACGAGACTTAAATATAATGCTCAGCAATTTGAATGCATTGTGCGAATGTTAAATGCTTTAATGCTGATTACATCACTGTGTAATTGATAGGATCCTTCGAAAGGATGGCGACTGTTTAACCTGCATGCTTAATAGATGCCAATTAGCTGCACCAATAAGTTAAGAAGTCGTTAAGGCCAATAACAAACCAACAAAGACGATCTTTAACAGACTTCTCAATACAAAGGAAATGACAACCAGTGAAGTTTGAGTTCCAACTCTCAAACATTTACATTCTAGTTAGATGAAATGCCTTGCAACCTTTTAATTGATTCGAGTTCAAGTTAAAGTGCAGAATAATCTAAACATGAACATTTCAACTCATCGTGCTTTAGTCAGCACAACTAAGCGCTGAGTGATTTCCGCTGCATTGGGACTTCGAACCTTGAAGTTTTAATCAACATTTAGTGATTTTAGTGACTTGAATCAGCTATATACATGTTGCAACAAAGCAGGCTAAGCTAAGAGCAGAGAAATCAAGTCAGCGGAAATCAGTCAGCGCTTAGTGCTGCTGAACGCGCCCAATAGATTGATTTGCTTTGCGTAATCTTTACTTTAAGCTCTATTTAACACTAAATTGAACTTGTAGCTCTTTTTCTTCCCATATTATATATGCATTTAAGCTCAACTGTCAGCCAGACCCAGCAACGCACAAATACTGTCAAAATGTTAGCCTGGTCACGTTTTGGCATTGTGGCTTTCAGTTTCTCAATCAACTTTAGCCACTTTGTCAGCCAATTTGCATGCAACTTGATGCAAAAACAAAAGTTCACAATTAAATGGCAGCCAACAAAGCGGCAACAAATGCGCCATATACATTTCAAATAGTTTCAAAAACCAAAAATGTCGAGCATGATGAAACAAACCAACAATTAAAGGCAACACACAAAATGTGCTTTCCATTTAAGTATTTCTATAAATGTTTTCATACAAAACATTTGACTATTTTTAGTTTTATTATTTTATTTTCATTTTCATTTTCATTCTGATTTTGATTTTTATAACTATGCGTAACTGTTGAGTGTGCAAGAGTGTAAAATTTATTTGATGCAGCCACAACAACAACACACAACATCAGAAACAACAACAACAACCAGCAGCAAATCAGCTGTGAAACATTTTTAATGAACTCAAAAATGCGTGAGATTTTATTAGTGCATTTGATGGTTTATGGCTTTTCTATTTTTTATACACTATCGAGGGTATTAATATTTTGTGACGCAATGTGTAACGCTTACAAGAAGACCTATTGGATCCCAGAAGGTGTACAAATATTAACTCTGGATCAACATGAATAGGCGACTCAATGTAGTTTGCCTGTCTGTTTATGGGAACGAAAGGATGACAATCGAGTTGATTGAAAAACTTCCTTATTTATGAAGATATTCTGACCAAATTCAACAAAGCACATTTGCATTATGTTCTGTACAGGCATACCAAATTTGCTTTGCTTTGAACCACTATTTATAACTTATAACTATCATAGGAATAGTTGCATGAAAACTTAGTTTCTGTATGAAAAACTCTTTTGTTTAGACAAATATTTTATTCAAACTCAGCAATTGCGTGTTTTAATATACTTTATATAGTTTCTATTTAGTTTAATTAAAATTATATATACTTTATGCAGTTTTTATTTAGTTTAACCAGAATTGTAGCACAATATTACATAGAAACTGGCGTGGAAATAAAAAAATAAAATAATAAATAAAATGCAATTGCTATACCTTTGATTGTATATCAACCAAACTCAGCAATTGCGAACTGTTATTTTATATAGATTGCTTAAGAAATTAATGACTCTATCTTATCTTATAGTAGCTTATATAGGAACAATTGCACAGGAAAATTTAATTTTCGTTTAAAAAACAAAGCTGAAAGAGTATTTAGCTACGGCACGGCAAAGTTAGCTATACTTTCTCGTTTTTTTGTGTTTTTTATTATTACAACTTTATTTTATTATTATTATTTTCTTTTATTGGCTGCCGCTGGCCTTTTGTGGCCATAAATTATGCGGCAAAATTATAAACAGGACTGAAAGCCGATGCCGAAATGCTCGAAAATTGCATTTAAATTTTTGTTTTAAATATTAAACACTGTGCGTGTTTCTTTTTCGTTTCTTTTTTTTGTATTTATACTATGTTCCCGAAGCGAAAATAGTATATAGGGTTTGCGAAATGTCCGTCTGTCCGTCTGTCCGTATGAACGCAATTTTTTTTGCCTTTATCTTTGAGCTAGAGCAACCAAACTTGGTACACATGTTGGTGTATATCGTCAATTTATAAAGTGTCGAGATAGACCCCTCACCCCCACCCCCTCCCACGAAATTTGGGGAAAACCTGTATCTTCCCCATTTTTAAAGATATAGTCATCAAATTTGGCATACAGACTAATGTTGAGATTCCCGACAGATCTGCATCAAAAGTTGTTTGACCCCGCACAAAGGAGCAAAATCTATATCTCCCACACCTGTGCAGTTTTTTTCGCGTCTCTTTCTGAACACACAAGTAACCAAATTATATAGGACTGGGAACATAGTATTCTGCAGTCGGGTGCGTCCGACTGCAACGTTCTTACTTGTTTTATACACATTTTAATTAGCTGCATTTTATTGCCACTGCCACACCTCCCCACCCCCCCCCCCCCCCGCATGCCGACGCGGCTGCTGTTGGACGGAACTCATTAGTTGTCATGCACTCAATAAATAGCCGCAACAATACATCATTTAAGCCTTCATTAGTTTATCGGCCAGGCGCCTGGTAAAAGTTATTAGCGACAGTTTAAAATTAAATTGCTGGCCTTTTGTTGTTGCTATGTGACTGTGTGTGAGTGTGTGTGTGTGTGTGTGTGTGTGTGTGTGTGTGTGTGTGTGTGTGTGTGTGTGTGTGTGTGTGTGTGTGTGTGTGTGTATTTTCTCTTGTTAACATATTCATTTGAAAGTTAATGAACTCGTCAATTAGTTTGCCATTGTCTGAGCCAATCACAAATAATTTAATATTAATATTTTCAAATTAATAAATTCTTCGCTCAATTGAGCGGTAAATGTTGTTGTTGTTGTTGGCCTGCAGCAGTTCAGCTGCCGTTCAATGGCTATGCAACATTGTTAACTAATACACTGAGAAAAACTACGTGCTTAACTCGTTTGTCTAGCGCTTAACCAAATAAGAAGTTCGTGATTTAAGAACTTTAAATCCAAATCACTTCAAGTTTGTTTTTTGAATTTAGATGGAATTGGTTAAAAACGAAAGCGTGATTAATTTTGAGCACAAAATGAAAAGATTGCCATCCCAAAAGTAGTGTTTGCACAGCAGTGTTGCAAAACAATCGATGGAACTGTCGATAGCGAGCTCTCTGTTGTATTAGTACCGAAAGGGAACGTGTGGGATAGAAACATTCAAGAGATGGTGGAACGGCACGGGTAAAACTATGGGAACATTATGACAGATGATGTTGGATGTTGGCTCAGTGTAAATAGCCTATTAGTGTTTGGAATGTATCAATACTCCTTAAGGATCTTTTTTTGACTATCAAAACTATCGATGCTGGTACTGTCTATAGTTTTTCAACCCTACTCAATAAGTTTTTGAGCTTGACACGATTTTTGTAAGTGTTTTTCAAGGGGATACATTTAAGAATAAACCAGTTTTATATTGTTTAGAAATGCAGTTCGCAAATGCTATCGATGTTGGTATCTGGAGACTATCAATAACTGATAGTTACTGTTTCAACTATTACAATATCACTATAGTTTCCAACAGAACTGCATTTTGTTTATTACAAGTATATTTTTGCGTTAACCTACAATTCGAAAAGTCTTTTCCTTATTCAAATGAATAATTAGACAAAGCTCTATATTTTCTATCGCTGGTGGTGACTATCGACTATCAAAACTATCGATTGGGGCCATTTGTTAGTCGTTAGTTAATCGATAATACTGCGTAGGCAGCTTTTACTTGAACTGTATTAATTTTTGCTCCTTGTACCCATAAAATGGTTAAAAAGGGGGTATTAAATCTGTGCAAATGTATGTAACAGGCTAAAGGAGACATCTCCGATTCCCCAGAAAGACTACATATTCCTGATCAGCATCAACTGGTCTGCATATATATATATATATACCTACTACATACATAGATACTAAGCTATGCTTTGTTGCTAAACATAATCACTTCGTAAGCCCCTGGACTAACCAGTTGGCCAACTAAACTGTTCAATTGTTCAACTGAACTCCTCTTTGATTTTGGCGATTACCAACAACAAAGCTCTGACAACTTTTTGCCTTTTGGCTAGCTGCTTGCAACAGTTCTCCCCCCCCCCCCCCCCCACCGCACACCCCCAACTAAGCAACCTTTTTCTCCACATTTTTGCAAGCAATTTGTTGATGCTACTGCTGCATATTTCCGTTTCTGACTTTCTCAAGCAATTACTATTTAATTTGCGCAAGCATTTTGCGCCAACTGCGGCGCATCACGACAGCAGCAGCAGCGGCAGCAGCAGCAACACTTGCCACGCCCCCTGCCTTGAGCTACTTGTCTTACGCCAGCAACTGTTGGCCATGTTTGGCTTGTTTTCCTCTACACTTCTTTTGACTTTTGTGTTGTTGTTCAGTTTGTTCTTCGCAGGCGCTTTTAGGTTCTTTTTCTTCTCTTTTTTTTGGCATTTTCGATCTTGTCTACATCGCTGACCACAAGCCGCTTACCAGCAGCGACAACAACACAACAACAACAACAACAACAAACCAACCCGAAGGTGGCCCCCACGCGATTCTGTGGCTGGACATTCACGCGTTTCGTTGGCATTTTTATACACAGAAAGAAATCTATATATGTATATAAATATTTTTTTTATAATAAAAATTGAAACGGAGAGTTATATTATGATTTTTAAATTAAAATTAAAATTTAATTAATTTCATCATTTTTCTTCGATCGAAAAAATGAGTTTTTTTTTCAATTTTTTGATAAAAATCAACAAATAATTTTTATTTTTTTTAAGAATTATGATTAATACGGTATTAATAATACCAATTAATTGTGAACAATATTGGAAAAGAAATTAAAATTAAATATACAATAAGCCCTGGGATTTTGTGCCTAAGTAAACATTGCTGCAGCTGGAAATTCTTTACGGATATCCATCCAGCCTTGACCCGAGTTTTCTTCAATTCTTGTAAGATAAACAATTGATAAACAGTTTTTTTTTAATTATTCCAATTCCAATTCCAGTGAAAAACTGAATGAGGAGAAGGAGGCATCTCCGACCCTATGAAGTATATACATATATTCTTGATCAGTCGAGTCAATTTATTGCGACAATAAGCTATGGCCCTGGCATCACTTTTAATCAACTGAAATCACATTGAATTTTGAATCAAAAATTTCGTGCTTGATGAAAATTTGAGGTTATGGGGGAATTATTCGATTTTTTCTCCGTGTATGTGGTTTATTGTGGCCTGGGGAAGTCACCGCAGTCGTCTACTTAGTCATGTTTTATGGCTCTTTTGGCTTTATAATTTGTCCGACAACAGCTGTGGCATAGACTGCACGACCCCGCCACCCGCCAACCGTCACCCGTCACCCGTCACCCGTCACCCTCCTCCACCAACACCAAAAGCAACACCAGTTTTCAGTTATGGACAGGCAGCAGACAAACTTCAAAGCATTTCGCCTTTTTGGTCTCTTTTCGGGCTTGTTGTCGTCGTTGGGGCTGCTCCAATTAGTTGCCAAATGTTTTCTTGTTAAATTCAAATTGTAATTTTACGATTTTGACCAAATGTTGTTGTTGTTGCCACCACAGTAAAGGCAATGCCAGCCACACTTGAACGTCATTTGGCTGATTTATTGGTTTTGTTCCATGGTCAAAACGGACTTAACATATTTGAACTTGTCCACATTTGAATTAATTATGTTTGAAGATACGCTTGCTATATCCGGTTCTCAAAAGGAAAAGAGTATACATTCCGTTTGTGCAGTGTTTGGGTATAGAGTATAACGCAGCCGGGAGCCTTCGGCTGCAGCAAGCTTCTGTAAAAGCATTTTTCAATGAATTCTTTTTATATTTGTGCTCTTCTGAGGAGTCTTTTTTCATTTTTTGTCAGTTTTGTTTGGCTTTCGAGCAATTCGTTTTCATATTTTTGTCTCTCCGTTTCTGACCAAACATTTTGTTTGCTTTATTCCCCATCGTTTTCGACGTTTTCTTTTCTTTTCATTTTAATTTTTATTTGGTTGGTTTGTTGTTTTCCATGCTGTCTTTGCCAGAGCCCCTCAAAGGAGCGATGTGCTCTTGCCCCTGGCGGTATGGCAACATTTTCCGCCAATAAGGCCGACTAATGTATGCTCTCTGGTCCTTAAATGGGGAGTCTGACAGACAGAAATCAGAACTATATTCACATTTAATATTGTGTATTACATTTTGAGTGTATTCATAGAGTATTCAGACAGGTCTACATGATATTAGCATGAATATTACATTCATATAGTCTATATTGTGTATACACTTATTATTATATAATATATTTGTTGTAACCCGCCACACTTTGCTGTGGCACATTGTTGTTGCATGGTTGATAATGTAGGAAATCAACAAAAATACTATATAATAATAACAATTATCACTGTTTTCCCCTCCGTACCTTATGATCTTGTTTATAGGGTCTGAAGAACTTAGAAACCAATCTAACAAATTTGACCATTTTTCCCGTTGGTAGGAGCAGATTTTTCAAGTTTCATACAACAGTTTTCCGCCCGTGTTGCGAGTACTTTGAATTCCAGATGTTTTTCACTTGCAAACTCGTTTGAATCTGTTTCATTTGAGTTGGGTATTCAGACTCAGATTCAGACTCCTCCAGCAACTTGTGGTACTTGCTTGTTTGTATGCATTTGCTCGCTTACACTCACAATTATTCATAAATCCATTCGTTTTGTTGCTAGTGCATTTGCTACTTCGTTGCAAAGTATTCGTTTCACTTCGTTTTTTATTTCGCTTCCTTGTACTCGCATGTAGTTGGATTTTTTATGTTTTTCTTTTTATTTTTTGCTGTTTGCATTGAGCTGTGCAAATTAAATTGCAAATGTGTCTTGCTCACACACAGTCACACACACACACACACACACACACACACACTCAGTTGCATTCGCTCGTTTCATTCATGGCATCTAAAATCCATGCAAACGCCGCCACAGCAACAAACAAGAGCCAACAACCGACAAGAACAACAACAACTACACACTCCACACACACACTCCACACACACACAACACACAACACACACCACACACGACACACAAACACACACTAAGATTGCAGTTGTTTTTGTTGCTTTTGTTTCATTGTGCGCTATCCTTTTACTTATGCCGTGTGTTCCCTTCCATGATGTGTCTATATGTGCATGTGTGTGTGGAGTGTGCGTGTGTGCGTGTGTGTGTGTGTGTGTGCTTAGCTGCAAATTGCAATTAGTGTTGACTTATGTTGAAGTCATCGTGCACCAGTTTCAGTGCAACCCTCTGCCCTCTGCTCCCTGCTCCCTGCTCCCTGCTCCCAGCCCGACTTGCCTTACCGCGCCTCTACCCCCTCTACCACCCTATTAACCCACACTTTCTTCAGTTGTAATTGCTGCGGTTTTCGTTTTCGTTGTTGTTATTGCTGTTGTTGGCTTTCGACGCCATCGCTGCAATGTGTCCATAAAAAGGCATTTGAGGCAACGGCCAAGTGCAGTTAACTAACTCAAATCGCGCCCCTTGGTCACCCTGGGAGCAGCAAATGAGAGATTTACCAATCGTATCTTGTGGCCCAGACTCCGCTGCGACCGCTCACTGCCCACCACTTGCCCCTCACCAGCAACCTTCAACCTCAGCCCAGGCCAGGAGCATCTGTAACAAGCCGTGGTATTTTAATTGCCGCCTCGGCATGGACTCTGCTTGCCAGACAACAACTAACAATGCCAACTACGACTAGAAGATGTCCTGTGTCCTGCTACAAGCTAGTATATGCTATCGATAACTGCAGCCTCACCATCAGAGCAGAGATCGGTGTGGAAAATCTATCAAGATTCAAAGTCGTCCTCCCGTTAAAAGCTTTCCATCTGGAAATTTCTCGATACTACACTCAGAAAAAGAAATGCCCTAAAATGCAGAAAGCCGCCATACTTTTGTAGCCAAGAGTAGCTATAATTATTTTTTTTGATTTTAATATATATATTTCTTAAATTTAGAAACTATTTCTATTACAAAATTGCTTTCTCTACTATATAAAAATAATTTGTGAATTTTAGGGTAATCTTTATTATAGGATAATATTCTGAATTCCCTGGCATTCATTATTTTGAATGTGTATCGATAGCTTTCATAAGCTTACAGCTACTTTGAAGTACATATATAGATAAGCTTATGATCTTTAATCTTTAATGTGATCAGTTAACATTAAGACTCATTCCTACTATGTATATATACATATATATAGAAATATATATATAATATGATAAATAAATTTAGAAATTACTATTTCTGTTAAATATAAATTATTTCAGTATCTTATGATGATCTTTATTATAGGATAATATTCCAAATTCTCTGGGATACAGTTTTCTGAGTGTATCGAAAGCTTCTATAAGCTTTCCGCTACTATAAAGCATAGGAATAAGCTTATCATATTTAAACTTTAGGATGCAAAGTTAACATTAAGACTTCATCGAAAATAATACGAAAACTATCAAAAATTTAAAACGAATTTCTGCTGCATTTGCGATGGAGGAACCTACAAACTGACTTAGCTGACTATTGCTCTTAGGGTCTGATTTAAGATATGTATGTATGTATATATGGAATAAGCTTTATAGCATCGCAGATGCCTTCTACAGAGTACAGGGTATAAGAACAACAACTGTGATTACGTTGAAAAAAAGATATGTTGGTTGGTTTACTTGGTTTGCTTGGTTTTGTTGGGTTCGCTTTGCTTTGGTTTGGGCTTATTTCCAGTTGCTGCTGCAAAACTTCATTTAAAAGCAATTTTCATTGCAATCTGAGGCGTTGGGATGAGTAGAACCGAATGGGAAGCTGCAAATCGAATGCATCGTTGTTACAATGTTGAATGTTGAACTTCCCAAAACATAACCAGCACTTTGACCTCCCCCCGCTCCCTTTAATACTACTCTACCAGCGAGACCCTGACTAACTTATTCTTCTCCCAGCAGCTTTGCCTAACACTTCCCTAGTCAAGGCCTGGCCACAAAATGTTTTTAAATTCACATAAATTAAAGGCACGGAAAAACTATTAAAGCGTTTGTCGTGCCGACTTGTCTATCCCCTACCCTCTACCCTACAGCCCCACCCCGCTACACCCTGAGTGTGTGTGTGTGTGTGTTGGTTAATGAAGAAAAATAGATGAGTGTTTGAGGTGTGCGACGCTCAGCCAAAATGTGCTTAACATTTTATGTCTCATCTTCTCTAATGCGTGCGTGTGTGTGTGTGTGTGTGTATTGTGCTACTGTTGTCCCCCCCCCCCCTCTTATACACAGCTCCCCCTTTGCGCTCTACGCAGCGGGGTGCCCACTACAACAAATTCATTTCGGGGGCAGCTGGCGTCTCTTGATGGCCTTTTTCTGGCTTTTCAGTGTAACTTGATGTTGTTGTTGTTGTTGTTGTTGTTGTTGCTGTTGTTGTTAATAAGTTGCAACGATTTGTCGCCTGTCTGCCGCTCGACCCCAACACGCTGTAACACGCACTGACACGCACACACATGTAAAAAAGTGTTAATTACAACCAATTGGAATTTTGGTTAGTTTATAATTTGCCATGCCCCGTTTTAATGGCCAACAAATTGATGGCCTCTTTTAACAAAACACTTTATGCAGCATTGCGGAGGGGGTCGAGTGTGTGGTGGAGGCCTGGGGGCTGTAGCTGGGGGGGGTGGGAAGTATTAGGAGCGCCACTGTGTGGCAGCGATTTCATTGCGCCTCGGCAATTTGAAGCCATTTGAATTGCGTGCGGTCAGATGGGTCAGGAGTCAGGGTTAAAGACGAGCGATGTGGGGGCGCGGGGCGGCGGCTGGGGCCAAGGGGTGCGCTGCTACGGCAGGCTGCTAGATTGCCGAGCTAAAAGGCAGTTAAAAACTGTGGCACGTAGCCATTTGCAATGGGCGCGCGAAAGCGTAGCGATGACTGCGAATGAAAGGCCAGGCAAATAAAGGCGGCTAAAAAGGGCCAAAAGGAGGGTGACCCAGGGGCAGGGGCAGGGGCAGAGGCATGGTGAGGGGCTGCGAGGAGACAAGAGGTGCGGTGCAGCGCACTAGGGGGGGGGGGGGGCATGAGGCAGGCAATGAAAGCACAGATTCGATTACACTGAGAGCAGGCAGAATAGTGAGTGCTTAAAAGCCAGGTGATGGAGCTGGCTGCAGGGGCGGGGCGAGGGGGCATAGACCGCAAAATCATGCGGCTATGTTAGTTTGAATGCAACAACAACAACAACAAGCTGCCACAGCGCCAACTCCCAAAGCATTTTCAGATTCCGTTTCCGTTTTATTTTTATTTTCATTTCTCGTTTTTTTTTGCGCTTTGGGGTTTTTACGCTTTGCTTTGACTTGGGCTTTCCTGTGGCATGTCGAGCGGGTGTTGCGGCTAAAGAGAGGTGGGGGGAGGGGGGAACTGAAGCTGGGGCGGCTAGGCAGCCGGAATCTGTGGGCTGTGCTGGGTGTTGGGTGTCGTTGCACTTCATTGAGCCGTGCAAGTGTTAAAAGTGTAGCAAATTGCGTGGTTTTTATGCCACTGCACTGCATCAAATGACGTTGGCAGCAGGCAACGTGGGAACCTCACACAAGCCACACAGATCACTAGGAATACACACACATACATATATATATATATATATACATATCGACTTCTATAGACAAACTAGCCGATTGCATGAATTCATTTCTGTGAATTAAAGCTAAGCTATCATCAAATTGGCCAAGTTTATGAAGGTATAACCTTCTGTTACCATCTGAACCGCCTTCAACACAATATATTCGCTTGATTTGTTGTTCTTGATAAGCTTGCGAGGAGGTTCAGTGCCGAATACTACCTTTTGCCTTGTTTTAGGCAGGTAGAAACCAGGTATAAGCCTGATATTTAACTTCAGGCTGGCCAGTTGAGCATGGGAGATGTTAGCTTATCCCTTCATTCCTTCAAGTTATTTTCACTAAGCTAGGTATGCAACAATTCTATATATAGATTATAATCCAGCGTATTACTACGGAAAGCGTAATTCTAATCGATGTGTTTGGTGTTGGTTTTGATTGTTCAATCATCGACGATTCTTTGGTAAACATCGAACCCATTTCTGCAGCAATACTTTATTTGTTTACGAAGGCAAAACAGTGCTGCGAATCAAAATATATAGTATAATATAATAGAAATATGGAAAAATGTAAAAGATTACAATTGAATCTAATAACGAGACCAGCCCGTTGGGGGAACTTTATTTGCCAGTCCAGATAGCTATGTCCCTACTCACGACTAAGAATTGCCGATGGCGTTTTTAGAGCCTATAGCAAGATAGTAAAGAGTTAGTTGTAAAGTAAAAACTTATAGTATGTAAGGTTTATTTAAGGCATAAAACTAAAGAAAGAGAATAAAGAAAAACAGTAGGAATGAAATCTCCCACCGGGTGGGAGAAGTTTTAGTAGCCAGTTCAGCAAGCTCACAGCTAGGTTGGTTAGAGATTTCCTTAGGGAAAGAAGGATCTAGGAATGGTTACGGATAGGATAAGCATAAGAATAATGTAGCTATAAAGTGGGAAATAGAATGCGAATGAGAGTGGGAGATCTCCGACACGATGGGGTAAGTTTATTAGCCACACCAGCACCATCGAGTCCTTGTAGAACAAAAGAAACAAAAATGCCTGTAAAACATATCCTAACATCCATAAATCACAATAATCTATACGGAATGTTTGTAAGATCCTTGAAATACTAATCTTATAGAAGGTATGGGTAGAAGCCAAAGCCATGCACACAAAAGAAGACTCAAACGTTTTCATCCCCAGGATGTGCCTTCCCGGATTCTCACCTAATTCAATTCTTTTTTAACTCCTTTTAATGTTAAATCTAATGTAATATCCTTGTTAAGAATGTATATAGTGTAATGTAATGTAGATAACTTGTAAATTCCCTATACATTTATCACCCCGTGGTCATAATTGTTTGTTTTCTTCCCTGACTGAGACAGACTATCGCAGTGATCGACTATTCCGACTATTCTCACATCCCCAATGTATACTTTTTGTCTTCTGCAACTCATTCTCTGGCAAATACAAAGAGCCTTCAGTTCTTAGTCAAATGGAATGTTAATTGGATCCTGGGCGCAACTGATTTAAATGAATTTTTAAATCGAATTATTTATTGTTGTAAGTATTCCATTATAACTATTAGTTCATTTACAGCCACTACACGAACTTGAATTCATGTAAGCAAATAGTCAGCAAAATAATTAAAATTCCTATTGTAATCGTCTGTCTTAGCTTGTAGCAGCTTGTGGCTAGAATTCCCAGCATTCCCGGCCAGAACAACAAATCACATTTATAATCTTATAGCCTGCAATTTCCACAGCATTCCCAAACATGGCACAGAATTAAGTACAGTCTCCAGTGGAGTTGAGTCGAGACTGGAGTTGAATTAAGTCGAGTCCTGCACTCCGCACAAAGGACACTCATTATGCATACACAAACTGTCTACCAGCTCTTGCCAACCGTATCCTTCACACCAGGACTAGTTTTTTGTTCGACGCTATTTTTTAAATAAGCAACATTTTTGTTTTTTCTTTTTGCATACTTTCAGGCGCGCCGCCAACAAACAGCAACAACATTTAATACCCCTGCCACTGCCTCAGTCCCCCGCTAGAAAAGCAGCCAACATTTTTTTCCACATTGCCAACGCTATCGCCTGCCCCGGACCCGGACCCGCACCCGCACCAGCCTCCCTTGCCCCTAAAAACCACATTGTTGCGGTTGTGGAATAAAGTGTTTCATTTTGTTTTGTGTTGCAAGCGATTCGCTTACAGCTCGATTGTGGCCCCCCGCCAGCCACTGCCTCCTCGTCATCCTCCTGCTGCTCCTGC
Organism: Hirtodrosophila confusa; assembly: GCA_035043065.1. NCBI lineage: Eukaryota > Metazoa > Arthropoda > Insecta > Diptera > Drosophilidae > Hirtodrosophila > Hirtodrosophila confusa. The sequence continues at coordinate 4,426,993 of JAWNNI010000078.1, forward strand.
TCCTCCTTGTCCATTTTAGCCAGACATATGAGCCGCAATGACTCTTGTTGCATATGTGCAACAACTTAACTGCCAGCTGGTAACTGGTAGCTGAAGCTGATAGCTGATAGCTGGAACTGTTAACTGCAGTTGTAACTGTGACTGTGACTGTGACTGTGACTGTGACTGTGACTGTAACTGTTACTGAGCAATGGCCGCCGTTAGCTCGCGCAATTTGTTGCAAGTCAGGCGGAGGAAAAACCATTGTCCTGCCATTGTCCAACGTCCAAGGTCCTTTGGCTCGTGGAAATGCAAAATGCGCACAGCTGTCGGGATTAACCGACGGCACGAGATTGCAATGTAAACGCAGCGAATTAGTTCAAGCTGAAAACCCATCCCATACCCCTTAAATGCCTTCCACCCCCGAGCCACCAACTCACACACACACACACACACACACACAAAATCACACACAAATAAATGTAATAAAGAAATAAAACTCTCAATGGGGGCGCGGCCGGGGACAAACAATGCCCTTTGGCCTGTTCTCTGGGTTTCCATTTCGATTGCAGCCGCTGCCAAAAACTCGAAACTGAAAATTTAACAGATGGCGCGCATTAGATGCGCTTCACTCGGCCCAGAGACCAACGACCAACAGGAGACCCGGAGTCCACGGAGTGCCGGAGTGCCGGAGTACCGGAGTACCGGAGACCCGCGACCGAATCGCCAGCGCGTCAAACGTACACGAAAATCAAGCGACCCCGCAACCTTCCCCAAAACCGTGGACGAAAAGTGATTCATCTCTGTTCGAATCAAGGTGAGTGAGAGTTCGCAGATTCACTTTCAGCAGACCTTTGAAGTATCCCACCCTCACCTTGATGTTCCCATGATTATTTTCCTCCGAATGCTTATAAATACTATATTTAGTGTTGATGAATTTTGCCAATCACATTTATCACATTAATCACATTTATATAGCTCATATATAATTTTCCAGCACTTTTTACGCATTCAATAGGAAAATCATTTATTTCTTACAAAAACAAAGTGCGCATTCAGCAGAACTAATCGCTGACTGATTACCGCTGAGTGATTTGGCTTTTCTCAACGATTTATAAATGAGACTTTTCTGGTGACACATATATATAACTGACTTAAGTCTGTTGGCTTGATTGATTTTGCTGCAATTCCAAAGATCGAGGTGTTAATAGATGGAAAAAGCAGCAGAAATAAGTCAGCGCTTAGTTCTGCTGAGCACGATTCTTGATTTAGACATTACATGAAGTATCAAACAAAATCAAACAAGATAAGATTTTGATAGTCTCCAATTTCTTATCCTTTATGCTTTCTTATGCTAATTAATGTTGAATTCTTCACAGATTTGTTCCACTGTGCGACAATTTGTGTGCAATTGGTCATCGGGTCTCCGTTTCCATAACAGAATCGAAACAAATTGCCGTCGAATAAAGCAAATCTAAATATTAATGTGCGACTCAATGAGTTCGAAGCGGGTCGCATCGGTACGCTTCGGGAGCATGGGTTTTTTGGTTTTTGTTTCGGGTTTCGGGTTTGGGGTAGGCCTCAAGATAAGCCACACGATTTCAGGTAGCCATGAATCGCGCGCTCCCTACCCCATTGATGGTCCAATCCCAATCCCAATCCCAATCCCAATTCCAATTCCTCTTTCAATATTTACTCTTTTTGGCTCGCGTAAATCTTGCCAAATCTTTCACAGGCAGCCAGTTGGTCAGTCCAGTGGAGTTCAGGGTGGGTGTGCGCGGAGTTTGGAGTAGGGCCGGGCCCCATATAATGGATGGCCGCGACCAACGGGCAGACGTCGCTTGGAATTTCGCTCAACATAAATATTTTTATCACTTGCCTTTGCCGGCGCTTCGAGTTTGTTTGTTTCCGTTGCTTTTTTTATTTTTATTTCACTTTTGTTGTAGCTTTCTTGTTGTTTAGTGTGGCATGCATTTGAAATGAAAAAGGGATGCGGATACGGATGCGGATGCGGATGCGGACGCGGATGTGGATTCGCTGGACTTGGGGCCGCCCTCTAGGCGCGACTCCAACCAGAACTAAGCTGATAATCAAAGCGCTGCGACTTATGTGTTAAATTAATTTTATGCTCCGGTTATGGCAAGGGGTGGAAAACGTATTATTATAACCATAGATTAGGTATGATTAGGTATGATTAAGTATGATTAACAAGTCATGAATCATGGCTTTAGTTATGCATGAATTCTGCGTTAAACTTAACTTGATTGCCTCAAGCTTCAATTTGTTGAATAATTTATTGTGCATAATTATGCATAAATCTTACAATTGCAGCATAAAATTTATAAAGCTTCGTTGAAGTATGATTAGGTATGATTAAGTATGATTATCAAGTCATGAATCATGGCCTTAGTTATGCATGAATTCTGCTTTAAGCTTAAATTGATGATTCCAAGCTTCAATTCGATGAATAATTTGTGTAATCTATGCATATTGTGCATAATATCTGCATAGATTTCTCACCCTGCACGAATGATTTGCAGCATATCAGCTCTGATGAGATCCAGCTTATTTTGCAACCAGTTAATCTCATAAATACTAGCATAAATGTAACTCGGACTGCAGTTAATCGCACTGTTTTTGGAAGCAACCCTGCACATATAGTACATACATATTTGTAGCTCACAGCTGCCACCTTGTAGGTCATTTCCAATGCCAATTGCCCAGGAGATTTGTCCATAAGCCATAAATTAGCACTGACTCCGGCGTCGCATCCTTGGGTAGTCGCCGCTGCTGACCTTCGACCGCGTTTGTTCTGGGCCTTTTAACGTTATGGGGTTGACCCGCAAGTCGTGGCAGCCACAGCTCGTGCCACAGCGTAGCGGGGGCAAAGTTGGAGACGGCACAACTCCCTAACTTGATGTCGCCCGCTGCGCATTTGTTTCTTTGATTAATTCTGGACGGGCGACGGGCGACGGCCCACAAAAAGTTAATCGTTAGTAATTTATGACTCTCCGTGGAGGCGAGACAGAGCCAAATAGCCATGGTTGCTGTGGGGGTAAGGCGGACGAGGTGGGGGCACGTCTGCAAGGTGCGGACAATGCTGAGCCAACAGCAAGAACACAAATAATTGGTTTGTTTGCCAGTGTCCAATGTGGACACCCTGATGATGATGATGGCATAAATGACCCGCTGACTTTGACAACAAATATGCCAGGGGAGAAAGGAAGGAAGGAAGGCGATCGATTCACTTGGCTTCGATTCGATTCGATTCGATTCGATTGCAATCGATTGGATTGGTTAACGCTGCAACTGGAGGGTCGAGGCATTCAAATGTGCCGTCCAAGTGTTGAATGAAACACCAAAAATGCAAAGAGAGAAGAATGTCGATGACGTCGTCGATGGCATTGGCAATGGCAATTGCAATGGCAATTCGTTGCCTGTTGGCAATGCATTCAACCGGGTTCATTGCGCTCCAGGAGTGCGGTGCAAGCAACTGCCGACTGTCGACTGTGGACTGTGGACTGTCGAGGAGTGTGCCACACAATGGTCGCAATTGAAAACGCCACTCGATGAGGCCAACAGAGCACACAACTGTCCGACCAAATGCCGTACATGCCAGCCGCGTGGAATCCTGAGCTTAAGCGAGAGTCGCCTCAGCATTTTCCGCACTTTGTGTGCCACTTCCACAAATTATCCTGCTATTTGTATTTTCACAAGCTTCAAATATGCATGCTTAGCCTGCATTCGCATATCGTGGACATCTGTTACGTATATATATCAACACTATAACGTTGAGAAACTCTTGCTTTTCTCCCCAATTTATGTTAGTTATCCCCGCTTCACACATTCCATATTCCATCCGATCGAATTGAAATTTGGACAGTAGATTAAGAATGACCAAAATATTATACATGCCCAGTCCCAAGGCTCTATCTTTAAAATTTGTTGCTGTTAAACGTTTTTATCGAATTGCGGGGGAACGGTGGGAGATATCTGAAATTGGAAACAAACAAACCTACATTCCATTTGGTGTCTCTAGCTCTTATAGTTGCTGAGATCGACGCGTTCATATGGACAGACGGACAGATGGACGGACAGACGGACTTGGCCAAATCGAAACCTCTTTTGATACTGATCAAGAATATATATACTTTATAGGGTCGGAGAGGTCTCCTTCTGCCTGTTACAAACATTCGCACAGATTTAGTACCCCCTTTTTACCCATTTTATGGGTACAGGGAGTAATAATCTAAAATGTTCCTAAACAACTCTTCCGTAAATAGTTTCAATACTTAAGCTGCAATTTGTCATACTTTAATTATGCTTAATTAGCTATCATAATATTCAAAGATAAGCTGAAGTGACAAACACTTTTCTGATATTGTACCCCGATAAAGCTGCTCGTTCAACAGAACTAATCGCTGACTAATTACCGCTGACTTGCCAACCGATGACAGTTTTATCGTTTTACTTAAAAATTAATGTAGCCTGATTTATGATTGATTTTTGGTCGGAAATTATTCGCATTTAGTTCTGCTGACTGAGTCCAGCTCATTTCACTTTGAGTTAACTTCAATTCTAACAGTTTCACTTGTAAAACCAGTTCTTAACTCAAGCACTTTGACATTTATCTACTTAAGTAAGTAGCAGCTAAGTTCTAACACTTGCTGAAATTTATGTTCTCCTTAATAAGCTTTATAATCACAATATGAACCACAAAGCACAAAAACTCGCTCACATCAAAAGTTCACATTAAAAGTTGCGAGTTAAATTGCGCCTCATCAATCTAAGAAATGTTGCTAGATTCTGCAACAACATTCCTGTGTTAGTCGCTTTTGTAATATTGCATCTATGCGCTTGTTTCCACACCACTTCATAGAATGATTTCCAGAAAGCATTAATCACTTTAGGATATCTTAAATCACGTTTACACGCACGTCTTATAGGCAGATAAGACCTTAACAAATCGAACATTTTGACTTAAAGCGCTGAGTCTACTTTTATACCCCTTCGGAGGGTATTATAATTTAAGAAATAAATGTCTCCCGCATTAAAGGAAATGCTTTTGACTCCGCAAAAACATATATACATTCTTGAACCGCATGAATATCTTTTTCCTTAATTTGCACAAATGTTTTTTCTTTTGCGTCAGATCTCAACTGACATATCTCTTCATTTAAATCGGTGTTCTTATTATTGAGGTAATCAGGTAGGAAAATTGAGTTTTTGCCTAAAAAACTTAATGGCCTTTTCAGATATTTCCACCAAAGTTAGTTTACTTAAATTTAAAACAAAATCAGATGACTATATTTTGGATCAATCGGTCGAAAATAGAGGGGTATATAGTGTATATAGAAGGTATAAAGGAAGGTATATATAGTGTATAAAAAGCTCGAAAACTATTTAGAATAATACACATTTTTGAATCGAATATTTTGTTTGAATGTGGTGTTATATATGTATGTCTTGTCTATATTGGGGTTACAGATCTGTTTTCACCATCGAACATTATTAGAAAGTAATTCTACAGCGAGTGAACAGAGTTCATTGTTTGCACATTACTATCATATTATATTATTATTTTGTTTTGCTTTAAGTTACTTTATGGATCATATTAAATTATATTATTATTTTTCCTAAAAGTGGGGTGTAAAAGTAGTTTTGTCAGTTTGTAGGGAACTTATTGAGCTGACCTTATGGTTATAGCCCATGGGATTGGGCGGGTGAGGTTGTTAGGGCTTGGAATACTCACTTTTGCACTCGTTGGCATCGTTGTCCGTGGCACGTCCCCAGGGCCGGTCGAAGTAGAAGGGCTTGCAACGCTCGCACTCGGGTCCGGCGGTGTTGTGCTTGCAGGCGCAGGTCATGACCAGCTTGGCGTTCAGCTGCAGGGCGGAGGCAGTGCGTCCGAAGTGGCTGTGCAGCGAGGCGGGCACGTCATCGTCCTGGCCATCGTCCGCCTCGGTGTGAGCTGAGCCGGTGCTGCCACTCGGCCCGGAGCTGGCACTGGAGCTGGAGCCGGAGCTGGTGGCGACACACTCGGAGGCATGGCCATTGCACTTGCAACGCCCGCCGACGGCAAAGTCGGATACGGCGTAGTGCTGCGAGACGGAGAGCAACTGTTGCATGGCGGCGGATGTGGCGCTGTCTGGCGCTGCTTGCCCGGATGCGGACACCTTGCTGGGGGGTGTGGCCTTCGGTGGTGCGGGTGGGGGTGTTGGGAGCGTGCTGGCTGGCAGCTTGCTTTGGAAGTGCTTCTCGTAGAGGCTGCTCTTGTGCTTGGACTGGCGCTTGCTCTCACCATCATTGGCATAGTCCAGATGCAGTGCGTCATCGAGCTCGAGATGCTTTTTGGGCTCCTCGTACTCTTCCTGGTCATAGCCGGCGCTGTCATTGTCCTGCAAATTGTAATCGTACTCATCCTGCTCCTCCAGCTCGTGCCCATCCAGCTCCTCCTCCTCCTGGCTGGCGGTCATCTCATCGCTGAAGCTATTCGCATTTCCCTTGCCCTTGGCCCGCTCGCGGCTAATCAGCAGCTGCGGCGGCAGCTCCAAGCGATGGAACACCACACGTATATCGGTCGCCGTCACCCAATCCTGCAGCACCAGCGAGGCGTCCAGATCGTTCGCCGACGGGCGACCCTCCAGCGTGTTGAAGGCGAACCTCTGGGCCGCACCACCTGCCGAACCATCGTGCTGCGAGTTCATGCAACGCGCCTCCTGCTCATTGAACTTGCTGATCTTGGCCCGATCCGGGCGTCCGTAGAACTTCTGGCACTGCGAGCTGTAGAACTGAAAGGGTTGCCAGGTCTGGCCAAAGTCGGAGCTCTTGTAAATGGCCAGGGAGTCGGGGCGCGGCGATTTGGGGCAGAACGAGAGCGAGATGTAGGTCAGCTCGTACTTCTTGCCCAGCGACAGGGTGAGGGTGACATTGTCCGGCGGCGCCGTGTCCGGATCATGGGGCACATTGACGCTGCCCGAGCGCCAGCAGGTCACATTGCTTGGATTGTTGAGATCCGTCAGCGCAGCGGCGCCGTAGCGCGGCTCCGACTTCTCGCAGAGGCGGCACTCCCCGGCGCTGCCATCCCGCTGCAGCTCGCAGAAGCGCTCCGGCTGCGGGGAGCCGCAGACGCTGGACGCCTGCACTGGATTGCCGTAGGCGGCGTTCACAAAGCTGGGCAGACACTTGCGCGGCTTCCCCTCAAAGTAGCAGGGATCGTTGGCGTTGATGTTGACGCCGGCTGCGCAGAGGGCCAGCGAGGCGAGCAGCGTGGCCAGAGGCAGAAGCAGCGGCAGCCTCATCTTCAAATTCAATGGATTCGATAACGATAACGATTACGATTGCGATTCTCTTCTTTTGGCAAGGCAAGCGGCGTTATCGCCTATTTAACTCACACTCTCCCCCTCTCTTCTGAGCACTCTCCTCTCTCTGTCTGTGTCACTCGCGAGGATCAATGAGGCGAACAATGTGGCGCAAGCACAAAACAAAAACAACAAAAACACGCAACACGCGACACGCGCTGAGCGGCGGCGTCACTGAGTCTGGCACGACGGCCGCATGCAACAGCTGCCGCTCTGATTTCCGATTTCTGTTTCGATGTCTGTTCTCTATCTCACTCACTCGCTCACCCGCTCTTTCACTCTATATGGCAGCTCACTTGTTCTCAGCTAAGTTGTGGGGGAAGAGACCGCTGCGTTTGCGATGCAACTCGGTCAACGGCCAGCGTTGTTCTGTTTTGTTCACGTCCTCGTCGCGTATCCTGCAGGCGAGGCGACAACAGTCGTCAGTCGTCAGCAGGCCAAATGATGCGCTGCCTGTGTTGAGTTTCTGTTCGCTACGTTTCGCTTCGGCTTCGGCCAATTCACCACTGCATGTTGCGGAGGCTGTGGCGGCAGTTAGCCGCAAATGTTGCTACACCAACACCAACAACAAAAAAAAATGATGCCAACAAAATTGATACGACACACACACACACGCGCGTGGGCAGAGCGCCGAGCACGAGCACCAACAACAAATACACACACACAAAATACGCTTCGTTCACTCGCTCAATTCGCTGCTCGCTTGCGTCGGTTTCGTTGTTCACCTGGCAAACGTTTGTCCGTTACTAAACCACCGCAGCATCTCGGGCCGGTCGCTTGCCGGCTGCTGTTGCTGCTGCTGCTGCTGCCGCTGTTGCTGCTGCTGCCGCTATTGCTGTTGCTGCTGCTGTCGTCCGTTGCTTGTGGGCCCTAACTCGCGCTCTCTTTTTTTCCCTCTCGCTCTTACTGGCTTAGTTTCGTGCACTGTGTGTTGCTGTCGTTGTTGCTTCAATGAACAGCACTGTGGGCCACAAAATACGCAACAGGATGAAATTGATTTGTAAATAAATAAGGCAAACGGAGCTGTACACAAAAACAGCTAATGAGCTCAATCTTATTTTATGAAATGGGTATAGACATGAGACTGTTAAATTGAGGTTTATAGTAATATGTTAATTTCTTAGTATTTCATTAAAATAAAAGTTGTTGTTTTTAGAAAATAAACTGTTAAGATTTAGGTCTATAACAATATGTTTATATCTTAGTATATTATTAAAAATAAGTTTTTAAAATTGTTTTTTAGAACTCAAATAATACAATAAACATTACAATATTGTTATGGTTTCTAGCTTAATCGCATTTATACATTTTATGTATAAAAATTATTAAATATTAAGTAAATCCTAGCTTCACACACTTACCACAAATGTGCAATACATAACTCAAGATATGTAATTTTACAGGAAACAATATTTGTGGAATTTTATTAAGAGATGCTTACAAAATGTTGCTTAAATAATTGCAAAGATTTGTTTAAAAAATGGAATTTTTAAGTTTTTTTTTGTTAGATCCCCTAACATGATATAACCAAACAATATGTTTTTTGTAAAATAAACTGATTTATTTTATTTTAACAAGCTTTCCGCAAGCTTTAGTGGCAACTAAAACTAGATTTTACATGTTAGGGATAAAGGAAAATTCATCAAAGTTTGTACATAATAGTATGCATACATACATATGTATATGAACTAATATCTATTATTTACAATATTTAAAAAAACAAATATTAGAATATATTAATGGAGGAATCTGGTAGGGAGATCCAATAGATGGCATCTACTAAACGTTTTAAGTTTAATTTACATACAATATTAAAGCCAGTTATGTTATTAAATGTTAGTAGCACTTTTACTGAGATTTGACAGCTGCCATGCCACTGTGCGCTGTGGATTTAGGGTTTGTGGATGCTGCTGCTTGGCAACATTTGTTGGTGGACTTGTTGCCTGGCACATGTTGCCAACGCCAAATGTTGCCAAACATTTTATTGGGCTGTTTAGCAACCTGCCGAAATTAGACACCAGGCAATTTTAATTAGTTGACTGTGACTTTGCACAGGAAATGTTAAGTTGCTTTAAGCAAGCCAGTGCTAATATACATACATACATATGTACTTATATTGTGTACAAACATGCAGACAATGGCACTCCATTTATTCGCAAGTCTTTGCCTTAACCTCAATTCGCGAATCGCTTTCAAAACTTCCGCTGTGTTGAATTCAATTCAATTTCAATTCATTCACAATGCAAAACGCCGACAAATATGCCGCGGCAGACGTTAACGCAGACGCAGCGACGCCGCGACGCCTGCGCAGTTTTTTGTTCTGCCTGCTAATGCCTGCGCTGCGTTTAACGGCATGCCCCACTGCCCAACCAGAGCTCCCCTCCCTTCGCTCACTCACTCCACCACTCTCTCTCTCTCTCACTCTCTGTCGCTTAACGCGTTTTTGCTCTTTGTCTCTGTAGTGTCATCTGCAATTTGTAAGGCCGCATTACCCTGCCCCTGGCCCCTACGCCCTAACAGTCAACCAGCCTACTGCCACCAGCCTTACCCCTCTCCCTTGCGCATTTATTTATCGCTTGTTACCTTTGGGGACCGACCCAAAAGCTGGGAACGTGCCCCAAGCTCGCTGGCCGCTGTGAAGCTTCCGTTTGGCTGGCCAACGGTTTGCCAATCCCTCTTCCCTCCCCCCTGCCAGCCCTTGCCGACTGTCCGTCCCCTCCTCCTTCACCTCCTTTGCTCCGCTTGCTCCGCTCCTGGCCGCCTTTTTTTGTTTTCGTTGGTAGCCTTTTGATTTATTGTTTTTGACATTTTGTGCGTCGTCTGCGCTCATTTCTCGGTTTCAGCTGCGTTTCAAGTGGTTCCCGACGATTCCCAGCGATTCGACTCGTTATGTTTTATTTATAACGGATTTGTAGCTGCCTTCGCATTGTCGTGGCCTTTGTTTATAAATATTTATGCATGCCCGGCCCATGTGTGCGACAGAGATAGCCAGCCGCTGTGGCTGGGTGCGGAGTGGGTGGCGGGGGCGGGGGCGGTGTGCGCTCTGCTCCTGTCAGGCCCATCAGCGTCTCCTGCCCAAATATGAAGCATATTTGACCTGTGCGCCGGAGACTTTTGAGTTGGGTCTCCCGTTTTGGCCTCGCAATGGAATTTTAATTTCATTTGCTTACGAACGAGCCTAGCTGAGGCAGCGGGACCAGTCTAGGGCTGGAAAGTCATCGCCAATCGATAGTTGTGCGTAAACTATCGTTTCTACTACCTCAACAGAGTCTCAAGGGATGTTGCGTTATTCCCAATGGAAATGATTCTTATTCTTAAGCACATCTGCTGACTGAGAAAACAGTGCGAAGTCGAGCTGAATTAACCTGGATAGTACCGCTAGTCGATAGTTTTGAAGGTTTCAACTATCGATACCTTTTACACAACATAAGAATATCAACGTAAAATTGACATACTACACTCGGAAAATAAATGCAATAGAATTCAGAAAATCTCCCGATAATAAACATAACCCCAAAAGCTACAAATAATTTCTATTAGGTGGAAATCATTTCCAAATTTGCGAAATATATTTCGTAAATTCAGAAAAAAGTTAGGCTAGCTGCTTTTGGTTACAAAAGTAAGGCGACTTTCTGCAGCTAACAGCATTTATTTTTCTGAGTGTAGTAGGAAGATTTTTACAACAAATTTCAGTAAAAAATACTGCTACAAAATGATGACGACTTTCTATTCACTCATTACTTGAATGACGAAACATAAAACAAAGTAAATTGTCAAAAATATCGGTAGTATCGATAATAACAAGAATGCTATCGATATATTATACATTTATGTATATTAATATATACACAGCGATATAAAAATATAGAGAAGGGGTTTTGTCTTGACAATCAAACCTATTCACTATTTGAATGGCGTAATACAACAAAAAGTAAACTGTCCAAAATATCGATAGTATCGATAGTAACATAAGAATGTATTTGCTTACACTATAAGGAATACTCGTTGATTGGAAGTACCTCTAGATAAGATCTCACAGCATTTCGTAGAAGACACCTCGACACACTCAAACGTCTCGGCATATACATTTCGATAGTCCGTAATCGATAGTATCGATAGGTGAAGGCGAGCGCTAGGCTCAACTGCGGCTATGACTTTCAGTTTCCGTTGCACTTGCCACATTTCACTGCAGCCAGGAGCAACTGGGCGCCTTCGTCAGCAGAGATTGCGGCCTCATTTACGAGCTGGCCAAATTGGCAGCTCGCTGTTTTGGCCACTTGACAGCTGCGGGGCAGCCGAAAAAAGGGAGGAGTGCAACGGGAGCGAGAGCCGCAACGTCTAATTATGACGCCAGCTCCGAGTGCTGCGCTGTGCTGCGCTGTGCTTTGCTGATGGGGCCACCAGATGCAGTTGCAACGCCAGCTGCGGGTGCCTGCAACCTGCCGGAGGGGGGCGTGGCAGGCGTACGACCACTGCCAAATGGAGTGCTTCACTTGACTGATGATTATGCTCATGATACTTGCTCGTCGTCATGGAAAATGCTCTGCAGGAGGAGCCAGAGAAATTCTCCCGCGTCTGGGGGCGGGGCAGTGGCCATTTGGCCACAGTTTCGAACACTTTTCCAAATCAAAAGTGCCGTTAACGTCAGAGCCGGTTAATAAAAATATGACTATCGCCTTTCCATGCGATTCTCATTGGGCCAAAAACTAACACGAGTTCAAATTTCCTCTCTAAATTATATTTGAGCTTATGATTTAGAAGTTTCATGTGGGATGTCACAGGTAGCTCCTAGGAGCTACCAGGAAGCTATTACTTTCCATTCAGACAGGTAAGAATGTTCTGGGCTTGGGATACTCCTAGTGATTCACTATTTTTGGATTATGTATCATATCGTATCATATCATGGAAGAAAAAGCTGAATAGAATATTTTAGCTATTGGATAAACCCAATTTAATTGGAATTACTTTTACCTTTTTTGTATTAACTAAAAAGATTTATTTATAGAAGTGGTCATTGTCAATTTTCAAAAGAATTTAAAAAATTCTACCATGGAATATCAATAAAAAATGCGGCAAGTCAATATAAAGAACAAAAAATGATCAAAAAGACATTTTGCATGGAAATCGGTTAAGTTTTGAGAAAGTTATGGGAGTTGGTAGTCTAGGAGGTAGACCTACTTTGGGGTTAAAATCCTTACAAGTCGAAATTTATTGATTACTTAGCATGAATTTCAGCCAGATAATTAATTTCTTCCGTACACGTTTGGAAATAGTTTCTCATGCCAATTTTTTATGATCACCAACGATTAAGAGTGAAATTTCAAGATTTTAATAAGGTAAGGGAGATTTTTTGAAAATATTAAAATAAAAAAAAACTTACTATGAATAAACTTGAAATACCAAGTTGATTAAGAGTAAAAAATATGATCAAAAAGACATTCCATTTGGAAATTGGTTAGGTTTTGAAAAGTTATGGGAGCTTGTAATCTAGGAAGTTGAGCAATTGTGATATTTAGAACTTTAAAAGTTTGTCCGAACAATTAATTGGTTTAAGTCGAAAATGACTTAAAGAGACTTTGTTCCTCTAAAATACCGAAGTTCTTATTAACTTCTCAAATCTAGCTATCATATTCTTTGAGTGTAAGAATGATGTTTTTTCCTAGTTTTGTAGCTTGTAGCTATTAAATTCTTCGAGTGTAGTCAAACGTGCCTGATGAGCCATAATGCGTGATTAGTCATGCAATTTGGCTACTGGTTGAGCTTCCTTCCAAACAATGCCCCGTCCTCGTCCGCGTCTCCAATCCCCTTTATCCACTTGCAGGCACAACAATAAATTTCAACTCCGCAGGGTGCACAAATTCAGAAATCAAACGAAAATCGAAAGGCATCACGGATTGGTAATTCCCTCCCTGGGTCAATGTGTGTGAGAGAATCCCGAGTCCCGAAACCGAAACCGAAACCCAAAACTGAAAGTCGAAGTCAAAGTCGGTTTGCCTATTTGCCGCCTCGACTTCTGTTTACAATCGCCGTTGCAGTTGCACTCAGTGAGGCAATTAAGTCAAACAATTGCAGCAGGAAGTTGTCGCCCCATTGGCTTTGCCCCGCTGCTGCTGCCACAACTGGAACTGCAACTGCAACTGCAACGCCGCCTCCGACTTCGACTTCGACTCCCACTCCCACTCCCAATCCAGCGCTGCTCATCGTCGCTTGTCAAGTCAATTGGTTTGCCACCACAACATTAATGCCCCATTCCCCATTCCCATGCCCAACCCCATCCCTCCCTTCCTTCCTCCCGAGCGCTTCACGCAGCGTTGCCCGCCTGTTCTTAAGTAAATATTTGGCCTACGTGCCCATTACGTGATTTTCCGATAGTCTCGTCGATGATGTTGACGATGATGCACTTGAGATGCAGCCCCGATGATGAGCCCGACGATGGTGACGCTGCTGCGGCTGGGTGCCCGCATCCACTTGACATGGGGCACAGGAGAAAGGGAGAGGATGACACACAAAGCGAGAGAGGAAGGGATAGGGTGCTAAGACTAAGGCAACATCAGACTTCATGCGCTTCGTAGGTATCGATCACAATTGTAGATACCTTCTATCTTGCTCCTTCCAACTCTCTGTCTCTCTATCTCCCTCAGTCATTAAAGAACTACTCTATTTAGAGTATTTTGTTGTACTCGTATTATAGTCCGCTGGAATTTCTCTTTCCCAATACTATATGTATATCCCGTTCTACGTGTTCTTGAAGCATGTATTCAATATTGAATTCGGAAAGCAACGTTTAAACTATTACTAAAACTTGAATATCGAGTAAAAACTTTGCGGTCGTAAGGTTCCCGACAGCGGTATACTCTGTTTAAGTTTGTTTTCCTTTGGTCAAATCATTGCTCAATTGGTAACTTTATTTTGGGATAAATTTGTCTACGAGGTCAACAGTTGTCAGCTTTTCAAATTTGATGACTCTTTTGCCGAGTTACTAGAGAGGGATTGGGAGAAGAAAAAGGGGAGGGGATGAAGATCTTAGAACCCTACTAAAAGAGGCTATAAACCAATATGTGCACCTAAATTGGTTCACCTAGCTTTAAGGATTTCCAAGAAAATTTCTTTTATACGGACGATCTTTCTACATGCAAACCAAATATTGTTCTTAAACAAAGCCTAAGGATGTTGTAACAAGAATAAAATACTCATAGCTTTAAAATAGAAGATCAATAAAATAATGATCATCGATAGACTAATATATTAGTGAAACTAAGATAAGTTCATATTTGGTATTTGTATCAAAGAACTATAACTATATAGGAGTTATAAATGGTTTATCACTTAATTGAACTAATGAGCAATCAAATAGTACTTCCTGTGTTCGTATTTCTTGTTCATGAGTTGGTTCCAGTTAGTTCAATCGAACAAAGCCAATGCTCTAAATGAACAACAATCAGGAACATAGTTCTTTCGGTCAGTTTGGTGAATCGTTCGATGAAACTCCCTCTGAGTGAACCTGTACAACTCTAACATACATTAAACAATATTTAAACCCTCAAACAAATAAGAAACTCTCACAAATGAATTTTAAAGACATTTTATGTTTAAGCAATTCATAAAATGAGAAACTTGTACGGAAGTCAAAAATAGATGGAATTGAGTACATACTACAGAATGTTTTTCTCCGAGTGTATGCCGTACATTTCAATGAAAATATGTAACTATCTGGTCAGCTCGTGCTGCCTGGTGTTTAGTAATTTTGTAATTTGTTATTTAATATTTCCTGCAAATGAAAATGCCTATTTGATATCCTGTCAGGCACAGGATGGCAACTGAACATTTTTCGGTGGTCTCCGGCAATGAAATCAACGAGAATATATCTGCATGCTACTTTTTTGTTCATTAAGAGACGTCCTTACACACACACACACACACACACACACACACACACACACAGGGGGCAAACCACAGAGCCCAAAGTCAAGAGCTACAACAACAACAACAACAACAAGGACAACAGCAACTGTTGTCCTGTTGCTGAATAAAACTTTATGCTTCGTTAAAAATGATGTACAAATCAAATGCCAGAAGCAATTTAACAACAACAACAGCAGCCACAACAATGCGTCGGAGACGAGTCCTGGCGAAGGATGCCGGGACTATGAGCATAGTGCGGGTGGGGCGGAGCGGAGCGGGCACGGCCAACGCAGCGAGAGCAGTTGCAAAAGGCAATGAACAAAATAAATAAATCATTTAAATGAAATAAATTACACACTAACATACACACACACACACACACACACACACACACACTATGTGTGTCTGGGTAGGGGAAGGCAAGGGGAGGAAGGTTCTGCCAGCCACAGGGCTCATTAGAAATACATAATACACACACTCGCACATACCCACACACACACAGAGTGAGAGAACAAGAAGCAAACCAAAATATATGTTTCAAGCCAAAATGTTGCTGGCAAAGCGAGAAAACAATGCAAAAACATGAAAAATTTTGGAAAAATAATTGAAACTAAAATGCAAACACGGCAAATAAATAAATAAGCCAAAAGGCATCCGACGAGCGTATAAAACTGACCGCAAAATAGACGTAAGCACAAGTTGAATCCAGACTCCATGGACGTTGGTGCCCCCAAGTAGGGGTTACCAAGTGCCCCCCTTCCAAAAAATATAATAAATAAATATATATGGTCACTTTATGCTTTTTTGCTGTAATTGTTTGATTGCTTCAATTACAAAGTTCTACAAAATCTGAAGACACCTCAAGTCCAGAAATTCTGAATAGTTTTTTAATACTTTTCAATCTATTTGTACTTCTAATGTCCCAAGTTAAGGATAACAAATGTTTCCGAGCTTATCACACTTATCGTATACTCGTAACTCTATTCCAGAATTTGGAAGGGAATAGAACAGGTTTTTTAAGTGATATATTATATATGTATATCATATCTGCTGGCATTTGATTTTTGGGGTAAATATAAGTTCCTCGATCTGGTAATCCGCTCTTACACCCTATACCCATAATATGAGTTAGGAGGGGCTTATATAAGTAACAGGCAGAAGGAGGCATCTCCGAACTCATAAATTTATATACTATAATTCATTATCCTTATCCTATCCTTAATCAGGATCAATAGCTGAGTCGATCTAGCCATAACAAACATGTCTGTCCGCTTGTCTGTCTGCTTTTTGCTTGGTATGAAATCTAAGAGACTTTAAGAGCTAGTAACACCAAACTGGACGACTTCCCCTAAAATAAATAATAAAGAAACGGCTTATTACGACAAATTTTAAGATATGATACTGAGTTTTGGCACGTTTAATTCTGGGGTCATTTTAAACAATTGTTCAAATTATATACTGATCGGATCGAAGTAACGCCGAAGTTTTTCAATATACAATATACGGGAGGGAATTGCAGACCAGACTATAGTTGGGTATACTCCACTGTTTTCTTACAATATGGGGCCTCGTTGTTGCCTTACTTTCCTCCAAAGAATTCTTAAAGACTATTTGATTCGAAGATATATGAGCTCCCTTCTGAAGAAAATCGCAGTTACGCCACTGTTCATACGTAGTATGTATATATAAATAAATATATATACTACATACATTACATACACGTCATAAATAAATATTTATAATGAGTCTCTGAGCTGAACAATTGGAACAATGAAAATTGTTTTATTTGCTTACATTTATCATTGTTGTAGCTGCAATTTGATGATGCTATTTTTGATATAAGCCAAACAATAGAATTGAAGCAATTGAAATTTCGTTGTGAATTGGGATACTTATCAGAGTCATGATTTGTGGTTTCTACTATCCTAAGTATTTATAGCTATTATAATTGTTTGTTGCGTTTTCGAACTTTCTGCCTGCAGAAACTGCTAATTAAAGTCACGAGGTTCAGTGCATTATTATTTATAATATATCCCATTCACTCCATTCATTTCTAATGATGGGTTAGTGGGAAACCATAACAGGAACTATTGTGTCTGTTACTTTCAAATAGCAGGGAAAAATAACAGGGAGTTTGCTCTATATGTAAAATCTTCCCTTCCTTCAAATTTCTTATGTTAAATATTAAAATATTGAATGCTCTGTGATTGGTAATGTGAATTTCAATCTTAGCAGCTGTTAATAACAGTTCTGAGTCTGTTATTGAGCGTGTGGCTGTTAATAGCTATACAGTGACTGAAGCGTTCTGTTACTCTGGATAGTTAGTCACAATGTGAGACTAAATTGCTCATGTAAGTACTTCAAATAATTATGAAAATGAGCAGAATGTCTGCTTAAGAAACTATGAAGGTGAAAGTATTTTTGCTCCTATATTATATTAATTATTATTGGAACACACAAAACTATACATCATTATTTTACTGTCAATAAATGAAATCAAATGATATATATAATGTGCTATTTTAAAGCAAACTCTTAGCCAAGCCAAGACCTTAAAACTTATACATATATCTTGATCAAATAGAACTTTGAGTGAGGCCAACAATTCTGACCCACTGGGACAAATTTATTGGCTAGAATATCCGCTCCGCTTCGGTTCAACTCATAACATTTTATGGTCAAGGAAAACCAAAGCCATTCCAAGTTTAAATGACTCATTAAAGAATTTTATACATAGGTTGTGCTAGTATTAAAAGAAATGTGGTTGTAGTGTAATTTATAATTAAAAAGGCTGCGGAAGGATTCTTGTGGAGCACAGTTGGTAAGACAGTACTAAACAAGTAAGAATGCTATAGTCGAGTATACCCGACTACAAAACTCCCTGTACCCAGGTCAAACATATTCAATCACATCTACGTACACTTACACATACACAAAGGACGCACACACACGAGCGACAGCTCGAGCGCAGCGCAAGCGATGCATTTTAAGTGGTGGCTGTGCTGCTTCTTCCCCCCGCGCTCCAGCACTGAATCTTGTTTGTTGAATAACTTCCGTGTTTGTTATCCGATCGACTTGAAATTTAGACAGTAGATTAAGAGTAGCCAAAGTACTATACATGCCAAATTCCAAATCTATATCTTGAAAATTGTGACTGTAAAACGGTTTTTATCAAATTGCGGAGGAACGGGGGGAGATATCTCAAATCTAAAATAAACTTGACCTGCTCCCGCTATATACGAACCTACATTCCCAATTTGGTGTCTCTAGCTCTTATAGTTGCTGAGATCCTTGCGTTGATACATACGGACGGACAGACGGACAGACAGACGGACAATCTCAAAATCTCTTTTGATACTGATCAAGAATATATATACTTTATAGGGTCGGAGATGTCTCCTTCTGCCTGTTACATACATTTGCACAGATTTAGTATCCCCTTTTTACCCATTTTATGGGTACAGGGAGTAAAAATGGTCTAGTTGAACGGAACAGGACAAAGATACGGATAAGACTCACTTGGCCATTGGATTTGTATTCACCAGAGAGATGAGTTGTTCAGGCTTGTGATGAGAAAGAATATAAATGCAAAGTTTACGTCTTTTATGAGGAGGAAGTTTAATAAGTTTAATAGTCTACTTTCATGCGAGGGAAGCTGTCCGGTTAAGCTGAAAATTATAATTATTATATAGAATCCTTTTTCTAGAACAGTTTCTATTCTAGAAATATGTAAAAGCATTTATTTCTGACTTAAAAACAAAAGGATGTATAAAATTAAATTAAGCAAACATAAAATGCAACTTGAATTGAAGCGAAAAGTAAAAATGCAATTATTCAATTGTTTTTTTTTTAGTCCTTCAGAAAAGCTTTCAATTTTGATGCCCAATGATTTGTTTGTAATTGTAAATAGAAAAGGAAAATGTTTTATTTCCATTGGCATTTGTTTTTCAGACATTTCCATTTCATATTTTCTTGAATTGAATTATAGATTTTGGGAATTTATTTATTGTTTGTTGATGCACAAATGAATGCATTTGGTACTATTGTTTAGCCAATTAAGCATATAGGCTTAAGTGAATCAACACATTCCAAATGAAGCTTAAGGACATACACGAGACTGGCATTTAAGACGAAAATGCTCAATTGAAGGTTCAATCACTTTAAAAGGCCATGCACACAAATATGAAAAATAATATATACAATAGAAAGAAAGGAGCTCTGTCACATTTCTGCCTGAAAGTCAAACAACAACAACAAATGGCAAAGGACGAGAGTATTTTGCACTAAAAGCGAAACTACTTAGCATTTGGCATTTGGCATCGGATCGAGACGGAGACGGAGACGGAGGCGGAAACGGAAAAGGGAATGGGAATGGGAATGGGAAAGCCGGGAATGAGGTCAAGAGACAAAATAAGCTTCCCCGTCTGTGGCATGTGTGTGTGTGCGTGCGAGCGCACTCCCGCCATCCCCTTCCGCCCCGCAACACATAGGCATTTGCTATAGACCCACTTAGATGTCAGTTGCCTAGCCTCCTGCGCCACCGCACACTCCCCTACCCTTGGCACTCGAACGGAATTTAACGGTCAAATCGCTTGACGATTTTCCGCCACATTCTGCATTCCTTTGCCCCACGGTCTGAGCCGGAGATTGAGAATGAGAATGAGCCTGGACCCCAGGCGGCTTTGGTCATGGCGGCTTTTCTTCTTTTCATACTCTGTTCCCCAGGGGAAATGAGAGTATATGGGGTTTCATCGACTACCAAATTTAATATCCCCTAATCCCCGAAATTGAACTTTGATTTTGCTTTAAAGATGGGGTCTACAAATTTAATATAAGGATTAATTATGATTTTCTTGCAAGGCCTCTATTAGCCACAACTTTGTAGGTAGAGTGCTGAAATTTGATATGCGAACAACTGTTGATCTTATTGACAGTTAAGCGCAAAAATATTTGTGCCACTCCCACTTTTGCCGCCGAAAATGAGCATAATTTTAAAGGCTAGAGTCAACAAATTTGAACTGAGGAAGCTCTGCTTGAACTAACTAACAGTTAATCCAAATGTAAACAGAGTATATCGCTGTCGGAAGGTTTTTGACTGCCATGTTCTGTTGTGTTGTGTTTTTTTTTCCTTTTGGCCTTTTGGGGAACTTACGCTTCATTAACTCGTTTGATGCCCAGTTCCAGTTCCACTCGGGGCTGAGTTGGGACTTCATTTATAAACCTATTTCTGCCCCAGCCCCAGCCCCATCTCCCCCCCGTATAAGCCCCCTGCCCGAGTTAACCACTGTCAAAGAGCCACAATTTCCCCGGCCACTGGCTGTGTTTGCATTTGATTTTGATTTACTGTTATCATTTGTGAATTTATAGTGGCTCAGTGGGCATTTGAAGCGTTACGAGACGAAAATCGCATATTAATTATGCGGCTTGTTGTCGGCCCGTCATTTGGCTGCAGGCTCAATTCATTTTCTACAACAGATTACAGCAACACGGACATATTTAACCAACAGTTTTACTGTGAAATTGTCAAGAAAATGCGTGTTTAAGCCAGATTAAATGCAGCTTGCCGTAGATTTATGGCCCCGTTGCTGTAGCCCTGGCCGGGGTCCGCTTGTTCCAATTCCAATTCGGTTAGCCCTGTCGCTCTGTGGCATTGTTTACTCCAATTATTTATGGGTCAACAATTTATCTGACAAAAGCTATCAAATTTCAGCGCTTCGCAACATAAACATCTTAGCAACATGCTGCTGGCAACATAGCTGCTGGCAACATTTATGTGGATGCTATTTGGTGAGTTTCCTCCCGATGTTGCCTGCCGCTGTCTGATCCGATCGAGTGGGCGCCAGCCACAGTTTGGGGCGTGGGCGTGGCCAGGTGGGCGTGCGGACCCAACGGCGCAGTCAATATCGAAAAAGTAATTAAAGGCAGCGAGCGACGTTCGGCAATGTTGGGCGCAGTGCAAACGTTGCAAGTGCCACGCCCACCGCCTCCTCTCCCTTAAACCTCTGTTCGCCAGCCTGTCAAGTGCAGTACGTGCCACATGCGGTCGCCAAATGGCAGCAGCGATAGCAACAGCTTGGCGACAGCAAGCTCTACGAAGCGTTGATGCCCTTGCGAAGCGTATGGGAGGAGAAAAGTTATCGATAACTAACTAGCTAGCATGCCGCAATATATCGAGTGACAACTATCGATACTGAATCGATACTGGCTTTGAGCGTCATCAGAGGGGGATAGTTATCGATACCCACATACATGCTGCAATATATCGAATGATAACTATCGATACTCAAAAGTGTAGTAGTGAGAGTGCTCAGAGGGGAATAGTTATCGATAACCACACACATGCTGCAATATATCGATTGAAAACTATCGATACTCTAAAATGTATCTACAATAATTGTATGTTTTAATCCAAAGTGCTGCGATCCGGTAGTTTCGATTGCCATAGTTTAAAGTATCGATATTATCGATGGAATCGATAATAATGCATGCTAAAATATACGTTTGCAAGGAATATTGAATATATGGTTATTGTACACCTCGGAATGTGTGCAATTCTCTGAGGTTCCAATAATTCGTCATACAACAAGTTGGCCTATTAATGCCAGTTGAGAAGAATCGAAAGAAAACATCCTCTATATTGACTCAAATGAAAAATAAACGATGTATTGGATAGTGCCACCATATGTTTTCCAACCCTGGTATGTAAATATTGTATATACTACGATACAGTTACCTTATGAAGTTATATTTTGCAGAGAAGAGGTATAGAGGTATCCTTTACCGATTGTACAAGAGCATTTTGCGTGACTTTATATATCGACTATCGCTTATCGAAACTTAGCCGAATGTTTCAATTTATTTGAATAAAAGGTTAAGTAAACGGAAAAGTGTACACAAACTTGCAGGTTCGTTGTAAGTCAATTATCGATATTTGGATGACAAATCGGAATCAGTGCTCCATAAATAATCGATAACTTTAAGAAAAATTCTAAAGTTCATTCACCGCTCGCAATGCTGACTGAACTCTGATAAGCGTACCGCTCTTGTCTGATAATAAATGACGAAGCATATTGGGTAGCTAATAAGCCAGAGTCCTTCGGCCAGGACGATAACAGCACGCATCCGTTTTGTGCAACGCAAACGACAATTATCAGCGACATGAGCAAACCAATTGTGCGGCCGTTGTCCGCTTTCCCGCGTGCAGGAAGTGTGCGATAGGCCAGCCAGCCAGCCAGGACATTTTGGACACCCAGGACATGCCGTGGACATGGTGAACACCCCAACCTGGATTGCCTGGACAGTCGGCTGCGTCATTTGTGTGTGTAATTGTTGCGGCAGAGAGGCCACAAAAACTGATTACAGTGTTCAATAGCCCAATAGGCGGTGCCTGTTCCGGCATGTCCTGCGGCTACTTCCGCGCCGCTGTCAAAGGTCAAGCGGCGATTGGACGTTATTAAATTTATTCAATACTTTTACAGCCTTAAAGCTAAGCTCAAAAAAAAAAACACGCACATTACTACAAAAAAAAATATCAATCGCAAATTCCATCAAGAACAAGTTGGAAACTTAAGGCTAAACAATTTACAGATCGTACGGATACGTAGGTACAGGATAATACGTGACCTGGACAACCGATATCGAACTGGTGGGAAGTGCGGCATTCGATGAGGAGTTCGCAGTACGGCTTTGGGGCCAACATAATAAATAGATACAGCATAATTATACAACATATATAACAGACGGGGGTGTGGGGCGGTGCCGCTATGCGCCTAGGCATCCTTGACCTTGGCATCCAGTGCGTCCTGCACAAAGCCGCGATTCTCAACGCCATTTTGCCGCGTCGTTGCGGTTGCCAATGCCACTGAGGGCATCGTTTCTGTTGTTTCTGTTTCTGTTGTTGTTGTTGTTGTTGAGGGTGTTGGCTCCGCATGCTCCAAGGACTCGTGTATCACGTTAGAGATGATGCCATTGAACTGGCCCTTACCCTCGCTGGCCAGCGCAAGCGCCTCCACGGCATTGATATTGCCATTGGGCTCCCGGAGGGAGCCGCGCTCCGTATCCGTGCGTGGCTCGGTGCGACGCTGCCGTACCTGGAAGCGGTACATCCAGCTACATAGGAGAGAAACATAATAGGTCAGAGGGTTGCGGAAGTTGGCTTAACCGGCATACTCACAGGAAGATGCCCACGGAGAACGTGGTGAGTCCTCCGCCAAGCAGAAAGAAGGCGCCCGGCAGGACCTTCAGGGTGGCCGCGTACAGGGTCGTATACATGGGCGCAAAGACCATGGGCATAAGAGCCTCGGCAACGCCAAAGAGGGAGTTGACCTTGCCCAGCTCATCCCTGGAAACCAGCTTGGTGGCTATCGAACGCATGGCAATGAAGGCGGTGCCATTAAAGATCTCAACCAGTCCGCCCAGGTACATATGCCACGGTAGTGTGGCAAAGGCATAGACAAAGGACGAAAGGATCTTGGAGGTGCTTGAGAGCACGCCCACCAGCGCATCGTCAATCTCCAGCTTGTGTGAGAGTATGCCCACGCAGAAGATGACACCAATAAGACCCGTAAACATCGCATATGTGGAGAAGAAGCTGAACTCCACCTCGGACCAGTTGAAGCGGAAGCGGGTGAACAGATACGTGACTGCCATCTCACCATGCATCGGTCCAATGATCACCATCACCACAATCATCAGCAGGATAACGCGCTGACGTCGCTGATTCTCACCCTTCTTAAACGCCACACGGAATGTCTGCACCACATGCTCCTTGTCGAAGAAGTCCGCCAGCAGACTCTTCCGCGGTGCGGTCTTCTCGGGTCGGGCCACTGGCTCTTCCAGAAAGAAGATGCCGTAGACAAAGGCCAATACGTAGAAGGCCGCCGAGATGGAGAATACGCCATAGAAGCCAATTTTTCTACGAATTAACAAATGGTTAAAAATCAGCAAAAAGACAATTCAACAAGAAACAAAAGCCATCTTTGGGATACCGAAGATGTTATTGCTTCGATGTTAGGATACGAAAAAGAAAGTTTTTTATGCAAGAACTTAAATACTTAAATAATTCCTACGGCACTTCTATGATATAGTGAGAAAAAACTATAATAAGACGCAATTGGTTGAGATATCTTAAAGAGATTTCTCGAAAGATTATTACTATGTTACTTAGCTATAAGGTATGGTAGTGCGAATTCCATATAGTATATTTTAAAGAACATAATAAAACTCTGAATTGCTGAGTTTGATAGAGTTGTTCTCAAAAACCACAAGTTTTTTAGATTTTTAGACATATCGTTCCTATAGTCGCTATATGCATATTAGAAAAGGAATGGTTTTCATAAAAGAAAATCACAGACGTAACGACTCAGCTCGTTGTCGTGATCAGGAATACTCTATGGTATCTTTGAAGAAATAGCTATAAAACCCTCCGAAAGTGTATAATGAGCACTTACTTGAGCAGCACCCCGCTGAAGGCCATGCCAACGGGCACGCCCACCGAGAAGCAGACGTTGAGGATGCCAATGCGCAGGGTGCGCTCCTCCTCGGTGGTAATGTCCGCTATATAGCTGAAGACGCCCATCAGCATGGTGAACCAGCCTCCGCTGAGCGATGGGAAGATGGCCTCCGTTAGGGCGGCGACCTCCATGGGTGTGTTTTCAAAGTAGACGCAGAGCATGAGGCCGACAACGCCGAGGAACTCGCCCACAACTGGTATAAGGATGCAGGGCTTGCGGCGGCGATGGCGATCACTCCAGGAGCCCCAGAACAGGATCAGCAAGCAAGGAAAGAGCGACTGAATCACCGTCTTCCAGGCGGCCATACGGGCGACCATCGTTTGCACCGTCTCCTCCTCGCTGCGAATGGAGTATTAAGAAACTCAGTTAATGTCCTTTGGGTAACCAGAGGATAAGTCCTGTGCTCACTTACAGCGTGTAGTTGGCCGTTTGGCGGCGGGTTAGCGCATCGCAGATCTCATCTCCGTAGGCCATGTTGACACGGCACGCCTTCTCTAGGTTGAGATTCTGGGTGGCCAGATTGGAGAGCACGCTGGGCATGATGTAGGCGGCGAGTATGGGCTCCACGGTGATGTTGTTTGCCACCAGGCGCAGCTTCTCACGCCAGGTGCGCGGGGTTGTTGTCGACGGCGTGGTTGTCTTGCCACTGACCTCATCTCCCTTCTCCTGGCCCAGCTGCGGCGGTGGGTTGGTGCCATGGCTAAGCGTGTACTTGTTGTTGTTGTGCTTGGAAAGATCCACGCCGCCGCCGTCCTTGGGTGACATGATCGTGCCTGTCTGGAATAAGCATTGTCAAAGTAACTATTTGATCGAACTCAGTTGGCAACAGATGAGTAAATGTAAGGATCTCGCGCTGAAAGATATAAAAGTTGACTGCTTAGTTCAGGACTCAAATAGGATACAGCCACAAGCTCGGCTAAAAACAACGCCTGGGAAATAATTGATCAACGATTGTGCACTGAGCGAAAAAAATAAGAACCAGATCACTTAAAAATAATCAAGATGAGTGCCAAATCTGAGCAATTACAAAACTAGAAGCATAAACAATAATGCTATTTCTGGATCGGTTGAGGTAGTTACCATACTATATATAGATATTATTTGTGTTCTTGTTTTGCAAACGCAACGTGTACAAGCAAAATGATATAAAACGTGAGGCTTAAATAATAATAATTGAATTAAACGAGGGAATCGAGACATAAACGCCGCCGATGCCGAGAAATTCTTTGAGATTGCGACAAATTTCATAATGGGATGGCGTATACAGAAAAACCCGGTGATTCCGAAATTTCGGTGACTAGCCGGTGGCATTTTTTGTGCTCGGGAGGTATCGGGATGGAATTTCTATCCGGATGAAATCTTAGATGTATATCTCTTTTCGAAAAACATGAAAATAATGATGTTAAAAATACATTGAGGAGAGTCAAGGATTGTCTTTGACTTTAAGATAAGAACAAAGCTCAATTTGATGACTCTTTTAAGTAATCCGCAATCCAGAGATCCATCACGGAATGGATGGATGCATGCTGAAATCAATCATTTTGTTGTTTCTTGCGATCGTGAACACTTTGCGATCCCTAATTCCTATTTAACTACATATTAATCACGGGCTGGTCATTCAAGCTTTGCTTTCCGCTGTCCGCTGTCACTTTTTGTTGTCATTCTATTTTTGTGCTCATCCCCCACTTGTTCTGATTGGATTATTTGCCACTGACAATCGCCAGCGAAAGTATTCCGTTTGTATTTCGTTTGTATTCCGTTTGTATTCCGTTTCGGCGATTTGCCTCGTTTCGTGTTTAGCGTTTCGCGTTTCGCGTTTGTTTTGGGCTGCTTCTCCTCTATAAATGTAACGCGAGTGTCAATCAAGCGCGACGCTGTCGTCAACGTCAACGTCAACGCTAACGCTAACGTTAACGTTAACATCAACGTCGACGCTGACGTTTACGTTGAGGCTGCGTGGACAGCTGCTGCGCAGTCGTTATCATTATCACTTATTCTGAACTGCCGCGGCATTACTTGGTTAGTTACCACCCTCTAACTCGGAGCTAGTCCCCTTACGAGGGGCGATTCTCAAGTACCCTAACAGTTCGGAAGTGCAATGTTTTTACTCCCTGTACCCATTAAATGGGTAAAAGGGGGTATTACATCTGTGCAAATGTATGTAACAGACAGAAGAAGACATCTCCGACCCTATAAAGTATATATATTCTTGATCAGTATCAAATGAAAATTCGATTTGACCATGTTCGTCTGTCCGGCCGTATGTATGAACGCGTCGATCTCAGCAACTTTAAGAGCTAGAGATACCAAATTTGGAATGTACTTGGCTCAGTTATTATGTACTGATCGATAATAACCGTTTTACAGGAACAATTTTCAACATATAGCTGTGGGATTTGTCATGTGTAGTACATTGGCTACTCTTAATTTACTGTCCAAATTTCAAGTCGATTAGATAATAAACACGGAAGTTATTCAACAAACAAGATTCAGTACTGCAGAGCGGGGGGGAAAAGATGCGCAGCTACGACTTAAAATGGCTCGCTTTTGTTGTCGCTTGTGTGCGTGCTTATTTGTGTATGTGTGTGTGTACGCCTAAGTTTACGAAGATATGCCTGGGTACAGGGAGTTTTGTAGTCGCGTATACTCGACTAGAGCATTGTTTATATTCTGAAATATTCCAAAATCGAATCCGAAAAAATGTTCTGCTCAAGAAAAAATATAGGGCCTTATAATATCTTGATTGCTTCATCATATAGGCACATAAAAATAAGAACTACATAGTATCTTAAGATTGGGAAAAAATATGATGACGTAATGTCCGAATCCGACTCCAGACACCAGATTCGAAAGTGCAGGTCTGTAACATTGGTTCAAGCCGTGAATCGAACCGCCACAAGATATTTCAACCAAACTCACCAAATTTGAAATTTCGGCATTCTCTTAATTGTTTTGGTTGGAACAATCAATTGAGTAATGATTTCAATTTCAGTTTCCTACAGTCTTTCTACAGTTAACTCAACCGCACTTAGCATTACGATGTTATATTTAACGTTGTATAGTTTGGGGAAATTTGATGAAAGTCGGATGACTATATCGTATCTGATAAGGTTCCCAGCCTTGGATTCTTTATTAGTTTTGTAACTTCGTTTAAGTTAATCTTTCAATCAAAACTTAGATAACACAACAAATTTTTATTGAATTACAAGCAATAAACAAATTTGATTGCATTTAGGAATTAAAGGGGTATCGTTATCCTGGCATGAGCGTGTTTTTGACATTCCCCCCTCAGTTGTTGCTATCATTTTATTTGCAGCTTAGCAGACAGCTTACACAAACATTCAATTTGTCTAAGTAATTGCAATTGTTGCAACTATTCTTTAGATTAAACAACGAGGGGAGCTTGAAAAGTTTACGCCTCATTGTGGTATCAGGTATGCCATAACAACTATCTCAAAACTTGGCTACTCTCCATCAATCCAAAACTAGTTTAGACTCGGCTTAACCTATTAGCTTACTTTTAAACAAACAATTAATAATAATCTATTATTCATTCAATTTAATTAAAACACGATTTTAAACTGGCTCATCAATTTATTAGCTAATTCAGTAGAAAATGCAATTTATTATATTGTAGGGCAATCGGGAACGTTGGAAATTGTTGTGCGACAACTATATATATAAATATATAGTAAATTGAATAGTCTATGCAACAGTGCACACATTTAGGTATAATTATATCAATTAAATGACACTCGTTCGAAATTAAGGAAAAGTACTCGAAATAATATATTATTAAACAATACAACTTTGAGATTTCTAATCTAAGAGTACTTTGTACTTCAATATTCAGCGAATATTATAAAAAAAAACAATTTGAATTCATGTCATGTTCGAATCTAATGTAAGATGTGTATTTATGTATGTATATGGTTTACATCATTTCATTTCATATCACAAGCTGTTTAAAATGTATTCATAAATCTGAGTATAAATAAAATTGAAATTTTTGGCATCTGCTTGCTGAGCTGATAATATGTATGACTTGCAAGCTTGGCGACTTAAATAATTTTTTGTTTTAGCGTCCATTAAAAGTGACAGAAATTAAGCAAAGCTAATTGACCTTGACAGTCACAAACACACACACACACACACACACACACACACACACCACACGCACATACCTCTAGCGACCCATAAAGTGCAACGCTAGCGGTTTTAATCTTCAATTTCCGTCAACGCCAACGTCGCTGCCTCTGCCTCTGCCTCTGCCTCTGCCTCTGCCTCTGCCTCTGTCTCTGTCTCTGTCTCTGTCTCTGCCGCCCAAAGACAACCTAGTTCAAGCTTGAGTTAATTATAGTTTTTGTCTATTTAGACTCACACACACACAGACGAGTATGTAGTATATAGTATTGCCCATATGATAAAGTTCATTATCATGCTTTGTTCGGTTTTTAAAAATCGCATTTTTCGCTTGCTCGCAAACACTAGGCTCTCTAAATTGGCTATAATTGCAGTGTAGTTTTTGAATTCGACCGGCGAAATAATATATTTGCATTTGAATCAAGTCTCTTGATCACATTATGGAAATGACAACTGATTGACCCAGAAAACCCTGATTAAGTCCCGGATGATTCCTAGATATTTTATAAATAGTACTTGAATTATCTGTTAAGTGATACAACTGTACAACGAGGTCTAGGTTCGAATCCCAGACTTTGGTTTGAATGTTGTGACATTAAAACAATAATATTTATCGAATTAAGCTAGTTGGCAAGTATAACCAATTTAATAATAATGGTTATCAAAATGCAATGCAAATTAATAATAATAATAATAATGTTGATAATAATAATACTTAAGATAATTATATGAATGATAATAATAAAAATATAACTTATAAAAAAAAATTATTATTTTCCAGAAACATTTCAAGCTTCCCTCTGTTATTCAATACTTGGAGGGGGAAATATGCAGAATAAACATTTCGTAATTTCGCAGTGCCGAGCAAAGTTGAAAGCCGAATTAAAATTTACGTCGACCAAATTCTCTCACGTTCATTTTAAATATAAAATGTAATATAAATACTAAAATATATTAATATTGATATACATACATACAAAAAACCAGTAAGAACGGTGCAGTCGGACGTACCCGACAGCAGTATACTCTGTTTCAAGTCCCGTATAATTTGGTTATTTAGGGGGTGCAGGAAAAAAGACGTGAAAAAACAGAAGTCTGTATTTAAAATTTGGTGAATCTACCTGAACAGATGTTTAAGATGTAGGTTTTGCTCATTTGCGTAGAAGGGGGTGGGGTTGGTAAAAAATGTTAGATGCAGATTTGTCTAGGGGGTTACCCGTAGTCCGTATATCAAATTTGATGACTCTACCTGTACAGGTGTCGGAGTTATAGATTTTGCTCATTTGCGGTGATGGGGCTGGAGGTGGTAAAAATGTTTTGATGCAGATTTGTCTAAGGGGTCGACAGTAATCTGTATGTCAAATTTGGAAACTCTAGCTATGAAACTGTAGAAGATATATTCTTGTCCAAAACGTGTTTTCGGGAAGCATTAATCGATTTGCGGAGGAGGGGGTGGCGTGGCAACGATTTTTTAATAAGATCTATCAATGAGCTCAACATTAGTCTCTATGCCAAATTTGCTGACTATTGCTTTAAAAATGTGCAAGATATAGGTTTTCGACAAATTTTCGGGGGAGAGGGTGGTGGATACCCTCCTACCAACATGTCTACCAAGTTTGGTTGCTCTACATTCACGGGCGTCGAAAAAAAATCCGTTCATAGGGACAAACGGACAGACGGACATCGCACAAACCCAATATACTCTTTTTCAAAAAATTTGTTTTGAAACAGAGTATAAAAACCCAAGTGCTTGAACGTTGACGAAAGTAATGTATAAGCTTAGCTCTAAATACACTTTAACCTCAGGCCTTCGTTTCCATATCGCTATTTTATCAAATAAGCTATTTAAAATAATGAACAAGTTAGAAACTAGTGAAGAGTGCTGACGCAGAAGATACCCTGTAACCTGTCTGAAATATACTACTCACTTCTTCCTTCGAGTTGGGGAAAATACCAAAGTGAAACCAAACTAGATCATCACTCACACTCACTATACAATGATTATCAACTGGGTTCCTGGCAAGTTCGAAACTACAGGAAACTTCATGATAAAGGTGTTTGAAGTATACCATATACTGTATATGGTAATACAGTATACCGTATACAGTATACCATATATCAGATATGATAAGAGTCAACTCTTTGTTAAATTTAATTATTTGATATAATGATTCATTACCAAAACTGAATTTCTTTCGGTAAAGTGAACGGCCTTGGTTTTCATTTGTTCACCCCATCGATAGAGCTTACAGCGCCGGAATGAGCCAGAATATCCGATTTATAGGATAATTAAATAGCATACTAAAATTCAATGCAAAAATTGATAATTGAAAATTGTAAATGTTAAACATATAACTGAACATGTGTATGATATAACAGAATATATTTACCAAAGTTACATATATAACAAATTTGGTGTATCGAGTTCATATAGTCTCTGAGACCGACAGGCAGGCCTAGATCGGCTCTGCTGTTGCGGCTGATCAGGTTTATATATGGCTTAAAGGGTCGGAGCTGCCTCCTGCTGGCAGTGCAAGTGTTTAGTATAACCTTTTAAGAATTTTGCTAATGGGCACAAGGGTATAATTACAATTTTTAATTGACTTCGGAATTTCTCAGCGCTGTTCCAGATTTTTATCAGATAATCTCGTCTTTATTTTCTTGCGAAGAAAAAGTTGTAATTCCTCTAAAAGGCACACAATCCGTATACTAACAGCAGCTGCTTGGGACAAAGGTATTACAAATGCAAGCTTGAGTTATTTGGATTTGTTGACTCAAAAACTTTTCTCGTATCCAAGTAAAATCTACTATAGTGAAAAGCTTTTACAAAGTTACAAGGCTTACAAGGTAGCTGCAAATTTGCACAATGCTATTGTTTACATCAAGTTTAAAATAACCCTGTATATACATATATATATTTGAAAACAAACTAAAAATAGATGTAAAGCAATAGCAATTTAGCTAAGACAAGCTGGCAACAAATTTGATAGCATTGTTTTTCCTTATGCAGCTTTTCCCGACTCCATTACACATGCTTAGAAATGCCAGTGTGTTGCCAATAATACTCATACTAGCCCTTAGTTGGGCTTGCAGGCCATTAATTGGCATGTACCGCCAGCTGTTGATAGCCAACGTTTTATTCCGGGCCCCAAAAGGCCATCAGTGTCACCCAACGTGCGTTGAACCCCCCTCACCAAAAAAAAAGTACTGACAAAAATCATAAACACTTTCATTGAGGTCATTTGACCGACTACAGCCATCGATGGGGTCTGGAAATAGGTTTTTTGGACTTGGTATAGGTCGGTGTACCTACCAGGAAGTGTTGTGATTCGGAATATTAACTAACCAACAGACAGTCAGTTGCCTGAACGTATCTAGTTATTGGCAAGTGTCCATTGGGTTGTTAACCGAAGTTATTTATGGATTTGCCAAGTTCAACAAGTTACAATGGGGTTTCCTTTGCCAATTTGCATAAATATCTATTGGGTAATAGCTGTAAATGATTTTCAGTATCCATATTTATAGATAACAAAGCATGATATAAGCTTATCTTAATCCCGTATATCTTACACTTTGCAATAGCTCATTAAATCAAAATGTCTTTGACAGTTTTCTTAGCATATGTTTTTTATTCTTATAACCATACATTATTGAGATATCTTCATCATCATAAGCTGTATAAATTTCCATAGCCATACCTGTAGAACATTAGATAAATATACTTGATGGAGCCCTAGCCATCTGCCTGTCTATATAAGCGCGGACCCAGGCTAAATGTAATCCCCCTCCCGACCAACCTACCGAGGGTTACAAACTGAATACAAGTTCTAAATACTCATAAATTGAAAATAGTGAACAAAAATACCTATAAATTAGACAGATGACATATGAGTAAGGTTTGAAGTGTAAAATGGTATAGGAGCAGTATTACTTATTAAGTGAAAAAGATTTGTATATGGAAAAGAATATACCCCGTTAAATGTTATAGCCAAAAATTCAATTTTTGGCCCGGTGTGCCTTAGGCAGCCATATTTTTTTTATCAAAACTTAAAGCAAACAACTATATAACGTAAAATGCAATTTGCAATTGCTTAATTTCGATAACCAAAAAAAATGTAGCATATAAAAACTCATTTTTCATCCGATGGCTCCCATGTCAGAAATAATAATCGTGTTCTGATAAAACTTGCTCAACTTCTAAACAACATTCCAAAACTTCGATTTGCCTAGTTTGATTGCAATATCTTGAAAAACAAAAAAGTTGTTGATGCAACAACTCAATGCTCTACCGATCGTTAATATGACTAGCTATAAATACGATATAGAGTGGATTCATTTTGATCAAATAAATCAGCTGTTAGAAAAACAAATGAAATGAAAATGAAAATATATCAATGTAAGCTATAGAATATATTGTTCCGATTTCAATCAAATTTAGTCAGTTTGTATGGGCTATACCGTTTTGGTGAGTTTGGTCGGAAACATCTGTTTCAATGCGTTGCACATGCCCGGACAAATCTAAAATACCCCCGAGGGTATAGAAAGAAGCCGCTGCACTTTTGTGAATACTACAACTACAACTGAATGTTTACAGAAATGCGAATCATTGTATATATTGTACTGTACAGATCTCGGGCCCAATTATAGGTAATTTCACGGAGTACAGGTAAGAAAGATCAGCTGTTTGCCTTTAAAGAGAATCAACTAAGTACGGATACTAAGCAATGTGTGTTTGGCGGAGCTCTTTATCATGTAATCGATGCTGATTCAAATCAAATTACACAATATCGGTGAGTCTGCAAGGGTATGGCAGGAGGGTGCTTGAAGGGGGCTCCAACTGGTTTGTGGCTTAGATGCATGTGTGTGTGTGGCACACATGTATTCGCCGTATTCGTGGCACAAGTGCTCTGCCAAAGCATATTAACAAAATAATGGACAAGCCGATTGGCCGATAAGCAAAAAATATTACAAATGACAATTAAGTTAACTATTAGATTTGCCAGCTCGATATGGCGGCTGGTGCCTGTGTAAACAACCGCAGCCAGTTAATAAAACAAATTCAATTTGCGGGAAATGTGCTGGCAACTTTGCCGGATTCTCTCTAATCATATTTTTAGCCATTTCCGGCTGCTGACAAAACTTTTCACACACCTCCGCCACACACACGCACACACGCACACACGCACACACACACAACAGACACTGGCGCTCCGAATTAACCATTAAATTATTGATTGCATGTCTATCTGAGAGATACATCGCGATGATGACGATGCTCAGATACATATAATGAGTGGAGAGAGACGACAACATACGAAATTAAACTGTGCTTTAGTTAAAGTCTAAATTGAAAATAATTAAATACAATTAGTTGGAAAAATAAAGAGCGAAAAACTTACTTAACGTTTTATTTATGCGCAATTCAATGATCAAATGAAGAGCTATAAATAGTTACACACACACACTTGTGTGTGCGTGTGTGTGTTTAAATAGAACACGTTTTATTTATGGGGCTTATACATTCGAAATTTGCAGTAATCCCAACAATCGAAACATACTATTTAACCAGCCAAATACCAAATACAACAAAATGAATAAGCTACTACGACGCTTTGGTAATTCGTCTACTAATTTGGCAATCAAATTAGCAAAAAAAAAGGAAAAAAATCCCCGAATCAAATGAAATGGCAAAAACTTAAAAGACCACACAAAAATAAGCGAAACCAGTTAAAACATTTCGTCGAGTCGGCTTGACTGGGTTCTAAAGAAACTATAGAAAATTGGTTCCTGAACAATTTCCGTATTTATTATCCGATCGTGTTGAGTTAGTTGCTGGGTAATAGAAACTTAGCACGCTCTAATGTGCCGAACGTGCACGGTGCGAATAATGGATATGGGGGCAATATTATTCCAAATAGCGGTTGTGAATCTTTTTTCAAGATCTCTTGCGTAACATCTGCAATTTGAAATAGACTTCATCTGGGTATGGCATTGTAGAACCTACATACCAAATTTACTGAGTCTAGCTTATATAGTTAATCCCTGAGCTCGTCTCGTTCAGCGGCATTGATTTATTTAAGGTTTTAAGCTAATTAGGCTGATTATGAAAGTGGATAATTATATATATACACAATAAATGCAAATATATTCCCCACTGTCTGTTACATACGTATACAAAACTTGAATGCACCTGCTTATAACCATTATGCATAGGGTATCAAAGCAAAATAAATAAGTAAACATATATCATTAATAAAGGCACTGGGCACATCAGCAAATTAATAATATATTTAAAACATATGCGTGTATGTAAATAAATACAGAAGAGTAAAAAAATAAACAAAAATAATAATAAATATGAACACAAAATACGAGTAATATTAATAAATATTATGAACGTGGACAATTTGTAGTAAGTAATTTGGTTGATATCTCTGGCACGCAACAATAAGAACAACAAAAACAACTACAACTATGGATAGCAACAACAATATGGTAAATTTTGTATTGTCAAACAAACACACACACACACACACACACACACA
Organism: Hirtodrosophila confusa; assembly: GCA_035043065.1. Lineage (NCBI taxonomy): Eukaryota > Metazoa > Arthropoda > Insecta > Diptera > Drosophilidae > Hirtodrosophila > Hirtodrosophila confusa. The sequence goes on from JAWNNI010000078.1 coordinate 4,462,435, forward strand.
CACACACACCATGCACAGTCAGCGAGTGTGAGAGACAGAGAGCGGGAGAGAGGGGGTGGCAGGGAGGTAGGTAGAAAGAGAGATGGATAAACGAGCGCAAACAAATTTCACGACAAACGCGAATTTGATTTAATTTACATGTCTTTAATGAAATTAGTGGTAAAAAGCACACACACACACACACACACACACACACTTATGGTATTCGCAGTAAACTCACTTTAGATAACTATCTATCGGAAAATATATATGTATCTTTAAGCTCGTCGAATCTCTCCCGCAGCCAGGATGCCTTCCTTGGTTACACGAGGGTTAAGGGTGCTTCCTCTTTCTGGTTTTGTTGATCTTTATTGGATCTGTTGCGATTCTACAACAAGCGCAACATAGTGTGCTGTTGTAACTGCGTTGTTTTTGTTGTTTTTCTTTATTATTGTTGTTGTTCTGCTGTTGTTGTTGTATACTAAAACGGGGCTTAGTTAACGAGCTTTACTAGATGCCCAAACCAGCGATGTTGAGCTGAACTCAACGACTAAAATTTGTATTGAATTTGATGAGTGCCGTCGACTCGCCACACGGTAAACGCTGCCAGCTTCAACGTTAACGTCGACGTCGACGTCACCGTCAGCGTCGACGTCGCTGCTAACGTTGTGCGGGTGGCATGCGACGATCGCTCAGTTTCAAAACCTGCAATGGCAACGTCGACGGCGCCGTCGACGGCGACAGCGACGCCAACGTCTGCAAAAGCGCCTGCGTCAACTTCTGCATCTGCGAGTGGCAAGTGCCAAAAAAAAGGCAATATATATTGATATATACCATATATATACATATATCTGTACATACATAGTATATATACATATATATAATACTCGTATGTACTTATTTCAAAGAAAAAGTCGTAAGATCCCCACTTGAGTTTCACTATTGCGAAAAGGTATTTGCCAAGAAGTAGAAGTGCAGGCGAGCAGCGCTCGACTACAATATACCCTGTAGCTAGCACATAAGTAACTTCCATTTACAGATTCAAGTACATTCGAGCATAAAATATATCAAATTGCCCAGCAAGGATATTTTTTTCAGTTACCATTAGAAATATCGATATTATCGATAGAAGTATCGGTTGCTAAAAACAGAAGAAAGCCAAAAATTTAGAATAAAACTATAATACCCATATCTTAAACAGTTTAAATTCTACGATAGTTTTCAATATCTATGTATGTATATTACAGAATAACAACATTTTTCGAATACTTCAAAATTGTGGTATCAAATAATTAATCGATAGTTAGGAGCATAACATATTACAATCGAATGTCGTTGGGTATTACTAGAAATTGAAAAGAAATTGAGCTGAGCATAGCTTTGAGTTATACTATAAAAACATGGAAACGGAATACTATAAATAGTCAAGTCGACAGTTAGTTTGTTATACCCTTTTTAGCCGGCTATTGTGTACAAGGTATAGGGTATATACAGGTACTCAGTACTCCATACATACAGGTACATGTATAAATGTATGTGTGTGCGCAATTGTGAATTGTTGGCTTTAACTATTAATTGCGAATACGTCAATGCTGCTATTGAAGTTTTCAATCATTTTCGCCCTGTCACTTTTGGAACAACATCAACATCGGTTAGCACTTTTGGGGCTAACACAATCGGGTCGAAAACCCGAACCGGAGAAGCAATGCACTGTAAATTAGCCATTTAAAAGAAGCTGCAGTTAGTAACAGCTGAATCACACACCTCAAATTCGAATTATTTTCAAATATATGCAATAAGAAAACTGGTTTTCTAGCCTGAGGGTCGAACTTTACAAGTTATGCATTAGGTGTCAGATACCCTGTTCAATGAAAAAGTTTGATTTACATTTCCTGCTCAGGAGAGTATTGGAAAAGCAATACCATCCCTGACTGAGTTTCGAACTTCAGAACCTATGCATTAGAAGTCAGACAGCTTATGATAAGTCCATGCAACTGCTACATGACAAAGTTTGATTAACATTTCCTGCTCAGGAAAATATTCGAAAAGAAATACCATCCCTGACTGAGTTTCGAACTTCAGAACCTATGCATTAGAAGTCAGACAACCTATGATAAGTCCATGCAACTGCTACATGACAAAGTTTGTTAAATACTTCTTGCTCAAGAAGAGACCTTTAAAAAAACTTGAAATTTCTTGACTGAGCTTCGAACTTTATAAGCTATGTATTAGGAGCCAGGTGGTTATAGCACCTGCAGCATGGCAGAGTTGAATTAACATTTCCTTTTCGCAAAAGATCAAAAAATATATTTATTTTATTCAATTAGCATTAATAGTCTCAATTATATTAAAAATTTATCGGGCTTATAACCCCAATTTGTCTTTTTTATGCCCTTCGGCAGATCGTTAACAACTCTTAACTGCTAACTGCTAACTGCTAACGGCGCCACCTCATTCCTCACCCCTCGGCCAACTATCACCTGTTCTCTGGCTGCTGGTGTAACAATAAACAGTTTTTATGTCTGGCCATAATTATTGCACTCGCTCGCTGCTGCTTTGATGATGGCAGTGCAAGGCCCGCCAGGGCACGCCCACTTGGCCTTGACTTACAAAGCTGCATAGCCGCAAAGACCGCAGCTCAGTTGTTCATTGACTGATGCCGATGCCGATGCCGATGCCGATGTCGTCGCTGAGCTGTAACGCAGTTGCAACTGTCACGTACCCCCAAGCCCCCAATCTGCCGACCCACAGCCAATGCAGCTGCTGCCAACTGGATAAGTATCAATATAAATAATAATAATGATGATAATGCTAATTATAATTATAATTATGTTACAAGTATGCAGTTACTAAACATTTGGTAATTCGATGCAACAACAAATAAGTAACTATATATAAATATCAGGTTAGCAGGGTTGTCTTCGGGTTGACGAAGTTTAAAGACCCTTATTAGTAACAATAAAACGATCTTTGGTGTTATCAGAATTTACCTATCTTAATCCTATCTACTTATTACCCATATTCATTCAATTTGACAGAACTATTTTTAAAAACTATAAAACTTATAAAACATCTTAATCTTTGAGCGAATATTCCTATGGTAGAAATACGATGCGGTTCCAATATTAATCATTCTTCTTATTTACTTGATTTTGCGGATTGAATTCACTTGCTTTTTATCTACGATTGAATTCACTTGTCATTGAGATATGATTTAATTCCCCAGCTCTACTACAATAATGTAAAGGTTCCCGAAGAGGAAACCGGAATTCGTTTTATAAATAATATAATGGAAATTTATGGATTTGGTAAAAATATTGAAAAATGAAATTACTAACGATTTTCATCCGATATCCCCGATCCGGCATGTCTACTGCTCGCTGCAAAGAGAAGCTTCTGTGGAAGCAGCTTGTCTCGCTGATCAAGATCTATACCTTATAGGGTCAGAGATGGTCTCTAGCACAGAGTGGACAACTCTGATAGAATCATATTACCCGCTGGCAGGGTATACAAATGAATTTGCGTCTTGTTTGGTCGCTTGGAACGCGTTGCAGTTGCAATTGCGGCTGTTGCTGTTGCTGTTGCCGTCTCCATTGCTGATGTTGCTGATTAATTTCCAATTGTAATTATGTTTGCACGCCGCTAACAAAGGCAGCTACTTAAGTCGCACCACCCCGTCCCACCACCCGCACCCAGCACCACCCCCGATCCGGGCAGCCGTTTTGCGAGCGCTTTGTTTACACGCCTGCAGTTTTTGTATGCAAATTCAGCGAGCATAATCAGTGGAAACTTAAGACTGCCAGCAACAGCTGCTTAAGGCTGTCAAATAGCTAGCACGGGGAGCGGGGCAGGGAGTATCTAGTGGGGGATTGGGTCACATGACTCGAACATCCATTTGACAATCTAAAGTCATCAAGACAACTTTCACTTGGCAACGTTTGGATCCAGCCCTAGGGTCATCAAGTCTGAGTATTTATTTGATTGTCTATTGCTTAACATACATTAGAGGTGGCAAGATATCGATATATGATACTATCGATAGCAGCAATAGTCTTAAACTGGTTTTGTTCAAGTGCCATTTGATACGGAAACATGTTCTTCTGAATTTTTATATCAGCTTAATTTACCTATTGAGAATGACAAGAAACTTGATAAAATCAGAAGACACTATTGATTGATATAATAATAAAACACTATTCCAAAAAAGAGAAACAAATATCTCTTTATTCTGTTTTAAATACTATTTTGCATGGAAATATCGAATATCTGGTAGATTTTTGAGATTTTCCTAACCCTTTTATTTCGTTTTGATCAAATCTATTTTAAATCTATTTAATTATACAGAGAGCTGGCAAATCATCGAGGTAGCTATCGAAACTATCGGTATTTTAAATTCTCTTCACTATTGATGTCCTTGTTCGATATATTGATAGTGTCATTTATCTGATTTCATTCAAAAACATGTTGTTAAGCTTCTGTTTCTAAATTTAGCTTATATATTCACTATTCCATACGGAAATGCTTCGATCCTAATTTGTTGCATAGCTAGCTGGTAAAATCCCAGCGTTGCCCGGCAAAATATTTCGATGAATATGCATTATGTTGAATTATTTAATGTGTAGAGTTTTATAAATGAGTTTGAACCAGATCGAACTAAAATTGGACTTTCGTACAATTTTGAGACCCTTAATCTCCGCCCATGGTGGTGAATTTTTAGAAATCGGGGAAATAGGTGTCGAAGAATTTTTCGTATAGATCTTGGAACATGAGTTTGTTGCTTTTTGGATGGTAAGCTAAAAAGTTTCATACAACAGTTGTCCGGAATTTCCATGGGTGGAATTTTCCAAAACCGCGTCTTTGTGTGCACTTTCCTTGTAGATGGAAACTTCTATGAAAATTTGAGCATCCTAGCTCTTATGATTTGGGCTGTGCGATGATTGTCAATCAGTCAGTCAGTCATGCAGTCACCAACCAGGGCAAACTGTTTTATATATAAAAATATATTGTTTATTTAATAATTTTAAGAAATATACACATAGTATATACCTCAAGTAAACATAAAGCAAAAACAACCAATCATCTATTCAATCAATAATCAATCATTTATTTATAATTACTTTTTTGTTTGGAAATGATGTCCCTTAATGAATAATGGGTTTCTTAACCTATTTTATTTATATGTGTACAGCTTATTTGAATGAAAAGAAATGGTGTATTCAAGAAATTAACAAACTCACTTATTTTGATGAACTCATAGACTAACTTATTGATCGATTGAAGTGCTATATGATTGGAAAGCTTAGGATTGATACGTTGCGTCTAAGTCAGTTAAAAACTGGACTGAACAATGACGTAGAGAGAGCGGAGCTGAGAGTGGCGCAAGCTTATTATACTCGTATACTCGTATTTGTTTGTTTATTTGGATATGTAAATATAAGCAAATGAAATTAAGTTATACAAATTATATTTGTTTATAACCAATTTGGGCTTCAATTATTTCCGCTGCCAAATAAACAGTTGTCCCCTTCTCCCCGCATTTTGACACATCCCGTTGCCGTTGATCGTTTCAAATGGCCAATTGATTAATGGAACAAGCTAATTGACATAATTTCATGGCGCTTTGCATACAATTTTCGATAATTATTATATGCTGCTCATTAGCAACAGGTAAACAGCAATAAACCAGTCCAGAGTTCAGTTTGTGATTTTAACGAATTCAAGATAAATATAAAGATGAAATTAAAGATGCAGATGATGTTGGTGCTGGCAATATCACAACGCATAAGAGACGATTAAACTGGTTAACAAAATTCGATTGCTTCTCGTTTTACAGTGTAATACAAAATTAGATTGATGTTTACACTAAAATACAGGTTGTTGTACATAAGTATGTGTATGTACGATTGTATCTTTCACCAAACTCATTCCATTATTGATAACTTCTACTGTTACCATCAAAATCTTAGCCAATCCTAATCGATGTCTTATGAGTTAGAAGCTTCTTTACTAAAGATGAGTTTACCGTGATCAGATCATATATTGGATCATATGGTATTGGCCTGTGATATTAATTGACATACAACAACAACAACATGCTTCCAGATACAACAAGCTGTAGCCCATTTTGAACAGTTAAACTACAAATATGATGATATTTCAAAGTTTGTTCTGAGAAATTGATTTTTGGGCTAAAATATCCAAAGTTTGGACTTTTTAAGTATCAAATACTACAGAAGCTCTACCTCCTAGAAAGCCAACTCGGAATGTATTTTTGATCATGTTTCTTACTCCAAATTTACTTGGCCTTCAAATTTATTAATATTAAAACAAGTAAGAATGCTATAGTCGAGTATACCCGACTACGAAACTCCCTGTACCCAGGTCTAAAACATCCAATCACATCTACGTCCACTTACACATACATACATACATACACAAAGACGCACACACACAGGCGGCAAAAACGACAGCGCAAGCGAGGCATTTTAATTGGTGGCTGCGCTTCATCTTCCCCCTCTATTACTGAATCTTCTTTCGTGAATAACTTCCGTGTTTATTATCCGAACGACTTGAAATTTGGACAGTAGATTAAGAATGACTAAAGTATTGTACATGTCAAATATAAAAGCTATATCTTCAAAACGGTTACTGTAAAACGGCTTTTATCGAATAGCGGGGGAATGGGGGAGATATCTCAAATCTAAAATAAACTTGAGCTGCTCCCGCTATACACGAACCTACATTCCAAATTTGGTGTCTCTAGCTCTTATAGTTGCTGAGATCCTTGCGTTCATACATACGGACGGACAGACGGACAGACAGACGGACAATCTCAAAAGCTCTTTTGATACTGATCAAAAATATATATACTTTATAGGGTCGGAGATGTCTCCTTCTGCCTCTTACATACATTTGCACATATGTAATACCCCCTTTTTACCCATTTTATGGGTACAGGGAGTAAAAACACAAGTAAAAATGTTGCAGTCGGACAAACCCGACAGCAGAATACTTTAAAGTCCAGTATAATTTGAGAGAGACTTGAAAACAAACAGTAGGGTGTTTTTCCAATTTGGTGACTCTACCTGTAGTTGACAGTTTTCGAAATGGTTAAGAATTTACCTATAATGGCAGCATATAAATCTTTGTATGCCTTTAGGGACTCTTTCCCCTGCATCCCATCCAAATTGTACTCGCCCACCAGCTTAACTGGGCATATGTTCTTGAAATTCGTCACTATGCCGTCGGGGTAAAGGAGTGCTTTTATGGTTATTACTTTAATATTTATTTACTGATTAAGTGCAAATGTTAAGCCTTGCACTATTTTTCACTATTCGCTAATTATTTTGTAAGGTTAAACAAGAATTTCTTGGAAATTTTTCGGTAGATAATTTTGCACTCTTATCATTTGTATTTCTATTAGAATGTAAGATTTATTTGACTTTGAATGTTCATCTATTCAACTGTGACAACGTTGTTTGTTTTTCCGTCTTAGAGACAATTGAGCTATATACCATATACCAGTGCTGGTTGTCAAATAGTTGGGCATGCTATTTAAGTATATACCCTACAAGGTTTATAATAGTGCAAAAAGGATGGAAAGCATCTATGTATTTACAGTAGGTTAACCTTTATCATCCACATAATGAAGTTTTGAATAAAATTAAATAAAATATCATCAGTTTAAAAAAAACCTCCCGCAGAAAGATCTAAAGATCTAATAACAAGCATTTATAGTTACAAGGTAAATTTAAATAAATGTTACCAGAATTCCTCTAACCGCACATGGGAAAACGTTATTCTGGGCCATGAGGATATTACCTAGACAACTTGCAAAATATGTTTAATTTATTTTGGATACTTTTACAATTGGCCAGAACAGTCTGTTTCATAGATTGATTCTATAGAAGTTGGCCAATTGGCTATAACTGTTTCGTTTGTCCGGCACTCTAATTATCTTGTCTCATTATGTTGCGTTTGGTTTTTGCATGGCACGGACTTAAACTGCAAACCCTTTGGCCCCCAATCCCCTACCGCAATGCCCTCCCTCCCTCGCTGACTGCCGCATAGCGTCATTAATCTGCTTGCAAAACCGCACAATTTGCAGCAACAGGTCGGCCAAGGATGGGCACCGATGCAATGGGCCAGGATGGTGGCAGCTGGCTCTGCGGGGCTTTAAAGCTTTGCGGGTTGCCCAACTCACACATCAACTCATACACACACACAAACACACACACGGTGCACACATAACATCCTTAAACATAAGTTTTACAGTCCTGAACATCGGAAAGTTATTGTTTATGTAAATGCTTACGCTAATCTGAGTATGGCAAACTGAAACTGTTAGAATTGAAAAAGTTCTTCAAATAATGTCCTTTTTATGTTCTTTTTATTATAGCAAGTTTGAACTGTTTCTTCCGATCTCACATATGTTGTTATCTTTCTGAAGTTGTCGATGTTTATACAAGAATTATTAATAAGCAAGAACAAGCTATATAAATATATAATTGATAATAGTGTACAAAAGTAAACTAATTTACATATAGTAATATACAACCCTCTCTCCTTGGGGACTAAAATTATTGGTGACCAGTGTAATCAGCGTCCTTTGAATGCCCACCATGAATAATTGCGAAGAGCAGTAAAATTAAAACAGCTTATAGCTATCTTTTCTGTTCTTTATGTTCATCAATTAAGCTGCTCAGGGGTTTTAGCAAGCAACTTTTCCAATTGATTGATTGATGCACATTTAGACCTGCTTAAACGACGACCCAGAAAAACGAGAGAGGAGAAAGGAGAGGAATCCTCCTCTTCATGCAGTGCCCACCTTCGGTCTTGGCGTGTCAACTACACTCCCGGGACACTCATTTGATATCTATGTATGTGTATACTTAACTTGATAGCATATTCAACTTATCCAAACTCTTATATATACTAAGTATATTTATGTGCATGCACTGAGGAAAAAAACATTTGATAATATTCAACACTCTTCCCAATGAATCGTTTATGACTTCTTCCCATTTTCGAATGAAATAGCAATTGGTTTTGATCATTATGTTCCCTCAAAGGGAAATCTTTTCATTCGTTTTTCAGAATTCGGGGCAGCCAACATTTTTGATAACAAATGCTTTGATCGGAATTGGAAATAGAAACAGGACTGATTGACTATTTTCTGGATCGCATCCCTATATCTATAGCTGCCAAAGGAGCGATCGGTTGACAGCTGAGTTGTTGCCCCAAATCAAAGTTCCTTTATTTATCGATCACTATATCTTATAGCTGTCATAGAAACGATCGGTTGATAGAAACTTTACCGCTTATTCAGCTTTCTTAACAAAACTCAGCAGTTACGAATGGTATTACGCCTTAAATAGGTAACTTTAATTTGATCAAAAACGGATGACAATTTAATATAGTAGAACAATCTGTCTAAAAGTGAGCTTTTGTGTAAATAACATTGCTGCAAGCATATACGACGATTGTTCAAGAATGTGAGCTGTGAGTCAGATTTTGTTTGAACATACCTCGTATAGCCTAAGCACGCCATTCTTTCTACTGATTCACTTAATAAAATTGAAAAGGTTTTGTTATACCCTCGTAGAAGGTATTATAATTTTGTCTCGAAATGTGTAATGGACTGAAGCAGACGTTTCCGACCCAGCAAAGTATATTTATTCTGAATCATCATGAATAGCCGAGTCGATATAGTGATGTCGGTCTGTTTCCATACAAACTAGTCTCTCAGTTTTACAGGTATCGTAATGAAACTTTGCCCAGCCCCTGCTTTTTGCTGCAGGCAGTATATATGACGGAACTGGCCGGATAGGATCACTATAACATATAGCTGCCATAGGAATGATCGGTCGACAACTATGTTTTTGTATGAAAAACTTTTTTGTTTATTAAAATATACTCATCAAACTCACCCAACCCAGGTTTTTGTAGAGTTTTGAGAATCGGAGCAAAGTTGGTCAAAATCAGACTACTACATCATATAGCTGCCATAGGAAGAATCGGGTGAAAAATCAGTTCTTGTATGAAAAACTTTTTGCTTTTACAAATATTACATTCAAACTAAGTGAGAGTTTTATTATACTTCATATAGCTTCCCATAATTTGATCAAAATCGGACCGCATAGCTCTCATAGGAACAATCAGACTAAAATTGAGTTTTGTGTAAGAATCATCGCTCCCAGGCTATATAGCTTCGACACTCCAAAGATAGCCGTTTCTATCTTGTTTTGTTTTTTTACAACTGTGTCATGATATTCTCTCAGTGCATATGCCAGGCATACATATTTATTGTCCTATATGGCCTCAAGTTGCATGCGTCCGCTCAATTTAACTCGCAACTGGACGGAGCTGAGTTGCGCCCCAGGGAACGAGTTTGTTGGCTTAGTTTTTGGCCCGTTCTTGATAAGAACCGCAATGTGTTATTGTTACTGTTACTTATAATGTTGTTCCTGTTGTTGTTCCTGCTGTTGTTGTGGCCAGCATATGCCGACTGCTCACTCCACCCTGTGGCTAAGCCTTTGTTTGCCTAAGTTGGCCTGCCAAGATGCTGCTCTTTGCTGGGGGGTTATTATATGTACGAGTATATATTTTTTTCATGCTCGTTCGTATTTTTTATGACTTTATCAACGTTTATGGCCTGGCCAATGAGTGGGAGGCGCTGTAGAGGCAGGAGAGGCGTGGATGTGGCAACAACGCCTCCCACAGGATTTGTTTAGCCATAAGGTTAGCCTGCAGATGCCAACTGCTGCGGCTGATGGTGATGCGGCTTTATTATTGCATCATTATAACATGTTTTATGTGTGTGTGTGAGTGTGTGTGTGTGTGAGTGTGTGTGTGAGTGTGTGTGTGTGTGTGTGGTGGGCTGACAATGACGCGCCAGCTCCACTTTAAAGTGCCCTGAACTTGATTAATGAATGGCGACGCTGAAAAGTATGCTATGGCATGCAGGGCACACAACACACACACACAGGCACACACACGCACACTCGACATGTCAACGACACGTTGGCGTCCCTGCTCTTGGGTGTTGGTTGAGGTAACATTAAAAAAGAAGAAAACAACAACATGAAATATAAAATATAATATGAAGAAATGTTGCCAGCGAGCGCACAAATTGAAATTGGCTCACAAGTTGGCAGCTAATTTAATATGATTATGCCAGAGCGGGTTGCGGGCAGCGAGTGTGGCAGCCGGATACTTGTGTTTGCCACAGACATCAACGGGGCAGCACTCAATTCAAGTTAGTACCTTATGCTATGTTTTAGCCAGGCGTGTATCTGCAGAGCGAGCAATTCAATTTGCTGAATTGTCGCCGTCATCAGCTTAAGAAGTTTATCTAAGCTGCACACCCCCAACCAACACTCCTTGCTCCTGGCTGTGAGTTTAAGTGGCTTTCCAATTTGTTAACTGCTTTCCTGCTGCCACTGCGCAGCCTGCCCCCAAATAACTTGTGCCACAAAACTTTTGCATGTCCGTTTATAAATTGCCTTATGATTGCCTTGTCGATAAACTTTGCTCAAGTGAAATGCTAATACATCGCCCACTTTAAACGCTTTTCAGCAGTCAGTAAAAGCGCAGGCCAACCCTTCCCCTCAGCCCTCAACCCCTCATCCCGTGCACACTTTTCACCTGGCTTGTATTCGTATCTTGTGGAAAAGTTGATGCCGCCGCCGCTGCTTCCTGGCAGCAACAATTTTTATGGCTTCCTGCACAGCGCTTAAATAGATACTCGCACAATTCACACACACACCTACACACACACACACACACACACCTACACACACACACAGAACACACCTAGCCGATAATTGAAATTGTTGCTGCTGGGTCTGCTAGATTCTGTTCCTGTTTCTCGGCTGCTGCGTTCTGTAATTTGCTGTAATTGAATTTCAACGATTTGCAGCATTAAAAAAATGTTCTTGATTTACAGCTTTGATATTGAAAGGTGTGTTGAAGGCGACTCTCTGCAGCTGATTTGCATGCCAGCTGATTAACGCTGGCTGCACAAATTGCGCATACGCCGCGTTGCCTCCTCATTGAAATTCAATGCCACAAGTCGCAAGCGGAGCCCAGAGAAAACCCATCAGCGGCCATCAAGGAGGCGGCAGTGGCAAAAGACCGGCGAGCTCATTTTCGATTTGTGCAACAAATGAAGTGAGAAATTATTATTATTATTATTATTATTATTCTTATTTCGAATGCTGGCAACTAAAAACGTTTTGCTGGCATAAGCAAATGGATGCCAGGGTTTTCAGCCTTCCCCTCCGACTCCGTGGCCGTCTCCCTTGCCGACTCCGACTGCCATTACCCGTGGGCGCATCACGTATTCACAAAGCAAACAAACTCCGGCACACGCATAAATAAACAGACAAGCCGGCTGGCCGGGGACTGCGGGCTGCGGGTTGAGGGTTGAGGGTTGGGGAGGCGTTGTAGGACCGCACCGAAATATGAAAAAAATATATAAAAATATCAAAACAAAAACGGCAGACTGAGTAAATTTTTGGTAAGCGCTGCTCGCCCGTCAGTCACATCATTAAAATTGAGCGCGTTGCCCGTCGCCACCTAATTCCAATCCTTGCCGCAAGATGTGGATGTGCCGAGGCGCGTGGCAAGCAGCTTTCAATGACAGGGGGCACACACTCACATTGTGTGCAACTGTGCGCGCACACAGACAACAATTCTCTGGAGGCATTCATCAATATGCCAAACATGTTTTGTTATCATCAAATGGAAAATTCTTCATTTTCACGTACGACAGGCTGAAGCTGAAACACAGCCGGAGCTGGAGCTGGTGCTGACGCCGGAGATGGAGACGTAGACGGCGACGGCGACGGCGACGGCGACGGTTCCGGAGCTGGAGCCAAGCCTGCAACTGAAGAGCTGGCAGACAGAGCTTAGGGGGCCCGCGGCAACTGCAAATGGGAATTACGGAGCGCGATATCAGTCAGCGAGTCTCGGAGAACTTTGCAGGTGAATTGCGCCCAGTTAACTTGTTGTGGCTCTGACAGCGCACAGTGGACGCAAGTATAAAGGAACTGCAACCAATTTCAAACCGAACTTCCAGTCCGTCCCAGTGTCAGCAAGCGCTCTTTGAACTACATTCTAATCTCAACTGTTTTTTAAGAGCCCTGGTTGTTTACAAATTGTAATGCAACGTTAGTAAGAGAAACATATTTGTTTTTCATCATCTTTTTATTTGATAACCTTACAAGATTTCTAGTCATACTAAGCAAGCAATTGGTATACTTACTGGCTGGATATTTGATAAGCTTACCATACAGATGGAATACCTTAAGCGTTTTTTACGCGTGTTCCGAATTTCACCTGCGAATTCATTCCACAGAAATATGATTTTCATAATTGTAAATATGTACATAATAATATCAAAACCATCTCATTTTTCTATTTCGTAGCTATATAGAATATTATGTACAACTAGTTAACATACAAAAAATGCATGATTTTCATTTCTATTCTCTTCCAAAAAGTAATATTCACACTAACATATCTGTGAAATTGATCTGAAAAAGAATCCAGAACAGGGCTATTTGTTTCATAGCTTTTTATGAATTCCTCCGACATATTACGAATATACATATAGCTTGGACATTATATAATTTTATAGAAGAGTTTATCAAAAATAACAATCAAAATTATAGCAAACTTTTAATCTTATTATATTTGTATGCTGTCAAAATCAACTGAACTCTAAATCTCCGAAGTATTTCGTGGCACCCTGTATATGTTTCAGTGATAATTCATAGTAGAAATAATAATATTATTCTGGAATGTATTGAGACTTGGATGTAATCTTTTGCCAAGTCAGCAGAAATCAGTCAGCGATTAGTTCTGCTGAATACGCCTATTGCTTAATAGCGGAAAACTCTACGAGCATTCACGCATCAATTCAGAGATACGTTAAAAATATAGCGATTTCCAACATCGATAGTCGAATATTTTGTTAACCGTTAAGTAGAAGTTAATCCATCCTTCACAGAGTGATAAATCTTAATGCTACCCTTGTATTTTATGAACTTTATGGATTTAATGTGAATATTCATTCCGATTAAATAAGGCAGCCTCTATAGATTACATATACAGTTGCAGGATAGCTCGCCTAAGATTTCAACTAGGCCCTGCCAAACAGCGAGTTTGTCCCACTGTGCAGTGGCCGGAAGAAGGCAGCTGCCAGTCGAGGGCTGCGGTTAGACCACAAAACTAATGGTGCCAGGCGCAGCTATGACGAAAGCACAGATGGAGGAGGATATGAAGAAGGAGAAGGAGAAGGAGACAGAGGCGGAGAAGTAGATGGAGATGGAGACAGAGTCGCTGACGGAGGACAGGACGGAACACATAAATTGATTACCAAAACATTTCACGACAAATTCGGCATGTAGCAACAATGACTGACGTTGGATAGCTGAGCGAGGGGTTTCTGTTTTGATTGGGTCCGGGGTGTTTCCCCGCGGCAGCCACGGCATTCGCAATAGACAACAGTGTCCCGCAGCAGTACGCACACGCACATGGCAATCAGAATCGGAGCAGCGACTCTGTAAAATAGTCAACGGGATTCGAGAGCAACAGTCGCGCTGCGCTGAGTTACAAAGCAATGCAGAAATGCCAACAGGCAAACAAATCGGGGTCCAGGATGAAGTCTAGCATACGAGTACAGTGCACACTCGAAGTGAACACCCCTGCACAGTTAACAGGGTGACTATAAGCAAGAATATCACTAAAAGATTTAATATAATCGCAGATAACCTTTCTTTTTACTCCCTGTACCCATAAAATGGGTAAAAAGGGGGTATTATATCTGTGCAAATGTATGTAACAGGCAGAAGGAGACATCTCCGACCCTATAAAGTATATATATTCTTGATCAGTATCAAAAGAGATTTCAATTTGGCCATGTTCGTCTGTCTGTCCGTCTGTCCGTCCGTATGTATGAACGCAAGGATCTCAGCAACTATGAGAACTACAGACACTAAATTTGGAATGTAGGTTTGTGTATAGCAAATAAAGGTCAAGTTTATTTTAAATTTGAGATATCTCCCCCCGTTTCCCCGCAATTCGATAAAAACCGTTTCACAGTAACAATTTTTAAGATATAGATTTGGGATTTGGCATGTACAATACTTTAGTCACTCTCAATCTACTGTTCAAATTTCAACACGCAAGTTATTTAACAAACAAGATTCAGTGCTGGAGCGCGGGGGGAAGAAGCAGCACAGCCACAATTTAAAATGCTTCGCTTGCGCTGCGCTCGAGCTGTCGCTTGTGTGTGTGCGTCTTTTGTGTATGTGTGTGTGTATGTGTAAGTGTACGTAGATGTGATCGGAAATTTTTGACCTGGGTACAGGGAGTTTTGTTATATTGTTTGTTACATTATTATGTTTTATGGAGCTTATTATTTATTTGTGCAGGGACTTTAAGTCAGGATCCTGTCCCGCAGGTCATGAGGGTGGTGTAGTTAATCACATAGTTAGTTTATGCGCAACTAGTTTAAGTTGCCGGAAAGGTAGTAGTGCACAAGTTAAATAAATATAAGAAAATTTAATAAAAAAAATAATAATTATAACAGATAGGCATAGTTAGGCATGCGCCTAAGAGTATGCCACGTATTTGAGGTAAAGTGGGATATAGAAAAGTAATTTTTTTGTTTTGTATTACAATTTTGCACATTAATTATTTAACTTGTTCACTACTACCTAGTTGTACATGGCCAAACTCACGAAAGTTGTGGAGAAATGGACTTATAAGAGTAGCTGCCGTTCTTCTATTGGCAACCCTCGAAAGTCAGCTGATTGATTGCAATATTCAACAAACTTATTATTTAAAAGGTTCCCAATTTGGCGAAAACAAATTATGAAAGACAATATACAAATTAATTAAAAGCTATTAAAAGAAAAGAAAATAGTTTGATTATGAACTTTTTTACTCCCTGTACCCATAAAATGGGTAATGGGGGTACTAAATCTGTGCAAATGTATGTAACAGGCAGAGGAGACATCTCCGACCCTATAAAGTATATATATTCTTGATCAGTATCAAAAGAGATTTTGAGATTGTCCGTCTGTCTGTCCGTCTGTCCGTCCGTATGTATGAACGCAAGGATCTCAGCAACTATAAGAGCTAGAGACACCAAATTTTTAATGTAGGTTCGTGTATAGCGGGAGCAGGTCAAGTTTATTTTAGATTTGAGATATAACCGTTTCAGTAACAATTTTCAGATATAGATTTGGGATTTGGCTGTCAATACTTTAGTCATTCTAATCTACTGTCCAAATTTGAGTCGATCGGATAATAAACACGGAAGTTATTAACGAAAGAAGATTCAGTTCTGGAGCGCGGGGGAAGAAGAAGCACAGCCACAACTTAAAATGCCTCGCTTGCGGGCCGAGCTGTCGCTCGTGTGTGTGTCTTTGTGTATGTGTAAGTGTACATGTCGGAATTCTTGACCTGGGTACAGGGAGTTTGTAGTCGGGTATACTCGACTAAAGCATTCTTACTTGTTTTTTGAAAATTTACAAGTTTGATAAAAATCTATTCGTATCTCATATAGCTGCTGAAAACTTGAGCTTACTCGTACCCATAAAATGGGTAAAAAGGGGGTATTACATCTGTGCAAATGTATGTACAGACGAAGGAGACATCTCCGACCCTATAAAGTATCGTCATCAAGATGATTTGGCCATGTCCGTCTGTCTGTCCGTCTGTCCGTCTGTCCGTCTGTCCGTAGAACGCGTCGATCTCAGCAACTACAAGACCTAGAGACACCAAGTTTGAAATGTAGGTTCCTGTATAGCTACGCAGATCAAGTTTGTTTCATATTTCAGATATCTCCCCGTTCTCCCGCAAATCGATTACAACCGTTTTACAGGAACAATTTTCAAGTATAGCTTTAAGATTTAGCATGTACAGCTGCTTAAAACTGTCCAAATTTCAAGTCGATCGATAATAAACACGGAAGTTATTCACGAAAGAAGATTCAGTGATGCAGCGAGAGGGGGAAGACAGCACAGCCCCAATTAAATGCTCGCTTGCGCTTGTTATTTGCCGCCTATGTCGTGCGTCTTTGTGTATGTGTGTGTGTATGTGTAAGTGGACTTAAGATGTGATTGAATGCTTTACGACCTGGCTAAGGAGTATCGAGTCGGCATACTCGATTCGAGCATTCTACTTGTTATCGATATAACTTTCTGGGAAGGTATATATCTTAAGCGTTCTCCTTGCTTTTAATTTCCACGTGACAAACATTTGCACTGTGCAAGCAAATATGGTTAAGATCGATTAAAGCTGCACGACGTCTCCTAAGCACGATGCTCTCGTTCACGACGAAGTGTCGACCTCTTCAGGGAGAAACACGTGACTGCGTGCTATAGCAATCTGCTTTCTGGTGAATTTGCAGATTGATGGTCACATAGGCCCTTCTGAAGGCGATGGCTGCCCGTTTTTTATGTGCTTCCTTATCCAACAATTGTTATGGACGTCAAATTTCAGGTTCATGCAGTAATAGACGTTTGCACATAATGTACGAGAATTGAGACAGCTTAAAGATAAATATTTAAGCAATTGTTTCACCCGCAGGTAGATAGTGGGCCCAAGCCCTGCAATAGGTATAAAAGCAAAGACCTCTGCTGGAACACACAGCAATCGTGCTTTTGTTTTGAAATGAGCAACATCCTATCGATAACCGTTCTGGCCCTAGTCCTAGGCATTGTCTGTGCCACAGACTATTGCAAGAAGAGCTGTGGCAGTACCAAAAATATTGGCTGCAACAACAACGGCGTGAGTTTCAATCTGTTGCAATAGTTAATTTTATTTTTATTTTTTTTGTATGTGGCGTTGATAAAGAGTGTTTCATTATAAAAAATATAACTTAAAAACACAGATGAGTACTATATAGCTGTTTACTCGATCCCTTGTTACAGGCCTGGGAATCTACCTGCCCGACCGATAAGGCTCTCTTGAGCCTATCGGCAGCCGAGAAGAATGCGATCGTGGCCAGGCATAATGAACATCGCAACTTTATCGCCGGAGGAGGTGACCCTAAGCTGAAGCCGGCCTGTCGCATGGCCACCATGAAGTGGAACGAGGAGCTGGCCTATCTGGCCTCCCTCAATGTCAAGAGCTGCCAGATGCGGCACGATGGCTGCCACAACACGGACGCGTTCGACTGGTCTGGCCAGAACCTTGCCCAGCTGGGCTACTTCAACCCCCTGAATGTAACAGACACCGCTATTAGGGGCGTCAACATGTGGTACGGTGAGGTGAGCAATACCAAGCAGGCCTACATCGACGCCTATCCCGCGAACTACAACGGACCCACCATTGGACACTTTACTGTTATGGTGGCCGATCGCAACACGGATGTGGGCTGTGCCGTGTCCACCTTCTCGGTGAAGGGCCAGTCCTACAAGAACTTCCTCATGGCCTGCAACTATGCGGCCACCAATGTCATTGGCGTCAAGATGTATAACTCCTGCGCGAAACCGGCCACCAAGTGCACCACTGGCGTCAATCCCAGCTATAAGTTCTTGTGCAGTGCCAAGGAAGTTTACGATGTCAACAACATGAACTATTAAATAAATTGCAAAAATTGAGCATAAAACACAATAACAGCTTCATTTATCAGGTTCGTTGTTGCTTTTGCATGGTTTAAATGCAATGGATCTTTACACTATGCCCTGTATCCTTAAAAGCACACTCTCTCAGCCCCCTCTTCCCCCAATGCCTTCTATCTACACTACCTCTTACCTTCCTGAGTAGGTATAAAGGAGACCGCTGAAGGTTCCCAGAAATTATTTGTAGAGACTGCTAAAAGCCACGAGGTTTCAATTCACGATATCATTAAGGACCAGATGATTTATGTGAGGTCCCCTGAGGAGGGGAATGTGCCGTCTCAACATAACCTAACCTTCCACTTCTGCCGAATATGCC
Organism: Hirtodrosophila confusa; assembly: GCA_035043065.1. Lineage (NCBI taxonomy): Eukaryota > Metazoa > Arthropoda > Insecta > Diptera > Drosophilidae > Hirtodrosophila > Hirtodrosophila confusa. Next base: position 4,481,371 of record JAWNNI010000078.1, read on the forward strand.
AAAAGAGAGGACCGGGAAAAGATCTTACGACTACAAAATCTCAATTTAGTTTGTAAATTGAATACCATATCCTCGACTGATCTCAATTTTGGAATATGGAAGAATACGAGAGAAGAGTATAGCTTAAAGGATAAAGTTTAGACTTTATGTAGATTGAATACCATTAATGAAAACTTAAAGAACCTGCATACGCCTCCTCCTCTAGCGAAAATGAAAAATGTACATAAGTAGAATGCCTTGTTTTTAATTTTCAAGTATTATGCGTCTCAAATACGGCTGGACAGATTGTAGCCTAGAGCGCGTAAGCCTCGTTCCCCGAGCATAGACCACGATAGTTGGGATTGGTGCCCGTGCTGCAGCCCGCAGCCGTTGGGCCCCTGACATAGACTGGGCTTCCGATCCAATTGGTAGTGGCATAGTTGCAGGCCAAGAGGAAGTTATTCATGCCGTCCTTAAAATATCTGGCGGGTGCGCAGCCGACGGCAATGTTTGCCTGTTGGGCCATGGCTGTGAAGTGTCCAATTTGGCTAAGGATAAGGATAAGGATGAGAATGAAGAGTTAGTGGTAATCGGATAGGTGCATAGGTAACCGCTATTACTTTGCTCCAGTCCATTTGGCTGGGTAGCTGTTGATAACTGCCATGTTGGCGTACTTGTACTCATTCCACCACATGTCAATGGAGGAGGTCAGAAGTTGTTCGATAGTACGACTGTTAATGCTGCCCGAATAGGATATTATTGCCAGGTTCTGTCCACTGCCGCTGAACTTCTTCGTATTGTGGCAGGCATCATGCTTCATCTGGCACTGACGCACATTCAGCTCCGCCAGCTTGGCCAGCTCCGGAGCCCAACGCATAGGTGCCATTCTTCTCGCTGGTTGGTAATTGGGTAAGTTTCCCTGAGCTAGGGTGTTGCGTCTGGTGTTATGTAAGCGCAAAACAAGTTGTCGCTGCGCCAGATCCAACTCAGGGATTACTGGTGCCGGACTTTTCGGGCAGGTCGCGGCCCAGGCCTATAAAACGGAAATAGATCGGTCTGGCAATGGATATTGATATATATAGATGCACCTACCCCATTGTTTTTACACGCAATGTGTGTAGAGCTACCGCAGAGGGCCTTGTCACAGTAGTTGGTCTGTCCGAAGACCACAGACACCGCCAGACAGACTGAGAATAATGACAAGGCTAGTCGCAACATCTCGAAATGATTAACTCAAGAAGTGCGTGATGACTGTGCTTATATAGCCAGGAGAAGAAGCTACCATTTGCCAAATGTGGCAAGGCATTATTCAATTCATTGTTTGCATAACTTTTAAATCGAATACTCGATTTTCTAACAATAATATCACATATGTTTGCCCGGAACACACTGAAAGAATGTCTCCAACTGTGTTTGCTAGTCGTCGGGTAGTTGCACTCGAGGATTATGTCTGGCTTTGATGAACTAAGGCTTTCTTATCATTGTCATCATTATCATTATAATATGAGAGAAATGATCACATAATTATTCTAGAAATGTATATTTAAGGAATATTGTATATTTATCGAATACTATCTATATATGGCCTAGGCCGTAGGCCTACTGAATTATAGATTCCCTGCATACTCAAAGATTAAGGGATCTCCAAAGTCTAGAGTTAAGATCAATAATTTTCGAGTCACTTTTAACTTTTAACCCGCACTGCCAAGGACTATAAACACTTTATAATAAAAAATGTAAGATCAATTTAAATTTCAAATTTTTCCTTTGCACTCATATATTTTAATATTTCACAAAAATGATTGAAATTAAAAAAGTTACGATCAAATACATAGTATGTATCAAAGAACCCAGCGAAATTTACTTATAACATTATTAGATTTAAACTATTTTCATATTAAGGTATTTGTATTTTAAATATAGAAAAAAATTAAACAAATACTTTTACATTATTTGGTTCAAATCTGTCAAGGAGATCAACAGTAGTCTGTTGATCAAATTTAATGATTTTATATATAAAACTCTAGCAAAAAAGCTGTGCTATACATTGATTTTGCTTACATGCGGGGAAGGTGGTGGGGGTGGTATCTTAATGAAGTATCTACAACTGAGACTCGAAAACATATTCACAAAATACTATTTGACTTTGTTATCTGTTGTTGTTTACTTAATAATGCTGCACACTTAACCAACAAACTAAGTAAACAATTGAAGCAAAAAGTAAACAAGAATGAACAGCGTACCAGTACTATTTCTCATAGAAAAACTCAATTTTCAACCCATTGTTCCTATACGATATACTCATCCGATGTTGCAATAATTAAAGCAAACTATACTATTTATAATATAATTCGCAAAGGCTGAGTTTGAGTTCAAATATTTGTATAATTTAAGGAATTCCCATACAAAAACCTCAATTTTCCAATGGCACCTATAAGTTCGAATAATAAGATTTTGATAAAACTTGGTCAACAAACCCAATCTTTGAACTGCTGAGTATGGTTTTGATATTGAATAGATATAGAACTGAGCCCCTAAATCCCCCCCTATCTACGCCACTGACCAGCGTCGATCTCAGAGACTGTAGGAGCTTGGGACACCAAATAGGGTATATATATTACTTTAAAGTTCAAACATTTTACAGATCATTAATTTTGTATATATTTTTTTATATTTTACAGAACTCCTTAGGGTACTTCAGACCTGGGTGGGATATAACACAATCGAGTATTCGTGACATCATTTGTCTTGATTGGCGAGAGCCCGAATCATAGGCGGAAAAGTACTAAGCTAGTAATTAGTTGTATTGTATTTTGTTTGTCTGTAAATATATATACGAGAATATATATATTAATACTATAATAGAATTTCATTGTTGTTGCATTGTTGTATTTTATATTATTTCGTGATATTTAAATAAAAAATCCTTATGCAATTGAACGACAATATTTTATTGATAGACTTTATCAAGGAAATTCACTTTCAGCTACCCTTTGTGAGAAAAAATTGTACAAAAATCGGCCAGAAATACCAACCAGAAGTCGTTAGGTTAAAATTTGAAATTACTACAAAAACTGTAGCATATTTTTAGGGTCGCCGCTTTAACTACCCTCTGCTGATTTCTGTTCGCCTGGTATTTTGGCAGCGCCAATGAAGTCTGGCGGTTCAGAATTCCACTTTCCGATTTGTGAGCGTCAAAATGCCCAAAAATACCAGGCGAACAGAAGTCGGCAGAAGGTCGCTAAATAGTATAACAGTTGCTGATTAGTATAACAGTTTAGCGACTGTTATACTATTATGTTCATAACAGGACTCTGTTAATAACAGAGCTGTTAATAACAGTGGATTAACAGCATGTTAACAGTGAGTTAACAGTGGGTTAACAGCATGTTAACAGTGGGTTAACAGCGAGTTAACATGATCTTAACAGCAATTTAACAGAATGTTAACAGCATGATGTTCCCAAAAGTATTCCGTAAATTTTTCTCCCTGACACATTTATAATAAAAAGCAGACTGTCAATAACAGATCATTAACAGCGTGTGATCCTAAAAGTATGCCGCAGAATATTGCACGCTTCTTTCCTTGGATAACTGATAAATAATAGACCATTGTTGTTGTATAAATTGATTTTATTAAATTTCAAGAATTTATTTAATCATATAGTACATATACATACATATATCCATAGAAACAGTATACCTTAAAAAATAGTTAAATTACATATATTTATGTAAGCCGGATCTTTGGGGCTGCGTGGATTGTCTGGTACGGGGTAAACCAGTTAAGACAAACAAGAACCTTGCAGTCTCTGTTTCAAGTCAAAAAACAGTAGACTGTATTTCAAACTTGATGACTACCTGTACAGGTGTTGGAGACATAGATTTTGCTCATTTGCGGGGCAGGACGTGGGGTAGTCTGTTTGTCAAATTTGGTGACTCTAGCTATGAAACTGTAGGAGATATAGCCCTGTGAATAACTGGTTTTGGGCAAAGCTCTTGTTGATTTGCGGGGAAGGAGGTGGCGTAGGCCAAAATGTTAACCTTGACACTTTATACACTAAGGGTACACACCAACATGTGTACCAAGTTTGGTTGCTCTATCTTCAAGGGTGTGAAGAGAAATGGCGTTCATACAGACAAACGGACATTTCGCAAACCCAATATACTCTTTTCACAAAAATATATTCTTTAAATAGATTGTAAACATAAGAACTCAACTTTTTTAAAATTTTTTTATTTGTAAGCATTAAGCGTCTCAAACACGCCTGGACAGGTTGGACAGTTCGTAACCTAGAGCACGTAGGTCTCGTCCCCCGAGCAAAGTCCAATAAAGTTGACATTGGTGCCCGTAGTGCAACCCGCAGCCGTTGGGCCCGTCGTATAGACACGCCGATTGGCCACATTGTTGGTGGCATAGTTGCAGGCCAAGAGGAAGTTGTTCACACTGTTCCTTACATATCTGGCGGATGCGCAGCCGACGGCAATGTTAGCTTCTTGGGCCATGAGAGCGAAGTGTTTTATTTCGCTAAGGATGAGGATGAGAATTAGAATAAGGAGTTAGTGGCAATCGGATAAGTGCATATGTAAGCGCTATTACTTTGGTCCAGTCCAGAGGGCTGGGTAGCTGTTGATAACTGCCATGCCGGCATATTGTCTCTCATTCCACCACGCCGTAATGATGGTGGTCAGAAGGTCTTCGATAGTACGGCTCGTAACAGCGCCCGAATAAGTAATAAGGGCCAGGTTCTGTCCGCTGTTGCTGAACTTCTTCGTATTGCGGCAGGCATCACTCTTCACCTGGCACTGACGCACATTCAGCTCCGCCAGCTTGGCCATCTCCGGAGCCCAACGCATAGGTGCCATTCTTCTTGCTGGTTGGTAATTGGCCAGATTTCCCTGAGCTATGTTGTTGCGTCTGGCGTTATGTAGGCGCAAAATAAATTGTCGCAGCTCCAGATCCAGTTCAGGGATGACTGGTGCCGGAGTTTTCGGGCAGGTCGCGGCCCAGGCCTATAAGACGGAAATAGATCGATCAGATAATCGATATGGAGGTGGATATGGATGTGGATGCACCTACCTCAGTGTTATTACACCCAATGTGTTTCAAGGCGCCGCAGAGGGCCTTGTCACAGTAGTCTGTCTGTCCGAGGACCACAGACACCGCCAGGCAGACTGAGAATAATGACAAAGCTAGTCGGAACATCTCGAAATGATTAACTGATGAAGTACATGCTGCCTGTGCTTATATAGTCAGTTGCTAAAAATGTGCCAGGGCATTTATTTAATTTTATTATTTGCATAACTTTTAAGTGCGAATATAAAAAGCTCTAACAATAATATAACAAATGTTTGTCTGGAACACACCAAAAGAATGGGTCTCCCCAACTGTGTTTGCCAGCCATCTTAAAAAAGAAAGGATTATATAATTAGTTGGCGATCATGCAAGTTTCTAGAAATATAACTGAAGTCACCATCTTATGGAGATTGTACATATATTACTTGTATACTAGAGTAATCTAATTGTAAGGTCGAGGTTAATACTTGTGCCATTTTCTATCCTCTCAAGTCATTTACTAAATCATTTACTCATAACTCTTCCATTTATATACTAAGCATTGTTAGTCTAAGTAATAAATTCATTAAATAGAAGAACTATATAAGTTCTGGATTTAGCTGAAGGCTAAATTATAATTTTAACTACAGGTTACCATTATATAAATAAATAAATTCTGGATTTACCTCATTTAAATAGTCGCCAAGCCTATAAATTCATTTCTTGCTCCTAAGAATGTGTTAAGTTCTCATACGGCTTGTAATTTTCGGAAAAATTATTAATTCTTTGCAGTTTAAAATGGAGAAATTGTAATCGGGAGCTCTACTGAAAACCCATTCAAATCAAGTAGTAGTCCGGGCAAACTATTTGTATTATAGCTTCAAAGTAATATTCCTTATTGAACGTAGGATCTTTTATAATCGAAGACAATAGTTTGTAAAAAGCTTTAAGATTAATATGACAAATATATATGTAAGTCCCACAATGCTACATATCTATATTCATTAAACAAGAAAAACAATAAGCCATACTTATGATAATTATCACATCTCACATATCCCACAATTAGTTTGGATAAACAAGTTCAAATATATTCCTGACCGTTGTGAGAACTGGTAAGAACTGGTAACGTAACAAAAGAGGTAACTACAACTGAGACTCAAAAACTGTTTACTAAATAAGCCAAATGTTGTTTATCTGATAAGGTTGTAAACAATAAAATATATAAACAATTAAGACAGAAGCTAAACAGCTGTAAATAACCAGCGCGATTTCAGAAAGAATATTTTCATAAAAAATAATAATAATTTGTTGCTGGATCTTAGGGAGACTGCAGGGCATTAAAAGTCATTACTTCAGTGGTTTTTTCAAGTTCCATGGCATCGAGCTAAAGATTGTACGGAATTTTCGCAAAATATCCATACGGGTTAATGCTATATATGAATTTGCGGAATTTCCGAAGCCAACGGTAAAATGAACTTTTGTGTTTTATGTGTTTGACCAAATGGTTTAATTCTACAATATTTGACAAGACATTGTGTTTGAAAGTGATGCTATAGGCGTATAATTGAAGTATACATAGCTTGGATAACTATACAGATGTATAAACAAATCCGCGCACCCCGTCCCGAATAAAGAACTCTTCAAATTTTATAACATATTTGATATGCTGCCATTTAGTTATACGTACTTGTAAGTTTTTATTATGGGTCTTTAATTGTTGCCGCACTCAGCTACATATGGATATAGCTATAATTACATATATATCTTTGCTTTCACAATCATCATCATCATGCAAAATAGAAGTACATATAGTACGTGTGTATACCACTTACATATTTTATAATATTTGTAGATACATAGATATCATTCATTTGCTTTGCGGTACAGAAAAATAAATATCATGCCTCTCTCTCTATGCCTCTCTCTCTCTCTCTCTCTCTCTGTCTCTATCTGTCTTTGTCTACCTCTGGCTGTGTATATATAGGTATGTATCGTGTATATATTTTTGCGTAATATTTATATTATATAATATAATTTATGGTCTGCATATAAGTAAATCTGTGGGCTGTTTGTTGTTATTTGATTTTCTAGGTTTCAACGTTAATTGTTGTTGTTACATAATTATGTAATTTAATATTTGCGCTCAAAAGGCAAAAGGTTGTCATAAATTGTACACACAAAATATGGTTTCTCATTATTTGTCTTCTAATATTTGCCTGCAGTTGCTTTTTATTTACTTTAATATCTGTTTAGTTGCTTGGTTGTACGATTTTTGGGAGCATCACAAGACAATTATCAACAATATCATTGCGATACCCTTACAGTTGCTAGTAATTGTGAATCATTTTACGAGTACACTCATAGTATTTGTTCATAATATTCCAAATTGTATGCTTATATGCATATACAACACGTATATACTTTTATATGTTCACTTACATACATATACATACATATATAATGCAATTATACATAGCTATTCGACTACAAAATACTCAAATTATATAACCTAGTGCCATAGCAAATGAGAAAAGCATTGCGTGAAAAATCGAAAATTCGAAAATTGTGCAGCAGCCAACAAAAAATTGACTTAAAGCGTTTTTGACCTGTTCTGCAATGAGTTTGATTATCACTTACAAGTTTAATATATATTATATTTTGTAATTAATAATGTGGTAAGTATGTACGTATCGTATGTATTTACAAAAAGGCTCCTCAAAGTGGGCAAACACTTTAACGCAGCGCCTAAAAGTAGGCTCTGAAAAACGGCACATGACGCTTGGCGTTGAGACAGGATAGATATACTTAGATAAACAAAAATGCTCTCCGGTATTGAGCTGCAATTATAATGATCTAACGCAAACATCTATATGTTATTGCACTTATTAACAAACAATGCAAATCGCAATTGAATATATTTTACTTGCAACTTGAAGTCGAATGTGCAAAGCTTAAGTACAAGGTTTTAAGGTTTTTTTCGATTAAATATTTATAATATTTCGCTTTATTTACAACGTGTCATGCATGTGTTGTAGTTTTCAATCGATCTGCTTATTCGATTATTAAATAGTATAGGCATATATAGGTATACATATCAAATGATGTAAGTTCATTAACAAATGAGCAAATTATATCTTATAGAGGCTTAGCGCACAAATGAATTATACACATATCGTTTATAATGATAATTGTGATGGTTTGTCTAAGCCTAAGCGCATATATAGGTTATATTTATATAGAATTGAAATCGTAATTAGTATTGGGCTTTGCTGGGTTAACTGGAACGTTCAACTGGGCCAATTTGCGTAAGATAACCAATGACTATATAATAATATATATTTATGTATATGCATATGTTATTACACTTATATTTCTTTTTGTATATACTATGTATATAATACCTATGTATATAAGAATGGGCTAGACCACGAAAAAAAATTAAGTTCTTACATACACGTATTAAGAGAGTGCCGTAGACTATATAAGTTATAGAAATGGAAAGCAACCATGGGAACTTGTTTCAAAGCAAAGTTCTGTTTGCATTCCAGTACAATACATATATGTATGTATGTATAGTATATATATAATACTCGTATATATATATATATATATATATATATATATATTCCTACTAACTAGCTTTTGTTGTAGTTATATTGTAAATTAATAGACACCATTTGCATAAAGCAGTAACAACATTTGAGTGCTGGTTTTCTGGCTTCTTTGAGTGTTCATATTCTTAAGTACAATCCCTTAACTTTGATGTTGCTGCTGCTGCGGCGACTGCATAGCTGATGTTGCTGCTGCTGCTGCTGCTGCTGCTGCTGCTGCTGCTGCTGCTGCTGAAGCTGCTGCTGATGGCTGATGCTGTGCCGGCGAGGGCGGCGGACCAAACTTGCTGGTTATCTTGTGCGAGGCATTCACAATGGCCAGCTCATGCTTGGAGTCCAGATCACAATCGTAGAGCCCGCTCAGCGAGTCCAGGCTGAGCAGGCGCGAGCTGGCGCGACTTGACACCGAGGTATCATCCACATCCGGCGCATTGTACAACGAGTTGACATCCGACAAGGCGCCCTCGGCGTCGGTCAGACCCGCCTCGTTCAGCAGCGAGATGTTCTCAAGGCCAGGCTCATCGGTTATATACCCGGTCGACTCCGCGCCACCTGTGGGACAGTGTAAGAGAGAGTGTATTATTAAATGAAACTTGATTGATATCCAGCAGTACTCACCTGTGGCTTCCTCACGACAATCGTCGTCCGACCATTCCGATTGGCTCTCCAACGGATTGGAGTCCATGGACTGGTGGTTGTGATGCGCCGCTCCATACTTTAGCTCATCGTTTATCACATTCGACTCGAGGCGCAGGCTGCCATTGGCCAGCGGCGCCGCCTCCCTCTGTTGCTCCTGCTCCAACTGATGTTGCTCCTGCTCCAGTTCCTCATTGCGCGATCGCTGCTGCTTGTCATTCTTCTGCTTGTTATGGTCGCTCTGCATCACCCGCTTCTGTCGCACATCGCGGCCCACCTCATCGTCCTCAAACTCCTCGTCGGCCAGGTTGTCCTCCGTGTCATCGCGCTCCTCCTGCTCCGCATGGTTGTAGCGCTGCTGCTGCTGCTGCTGCCTCTGCTGGTGGTGGTGGTGATGGTGATGGCGTTGTCGCTGCGATTGCGACTGCGCCTGCTGCGATGCCAGCACACCGTCCACTCTGTCCAGGCTCTCGTAACTGTGCTGCAGCTCCTTGGAGCGCGGACGCTGCCGGTGACATCTCTGTTGCTGCTCCTTGGTCGCATGCATCTCCAACATGGCCAGAGCATGCATCTGGCTGCGGTTCTCGTGCAGAATCTCGCACGATTCCGTGTCCGAAGTTTGCCTACAAATGATGCAATAGGTTAGCTACAACATCGTACTTTATTTTCGATATATATACTTAACAAGAGTATATTTAGATATACTAGTATAGCTGGTCCGGCTACTCTAGAAGGTACCATCTTTTGTACTATCTAACACTATTAATTCTACAATATCTAACTGCTTTTCATATAAAATTATTTGCTCTCTTATGAATCAGATATCAAGCATCCATAAAATAATGAAACTTCCTTAAAATGTTAACTTGGTGCATAAGTTTGATGGTAGTTTGTTTGCTAAAGAAATTGCTAAGGTTCTTGTAAAGTTATCCATATGTTTAATGACGTTTCGGATTTCACAATGTATATAATATATATTCTCGATCAGCGGCAACAGCCATTTGCTTCTAAATAAACTAAACTCTCAGCTTAAGGGCTATCTTTAATGGAACTTAGCATGCTTTCATCTCTTTCTCTTTTGTCAGGTTCGAAGACTTGAACGTATAGTTGCCATAGGAACGAAAGGTGATCAATTGATTTGTATAAAAATCGATCTTTTGTGTGAAAAATATCGATGTTTTTCTATGTTTTTCATACAAAAGAACGATTTTTTACATCACTAATTCTTACCGAACTCATCAAATCAAAGTTATCTTATGGATACTACTATATCTAATGTCTCAAAATTGGTACAATCGATAGAAAATTATGTTTCGGCATGCTGAAGATAGCTATTCTTCCTCGTTCTTCAACTTATGTACCATATACGTTATAGGGTCCAAGATATTGCGCCTGCCTAATTCAAACATGTGCACAAGTTTGTGAATTCTTTTGGCCTTAATGGTTACAGGATATTAAAAGGCAATGCATAAGTGTGCATACTCAAGAAAATTGTAGTGGAAGTGGATTGAAAGCCTTCTTGGGGGCTGAGACCAGGACCCAATGGTAACATGGTAAATTATTAGCACTTGAGAAGCGAGCATAGCAAATAAAGCAATGGCAATGAGTGCGGCGGGGTTTTAGATACAGATGAGTAACCAAACTGGGAGTTTGAATGGATTATTGGAGTTGGGGGTGACAGGGACTACTTACTACTCTTACTTACATTTGACTGGACTCGGAGGGGTTCTTGTGGCGTGTTATCTCCTTGATGGCCTCCAGGCCGACAGGATGCTTGGATATCATGAAGCTGTTGCTCATGGGCAGCTTGCTGGAGACCTGCATGGCCATGGCAATCAGCTCATGCTCCTGCTGGTCCTTGTGGTGGTTGTTGTTGCCGCTGTTCGAGTTGCTGCCACCGCTGAGATTGCCATTGCTGCTGGAAACTCCTTCAGCCGACAGAGCCAAAGCCAGCCCCTGACTCTGACTCTGACTCTGATTCTGTCCGTGTCCATTGAGCGAGCTCAGCTTGCTGTTGCTGGCCGAGTAGCTCAGCTCAACGTTGTGGCGACTGCTGCAGTTGCTGGTGGTCTGATCGGAGTTGGTTGCTGCCGCCGTCGACGCTGAGACTGCGGCCAGGCAGCGTGCTCGCGAAGATTCGTTGAGCAGTCTTTGCAGTTCCCTCTCGAAGGGCGACTTGGTGGCAGCCATTGCGGCACCACCACCACCAGCTGCTGCCGCGCCCGCACCCGAGCCCACACTCGAGCCCCCACCCGCAGCGGCAGCACCCGCCGCCTTCTGGTAGTCAAAGCTGTTGCAGCTGTCCCCCTTGTGCTGGGAGTTGCTCGTCGTATTGCTGGTCGTCTGCTGGCCCTGGCTCTCCGTGGTGGAGCTGAGCTCGAAGTCGCGCAAGTGCGTCATGTCCACAACGGGCGATGTGGGATCCACTTGAATGTCGCAGGGATAGAGCCACTGCAGCGGATTCACCCGTCCCGCTGGCATGTTGTAGCCAATGCCATTTCCATGTCCATTCCGCTGCAGGTGTCCACCATTGATGCGGGGCGAGTCCTCGTCGCCGTCACCCTCGCCCTCGGTGGTCTTCGAATAGCTCTCGTCCGAGCTGCTCATCGAGGGCGAGTGCGGCCGCGAGCTAAGATCATCCGTCGAGGACATCTCCCGGCTCTCCTCAATGTCCGCTGGCAGCTTGGGCAGCGGCTTCAGGTAGCTTCTCGCTGACGGCTTTGGCGGCAGCTGCGGCAGCGGCGGCTGCTGCGAGTAGAGCGCATACTGGCGCTGCTCAGGTTGTTGTTGTTGTTGCTGTTGCTGTTGCTGTTGCTGTTGCTGTTGCTGTTGCTGTTGCTGTTGCTGTTGCTGTAGCTGTTGCATCTGCTGCTGCTGCTGCTGCTGCATTGACAACACGGAGTTGGGACAGGTGTAACGTGGTGGCTCGTACTTTGGCGCATGCTGCATGGGCATGATCTGGGTGTTAGTCGTGAAAGTGGGCGTGGCGTGGTGTGAATAGCATGCAAAAAGTGGCACACAGTTAGAGACACACAGATATTTAGATACTTATGTATATATATATATATATATAGTATTGAGATTGATACAGATATCAAAATATTATCATTTCCCGTTAGCATTCACAAAAGTCGCCAATTTCCACAAATTATAAATAATAAATTGCGCCGGTGTGTGTGTGTGTGTGTGTTCGTGTGTGTGTGTTTGTCTGCATACACTCAGAAATATAAATGCCCTAAAACTCCAGAAAGTTAGTTGCAGTTAGTTCGATATTTTTCTGAATTTTAGAAATATTTTTCTTAAATTTAGATATTTTTGACGATCTGAATTCTATGGCATTTAATTTGCTGAGTGTTTATTCGAGTGCCTAGAACAGGAAAGAATGTACCCAGTTACCCCGCACCCTCTTCCGAAGTACCTATACAAACAACCCACGTCACAACAAATACTTTATTCTACAATTTCAATATAGTACTAAGAACCAGTGCTTTATCTTTAAGAGAAATGCACTGAAATGCATTTGTAATTCCTTATTTTCGAAGCGAGGAAAGTAAGCAACAGTTTTGAACAACAGTTTTCAACTGCGTAGGGTATACAGGAGTCTACATACAAAATTTGACAACTGTAGCATTATAGGTTCTAAGATTAGGAATATTATCGGGTGTTTCACAGGAATCTTCTTCCAAAGCGGACCTAATCCAATTCTGAGAGGGCTCACTGAAATCTGAAATCAGTTTCAAATCACCAGGCTCGTGCTAGATGGATTTCTTTTAAAGAAAAATCATATAGTACTATATTTGATGTATGTCGAAATCCTTTTTTCATCAACTTGAAATTCAAGTCTTGAATACATGATCTCGTCTGCTCCGCTACACCTTCTCCGTATAAACACGAAGATCATAACAATATTTCATAATGTAAATTCATCGTCTAAATGCGAACTTAAATGTTTCTAAAAGTCTATTCAAAGCAAATTGGCTGGGACTGTTAATACTTTGTTTCCCACAAGTTTAATAGAATAACAAGTTTTATTTTTTGAATGTTCTCCTGTTGTTAGATGTCGCTGTCTGATAAAGTGTTAAGGATCTACTTTTCTTTCCAGATCTACTTTACTATAATCCAGATCCAAATCAACACTTCTTGCGAAGTTAACATGAACTTTTTCACAAATAATTATCATATTTCGAAATCCTAAACTATAAGTTTTCAGAAACATGCCTTTGGGAATTGCTAAGCTATTGTTCTGCTTATATCTCTTTACTCCTTGCACAGCAATATATGAAATGTTAATAAATGGTATTGAAATAACACGTACACACACACTTTACACACACTCACACAAGTAGACGCTTGGGGTCTTGCGCTTTGTGCATGCTTTGGATTAGTTACGAATAGATGGGCTTGGTGGGTTGGTCGGGTGGTTGTTGTTGGTTGGCTGTTGGGTCGGTTGGAGGGAGATTCATTCAGAGGAGTATCTCCTTGCTCCAGATCATGAGGTCAACGTCATCACTCACCTTGGCTACCGGCGCGATGCTGCTGGCATGCAATAGCGGCTCGCTCTCACGGCAGTGGCCATAGCTTAGGCTGGAGGACGATGGCTGATGCTGATTCAGATGCTGATGCTGGTGATAGAGATGATGCAGTGGATGATGCTGGCCATGCTGGTTAAAGGGCAGCGCCGGCGGCGGCGCATAGCTGCGCAGCTGATCCCGCCGCGGCACCATGAAGCAGTCACCGCCAAGCACCCCGACCACGCCCCCATCGAGACTGGCATGGTGTGGCCGCTGCGCCGGCGGCAGCTGCTCCAGCTGTTGCTGCTGCTGCTGCTGCAGCTGCTGCAGCTGTTGATGCCTGCCACCGGCATTCGGATTCTCAATAATATTAAACTCGCGCAACATTACCGAAGGAATGGGCTGGAGCTGGTGTTGGTGCTGGTGCTGTAACTGGAGCTGGTGCTGTATCTGGAGCTGGTGTTGGAGTTGGAGCTGTTGTTGCTGCTGCTGTGTGGCAGCCGGAGCCGCAACTTGAGCCGGAGCCGTAGCCATTGTCAAATTTGGTGGCACATAATGCAGCTCCCCATTGTGCCCGTTCTCGCGTATGTTGGGCAATCCACCATTGGCCATGAAATTTGGCTGCTTCTGCAGCTTGCTGTTGAGCCGCTGCTGCTGCTGCTGATGCAGATGATGGTGGGCTGGTGGTGCAGGCAGCGGCTGTTGTTGTTGCTGTTGGTGCTGGTGTTGGTGCTGCAGCAGCAGCTGCTGCTCCTCACCCACCACATTGTAGAGGTTGGCGTTCTCCTTTTTGCTGTAGGTGTCCGTGTTAAGGCGATTCTCCTGGAACTGTGATGCCTTCTGATAGTACTCGGCGGGATGCATGCCCCCAGTATGCGGCAGCGACTGATGTGGCTCATTTGCCCCCGCCGGGCGGCTGCTGATCATTGCGTTCCTCACCTCGCCATTGAGCGCATTACTGCTGCTGTCGCAAAGGAAATAGGTGACCATGTCCCCCTTGCCCTTGACTTTGATCGTGCCACGGCAGCGAAATTCAAAGTGCGAGCCCACTAGACTGTCGACCACCTCCTGGGTGACCTGAGAGTAGCCGGGCACCCCGGTGGAGTCCATGCGACTGGCCACATTCACCGTGTTGCCCCAAATGTCATACTGCGGCTTGCGGGCACCGATCACACCCGCCACAACGGGCCCAATGTTGATGCCTGCGGGAGGAGTGGCTTGGATTAAAAAGGCTCCGCTTGCAGCACCCTTGGCTGGATATACTCACCCACGCGCAGCATAAAGTTGTTGTAGGAGTGACTGTTGATCTCCTGCAGCGAGAGACGCATTGCCTTCACATATTCAACCAGTGCGGTCATGTGGCGACGCACTGAGTTCGGATCGTTGGGCTGAATCTTGTACTCCGGTATGAGGCCAACCACTGCCATGTAGGTGCTGCCCACGGTCTTGATCTTGTCAATGCCCCGAAAGCGATCCTCCTTAAGCAGCTCATCAAAGTCGGCTATGATCTCGTTCAACAGACGCAGGCACTCCAGGCCTTGATCGGAACCATCCATTTCAGTGTAGAACTCATTGAAATTGGGCACGCTGGCAAAAATGACGCCCACCTTGGCATAGCTCTGATGATACAGCTCCTAAGGTTAAAAAAGAGTTGGGCTAATTAGTGAAAATTAAATATGAATGGAATATTTGATTTTAAGTTCCCCCGCCTATCTATCCCACGGGTTCGGCATATCCCTTAATTTCTCATTTCTCTCAAGGATGGAAAATCGCGGAAACCTGTTGTATGAAACTTATTTGTTTACCATCCAACTCATTTTCAGAAATTTACACAAAAATTAATTTCACACATACATATTTCACAGATTTTGGAAAATCCACCCCTGGGGGGTGGAAAAAGAGGGTCTGAAAGCTGCATGCGCGAAAGTCGAATTTTGATTCGATCACTTTTAAATTTATTTTCAAAGCTCTTCACGTAAAATACTTTGACACGTGTCTCACCGGTTTTGGAAAATTCACTCACACGGTCGACAAATTGGTGGAAAACTCTGGCATGCGGCATTTTTACTCATTTAACTCATTTTCAAGTTTCTACACAAAAACATAATAGGAAGGAATTTGGAAAATCTACCCCCGCGGGTGGGGTTTTTGTGTATTTCTTACGTTTAACGAAAGTAATCAAATTTAAATATATGTTTTTCTTAAATAAGTTGAAATATGCCAGAAAAGGGATTCTTTCCTTAATATTTAAAGGGAATAATGAGTTTTTATTAGGTTAAGCAACAAGCTCTGGTGCAAAAAATATTTAACCGATTTTAATTTAAACAAAATTATAATACTCTCTGCTAGGGTATAAAAAGAGCAAAATTAGGCTCAGATTTTGTTTGAAAAATTAACCTCCACGTTCGGAAAATGGTTGGAAAACTCTGGCATAATGCGATTCGCTTCAAAGTAAATTTTAAAAATATGATCTTATCCCACTCAGACCACGTTTTTTTTTTTTAGATGCAGGTGGGTTGTCCGTCCCGATCCCACATCTGTCGCTTAGTGGGTCAGTGGGGCACTCTTACCATGTTGTTGCGAAATTGCGCATCGAGGAAATGTGCAGCCACATGAGCAGGCAGCAAATTGTGTAAAATGCGCTTGTTTGACTCCTGCAGCACGTCCATCTCCTTTTTCTCCTGCGAGGCCTGCAGCTGCCAGAGGAAGTCCAGCCGGGCTGTGCCCTCGACCAGACGTCCGTGCACCAATATGGCAATCATAAAGATGACAATGCGCGCCAATGAGATCAAATGAAGCGGAATGGAAGCCCTAAAAAGGCAATTAATAGCTTAGATACCACATCGACATATATATATATTGTGTAAGTATGTATTTGGGCCATCAAGTGACCACTAGGCACCTACTTGACGCTATTGTCGTAGCATTCAAAGATATTCTGATGCGACAGCTCAATGAACAGGCCATAGATGGTGCCCATGCCGAGCACGAGCAGCGACTTGAATATAATTGGCAATCTGGGTGGGAGTAACAACAGTTAAGGGAGTCCAACAAACTTGGCACAGCTCACAGATGCACTCACCTGAGGAATACGGAGACGGATAGGAAGGCGAAGGCCGCCGACAAGGACACGTATTGCGGCAAGGAGCACTTGCGATGTGCATCATTTTGTTTGCTTATTACCGGCGACATATCCAGCGCCTGCGAGTCCAAACTCTGGAAGTCCATGGTTGTTACATTGCCCGAACAGGGATGATCCGTGACGCAGGTAAACTGTGAATAATATGTAAGGTTTTAGAACAGGCAAGAACAGAAACAGGAAAGAACAGAAGATCCAGGAAGTTTTTCCAACTAAAACTTAATTTCCGATTGTCCGATATATTCGACCGATTTTGATCCATAACGAAACTTAGAATTGCTGAGTCTAGTTGAGATATCTTGAAAAACATAAAGTTCTCCGTAAATTTCGTTTTTCATCCGACTCTTCCAATGGCAGCTATAAGTTACAGTAGTTTCATTATGATCAAATTTCATCAGCTTGTATAAAACTTATTCAAGCTTTGAGTTGGAGATTCTGATTAGGATATACATATTTCGGAGCTATAAAGGTTTACATACAAACATTAAGTTTTCATCGGATTGCTCCTATGAAGCATTTCTGGGATGTTTCCTCGAGATAGCTCTAAGATTAAGAGTCTAATTAACTCGGCTTTTAATGCTGATCAAGAGCATACATACTTTATGGAATCAAAAAAGTCTATTTCAATGCGTTACACATTTCTGCCAGGTTATAAAAAGGTGAGCCAACCAGTTAGCTGTTAACCAGCACTTACCACATTCACCTGGCCCACAGAGTAGATAAGTATAATTGTAAATATGGTGATGGCCATGCGCAGAGTGAAGCTCTCGGAGATGTCCCAGATGATCCACTTGAGGCGCACGGCCAGCAGGAGCATTAGTATGGCGCTGACCCAGATGAAGGCCGTGAGGAAGAGCAGCAGCAGGATTAGGGTGCGTGGCAAGGCAGTCACCTGCAGGGCTGCGCCGAGGATCAGCAGCAACAGGGAGCAGCCCATGGCCGTGGTGAAGCCCAGATCAAAGTCCTTGTGATATTCACGCTCCTTATCGCTCTGCCGGAAGCGCAGCGTTAGCCGGTCCACATCCGACTTGTCACAGTCCACGGAACGGGCATTGATGGCCTGGGAGAGGAAGCGATTCACCCGGTTTGTGGGCTGATGATGGGCGGCCACCGAGTGCCGCTTGCGGAAGGGCCGCTTGAACTTGTCCGCGACCTTGGACTGTGACTGTGTGTGCAATGCGGGGGGAAGACAAAAAGGGTGAAGTTAGTGCTTATAAATATACCCGGTGGTGTTTGGCTATTGGGTGGCTAAGTGGTGCTTGCTGGCCAGTTCGAAGAGAGCACTAAGTGCTCGCACGTACTCAAGTACACTTAAATGGAGCTAGGACATGCAGTTGAGAGTCGAGAGCAGAGCTGTTTGGCGGCATGCTGTATGAGATGGGCTAAACTCAACGACACATACTGGAGGAGATATCATGAGATGAGATGAGTTGAGTGGCGACACGACGGGGCATGCAGCAATGCAGAAATGCAGAGATGTAGGCAACTTGACGAAGCATTAGCATTGGAACCCACCCAGAATGCAAAAACATCACAGTAAGCATTAAAAACGTAAGGAACAAAACAAACAACAAAAACTTAACGAACGCAACAAAAAAAACTTGACGAATATAGTGATGAGTTAGCAATTCAGCACGAAGAACAATGAACGTAGTGCTGCAAAATTATCGATAGTATCGATGGTGCGCTTTCGATTGCTTTTTGCTTACTATCGATCGATTTTAATCGCACTGCTGTAACTAAAAGTATCGTTTATTGTTTATTCATTACAAGCGCTAAACTAAGATTTAAATATTACTATGCAAGTAATTAAAGCTATCGATAGTATCGGTATTATTATTATTATTATTATTGTCTATCGAAGCTACCGAGTGAGGTTACCATCGATAGTTTTGCAACACTGGTACAGCCACACAACACAATACGATTAATATGTACATAACGAACACAAAACTGAACGACTGAACGATTGAACGATTGAACGATTGAACGGTTGAACGGTTGAACGACTGAACGAATGTGAACGAAAGAAAATTAAACATTTGTTTTGTTGCTGCTCTGCTCACTTTATTATTCTTGTGATTGTGCCTATGTATGCGACTAATCGTACTCGCTGTTGAATTGGGACTTGTGCCTACGGTCACTTGAACACTGCCCCCCCACCGCCTCCGCTGCCGACGACGCTGCCATAGCCCACGCCGTGCGGTGGCGGGGTAGCATGCAAGATTTTTTGTAGACGTATTACCTAGATCAGAGAAGTATACACAGTATTCATATATATTGATTGTATACGTATGTATGTATATATATACTTATATATACTTAAATCGATTGTAAATTATAATATAGCAAAAGTACGGGGTGGTAAATAACGGCAGTTAACGATAGTTATAGTTAGGATAAGAAAGATCAAGATTAAAATATATAACAAGGTTGATATAGAGAAGAGGATATTAAAAAAAAAAAACAGTGAAAATATTTAGCATATTAGGAGAACCAATAAACACAAGTCGAGCGTCAAGTAACTTAACGAAACTTCAACTGAAACTGAAACTTTAACAGCAGATAGCAGTAAGTAGTGGAACATATGTAATGTGAGTAAGTGTATTTTAGAGATGGGTGCGGAAAAATATTTACTATTTTTTAGGATGTTCCCGACCGTACCGAGGCTTCTTGAACTACCTCGTAGTAATCCGAGTTTTTCACTTCATCGCCGTAACCTTTTTGAATGTGATCACATTTAAATAATTTTAGTCATACCGATTTCGATCTATGCCTTTCCGCGCCCATCTCTAGTGTAAGCATAGTAGTATATTGTGAATTAACTAAATTTTTAATTTATATTTTGGCACAGTCATCGAATTCTCAAGCAATATTTAAATTCGAATTTCTAATCAGTTTTTATTCAAAGTTTTTCCAAAGTCTTGCCAATTTATTATGAGAATCGCCCCAAGGTCTTCAACCTATGGTTAGTATAGTCATTTTATCTTTTGAGTGGCTTAATGTGAAAGTGTCAGTGTTGTGTGTGTGTGTGTTTTTTATTTTCAGGTCGATAACGATGGAAACAAAGGTCGAATCAGATGTATGGTCAACGAAATTGTTGTTCTTGCTATTTTTGTTTAGTTATTTCTTACCACCGACGAATCTACAAAATATATATCATATGTACAAGGCTTCTATTCTTAACACACAAAGTACGCACAACATCGACACAAACGCAATAAACGAAAGTTTTGAATACTTTCTACTATTACAATGTAGTTAGTAGATTCAACAATACGGATTACGGATTACGGATAACGATTACTGAGCCAACTGTTTTACGCATATTACAAATAAATAGCTTCTACAAAATCAACAAAAATTAAGCCCAAAATCAAAAATTGAAATGATCAACCAAGGGACGGAAACGGGGTTTCGAACATTTCATATAAATACTTAGACATAAGTAAGGTGAACTTACCGCATCCTGAAAGTAAACGAAAAGAAAGGAATCAACGAAAGAAATCATAAAGAATCGTCGCAGTTTAGAACAAGCCGGCGACTACGAGTATACATTGAGTGTGTATCTGTGAGATACATTTGAGAAACGGTACAAACCAAAAGCACATCGAGCGAGAAATCAAAACGCAACAGACCCACAACAAATCCCCCAAGTACCCGGACATGCACAGAACTGAGCTACGACTACGGAGCTACAACGAGTCTCTGAACTCTGAACTCTAAACTCTGAACAATATAGACAGTATGGACTAAGGACAAAGGACTATGGACTACTTATAGACTACTATGAATAGTGGTCATATTGGAGAGTGAGCACTTACCTTACGCGAACCCTTCTCCGACACCTGTACGCTGGCAGTTGCTGCATCAGCGTTGCTGCCACGTGCCACACCACCGCCGAGGGCGGCAGCCGCAGAGGGGAACGAACCGGTGGCAATGTTGGAGAACGGCACCGGCTCCGAGAACTTGATCGTGTGCAGCAGCTGCATGACCACATTGGATACGTTCCTAAAGGATAACTTGCGTCGACTACCAATCGCCGAGCGTACACCGAGCGTGTTTAACATGAGAGGCTGCCATGAAGAGATATCAAGAGACATTAATAGAGAAACCATCTAGTGATTAAAGGAATCAACTCACCTTGCGTCGATGCGGTGGCGGCACAATGAAGAACGTGTCCACGCCATGATCCCGTAGATACGAGGACCGCTCATCGCCATGACCCGCCTCCACCTCGTACTCGCCGGACAGTGAATCGAGGGTGGCACGCGTCACGTGCACTCGTCCCGGCTCGCCGCCCGATTCCATATGATTAGCCAGCGTGACATCATTAGACCAGACATCAAATTGCCACTTGCGCAGGCCCAGAACGCCACAGAGCACGCGGCCAGTGTGAATGCCCACGCGCATGTTCAGGATAACATCAGTGGCCTCCACAACGGTGCTGTGTGGTTGAAGGATGAGTTTTTGATTTTAAGTTGCAAAGGTGGGAAAGTTTTAGACTATCCGCGACATGCTAAGGTCCCTAAGGTCAGGTCAGTCTAGGTAATGTAGGCCCTCGAGACCAGATCGAGTTCTCCCAGAGGTATTTCGGCCCACTGTGTTGCCCGTAAGAAAAGAGACGGAGGTCTCCATCTCCTTGAAAGAAGTTGGAGGGAAGTTCGGAGTGTAAGGAAGGTTGACGGAAAGTAACCAAGTTGACTTTATCAGACGCACTGTGTCTTTGAAGTTCCAGAGGCCTGTAGGAAAAGGAGAGATCCTCTTCTCCTTGGAAGAGTTTGGGAGCGAAATGAATGCTTTCTGTTCTTGCTGAAGTGTTTAAGTATAGTTAACCACTTAGGGTTCTAGCCTGACCAGAAAGATACCCTTTAATTACTGTATTTGTTGGTCAAGCCTACAAATATTGCATATCTTTAAAAGGTCTAAAGAAAACTGTTACTGTAGGGAGCTCAAACGGTGATGAGCTAGTCCTGGCAATCATCAGATGATTACGTAGCTAACGATTCAGTATTCAGGCGGTGTCTTCAGTTGCGACAGAACATAGAAGTGGTGAAGCATACACTGGACTCTTACCTAGAGCGGATCACAGACTGAGAAGATGAACTAAGAATTCAGTGTACTCACGCAATGGCATCGATCATATCGAGTCCCATTTCCACAGCGCATTTGGCATGATCCTTGCGCGGTTCAGGCAATCCAGAGACACAGTAATAGCAGTCACCCAATATTTTGATTCGTAAGCAATGGTTATCCTGAATAAATGAGATGCCTAGAGGTTAGATAATTTAATGGATGATTAGCAAAACTGATACTTACATGGGCCAGTTGATCGAAGCGTCCAAAGAGCTCGTTGAGCAGCCGTACCAGCTCCTGGGCGCTACACTGCGAGGAGAGCACCGTGAAGCCGACAATGTCCGCAAACAGGATGCTGACATTCTCATGCTTCTGTATATAGATGCGATGGAACTGACCGGCCACTGGCGACAGAATGTCGTTCTTCATCTGCATAGCCACGTGCTGTGGAAGCACGGAGAGCAGCAGCCGCTCGAGCTTCTCATTCTCGTCCTGAATCTCAAGGCGCGCGGCGATGCAGTTGCGTGTATCGAGGAAAGCACGACGCTGGGCACGCTCCATCATGATATTAACCACAAGGCCGGCCACATTGACACCAATGAAGATAACAATGTTGGCTATTAGCTGATTATACTCCAGATACTGCAGCGCATCCGTAAAGATCTTATAGACCGTCAGGCTGATGTGCACCGAGGGCAGCGCAATGCCAAAGGCCACCGCCTCCCAAATCTGCAGGGGCATCATTGCGTAGGCCAGAAAGACCACGAACACAATCTGCCAGACTCCCTCGGCCATCACCTCCTTGGTGTCAACCGGGAAGACGCTGCCCAGCGTCGGCATGGACACTATACAAATGCTGGCCGTGAACAGCATAATGCCATAGCACAAGGATGGCAAATGGTGATCCTTGATGACCGAGCACTGCAGCAGCACCAGCACAACGGCAAACAGCACGCACAGGATCGAGTTGAAGATGTTCTAAAATTGTGAAGGCAAGAACTAGGATTAATCCTTTCGGGTATGATAATCTACGGTTTTACAGTTGGTGTTCGCTTTAATTTCGGCTTAAGCTTATCAACCTAAGTAGAAGGTTATACTATGTCTTAATAAATAGCGATCTAATCATCTAGACTCTCATTTCAGATTCTGATCATATCAATCGATCGAACAGTAAAGAAAGGACCATTATATATTTATTATTATAAATTATATTTTTAAATTAAGTTAAAAACTTTGTTTTGTGAGCTTTACTTGTTCGGTTTATTTAGCTTCAAATTAACTAATATTATGAACTAATTTCCCTCCAACTACAAACGTAATAAAATGTCAATTTTAACAAAGCTATATCACCATTGCAAAGCAAACAACTTCCGAATGATCTTTATAATAAACTGTAAGTAAATATATATTTACTACGTATATTAAGATTTAAACAAGTAAGAATGTTATAGTCGAGTATACCCGACTACGTAACTCCCTGTACCCAGGTCTAAAACATTCAATCATATCTACGTCCACTTACACATACACACACACATACACAAAGACGCACGCACACAGGCGGCAAAAGCGACAGCGCAAGCGAGGCATTTTAATTGGTGGCTGTGCTTCCCCTTCCCCCTCTCGCTGCATTTCTGAATATTCTTTCGTGAATAACTTCCGTGTTTATTATCCGATCGACTTGAAATTTGGACAGTATATTAAGAGAGACTAAAGTATTGTACGTGCCAAATCTTAAAGCTATATCTTGAAAATTGTTACTGTAAAACGGTTTTAATCGATTTGCGGGGGAACGGGGGAGATATCTGAAATATGAAACAAACTTGATCTGCGTATGGTATACAGCAACCTACATTTCAAATTTGGTATCTCTAGCTCTTGTAGTTGCTGAGATCGACGCGTTCATACGGACAGACGGACAGACGGACAGACGGACAGACGGACAGACAGACGGACATGGCCAAATCGAAATCTCTTTTGATACTGATCAAGAATATATATACTTTATAAGGTCGGAGATGTCTCCTTCTGTCTGTTACATACATTTGCACAGATGTAATACCCCCTTTTTACCCATTTTATGGGTACAGGGAGTAAAAACGTGAACAGTAAAATTCGAAATAAGCAATTGTTTTTATAAAGAATTCCCGACTCTTGCATCTCTATAGGAACCAAACTTCCATCCGAACTTGATCAATCCACCTGACGGAACTAGATGAACAGTTCCCCGGAACTAGTTGTGTTACTTACGTGAAAGGTGGCCGCATTGTTAAACGCCAGCGAGAGGGCGGCCATCACACCACAGAGCACCACCACCAGCGCGACCACGCCCAGCACCGAGAAGCGCTGCAGCTTGAGGGTGTACCGCTGATAGAGGCATTCCAGCTCGTCGTTCTCAAACCGCAGCGTGTTCAGCGGGCGGCCGCGCGTCGCCTTCACGGCATGGTCCATGCGGCTGCCGTCGCCGCTGCCGCCCAGCGGCTGCTTTCCAGCGGCGGGCCAAGTTCAAGGGCTGCAATAAACAGTAAACAGGCGGCAGTTTGTTAGTTTAAATTGCTTATTCGCATTTGGATACTCTCTATGAGTATAAATTTATTGGGTATCGTTAGTCGTACTTATAATCAGATGAGGTGTGGAGATTTTAGAAAACAAGAAAGATCGGCCTACCGAACATATATACATACGTAAGTAAATATATCTTTGCAGGAAGGGTTTTCGTACAAAAACTCATTTGTCATCCGATTTTGATAAAGAATATATATAAAGAGCTTGAAATATCTCTAAAACACAAAAGATTTCAAACAAAACCTCATTAGTCGCCCAATCCCTTCTATGGGAGTTATATGTGATGGTGATGCGATATATATTTTTAAAATTTTTTATTCCGACTTCCAGTTTCAAATAAATTGTACAGAAAATGTGTAGCATACTTTTTGGAGCGGGTTTAATTCTTTCCCTAGTTTGGGATTACTACTTTTCTTTCAATTCGTAAGTCAAGAAGTATTTTCTTTTACAAAAACATTTTATACACAAAATAATTACACTGGAAACAGAGTATATTTCAAGCGTGAGCTTTTGACTGCAAGGTGTTCACTTGTTTATATGATTGTGTTTTTTTTTTTTTGTTTTGAAGGGTTCGGTTGCTCTGACGACCTTGAAACGTTGCATGTCCGTAAAGCGAAATGTTTTGGCATTTTCCGTGGCACGCAATCACTGGGTAGGAAAATATGCCGTTTAGCTGCCCCGCTCGCCCCCAGTCACACCACTTAAAATAACATTTTCAAGCCCCTGCCCCACTTGGCGCCTGTTTGAAAATAACCGCTAAAAATAGGCAGCTCGCTATGCGACTGTTGGCTGGCGTGAAATCAATCAATGTTCATGTCCGTTCGGTCAGTTTTCCGTATCTTGGCGCTCACATTTGCGTCCACGGGCATGGCCACGCCCACGCAACAAAGTGACCAAGAGCCCCAATATTGCCCCAACGCTCGAATGCTCCACCTGCCCCGCTGGGGCGGCAGTCAGCCAGAGAAGATAAATGGCGATTTGTATGCGGCAATCCGTTAAATTCATTAAAATAATATGCACAAATTCATTTTCTGTTTTCCCAAAAATACTCTTAAAAGTACGTCAAATCATATGTATGTCTCTGCATGGATTAGCTAGGAAATGCCCTCGATAAAGACGCAAGAGCACTTAACTAATAGATCTGGAAAACAAGCGACAATATTGATGGCTTCTTGGTTACCAGCACTACCGATTATATTCTCACTCAAGGTAATCAAGGGAACATTGTATAGTTTCAGAATTACCTATTATAACAAGAACGGCGATTTAAATTAAGAAATCCACCGAGCTAAGATCTCAAGATCCATAGCAGATACATAGCATAACAAGAAAAAAATAATAATAAAAAATTATTAAAATAGTTCGCGCATATCATTGGTTTCTTTTTTCAATATACTACGATAATGGGTTATGGCTTATCATGAACTAAATAGCCATAAATAATAATGATGATAAAATGGTATTACAAGTTGTAATAAAATTGAAGCAAACTTTATGTAGGTTCGATAAGGTTAGGTTAGGTTATGATTGGTTAGGTTAGGTTAGGTTAGGTTAGGTAAGGTTAGGTAAGGTTAGGTAAGGTAAGGTAAGGTTAGGTTAGGTTAGGTTAGGTTAGGTTAGGTTAGGTTAGGTAAGGTTAGTTTAGCTTAGGTTAGGTTAGATTAGGGTAGGTATGGTAAGGTTAAGTTAGGTTGGGTTAGGCTCCATTTAAAATACCTCTTCACGTGTAGTACGTTACTATCGCAATACTAACGCTGGCATAGGCAAAAACAATCAAAACGATGCCGTGGGTAATTTTGCAGCTATCCATATAAGAACTTTGCTAAAAATTGGCACCTCAACAGATTTTATAATTTGCCCACAATTTGCAGAGTTTCGCTTAGAATAGATGCCCAAAACGGCGAGTCATGGGCACTGAAATGAGTTCATTGACGAGAGCAATGGGAACAACTCGGCGGCCAATTAATGTTGGACACATAAATATGAAAGTAATTGTTTCAAAATAGCCGTGTGCACACGAAATTCACTGGACGTCAATTTATAACTTGCAGTGGGAAATATTTACACTTGCATAACTCAGAAATGTTCTGCAACAAGTCGGGGGCACTCGGCGTGCCGCAAATAGAATATTTTGGACAACACTAAACACACACATAAATATCTAGTTAAAAAAGTGTGTGTAAGTGGCTTGGGGAACGGGGCTAAAAACATTTAATATGTGCACACGAATTAAAAATATTCACGTCTTATAATTATCATTATTAATGTCGCCGCAAAATGCACACACAAAATGCGCACATCAAAATAATTATAGCTGCCAAATAGGCAAAAGTAACAGTCGGACGGACGGACAGTCATCGTACATTGTATGGTCTCGTACATACAGTGACAGGGGCCAAAATATCTGTTGACTGAATGTTGGCGATCAATTTTGACGCCAGATCTGCACAACTGTGCAAACATCAGCTGAAATATGGGGAGAACCGTGCGGGTTACTCGGGCCCCGAGTATACTGATAAGTATGTACGGGCATGTTCTACGGCTGGGGAAACGCTTCGCAGAATATCTGAGAGAGTTCAGCAGGTTTCAAGTGTTTGTTGACTTTAGCAGTACTCAAGTTGAGCCTAATTATTTCAGGTAGTCTACAGACCGAGCAGCGAACTGAGAACCAAAAGAAGCGAACTTAAGATCGTTAACATTTAAATTCAATAGATATTCGATCGATTTGCAGCATTTCCCACAATATATCAATTACACTCAATTTTTGACGAACAGCTACTATATTTCAGAACGGTTTTTTATATTTTTTTTTTGGCTGACAAATACTGCTGTCGCCATGTATGAGCTATTCAGTGCACAAATTGATTAACTGCATTTAACAACAAGTTGAGAATAATGTCATAGTTCCTAAAATTCTCTTTATAATATAAATTTAAATATATGTATATTGTAGAACCCATAAATACAGTTAGTTTTCATATAATCCTATATAAAATGTATAACATATAATAGCCAAGAAATAATCAGCAGTAATGATAAAGTTTTTTGTGGCTAATGGAGTTAATCAAAGATTTTAGTAATATAATTTAGCTATAAGAAAAACCTATAAAATATTAAATAAAATACTAATTTTGATCCGATTCGGCCGGTTCTAGCATAAGTTCTGCCTTATTACTTAGATATGGCTTTTTACGATTTCAATTCACTTTTGAAGCATTTTTAACTTATACGATGTAAGGATATTTTTGATTTTTTGCTATATCTACTTCAGAATTACAAATAGAAATATTCTAGGTTTCAACTTTTGCAAACTTTTTTAACATAATGCATTTTAATCTAAATATATTTCGTCGAGCAACGCTGGAGTGTTACCAGCTAGTATTAATATCGAGTGGAAGTGGAATTGGGAACAGGCCTGATCTGATTTAGAATTCAAAAACTCCCCCTCCCCCATAAAATGGGTAAAAAGGGGCTACTGAATCTGTGCAAATGTATGTAACAGGCAGAAGGAGACATCTCCGACCCTATAAAGTATATATATTCTTGATCAGTATCAAAAGAGATTTAGATATGGCCATGTCCGTCTGTTGAACGCAAGGATCTCAGCAACTATAAGAGCTAGAGACACCAAATTTTGAATGTAGGTTCGTGTATAGCGGGAGCAGGTCAAGTTTATTTTAGATTTGAGATATTCCCCCGCTATTCGATAAAAACCGTTTTACAGTAACAAATCAAGATATAGATTTGAGATTTGGCATGTACAATACTTAAGTCACTTTTAACCTACTGTCCAAATTTCAAGTCGGATGATAAACACGGAAGTTATTAAACAAACAAGATTTAGTGTTGCAGCGCGGGGGGAAGAAGCAGCACAGCCACAATTTAAAAGGCCTCGCTTGCGCTGTGGCTCGTGTGTGTTCACCTTTGTGCATGTGTGTGTGTATGTGTAAGTGTACAAAGACGCGATCGGAAATATTTGACCTGGGTACAGGGAGTTTTGTGGTCGGGTATACTCGACCATAGCATTCTTACTTGCTTATTATATATCTAGTCTATCTAATAAGTACATGATGATAAGTTAATTTGGCAAGAGTTTTTCTTAACTTTAAAACATTATTATTATTATTCATTGAAAATGAGTGTGACAAAAGACGGTTTAACCGGATTTGCAGTACCAGCTAAGAGTCCTGTTTATATTCAGCTGTTCTGTTAACGACTTTAATAATATGTTGAGCTACCAGCATCAGTTCAAATGATTCATTATATCGCTTAATCATTTGGAACACTATTTGGCATGTTCTTCCAAATGGCGTCGTCTTTTTGGTGCCAGTTTTTCTTTCCTTTTTTCTTGATCATGCCATAAATCATATATAACATGCAATGAGTTGCCAAATGCGGCAACTGAATCTTATCACTGCCATATGCCCCTAGATCAGCGTTTAATCAAGGCAAATCTTGAAGACACGCGCAATTTGGCCTGCCCAACAAATTTTTGGCAGCAACTCTGCCAAACGCCCACACATTAACCACATCAAGCACATCAACATCAGGCACGGCAGCAACAACAAAAGCAATTTAAATTTTTTAAAATTCGGTTAGTTTTTCCAATGTCACAAAAACACAAAAATCTCTTGTGGCTTTTCAATGTTTCCGCTTGACGGCTGCATGCGACTTATTGACAGGCGCTCCCAATGGTTGGATACTATAGTAGTAGTGGGGCGGCGGTGCGGTGTAGGGGGCAGACAGTCAATTAAACCCCACGCCCCCAAAGTGCAAGCCATTGTCAATCAAGTGGCGACAAAATTGCAAATGCGGCAAATGAAAGGCTTCAATTCGAATATCTCAGATTTGTGCTTTCTCAATTGTTTAGCGATTTGACGATTGCTCGTTGCAATCTTTAATTGCAACAATTGGCGGCAATTTGGGTTCTTGCAGCACAGCGTTGAACTGCATTAATCAACAGCAACGTCATTACTAGAAATTGCAGGGAGCCCCCTATGGGGCAGGGCTCCTAACTAATCAATCAAATTGATGATTCGCCTTGGCCAGGAAGCACTAGCAACAAATTAAGCACAAGCCATACAAATGCCAAAAGTAATAATAGTAACAATAACAACAACAACAAGAACTCAAAAAACAACATGTAATAGCAAAATGACGCACACGGCAAAACATTGAGATACATTTGGTAAAGGAAACCTAAAAGTGCCCACAACAAGTGCAGGCCAACAGTAAATACAGTAAACAGAATAAATATCTAAAAGATTTGATTGCTGCCACGAAAGAAACTTAATATAGTTGGTTTCTTTTCATTATTTACAAATATCTTAACAAAAGTGCAAGCCATGAAATACATTTGGCTCAAACTTATTTCATTAGCCCAAAAGCACATTGAAGTCTATAATAATCGTTAAATCCAGATTGTGGCTGAAACTGTTTCTCAGTTACTTAAGATGATGGCATTCAAGATACTTTCGTCACAGTTTGCGAGTGTTATGCTCGCATCTGAAACCCGCTGAGGTATACTGGAACTCATAACCCAGAAACTTGGCTAATTCAATTTATGAGTGGAATTATCATGTTCCTTAATCAAGTTTCCTTTCTATTCACCATTGGATTGCATAGAAAAGTGTGTTTATTGGCAGCACTGAATGTCCTTAGTGCAATTTTTCCTAGATTTTTATTTAAACTATCCCGTGGACTCCAGATTCCGCCCGAATACTGTAACAAGAATAATTTTGATGAAACTTTCTCATTTTATTTTAGAAAAAGACCACATAAACTGTTATAAGATCTGAGCGAAATGTTGGGGAGAGTTTTCAGAAAAGGAGGAATGTTAGATGGGTTCCACTTTAGATATTCTCTCCTGATATAAAGAATTACCACACAATTTCCGTCCCGCTGCCATTTCTATTATGAAACTCAAGATTCCTTTCATTCTAAAGCTTCGCAAAATGACTTGCAATCCGATGATGACACATATAAAAATCTACACTTTAAAAATACAGAGTTAAGAACATAAATTTCTCCTTGGTTGGTTAGATATGTGTATGGTGAAAAGTAATGCTTACTTATATCATGTTCATTCGAATATGACCTATTTTGAAAGCTTTCAGTCATAGATCGATAGATCGACCATGCTGTACTGAATAACAAAAGTCATTTCACATTTTACAAGTAGATTTCCCTACAGCCCAACAAATAATACAATATATGCACTCGTATTCGCACCCATAAGCCATGTGGTACCGCAAATATTTATCTTTAATAAAGCCAGCACTCGCTCGCTTATTTATTGCCAAAGAACATTTCAATCAGACAATAGTTTCCGATTGCAATTTTGTGATAGACATAATTCAAGGTTCACGCCCATGCAGCTAAGCACACCCATGAATTGAAATTAATTGTATATAATACTACATTTCTACACTGAGGGCCATAGATTTTAAGTTGGCTCAATTTCAATTTACTGCGTTCACCAGCACAGCCTTGCTAGCTGATCATTATCATCATTTTAGATGCATTTTTCCAACATTCAGCGTCAAAGCAAAGTGCATCAAGGCATTCACCAGAAAGTATCAACTCCTTATGATACTTGAGCAGGCAGCGAGCTAAGTTAATGAATGTAAACCTTAATATTTATTCTCTCAGTGCACGTATGTTTAAACTGCAAGTAAATTGGGCAGGGTCACCTCTTAGATTTCTGACCTTTCTTTGTGATTTTCCGTAGAATGACAAGGATAAATCAATTAGCGGACCAACCGGGCTCAAAGGCAGCGCAATATAATTATATTATTGGCAAATTTGTATGGCTTTTATCGCTGGTTTGTTCTTGCCTTTGAAGGACCCTGTCCGTCCAAAACTTTGCCACTATGCTGGCCAATTTGGGTGTAATGTCGCATATGGGAGCTCGCATAAGTGCAGACCCAATCGAACCACCAAGAACTGAAGCTGGGGACCGGGATGGGCTCGTCCAGATGTTTCTGCCATGGGCATCTTTATTAGCATGTGTTGAATTCGAGTTTTATTGCACGCAAATACATGAATATATGTATATATCTTTACATATATAGCATGTATAACTATATCTATATTTATATGCTAATATTTGTGTGTGCTTGTCGCTCGATTGGTTTCCTCAGCTGTTGCTGTTGCTGTTTGTGTTGTTGTTGATGTTGTTGTTTGCTCTTCTTGTGATGTCAGCATCTGCCTGGCCGGGGTTATTTATGAGCATTCGAGTACTATATGGATTGGTACCATTGCTTTTGTACTTTCAAAATGCGAAAGATGTGTGGCTGGGCGCTCCAATTGTCAATGAATCATTGAATGTCCAAAATAGTCGCATTATGTGTGCTTATGTATGAGTATTTGTTGTCTTTATAAAGATTCTACACCAATTGATGTAGTTTTTGTACAAAACACTTTTCAGCAATGACCTGAAAGTTTTGTTTATTTAGGTTCCATCGTTGCTTATATGAGTTATAGGCTTCTTAAGAAAAATGAGCATTTTGTAGGAATAGGGTTGACATATCGTGATATATCGTGACATATCTTGTAAGTAGCTCTCATATGTCCTTGCATGTTAGAAAAGTTTATGTTTCTAGCGATTATACAATATCTAATATCTGGGAAAGCATCGTAACTATATCCACAAGTTAAATTCATGTGGTAAATTTAAAAAGAGTGCTTGTTTTTATCGTGCTTCTATTAGCTATGCTCTAGTCTGATCATAAGATATACTAAGCACGCTTTTATTATGCACTTTGTAGTGGCTAAGTAGGATACAAAAAGCCCCTTTCGGTGTGGCTAAGATCCCAAAGACTGCCACAACTGTAAATATCTGCCAGATGTTGGGATCCACCCCTGCAGAGTGGGGGCCATTTACATATGTTGAACACACTCTGATGTTTCCTCTCACGGAACATTCATACATCAGCTATATACATAGCTGTTTCTTGAATGGTTCGCTTATCGGTCAAAGCCAGTCAACTTCTCGGATCTGTGAGTTCAGTGTTGGGTTGAGGGACGTTGTATCTTCGCGGTTTACCTGTCGTATTGTCTCAGGGGCTCTATTTGCACGGTCTCTTGGTTGGCTCTGCAGTGCAATGCACCGCCAGCTGATACAACAGACAACAGTCGGCAGGGCAGAGAAGTCAGCAGCACCACCCAGTAATACCAGGCATTCCCTTGCACCTGACCCCGTCGCAATCTAGATTATGTACATGCAACTATTTAGTAGGGTTGGCGCCAACGTTTCAGAATCTTCGATCGAACTTAAGGAACAATACAGAATATGTTTATATTTAGTGTTTTTGGAAATTAAAAAACAAGTAAGAATGCTATAGTCGAGTATACCCAACTACAAAACTCCTGCACCCAGGTCAATAATTTCCGATCGCATCTTCGTAAACTTACACATACACACATACACAAAGACGCACACACAAAAGCCACAGCGCAAGCGACAGCGCAAGCGGGGCATTTTAAATGGTGGCTGTGCTTCTTCTTCCTCCCCTCGCTGCATCACTGAATCTTCCTTCGTGAATAACTTCCGTGTTTATTATCCGATCGACTTACAATTTAAACAGTAGATTAAGAGTGACTAAAGTATTATACATGCCAAAACTTAAAGCTATATCTTGAAAATTGTTACTGTAAAACGGTTTTTATTAACGGGGGGAGATATCTGAAATATGAAACAAACTTGATCGGCGTATTGTATACAGGAACGTACATTTTAAATTTGCTGTCTCTAGCTCTTATAGTTTATGAGATCGACGGGTTCATACATACGGACGGACAGACGGACAGACAGACGGACATGGCCAAATCGAAATCTCTTTTGATACTGATCAAGAACATATATACTTTATAGGGTCGGAGATGTCTCCTTCTGCCTGTTACATCCATTTGCACAGATTAAGTACCCCCTTTTTACCCGTTTTATGGGTACAGGGAGTAAGATCATTGCAGCAATGGAAAGTCCTGACAACAGGAATGCTCTAGGTGTAATCCTTTTACATGTATCCATTCTCTTTCATTATGATTTAAGCTTTCATTTAAAAATGGGCACATAATCATTATTGTTGAAAATACCAAAAGAATGAAGTTCCGATCTATTCTTTTTTTTAACAAAAACTTATTTTCCTGTAGCTTAAAAACTCTGGTAAATAGTCGCCCAGCTGCTGTTCGATAAGAGGGGGGAGACAGGCGCTCTGCAATTGTACAAACTCAACAATAATGAGAACAACAACAACTATAAACAAATAAATAAATGCGAGCTGGAAAATGTGCATTTCGATTTGGTTGCAGATGGTGGATTTGAAAGTGAATGTGGTTGTAGTTGTGGAATAGAAATAGGAATGGGAATTGTTAACGCTATCGCTGATTACCATTTGAGCCGTTTATGGCATTTTTTGCGCCTAATTAAACGCAAACGCAACGCATTGAGCATATGTTAAACTGGCTGACGGAACGTGGCTTTTTAGCCAAGGAGACGAGAGGCAGCTGATTGCAAGGCAAGGCGAGGTGAGGCGGCCCGAGGCGGCCCGAGGCGGGGCAAGGCAAGGCAAGGGCATGCAAATTACCCCAAAAGGCCAGCGCACCGCAACGCATCGCATTGGATCGCAACACGAAATAAAATCAATAAAAATGTATTTTTAACACAAAAAGTGTTCCTTTGAAAATGATGTTGGGGTAGCTGTGAGCCGGGTGAGAAATGTTCACGATAGCTGAATAGATTTGGCGTTAATCGCGTGTGAATGCATCCCTTTCGCTTTTCACCAGCCCGGGTAAAAATAAAATTTATGAATAGTTCAACAATATAAGTATGAGATGCCCAGGATGGACACACACAACACACAACTTTTAGCCACATTTCAGAGCTGCTCTTTGAGCCGTTCTATTTTTTGTACATTTTTTTATGCATTTTCCTGGAATCGATATCAATCGCATTGACGCAAATACAAATATGAATTCTGTTTGACAATATAGTATGTGTATTTTACAGCATTTATTATACATACATATATGTATATATTATTACAAAATGCATAAGTGAAGCGTAACAATCGTTTCCCTCCATTTACTTCTTGGGCAAATGAAATTTCATTTATATTTAGTATGTAATACTCGGTTTCAAGGGTTTCAACGTCTGACGAAATCTATTACAAAATAATAAAATGTTATTTCAATTTTCAAATTTATTTCATCTATTTATTTTGTTTGTGTTGCATGATTTTTGGACTTTTTGGCAAGAGTACAAGCGACTGCACGAGTACACGGTTCTGCCTGCTTGCTGAGATGTTTCTAATTAGACATGAGATTGACGGCCAACATTCACAATGATGCCCCGCCACGCCCCCTGTGACTCAGTAGGGGGATGGGACCGACAGCGGCGAAAGTAAAGTGCTTCGTGCGAGATGAGTTGCTGAATTGGTGACTTGGTGACTTGGTGACTTGGTGACTGCTGACTGAACGACTGGATGACTGCCGCACAGTCAACTCAGCTCATGGAAACTGTCACGTCCATGTTTGAGATGCCGCCCACTCTGGACTGTTGGGATATTTGGTGAAAACGCTGTCAGAGATGCAGACTGATCTGACAAAGGCCAGTCTAGTTCAGTATTTGCCAACTTTTGGCGCTTTTTGGACCAAACTGTTCAATAAAATAAACTTATGTTAAGTCAAATGGTTTGAACGATCAGTTAAGATCTTTGATTGATTCAGAAAAACTGCTTAGGATAAGAAACTTTGCATTTTGATGAATGATCATCAGATGATCAGCAAGATTACAATTAGGTTAATTAGAATAAATATGCATACTTGAAATGACAAGTTATTGTTTGAGTGAACTTTAGATCGATTTAAAAAATAGATCAAGTTAATAGTCGATTATTCTAATAAACTTGCATCGATCGATTTGCATAAATATAGTTTCTGCATCATTATTATTTGATTGAAGGGTTGTATTTATAGACCATCAATCTAACCTAACATTTAATACGGACTTTGCCTAAGACCCCAGATCAATTGAAGATCAAAAACTAAACAGAGCTTCATTTGATGATCAATTAGACCATTAAACCTGCTGATAAGTCACTTTATAGGTTGATGCTACAATATCGTGTCCAATTATGGGTTGTGTGTTCGTGTTGTGCACAACAAATAAACACAGGCACACAATTTAACAACTTCAATGCTGAGAAATGCACACCTGGCACGCGATTCTTGCTGCATTTGGGAACTCTTATGCAATTGACAACAATCGACGACAAATATGTATAATTTTGTGACAATTTGTATACTTCGAGTAGTGTGGAGGGTGTGAGTGTGTGAGGGGTGCCCAACTGGTTGGATAAGAGCTTGCTCTCATCACAATTTAAGATTGTGTGTGTGTGCTTTTGTGCTAAACATCACTTGAACTGCCCTCGTTGAGTGAACGTTTGGATGCGATACGAGTAGCTGGGGCACTTGGGCACTGGGCACTTGGGCGGGCGGCATTGTTGACTGGCCGATGACATAACGAGTCAAGTTAAATGGCACCACTTAACGGGCATATAGTGATTATCAGTAATTCATATATGAGCTAAGCTACAGCGATGTCAATTACATAAGAGTAGAGAGCAGAACCTTGAGATCTAGAGCTAGAAAAGCATCGATGGTATCGATGGTTAACCCCTTTAAACAACAATCGAGTTTATTCCAATAAGTTAACCTCTGCTAATGCCAAATTGATGAATATCTAGAATGAACATCCATTGGTCCAATCAACAAAACTAATCACCAACTGATTTCCCAAGTCAGCGGAAATCAGTGAGCGATTAACCGGCTTTGACTAATTGGTGACTGAGTTGTGTGAACGATTCAATTAATGTGAACACTTTTGCTTTTTTAGCTTGCTTTTTTTTTGACAAATATACACAGCTGTTGTCAGTCCGCTGTCTCTATTTTATGATTGATTTTTTGTCAGAGCACCCACTACATTTTTGGTGAAACTTCAAAGTTCGCAGTCACCATTTTGGTCTTTGCAGCGGAGGAATTGAGTCAGCGATTAGTTTTGCTGACACCGGAAGGAAAAACAACTTGCAATAAAACATCGATAAATCAATTAATCGATTTATTTGATGAGCCTAACCTTTTAATTGCGAATTTAATTAATATATTATACACAAAATGTATCGATAGTTTCGATAACTCCAATTATTACTATCGGTGGGCGGCACAATCGTTTGCTTTCCAGCTCCATTGAGAGCTGCACTCGAGTCCGGGTTCGTGGTCGTGTTGGGGTCTGGGCCGGGGTCTCGGTATCCCAATCTAGGTCTGTCCCTGGCTCATGTCTAATATCTCATTCGGGGCACGAAATCGCAGCGCAATGAATAAAAGACCAACTGCCAGATATTAACCGGCCTGGCCTGTGGCTAACCATTATGAATGTCAAATATTTGGACGTTCCGAGTGAAAAAGCGCGTAACAAGTGGCAAACAGAAAACAGACAACAAAACCAAAAGAGCCAAAACGATAACTGGCAATGACAGGCGTCCCAAAATGCCCAAAAAAACAACAATTGCAACAACAAGTTTTACCATGTGAATGGGTGTGTATCTATGTGCCCATGTGTGTGTGTGTGTGTGTGTGTGTGTGTGTGTGTGCGTGTGTCGTGTGTGTGTGTGTGCTTGTCTACGCCTCCCATCAAAGCGGCCGCGAATATATGGGCCAGCAAGCAAGAGTGTTCAGCAGAGCACACAAATGCACTTATTTGTGTGCACACTGTACCTGCACAGTGGGACCAAAACAGACGCACATTGATTCACCTAAAGTCTGGAAAAACAACTTCTTATAGAGCTAAATTAGACAGGATCTACATATTTACAGAGTTCGGAGATGTTAACTAAAGACTGACTTAACATAAGTGTGGGGGAAAAAAGAAATTAAATACTAAGATATAGTATAGAAAAAGAAATAGTATGTACATTAGAGGATTTTCTTACTGGGGAGGTCCCTTCGGTAGAAGCGCTTCAGCCTTCTGTTGCGGGGTCTTCTGTTCAGTCTGTTGGCTAAGGGGTTAGGATGGTTTGCTAGACTTTCATTAAAGCGACTAGCCGCCACAAACTATAGTTGTCGACGGAAGTACTTCCAATAAATTCATTTGATATAATAGGAATATCGAATATATATTCGATATCATCTACAGAAGCGTAAAACCAAGCTAGTTCATTAAAACTATTTAAATCAATTAGTTTATGTGATGCAAACTAGTTAAAAGCCCAACTGAGGCATGTTAATCGGGCGGAAGCTATCGATAGGTGTGTATCGATGTACTGCGCATTAATAATCGGGGAAATCTATCGATAGGCGTGTATCGATGCACTGCACATTAATATCGATGTACACTTTACGATATATGACACTATCGATGAATTAGTTAAGCTTAGACTATCAATGAGCATTGGTCATTTTTGTTCTTTGTGTGAAACTATAGAAACCTCAAAAGCATGCATGTCCGTATATCCAATAAAGTACGATACTTCTTAAAATTCAACCAGGATATTTTAAGGACAGTATTTTAGGATGTTCTTCACTACATACGAGTACTATTAAAGACAGTAGTTTAGGATGTTCTTCATTACATACGAGTACTATTCAAGACAGTATGTTAGGATGTTCTTTATTACATTCGAGTACTATTAAAGACAGTATTTTAGGATGGTAGCATAATACAAATATTTAAAAAGTAAAACAAATATTATTCTTTTTTTTAAGAACTTTTGGGAATAACCCAGATGATTGTACAATAGAATTCCAGTATGAACTCATATGTACACGAATAATATATGCATCTTAATTTTTACTCCCTGTACCCATAAAATGGGTAAAAAGGGGGTATTGGATTTGTGCAAAAGTATGTAACAGGCAGAAGGAGACATCTCCGACCCTATAAAGTATATATATTCTTGATCAGTATCAAAAGAGATTTCGATTTGGCCATGTCCGTCTGTCTGTCCGTCTGTCCGTCTGTCCGGATGAACGCGTCGATCTCAGCAACTATAATAGCTAGAGACACCAAATTTGGAATGTAGCTTCCTGTATACCATACGCAGATCAAGTTTGTTTCCGATCTTAGATATCTTCCCCCGTTCCCCCGCAATTCGATAAAAACGTTTTACAGCCACACTTTTAAGGATATAGCTTTAGAATTCGACATGTATATTACTTAAGTCACTCTTAATCTTCTGTCCAAATTTCAAATCAATCGGATAATAAACAAAGAAGTTATTCAACAAACAAGATTCAGTACTGCAGGCTTGGCAAGCAGCAACATGAAGGCTTCAGCATATGTATGTACATATGGGCGAGCGAGCGCGAAGCGCGTGCATTTTCTATTAAGTACTTAAGGCTTAACCATGTGTGCGAGCGAGCGCGAAAGTGCAGCGGGTCTTGTACTCGTGACGTCACGACATACCAAAACACACGGCATCAGCTGATGCACATGTCGCTTTTAAGCAACACAAGCCCATATGGTTTCATAATTGCTTATCGGTACGCAAACCATACGATAAATTTTAAGCACCTGATCTGCTTGACATTTTTCTTTGTGAGACATGCGCCATCTGCATGACTTTATTTTCTTGAAACATATTGTTATCAATGCTCTGCATAGTGCAGACTATGCATCAAAATTCAAAAATTGACTGTTGGCGCGCAGCCAATTGGCCTCTTCGATAAAATATCGATAAGTATCAGCTCTTCGATCAGTCTCGCTCATCTCTGCATTGTGCTGCTAGTATTTCTTTCATTCTACCGTCGTTCGTCATCGTCATCGTTCGTCATCGAGTTCCGATTTTGATAAATTTGCGATTGAATGTTTTAGACCTGGGTATAGGGAGTTACGTAGTCGGGTATACTCGACTATAACATTCTTACTTGTTTATGTTTAAATTGTTAAAAACGCTTCAAAAACAGCTTAAAGATAATTCTCCAATTTTACTGGCAAATTGCCTGATGGGGAAAACACACACCCACACCCACACCCACACCCTCCCCCACCCCCACCCCTTCCAACTCAAACACAGCAATTGTTCCCCCGTCCTTCAATGCAACGTTGTTGACGCGTTTCACTCGAAAGCGTTTAAAGTGTTGAATTTGAAATGGGCAGCAAGACAGCGGAGAACAAAAAGCCCATAAGCAAAATAATATTTCAAGAGCCAAACAAACTGCACATTGTCATTGACTTTGTCCTTAGAACATTCTGTAAAATGATATAGAAATATACAAATATATAGTAGAGCCAAAGAAGCAGCTAAAAGAAAACCAAAGAAATCCACATCATCATAATGAAAATCAAAATGTCAAGCCAATGTTTGAAGCGGACGCTTCTGCACTATCGTGTCTTTGGAGGGGGTTGGATGGGCGGTGAAAAGGGTTTGGTACGGGCACAAGGACACTCAAGAACTGGGAGGGGTTGCCTGAAAAGGATTTACAGTTGCTGGCTTCGCTGTTTGCCTGGCTGCATTACAGGCCAGTTCCTGGTTCCTGGTCCTTGAACTTGACAGCGACAAGCAAATAAAACGAGTCCAATTGAAATATTCTTTTTATGCAATCTTACACAGAACAAAATGTTAGATGAGTTATATGAGTTATATGAGTTATATGAGTTATATACGTTATAACATCAATATCATCATTATAATTAGTGATGGCAAAAGTATTTCCCTAATCGATTATTGAATCATATGATTTATTTCAGTCGTTTTGGAATAATATTTCCACACTTTGCTGTATATTGATGCCATAATCAATCTTTGCAAATTGCTCTGCCAGCTTTATTTTGCATTTATACGCAAAAAGTGATGCGGTTAATTGAGCATGTAATCGATTAAAGATTCAATTAATCGAAACCCATTTTGCGATACAATTAAATCGTGAATTGAGACAAAATAATCGATTAATGTGTATCATATGATTAAAAGTGCCATCACTAATTATAATAAAAATAAACACGTTATTTAAAAGATTTTAAAATAAAACTCATCACTTATTGCTACTACAATATATTAAAACAATATTATTTATAATCAACTTTTGACTATGAATGAATATTATTCACAATTTAGAAGGTAATATTTAATATCAATGGAATAAAGAAACAAATCGATTAACATTATCCATATTTGTTTGATTTCTTAAATATTTAAACTTTATTTCAATTTGGGGCTAGACTTTTATTTATGAACTGGTAGGAAATTGTTAAGGCCACGTTTTGTTTTCTGTGTATAAAAAGGTAGAGAAGTCCAGCTGCCACTCAGCACCTGACTTGCCTGGCCAACAAAGCCCACAAAAGGCCCCACAATTGTCGCTTGAAGTGCGGCATCCGGCATCCAAAGTTGCACGCCGATAATGGCCGCAACTTTGCATCGGGTTGTTGAACCAAATAGTATGCCGAATGAATTGCATTCGGCGGGGAATGCTGTTGGACTTGGGTGCAGCGACCCACGCACAAAAACCAGCTGCAAATTGGAGCAGCAAAGTGTCCACGTTGCTTGTTCTCCGTTGAGGAAGATTCTCAAGTGCCCAACTGCCACTTTCGGCACCTGAGCAACTCTGATAAAGAGCAGTTGAGTGAAGAGCACTACCAGCTAGTAGCCGGTAGATGACCTCACAGTTCGAGGTGCCTTATAGCCCTGCTACTTATCCATGAAGTGTTGAATGCATAGGGTTCTATTTCGTGTCAGTTTTTCGCATGATTTTGACCAGAGCTTTAAAATGTTTACCCATTTACGCAGCCAGTGTTGAAAACGCCACTTTTTAGACGCTGCTAACACTAAAAATACTATTCATCATATTTATTGCGCCATAGTTTGAACGCAAAGTAATATTTTCATGGCATATTTTTAGAAATTGCGCGCATATCATGTCAGAAAATAATAACAGAAATTTGATCTAAACTCAAAATATAAATAAATCTTAAGGAAATTGCTGAAATTAAAATGAATACATATAAATTACATAACACATATCGCACACTAAATAAGTATAAATAAAAGGTTGATAACGCGATAATCTTTTCGATTCAAAATAGCTTGAACTGATTTCCTTAAAATCAAACCCTTCAAACTGTGTCGCATTTTTTGACACGCCATTTTGCATTTGAGGCAAGAAGCTCTTGACCTTCACATGCCCTCTCAACTCGCTTCCTGACTGGCCACACAGTCAATCTGCAGCTATTTATCGTTCTATATATACTACATGAATATATATATCACAGAATATACATACATATATCATATTCTCTCCGTGATGTCAGGATGACGAATCGATAAAAGGTTTTCTATTTGGCGACCATAAAGACGACAGCGTAGACATATACATATCACAGTAATGATAGGCAACAATATGTAGAGTAACCGGAAGGAGGGGGCCAGGGATGGATGTGGGTTAAACATGGCTAATACCAAAGGGTTTGGCAAGTGCTTATCTCTCCTACGAAGGGGGCGGGCAAAGGGGTTCATCGCACCGTTGAATGCAATGCAAAAATGCCAGCGAATCTAAGGCGAACCATTGTAACATTGATAATGAAAACAATTCTTTATATTCATACTAGTACTTGTACAATTGCAGTCCAATACCCAAACCACTTGAGGCTTATCAGCACCACTTGAGAACTGATTACGCTCCTCCCTCAACCCACCCGCCTGCCGGCCAATAACTCTGGCGCAATTCAATCAGCTGCGCTGATTTTTATAGGCATATCGTCTACACTTTCCCATGGGGTATTTCAAATATGTCACGTAATCTGTAACGTAAACACACAATGATATAGAGATGTTAAGAATGTGTTGATACTGATGGCTAAAAGCCAGATGAACCCGCTTTTAGATATCCCCAAATCCCGGTTTGGTTTGATTCAATTGTTCAATTTCAATTGATAATTAGGATGTAGAATAAGTAGAATTTTCACCCCTGCTCCTTCTAAGTTCTAAGAAATGTGTTTAAATAAACCTATTTTTGTAATTTTCCATTTTGGTTAAGAGTCTACTATTTGTTGGGCAATAGTTTCAGTTCAGTGTTGGAAAACGAGGAAATTCCGGGGTCAAACAGGTTTGGTTAAAAACCTTGACATATACATATATCAATATATATCAACATTTTAATGTAAAATATCGCGCCAATTCGGTATAATATTTCCAGCAGCATATCGTCAATGCATATATACCGCTATATTTTAAAATAAAGTCTTTTATAAATCGAACGATTCCCGATTACGATTTGTCATTCCCATGAGGGGGGCTTTTTGGGTTTTATTGCTTATCAAACATGACAAAAACTTAAAAATAAGTACTATTATTTATGCGTAACTTCTGCGGGTTCTGTGGCTTACGTACAAGTATTTTTATAGTCAGTTGCACATAAAGTGGAATGTTAAAGGAAAAGCGTGTAAATACTTTATTGTATCTGTGAGCTAGATTTCCAAAAGAAATGTTTATTGAACTAAGCTTAAGGACTGTTTCTAATCTATATACAATATAGGGCTAGGCAAATCAGTTCAGTTCCATTTCAAAGGGTTATACATATTATAGAAATTCGATTGGGTTTTGTTGTGTTGCAAAGGTTTTCTTGAGGGGAAATGCGGAATGTGATTATATATTTATACACAGTAAAATAATTATGTATTTGTGTGTGATAATTACAACAAGAAAGTTCATACTTCACAGCCTATGTATATAGACGTTTTAATCGAAATGATAGCTATTAAAGTCATTAAAAAAGGTAGGGGACAATTTTTTTACAAAAACCCCATGAGAAGAATATGTTTTTAAATAGAAAGAATAACAGCGGAGTTGAGAGCAGCAGAGTATGCTATAATGTTAGAATTTAAGGAGATTCGGGGAATTCAGGGCGTTCTCGAGATTTAGGTATCAATTGCATAAGGGTATTCAATCTTGGGCATTCTAGAAATATCATTTGCCGCTTGCTTTTTATTGGC
Organism: Hirtodrosophila confusa; assembly: GCA_035043065.1. Lineage (NCBI taxonomy): Eukaryota > Metazoa > Arthropoda > Insecta > Diptera > Drosophilidae > Hirtodrosophila > Hirtodrosophila confusa. The sequence continues at coordinate 4,524,928 of JAWNNI010000078.1, forward strand.
ACCCACACGGCAACAACAATGACGGGCAATGAATGATAAATTGGCGCTCATAAATTTAGCACGCATTATGATGATTAGGCAGGGAGCTCCCACCGGTAGTTGATACACAGATAGGAGACGTAGGTTACCGGAAGACACTTAGCATGAGCCGTGGCGGGACGGAGCGGGAGGTTCCGTGTGCAAGTTGTTTATGCATGTCCATGTCTCCGACGACGGCCATTTTGCGTCATGACACTGCAGTGTTATTATTTTGCACACACACACACACACACACAGTAGATAGAGACATAGAGGATATTTTTACATTTGCTGTGGTATACAATTTGCGCCAGTTCCTCTGGAGAAGCGACAGTTGCAGAGTGGCGGAGCTGCAACAACTTCAGCTCAGCCGGAAGTCCACTGGCCGCCATTTTGTTGCCAATGAGTTCACTGACATTCGCCCAATCGATCGTCGTATGCTCGTACACTGTCCGTAAAACCGGAAACAGAACATATTTACTTAACTTGTGAAATTCTATTACACATATAGCCTTTAACTGAGCACTTAACTGAGTTAGGAACTTCAAATAAATATCGAACAATGAGAACTTGCATGTTTTTCATCCTTTCGGTTTCGGCTTCAGATTTTGAATTGTGAATTTTCTTCAATGATCCGACATTATTATTGCCGTCAAACTAGTGTACTAAGTCTTGAAGTCAAGTTATCCATTCTATCTACAATATCTGGTCAAAAGCGAAAATGGGAAGACTTGCGGAAAGTTTACTCCGGAAAAATCGTGGCAAAAATGAAAACCGGAGCAGTCCTAACAAAAATAGTACAGCTAAAACACTATAGCGATCATTCCAGGCTTTCAAGGTGGAAAAAATACATCGTTGTATCAATATGTGTTAATCTATGTGCAAAGTAATTTCCTAGACAATCCTCAGATTGTCCCCTCACGGGTAATTAGTTGACGCTGTCCTTAACCTTTTGGGAATTACAAGTATGAGCCAGGCAAGGTTCATTAGCTGCCGCCATTTCTGTGTTTTTCCTTTTCTGTTGATGGTTATCATTACATCTCCTGGAACAGGACACATTTCAACACAAATAAAGCTCTGAGCCATCATATTCTGTGGCCCAGTCAAAACCAATAGGAAGGCGACAAGGAACACGATTATATCTATAGATATGATGGATGTGTATATGTGATTATGCGGGTACGAGATAAGTATAAATAATATAAATAGTATACATATATATATATTTGCTTGTTCTTTGTTGTCACTAATCTGCCCCTACCCCTGTCTACCGATGTCTGCCCCTCCGCGCAGCTCATCAGCAAACAGAAAACTTCGCAAGACGAGACGAGAACGAAACTCATTTTAATTAATCAATTTGTATGTGGCTTTTAGAACGCCGTTCGACGTGCCGATGTTGTTTGTTTATTGTTTGCTTACTTCACAACTGCAATAAATTGTCAATGATACCAGTCGAGAAATGATCGCTTGTGAACTGTTCGCCATTTGCTTAATTGTCATAATTGCCTTTACATAAACGGACTGGGCTCGCTAAATGTTGCCAAAATTGTGGCAAGCTGACGTAACAATAACAACAACTGCTATAAGGAATCAAGTCTCACATAGAACTTAATGCAGATTCAAGAAGATTCAAGCGAAATTAATTAACTAACTTCCAAAATGTTACCCCAAACATTTCGCAACTCAATTAGATATAATATTCCATTATATATGTATGTATGTATATTATTAGTGATGGCACTATTAATCATATGATATACATTCATCGATTATAAAAACTGCAAAAATTGGTGCAAACTTCCAAAATCATTTGATTGATCGATTAATTTAATTTATCTTCGATATATCACATATCACATGCTACAATATACTAAGTATGGGATGCTAGAAGGCAGATTGAATTGGAAATTAAGTTATTTTCCTGTAAAAACTCATCACGATTCGTACAAAAACACATTCTTATCAAGAAAGGTTTGCAGACAAATTTCCGATTAGATTTGTAATTCAATTTACAATATATCCATACAGACCGTATTGAAATATAAATATATATCAATTACACACATATTAAACACTTGCCCAAACCTTGTGCGCTAAAAATATTTCCCCAGCTCCCAACCCACCTACAAACTTAACAACCCCAGCAAAAATAATATACTAAGCCTCATTAAATTTTTAAAAGACTCTAATATTTATTACGAGTACTAACTGCTCAAAAGAAACACTTATAATAAATAAATAAATAGCTCATTAAATTTACCAATAAACTATATACCTGTATACATTCATAGTCCCTTGTAAATATGTACAATTGTAAATTTGTAAATACAACAACATAGGAGAAACTTATAACTCCTTAGTCAGTAACATTAACTTCTTCCATCTTAGCTTAAGGTTAGTGCTATAGCTGTACGTAGTTCGCATGTAGATCTTATATCGCATAGGAACTTTAAGTAAATAAATAAATAGATAAATATATAATATGTAATTCAACAAAATATTGAATGATTTGAACAAGATTTGAAAAAACATCTTTTTTATGTTCCCCCTTTTATAATTGATCTCAACTAGTTTTGAAATACATATATGACCACTTTTATAGCTAAGAAAAAGGAGCTATATTTATCAATATATTTATCATTTTCCAACACTGCCACTTCGGCGCAAATTTTGTGCTTCAGTTGTTGGATTATGAGCATTAGCTTGACTCTTTTAAACTCATCACAAACCATAGATAAGTGGAGTCAAAACCTTAATATTTCCTCCCTCTTATTGGAGGGATGTGTCTGGATCCATATTTTAAGGCTCTAATAAGACTGCAACCCTGTGGGCTTTCTTTCGGTTTAGGACGCCTTTACTGTCTGGGACATAAAGTATTCATAGCAAATGAAAGCCTTGGCATGTTAGTTCAAGCTAAGCAAATGCTGAAACCAACCAAGCCTTACAAAGAAGCTCTATTTTAATTACTTTTCGCGATATCTATTTTGAGCAAGATATCAATGACTCAACTGCCATCGAAGTAGCCAATCAATCAATAGAGAGCCCATTCCAATGCACAAGCTGATGCAATCCCCAATCATTTTATTAGCACATGCGCACGTTGAAAGCCTTAAATCCTCAATCAGCTGCTGACGCATTAGAGTCCAAGCTGATGCACCCTCTTCCGCTCATCCTTGCAAGCACCTGAAAGTGCATTATACAGTCATCAGTTGTGGCCACAATGACCCATTTTATAAATATATCTCACAGTGCGCAAACTGAAACTACAGGCAAGTGGCTGGTGGTCAAAACGTGCCCATGCTACACAATTTCTGGATGAACGTACGTCATCAAAGATTCCACAATTGCCACCCTGCGAAATTCACATTGAACACTAAACAGTAATTCACAGTAGCACAACGAAAAGTGTTTAACAAACAGACCCAAAGGGCAGCCGCTGACAGCCTCAAGTGTGGACAGTGCACAGTCAGCCAATTGCCTGATGAAGTGCTGCAGAATTGGACTCTGGAGTGGCTTACCGCTTTGGGAGGCTGGGGAACTGGGAGACGGGGAGACTGGGAGACTGGCAGAGAGGAACGGGGCTGTCCAAACCGACAGCCAGTTGCCAGTTTCATAACGCAAATTGTGTGTTAATTGTTTGTCTGCGAGCTGCTTCAATTTGACAATTGAGTGAGTTCATTATGGAGTTCGATGGAAATGTATGGAATCAGGAGTTGGAGATGGTGACAAGACGATAGAGTTGGCCCTATCGATTGAATCGATGGTATCACATTTTGCCAGTAGATTAAGATGGTGGCAGGACGATAGAGTTGGCAAACTATCGATGGCCCTATCGATAGAATCGATAGTTTCACATTTTGCCAGTAGATTAAGATGGTGGCAAGACGATAGAGTTGGCAAACTATCGATGGCCCAATCGATAGAATCGATGTTTTCACATTTTGTCAGTATCAATGGCCTTTTTCTTGTATCGAAAGATCAAGCTCAAACAGATGTCGGGGCATGTAACTTGACAGAATGATAAGTTGCTTAAATTTAATATATATGTAAATATTTCAATTCAGAACTATATGAGACTCTTTGTAGAAACTGAAATACAGAAATATGTTACTAAACGAAAATGTTAAATTAAATTAAGTGAAATTTCTAATTTGTATTAAGACCAAGGCTTCAAAACGGTTCGGGTCGGGATATTCCCCATTGCTGTACTTACGAACTGTCCAAAAATATCATAAGTTAGGTTCAGGTTCGAATAAAAAAAATTATTAGGCAACACATCAATTCTTTTGGATTTAAATATTCAAATATAATGATAATTTAAATTTATATTATTTTATTTTAAGAAGGCTCAAACTGAACTCAGGGTTAGCTTAATATCATTTTCGATAGCATAAGCTCTCATTGTCGAAACTATCGATTGGTGACACTGTCGATGATTGGCCATCTCTATCAAAGATGGTGGTCTGTGGTTTGCTTCACAGACACTTGATGTTGCGGTGTTGCTAATTGTGGCTGCAACCCAATATGTGTGTCTGTGTGTGTGCCTCAAGTGGCTGTCAGTCTCCGGTTCCCGCCTCCGGCAGCTGCTCCTACCCTACCCCAACAACCTTTATCTCAGTCTCCCTCACTGTCAGTTTGTGGCTGGCTCCACTGCCCCTCGCATGCATAATGATTGATTGGCTGCTTTGATTGATCGCTGACCGGGCGAGCCAACGTTTTAGCGCATTTCAATTTCAATTTCAATTTCGAACCAGTTCAAAACGATGATCATGATGATGATATTAATCTTGTTAGTCACATTAACACAAGAGATGAAGTACACACACTCAACGTAATTGCTAAACGGCATACAAAAGCAGCGAAAGGCTGAAAGATATTCAAGCAATTGAAATATAGTTGTCAAAACAAACTCAAAACCACTTGAAAAGTCTTTGCTTTGCGTTGAGTTTTGACAGACACACGACAAGTGGCATTCCGAATGACGAGCCTGGCCAGTGAACTTTTTGAAAAGTGCCTAACACTTTGCAAAACTGGAAGACAATTAAATACTCCGATGTATTGATTAATTTACAAGTTGGCATTTACAGTAAATCCTTAAGCCTAATTATTTGGATGAAGTTGCTGCTTCTTTTCAAACGTTACAGCTTTCATCTTTCAATTATCAAGTTAATCACTTGAATTTACTGGTAGTTAGGACTCCATTTCTAGCTAAATTTCATCAACGACTCGAAATTTGTGCCATATATCAACATTTCAGCTTTCATCTTTCAATCTCAAGTTACCATTTTTGTTCATCTTAATCTTTACAGATTTCATCTTTGAATTATTATCAATTATAGAATTAATAGATAGTTATGAGTCGAAAGTCAACTCTACAGCACTTGCTTAAACAGCTAAATTCCCTGCTTTTCATCTTTCAATTCACCAGTTCATCTCTTGGGCTTATCAATAGTTGTAAAGCCATTTCACTGGTACACAAACTATAACAACATCAAGGAGGCAAATGTTACTACTTTAAGTTCATTCCCCATTGTTAAAGCTTTCATCTTTCAATTGTCGATTTGTTCACCAGAAGTTATCGATAGTTGTGGGTCGATTTCTTGGCATTGCAGAGCGCATTTCCCAGTCGACTCTGTGGCACTCGCTTTTTCTTAATGTGCTACAGCAACAGCAGCAACAACAACAACTAGTCTAACTAAGTTTCATCAACGGCGCGAATGTTACAAATTTGTTACGCCGCGTCGCTGCCGGCGTCGACGTTGGCTGCGCACATTTTAAATCGAAGCGCGCGCTTTGCTTGTTTGTTGCTGTAGACAGCGATTTTCTAATTCACTTTTAATTTGCACGTCATCGACATCGTTATACAAGCATATACATATAAATATACATGTATTTATGTATGTTTGTATGTGCATATCAACACAGTTGCAGTTGCAGCTTCAGTCCGTCCGTGCGTCCATCTGGCGGCACGTCTTTGTCAGGGTTGCCAGCGTGAGTTCATTTTAATTGCCAGCGCATTCCGTTGCTTGACTCCAGCCTGGCCCAAGGGGCATTCAAACTTTGTCACGCCGTTTGAAACAAGCAGTCGAAGGTCCCCTCGATAGCAGCAACCAGGCCTATCGATACTTTCGATAAGTGACATTTAAGGCCTTCAGTGTCATCCAACACATACACAGGTTAACACGGTTGTGGCTATATAGTTGATATATCGATAGTATCGATTATTCAAAAGAGCGTGCTTGCATTCATCGAAATCATCCCAAGAAGTGTTTCCACTAGACGCATCCGTAACATAGTTTGGCAATCGATCAAATCAATAACATTCAATATTTGATGTCATTACAGTACACCCTGAATAGAGTGAACCCTCGACCACATAAAAGTGACCCAATTTGACGTAACATTGAGCTATTTACATAAAGATAATTGTCAACTGAGAGCTCATTTCAACCATAATTATGCTAGACTCGTTTATAAAGCTGATTTTCTTTGACAATCGTTAGAGTGAACAGCCTTGCTCGTAATTAGTTCACTCTATCGAGCGTGCACTGTATATTGTGCCTATTTCTCATACTGTCATACTGACAGGCAAAAGCAAAACACAAAAAGAATATTATGCATTTGGAAATGTCAAACGTTGAGGTCCTCCGCGTTTATTTAGTGGCCACAGTCACGCGACAGATAGAAATTATTCAAATTCGAGTGCATGGGAATATTCAATTTCCCGTTTTTATAGTGGCTGCAAATAGAAGCTACTATTTCTAGATGAAGATTCGAACCTGGGAACTTATGCCGCACCCAAGCCCCTTCTAAAATATTCATAAATGCCGGTGTCATAGATTCTGACATGTTATTCGCGCAATTCTCAAAATATTACATGAAAATATTACATTGCGTTCAATCAACTTTTCGAACAGTGAGTGAGTTCATTGGGAGAAATTCACAGGCAAATCGGACACGAAATAGCAACGAAGCTATCTTGAAAATGTCACATGCCTGGCAAGCAGCGCAATATTGCACGCAAATATGATATAGAAAGGGCATTTTATGTCAAAGATTCTGACATGTTATTCGCGCAATTCTCAAAATATTCCATGAATCTATTACGTTGCGTTCAATCTATTGCGCAATGCATTTGGCGAATGTTTATTTATAGTTGCGTTTACAACACTATCAACTGTTCAAGCAGTGAGTTAGTGGGTGAAATGTACAGCACAAAAATCACAGGCAAGTCTGACACGAACCAGAAACGAAGCTTGGCAAGCAGCGCAATATTGCACGCAAATATGACATAGAAAGGGCATTTCATGTCTTATGAAATAAGTTCATTGTGTAAACATTTAAACACAGGAAAAAATCACTTGAAAATGTCACTTGCCTGGCAAGTAGCGCAATATGGCATGCAAATCTGACATAGTGTGAACATAGAAAGGGCATTTCAGCTTCGTGATGAGCAACTATTTAGGAATTTCTGGTGTTTGTTTGCTGTTGGCTGCTGTAAATGATTTTCGAGGCGCAGTTAACTTCTTGCCAAGCTTATTTATGTGTCTCTGTCTCAGTCTCCGTCTCCGTCTCCGTGTCTGTCTGCCAGTCAGCCAGTCTGACTCTGTTTTTATTTCTCTGTTGTTTTGTTTTGTTTCTCGTGATTTGCTGGTTTGCCTATTTGCAGTCGCTCTGCCACATTTGGCGACAAACAAATTAATTTTTGCGCCTACATAAAGCTAATTGACTTGAATGGGCGTCCGTCTATCCGTCCGTCCGTTCGTTTGCGGCTCTTAATTGTGGCCGCAATTAATAAAGCCGCAGCTAAAAAGGCAGCCGCAACATAATCTGCATCTTGGAAACGCCGCCACCCACGCCACGCCATGCCACGCCACGCAATGAAAGCCGACAAAACGACGCTTGACCTACAAATTGCCGCACTCGTGAGAGGGCGAGTGAGATGGCGATTGTTAGAGTGAGATAGATAGTTGCGCCCACGTGCGGCACGTGTGATTGGGGCCAGCCGTCCGGCTCAGGTGGCGCCTGCAGCGGAAGCGGATCAAGTGCATGCCACACAAGCCACATGCCACCCACGTGCCAGCTGGGCGTGTTTTTGGGGGCTGCTAAACTATGTCAAATGCTTTTGGTTAATTAGAAATCAATTGAAACGCATAGAGCGTATAAGTAACTGCAACTACAACTACAACAACAGCAGTAGCAACAGCAACAGCAACAACAACAACAACAACCGCAGTTGCAGCAACAATCTGGCGACCCAAATAAGTTTCCAATTGCCCCCGCAGCGCCTTCGCCGTTGCTTCGTTGGGTGGCATGCAAACCAAACTGAGAGCGCCAGCACCAAGAACCAGTTTTGTTTGCCCCCGTGCTCGTCGCATGCCCCCGCCCCTTACGCCGCCCCAACACACATACAATCTTCTCCTTTATCGCTCGCTCGCTGTGTCAACTTGGCTATCTAAAAAATGCCTAATTGCTCGACTTGCATTCAAATCAAATTGATATCCGTAAGCAGAAGCGAACGAAATGCGGCAGTCTCGTCCCGGATGACAAGCTTGTTGCACCTTCTTATCCTTCCTTATCCTTGGTTATGTTCTCAGGTTGCTGCCCCAGCCGCAGTCCGGTGGAGTTCTCATCGTTCAGATCATTGCTGGCTTCATCTGGCCCCAACCCTGCCCGGCAACAGTCGATTAATTTACTTTATAAATGGATTATCATCTTGATGTGTCGATCGGGTTTCGAGTGTGATAAGCTTTGTTCAAGCCGCAATTTTTACTCCCTGTACCCATAAAATGGGTAAAAAGGGGGTACTAAATCTGTGAAAATTTATGTAACAGGCAGAAGGAGACATCTCCGACCCTATAAAGTATATATATTCTTGATCAGTATCAAAAGAGATTTCGATTTGGCCATGTCCGTCTGTCTGTCCGTCTGTGCGTCTGTATGAACGCGTCGATCTCAGCAACTATAAGAGCTAGAGACACCAAATTTGAAATGTAGGTACCTGTATAGCATACGCAGATAAAGTTTGTTTCCAATTTCAGATATCTCCCCCCGTTTTAGATTTGGCATGTACTATACTTTAGCCTCTCTTAATCTAGTGTCCAAATTTCAAGTCGATCGGATAATAAACACGGAAGTTATTCACGAAAGAAGATTCAGTGATGCAGCGAGAGGGGGAAGAAGAAGCGCAGCCACCAATTAAAATGCCTCGCTTGCGCTGTCGCTTTTGCCGCCTGTGTGTGTGCGTCTTTGTGTATGTGTGTATGTATGTGTTAGTGGACGTAGATGTGATTGGATGTCTTAGACCTGGGTACAGGGAGTTTCGTAGTCGGGTATACTCGACTATAGCATTCTTACTTGTTAATTAATTGTTAAGTAGATAATGATACTAACAAGCTGCTGAAAAACTAGCTAGATTGGAGGTATTTAGTTGTGTTATTTATTGAGTTTTAGTTTCAAATCAATTCTCACTGATGTTTTAATCACAAAATGTGCAACATATTAAAGGAGACGTTCTCAACTACATAGTACACGTGCCCAAATGTACCTACATAAATATAGTATATTCATATATATATATACAGCAACAATAGAAAACAAGTAAGAACGTTGCAGGCGGACGCAGAATACTATGTTCCCAGTCCTATATAATTTGGATACTTGTGTATTCAGAAAGAAACGCGAAAAAACTGCACATGTGTGAGAGATATAGATTTTGCTCCTTTGTGGGGGAGGGGGTGTGGGGTCCAAAAATTTTTGATGCAGATTTGTCCTGGGGGTCAACATTAGTCTGTATGCCAAATTTGGTAACTCCATCTTTGAAACTGTAGGAGATATACCCCTTGAAAAACGTGTTTTGGGGATATCATTTGCCGATTTGTGGGGGTGGGTGTGGAGGAATCTTAACATTAGTCCGTATGCCAAATTTGGTGACTATAGCTTTAAAAATGGGGAAGATACAGGTTTTCCCCAAATTGCGGGGAGGGGGTGGGAGTGGGTGGTCGATCTCGACACTTCATAAATTGACGATATTCACCAACATGTGTACCAAGTTTGGTTGCTCTAGCTCAAAGATAAAGGCAAAAAAAATGCGTTCATACAGACGGACATTTCGCAAACCCAATATACTATTTTCCCTTCGGGAACATAGTATAAAAAAAACAAGTTTTTGAAAAATCTTTTGTTTTTTGCAAATACTCTAATCAAAATCAGTTAACTCAAATATAAACTACTTGTGTTTCCTACAGCGAGTTATTGAGGCCATTCTTTTGTTAAAATTCTCCTCCTACGCGTTTCGGCGTTTGTTACGCCTTCCTCAGGGAGTCTTTTTTAACATCAGCTACTAAAACATAAACTTAAACATACATAAAGTACGTTGTATAGTTGGCAAAGATATGATTAAAATCTGCTTATTATAGGAATTAGCGGTCGTTCTTTTAGTACATAAAACATTTGTACAGCAATTTAATTGTTTCCCAAAATAGGGAAAAAGATATTGCATAATGTGCGTCATGATGTCGGCTCGTTCGTATAATATATTAAGTATATGCGGAGAAAGTTTTTTGAGAACAATTTGTGATTTACTTAATTACAAGTTTGAATTTTGACAGTTGAATATCAGCCAAGGACATTATGACCTTAATTGTACATTTTAAACCACAAATTGTGCTTAGTAAAGTATAATCTGTGATTTACTTAAATAGTCCCCAATCAATGTTTGAATTGTCCCTAGGGCAAAAATCTGTGATTAGTTAATCTAAGCTTGATTTTGGGCTTTATTTTTGTACAAATTGTACCGAAAAGTGTGTCTACAATTCTCTCCGTGTATATGGTAGATACTGCTAGCAGACAAAGGGTTAAGAATAGTCCTTGCAACAAGGATACACTAAGGAGAATCTATATACAGTTTGATTTCACCATTTTGTTTTCTTTTTATATACAAATTTGCATATTTATTTACCTTTTTGGCAATTTAAGCTAGTTGTAAATATTTGTTAAAACTTTCTTTTATACAGATTATACAGATTAATATTATATAAAATAATATTAAAGCTGAGAAATAAAATAAGGGATAATTGATGGACAAACATGCCAAATTTACTATGCGGGTGGAATCTTTTCATTCTTTGATTATTTTATTTAAAATTGTTGAAATTATCATTACTTACGTCATATACATATATATATGTACATATATATTCACTGCAGAGAAGTGTAGATAAATGCGTCAGATTAAAAAGTAGAACAAAACGTTGATTTCAGTGCAAGCTTATTTCATATCAAAAACGAGCTGTTTCTTGGAATAAATTGCAAAATATAACTGATCCCAATCGATATAAAGGTACTTAGTTGATCTATAATTGTTGAATACTATAGAGTGGCAAATGCGTAACTGGATAGTTGAGAATGCGTGGAAGTTAGTTCTGTTTATGCTTACGAGTCGACTTGAGAATGCAACGAGTCTCAGTTTGAAATGTCGAAATATTAGCTGGGCAGTAAACAAATGAAAAGACTTGAGACTTGTTTTCCTATCGCAAATCGAGAAGAATGCGAGAAATTCCTATGTGATTGAGTTGGCACAAGTGACACGGACACGGACACGGACACGGACACGGACACGGACTCGAAATCGAAATCGAACTGGGACTCGAACCCAGACACGGACACCCAAGCCGCATATTAGCTTAGTTTAGTTCAAGTTCCAGCTAAGGTATTACACTCATTGCACTATTTGCATGCATGTCACGTTTCTCGACTCTGGCTTTGACTTTGTCACCTGTCTGCCGTTCATTCCCCCGGTTTCATAACACGCAACGCAACAAAAGACTAAAATCAATTAACTCAACAGCAATTGTCGATTAAAATCTTTGGCTAACAATTCAGTTAGCCAGCTGAATGAAATTCTTGACAGCTGCAACTGAAACAGTCTCCAAAACAGGGGAGAATCTAGCCAATTTTTCGGAAATATCTTTGAAATTAATTGAGCAATTTTTAATAAGCTCTATATTAGAGTATGTACAATATTTGTATGTATAAATATGGCAAATAGATCTCAATACTTGCACTGGGTATTATCATTCAGTCACGAAATGTGTTCCGATATATATTCTTAATCAATATGTTATCTGTCTGTCTGTTGCCACGCAGACTAGTCTTCCAGTTTTGTTCTAGTTTTGATATAGATGCTTCCATTTGTTGCAACTATCAGTATCGAGACACCATATCATGTATTTATTCTTGAAAACATCTTGACAGAATCGGAGCACTATATACAGGGTACGCCATTTAAAGTTGACCCATTTGTTTCTGATGAAAAACATAAGAACAAACCATTTTTTGTTTGTCCATTTGCTTCAGCTAATATCTAAAAATGATATCTCGTAATTTTGACAACATTTTGACAGAATCGGACTACCATATACATATGTATTATAGTTACCATAGGCAGAATCGGTAGAAAAACGAGTTGCATGAACAATTTCTGGTGTTTTTTTTAAGGTATTTCAACTAAACATTTGAATAATTGTGAGTTTTTTCAACTTTATATGGTACGCTTTTATTTCATCAAAAGCGATCAGTCGAGAATTGAGTTTTCGTTTGAAAAAGTGTTTTTTTGTCGTTTAATTTTGGTAGATTTTATGGAAATTTCTGCAATTTCTTTGATACTTTGAAGATAGCTGTTTTCTTTATGTTAGGCTCGGTTAGCTTAAGTCAGACACGGGTGACCGGGTGACCTCACATAGACCTACTGGTTCTTAGTGGTACCGCATATTTGAACCTTGCGATGTCTAAGATTCTTTAAGGATCATTTTTGCGAATCTTAAGTTGATTTAGCGGTGTTCTCGATACACTCGCCAGGGAAGTGAAGGTATGGGATCCTAGATGGTTGAGTCTGCTTCTCATGAGCGCTGGGCAAGTACAGAGGAGGTGTTCCGGGGTTTCGAATAAGCCCGGCTCCCTGCACTTCCTGCAGCTGTCGTCATTCATGATGCCTATCTATATGTTAGGTTGCTATATAATATTTGACAATTTTGGGCTATTTTTTAAGGTTTTGTTTTTGTATTGATCACAATAAGGAACACCTAGAGTGTTCGTTCTCTAACTAATAAGTTCCAATGTTCAAGCTTCTGCCAAAAAATTGTATAAAAGACGTAAACAGAACAGTTCAGTACCATTATAAAGGTTTAAACACAACATAATCGCTTGATTTTTGAGATTTTTGAGATCAGCGTAGCTTTAGTTCTGCGGTAAATATAAATCTATTGAACACTGAGTTTTGTTTCATAATTCTTAGAGGAAGAGCTTAACTGAATCGGGCTCAAGTTGCAATAGCAATAACAATATGCATAATAATATAATAAATATTAAATAACAACTTTTACAAAAGTCCATATAGCGATTTTTGCGACTGCTTGCAAAACAAAACATGTTGAAAAATTTGAAATGAGTTTAGCTTGGTTCGCCCACTGTGCGCTGGCGCCATTGAGGCACAGATCAAAGATTGCTGTTGCTGCCACACCGGAGATGCTGCAGCGTCAAGTTGCAATGCGTGGGCGGCCAGAGCTAAAAAGGGGAGGCGTGGAGATTGGGGAAAATGGGAAATTGGGTATGGGCGCGTTACACAAAAAGTTGCAATTACATTTTGAGTCTCATCGAGATAAGGTCGGCAGCGGCGTCGGCGTCGCTGCTAAACGTGCAGCTTTGTGTAAATTTGCACTGCGTGCAACAACAGCAACAACAACAACAACAGCAAAAGCAACAACAAGAATGCGGTCACAGTTCATTGAACCGCTAGAAATGCATGC